>CM076713.1:4805000-6195833 GCA_038501285.1 Penstemon eatonii
TATTTGTAATATAGGGTATATTAATTAAGCCGGTTCACTTATGCTTAAACCGGTTGTTTAGTGGTTAGTTAGTTACGGGTATTTTTACTATTCTGCCCCTGGTAGTTTCCTATTTATAGGACGTCTTCTTGCTGATAATGTACAATATACATTCATATACTTATTAATAAAGTTTCAGCAATTATTTACTCCAAGATTCATCAGTTTACATTTTTTCTTATTCACTCACGTATATACATATTATATACATATTATTGGAGTTTATATGGTATCAGCAGTTCTTTCTTGAAATTCCACCTCCGCTGCCGCCTTAGTTCAACCATAAGAGAGAATCTCCGGCCATCTTCTTTCTCCATCCATCAGCAGAAGTTCTTTTCAGTTCCCACCATCATTCACTCAAAATTTCATCTCGGATCTGCATTCTTTCATCCACATTATCTGTTCTACAATCTACAATCCATCAAATATTCATCATCAGGTTTTTCTTTCTTCTCATAGTCTTGCTTTTTTTATCACATCTTTTATCAAATTCATATAATTCTGTTCGCATATTTTCATCTCTCTCATATATTCAGTCAGCAAGATTACTCTATATTTCCAGTCCTATAAATTTGTATTGAAAACTTGTTATACATACCTTTTGATCAACTTTTCTTGATCCAAGAAACTTCTCCTCCTTCCTTTATACCACCATGTCTTCTTCAGATCCACCCAATGATTCAACCATCTCTTCTTCCATATCATCTCGCCCCAGATCTGAAATTGAGGACCCATCAAGTCCTTTTTATCTACACCCTGCAGACGGTCCAGGGGTCATTTTAGTATCAGAAAAACTTGATGATAAAAACTATCAAACTTGGTCAAAAGCAATGATCAGGGCTTTAACTGTCAAAAACAAACTCTCCTTTATTGATGACTCTATACCAAGACCCACAAATGACCATGTTCTTGCTAATTACTGGGACAGGAATAACACTATTGTTATCACCTGGATCCTAAACTCCCTCACCAAAGACATCAACCACACTGTCCAGAATCATACTTCAGCACCTATTCTATGGAAAGAATTAAGGGACAGATTTCAACAGGCAAATGGACCCAGGATGTTTCAGTTACATAGAGATCTCTTACTACTTCAACAACAATCATTGTCTGTCAACACTTACTTTTCCAAACTAAAAACAATTTGGGATGAAATTTGTAACTTCAGGCCAAAATGTACCTGTGGCCAGTTAGATCAATACTTTGAGAATTTCTACCTTATCATCTTCCTAATGGGACTTCAAAAATCATTAGCACATACTAGAAGCCAACTACTACTCATGGATCCATTGCCAGATGTCACAAAAGCTTACTCTTTGGTTTCTCAAGAAGAAACACAAAGGGAAGTCTCCTCCATTCTAGTCCCTAATAACTCCCTGAACACTATGGCCTTCTCCACTAAATCAGCCCCTGCCTATATTTCACCCAGACCACCTAACCCAGCTTTTACATCAAATAGGCCACCCATTCCCTACCAGAACAATACATTTAGACCATCTTCCAGACCACCCTATAATCCAAACTTTCCTAGACAAAATAGACCATATTGTACACACTGTCAAATGGTTGGTCACACCATTAACACTTGCTTCAAATTACATGGCTATCCTCCTGGCTATAGGCCACCTACACCAAGAAACCCACCCAACAATACCAACAGAATCAACAACATTGCTTCAGACTCCCCACACATACCTAATCCCATTCAAAACTTCATCCAGTCTATGACACCTGATCAGTATACTCAATTGTCTCAAATATTCAATCCACAAATCAACACACAGGACTCCACCACAGACTCACCATCACAGAATAATGACTCAAATACATGCACTGCTCAAACTCAGACAGGTATCTCTTCAACTTCAATCAATATTACATCATGCAATTTTAAAAATAATTGGATCTTAGATTCAGGTGCATCTAACCATATTTGTAATAATTTGTCATACTTCACTGAGCTCACCCCTGCATTAAATACCACTATCACTTTACCTAATAATGCCATTATTCCTGCACTTTTCAAAGGAACTGTTATTCTGAATTCTAATATCACTCTGTTTAATGTACTATATGTACCCTTTTTTAAATTCAATCTTTTATCAGTAAGTGCCTTACTAGAATCTACCAAACATAGAATCAATTTTGAATCCAATCATTTTTACATTCAGGAAATGACTTCTTTGAAGACGATTGGCAAGGGTGACCTAGTGGATGGACTCTATGTCTTTTATCATAATAATAATTCTCCTATCACTTGTAATAATATAAGCATAGATACTTGGCACAAAAGATTAGGGCATCCAGCTTTGGATAGGATTCATTTGTTACGATCTGTATTACATCTTCCTAATCAGTCTGCATTAAATAAACATTTTTGTGAGATTTGTCCTTTGGCTAAGCAAAAACACTTACCTTTTTCTACTAGTTCCTCTACTTCCTCTCATCCCTTTGATATCATTCACTGTGATATCTGGGGACCTTTCAAAGTAACATCATATAATGGCTTCAGATATTTTCTAACTTTAGTAGATGATTTTACAAGATTCACTTGGGTTTTTCTTTTACACTTTAAGTCAGATGTTCATCATATTTTACCTAAATTCATCACCATGATTGATACTCAATTTAAATCTAAAATCAAAAAGTTTAGAAGTGATAATGCCAAAGAATTAACATTTTCTTCTTTATTTTCTAAATTAGGAATATTACATCAGTTTTCTTGTGTAGAGACCCCACAACAAAATGCTAGGGTTGAAAGGAAACATCAACACATCCTAAATGTAGCTAGATCACTGTTATTTCAATCTCACATTCCCTTACAATATTGGACTGAGTGCATTCTTACAGCTGTCTTCTTAATTAATAGACTTCCTACCCCTGTTCTACATAATTGCAGCCCCTATTATAAACTTTTTCAAAAGCAGGTAGATTATTCTTATATGAGATCTTTTGGGTGTTTAACATTTGCTTCTACTTTAAAAGAACACAGAACAAAATTTGATCCTAGGGCACATAAATGTGTGTTCATTGGATACACTCCAGGTATTAAAGGTTACAAGTTGTTAAATTTGGCTACTCATAGTGTCTTTCATTCAAGAAATGTTGTTTTTCATGAGGACATATTCCCCTTCTCTGATACATCTATTTTTAACCAGTTTTCTGGTATATCTACTACTATTGATCATCCTAGTTCCACTAATCCTTATTTTTATGATCCCATTCAGTCTACACCACTGCCTCAGTCTAACTCACCTACCTTACCTACACATAATGTCTCACCACCTTACTCTCCCAATTCTACAATAACTGAACCTCTAAGAAAATCATCCAGAACTCATAAACCCCCATCATACTTGCAAGATTATCATTGTAACATGTCTAATTCTTGTAATTCTAGATATCCTATTAATTCTGTCATCAATTATAAAAATACCTCAAAATCACATCAACATTTCATTAATAATTTAGCTGCCATAACAGAACCTCATACCTATAAACAAGCAATTAAGGATCCTGAATGGACTAAAGCTATCCAAGAAGAACTCACTGCTATGGAAAATAATAAAACTTGGACTTTGACTACTCTTCCTAAAAATAAAACTCCTATTGGCTGTAAATGGATCTTTAAAATAAAAACAAAATCAGATGGATCTATTGAGAGATATAAAGCCAGACTAGTGGCACAGGGCTTTACACAACAGGAAGGAATTGATTACACATCAACTTTCTCTCCTGTTGCCAAACTTGTTTCTGTCAGGGTTATTCTTTCACTAGCAATGGCACAGAATTGGGACTTGCATCAGTTGGATATAACTAATGCATTCCTTAATGGGGATCTAGAGGAGGACATATACATGCAACTACCCAAAGGTTATACTCCTATAACTGATCATCTTACAGGTATGAATTCTGACTCTATTTTGGCATGTAAGCTTAACAAGTCCATTTATGGGCTTAAACAAGCTAGTAGACAGTGGAATAGTAAGCTCACTGAGGTACTTCTCTCTATGCAATTTACACAATCAAGGTCAGACTATTCACTATTTACTTTTGGTTCTGACAATTCCTTTTTAGCTATTTTAATCTATGTAGATGACATACTTATTGCTGGTCCTAACACTGAATTAATATGTAAAATTAAAGACAAACTTAGCAAAGTTTTTAAGCTCAGGGATTTGGGTAGACTTAGGTATTTCTTGGGTATAGAACTAGCCTACTCAAAAACAGGTCTTATTATATCACAAAGACAATATGTGCTACAATTACTTAAAGACACAGGTTATATAGACAGCAAACCTGTGCATATTCCTATGAATCCAAAGAATAGTCTAAAGTCTACTGATCATAATTTGCTCACTGACCCTTCCCCTTACAGAAGACTTGTAGGTAGACTCATCTATCTAACAATCACTAGACCTGATATTTCATTTGCAGTACACAAATTAAGTCAATTTGTTTCAAAACCAAATCATGACCACTTAATTGCTGCTCACCATTTACTAAGGTACCTTAAGTCTACACCTGGGCAAGGATTATTTTATTCTAAATCATCTAACTTGCACCTAACTGGTTTCTGTGACTCAGATTGGGGATCCTGCCTTGACTCACGCAGATCAACTACAGGTTTTTGCATTTTCATGGGCAATTCACTCATAAGTTGGAAAGCAAAAAGACAGGCAACTGTTTCTAAGTCTTCTGCCGAAGCAGAATACAGGGCATTAGCATCAATCACGAGTGAAATTATATGGTTAAAACAGCTACTACAGGACTTAAGAGTAAATTCAGAATTACCTCCTGTGGTTTACTGCGACAACAACTCTGCCATTCATCTTGCACAGAACCCAATCTTTCATGAACGAACAAAGCATATCAACAGGAATCGCCTCAAATTACTCCCCATTTCCTCCGCTGCTCAACTGGCTGATATACTGACCAAACCACTCCCAAAACCTCAATTTTTCTCAATTTTGGTCAAGATGGGCGTTAAGAATGTTTACGCTCCATCTTGCGGGGGGGTATCAAACGTACAAGATGAAGCAGATCAAATTGGGAAAAAGGAACGGGAAAAAGAAGAAAGTTAGGGATTTTGGATTCTAATTTAATTTGGGAATTATATTTGTAATATAGGGTATATTAATTAAGCCGGTTCACTTATGCTTAAACCGGTTGTTTAGTGGTTAGTTAGTTACGGGTATTTTTACTATTCTGCCCCTGGTAGTTTCCTATTTATAGGACGTCTTCTTGCTGATAATGTACAATATACATTCATATACTTATTAATAAAGTTTCAGCAATTATTTACTCCAAGATTCATCAGTTTACATTTTTTCTTATTCACTCACGTATATACATATTATATACATATTATTGGAGTTTATATTTGATTGGTTCTTTGATGTTTAGCTTACTTACAATTGACTCTGGTTTTGTTTGAAGAACACGGAAATTCTGATCCAAATCGAATTTAGTCGAACCCATCCAACAACCACAAATTAATTCTGATACACTTACTTTGTGGTCTATTTAAATGTTTATTCAATTCAATCCCAACTTTCTTTGTGATCTATTAAGTTTTACTATTCGACCTTGTGAATAATTAAGTGTTGTTCAATCCCATCACAAGTATATCACATTTGCAGGCTTTAGGTTCAATACACCTGATTCCAGATTAACTGAGTGTTATCAAGTTCTAATTTTGGATTGGTTGAGTGTTATCCGGTTCTCGCACTTGTCATATTAGTGTTTTTCTAGTAAAGCCAAATCCATTTTGGTCAAGAATTACCCCCAAAGAGCACTGGAGGAGAAAAGATAAGAGCTGTTAACCACAAAACCATCCGTCATTTATTTTACTAGAGGATGAAATACACACAAAACCATGTGTACTTGCTTTTTACAAAGAAAGGTCACAAACTCAAAGACACTTATTCTTGGTTAGGGGTGGCAAATGGATCACCCGGATTGGATCTGGATCGGATCCTTGTGGATCGGATCTCAAATGGATCGGATCCATCATGGATCCATAATGATGGATCCTAAATGGATCCGATCCAAACCGGATCCGGGTGATAAAATTTTGGATCCACCATGGATCCGAATAGATCCATTGTGGATCCATGACGGATCCACGGTAGATCCGAATAGATCCATGACGGATCCACGATGGATCCGAATAGATCCATGACGGATCCACGGTGGATCCATCAAGGATCCACAGTGGATCCGTCATGTGGATCAAAGGGATCCCATGACATGTAATCAAACCAAATTCAGTCTAGAATTTTCAAAAAATTCAAATTTGCAACTCGGTTACTATTTAGTATTTTCAAAAATTCGAATTGCACTTTTGGTCCCTCTATTTTTGAAAATTGCAATTTTGACCTCAGATTTTTGAAGAACCTAGAATCACATTCCAGTCCAGAATTTAATAAATTCAAATTTTCAATCCGGACACTGATTTTCAGGAACAAAATTTGCACTTTTGGTCCCTCAATTTTTGGATATTGCAATTTTGACCCTAGATTTTTGAAAAATCAAGAATTGCAATTCAGTCCAGTATTTTAAGAAAATTAAAAATTTCAATTTGGCCCCTGATTTCAGAAATTCAAATTTGCACTTTTGGTCCCTCAATTTTTGGAAATTACAATTTGACCCCATATTTTTTAAAAACGAAGTATTGCGTTTGAGTTCAGAATTCTCATAAAATTAAAAAAAATTCAATTTGGCCCCAGATTTTCAGAAATCCGAACTTACTCTTTTGGTCCCCCAATTTTCAGAAATTACAATTTGACCCTAAAATTTTGAAAAATCCAGAATTACGATTCAATTCATTTTCGAAGATAAAAATTTTCATTTCGCCCCCTGATTTTCAGAAATTCAAAATTTCACTTTTGGTCCCTCAATTTTCAGAAATTACAATTTGACCCTAAATTTTTGAAAAATCTAGGATTACGATTCAGTGTATTTCTGAAGATTAAAATTTTCATTTCGGCCCCTGATTTTCAGAAATTCAAAATTTCACTTTTGGTCCCTTAATTTTCAAAAATTGCAATTTGACCCTATATTTTCAAAAATTGCAATTTGATCCTATATTTTCAAAAATTCCCAATCATGCCTTATAATTTGCTCTATGAGTTAATTCTTGTTGTTGATATCGGGATAAAATCACATAAATTGATTTGGGGCAAAATTATAATTTTTGAAAATTGAGGGACTAAAAGTGCAAATTTGGATTTCTGAAATCAGGTGCCGAATTGAAAATTTTAATTTTCTTAAAATTATGGACTGAATTGCAATTCTTATTTTTTTGAAAATATAGGGTCAAATTGCAATTTTTGAAATTTAAGGGACCAAAAGTGAAATTTTGGATTTCTGAAATCAGGGGCCGAATTAAAATTTTCAATTTTCTTAAAATATTGGATTGAATTGCAATTCTTGATTTTTCAAAAATTTAGGGCCAAAATTGCAATATCCAAAAATTGAGGGACCAAAAGTGCAAATTTGGATTTCTCAAATCAGGGGCCGAATTGAAATTTTCAATTTTCTTAAAATACTGGACTGAATTGATTTTTCAAAAATTTAGGGTCAAAATTGCAATATCCAAAAATTGAGGGACCAAAAGTGCAAATTTGGATTCCTGAAATCAGGGGCCGAATTGAAATTTTCAATTTTCTTAAAATACTGGACTGAATTGATTTTTCAAAAATTTAGGTTCAAAATTACAATATCCAAAAATTGATGGATCAAAAGTGCAAATTTGGATTCCTGAAATCAGGGGCCGAATTAAAATTTTCAATTTTCTTAAAATACTGGACTGAAATGTAATTCTTGATTTTTCAAAAATTTAGGGTCAAAATTGCAATATCCAAAAATTGAGGGACCAAAAGTGCAAATTTGGATTTCTGAAATCAGGGGCCGAATTGAAATTTTCAATTTTCTTAAAATACTGGACTGACTTGCAATTCTTGATTTTTCAAAAATTTAGGGTCAAAATTGTAATATCCAAAAATTGAGGGACCAAAAGTGCAAATTTTGTTCATGAAAATCAGTGTCCGGATTGGAAATTTGAATTTATTAAATTCTTGGTTCGTTAAAAATTTGGGGTTAAAATTGTAATATTAAAAAATAAGTATTAGAGAGAAAGGTTTTCACATTCCAAATTTTCAATAATAAATTTTTTTTTTGGATCAAATAATGGATCCAGTGGATTCTTTAGTGAATCCAATAGATCCATTAGTGGATCCATTGATGGATCCAGAGGATCCATTGGTGGATCCATCACAATCCATTACTTGTATGTATTGATCCAATATGAATCCAGATTTTATGAGATCCGATCCAGATCCGATCCGAGTAAAAATTTAATGGATCTTTATGGATCGGATCCTTTGGATTTGGATCGGATCTGGATCAGATCCATGGATCTGATCCATATTGCCACCCCTATTCTTGGTTACATCTTCCTCGATTTAGTAACTAGACACGGAAGCTAGCTGCTTATTACACAAAGATGGCTCTGATTTCACATTGCTGAGGTTCGCGCAAGATGCATACACGAGGAAGGTCCATAGCCTTCTCATACACCTGCTTCTGTTGCTCTGCCTTCCAGCTGCCACCCTTCTCCTTTTGTTGCTTTTGCCTCACGGCGTGCCTGATCGCCTCACACCGGCACTGTGGGGGCACACTCTGCAGCTGTTGGCAGCAATCGTGCAGGGACGCCTGCTTTGACTGCTGCTGATCTGGATTATCGGTGCTCATTTCAAGAACCACGTCTTCTTCCTCATCAGATGAGATTCTCCTTGGGGACAAGTAACTTTGGCAGGACAGGAACTGCCTGCCCTGAAGCTGGCGTTGGCACTGTTGCTGCTGATGTGTGGTGTCGCCGTCGATGGTCGTGGTGGTGACGGTGGTGGTGTAGGTTGTCGCGGTGGCGAGGGCCACCAGAGCCACCAGGAGAGCTGCTGCGAGAGCTATTTTCTTTGCCATTTTGACTGATGATGCTGCAGGTGAGAGTGGTTGTGATATTATATTAAGTGTGAGTTGAGGGGTTGTGAGTGAGTGTAATTTATAGGGGTTTTGTGGGTGTGCGTGGGTTTGACGTGTTGATTGATGGGAGAGGGTACTTTGAGGTGGCGTTTCCGAGCTTCCACGTCCATGTACATGCATATGTTTCCAAAATTTGAATTAAAGAGGTCGTGAGGATCCGAAGCTGCATAAGGAGAATTCGAGAGTGTACTGATTGAGGTGGCGTTCTCGAGCTTCATAGAGTACTCATCTACCACAATTGCTATATAAAAAAGTTGCTGAAAACGATTAATATAAAATTATAAACTCTCAATTGACAAAGTATCATTACAATCACAAATTCAATCAAACAAATATTTCAAATCGAAGAATTTCCAAATAAATGAAGGAAAAATAGAGAATACCCGAACAAAACTTTCGGTCATAATTATGGCGTCGGAAGATTCCGGTGAAGATGTTATGGGTTCTCGAACGGCAGAGGATTAGCTAAGATTAAGAAGCCTTGAATTCAGGCAAAGCCGAGCAGAAAAATAGGGCGCAAGCCGACAAATCAACGAAGGGGACGACGTCGTCATGCCTATTTTCCTCCTTCAATAACACATCATGTTGCTGCTATATCATATTTATGTATCGATGTTTGTACATATGAATTTTCTTCCCTTTTCTTTTCTGGGTGGTGTAATGAGCTTCGTATTTCAAACACACGATCATGTTACCCAATTACCCGAATTTCATCCGACATTAACACAAGGCACAAGCCATCAACAGAACCGGGTTGATCCGTTATCTAAACCCGTTATTATAGTGGATTACGTTATGGATTAGACCAACCCAACTAAATCCAGGAGAATTGCAGAATCCAGTTGGCCTGCCCAATTATACAAACATAAAGGAATATTAAGGATTTTTGGCACCTTGCACCTCGAAAATAAGAAGTTTTGGCACTTTGTATCTTTATTTAAATATTTTGGTACATTGCATCCTGAAAATAGAATTTATTTGACACTTTGCATTCTAGTGTGTGTTTTGATGAGGAAATTTAGTTGCAAGAAGTGTAGAATAGTCATTTTAGAATTTTTTTACACTTTGCACCCTAAAAATATAGATTTTGGCACTATGCCCCCTGAAAATATAGAACGTTGGCGCTTTCCACTCTAAGTAAAAATATTTGTTTCCTATGTTTGATTATTGTACATTGAACATGACAATTTTATCTCTCCAAGTCTAAAACGACGATATTCATGAGCTTTTTTCAAAGGAAAATATTAGGGTGCAAAATACCAAAAATTATTTTTCTAAGATGCAAGTGTCAAAAAAATTTAATCGGGTGGAATGTGCAAAGTGCCAATATTTTATATTTATAGGGTTCAAGTCCCAAAATTTAACTCTTCCACTAACAACTTTTTTTTTATTAAAACACACACTATGGTGCAAGGTACCAAATGAATTGTATTTTCAGGGTGTGAAGTGTCAAAATTTTTAAGTCAAGTTGCGAAGTGTCAAAATCCTATATTTTCAAGGTGCAAAATACAAAAAACCCGAATGTTAATGGAGATTCATAATTCGTATTGAAATACGTGAAGCGAATATGAATTAAGATCAATTTAATATGTTGAAGATCCAAATTTGATAGATGACAATAAATTTAAAAATTGTATATAAATAATATTTTGTTTTTTAATGTAACATTGATATCATTTTTATGTATATTTCCATCTAACATGATGAGTTAATTTTTATGAATTAATATCAATTCTAATTTTCAAAGTGATACGTTAAATCATGCAAGTTAAGTGGTTATTTTTTGTTGATAAGTGAATAATTTGGGTAAACACTACATTTGGTCCCTCTTATCATTAACTTTGGAATATTCTTGTATAGACCTGGTCTATGAAATTTTTATAGACCTTGTGGTGGTAAATAAGCCACATCATATATTTTGAGAGCATGACATCATCAAAATGTATGATGTGGCTTATTTACTACCACAAGGTCTATAAAAATCTCATAGACCAGGTCTATACAAGAATTTTCCATTAACTTTTTATATAATGGTTCCTTTTATGCTTTTTTTTTTCCAGTTTAGTCCCTACTATATATTATTTGTTTCACTTTAGTCCTTTTCAGGTGTTCCAAGGCGGTTCCGGTAACATGTGATATGCTCATAAGGGTAATTTCGTCATTTCAAGTAAACTAACATGGATAGTTTCGTCTTTGTAATCATTTGAAAAAAAATTAAAGATTTAATCTCTTCCAAACTAGTCTTTCATTCCAGTCCAACTTAATCATCCATTTCGTTCCAAACTAAAGTTTTCTCCCAAAATCTTCTTCAAACACCAAAATTGTTCACCAATTAAACAATATCTGAAATGGTCTCAATAGCGGAAAAACGAAAATGCCCTGAAAAATATTCATATGCATGTCACGTGTTATCAGAACCACCTGATAAGGACTAAAGTGAAACAAATAATTCATAGTAGGGACTAAAGTAAAATAAATAATTCATAGTAGGGACTAAAGTGGGAAAAAAACATAAGAGGAACCACTCTGTATAAAGTTAATGATAAAAGAGACCAAAAGTGATATTTACCCGAATAATTTCTTTGACGGATTTTATTGAATCGTGAGGAAACTTGAACAATTATTTTAAGTTGAATGAAATATAGCTCGTTATAAAAAAATATTAGTGATATGATAGAATCTGAACAAGATTCGACGGAGTCGAAACTTTCAATTCCGATAGGACGAGTCCTATCGTTATCATACCCAATAATACTGAAAATGGGTATGGATTAGTCCGATTCGAATCCGATCGGTTGATAGCCCCTAGATATTAATACTACATTACTACGTTATGAATTGGTCCAGCCCGAAAAAAAATAAAGAGAATCTAGCTGACCGGCCCAATTATTTGAAGATTCGTCCCTTCTCATCAGTAAATTAAAAAACTGCCCATGGGCTCTTAAGCTTACAGCTACGGCGAACATCGGCGGAGACCGTTCCGATTCGGCCAATTTGTTCAGTACCTCTCTCTCTCTCTCTATTTCATTTCCTTATCTCTTCAAATTGAACACAATTTGACGAATCGATTTTTGCCTATATAAGCAATTTGCGATAAATGCAGAACAATTTTATATTTTTACTTCTTCGTGAAGGAGTGTTCCTTTTTCTTGTAATTCGTGTGCAATTTGTTAATTTGTTGCTAAATATATTTAATTAAGCTGCTTAAAAATCAAGTTGTTTACCATTTTACATTTGTGATCAAATGACCTACGAAGATGCATAGTAACTTTGTTTATTGAGCTCTGAAATCATATTTCTTATTCAATGATTCCCTCTTTTCAGAAGCTTTACCAATCTTCTTCGAGATTAATATGGATTCTGTAGAAGAAGAGATTTATCAAGTTAGGAAATTGGAGATCTCAGACAAAAACAAGGGGTTTATTGAATTACTGCAACAACTTACAGTTTGTGACTTTGTTTCTGATGAGGCATTTCTAGAACGATTTCAGGAGATTGCTAAATATGGTGATGACCATGTCATATGTGTAATACAAGACGATAATAGTAATTCAGGAAAGATTGTTGCCACTGGGAGTTTGTTTATTGAAAAGAAATTCATAAGGAATTGTGGAAAAGTTGGTCATATTGAAGATGTAGTTGTAGATTCAAGTGTTCGTGGTAAGCAATTAGGGAAGAAAATTATTGATTTCCTTTCCGATCATGCTCGAGCAATGGGTTGTTACAAGGTGATTCTTGATTGCAGCCTTGAGAATAGACCATTTTATGAGAAATGTGGCTTCAATCAAAAGGAATTTCAGATGGTAAAGTATTTCATTTGATAAAACATATACCCTTTGTTTTTCTCGCTAAGATCAATTGCTTCTGCTTTAATATGTTCTTGAATTGGTTCATTTGGTGATTGTATTGACATTGGAAAAGCAAACAAAATTTCAAGCCATGATAGTATTTTATGGTTTAGACCTTTTTTTTTTGTAGTGATCCCATGATTCTTTGATGTTTAGCTTACTTACAATTGACTCTGGTTTTGTTTGAAGAACACGGAAATTCTAATCCAAATTGAATTTAGTCGAACCCATCCAACAACCACAAATTAATTGTGATACACTTACTTTGTGGTCTATTTAGGTGTTTATTCAATCCCAACTTTCTTTGTGATCTATTAAGTTTTACTATTCGACTTTGTGAATAATTAAGTGTTGTTCAATCCCATCACAAGTATATAACATTTCCAGGCTTTAGGTTCAATACACCTGATTCCAGATTAATTGAGTGTAATCAAGTTCTAATTTTGGATTGGTTGAGTGTTATCCAGTTCTCGCACTTGTCATATTAGTATTTTTCTAGTAAAGCCAAATCCATTTTGGTCAAGAATTACCCCCAAAGAGCTCTGGAGGAGAAAAGATAAGAGCTGTTAACCACAAAACCATCTGTCATTTTATTCATTTTTACACTAGGATGAAATACACACAAAACCATGTGTACTTGCTTTTTACAAAGAAAGGTCACAAACTGAAAGACACTTATTCTTGGTTACATCTTCCTCGATTCAGTAACTAGACACGGAAGCTAGCTGCTTACACAAAGATGGCTCTGATTTCACATTGCTGAGGTTCGCGCATTTGGCATGCACGAGGAAGGCCCATAGCCTTCTCATACACCTGCCGCTGTTGCTCTGCCTTCCAGCTGCCACCCTTCTCCTTTTGTTGCTGTTGTTTCACGGCTTGCCTGATCGCCTCACACCGGCACTGTGAGGGCAAACTCTGCAGCTGTTGGCAGCAATCCCTCAGGGGCTGCTGCTGTTGTGGATTCTCGGTGGTCATGAGTTCGATAACCACGTCTTCTTCCTCATCAGATGAGATTCTCCTTGGGGACAAGTACCTTTGGCAGGACGGGAACTGCCTGCCCTGAAGCCGGCGTTGGCACTGTTGCTGCTGATGTGGGTCGGTGTCGTCGTCAATGGTCGTGGTGGTGACGGTGGTAGTGTAGGTGGTTGCGGTGGCGAGGGCCACCAGAGCCACCAGGAGAGCTGCTGCGAGAGCTATTTTCTTTGCCATTTTGACTGATGATGCTGCAGGTGAGAGTGGTTGTGATATTATATTAAGTGTGAGTTGAGGGGTTGTGAGTGAGTGTAATTTATAGGGGTTTTGTGGGTGTGCATGGGTTTGACGTGTTGATTGATGGGAGAGGGTACTTTGAGGTGGCGTTTTCGAGCTTCCACGTCCATGTACATGCATATGTTTCCAAAATTTGAATTAAAGAAGCTTTGTGAGGATCCGAAGCTGCATACGGAGAATTCGAGAGTGTACTGATTGAGGTGGCGTTCTCGAGCTTCCACGTCCATGTACATGCATATTAAATATGTAACAGCCCAGCTCAAATAAATTGGTATTCACAAAAAAAAAATAACTTAAACAATTTAAATGAGTATATAACTCATTGAAATAAATGAAGCTTACTTCAACCGTTATATAACTAGGACATTATTTCAAGAGATATCAGAGTATGAAATTATTTAAGATAGGAACTCTTGATCACTTCTCAACTTCCTTGTTTTCCTGTACCTCTGAAAAGTAATAAAATTGAAAGCGTAAGTTGAATAAATCAACTTAGTGAGGCCGATGCACGTGTAATTGTGAATTTATATGCATGTGGTAAAAGATTTATTATAACAAGCAAATCCGCAATATAGACAATTCAAACTTTCGATAATATGTAGTTCCACATAAAGTCAATATAAAAAAAATATCAGGTACAAGATAACCACTCGTGCACTAAAAAGATACTTCATTATTTGATCCCGCCTTATCATTAAGAATAAGGGGTAAATCCTACCATCACTCATGTAATGCATTCAATAGCACGTCCTTCACATTCATAAGTTATATAAATAACCAAACGTTCAAGAAAAACAAGAAAACAAGAAAAATAATCACTCATTCACTATAAGAATATTAAATCCCACTTTATCACTAAGAGTAAGGGGTCAATCTTACCATCACTCATGAAATGTATTCAGTAGCATGTCTTTCACATTCATAAGTTATATAAAGAACCACACGTTCAAGAAAACAAGAAAACATTCAAAATAACCACTCATTCACTATAAGGATATTTAATCCCAATTTATCAATTATTTAAATAACCGCACGTTCAAGAAAACAAGAAACATTCAAAGTAACCACTCATTCACTATAAAGATATTTAATCCCACTTTATCAATTATTTAAATAACCACACGTTCAAGAAAACAGGAAAACATTAAAAATAACCACGCATTCACTATAAGGATATAAAATCCCACTTTATCACTAAGGGTAAGGGGCCAATCTTACCATCCCTCACTAAATGCATTGCTGCCAATTTAGGTCACGTATACCGAGATATACGAGACCAAGATAATCATCGATTTCGGAGTCAACCTGACAAGTCTCCACTTGTTTCAGATTTATCCGAACCTACCACTATCACTCACTATGAACAGGGGAGATAAAGTAATACACCCCTGTCGCTCACTATGAACAGGGAAGATAAAGTAATACACCCCTGTCCCAACAATATTCATTTAAAAGCCAAGCATTATGATCATTACGTATTTCACATAAATGATACTATCATATCTCATCTTCAACAATTATTGCAAACATTAAAGATAATTATTCTAGCATTTTCGAGATATCAAGAACACTCGAGTAAGCATCAACTGCGAGCATTGCAGGCATATTACCCTAACAATCCCAAAATATCACAATTAAGGCATAAACGAACATTATCTACCCATGTATTAACCTGCATTTAAGTAACTAAAACATTCACATAACGTAAACATGGTGCAGCTCTCACCTTGGTCCTTAACAATTGTGGTATCCAAACTTGAAATTGAAGTAGCATGTTCATACGAAATGTAGGGTCTAACCAACTCCCGTCATGCACAACCAAATTCATCAGGGCAACACAAATATAAATCATATAATATGAGTAATATTTTTCATTTCCTCCAATCAAGTGCGATCAATTACAGCGAACATCGCCAACGCACAACTCCAAACATTTTACGATAACATTTAAGTATTCATATTTCAACATGCTCATATAATAATTAAACACATAGTCACAAACAATATATGGCTCTCACCTTTTACGGAGTAAAGAGATGGTTGTTTGTCGCTTTCACCTGTCACATAATTATCTTCGATTAGAATCTCAAACCAAAATAAGTAAACGCGTCAAATATTTGAATTCCTAAACAAAGTCCTTCTACTCAACCCAAAAGTATACGAAGGAATTCCAACTCGATTCGGTCCAAGCGCAAGATACTCAATAACACGGATATCAAATATCTACCTAAAACGAGAACGACATTTCTATCAATTTGATATATAACACATTAAGTCCGTTAAAATTCATTATCAAGCCTTTACCAAACTAAATTTCCATTTTAATCACTTCACCATCCCAAAACTAATATCGAGCTAATCGAGATACATGTATAACATAATACGGAACCAACTCATGTTAAACTAAATCATAAAGTTCGTAAATTAACTACAATGTAAATAATACACAATAAGCTCAAGGGTTTACCTAAACGAACTCAAATCATAAAATGGACACCGGATACGGAAAACTCGAGTCGAGATGAAGCCGCTGTTTGGACCAGCCAAAGTTGACCGCCGTTGACCGCAACCGGAAAATGGGCCAAAATCATCATCCGACTCTCCTTTGTGCCTAGACTACCATTTTGGAGCCTAATCTGGAAAAGGTGGTCGAAAAAACCTCCATCCAAGAAGACCCACTTTGAAGCCGCCAGTTGCCGCCGCCGTCATTACTTTTCCGGCAAAAATTTCCGGCGAATAATGGTACCACTAGAAAGCTCTCGTTGAGGAGATGAATTTAGACTACTTATTCGCTCGATTTGGTTAAGAATTGAGGAAGTTATCCACAAAATAAGAAATGGGTTTTGTGTGTGTGCTAGTGTGTGTAAATTTGGGAGAAGAAGAGAATGAGGGAACTTGGTTGACTTTTCTTCATATTTAATGGGTGTTTTGCATTTAACACCCTCAAGAAGTGGATAGTCACTTTTTTAGTTCTCAAAGTCTTGGGACAATTCAACAAGTCCCCTCTTTATCTTATTTTTGCATTTCAATCCTCAAATAATACAAGAGTGAGCTATTAATAATGCATAAATTCGCACACCAACAATAATTCAAGTGTATTAATTTAATTCACTTCAAGTTTAAAAATATGCTCACTCGTTGAATTTTTTTTTAACAACATACATATGAATTTTAATTTCAATTATTAAATCCACCTAATTAAAAATTATCAATTTCAAGTAAAGAAAATTCATAAATGAATTTTCGGGGTTTTACATTCTTCCCCCCTAAAAAGAATTTGGTCCCCAAATTCACAATTGGCTTTCGAGCATTTCGAGTAAAGTTATAGTATCTCTTTCTTGATTTAAACGAGTATTAGAACAAATCTTCCCTCGAACGTTATATGAATTTAGATGCTACTATATATCGTCAGGTTCAAGAGGACGAACAACGTGGTACTTCATCGAGACTCAGCGACAAAAGTAGTTCGTACGAAACAATTAAGAACTCCTCTGAAAAGAAATACCAATCACATAGTATCTCATATACACCTTATAACATTGAGGTTTAAAAGATAGTGAAAGACATTTAACTAAGATTCTCGAAAAGTAGCACAATCACTGTTAAATGAAAAGTCTCGATAAGGGTTACAAATGACGATCGAGTCAAAAATCTTGCTGAAGATCTCAAGGCAAGACTTAATAATGGTAATATCGATACACTAAGACAACCCAGTCAAGAATTTGATATCTATAGCATGATAACAAATAAGACACATCCTTATGGATAACAGAATAACAAAGTCTCCACTTCGAATAGAGTAAACAAAAGAAGGTCGAAGCAAGAATACCGTTAAGGTAATAGAAGGTTGAAACAAGTGTCCAATAGTAATAACCAAAACTATAGAGTACTTTGTCATTTCGAAACAAGTCAAAATAAACGGCAGATTCAGAAATTCATTCCAAGAAGTAATGACCAGAATGAATTTCAAGATAGGAACTAGAAAAGCTCAACGGTGAGACTCAAGGATGATGAAGCTACCCGATCAAGCAAGATAATATTTAAAACAAGTTCAGGACAAATAATAAAGATGTGTGAATTTCAAAAGAAAGTCTAGGATAAATTGATTCGATTCATGAGGCTAACAAAATGAATAAAATAATAACGGAATAAGCTCAAGATGATTTAATACGATTAACAAAATTGGAGTTTAACGAGGAGTATCAATAAGAATAGCAAGAATGTTGACTTAGTAGTCCTAGAAGTAAAAATCAAATATTCTAGTATTTTGGTCACCTGGCAATCAAATCAAGATAATGCAAAATTTCAAGAATTCTTCTCATTGAGTAATGATTGTAATGAATGCAGAAAGTATGAACCGAGATTTGCATGTAATCGATGGTACATGATACCAAGTTAAATAAAGCTCAAGAGTGAGGTCCAATGAAAATGAAACGATTGAACTCACCAAATTATAAGATTAGAAATGAAAGTTCTCCAATGTTAGCGTTCTAAAGAGTTGGATTACGCTTCTCATAATCAACTAGAAATAATTTAAAAGTACACAATGTAGCTCAATGTATGGATTCGAAAGAGGTAAGCTCAAGAACGACACACAAGAGATTTAGGGTTTAGGGTTAAGTTAACACCGAAGTATGAAGATACAAATGGGTTCACACATTTTCAATGATTTGTAAGGCACGAAACACAAAGACAATTTCGAAATTTATCACGGAACAATGGAACAATCTTGAGTGAAAAAAAAAAAGTTTGGAGAAAACAAGTCACTTTGATTACATTTCGAGATAGATCACTTGATGTTCGTTCGAATCAGTAAAGCTTGGCTAGAAATTTTTGATTCTTGAATTCTCATTATTTCTCCCATGATCTCTTTAATCCGTAGACAATAATGTGCTTCACGATGTAGTCTTTAATTAAACTTCCTAGTACGTATGTCTTTGTTCCATCAGTGAGTAAAGGTGGGTCTATATAACTAGCTCACGGAGTTGATCATATTGCGCCACCATAAAATTTCCATTTTGTAGTACGTTAAGTTACTTTGTCGAGTAGTAGGTGGACAAAAGCTTAAGCCAGGTGGCTTGCTTTAATCCTTCAAGTGATTCATCTTCTTGCCAATCAAAATCTTTCAGTACTTTCGTTACGCCACTCTGATTTGAAGACTTTCGTTTCTATCAAGCCTTTCACCATTGAAAAAAATCTTGATGCATGTGTCTTCTGCGTACGAAGACTCGAAACTTAATTCGATAATCCTAATAATAGTAAGTCACGCAATTGTTCAAGTAACCTATACGTTGCAATAGGTCTAGTCTATCAACTCAATCAAGTTCAAATCATGAAGCAATATAAATAAGGATGTCATTTGATAACTAAGCCTAGAGAGCCATTTCAAAGACAAAATTACAATGATACCTCAACATGATGTATAGAGATTTTCATTAGAGGGAAATAAATGGCTGAAACAAGCTTAATGGATATCATATGAAGTTTGACAAGTGACGTAGATACAAGAAGGCTTTATAAGGCATACCACAAACCAGATTTAACACGGATGAACCGTATGCGAATAAAGTTGGCAAATTTGAAAACACTGATTGAACGACTGTGGAGTTCCAAAAGAGGACAAAAATAATTATTCCTCTCTTACAAGAATTCCAAAATGAATCACTCAGTTTACGAAACGGATAGCATCAAATAACACAATTATTCAAAAGAACGAATTTGGAAAGAACTACCAGCATAGGAGGTTTAAGGAGAGATGCTACCTTTTAAGCAATTGGTAATATCACCAAGAAACAAGGAAAGACAAAATCATGCATTCTACGACAAAAACCACACCTAAGGTAACTATAATTCAATCCGACTCTAAGAGCCGTGCAACTAGATTCGGGTAAGCATCCTTCTAACACTCTCTTAAATGCCAAATCACGAGTTCCTATAACTTTTGAAGAAGAAAGACTCCACATAATTTACTTGAATGGTGCTCCAGGTCGAGGACCCTATCCTGGCTTTTGAGCCGAAGCTCTGATACCATCTGTAACAGCCCAGCTCAAATAAATTGGTATTCACAAAAAAAAAATAACTTAAACAATTTAAATGAGTATATAACTCATTGAAATAAATGAAGCTTACTTCAACCGTTATATAACTAGGACATTATTTCAAGAGATATCAGAGTATGAAATTATTTAAGATAGGAACTCTTGATCACTTCTCAACTTCCTTGTTTTCCTGTACCTCTGAAAAGTAATAAAATTGAAAGCGTAAGTTGAATAAATCAACTTAGTGAGGCCGATGCACGTGTAATTGTGAATTTATATGCATGTGGTAAAAGATTTATTATAACAAGCAAATCCGCAATATAGACAATTCAAACTTTCGATAATATGTAGTTCCACATAAAGTCAATATAAAAAAAATATCAGGTACAAGATAACCACTCGTGCACTAAAAAGATACTTCATTATTTGATCCCGCCTTATCATTAAGAATAAGGGGTAAATCCTACCATCACTCATGTAATGCATTCAATAGCACGTCCTTCACATTCATAAGTTATATAAATAACCAAACGTTCAAGAAAAACAAGAAAACAAGAAAAATAATCACTCATTCACTATAAGAATATTAAATCCCACTTTATCACTAAGAGTAAGGGGTCAATCTTACCATCACTCATGAAATGTATTCAGTAGCATGTCTTTCACATTCATAAGTTATATAAAGAACCACACGTTCAAGAAAACAAGAAAACATTCAAAATAACCACTCATTCACTATAAGGATATTTAATCCCAATTTATCAATTATTTAAATAACCGCACGTTCAAGAAAACAAGAAACATTCAAAGTAACCACTCATTCACTATAAAGATATTTAATCCCACTTTATCAATTATTTAAATAACCACACGTTCAAGAAAACAGGAAAACATTAAAAATAACCACGCATTCACTATAAGGATATAAAATCCCACTTTATCACTAAGGGTAAGGGGCCAATCTTACCATCCCTCACTAAATGCATTGCTGCCAATTTAGGTCACGTATACCGAGATATACGAGACCAAGATAATCATCGATTTCGGAGTCAACCTGACAAGTCTCCACTTGTTTCAGATTTATCCGAACCTACCACTATCACTCACTATGAACAGGGGAGATAAAGTAATACACCCCTGTCGCTCACTATGAACAGGGAAGATAAAGTAATACACCCCTGTCCCAACAATATTCATTTAAAAGCCAAGCATTATGATCATTACGTATTTCACATAAATGATACTATCATATCTCATCTTCAACAATTATTGCAAACATTAAAGATAATTATTCTAGCATTTTCGAGATATCAAGAACACTCGAGTAAGCATCAACTGCGAGCATTGCAGGCATATTACCCTAACAATCCCAAAATATCACAATTAAGGCATAAACGAACATTATCTACCCATGTATTAACCTGCATTTAAGTAACTAAAACATTCACATAACGTAAACATGGTGCAGCTCTCACCTTGGTCCTTAACAATTGTGGTATCCAAACTTGAAATTGAAGTAGCATGTTCATACGAAATGTAGGGTCTAACCAACTCCCGTCATGCACAACCAAATTCATCAGGGCAACACAAATATAAATCATATAATATGAGTAATATTTTTCATTTCCTCCAATCAAGTGCGATCAATTACAGCGAACATCGCCAACGCACAACTCCAAACATTTTACGATAACATTTAAGTATTCATATTTCAACATGCTCATATAATAATTAAACACATAGTCACAAACAATATATGGCTCTCACCTTTTACGGAGTAAAGAGATGGTTGTTTGTCGCTTTCACCTGTCACATAATTATCTTCGATTAGAATCTCAAACCAAAATAAGTAAACGCGTCAAATATTTGAATTCCTAAACAAAGTCCTTCTACTCAACCCAAAAGTATACGAAGGAATTCCAACTCGATTCGGTCCAAGCGCAAGATACTCAATAACACGGATATCAAATATCTACCTAAAACGAGAACGACATTTCTATCAATTTGATATATAACACATTAAGTCCGTTAAAATTCATTATCAAGCCTTTACCAAACTAAATTTCCATTTTAATCACTTCACCATCCCAAAACTAATATCGAGCTAATCGAGATACATGTATAACATAATACGGAACCAACTCATGTTAAACTAAATCATAAAGTTCGTAAATTAACTACAATGTAAATAATACACAATAAGCTCAAGGGTTTACCTAAACGAACTCAAATCATAAAATGGACACCGGATACGGAAAACTCGAGTCGAGATGAAGCCGCTGTTTGGACCAGCCAAAGTTGACCGCCGTTGACCGCAACCGGAAAATGGGCCAAAATCATCATCCGACTCTCCTTTGTGCCTAGACTACCATTTTGGAGCCTAATCTGGAAAAGGTGGTCGAAAAAACCTCCATCCAAGAAGACCCACTTTGAAGCCGCCAGTTGCCGCCGCCGTCATTACTTTTCCGGCAAAAATTTCCGGCGAATAATGGTACCACTAGAAAGCTCTCGTTGAGGAGATGAATTTAGACTACTTATTCGCTCGATTTGGTTAAGAATTGAGGAAGTTATCCACAAAATAAGAAATGGGTTTTGTGTGTGTGCTAGTGTGTGTAAATTTGGGAGAAGAAGAGAATGAGGGAACTTGGTTGACTTTTCTTCATATTTAATGGGTGTTTTGCATTTAACACCCTCAAGAAGTGGATAGTCACTTTTTTAGTTCTCAAAGTCTTGGGACAATTCAACAAGTCCCCTCTTTATCTTATTTTTGCATTTCAATCCTCAAATAATACAAGAGTGAGCTATTAATAATGCATAAATTCGCACACCAACAATAATTCAAGTGTATTAATTTAATTCACTTCAAGTTTAAAAATATGCTCACTCGTTGAATTTTTTTTTAACAACATACATATGAATTTTAATTTCAATTATTAAATCCACCTAATTAAAAATTATCAATTTCAAGTAAAGAAAATTCATAAATGAATTTTCGGGGTTTTACAAAATATATTCATATCATTATATAAATTTTAAATTTAATATTTTATCGAATTTATGTTCATATATTATTTGGTTTGTTAATATTATTTATAAATTATATTAGTTAAATACATGTGTAAATATATTAAGTTAAATCTCTAAATTGGTCCGCAAGTGTTTTATTCGAGCCAATTTTGAAATTGGACAACAATATGGACTAAAATTATCAGTAAATTTGAAGATATGGAGTTATTTTAACAACTTGAAAAGTTACGGGTATAATTGTCAGTCAATATAAGTAATTGTATCAATTATGCAATAAAACTTAATTGCCACGTCAGCAGTTAACGCTCAATTTTAACGGTGGTACCAAATGTGATTCAATTTCTTAAATTACGGTACCAAATTGATCAACTTCATTTTTTATGGTACCACAAGTTGGAATCGCTATATAGTTTGGTACCACAATTGCAATTCTCTCTCTAAATAAATATGAATATTAATTACTAGATAGTTCGTAAATTCATTCTTACGAATATTTTCATATCTGGTGAACAGTGCTAAAAACTCAACATGTGAGCTAAATTTAATAAAATCGTAAAGTTAACATACTTATTTTTAAAAAAAAAATGTTAATGTAAGTTTTGGGAGCGACGATTTATAGGATATATGATCTAGTGGAATTAAGAAATTTTGAAAGAACTTCTAGTTAATTTTCTTAATCGTGCAAGATGAATTTTGAATTGTAATTACTGTTTTTAATCGTGGAAGATGAATTTTTGTAATTGATTTTTTTAATCACGGAATTTCGAATTTGTTGACTTGTTTTAATCTTGGAAGATGAAATTTAGTTTTACCCTAATTGTGTTTTTAAATCATGGAAATAAATTGGATATAGATTTAGGTTTATTATGTGAAAGGGTATAAGTGTCTTTATGTAATTAAGTTTTATGTTTTAAATTTAAGTTAATTAAAAAGGATATAATTGACTTTTCAATTTTAAGTTAGTATTTTGATTTTCATTTAAAAATAAAAGAAAAGGGTAGATTGAACATTTAATAACCGGTACAACCTTGACAAAAAAAGACACTTAGTTACCGCGCCACGTGGCGCGATTTAAGGGGAGGGCCGCACCCTAGTCGGCCCGACGTTTTCTTTGTAACATAACCTTTTACAAACTAATAGTATATCATATTACGTACACATGATTTTTCTTGTTTCTGCATAACCTATAGTATGTACAAAATGTAATGAGGGACAGAGTCCCATCCTGCAAGTAATCAGTTAGTGTTTTATCACTTCTATCTTAATCACAACTTTCAATCTTTTCAAATCTTCGATCCCATTCTTGTGTCTCGTAGCCCTGCTCATACAAATCCTTATCGGTGCTGTATACGATTTTGTCCTGGCTGATGAATGTCTTCTGAGCCATGTTGCGAGCATTCAGGAGCTGAAGGATTGTGCAGGATCAGTTTGATGCATATCAATACTGAGCGATCATAGCAGTCTTGAATCAATAAATCAATAACATGTTTACCTTGAGTATCAAAGAAAGATTTGGTGAGTCAAGTGCCTTGGCACGCTGTTCCCTTGCTCGATTTCTTTTGATAATTTTAGCATTCATGTTTTGTATAAATAACCATCGAATCAGTGGAATCACAAAGAAAGAGGCAGCATAGATCTGCAAGATTAATGCAAGACTTGGATAAAGTAACACAACAATATACAATGATAAGGTACACATTCATTGAGGAATGTTCTCAATATTATAAATGAACATAGAGTACACAAGCTATGTAAGGAGAGAATGACAATATATTGCAATTCAAAGAAAAGTAGCACCCAAAACATGGCAATATTCACATCATTGCTTCTAGAGATTGAAGTAATGAAATAACTACCAGTTCAATGCAAAGTAATGTTTCACAAGACCGTTTCCCATAATTCCAAATTATGAACTACTAAAGTATGACCTAAAAAGCTGGACTTTTGCCAAGCATGGACAAAGAAGGACATGTGATTTCCCAGAAGTAGTGATGGTATATCCAAATTCCGTTGTAGCCAATTAGAGGAAACAAGATCACTCATCAATTTTTCTTGTGGAGTTGATAAACAAATGTGCAAATAATCTAATTTTACCAATTTATGATCTGCAGAAAAGCACCATTTTTGGCTCATTGAAACTCTCAAGGACATGCGTTAATACATCATCTTCCAGGGATAGGATAAAGGAAAGCTTAAAGCATATAGAAAGTATGAAGATGGTATTGCTCTGTGACGAACTACGAACAACATGAGGGATTGGAAGACTCAATTCCATATCTTTAGGTATTTTAAGAATACAAATGGCAATTCGAACACAGATGTTATATACAGTTAACAGCTTGCATATGTTATGTGAAGTGATTTCCCAGTAGTTTTCTACTACACTGAATAAGTCAGTGTAATTTTAACTTTTATTGTTATGAACACAATAGCAGTAAAATTGTTGCATTTGAGATTCACAACTTGCCTCAGATTTGGTACATATAGAACTAATTTAATTTTGTAAGAGTTAATGAATGGACGCAAACCTGAAGTAAGGGAAATATCTTGGACACAAATGAAATGAAACCATCTGGTTTAGCTGTCGTATTCCTTCAAGTCATAATTATATATAAGAGGTCAGGAAACTAGTGAAAAAACTTTCGAAAAAAGCAACAGAACAATATTTTTACTTACAACATGGTACCAAGAATTACAATCCCCAAAAGATTAAATCCACCGAGACCAATCACCATAGCCCTCGCTGAAAAATTGGTTTTGCTGCAGAAACAATGTCTTATTATACATATTCCTGAAATGTTTAAAGAAATTAAGAACGAAAGAATAGCTAGGTATGACTCTAACCAACTTCATAAGAAAAGAGCACCTAAATTGCCATTTATTTTCCTTAAAGAATTTGTCAACTCCCTCAGCCCGATCAGCCCATTTAACATATTCCTTCAGTCCACTCCTCTGCAAAGATGCTGTACGTTGTAGTGATGGAAAAAGGTATAAAATATTTCCCTGCAGGTACATGAATTTAATTGGAAAAAGAGGCATTTATGAAATAGATATAATAATTACTGCAAGTGCATATTAATGTTGAGAGGTCGTGGAAGATAGTATAGGCACTAGTTTTGACTACCCACCATATAAGTTTATGAAAACCAGCAAATAAGGTAGAGAAAAAAATAAAACACGGGGTAAAGCTGGGAGATAGATTACTAGGCTTATGGACTTGCAAAAAGAAAATCTTATATTGAACTTCCATCTCACCCTTCAATTGATGGGTAACTAGCCCAATCCTCCATGATTAAGAAACTCGTGAAACTATGGTAAGAGATATAGTCAAGGCATCATTGAAGAAAAATGAACAATAAATTCCTTTTCTGAGAGATTAAATAAAATTATATGGCCATCTCGAAGGACTTCTTAGCTCTTATGGTTACCATTCCATACAACTTCACTAATTAGTATTTCAAAAGAAGAAACTAAGAGTGGTCTACATTAATTCTGCATATTCAACATAGTTTACTTATATGATAAGCACGGCACTTTCAATAATATATAAACAAAGGGATTTCCAAGGCAAACTCATTCAAGATAGTCCACATTTGCAGAAAAGGTAACTTCCGATTTTCGTCTACACCAGGCTATTGATAACAAACCTCTTCATCTATTTCTGGTTGACCATTGAACCTTAGCAGCACAGGTAGTATGTATGAGTCATCATCCTGGAGATTGAACTCACGACAATAAGTTAAAAGACAGCAGAACATTTCAAGAGGATATATATATAGATAATTATGCATGCATAAACACAAGCAGAACCAACAACACAGAGAAACATGCAAAGATAAACAATGTATGTGGTAGTGAGGCATAAAAATGGAATTGATCGCTCAAGGTGTCCTAACAAACAAAAATTAATTATATCACCAGATACCTAATATTACAAATAACGAGACTCAATTTTTTCCATCAACAATATGCAAAATTGTATTGCAGTAACCATCTTCTTTAGCTTCAAAACAATCAAAAGAAAACTGTAAACCTAGAAAGTTTGCCATTTTTTAAGAATGAAAAGGCAAATAGACTCAATTAGTAGCTTTTGTTCACAATGTATAAGAGAAATTCAATAATACCATGTTTTTAGTCTCCACATCGAGATATGGAGCAAGTTCTTCAGCTGTGACAACCCCGCCATGTAAAGCTATGTATTGCCCAATCTGCAGATTAGTTTGGGAGGACAAACTTATGACAATATGTTTTCTTGGTAAAAGGTTTTTAAATAGTGAAGCCAGATTCATGTATAAGATTTCAAGGATAATTCAAAGGAAGGTGTAAATAGCAAGAAATTAAATTGTTCCAAGTTAATACCTAGACCAACAGATTAAAGATCCTAGCTACTCAAACATTATCCCACATCAAATTACCACTAATTATATCAATATATTCAAGTGCAGCACCTTGAGTCTAGTTGTAAAGCTAATTAAATTTATGACTACACACGATTGCCCCCCCCCCCCCAAGAACGCCTATTCCAGCAATTGCACCTCATCCTCAAAAGCTCATATCACAACACACTACCACCCCGAGTAGCTTAAAATAGTGTTATGTGACGGAAATACAAGAAGCATTTGAAGAAAATAATATTCGTTAGGTAGGATTTAATAGTTTATAAGTTTAAAGAGGGTGAACATAAATTAAGGATATTGCTCAATTATTACCAACTTCCATCTCTCTTCTTCAGTACCATGATTGGGATCACCATCCCCAAATACAAACGAAAATATCTGAAAAGTAAGAAATACAAGGATTTGTCTTTAGCAGGAAATAGGAAACAGGACATACAAAATTGATGTTACAATTTTTCCTTACAGATTCAGTGAAGCTCATCTCACCATCACCTTTCTTTACTTGTTGTCTTGGATACCTGTATAAAGTGATTAGCTAGGTGAAATGGAAAAAATCATATCAAACTTCTCTATATAAGACAAATTCACACATATATGCTGTCATTGAGTCTTCTATAACCAAGTCGGAGAAGATAAAAGCTAAAGAGAAGACTAGGTAAAGATAATTTGGCTTGTCAGTTTCCAGATCAAGTTTACAAGACAGAGAGTACTCTATTGGTTATAGCCTTATAGACTTTCCACTCTCACAATCAGTTTATTATCATGATAGGGAGCAGGAAATTTAACTGTCCCCTAAAAGAGGGGTATAGTTGAGCTTTAATAATCTTTCACGCTGTTAAACATCACAATAAATCCTTTTCCAATGCAGAGGTGTACTCTCAAGCCACCTCACTGTCAGCAATGACTATGTCATAACCGAGTACAGCATAACGGGAAAACACTGCCGCGCGTGCGAGTTCCCCCGCATACGGCTCAAGTGGCAGAGGCTTTTACTTCGCGCTTGTCCCCCCCCCCCCTTTTTGTTTATCCATTTCTTTACTCTTTAGGGAGCCAAAGCTTTACTTTACTAAACTAATAAAAAAGGCTCGCGCTAGGCGCTTACCTTTTTCCAAAAGGGAAAATAAAACTAAGGATTATTACCTTATTCCTTACAAGAATAGGCAAAAGCAACAGGTTAAGTCTTCGAGGTCCTTTGAGTTCAAAGCCTCCAACTCTGGGCTGAATGGTACATATTAGAAGCGGTCATGCACCTTCCTCTTTTTCATTTGCTTCCCACAGAACTATATACAAAGGTTTGTTCCTCTCCACAGACTTTCTACTCCCCAAAATTATTTGTCCATTCTTTTAATCTAAATGAAGCATCACATTAACTATGGAGGAAGAACTTGGTTACCAAACTGGTAGAAATTTTATGATCTGAATGCAGTGATACAACAACAGAGACACTAAGAAATATTCACATTCCAAACATAAAAATATTGAAGCCCCTCCAAAAAATCTCAATAAGCTAAAGAACATGCAATCTGGCATATAAAGATCAACTTAGTACAACTTGGAACTGATTACTAATAATCCCTTCATACCTTTTTTGCAGGAAAATGTGTGAGAAACTGCGTATAAGTGTTTATTATTAACTAATACATAATTCTGCAATTCTCATGAGAACTGCAGCATATTTACATTTGACTTTGACATGTTTACCGCAACATAACGTCAAGCAATCAACATCACTTAACATAACGTCAAGCAATCAACATCACTTAACAGAATGTCAACTCAATAATTAAAAAACCCAATTTGTTAAAAGTCCCAACGATTACAAAATCTTTTCACCATCTTTTTATTATATATATTAGACGTTATTTAACTAATACATAATAATTTCAATTCTGCAATTCTCATGAGAACTGCAGCTTATTTACATTTGACTTTGACATGTTTACCGCAACATAACGTCAAGCAACAACATCACTTAACATAACGTCAAGCAATCAACATCACTTAACAGAATGTCAACTCAATAATTAAAAAACCCAATTTGTTAAAAGTCCCAACGATTACAAAATCTTTTCACCATCTTTTTATTATATATATTAGATAAATAAAGAGACATAGATATTACCGGAATAAACCATCTGGCCTGAAGTAAACATTGGTAAGACTATCACAAAACCTTCCTACTCCGCTATCGTCCTTTTCGCTGCACTGGCATGAATGGAAAAAATTATAATTAAAAATAAAGCCACAACATTGCATTACTAGCTGCTAATTGATTTTAAGAACTCAGAGGTGCCATGAAAAGATGAAGAAATTACCAAAGCTATAGCAATAATTGTGACATATACAAGAACAATGGATGCAATCAAAGCTGTCCCAAAGGAAGCCCTCGCTAAATATCCTGTTGCCATCTGTCACAAAAAAATTCCACTCCAATTAAATCATATTAACTCTAAACTATTATGCAAACAAATGCCCATACCTTCCCCTTCTCCAAAAAAGGTTCGGTTCTTATCCAAAATGATTTGGCCGCTAGCTTCAACTGGTAATCCTCAGGAAAGACATATAAAACGTCACCATCATCCGACACCTATTGAACAAATCGCACCAACATTAATACTTATTCAATACTCAATAATAATTTTCATTATAGAGAATTCATTTTAAAAATTATCTAACAATTGGACTTTCTAACGATAAAGAGCCACATAAACAAAAATAATGACCTCTAAGCAGGCGCTGGTGTCGGTAGCAAGAGCTTGAAGCGCCTTCTGAGCTTCATGCAAGTTAAGACCAGTCTTGCTGGCCACGTCACCAGTGGTGACTCTCCGTCCAGAGGTATTAATAGCGTCCATAGCTCGCTTCCGGACGTCCGACGGCAAACTATCGCTCTCCACCGCCCCACCAGGTTTGATTGCTGACGTTTTGGTGACGACGTCAACACTGCTAATAGCCCTAATTACGGAAATAGAGGTTTTGGCGCAGCAAAATTTGGTTATTCGGGGGAAAATCAGGAATGGCGGAGGCGTGGAATGGCGGAAGTTGGAGGGTTTAAGTGGGGAGTGAAATTTTGGGGTAACAATGAACAAGCGGACGAACAATGATGCCATTTTCGATTGAATTGATAGAAATTTGCAGATTTATGAGTCCTTTTTAAAGTCTGTTTGTCCTTTGGGTTTCCGCCATGAATCAAAAGATAGATATTGGAGCCTTGGAGGGCTTTTCTAAGGATTGTAGCGGAGATTTTGATATAGGTATTTTTTTTATATATGGAATATTTCTGTACAACAACCCCAGAAATAACGAATGTAGCGGGACTAATTAATGAGTTAATAGCAATTTATCCCTGTAATTTCAAAAATAGCATTTTACCCCTTTGTGATCTCATAAAAGTTTTAAATTGTCTCCTTGATATTTTTTAACATATAAAATCCATAAATTGACAAAACTTTCCCTCTTGTATGTGACAATTTCCCACCATGTATTATGATATTATGATATATGTAGTATTGTATTCCTGTGTTATCATAAATGTTGCATTTTACCCCATTATGTTACAATAACACTTTTCATGTTCACTCTCAATTTCGACAAGTGAGTTATACTCCCCGATTGAAGGATGTAAATTGCTCTTTTAAAATTTTCAAAATAAGGTAAAGTGCTCTTTTTTCAAATGACAAGCATGGCTAAAACTTAAACTAATCTACTCGATATTCAACTCGAGCTCGTTCGATAAAAATTCATTTGAACTCGGTTCGTCACACTAATCAAATAAGTTTGAACATCATTTTTCGTTCTATAACTTTTGAAACTTGACTCGATAAGCTAAAATTGAAAAAATACATGTAAAATATTAAGCTACTCGATACTCGGTCGAGCTCAGCTCGATTTAAAATCAAACCAAGCTCAAACAAAAAAATTCAAGCTCGATAAAAATCAAACCAAGCTTGAACAGTGTATCGGTTGAAGGAAGTAAGAAACGTAACAAAATTTTGATTATAATTTTTTTAATCCAAACCTGGATATGTTCAGGATAAGTCAAATTAATCCAACTATAAAGCAAATGCAAAATTGATCTCATAATTAGTTGAGTGTTATTCAACCTCAAAACAAGTGTATTGTATTTGTCATGAGAATATTTTTAATTCAAACAAATTCGGTCTTTTTAAAAATTACTCTTTGATTCTTAATTTTGGAAAACCAGACAAAACGTGTCAACAATTTTATCTTTTACTTAATTTTCTTGAATCACCAATATTACAATATTTGGAATCTTAAATTTATATTATTGAAAATCCAACGTATTTTAAGTTATTGAATTAGACTTAACATGTTATCGTTCATGTAAATAATATACATTCTGCTCAAGCACAACACTTGAAATTTAGAAATGAGCATCAAAGAGATACGAAAATATGATATGCAGTCATTTTTTTACCTCCCGCAGATATCATATTGATGTACAATTAACTCATCTTGAGATGCTAGAGAAAAATTAAATTATATAACATAATATTTTGACCTGTCATATATTGATTTCACACCGAACAATTGATCATTTTTTAAAAACTCGTTGTACTGAAACACAAATAACATGCAAGAATTAATTAAAAAAACAAATATATAATTCCTTTGGGAACTAAGGCCATCTCCAATGGGTATGGACTCCCATTCCCCTCAGATTCCCCTTCCCCTTCAGACTCCTCTTTTTATAGTCATCTTCAGTGACTTAGTCTTCACATTCTATTTAGTTTCAATTCTCAAACTTCCCCACTCTCACTTAATTTTTCCAATCTTCACATTCTATTTAATTCCAATTCTCATTCATTTAATAATAATAATAATAATAAAGTTAATAGTAACTTAAATATTGAAATTAATAATAAGTAATTCAATCGCCAACTTCAAGCCGACTTAGTCGAACATGCGTGGTTAACACACGGTCCAAATGGTGGTCATGTGTAATATTTCCAATATATATTTGATAGGGTTATGTCATTTCTAATTTAATTTATCGTATTTAAATTATGTAACCAGTATTCTATTTTTAATCTAGAAATCGTATTTAATTTCAATGTAACTTTATTACAATTTATTCCACAAAATTAATTCTCATATTTTTCACTCTCAATTAATAATAATAGAATTAAATAAAAATAACAATTAATGAACATTGTACATAAAATTACAATATTACAAGTTAAAAAAAGTACAAAATGTACAAGTAAGAAAAATATTTAAATGATAATAGATAATTTATATTATTATTTAATAAATAAAAAAAAAAGTAAGTATATTAAGTGCCGATTAATTAAAAGTTTAAATGTAAAAAAAAAAAAAAAACAAGGTATATGGGCTGGGAAACTCTCAGCCCAAATAAGTAAAATTAAAAACAAACAAAAAAACAAAAAGATGAAGGAAGTGGGGCTGACGCGTCGCCAGCCCCTATAGGAAAGGTATGGTGAGGTGGGTGAACCCACCGCTCCACATATTTGGGCGGTGGGTAACCACCTCCCACACCCCTCTCAATCTTCTCCCCTTTACTCATCAAATACCATTTTTTTTACTTCATCAATGGAGATGCCCTAACATTGTATTGTTTTAACACTAATCAAAATCCAACCTTTGATAAATCAGCGATATAGCTTTATTAGATGAATTTTCAGAAACTAATACAAACATGTTAAGTACCAAAACATTTTAAGATTTTATTCTTCTCTTTATATAATACTCTCTGTTAAATACTCTTTTTTCTTTTCCTCTACCATAATTGACTCTTATTATATTTTATATCTTCTTTTAATTATACATTTTTCTCAAGACGGCCAAGAAATATTTGAATGCACCAGAAACACATGTATGGTCCTTTTAAATTTTAATACCGTTTCAAAGTTTGAAATTTTTATTTTCTTTTATCGGCTCCATAATAACAAAAATAATAGAAGCAAGTCTAACGGTAAAAAGGAAAAATACATAAAATGAAATAAAATATTAAATATAGTAATAATATTTAAGGAAACATCTTATATAGGAAGAAAATTTATACGTTGTGCAGCGGAGCATGGGGGATTTACTTTAGTACAAAAACAGCCCATATACTTTGTCTAACTGTTAGCAAAACACCCACATCAGCCGTACCAAATTATTCTCACCAAAATGATCTTATCCATGCTCCCACTTAATTCTGCAGAGAATATCTCATTGGCCAGGTGTCATCATCTCATATCAGTATTAGTTAGGAAATATTCCTTTAACTCATATAAATTAATTGCAATGTACAGTGTATACATATACAGAAAATTATAATGAAAATTTTTCATTCTCTCTTCCTCTTGTTCTTTACTGCAATTTTATCATGGTATCCAGAGCAATACCTGGGTTAATCTATACTGCTTAAATTTTTTTCTCTATTCTAAAATGGCTACAGCTCCTAACTCCTCCCTTTTTCCCAACACTATCAGCACTACTACTTCTTCTCCCTCTTCTGCCCTATTTCCGGCCACTGCTATTCCGCTCCCTCCTCCTATGCCCACCTCTATTGTCTCCGTTAAACTCACTCATGAGAATTTTCTGCTTTGGAAGGCTCAAATCTTGCCTTATTTGAAAGGACACAATCTTTTTCGATTTATTGATGGAACTTCCCCTCCCCCCCAACTGCTCGATGAAAGTTCTGAATCAAAAACATCTCTACCTAATCCTGCTTTCCTCATTTGGCATCAACAAGATCAGTCAGTCATGAGTCTCCTTCTTTCTTCTCTGTCCGAATCCATCTTGGTGCTGGTTCTTGATGCGACCACCTCTAGAGACATTTGGCTCACTATAGAATCTGTGTTTTCTGCCTCATCTCAAGCTCGGGAAATGAATCTGTTCTTCCAACTTACGTCCCTCCGAAAAGGATCTGATTCAATCACGGATTACTATCGTCGTGCTAAACAAATATGTGATTCCTTGGTCATGGCTGGCAAGGTGATTCCGCCAACAGAATTTGTCGCGTTTCTTCTCAATGGCTTAGACGACTCTGATTACGGTACTGTTGTTACCTCTCTTTCAACCCGTGATGACCCTCTTACTCCTACTCAAGTTTATGCTCACCTTCTCACCCATGAATCAAGACTTTCCCATCGATTATCTACTCTTCCCACTACCACTGATATCTCTGCGAATTTCACCACAAAACAATCTCTTCCTTCAAATAATTTTCCTAATAGGGGTCGTGGTTCATTTAGGGGCCGTGGGGATTATCGTGGTCGAGGCCATCGTGGACGTTTTGGAGGGCGTGGTATTCTGCCATCACCGTCTCCTTTTCCGGCATCTAAACCTGCTTGCCAAGTCTGTTTTAAGATAGGCCATACGGCAGCAACGTGTTACCACCGTTTCAACTATAATTATCAGCCATCACCTCCCCCATCTCTTTCTGCAAATCTCACTTATGGTTCTTCCTCCAACCTTCCTACAGCTACTGTACCTGATTTCGATTGGTACCCAGATTCTGCGGCATCTCATCATTTTACACATGATTTCTCAAATTTGTCTCTTGGTTCATCGGATTTTAATGAAGCTGCACAAGTAAAAATTGGAGATGGCTCTACACTTCCAATACAGAATGTTGGCTGCTCCAAATTTCCTCCTCCTAATGGCAAATTTCTACTCTCTAATCTTTTTTATGTTCCATCTATATCTAAGAATCTTATTTCGGTTCAAAAATTTTGTGAAGATAATGATGTTTATTTTGAATTTCACGATTGTTTTTTTGTTGTGAAGGACACTCGAACCAAGACAACTCTATTCACAGGTCCCGCTAGGGACGGTCTATATGTCTTTTCATCTTTCTCGTCTCGACCCCAAGCTCATACCAGTGTTCGTGTCTCCCCTTCCGTTTGGCATGGTCGTCTAGGGCATCCATCTATGCAACTTGTCCACCAAATAATCTCTCGCGTTGGTCTTCCGGTCAATGGTTCTTCCCCCTCTCATATGTGTCCAGCTTGTTGCCGTGCAAAACATCATAAATTACCCTATGCTCCTTCAGCACATAGATCGAATAGTCCACTTACTCTTGTTTTTGCCGATGTATGGGGACCGGCTCCCAATCTTTCTCGTTGTGGTTATAAATATTATGTGTCATTTGTGGATGATTTTAGTCGTTTTACTTGGATATTTCCTCTTACTTGCAAATCTGATGTTCTCAATGTTTTTCTCTTATTTAAGAAACAAGTTGAAAATTTTTTACATGCCAAAATTCGATCCCTACAAACTGATTGGGGTGGGGAGTTTAGGTCATTAAGTACTGTATTAAAATCCTTTGGCATTGTGCATCGAGTATCATGTCCTTATGCCCATTCTCAAAATGGCACGGTTGAGAGGAAACATAGACACATTGTTGAAACCGGATTAGCTCTTTTAGCTCACTCCTCTCTTCCTTCCCGTTTTTGGTCGGACGCTTTTACCACAGCAGTTTATTTAATTAATCGTCTTCCCTCACCGACTTTAAAGAATATGTCACCATTTGAAATTCTTTTCAAAAGAAAACCCGATTATTTATTCCTCAAAACTTTTGGGTGTCTTTGTTGGCCAAATTTGAGACCTTATAATAAACATAAAATGGATTTTCGTTCCCTGCCTTGTGTTTTTCTTGGATACAGTTCGTCTCATCATGGATACTTATGTTTTCACATTCCTACTTCTCGTTTATATGTGTCACGGGATGTCAAATTTGATGAAGAAATTTTTCCTTATTCTAAAGAGAGTGACATTAATGTTAAATCAATTCCTACTACCACTAATCTCCCCTTTCTTATTCCATCTGGCCCAAATATCAATTTCAGCCCAAATATAACTTCTGCCTCACAAAATTATTCACCATCTACTGAACCTGGCCCAAGTACCCAACAGCCCATACCTTCTGAACCCACCTCCACTTCTTCTTTACCCACCACTATTGAACATGGCCCAAATCCCTCTCAAAACCCCATTATTTTAGAGCCCCATTCACCAAATTCATTGTCATCTTCACCTCAGCCTACTACTGCTGCACTTAATCGTCCCTGTCATGCCATGAATACCAGATCTAAAACACTCTCTTCTCGCCCAAAAATTCGCACCGATGGCACCCTGCCATGGCCTCCAACTCAAGCTCATCTACACACCGCCCCTATTCCCGATGAGCCTTCCTCTGTCACCATAGCCTCAAAGTTTCCTGAATGGAGGCAGGCAATGCAGTCCGAATTTGATGCTCTTATGACTACGGGGACTTGGTCCTTAGTCCCACCTTCTCGTAATCAAAATCTTATTGGTTGTCGCTGGATATTTAAAACCAAATTCAATCCCGATGGAACTATTGATAGGCGCAAAGCTCGTCTTGTGGCCAAGGGGTACAATCAAATCGAAGGTTTGGATTATGGTGAAACTTTCAGTCCAGTTGTAAAGCCCACTACTATTCGGTTAGTCTTATCTCTTGCTACTTCATTTAATTGGCCTATTACACAGCTTGATGTACATAATGCCTTTTTGCACGGAACTTTGGATGAACCGGTATTCATGTCTCAGCCTCCTGGTTTTATTCATCCTGACTTTCCCAATTATGTTTGTAAATTGAGTAAAGCATTATACGGCCTCAAACAAGCCCCGAGGGCTTGGTATGCAAAGTTGAGCTCCAAACTGATTGAATTGGGTTTTATTATCTCTAAATCAGATACATCTTTGTTTATTTATCGGCATGGCTCAGTGATCTTGTACTTCCTTGTTTACGTTGATGATATTGTTTTGACTGGTTCTTGCAAATATACCATGGATGCTCTCATCACTAAATTGGGCAGTGAGTTTCCTATCAGAAATCTAGGTGGACTACATTATTTCCTTGGTCTTGAATGCTTTAGGGATGCTACTGGTTTAAAGATCTCGCAGCGAAAATACATTCTCGACCTTCTTCGTCGCACAAATATGCTCGATTGTAAACCTATCAACAGTCCTATGTCTCCTTCCACTAAACTCTCTGCCTATGACTCTCCAGCCTTTGAAGATCCTACACTATACCGCAGTGTTGTTGGTAGCCTGCAGTATCTTTCATTCACTCGACCAGAGTTAGCTTTTTCGGTAAATCGTGTTTGTCAGTTTATGCATTCACCTTGTACATCTCACTGGATTGCAGTAAAACGGATCCTACGGTACTTGAAAGGCACTTCTGATTTTGCCTTAAAGTTTCGTCCTTCCTCTAATCCAGTATTAGCTGCCTTCTCGGATGCCGATTGGGCTGGTTCACCAGATGACCGAAAGTCAACAGGGGGTTACTGTATATATTTTGGGCCCAACTTGATCTCATGGAGTTCCAAAAAGCAAGCCACTATTGCTAGATCCAGTACTGAAGCCGAATACAAAGCTCTTGCTCATGCCACGTGTGAATTGATATGGATACAATCACTCATGACTGATTTGGGCATCCCTTTAGCTTCTCCTCCAATACTGTATTGTGACAACTTGGGCGCCACCTATCTATCAAAAAATCCTATTATGCACTCTCGCACCAAGCATGTGGACATTGACTATCATTTTGTCCGGGATCGAGTTCACTCAAAGGCTCTTCGTGTATCTTTTTTGTCAAGCAAAGACCAAATAGCAGACATCTTTACGAAACCGTTATCTACACCTCGATTCTTGACTCTAAGGACGAGCCTTACTGTTCTCCCGGCTCAGTTCGGCTCGCGGGGGCATGTTAGCAAAACACCCACATCAGCCGTACCAAATTATTCTCACCAAAATGATCTTATCCATGCTCCCACTTAATTCTGCAGAGAATATCTCATTGGCCAGGTGTCATCATCTCATATCAGTATTAGTTAGGAAATATTCCTTTAACTCATATAAATTAATTGCAATGTACAGTGTATACATATACAGAAAATTATAATGAAAATTTTTCATTCTCTCTTCCTCTTGTTCTTTACTGCAATTTTATCACTAACTAACAAAAAGGCCCTACGTTATTTTAACTCAAAAAAAAAAAAAAAAAACCCGTGTTATTTTTTTATCAGCAAGCGGAAACCCAAAAATCATTCCTCTCCCTTTCGCTTTATTCTTCTTGAATCTTGATCACTTATCTCAGCTGTGACCCATAATGCCTTCTCCTTTGTGGATGCACCAATGCTGATTGTTCCCAGAGAATCACGTTCTACACTCAAGAAGAATGCGTTACTAAATCAATTGAGGGGATGGCGTTTCTTGAAAATATTGTAATACAATATATAAATAGATAAAATAGAATTATTGCTTTTGTGTTTTGGTCTTATATTTTAATGGAGTAATAAGGAGACTTATGTTGGGTATGATCGATTTCGAGAATCAATTCTGGGTTTACTACTGCTACACAAATTCACTTCATTTGATCTTATATTATATAGTGTGATAATGTTGCTCTATTTTAGTATAAGGTTTCTTTATTGGAAAAAAAAAAAAAAAAAAACCAGGAACCTGCAATTAATTAGTACATTGAGAGAAGTAGAAGCATTCTCCAAATGCTATATTGAATTATTATGATACTGCATCAAACATAGTATAAGTAAAAATTAAAGCTATTTATTTTCCATCTGTGATCTATCTTGATAACTAAAATAATGATGTTTAGCTACCAGAATCGTTTTTCCTGTAAAGATCGATGCTGATTAACCTTTGGCACCACTCATGAGATGAGATGCATGTCTGCCTTTTGCTTCTTTTCTTCCCTTGTTTTCTCACTTTTGTATTGGAAGTAGGTGATCTATACAGTATTTATATTTCTTGATAAAGTGTTTTATTTCTACTCGATCTGCTGTTTATTTAGGCAGCTGTGGATGATCGAATTAAAATCCAGTTGAAGTGGTTTTCATAAGATATTCTGGAGTACAGTTTTGTCTAAGCATTAGGCCAGGCATTTGAATAATCCAACCCGAATCTTGGTGGGCCATCCTGGATGGCACATGGGCTATCCCGTGCAACTGGTGATTTGCAGCCATGGCGTGGTCTAGTTCCCTTTGCCTTTGCCTGATACACAAAGCCGACCCTCCATTTTTCTTCACGTTTGACATATATTTTATTTGGACAAAACACCATGGTTATTTATTAGTGAATAAAATGACCATGAGATCTATGTGGTAATTACTCTTGACATTGGAGATACTTCTAGTGCTTTACGTGAGTGAATCTCTAGGAAACTGCTGCCTTATTACAGTCATCTTGTATTGGGATGGAGTTACATGGAACTATCTGAAATAATATTTTCCAGCTGACCTGTACCAGAAGTGAATAAATACAAACAGTAATGAACTAACAGCAGGTATATCTCTTTGTGTGGCTAATGTTGTCTATGTTTGGTCTCCCCCCATACCCAGTTTCTGTCCCCTGCAACAAATGAAATTATCAATCGCTATACTTTTTTGATGTTTGTCTTTAAATGGCCTATTATAAACATGTAGCTCAACTCTTTCACTTATTAGATCTAGAGTCTAGACCATGAAATTTTGGTTTATGCTTATATGAATTGGACTTAGATGTTTCACTTTATTTTTCATTTTGATTGACGTGTCTTAATTGGAAACAGATGTAATTAACTTTGGATATCCGCTAGTTTGGTAGCTTCATAATATTTCAATTAAACTAGAATGGGAGTGTATTGTACATTTGTGATAATATGAAAATTTGAAATCTAAAGCTAGTATTTTTTTTATCTCCCCCACCCCCCTAGAAAACTACTGAATAGTAAAAAAAAAAACGAAAACACTAGATCAGTTCAGGCCTTCAGGGATAATTTCCAAGGAAGGTAACCATCCTTAAGCTCTTTCGTTGCTTGCAAGCTTGTTTACAATTGGTTCTTTCTGCGCCTGAGAAATCATATCATCAACTGATCCCCCCCACCCTCCTCCCCCGCGTCTCTAAGAATTGCCTGCAGTTCTTGCTTGCTGATAACTAGCTTAATCCTCACAACTCCAGTCACTTTTCTGGCTTCTTCTTCTAGAACATCATCTGAAAAACGAACTTTCTTCTTCTTCATATTCTTAACTGGTGTGGGGGCCACAGGTAGAGGAAGAAGATAATACAAGCGACCTCGAAGCAACTCAGTGTTTGGATGCAGGTGTCTTACTACTGGAAATTTGTCAGATATTGCATGGTGAGTAAATTCTGACAACACTTGATGAACTTTGATTGGTGTTTTGTATTCAAGAATTTTCCCATCTGTTTTCATTACTCTGACAACCTTTTCTTGACGAACTAAGCAATTTCCCATATTTAGGATTTTGAAAATTTGAGCAATGGAAGTGAAAATTGGCTTATAGCTTTACAAGTAAGGTAGTTGGTACTTGGTTGTGTACAACATATGTGTTATATTTATATACCCATGAAACTCCGAGTCTTGATGATATCCTATTAGTTTATGAATATTACGTGAAAGCTTCATTGCACTTTTGGCCCCACTTATGGTGTTCTTAAAGATCATGAACCATGACGCTTTGTATATGCATTAAGCACTTGAATCATTCTGTTTTTATCTAGAGCTAGTTCGTGAATTTTGAGCTGGTTTATTTAGTTCGAAAATGTGAAATTTTTTGTTAGTAAATAACTCTTCGAAATTATAAATTGTTACAGATGGTAATCGAACTGCTAAGATTATCGCTACATGGTATGATTGTTAACTATTAGGCTTATAGTTGCTGAAAAAACGTGAAATAACTCTTTAATTGTTAAATCCGTAATTATTATAGTGCATTTTTTTGCTAATGAAATTGTAATTATGTGTTATTTGAATTATCTCAGGGCAACCATGGATGAGCTTCTGTTACTAAGTGGATCATCACCAAACACATTTTTTACTGGTACAATCAGTTAACATCAAGTAGGTCCACTTCAATCACTAGTTATTGCTTGACTCCTGTGTTTACCATTATATGGGTAATACAATCGACGTTATTACAACATTTGAATATTTCCTCTCTCAAAGTAAATATTTTATAAACTCTACGATTAATTATGTCATGCTTAGGCCGGTTGGACCTAATTATGAATGTTAATTTTACCTTTCCTCTTTTTTCATTTCATTAGTGAATCAAAATGATTGTTTATAGAATTACAGGTTTAGGCTAGATACCGTATAAAAGCAATGACATACTACCATTATCATTTTATGGATGAGAATGCTGCATATAATTTTGCTTGTGTGTGATTGATGAGAATGCCTTGCCATGATCCAATACTTGGATGTTGTCCTTTCGCTTATTATCACTTTTGTTGTTATTATTATTAATATGAAATCTTTTTATTATTATCCTTTCCTTGGCATGGAGGGTTATAGAGCAAGTAGTGCTTTTCTTATCTATTGCACCACTACTTGCATAAATGTTTTTTCTTTTTTCATGAATTATATATAGAACAGGACAGCAATAATGACCATTTAATGTGCTTCTCCAGTTTATGGCCCTCAGAAATGGGAAAATTACATAGGACAGGACCTAGTACTTTTGGTCCAGTAATTTTTTAGAATTGCCGTTTTGGTCCCCATTTAAAAAAAATATTTAACTCTTTTTGTTCCATGATCTCTTTTTCATCCAATTTGAGACTAGAAAGTGCGAAAATGAGACCGAAAGTGGTAAACATAGTCTTCTAAGGACCAAGAGTGCAAAATATTTTTAAACAGTGAGCAATAAAACAGTTTTGTAATGCGTAGGACTAAAATTGCAATAGGGATCAAAAGTGCAATTTTACAAAGTATAAGACCACAAGTGCTGAGGGTCCAGTCGTGTGAGACTAAAAAAATTGCAATTTTGCCCTCTGAAAACAGATGAGATTATCAATCTCCCATGCATCTAGTTTCTTTTTTAACTGGTCTTTAATTTAAGTTTTTGACAGCTGATTGAACAAATAGCTTAACTAATCACCTCTTTTGATTGATCTACACCATGATATTTGATCTAATTATATGACATGTCTAAATTGGAAAAAGGACATCGACAACTTCATTTGGACTGCTTTAGTTCATATCATATTTCTGTTAAACTACTATGAGAAGTATACTGTACATTTATTCTAATTTCAGACAAAAAAAAAAAAGATCTTTAGATACATACTATAGATTTCTGTTAAACTACTACGAGAAGTATACTACATTTATGCTAATCAGAAAAGTCGAAATCTATAGAATGTATCTAAAGATCTTTTTTCTTGTCTGAACTCTATAGCTAATGAACTGAGCAAAGACTAAATCAGTTCAGGGATAATTTCTAAAGAAGGTAACCATCCTTTCGATGTAATATTACCATCTCTGCCATTGCTTACAAGATTGTCTACGATTGGTTCTTTTTGCGCCTGAGAAATCATATCATTAACTGAAACTTCTCCTGTTAAAATTGCCTGCAGTTCTTGCTTGCTGATCAGCACCTTAATCCTCACAACTCCACTCACTTTTCTGGCTTCTTCTTCTAGGACATCATCTGAAAAACGAACTGACTTCTTCTTCTTATTCTTATTCCTGACTGGTGTGGGGGCCACAGGTAGAGGAAGAAGATAATACAAGCGACCTCGAAGCAATTCTGTGTTTGGATGCAGATGCTTTATTACTGGAAGTTGGTCAGAGATTGCATGGTGAGTAAACTCCGATAACACTTGATGAACTTTAATTGGTGTTTTGTATTCAAGAATTTTCCCATCTGTTTTCATTACTCTGACTATTTTTTCATGAACTAAGCAATTTCCCATTGTTTGGTATAAGAGAATAAACTTTAAGCAGTGGAAGTGAATTAGGGTTATAACTTTAGAAGTAAGGTAGTTGGTAGTGTACATTTGTCCAATATATATATGTGCTTCAAACTTTGAGTTTCTGATGATACCCTTCTAATTTATGAATATTACAAAAAACCCTTGTTGCACTTTTGGCCCCACTTGATTATTGGTTGGTGTGCTTAGGGACCATGAACCATGACCTACTCAGTGATGCATGATGCACTTTAATCTTCCTGAAATGCATCTAGTTACTAAATTATTTCATGTTGGAAATTTTTATTATAGTGAATAGATCCTCTTCGAAATTAATATTCTTATATTATTTCGAAAAGGGGTTATTTACTATAGTAAAAGGGATTGAATTGTTAAATCCGTGATTTTGATCGTGCTTTTGTTTGCTAATGAAGATAGTAATTATGTTTTACTTGAACTTTGCTAGCACAACCACTGATGGAGCTACTGTTACTATAATTATATCATGTAGGTGGAACATTACCAAACACATTTATACTGGTATAATCAGTTAAGATACAACAGGGCCACTTAAATGCCTAGTTATTGGTTCACTACCGTGTACCATCCTATTGGCAAAATTGAATATTTCCACATATCCTTGCAGTAAATATTTTATCGACTCTACGATTCTGTCCTACTTAGGCCGGTTGTATCATTAGTGAATCCAAATGATTATATTACGGAGTATTTAAATGATTAAATTTTGACTAGACGTAGATACCGCATAAATGCAGTAACACTCTTTTGATGTCGATTCTATATCCAGGAATAGTCACCCTAGCTTAAACGCGGGTAAAATTCTTGATCTACGCATGGTCTATTGTTTTCATTAATTTATTTTAACAGTAGAAGTACGAGTGTACGTCATTTGTTATTTTACATTTTTCTCCCTATTATACTCGTAACACTTTGTTTAAGTTATGTTAGTTTCTTTAGCATCTATTCGTTTAGCCTAGTGTTCACATTATTAGCCTTTTTTTCTTTAACCCACCCATATATACTTATATAGTGGTGTTATGAAGAAAATAAGAGGTACAAATGGGTTGAGAGCAAGTAAAATGGCAGCTACAGAAAACTACATAGTTGCTTTTTGACCAAAGATGTGATGGGGACCTACTTGGATATGTAAATGGCCATTAAGGATGTTGGTTAGTGGTAAGTGATATTATCTACACGCATGCGCGTTTGATATACATATGGCTGTCTGTGTTTTTTAATTTGTCATTAGTGGAATTAACTCTTTAATATGGAAAATTATAGTACTTTTTCTTATGAGGACGAATCGGAGCGACAAAGGGTTGAATCTCAATGGAAAATGATAATACAATACTTATCAACTCAAAGCGTAGGGCATCCTTACTTTCTGTAACATAGTTTCATTGAGCAGGATGTATACCTTTGATATGGTAGAAACTCAACTTGAAGCAAGTATAGTTTAATCTGAACTATTTCATTAAAACGAACCCATCGAGATGAAAATAGAATGGGGAAAATGCATATTACTACCCTGTGATATCGGAAACCTGCAAAAAACTACCCTATGAATTTTTTTTTGCACCAGACTTCCTTGTGTTTTCAAAAACCCTGCAAATTACACCCATTCCATCTCCCTCCATCAATTTTTTGACGTGCGTGTATTCTACGCGCCAAAAATGCGATTTTTTTTGTTTCTGACGTAATTTTTCAATCGAAATGACAAGAATACCCTTGTACCTTTGAATCTTTGCAGAAAATATCCTTGTGTTTTTTAAAGTTTGCATAAAACCTCCTTGTGTTTTTTAAAGTTTGTAGAAAACTTTCTTGTGTTTTTTAAAGTTTGTGTAAAAGTTCCTTGTATTTTCCACCATTTGCAAAAAACTTCCTTGTACTTTTGGAAGTTTGCGTCATACTTCTTTATGCTTTGAAATGTTTGTAAAAAACTTCTATATTTTTCTTAATGTTTGTAGAAAAGTAACTCATATTTTTTAATGTTTGCGCAAAGTACTTTTAAACGATTGTTCAAACTCCCTTATACTTTTATACTATACCCATAATTTTGTATCTTTTAAACTTCGTACATAATATCTCTTCTTTTCTTAGTTTGTTCCATATGAGAAGCGAGAGAGAAAAATTAGTGAGAGTTTTTGTAATTGTAAAAGATATAATTTTTTATTAATATATAAGGGGCAATTTAGGCAATTCAATTAAAAATTAACGGTGTCAATGATTAACAGAGAATGTGTGTAATTTGCAAGGTTTTTGAAAACACAAGGAAGTCTGGTGCAAAAAAAAATTTCACAGGGTAGTTTTTTGCAGGTTTTCGATATCACAGGGTAGTAATATGCATTTTTCCCGTAAATAAAAATATAATTTTTTATTAATATATAAGGGGTAATTTAGGCAATTCAATTAAAAATTAACGGTGTCAATGATTAACGGAGAATGGGTGTAATTTGCAGGGTTTTTGAAAATACAGGGAAATCTGGTGCAAAAGAAAATTCACAAGGTAGTTTTTTGAAGGTTTCCGATATCACATGGTAGTAATATGCATTTTTTCCAAATAGTATAGTGAAAATTAAAAGTCACTTGCTTAAATGGATAGTGATGTGGTTATGGTGTCACTATGAATTTGCCTATTGTTATATAGTAATAATTAAAAAGGAGATACTTATGAAGCAAGTGTAAGATATTTATGAAGCAAGTTACAACAGCACTATTAATAATATCTGATCTTTTGTTCTTTGCATATAGTTTTTTCAGATCACAATGGAACATGCTTCCCGAAATGAGAATTGCTTTGTAATAATGTGAAATCATTATACCACCCCTTCTGCTTTATTCATTATGCTTGTCATGAAAAGCTAGGTGCAACATATTTTGGTTTGATTTTATCTTCTTTGGCCCCCTTATCTTTTGATTAGTTAAATGAGTTGTTTTTGGCTCAAGTATATCAAGATTTTGGAATTTTAGAGGGACGAAACTTAGTTCTAATTAAAAGGAATTAAGTATAGAATGTTGGGAAACATGTAGGTCCAATTGAGGTTTTGTGAGTTTGAATATAAAATAATGTTTGTATATGTTAATAATTTTAGTTTTTTGGGAAATTTGTGGGAAAATTAGGCCATCTCCAATGATTTTCCGGGGCCATTCTCGGGGCAGCCCCCGAGCCAGCCCGAGCTCTGGGTGATCATTTCCGTTGATGGTCTCCGATACTTAATTTCTTTTAAATTGTTTTCTTCCCCACTCTCATCATTATTATAATAGTTTTAATATTATTTTTCATATTGATATTAATAATAATAATAATAATAATAGTAGTAGCAATAATAATAATTATTATTTTAATAATTTAATGTGCAATGATATTTTCTAAGTGGGCAATGACATTTTCAAGTAATGCTTATTCTATTTAATTGGGAAATTTTAATTTTATTCTTATAAAATCATTAATAATTAGAATTTTCATTAAAATCAAATTATTTACTAACAAATTATTTACAAATTTTAATTGCTATTTTCTGATATAAGATAAGAAACAATGAAAACCATTATTTAATTTTATTATTATTAAACCATTAATAATTAGAATTGTAACTAAATCAATAATAATAATTAAAATAAATACTACAATTTTATTATAATATTAACAAATATTAAAAAAATTAATTACAAAATTAAAATAATTTTTATACGTTTAAAATAATTAAAACAATTAAAAATAAAAAATAAAAAAGAACCAGTCAGGTGGCGCCATTTGATTTAAAGAGGGGAGAGTGCATAGCACTAGCCCCTTTTCTTCCCCAGCTCGAACGAGCGCCCGTTCCGCTAGCCGTTCCAGCCCCGGCCCGTGAGCCGCCCCACCCCGCCGCTAGAGATGACTTCTCCGCCTCGGCTGGAGATGGCCTTGTATTTTCTTTATCTCTATCTCCTCTACTATTACAAAAGCATGAATATTTCTTAATTTTTTTGTGCGGACTATAATACCCTTATGTGATTTTAATAAGTTATAGGAATTCAAGAAGTATAATTAGATTAAGATACCAGTTTTTAAAAAACTTAACATAATACATTTAACTAAAATGTTATACTATTATTTTAGTTTGTTACGGCCCTATAATGTCATATCTCATATCATTGGTCATAGATGACATATACAAAAGATGGTAGATAATTTGGACATTCAACAATTTAACGGGGTTACTTTAATTTGTTTGCCACGACCCTTTCTTCCAAGTAAGAAGAAGAAATTAGTTTTCAGAAATTAAAAAAAGAAAAAAAAAAAAAAAAAGGTGTATTCTTATGTACAAATATAAAAGATGTAAATTCCTTAAACGATATTAAGTATAATCAATACAAGTTATGAATGAGAGAATTATATTAATTGGCTCGGTGTTCTTTGCATAAAATTCTAAAAATGATTAATTTATGCTTCAAGTTGTTGGTGAAAGTTCTAAAACAATATCAACTTGTGCTTCAAGTTGTGAGTGAACTTTCAATGCTTGCACTTAATTAGAAATGGTTAGCATCAATCCAATTTATTGAATACAAAATTGATTATTTAATTGAATTTTAGTTTTATTTTTTTCCATATAAAATAGTATAATGGCATTGGATGTATTAGATTAGCGAATATATTATGAAAATAAAATATGTTAACTTAAATAATACATAGAGGGATGAATAGATTAAGAAACTTAAGAATGCTAAAAAAACGAGAGACAAAATTAAACCGTGTAATGAACAATATTATATAAACTTAATTTATCGGACATACGCAACTCATTTGATTTTCATATATTTAAAAATAGAGGAATGTATTTTTATATAATTTAAAAAAAAATGGAATGCATTAGAATGCGATTTTTATGCATACTTCTCAAATCTCAACCCCCTCCCTTTCCAAGTATCAGTGGCAATAGGGTCGGGTCCTTTCTAGTACTCGGGACAAAATGGGTCCAGTAAGATTTGGGTTGGGTTAGAATTGGTCAAAAGTAATGGAAATTGGAAAGGCAAATAGTAACATTTTTCTTAGTAATGATGGCTATGTTGTGTCCAAGTACAGAGTACTTATCTATACAATAAGCATTCAAGAAATGAAATGGAAAAGCAAATTGCAAAGACAGACAAATATTCCCCCCAATATCTCAATATATCCCTTAAGAACAGTCACCATCCACTTTTGCCACCCACACTAAGGGAAAGAAGAGGCAGCTTTTTGATTTTTATGATCAGTACATTTTTTCCCTCACTTTGTGCCATCTAGATCCAGACCAAGATTTGGCTCTTTTGGACCAAGACTATGATCGGCTTGACGTGGACACTTGTCGTGACAGTGTTGGCCGGCCACCGCCATTTGGAATTCTGACGGGTTTTGTCTATATGATTGTGTTATGTGAAGATTTAATAATAATTTTCAGCTCTCAAAGTCTGATGCATGCTTGCTTATCAGTTTAATTTTCATAATTGCAGCAAAAACTTTTTTTTTTTTTTGATAAAGTAGTTGTGTGCGACTGTTGGTTGGATCACGCTATCTAATGCTTTAGTCTTGCTCGGCTTACAAATGAAGTTCGAGCTTCGAATATATGTATGAACAAGCTGAGTTTTTCTTTTTCTTTCTTTGAGTTTAAGATTAAGTTTAAAATTACTAAGCTTTATATCTTTTTTGAAAATACTTCAACATTAATCAAATTCAACACGAGCTACGTTCAAGTGACTTGGTATTGACGTATTTTTTTCTTTCGTAAAGATTGTGTATATATTACCAAAATATGATATTAATCAAATTTAGATTGTTAGGTAAAATGTCTTAATTTAGATGAGTTTTGATTGATTGAAGTCAATTTTTAGCTATTTTAGATTCGGGGCAGAATGGAGTTAATTTTCCGTCTACGGATTTGTGACTTTTAAAGTATACACGTTTAAGTCGTTGCTAATGGCACTATAGGGCCACCTAAATAAACAACATTTCTTAAAGAGGCAATTTATCTGATTCTGTTCACTTTGCAATTCAAAAGGGGTAGAAAAAAGTCATACTGCAAAACATTAAACAATATTCATCACCAAATATAAAGCTGATTTATTAGATTGTGACATCTTCGTGCATGGTTTGCTATGTTTTATGATATTTCTCTTTTAAGCATTACGTTCATTCATGTCTTATTTAGTAAAAAGGTTAATTTAAGATATCTTTCATGTATTATTACATGTCTTTGATTTATTTTTTTGTGCTATTTAAACCTCTATTTACCTCAATTGTACTATATATTTAAATTTTAAAATATTAATTTACTTTCATGATTGTACTATTTTTAAACTTTCACTTACGCCATCCGTTACATTTTTGGTCCAAAAACAATTAGTTTTTGCTGATATGCCAATTCAAATGGCTATTTTACTATGAAATATATCATAATTTTGCTCTATTCAATCTATATTAACCCCCCCCCCCCTCCCGATTTTATTCCTTTTTTTTTTTTTGCAGCCAAAATTTTTATGGCATTTTATGTACTCTCCTTCGGAACCAAAATATGCTTAGGGTTTTCTCTATTTCTGCTCATTTTCATTTTGTTTTTTTTTAATTGGTTTTTTCTTACAAAAATTAATTTAGCCCGGGTTCATTGAACTCCTCTTTTATGTTGTATCGTTAATCAATGTTTTTCATTATCTATTCGTTCACCTTTTACCTTTATATTAATGTTATAGTTTTGCCTTTGTATTACACAGACTAATGATCCATTGGTCTTTTTCATATCTTCTCTAAGTAATATTAATTTACTTTCAGTTCAACTGAATTGTATTGCATCATAAACTTTCATATAAACTATTTAAGAATCCTTATTATTAAAATTTTAACCTTTTGTTAGATAAAATTATATTTAGTAATACTTTATTGTGAGTTATTTTTTTTTTTACATAGTAAAACATCGAATTTGCTATCAAAAAAATTTCGACCCCCCCCCCCCCAAAATAAACACCGTCTAGGTCCGCCCCTGTTCATGGTCATTCGCTAAAAATCAAGATTATAGTGTATTATTGAATCTCTAACTAATATGTCTCCAATCTCTATACATCACTTATCTCTTCAAATTTTTCTTTCTGCCATTAATTAGAGAATAGGAAGAGAATAATAGTGAATTTGAGGAAAATATTTTCGGTTAAAAAGTGACCAACTGACAGTAAAATTCTAATACAACCAAATTGAAAATAGGAACTAATGAATTAAACTACCATGTGTAAATAAATTATTGATAATTTTAGATATATATTAGGGTTAAAATGGTACTTTTGTAAGTTTTGTTAAATTTAATGAATAATATTGAGTTGATCGTTAGTTTCAGGGATAAATAAATATTTAAATTGTATAGAAAAAGTAAGTGAATGTTTAAATACTATAAGTAATGTAAGTGAATGTTTAAATAGTATAAGGGAGATAAGAAATTAATAACTACTTATCTAGTAGTATATGAGAGGTATCTGAAATTAATCATCGGTAAAATGCTTGAGTACATTAATTAACAAACTATTAGGTACATCATCGTGTTACTTAATTACCACAAAATATTAATAAAAAATAACATCAAGTTAGAGTAACATTTTACACTTTTGGTACGTAAAAAAAATTCTTGGGGCCTCGATCACTTGAATTTATATACAGAGATAAATGAAAAGGTGGTATCATGTAATTAGGAGTAGGGCTGTCAATGGGTCGGATTTTGGTCGGATCAGATTCGTTTAGATCCGGCTTCATTTATATCGGATCGAATCCTGTCGAATTCGGATCTTGCTCGGATTGCGCTCGGATCTAGATTTTTTTAATCCAACGAATCTTGGTCGGATTTGGCCGGATATCGGATATTTTTCGGATCCAATAAATTTGTATTTAAAAAGTTAAATTAATATTTTTTTCCTAAAACAAATTTATTATCTTTTCAATTTTATTTAGTTTTAGCTCACATTTTCAAAGTTTCTTTACTATATTCATATTTGTAGAATGAATATATTGGTTTAAATAAATTTATACACGAATTATAAATTACTATCTTCTTAAATTGACGTTGAAATATTATTAATGATACTTATTTTTATAAATCATTTTGTATATATATCTTTCTTTTTATTTGTTGTCGGTTACAGATCTTTAACGGATTAGATCGACCTAAATCCATATTCGCTCCATGATTTTTGGATTTCGGATCAGGTCCATCGAATCTCTAATCGGACAATTATCCTAATAAATCGGACCGAATTCGAACGGATTCGGATTGAAATCCGCCCCATTGACAGCCCTAATTAGGAGAATCAAATTAATCATATGTTGCTCCTAATTAAATTCACTCTGAAGATACATTAATTACTCTTCTTCAGCTATTAGACTTGAATTTTATTGGAAAAGAAAAAGGGAAACCATGTCCAACAAATGGAAATTTTTTCCTGTTAGGGAGGTTTTAGGGATACTTTTTATGTAAAAGTGTCCTTCAAAGTGACCTAACATGACAGATTATGACTACCCAGAGCGAATTCACTAATATGAGTATTTTTTAGTTTAACAATAATCTTGATAGTTTATCTTTATATTTTAATAGCTATTAAATAGATTTGTCATAAAATATTTTGATGAAACGAAGTAATACCGTTTCTAAAAATATTAAACAAAAAATTGTTATTTATACTTTAATAGTGGAGGGTGTCACATAAATGGATTTCATTTTCCAATTCCCATAAAAAATATGCTAGTTGTTTGTCTTATCAGGCATGTTCGGCCGGGTTAACAAGGACTTAAAAACAGCCTTATCGTATCCTTCTCCATCCAACTTAAATTGTCCTGAAAAAGATAATTTTGGGCCATGGATTTATTAGTTTGGGTCTTTGATTCTTCGCCGGATATGGAACTTCGAAATATTTGGTTTAACACTTTCGATTTTGAATTAGAAAAAAAGGGAAATTTACATAGACACCCCCTGACTTTTACCCTAATTACAAGAAATTACCCTCCAGTTTGAAATATTACAAAAACACCCCCTCGAGGGGTGTATTTGTAATGATTTTAGGGACCAAATTGGTAATATATTTTGTGTAACAAGGGGGTGTAATTGTAATACAATTTTTGGTTGAGGGGGTGTTTTTGTAATATTTCAAACAGGAGGGTAATTTCTTGTAATTAGGGTAAAAGTCAGGGGGTGTCTATGTAAATTTCCCTAGAAAAAAATGAGATTCAAAACTCTACTTTTGTGTGGATAGATCTCTATTTTCAATTAAAAAGGAAGAAACAATAAGACATTCAAATATTCAATATTTTAAATTTAATAATTCTCACGATCTCGCATTCTCTTCAAAAAATTAGATTTTTATTTAATTAATTTTCAAACCCAGAAATTCAAAATTGATCTAACATATGTCTAAAGAATAGTTTTTATGTTTTTTTCTTCTGTCTTTTAACTTTTAAGGGTACTTAATACCTTTGAAACGCATTGAATATATTATATGGAAAACCTTTCCCAACATGAAATATAAGGATATTTAATCTCTTTTGGAGCGGGTAGAATTTTTTATGATAACCTCTCTTAAAAGAAATTTGAACACAAATTCGCCACTTTGTCTCTTTAAGTGGGGACGAAACTCTTTCACTATATCAACTAATATTATATGTTTTTGTTTTATGATACCATATTTGAAAATTGAAAGTCTTTTTATCACTTCCATTTCCGAAAAGAAAAAACCTAAGGGCCCATTTGGATGGATGGATTTGAAATGAAGAGGGATTTCAAATGAATGGACTTGAAATTCCAATGATTTGAAATCCATTCATTTGCAATTTCTTGTTTTGATAAATTTTATTACAAAGGATTTCAAATCCATTCATTTGAAATGCATTGTTTGGTAAATATCATTTGTGTTATTTGAAATTCCCAATCGTGCCTTATAATTTGCTCTTTGAGTTAATTCTTGTTGTTGATATCGGGATAAAATCGAATAAATAGATTTGGGGTAAAATTATAATTTTTGAAAATTGAGGGACCCAAAGTGTAAATTCGGATTTCAGAAAATCTGGGGCCGAATTGAAAATCTTAATTTTCTAAAAGTTCTGGATTGAATTGGAACTCTGGGTTTTTCGAAAGTTTGGGGTCAAATGGCAATTTTTGAAAATTAAGGGACCAAAAGTGCAAATCTGGATTTTTGAAAATCAGGTGCCGAATTGAAAATTTTAATATTCTGAAAATTATGGACTGAATTGCAGTTCTAGGATTTTTGAAAATATGGGGTCAAATTACATTTTCTGAAAATTAAGGGACCAAAAGTGAAAATTTGGATTTCTGAGAATCAGGGGCCGAATTGAAAATCTTCCGAAATTCAATGAATTGTAATTCTGGGATTTTCAAAAATTTAGGGTCAAATCGTAATTTCTGAAAATTGAGGGACCAAAAGTGCGGATTTCTGAAAATCTGGGCCGAATTGAATTTTAATAATTTTCTGAGAATTATGAACTGAATCGCAATTCTTGGGTTTTCAAAATCTGGGGTCAAATTGTAATTTCCAAAACCAAACTGCAAATTTGAATTTCTTAAAATCAGGGGTCAAATTTATTTTTTTAATTTTCTTAAAATTCTGGACTGAATTGCAATTATTGATTTTTCGAAAATCTAGGGTATCCAAAAATTGAGGGACCAAAAGTGTAAATTTGTTTCCTTTTTCAGGGTCCGAATTGAAAATTTTAATTTATGAAAAATCTGGACTGAATTTTAATTTATGAAAATTCTGGATTGTATTTTAATTTATGAAAATTCTGAACTGAATTGTAATTCTGGGTTCTTCAAAAATCTAGGCTCAAAATTGCAATTTTTGAAAATTGAGGTACCAAATATGGAATTTGAATTTCTGAAAATAGTAGCCGAATTGCAAATTTTAATTTTTTGAAAATTCTGGACAAAATTGCAATTCTAGGATCAAATTGCAATTTTTAAAAGTGTACAATGTGGATTTTTTTTAAGTAGATTTTAAATGACTAGTTTTAGGAGTAATTTCAAATCCACTTAAAATTAAGTTAAAATTCAGGATTTAATTTTGTATCCAAATAACATGATGGATTTAATAAGGAATTCCAAATACACCCGGTCCAAATCCTTCTATCCAAATGGGCCCTAAATAAACTGAAAAACGTGAACTAATAGAAATTCAATAAGCGGAAATGCGGTTTTAGTAGCAAGAGAAACGTTTTGAGATAAATGAAAGAATGAGCGGGACTTGTGGTTGAACCGGCAAGGGTGTTTTGGTACTTTCGATCGCGCAAACATATTTCCTGAATAAAGGCGCGCGCGGGAATCCTTTCGTTTGTTTCTTCATATCAATTTGTGTTAGGTTGAGGCTTAGATAAATTCTGTTCACCATATATTATTCATCAATGATGCTTATGAGCTATTCGATGAATGTATCCTGAATGTATGCAATTTCTCGTTCTTCAATGTGATCGATTGTTAACCCTAGGAATTATTTGAGGTTTCATCAATCGTATGAGCCATGTGGATTTTTCCTTTTTAACATTCCAAATCTACCTACGGTTCCAGTCTCTCGAGCATGCTGCGGTAATTTCATCTACTTCTCGCAATTATTTTGTATATTTTCCTAGTGATTCGCATTATATGCCGTAGTAAATATTTTATACATGTTAATACTCACTCTTCTGTGTATATTTACCTAATCGGTTTACCAGATGCTCTATTTATCGAAAATTTACGACATGAGATCATTGAAACTAAGAAGCTTAAAAGCAGAAATTACAAAAGAAGGGAAATAATTACTTGTGTATTTGGTTGGTTTGCTCAGCAATAATGATGTATGCAATAAGAAACTATTTGATTTTAAAAACTGGCCATGACATTCGAATTGCAGCTCGTTTGTGGACAAAAATGCTTCAATGTGTTTGGTAATTCCTTAAATTAGTGTGCTTCAATTAATCAAATAATTAAACTAATAGAATACACAACCCTTAATTGAAGAGTTATGTATGATATGTTGTGACTATCCATATTAGTCACAAACATGTCTATGAATAGAGGGGTTGTTAATGTCAGAAAGTGTATGCTAGAATATTATTCTAGATATATCTCTTTATAAATAATATAGAGAAGGCAATTGAGAATGAGGAAACTTCGCTGGATTTTTATTCGAGTGCAAGTTAAGAGAACATGAGTGATCTTTTGTCAGCTAAATTCATGATTTGAAACTCTTGTTATAAAATATGATTGCAATCAATGTTTGAGCATTTTAAAGAAATTATGTGTGATGTGTATATGTGACAATTGTATACATGTTGACTTATTTGTACAAGCTTACAGGTGATGAGTTTTAGTTGATTGTAGCACATACTACATTCTATGAAGGTTATAGATATTGTTCTTTAAAGTCTAATATGGCTCTCCTCTGAACTGTCAAGAAATATGTTATGAGTTTCTTTTGGATCCATTAGTTAAAGCAGTAGGTTCATAAATTGTGCGTGCATAAAAACCTCATGGTTTTACAATGCTCCAAATGTGCTGGAGATTTGTTATTTGAATGTTACCCACCATCACAAAGTGAAGGCACCAAGTTCTTGGGACTAAATTCATAACTTCTCATTGATTTAATTTATGAGCAATAGCTCTTACAAAATTTTGTCCTAGCTCCAGCAAAAGCCATTCAAATCCAACTGCTTGCAGCTTGAGGCAGCATCATTTTCTTCATTTGTATTAAGGTCTAGTTTTGCCTGAAAAAATGGCAGTTTCAGCTCTGATGTTGTCTTCTGCTTCTCTAGCTTCATTAAATCATTTCTATCAGTATTATGATTGAAAAAATTAACATCAGCATCTGCTCTTTTGAACCTATCTTCTGGATAGTTGCCACTACCATTCCACTTATTGCTTTGAAGTCCAATGCTCATTGATAAATTGTTTGGGTTGGTTTCTTTTACATATGCTTTCTCCACATTGTCATTTGCCATGGAAAACAGATATCTGCTCTCCTTCAATTCTTCATGCCATCTAAGTTCAGGTTTCTGTAGCCTGGTTTTGTTGTCACCGTCCCTCAGCTCTGTAGATGCTCTATAATATATAGGTTTGATTCCCAATGGATTATTGTACAGTTCCTGGTCCCTTATAGAACCTTCACATGAGGTTAAGCAGCTATCCATTGAACAATCTGTTGGCTGAGTAGTTTGTGTTTGCTGCAGGCACAAATCTGATAGTTCTTTCATTCCTGAAAATGCAGAATTCAGGCATTGGTTGGATACTTTGGAAACCAAATCAGATAACTGAACCTTGGCAGCCTCTAGACCAATTGTCCCCACATTCTGTCTTCCCAGAGTATCCTGTGCTTTCTCTAGCACACCTTGCAAATATTTACCTTGAGCCTCTATCCTGAGCTGTAAATGGCGTTGTACCTATATGAAGAGTAATCCTTTGTTATTTACGGCAGCGTACTACTTCTCCAAGATTTTTAAAGTATTCACGTCAAAATGTGGATGTGGTTTCGATGCATCTTTTAATCACAGAATAAAAGATATATATTATTGTGTACCTCAAGCTGTTCGTGAAGCCTTCGTTGCACTTCAATTTGCATCTGTATTGCTTCGCCTAAATGTATATTTCTGATACAGTACACAATAGTTACAACATGGTCAGTATCAACCTTTCAATGAACATGTGAAACAAGAAAAACACGTGCTAAGTTATTCTAGGTCATACTTAGTTGTTTGGGTTGTCATGTTTTGATTGCTCATATGACTTTCATTTGCCTCAGGTAATTTATCTCCTGCAGCTGCAGTCAGTTTTCAATTTTGTAAGTAATATGTATACTACCCTGAAACATTTATAATATATTCTTAAACTTTTTTGGGGAATTTATAGGATTCAATACCAGCTTTGTTGCTCCCACTATTGGCTTGTCCATGGAGGTTTTTACTAAGCCTGTATTTCTGTAACGAAGAAAATAAAAAACTGAGACCATTTTCATTTGCATCAATACTTTTACATGAGGAACTATATATTTAAAATGCTATGCATCTCTGTAAAAGCATAGATGACCTAGTGTAACATTTGCCAATAGAGAATTACCTGAAGGTGACTCTTTAAGTGATATAAGGTTAGTCCTTGAATTCCCATTAGTTTCAAAACTGATTTAGGAGTAGCTTCTGCAACAGAAGGGATTATATGAATTAGCTAGAATGCGTAGCACATTCTTACTGCTTCGAAATTTGAAACATTATAAATGCTCACTTTCTGCTCCACCCAATTGATTCACTGCTTCTATGAATCGTTCGTGTAGGTCTGGAGTCCATTTCAGTCTTGGCTTAGCATCAGTGGAGAGTACAAGTCCTGAGTCTCCTGCGCTGTTCACACCTTGGTGAAACAAGTGCCTTTCAGGGGGAACGGACATTCTCGTGGAAGGTTGAATGTTCTTTCCGTGTTGGTGGTGTTGATGATGGTACATTCTGTTGCCTTCAATATGATAATTTTCAATGATTAGCTCCACATTAAGAGTGAAAGAAAGTGATTTATATGAAGAAATAATTATACCTGAAATGGATCTAATCTGTCCAAATCTGCTTTGTGCCTATCTTCCTTTCACCTTGAATGTGAACTATGATTCTTCTATATTCTACTTAGTGTAGTCTTTCAATATGTCTACTACTTCTATTATCCTACACTTGTGGTCTTGGACGATTTCCACTTATTGAAGTTGTGTTCAGGGATGTTTTATAGCACACAAGGAGAGACAGAGTTAGAGAGAGAGAGAGAGAGAGAGAGAGAGGTGGAAGTATGGCAGAAGTGAGGCATAGAATCTTGGACAGGGCCAAGAGAACATCAGATCCAATCCAATCTTCACAGACTTGAAAAGGGATCCTGTCCTTCCAGTTACACGCATATGTGGGTCCTGTCTTTCAACTTCCCTTTCCATTCTCAAATAACAGCTATGATTCTTGAAAAACTGAACACCTTACAATAGGTACAAGAATAGATTCACTTGACTCTTTCTTTTCAGTGCACACATTTGTCACCTGCAAAGTTTAGGAACCTTATTCTCAAAAACAAATGGTGGAATTTTTTCCTCTGATGTGGATTGGGGGAACCCACTATCTATGATGCCTTTAAAAACATTGTTTTTCTCCAGGAAGATTCTATTGACTAAAGCATCTACTAAGCATTGGATGCAAACATAGGAAAAGGTAGAGATGTTGAATAATTGCTTCCTTGAGATTGTTTGAAGTCCAAATTAGAAAAACTGTGCAACTGTTGTTTTTCTACCCTTTTTTTTTTAATAGGTACAGTAAATAAAATAATGATTAGATGAGATGCAATGGTTGGCATTCCTGGAACTTGTTTTTATGTTTGACTTGAGAGGATATATGATTTTAGCTCTCTGTAGTGCATAGAATTGAAATTTCCTACACTGTTAATCTATGTTTTTCCCAAAAGAACGACTCAAATTCTTTCTCTCTCTCTCTCCATCTTTAAAATTGATCCTTTTAAATACAGGTATGAGATTCTTCTGGAAGTGATGGAATTTAGTCATGAAAGGAAGACACTTGTTATGTGCTGCATTCTTTCTGGATCACCAGACCATCACACGCAGTGCTTGACAACACGCGCCTGTTTAAGCTTTGTTGCACGGTCAGTTAATTATTTCAATAATTTACCTATTGTTACTTACATTTTATTAAAAATATACCGAGTGTTATCATATATCTATTAGTATAATATATACAAAAGTTGAGAGCTGCTTCTTCTTGGTTGTTTGAAGGCTGGGAATGGTATAACGAATTCATTCCCTTTTGTCTCCTTTGATACGTTTGGTATATATTCAGCCCAGACAACTCTAATAAAGAGAGAGCCGGTCCCAGTTAAATCTTTTAAATTCTTCAAATGGCATAAAGAAGTTTATCCGAATGCATTGGGATTTGGGACCCTTTAAAAAGAAAATAAAGGTAGTGTACTTACTAAATTTGCATGTATGGAAACATGACAAGCCACTGCCAGAAGATGACAATAGATTTCCCCGTGACTTGAGATATAATTGGGTTTACAGATACTTGGGTATGAATCTACAAATCTTTATTGTTGTATGGTTATCATTTATAATCTTTTAGTGTAGGTGGATTTCCTATAACATCAGTGCATGCAATATATGTCGCCTCATGATATCTTTTTTGCTAGAGAACTCATGACACATAAAAGTTGGTTTCTCCTTTAAATTGGCAGTAACCAGAATCTATCTTACAGCAAAACTTCATTATTAATACATCTTTGTAATCTCAGTTAATACAAGTTTCAGTGCGAACTACATTTTACTTGTACAGGGGAAGTAAAAAGAAATCCAAAATTATTGCATTTGTCATCTACAAATCATGCTGCATTTTTTGGGTAAAGGATATAGAAATATTAAAAAAAAATTAGTTGGTCTTCTTTTTGCCAGTTATTGCATTTCCATTTCTTGAAGGAGCTTATTGATTGGTATATTTTTTTTCTAACATTGCACGATTGCCTTTTTCTTTTTAAATTAAAAGTTATATTTTTAACAGCGTGCTGCATCAATCATGACATCTCAACAATTAGTTAAACATGCTTATGTCATGGTTATATTTACATCAAGAACAAAATTATACTAGTAACATTAACTAAATCAATTACTATTGTATAGATAGATAAGTTCGTGTAGAAGCAATAACAATGAATAGTAAAATTTATGGTTTGAAGAGGCAATTCACCATAGTAAATGAATACCGCCTACACGTGAGGGGGCGTGTTAAGTGATATATATTAAATGATTCCTCTCTCTAACAACTTAAGCTTTTAGATGAGTTGGTCATTCAATATGGTATCAGAGCACAGACCCAAAGAGGTCTTGTGTTCGAATCCCTCCGTCACCCATTTTTAAATTCCATGTGTTAGGCTAGAGAGAGAAGTCATTCAATAACCATTAAACCCTTAAGATGCTGAACTTATCTATCTGAAAAAATAATCAACCATCTAATAAAAATATAGAGTAATATTAGATAACTAAGAAACTAGAAGACTAAAACTATTCTTGATTAATATATTAATGATCTGAAAAAAAGTAATTAATATTCTTCTCCTTGAATGATATTTGCACATTAGTTCCAATCTGGCTTTTCAGGAAAGATCATTTGATTCTGATATGTAGGATATTTTATTCAGTTCAGAGGAATCTATGGAAACCTTTTTGTAAAGTGTTGGAAAAGCAAAATTCCTTGGTTGTTATGCTGGCAAGTGATAAGAAAGAATTGAAGACGGGAAACGAAATGGCACTCCTCTAGCTACACATATGAATTTGACAGGTAATGGTAATATCTGACATAATAAAAAATTATGTATTTATAGACAACCATGTATAGAATAATCATTTTTTAAAATTTTTTTTCATGTCTGCATGACCCAAATGATCTTTCCAGTAATGGTACATCTGAAAGTACTTAAGAGTTTATTTCTTGCTTTCTCTGATGTGGCCATAAAGCCATAACTGCTGTATTCTTATGATTGTATGGTATGACAAAGTATTAGTGTTTATACAGGGCCGGCCCTAGCTTTTTCGGGGCCCTAGGCAAAATTATAAAATGAGGCCCTCAAACAAATATATACTTTAAACTTATTTTTTTACCCCATAGAACAACAAACAAAGGCAATATGTTAAACTTGATGTTTTGTTTTTATAACTAAAATAAAAATACTTTTGTTACTCGCTCAATCACAAATATATTCTCTTAGTTTTAGTTTGAGAGAATTGTATTTTTCATATCAAATTTTTACCTATTTTAAATATTTGGTACTAACCCATGAAAAAAGACATGTTTAATACCAAAATTGAAGGATTTTTTTTCACATTCTTAAGCTTTAATGGTGATTTTTGGTATGCTCAAAATTTTTACCAAGCATGCTTATGTGCCCTATTTCATATCTGAAAATTAATTTGGCGTAATTCCTTGTTAATTATGAGATAATATTTAATTTTGATTAATTTTCCGAAACTTTCTTAATTTTCTACGGATTATTTATTATGTTTTATGAACTGAAACTTGTGCAATTAGAAAGTTCTCGTCAAGAGATTTCCAGTCATATAAAGAACACTAAATTTGGCCCCAAAAAATTGACGGAGAAAGGAAATATAAAAAAATACCTTCAATTTTGGTATTAAATGTGTATGTTTGAAAGTTTGAAACCAAATGTCTAAAGTGCATAAAAATTTAGTGAAAAATGCAATTCCCTCGTTTTAGTTTTCATAAACTTCTTTACCATAGATAATGTTAGATTATATTGTGAATATTATCTTTTAATAAAATTATATAAAAAAAATTATCTTATAAGGAATTCACATTAGTAGCATATTACTTTTAGTTTGAATAATTTAATTCTATCATGAATTGATAATCATATACCATGGTACGAAAGAACATTAGTTTCTTACATATATTATATTTAGTTTCTATATTACTCCATTAAATTTACAAAACAATATTTTTAACTTAAATAGAGAAAATTTATAAAATTTTGGGGCCCTCTAGAGAGGGGGCCCTAGGCATTGGCCTAATTTGCCTTATGCTTAAGCCGGCCCTGTGTTTATACCATTGCAAACTAAAGTTTTTCTGTGTAAATGTATAATGCTATTATGCATGCATTATATTCTCCACTTTAGAAAAGAAAACATGGGATGCTATTCTTTTTTCGTACTCAAGCCTTACTTTTTCTGGTACTCTTATGTTTGATTGCAATTTTACATAGAAGAACCTTGTAGCATTTGAGAATCAGTTTAGGAGCAATTCAATCATTTGCTAGAAGCCTAGAACTGCTGCTGACTGCAACCGGTTGACCACGGGTAATTTTATTTGGCAGATTTTTTTATTTTTTAAAAATGACCACAGAATGCTATTCCATGCAGGAAAGTGAGATTCTGAGGAATGGAATTTGAGAATCTTAACTCAAACTAAAGCCAATGGACCATATTCTCAAGTCAAGAATTTTTCTTATTCTTTTCAACTGAAAGCCACTAAAAATGGGTTCTCAAGTTTCGTCTTCCGTTCTTTATCCTCTTGCTTAGCAGACTTTAAGATGCTCTTGATCATGTTTAATCTACGATTTTCCCTTTTAAGTACTCCCACTTTTACCAAATATTAGCTATACCTTGCTTCTTGCTTTTTCGATTCTGTATAATATTATTCAAAGGCTTTAACTTAAGTGCAATTAATTATATTCTATTCCTGTGCTTGACAACATTAGTGGCATATTAATACTTAGAGCATCAAATCATGCATGTCCATATTTGGATTAGTTTTGTAAATTTTCACTGAAAATGTAGGTTTTCTGAATGATGTATCCATGTTATTTACATATGTATGTGGATACATTCTTATTTTTAATATGAATTGAGCATAGAACAAATTAAGTGGGTGGAGTTTTAGAGGTGGAATCATCTACTTGACTGCAAATGCAAATTGATAAGATTGTGCGGGAACAAATATTAGTTGATAAAAGTTGAGATTTGTTTCTTGTAAAGCATGTTCTCATATCTAATTAAGTTGGCTTATTTGTTGACTGACAATCGTTGTCCATACTATTAGTGTCCATCAATGAAAAGCATATATATTGGCTTTAGCATGAAATGGCAATGAAAATAAATTGAATAAACGTGAGTAAATTCACTAGTTTATTTATGTATGTTAGATAAATTTGGCATTTGGAGTGGCGAGGAAGATTTGGTAAGTTAGAAAAGGAGGAGGGGGGGGGGGTTTGAAGTAATGAATGTTGTTAATTGTTAGTGGGAAAATATGTTAGGGTCGGATTTGGATCGACTATTGTCTGTTAATTTATTTAATTTTGTTGTGTATTTTCTATTCAAAAATATGTTTTATCCAAACTTTTTTTAGTGAGAAACCCTAAAAATACATTGGACAAATACAAACACCCCAGATCCGTAAGAAAAAAAAAGGTACCAACAATTCAGATAGGATTCAAATATAAAACCTCGAGCTAAATTATCTAGGAATGATACTTATGAGCTGGATTTTCTTTCTGATGTTATTCTTAAGGGTAAAATACAGTTTGCACCCTTAAAGTATTGGAGTGGTATCGATTACCTCTCTGAAGTCTTAATTGTAACACTTACTCCCCTATGTAATGGTTTTGGACTTCTTATTCCAAAACTATCCCAACCCTTTTGAATATAGGTAAAAAATATTAGTTAATGTTAGTTTTTTTTAGCATTTACGATAGTTAAAAAAAAATATTTTGTACAGTAATCTTTATCATACATAAAAGGATAATTTTATAAATTAGAAAAAAGAAATGGCCCTGTTTGTTTGGTGTTTTCCAAAAAAAATTCGTGTTTGGGAAATGTCAAACAAACATGTTTTTTTATTTTCTGAAATAAATTTTTCATCTCTCAATTTTCTCAAATTAATTTTTCAAAACTCAAACAAACAACAATTTTCTTATCTCTAAACAAAACCTATACAAACTCTACTATTTCTTACACAATTTATCTCACAACAAACATGATTTGACATAAAGTCTTACACATCTTACACCTACAACATAACTCTTCCAAATAAATCTACACCTACTTTATTTCTTAAACCACTATCTCAAAACCAAATAAACAACATTACTGTTGTGAATTTTACACACGCAAATAAACGCAAGTGCACGTATCGAACAAGTAATAAAGAGTAAGTATGAGAGTATCGTCTCCACAGGGACTTGACTAATATCTACCAATTCCAGTTCCTAATTTACTTCTAATATGGTTCCTAATTCAAATATAATTTTGGGGATTTACTAATTATCTAAATTAATTAATTAAGTAAAGTACTTGGATTGAGTTCGAATAATGAGAAGAGAAACCTAGGGTTATAATCCACTATGTTATCTATTGATTGCTCAATTGGGATTTTCATAGTTATTGTGGTGACAAGAGTGCTACCCGAGGATTCAAGTATATTCCTACGTATCTTCCGAATTGCGTAAGAACCTAATGTACTATACAAATCGACTCTATTCCTAGGTGATTCATAAATAACATAAAGCATTAAACACGAACCTCATGTAACGGGTATAAACGCCTTAAGTATATTCCTATCCTAAGAGTCGTTTACTATTCAATTTCCTATCTAATCCTAATCTCCCTTTTCCAAGTTCAAAAAGAATATTAAATCTAACAACTAGGTGATCAATCAAGTTGCAAGCATAGAGAATAAAATTGAATCAAACACAAGAATTGCCCTAACTACGAATAATCCAATAAAACTAATCAAAGTAACATAATCTCATAAAAAACCCTAGATCCTAAAGAATTAGTTCATGATAAATATAAAAAGAAAATAATAAAGGAAAACAAATCTGAGTTCATGTGGTTTTATAGACAAAACGATGAATCTGAGATAAAGATCTTCAATATTGCGTTCTTCTTGCTTGGGTGATCTTCAGGACTTCTCTCTTTTCTTCTTCAATCTTTCTCCAAGTAGATCTTTGATGTTGTAGGTGTATTCTATGAGAAAAGTATGTTTAGAGCTGATCAAAGATGTGTAATTTCGTGACCTAGAAGTCCTTAAATAGATCTACCAAGTTGAGTCCAAGTAGGAGACTTTGGGCCCAAGAATTCCCTTAAAATCCCGCTGAAAATCGCGTCAGGTTTGCGCGACAGTTTTGCAAATATCATAACTCTCAGCTCCGAACTCCAAATCAAGATCCGTAAAATCTGTGGTGTAGCTAACTCATTCCTCTACATCATAGTCGAAATTCAGCTTCATTGGAGCTTCCTTGAAAGAGTTATGGTCCTCGTAGTGCATAACAAACATTTCTGACAGCTTCTTTGTTCTTGCACTACTTGACTTCATTTTATCTTTAATTCGTTGTTCTTCGCTTCCAATCATGTCTTTAAATCCAAAATAGCTCGCGCCTACAAATATGAACACAATATATAAGAAAATACCTCAATTCATGCACAAAACAATCAAACCAATGACTCGAGCGATAAAACACAAAACTAACGAAAATTGCCTAAGATTCTACCAAAACTCTAATAAAAGTAATTGAATGAGTTAAGGAAATAGACTTGATAACACTGTTTTCACAGAGTTATCACACCCCTAAACATAAACCATTACTCGTCCTCGAGTAATGACAAAAACTCAAACAACGACACGAACATTTACAATCATGCATCCCAAATCAAACTACTGGCCATCAATTTCAAAACCTTATGCATTATATCATGTAGTTCCTGCGTGTGTGTGTGTATACATAAAACGAGAATGTCGAAATCAACTAGATCCATATAGCTTCAAAATCATTGAGCCTAATTGCATGAATTCCTAAATTGTCATACATATTCTCTATTTTCTTAGGTTATCATACTAATTACTAAGTTTTAGCAAAGCTTTAAGTCGAAGTTATGGAATCCTTTAAGTTTGAACTTTCACTTAGCATTTTCTTCATTAATTAGCATAACTTAAGTATATTTAGCACCACTCACACTCATAACTCGTTCTAAAGAAGCAGTCAAAATAGAGGAGTGCAGAATATTAGAATAGTTAAGTCGATGCACCCATATATCGTTCATCTTATCGCAGTCAAGTTAGAGGAGTGCAAGTATAAGTCTCAAGCGATGAGGTTTCTCAGGTCTCATACAAATGAGGTTATTTTCTTTGAATTTAACTTATATTTTTCAATTATTTGCTTCATTTGGTTCTTGTTAAAGTTATCCTTCCCCCCAAACTTAGGCAAAACTATCTCTTAGATCCTTAGCATTTTAACCCTCGAATCTAGAGATCATGTAGGCAAGAAAGGATTTCTTAAGCTCTATTCTAACTATAATTCTCTAACGTCATCCTAAATTCTCGATTATGTATTCGTGCTTAAAATGTGCAGGAAAAACATTCAAAAACACATAAAATTTCAAAAAAATTTAGTCAAAGTCGACCTAGCATGAATGAAGTAAATGCGACCTCACCCCCAAACTTAAACTAAGCAGTGTCCCCACTGCGACTCAAAGAGGTAAAAAGAGGTCGACAGAACAAACAAACAAAAACAGAGTACATCAATGTAAATGAGAATTGGAAAAAGAATACGCCCTGAGAATTGTATGCGCCCATTGCTCGTTGCTCCATCTTGGTAAACAAAATCCCCATTCAGAGCGGCAGCGTGGTGATTGGCGAAGATGGTTATAGCGGTGGTGATTGGATCTGAAGAGGGTGGTGGATTGGAAAAGGATGCGGACGTGGGTTGTTTTGGCTGAGGAAGGGGGCAGGGTGTGCGGCTGTTCAGTGGTGCTCGCTGTGGTGGTTGGATGATAAGGGTTAGCTTAAAATTCCAGAGTCTACTTTGCTGGGGCGGAGAAATCTTGCGCTGGGGCGGAGAAATATGGAAGAATTAGCTTAAATTTCCAGCAGCTATTTCGCTGGGGCGGAGATTTCGTTCGCTGGGGCGGAGAAATATGAAAAAAATTGCTCTAATTCCAGAATCTAGTTTGCGGGGGCGGAAAATCTTTCCGCCAGGGCGGATCGAGCTCTTGCTTTTTCCTTTTTTTTTATTTTTTTTATTTTTATTTTTATTTTTTGGGAGGCCATGGCTTGACTCAAGTTGTGCCATGGCTTCAAGCTTCTGGAATTTTTCATTTGTGTTACCTTCTACCTTGATGTGTTATCCTCTTCGTCAAATTTTTAATATTCTCCAAAACATCGATGTATCTGCACACAAAACAAACACAAAAAGAAACCAAACACGAAACAAGACACAAGACAAAAAGGAAAATTGAAAACTTGGGTTGCCTCCCAAGAAGCGCTTAGTTTTGAGTCCTTAGCTTGACTTTGATACTTCCCTTTTAAGGTGGCCAATAATCGAATAGGGTCCCATCCGGATCAAGCATAAGTCCGGGCCTTTTTGCTTTTTTTTTTGTCCCGATATTTGGTCTTTCCCTTGTAAGCTCAATTGGGACAAATTTGAACCTCGTATCTAATCGACAAGCTCTATCCCCAGGTTCAAATCTCTTGTAATCTTTACCAACTCTTATCCAAGTCACGCTTTGAGGATGGGTATGCATATTGTAGTTCGTTTTATCATCAACCCTTCCTTTTTGCGTATCTCTCACTAATATCTCATCCACACCAAAATAAGATCCAGCGTCTTTTGACTCATAAATTGGAGGTATGATAAACCCAATTGTCTCATCCTCTATCTCCATTACCTCAATCACATCTATCGACCTCATTGAATTGTCGAGTTCCATGCCTCCCTTGATTTGATCGTCCTCCGGAATGGTTAACACATTTTCTTCTGCGTCCGGGATCTTCTCGTTATGACGGACATCGAAACTTGTCAATTTATTGCTCTGTGGCTGCTCTATTTCACTCTCAACAATAAGAGAATTTGTCTCACTCGGCTTAGTATCTGATAATATCGAATTATCCTCTTCATTCGAGAGTGAGTCTTGAGGTGGATTACCCATTCTTGATTGTTTGCATTTCTCTTCTATAATCGAAGATAGCTCCTGACTTTCAGCTTCGATCTTTTTCAGCTTCTCCATATAATGGTTGAATGTCTCCATGAATGCAGGACTTGGTTCTGTTCGTGGTGGCTGAGAATACTCTTGATAGCTTGGAGGTATGAACGAGTTGGTCATCATGAAGTTTGTGTATTGATCACTACCCCGATCATCGCTCCATGGAACATTTGGGTTAGTCCCCCACCCTGAATTGTAGTTGTTGGGGTGAAGATTCTGACCATACTGACTACCCTGAAATTGATCCACGTATAACCATGAATTGGGATTCAATGGGCACCAATCGTACGAGTGTCCACCTGCACAATACACACAAGTCGTTCCTTCATTAAGCCAATGATAACTATTATAATTCATTCCAAATGAAGAGAACGAGTACAAGAACAACTAACTAGGAACCAACCAAAAGAAAAACCAGAATTAAAAATCGGCAAATAAATGTTGCAAGTCCCTGGCAACGGCGCCAAAAACTTGTTGTGAATTTTACACACGCAAATAAACGCAAGTGCACGTATCGAACAAGTAATAAAGAGTAAGTATGAGAGTATCGTCTCCACAGGGACTTGACTAATATCTACCAATTCCAGTTCCTAATTTACTTCTAATATGGTTCCTAATTCAAATATAATTTTGGGGATTTACTAATTATCTAAATTAATTAATTAAGTAAAGTACTTGGATTGAGTTCGAATAATGAGAAGAGAAACCTAGGGTTATAATCCACTATGTTATCTATTGATTGCTCAATTGGGATTTTCATAGTTATTGTGGTGACAAGAGTGCTACCCGAGGATTCAAGTATATTCCTACGTATCTTCCGAATTGCGTAAGAACCTAATGTACTATACAAATCGACTCTATTCCTAGGTGATTCATAAATAACATAAAGCATTAAACACGAACCTCATGTAACGGGTATAAACGCCTTAAGTATATTCATATCCTAAGAGTCGTTTACTATTCAATTTCCTATCTAATCCTAATCTCCCTTTTCCAAGTTCAAAAAGAATATTAAATCTAACAACTAGGTGATCAATCAAGTTGCAAGCATAGAGAATGAAATTGAATCAAACACAAGAATTGCCCTAACTACGAATAATCCAATAAAACTAATCAAAGTAACATAATCTCATAAAAAACCCTAGATCCTAAAGAATTAGTTCATGATAAATATAAAAAGAAAATAATAAAGGAAAACAAATCTGAGTTCATGTGGTTTTATAGACAAAACGATGAATCTGAGATAAAGATCTTCAATATTGCGTTCTTCTTGCTTGGGTGATCTTCAGGACTTCTCTCTTTTCTTCTTCAATCTTTCTCCAAGTAGATCTTTGATGTTGTAGGTGTATTCTATGAGAAAAGTATGTTTAGAGCTGATCAAAGATGTGTAATTTCGTGACCTAGAAGTCCTTAAATAGATCTACCAAGTTGAGTCCAAGTAGGAGACTTTGGGCCCAAGAATTCCCTTAAAATCCCGCTGAAAATCGCGTCAGGTTTGCGCGACAGTTTTGCAAATATCATAACTCTCAGCTCCGAACTCCAAATCAAGATCCGTAAAATTTGTGGTGTAGCTAACTCATTCCTCTACATCATAGTCGAAATTCAGCTTCATTGGAGCTTCCTTGAAAGAGTTATGGTCCTCGTAGTGCATAACAAACATTTCTGACAGCTTCTTTGTTCTTGCACTACTTGACTTCATTTTATCTTTAATTCGTTGTTCTTCGCTTCCAATCATGTCTTTAAATCCAAAATAGCTCGCGCCTACAAATATGAACACAATATATAAGAAAATACCTCAATTCATGCACAAAACAATCAAACCAATGACTCGAGCGATAAAACACAAAACTAACGAAAATTGCCTAAGATTCTACCAAAACTCTAATAAAAGTAATTGAATGAGTTAAGGAAATAGACTTGATAACACTGTTTTCACAGAGTTATCAATTACGCAAATCGAGATTATTTCACAAACATTCACTACTCTCACAAACTACTTTTTCAAACACCAAACAAATATTTCTGTAATTAATTTTGAAAAACAGAAACCAATTATCTCAGAATTTTTTTTTTTTAATCATCAGAAAGATATAATTAGGTAATAATTTATTTAGGGCTGTCAATGGGTCGGACTCGGACCGGATCAGGGCAGATCCGGATCCAAGTCCGATTTCCATTTCTTCTATCCGGATCCGGATCCGCTCGGATCTAGAATATTAGCAACCGAATCCGGCGGATATCCTGGATCCAGATAAATTATCCGGATCCATTTAGCAAGCTAATTTTTTTTTTCCGTTTTTCCTCCAAATCACTTGCAGATTCCACCATCATGAATTAAAAATGTAAAATTTTACTTACTTCATCGAAACTATTGCCTAAAAATTGTAGAAGATGGAATATGATGGACAAATATAAACGATAAAAATTAGAACAAAAGAATAAACAAAAATATAAGTAAAAAAGATATAAACTGAGACAAAGAAGAAGAAAACTCAATATTGAAAAATGAAAGAGAAGATAAAAATTGAAGGATGAATGGTTATGGTTTGATTTTTCTTATTAAATAGTATAAATTAATATGTTGTAGACCCAATTAGTTATCTGGTCAGTCCACCAACATCTCTCATGCATTTCTTTTTAAAATTATTTTTAATATAGTAAAAGATTTTAGTGGAACATAGATAGTTTTATTTTTATTTTTATTTAAATACATATTATATAAACAACATATAGTAATATATATCAGATACGGATATGTAACGGATCGGATCAGTCTAGATCCATATTCGCTCCATATAATTCGGATTATGGATCTTCTTAATCGGATCAGGTCCATCGAATCATTAATCAGACAATTATCCTAATAAGTCGGACTGGATTCGGATCGAATCCGGATTGAAATCCGCCCCATTGACAGCCCTAAATTTGTTATTGTAAAAGTTATTAAGCAATCGCTTGTCCAAACTCACTAAATGAAAGAATCTACTTGTTCCAAGTCAGAACAATACCTTCTCGAGGCCCATTCACACAGGTAGATGTAGTAATGTAGACAGCGGAAATATATGAAGGCTGATGGGCCGAAAGTTGGGTATATTTGTCACTGTAAGCTGTAACATTTTAGCATTAGTCTGTAGTCTCGGCCTTTGGGCTTCGACCCACCAGATGTATTTTATATACAAATGTGGGTTTCACTGATGATTGATCAAATGCTAAATTTTATTAAAAATACACTTTATTTTAGTATAAACCTTTCTGTTAGCCAAATGTTTGGGCCTTGGAAGGCAGTTTCACTGCGTCATTCTTTAGTAAGTTGATGTTAATATTTAGGACATTATATTTTCCATATTAAAATTTTAACTACTTTATATATTTGGTAATATGTCTTCTTAAAAAAATATATTTAATATCACGGTTTCACCTTTCTTGACATGTTTCTTTCTCCGTTAAGTTTTTGCAATTGGACAATAAAATACCTAAAAATTAGACAACGTTTTTTACAATTTCAATCCCCATCGTCATCTCTCACCCCCACAAGTTGGTTTTAATATTTCCTTAATTGTCTTACATTTGTTGCTCCTATAAATGAGTTGAAAGAGACATCGAAATTTTTAAATTTCTTTATATCTATAATAATACTGGATAAGTTACGAATATCTTCTCTAAGGTAAGGCCTAATTACAAAAAAAAAATTCTCACGTATTGAGTATTACGAAAATTTCCTATGGTTTATCACCATGTTACAATTAACCTCTTATCCCTGAAAAGTTCCAACTTTGCCCCTAGGGGATTATTCGAAATGTTTGTAATATCTTAAAAAAATTGAGTTCTAATTGTGATATCTCATAAGTTATAAAATTAATAATTATATATTGACAAACCTGATGAGAATTTTCGTAGTTAAACCTTACCTTAAGAGGTATTCATAATTTACCCTATATAATTCGAAGTAGTGATTAAGAAGTGTGCTTCATTACTTTATATGAACTAAGATTCATCTTCCAAGTGAGAGAGGTTCCATCGAAACCAAAAAAACAAAAAGAAAAAGGAAAAAGATGAGTTTTATTTAAAATATTTAAAAAATAAATTGGAATAAAAAACCCAAGAAACATTTACTAGCATTTGAACAATTTCTTTGAAAATTCTTATTTAAATCTGGTTTGACCAAGCTCATCCAATCACATGGCAAGTGTACCACACTTGATTTGTGATTAATCACTCTCCTAAGAGTTTCATTCAATCGCATAACAAGTGTATTGTACTTGTCATTTAGTTACTTTAGGTTCGGTCGAACTCGATTTGGGTAAGAATTTTTTCAATTTCTTGATTATTATTTGGGGTGAGCATTTGACCCCAACCATACCGAAGTTCGATTCCTGGCCGATTCAATCATGGAAATCTATGGTCGTTTTCGATCCGGTTCGATATACCTGTCTAATTTTTAGCCACGAGTGAACATATAATTGGGAAAATCCTTAGAAAACCATTTATATATATAATATCTCGCTACCACCATGGCCGCTGTGTTGAACTTCACTCCTTCTACTCCTATGCTCCGGCCTGTTTTAAGCCGCCGAAGATCAAACGACAGGGTATTCTTTGTGAAGTCAACAGTAAATAGTTCAGACAGCCCATCGACTACGATTTCGGCGCCGCCTAACTTCAAGGCTCCGCAGCCCAAGCCCTTTTCTGTCCGGCCCGATAAGATTTTCGATATCTTGGGTGCTTCTCTTGCATTGGTCTTTCGCCTCACCACTAGTGTCCTTGTTTCTGGGTATTTTCCTCAAATTGTTTCTTTATTTGTCTCTTTTGTAATTATTTGATTGGTAATTGCGAGCAATAATTTAAGGGTGTATTCATGTCATGGGGGATAAAGTTTATATGATTAGTTGAATATCTCTTGATTATATTAGGAACAAACAAGACGATGTTATGATGAGATTAAAAAAAAAGTTAATTTTTTAGATTATTCATGCCTATATAAGTTTCTTAGGTAATTATAATTCAGCTTCTTGTTAGGAATTCTATATAGCATTTTTACTTTGGTGTCCATGGCAGGTATTCTGTGACTATTGTGCCCGAGAATGAGATTCCATCTGACCAGTATGCTCTAGGATTTGCTGGTAATTTTACCATTTCTCGATGATTGGCTGAATTTTAAAATTAATATGCTTTTAAGAAGGCCTATTCCTATACAGGTTATAAGTTGAAAGAGACTTCAAAATTAGGCCCTCGTCCTGAGAAACCGATTGAGATATACGAGTTTGAAAGGTACTTGAAATTCAGTTTTAGAGCCATTACACTCTTGCTACTCATTATTATATTCATGTGTAACTGAATGAAGACTAAAGTTTTGATGTCACCCTATGTGGATTTTGATGGAACATGTGGGAATTCCTTCAGCTGCCCTTTTTGTCGAAAGGTATCATCATAAAAAAATTCTTCTCCTCTTTTCATTAGCATGTATTCAATCAAATGATTAATCTTGTTATAAAGAATAAGCCTCTGGTTATGGTTGTTGATATTATTACATCTATAATTCAAATTGTGTAAGAGGAAATTTTAAAATTTGCAAGTTTTACTTTAGCCTGTGTTTGGCTGGAGCGAAAAGTAAAGAAGAAGGGAATTAAAAGTGGAAGCATAATGTACATGCTAAGGATTGTAGGAGGGGACGTAATCACATAAAATATGATGTAAATCCCCTCCGAGTTATAACTTTTTCGCCAGAATATGGGCTGAAATCTAGATGTATAAGGGTTGAAAGACATAAACTCCTTTATATTATTTTTAATTTTTATGTACAAATGGAACATATATAAAGGGAATTTGAAAATATATTAATCTATTCCTTCCTTATTTTCATAGTATTAAACAAAGAATTGTATTAGAGTTACACTTCCCTTTGGTTACTGGGAAAAGAGATTTATTTCCCTCGAGTACTCTGGATAATAGTCACTCGAATACCACTTTTGTGAACTAAGTAGTGCCCTTTAGACTTTTCTAATGTCTTTTAGATGAACTATATCCTTAATGCATTACCTGATATTTTGTGTCATTTTACAGGTACGCGAAATTGTAGCAGTTTTGGATCTTGATGTCTTGTATTACCCTTGTCCAAGAAATGGTCCAAATTTTCGTCCCAAGGTTTCTGAGATGGGTGGAAAGCAACAGTTTCCTTACATGGTAAGATGCTTACATGTTGTTATCAAAAGTGATTTTCTTGCATTCTTACATCTGAAAACTACTATCTAAAGAGGATTATTTATGTTGAAGTTTGGTTTAGACTTCAGCTGCAATTTTTTCTTAAAATAGAGAAAATACCAGTTATCAAGAGCAGTTATGTTATAAAAAATAAATTACCCACCTATTTTTAACTGGATAATTAACCTGTTTTTCTCTATTAATACAATGATTGACTAACACATTTTTATTTTTAGCTCAATGGAACTTTGCATTTAGATTTAACTTTTAAGATTGACTTCCTGAAATTCATAAGAACTGAAGCGAGTCTTTTGTGATGCTCTATTCTTGACTTAGTGTTATATTCTCGTACCCAGAGTGTCTGGTTCTTGTACATCCAGTAGTTTATGACTTCCCATGCTGTAATGACCCTCTCCCACCCTATTCTACATCCTTATAAATATAACCTTCACTTAGATGATTAATGCTTCTTGTTTCTTCTGCAGGTGGATCCAAACTCAGGAATTTCCATGTATGAATCAGATGACATAATTAAGTACTTGGTTGGGAAGTATGGTATGTATAGTTATCTCTGCTTTTATTTGCATCTTCAGTGTCTTATTCTTTTTCCATCGCTCCATATCAAAATGTGTTGCTAATACATGTGGTCTGTCTGTGGCAATTCTCGATATAAAATATGCATATATATGTTGTTTCGTCTCATTGTGCTCTTAGCTCTTTCTTGTTAATCTAACAACAAAAATTTGTATTGAGTATGTTGGTTATGTTTCTGCAGGAGATGGCAATGTCCCATTTTCGCTGTCTCTTGGTCTTTTAACTGTAAGCAATATTAAAATTCTGAACACGCCACATGCTATTATTGAAAAGCACGTGATGATAAATTACTTTCTTCTACTCACTATTTTGTTCTTGTAGACCTTAACCGAGGGATTTGCTATGATTGGGCGCATGGGTAAGGTATGGTCTCTCTCCCCACGACCCTTCTTCCAAATGTCTGTGCTTTAGTGGTATAGTAACTCATGCTGATATTGCTAACGTTACGTATGAAGGGTTCTTCCTACACTCCATCAAAACTGCCGCCTCAGCCTCTTGAGATATGGGCATATGAGGTTAGATTATCGTCATATTATAGACTTCAAGACTTTCTTGTTTCAAATAACGTAACTTTCTTTAAGACTTTAATTCGACTAATAAAGAAAATTATTAGGATTACTTTTTTGCACTCTAAATATGTTGGAAGAACAATATATAGCGATAGTTAACCACATTGATGTTTCCTTCAGGCTTCACCATTTTGCAAAGTTGTACGTGAAGTACTTGTGGAGTTAGAGCTACCTCACATACTTCACAGGTAAAATCTGTGTGTTATTGGTATCATTAAAGATGCATACACTGCAGTAACTATTTTTCACTAGCCCTTTAATACTAATATTAATGAATTTTGAATAAACCATAGTGCTACATTTGTACTTTCCATTTCTTTGAAATCATGCATTTGCATTAGTATAATGTCATTATAAAGTTTTTCAAAAGTAAATTTATGTGCTGCAGGGAAAAGAATGAAAAATTGTGTTAAATCTGAGAAGAAATGCTTAATTTCATACCATGTTTACTAATCTTTCACATATCTGAAATTTCAGAAAGTTTTAGACTCAAACTTCAGGATTCCTTTTCTGATTTTTTTTTTGGGGGGGGGGGGGGGGGGTGTTTGGGTGAAGGAAAAACTTCAAGAAAATTTGAAAATTGTTTACATAAGTTATGAATTTTATTTGCAACAAAAAGATGATGTTGGCAATATACGAAAGCTCCACCAATTGTAGAATGATTTAGACAATTTAAGTAAGCTGCATTTTCTTAACAAAAGTTAAAACGCAGTTGTGCTCGGGGCAGCCCCAGAAGACAAATACTTTATCAGAGAGTTGGACATTTTCAGGTACATGTCTATTTACATCTCCAGGTGTTTTCTTTTAGTATGTTGATTAAAGTTAGAAATTAACATTTTTTATAATCATTTATCAGGTTCCTTATTTAGAAGATCCAAACACAGGAGTCCAAATGTTTGAGAGTGCAGATATTATTGACTATATAAGGGCAACCTATGCTTTGACAGTTTAGGATTTTCAACATTATAGGAATATACTTTCTAGATTCTTCTATAGAAAATTGTTGTAATATATATATATGTATGTAACTATTGTGGTACATTGAGTTATTATTAAACATGCTTTACAACAGGATATTTTTGAAAATAAAACTTTCTTATTTATGAACTTTATGCTTAGAGTAGAAAGCAAAACAAAGAGGAGTAAAAACGGGTGCGTAATTCAATTTATGTATGGTGAGCTGAGGGATTAATTAAATTACATATTTTGGAAGAGTTAATGGCAATTTATCCTTGTGACTTTCATAATTCAATTTAACTCCTCCTGATTTGGAAAAAGAGCACTTTATATCGTGTAATTTATGAAAGTTTCACAACACCTCTCTGATATTCTTATGTGTGGCACGTTACCTCTGTGTTGTGATAATGTGACAATTTACCCCCTTGTATTATGATAAAAGTGGCAATAACCCTCTATGTTACAAAAACACTTTGCATATGCCCATTCGCAATTTACGCAAGTGAGTTACACTTTACGGTTGAAGGAGGTAAATTGTTTCTTGAAATATTCACAGATCACAGTAGGATAAAATACTAATTTTCAAATTACACGGATTAAATTGAATAATATGCATTTTACAAGAAAGTAAATTAAACATTATACTGGAAGCTAAATTGACATTAGCTCTATTTCGGACTATGAAATTGGTGTTTTGCCAATCCATTGCAAGATTTATAGTTAATTGTGGGTAGTCCATGAAGATTCTGTCTCAAGTAGACTTGATGAAACCTACCAAACAATCCCTTATAAGACATTCATAATAAAAGCCATGGATTAAAATTTGGAAGAATCACTTTGGGTAAATGATCAATGGCCGGCCGACAAGGCGGGTTATATTAGTCATTAAATTGAATTTTAGTCCTAGGATTTTTTCTACACACACTCTTTCTTGTATCAACAGTCAACTATGGAGGCAAACCATTTCCGGCTTTTCAGCCTGTTGTTTCTGAAAAAAAAAACAACTCGCGAAATTGATAAGGATTTGACTTGTACTACAAGAGAAATATAATTAGAAAACAGCTAATTTATAATTTAATAATTAGATGTCTAATTTACGCCTAATGAGTCATTTTCAAAAGAGTAAGTAATTGTTAGGCATAACTAAATATCTGATTTTGAGTTCTGGGTTGTTCTTTAGTCACGCTTCTTAAAATATTCATATTTGATGATTTTGATTTCAACCACTTTTACTCAGTCCTGATCATTTAAGCAAATCTTTCCACCTAATTTCAAAAAATATTTCTCAAATGTCCTTATCGTTAGAGTTTAAATTTTTAAATTATATAATTGAATAAAAATTTGTTACTTTCACGACCAAACGCACTTCATACGTGATTAAGGTATAATTTTCCGCAAGACCACAATTAAGCTCAAGTGGAAAAATGGTACTCTCAAGTCATAATTTTTCTTGTTCTCTAATAAAAAAAAAAAAGTCATAATTTTTCTGAAATGCGTCATCTAATAAGGCGGTCACGTAAATAATTTCCCTAACTTGAAAGCTATTAATTCTTGAAAAAGCAATTTTAGTCCTTTTAACTATTGTAGGGATGCGAAAATGGGATACATGTAGTTACAACAAGTAATTTACGTCCTTTATGTTTAAAGTTGTTGTAATTTTAGTCCTTTTATCCGTAATTTTAGTCCTAAATTCGTCAGAATTTAATTTAATGTCCTTAATTGCACGCAAACAAATAAATTCGGAGGTTTTATCCTTATGGCTGCTACGTGGCGATAATCCAACACATCACCTTGTCAAATTAGATTAAATTGGAGGAAAAATAACACCTTATTCCCAACCTACTAATTATTAGGGTGAATATGTTATAATCCTCAATTTGTTTGCTTATGTAGAAATTTATTGAAAATAAATTTTAATTCCGGCGAATTTAGGACTAAATTTGAGGGTAAGAGTATTAAAATTACGGGGGATTCTAGGGTGCTGTTGCGTGAGGTGCCGCTAATTTACTACATTAGGTGGTATTACCACACAATGTGTATAAAATTGTATGGTATAACTCACATGTGACAGTGCATGCACACATTACATAGTATTAGCCCCATATATTTAATATGACCCCACATCATGTAGTATTTATTCCAAATTAGGTGGTATTATCACACAATGTGAATCACATTCTATGGTATAAATTATATATAACAGTACGCGCTCACATGATATAGTATTAACCTAATATATTCAGTATAACCACACATCATGTAGTATATATTCCACATTATTGGTACCATGCAATTTGTATCACATTCTATGTTATAACTCACATGTGACAGTACATGTTCACATTACATAGTATTAATCCATATATTTAGTATGACCCCTCATTATGTAGTATTTATTCCATATTATGTGGTATTACAACGAAATGTTTATCATATTCTATGGTATAATTAACATGTGATAGTACGATGACACATGACGTAGTATTAACCCCATATATTTAACATGATCCCACGTCATGTAGTATTTATTCTATATTAGGTTATTTATGCAATTTTTCCAAAGTTAATATTAATTATTCAAAGAGAAATTACATACTATTTATTTTAAAATATTATTGTAACATTCATTTATTTATTTTCATAATAATTTATTAGAAAATAATTTACTATTTGAACTAAATATATAGTATAGTATCATTTGTTGTGGTATAGTATCATTTATTGTGATAATATTATTATGACATGTTGGCAACTTGTTTAACAATTTACTAATTAATGACATGTCTTATTTCTATTGGTTATAACTAGCGGCACCCTAGAATTTTCCTAAAATGACAGCAACTTAAAAAATAAAATATGTAAATTACTTATCGGAACTACAAGTGTCTTATTTTCGCATTCTGGTCAAAATTAAATGACTATTATTATTATTTTTCCTATTAATTTTTTTTAGATGGTACATTGTTACATTAAACACTATATCGAATCGAAACTACTACAATGATATCAAAGTGAACTAATTACTAGTATTAAACTAGAGAAAGACTAGTATGAAACTAGAAAAAATACCCACATTCGTGACAGTTGAACCCATGACCTCCTGGTCATGGAATCTCATCCTTAACCACTTGACGGCCTCATCAGAACAACTAGCCCAACTAAGCACCACCAACCTTATAAATTTTTGTATTGAGTATTAAAATAAAATTAAAGTATGATTAATAGCAAGCATATACAGTTAGCTTGTGAATTCTGAAAAATATCAAATTGAATATTTGAGATGTTATTATAAAATATCATATGAGCAAGTGATTGAGCAAAAGGTTAATAGTAAAATAAGGTACATTTGCAAGAAACATAAGCTCATCACATCCTACTTGAATATTCTTGTTAAGATGACCACTTAAACCCTTAAATTAAGGGGCTCAAACCTCCTGCTTCCCCCAATTGGTAGAAGTTTAAGCCAATATCCCTTTAAAAAAAAAAAAAAGGTAAATATTCACTTTAAATTTAGTTATAATTAGGGGGGGAAAAAAAAGAAAAAGCTATGTATTTAGAAAATTATACAATAGAATACAAAGGGACCGCACACAATTAACATTTTCTACAGGGATTTTAGTGAAAATAAAATTAATACAAAAGGTGTTTGTGTAATTAAAATAGTAGGTCAATTGTATTTACACTAATCGGATTCATACGCAAGAAAAACAAATGTGCCCCAACAACGGTAAAAAACTTTCACGCGCCTCCCTCCTCTCATCAACTTCTGTCAAAGCCACCCACGCGCCGATCAAATTCCCCTTGATTAAAATCCTCGGTGGTCCAAGACCCCGACCGCCGACCCGATATGAACCGCTTCATTCCTCCCAAACCCGGAGGCTCAACCACCGGTTCAGTACTAACCGGAATTCTTCTGACCGGGTCCTCCACTACTTTTCCACTCCCAGACCGGGTTGGATTCTTCGGACCTTTCTTAGACCGGAACATACTCATTACCTTAAAATATAACCCGGTCTTCTCCTTCTCAACACCGGTTCTTAGTTTCTCAACCGGTTTTCCACTCCTTCTTAGCGAATTCGACCTTCTACGGCAACGTTTAGACTTGACTCGACCCATACAAGAAACTTTTGGAGAACCCGGTTCGGCCATGGAGTTGGACCGTTTTGGAAACAGACTTAAGTTAGCCGGTTTACAACTCCTCCTTTTACAATCCGCAAACGTGGCCTTCTGGGACTTGGGTAATCCGATAATAGATGCCTTGGACTTCAAGTTAACCGAAAAACGCTGAGAATTCGGATTCGAATTCAGATGCGGATTCAAGTTTGATGAGTTGTTGTTGCCTTTGGTGGAGTCTTTACGCTCAAAAAAGGCGTTGCGATCGAACCAGTCGTATTCCGCGTCTTTTGATAGCCAGAAAGATTCCGGTGGGAAGTCCGGCGGAACTTCATCCCCGCCGCCGCCGCCGCCTGCCAGAGTTTCGCAGGCGATTTTCCGGTCTTTGCCTCCGCCGGCGCAGGCTGTGACTATGGTTTCGAGATCAACTTGGGTCATTGATTAATTGTCGGAGATATAGGAAGAGAGAAGAGTTGAAGTATTCTTGGAGAGAGAGAGAAGGTGTGAAAGATCAAAATGGAAGGAATTTTATAGGTCTGTTGGGGAAGACGGGAGAAAAATTGGGACATATATATTAATATATTATACTATTTGTGTCATATTTCAATTTTCCATTTTTATTTTTCATTATCTAAAGAAATTATGTTATTATGCTGGACGAGTATAGTTTATCCATATATAAACTAGTTTATCGAAAATTCACATCACAAGATAATTTATCCATATTCTTCATTACATGCATGATTTTTTTTTTTATTTATATCATTATTACATCAAAAATTACCCAACAAAACATCATAATTAATCAAATTATGCAAAACTACAACGATTAATAAACAATTATACTAATAATTAATCAGAAGAAAACCACTCTTGAAAATTGAATCCAGGTACGATCTCTTTGGCTCCATTACATGAATTTTAAAATTAAAATAGTTTTCATATGATTACATATACATATATTTGATGACGTGGTGCAATATCAGATCCATGAAATAATAATATCTTAGGTATAGTACCTGCAGGGTTCAAACAAAATTAAATTAAGATGTAATTTTTTAATATAATGTATTATAGCATTAATAAAATGTAAAAGAAAATGAAAAATTATATTTCAAATCGACGGAACACAAAAAATTGACTTGACAAATTTAACATTTATGTAACTTGTCTATAAGAGTAGTCAATCATACGACAGTGTAATATCATTATATATATTGTGAATTGGAATAGGTACCATTTCTATTTCCTTTTCCTTTTTCGTTTATTGGTTATTAATTTGGTTGGTAATGGTGGGGGGAGTAGTTTAAACTGCTTAACTGCTGATTTCATTTTGGGAAGTTTCTTTTTAGAAAAATAAATAGTACTCCGTCATATATAGGAAAAGAATGTTCTAACTTACTAAGTTTCATGTCAAATACAAAAAGGCAAAACTTTACTGAAAAGGAAGCATTATTTATTTTAATTTTAATAATTAGGCTGCTAATTAGGAAATTTATGTTTCATGTTTTCACTATATATATGATCATTTATTTTATTTGTATGTCTACTTTTCGTGGGAAATTAATCACATAGCTATAGCATAATGCAAACATGTGTAACAATTTACGTTGTATAAATTTATAATTGATTTAAAATTGTGCATTAGTGCATACAATCAGACCAATTATGTTAATATTGTTGTGTATTGTTTTTGGATGACGTAAGAAAATATGAAAAATATCGACTAAAATATTTATACAACGCTCGTATTCTCACCTTTAAAATAAAATAACTACGGTGCAATTTTTCTTCTTCTGTTTTATAGGGTCAGAAATGAATTGTAGGTTTGTAGTTTAATAATTAATAATAGTATTATTGTCTTGTCTGCATCTATAGAATCGAATTCTTCCTTGTGAACTGAGAAAAAAATCTTAGGAAATTAATTAAGGAATCGCTTTGTCTTTTTTGTAGGTGTAAGATCCAAAATCTGGAGGAGGCCGAAAAGGAAAAGCTCTCATGAGTCATGATTACAATTTACAATTAGTTATTTAAATTTGTCTTCTAAATTAATGGCGCATGCATGCAATTGGTTTTAACAAAGGACTAATAATAATGATACTACTATTATAGACAATCTTGTTATTTTAACAAAGGACTGAAACTGAAACTCGATACTTGGTTTGAGCTTGTTCCAGTTCAATTCATTATACATATTTACAAATATTTTGGTTTGATAGTTTGTAAGTTCGCTTAAAACTCGCCTCGATAATTAAAAACAAAGTGATAAGATGCATTCATGAATATCAAATTATTTGAGTTGGACTTGTGTTTGGCTCAATCAAAACTCGTTTAAGTTTAATTTGTTAAACTATAAAACGAGACTCAACAAAATGTCAAACTCGACTAAATAATTTCAGTCAGTACTTGGAACAATATATTCTATACCACTCGATTTATTTTCACCTGTAAATCGAACCATATGATTCAGGGACGGATTTAGCCAAGTTTTGGGGGGGCCTTGGCCCCCCCAAGATTTTAAAAAAAATATATTTATGCTTTATATGTATATATGTGTATATATACAAACAATATCTTAGTATTAATATATACTCCAATTATAAAATGAATTTGACTCGTTATAGTGGATGTTTATTGCGCATATTATAAATAATGTAATAATGCATTGCTATTAGCTATTTTATTTGTTATACAATAGATTGTGAGTTATTAATTATATAAACTTGAAATTATAAGAAAATCAACCATGATTGATTCATTTTATCTAACAAAGAATATTAAGAATCTGAAACCTTAAATCCTAATGTATAAAATTGTGTGTTGAAGGTTAATTCATCGTGGTTTATCCCCATAGCAAATTATCTTCATAAAATGTAAAGAATTGAGATAACAAAAAATTTCTAGAGTTATGTAAATAATTGAATTTGAAAATCACTATAAGAAAAATAACAGTAGTGAAATTCGGCCCCCCCAAGACTTCATTCCTGGATTCGTCCTTGATATGATTCTAATTATGTGATGGTAAATATAATTTATCATATAATAATTCCACTACCATATATCCAAATATATAACTGAATTAATTTTTTCAATGCTTTTTTTTATATATATAATTTCCAATGCTATGATTGGCCACTAATTGAAGTGTATATAGTTGTACTTATATGTGACAGCGGTTTTTTAGGTGTGCTATTAAATAAACACAATTAGGTACTATAGTACGTCATAAAAACTAGCCAGCTTTTTTTATTATTCATTTTTTTTTATTTCCTTTTCCTATATCAATAATCCTCTTTGGACTAAGTCCAAAATATTTCAAAATTATTAAATGGGTAAACACTATTAATGGTCCTCCTTATCATTAACTTATTACAGAGTGGTACTTCTCAGTGGCAGAGCTAGGAACAATTCTTTGGGGTGGGGGGGCTAATTTTTTTTTGTCAAATACTTTCTTAATATTTTGTGTTTCCTCAATAGTTTGATACAATGACAAAAAAAATATGATAAAGCAATACACACACACACACAAAAAAAAAAAAAAAAAAAACACAAAAATTGAAAATATAAATATTTAAAAGAATAAGAATCATTTAAATTGTAATCGACAATTTTTTATTGAATATAAATAGTTATTATCGAATCCGCCTTTAAGAGTCAACATTTTCTTTTGAAAAAAATATAATATATAAGTATGTAATCGATTAAAAAAAATTCATTTTCAATTAGGTTATGAGATCTACTTCAACATAAAATATTTGTTCCCTAAATATTTTTGAAAAACTAGAAGAAATAATTTGTTAAAAAAAGAATATAATGAGATATTTTAATCTATATTAATTAGCTTTACCAAGAGAATAAAAAAAATTAGTATAAAATGTCAAAAAATAAAATGCTCCCCAAAGGAATCGAACTCAGAGCGGCAAGGAGAAAAAACATATTGTCTTAACCAACGCACCACTAGTGATCTTAGTTAATAAGCTAGTACATATTTATATATATACAATACCGCCCCCCAGCCCCAATGACGCTCAGCCAATGGTCCTTCTTGTGTTTTTTTCCCACGTTAGTTCTCATTATGAATTATTTGTTTCACTTTGGTTATTTTCATATAGTGAATTAAAGTATCAAAACAATTTTATGAGAGACTAAATTGATTAAAAAAATTAGTTTTATGGGGGACTAAAGTGTAACACTATAAGTAAAATATCACTTATAATTGACCGAAGTAAAACAAATAATTCATAATGAGTAATAATGTGAGAAAAAATATAAAAGAGACCACTCTGTAAAAATTTAATGATAAGTAGGACCATTAGTGATATTTATTATCCTTATTAAATATAGGGTTAGTGAAATTATAGTTATAATCTGAGATGGTAACAATACTACTACCTTAAAAATATAAAATACTGCAGTCTCAACGATTTTGTCTTAACAGCATATATACTTGGTCGTACTTTAAATAGGACTTTTATTGAGAAAATTATGATATTTTACTATTTTACTATTTTCTAATTTTTAATTTTGTTTCTATTTCAAATCTTCTTGCAGTGCATCAAAACTGGTAGTCTGATTGTTCGGTTAGACCAAATTCTAGATATCTTGTTAAAGATTTGAAATCTGAAGAAAAGGGCCACTGTAATGATGGATGGCCCAGCCCACCATTATGTATTCGAATTCGGTTTTCCACTATAGCAGAATCATGGAAGGCCCACTTATCAAAAAAAGGAGAGGATACACACGGTTGGCTAAAGGTTTAGTTTTATATGTTATATCTAATTTATTTAATTGCACATTACCTAATTAAGTGGTTTTTTTTAGAAATTTTGCAAATATATAGTATTTGCATTTGTTGACAGGGTTTACACTATAGATTATACAATTGGGACAGATAGATATCTAGCTACTAAATCATGTTAATTAAAAATCTCCATAATAAACTTAAAGTGACAATAATTTGGTTATATAGCTTCTTTTTTTGAAAATTAATAGTCACATAGTCCATGTTTTATAAGCCAGACACGATGAAATTGTAAGTCGGAAAACTCTTTTAATTAACCAAAAACTTAATTAAAATTGACAAGTGTACCAAATTTAGTTCTAACATTTTTTTTTTATAAATAAATACAAACTCAATTTAACAAGAACTTTAAATCGGTTTGAATTAAATTTAAAATCTCATTCAATTTTTATAAATAATTATTTCCAACAACATGTACTTTGTCTTGACATCACCACAATAATAAAATCTTAATGGGTCCTTTCCACTAATAACAAAAATGATGTGTTGTCCCAAAAAAATTACAGCTTTATTCGAATTTTCCGACCGTTGGCCCTCTCTTCTAAACTGAGAGTAACGGTTTCCTCATCATGTCTTCAAAAACTGGTTAAATTTCAAAAACTACCTGAAAATCTCACCCAAAAAAATCAAATGGGTTGTATCTCTTCAAAACTAATCAAAAGAGAAATCCAACGAGAAACTCTAGATTACGCTAACCATGTCGTATCTCTCACTTCAACCACATACGGCGCTCTAAAACTCGACAAATCAGAGGAAAATCAAGTAAAACAGAGCATCAAAGAATGCGCCGCCATTTCCGCCGCCGTATCCGCCGTCGAGTTCAAGAAATCATCGCCGCCGCGCGATGAGCCTTCGGAGATTATCAACGCGTGGGAACTTATGGAAGGTCTTGAAGATGAAATGCCTATTTCTGTTCAATCCAAGAGAAGTCCAAAATCGAAGCTTTTTATCGAAAGAAGCCCTTTTAAGTTCTTGAATCAAATGGGTTCTCCGAAAAAGGCGAAAAAATTCGTGGGTAAGGAAAATAAGGGAAGAATAGTCACTGGAGGAAATGGGTCATTGGAAAACAGCCCTAAAACAGCAATTTTGAAAGAATGTAATAATAATTTGAAGGAGAGTGTGAAAAAACCATCTCCAAGATTGTGGGCATCGATTAAAGGGAGTCCAAATGGTGGTAAGAGATGTGATAGTTTGAGGATTGATTCTGGTGTTGTACTATCAAGAAGAAGAAACTTAGGCCCAAGTTTTGATCCTGTACTTGTTGCTTCTCTTGAAAAAGAAGTGTCTGAAGAAGAAGAAATCAAGAAAATGGTTTCTGTTTCAATTTCACCGACCCCGAAATCAAGATACAGTTCTTATAATTCAGATGCAATTCTTGAATTGTATGATACGAAATGTCCCCCTGGAGGTGAGAATTCAGTTGTGATATATACAACTACATTGAGGGGTATTAGGAAAACATTTGAGGATTGTAATATTGTTCGATCGATTATCGAATCGCGGGATGTTCGTGTATTCGAGCGTGATATCTCGATGCATTCGGGGTACAAGGAAGAATTGAGAGTGTTAATGGGTAGCAAAGAAGTGAAAGTGCCTTTAGTGTTTGTGAAGGGAAGGTTGATTGGTGGGGCTGATGAGATGGTGAGATTGGACGAGGAGGGTAAATTGGGTATTTTGCTTGATGGGATTCCGGCTGCGGAGGGTGGCGGCTGTGGTGGTTGTGGTGGGATCCGATTTGTGATGTGTAGGCAATGCAATGGGAGTTGTAAGGTTTTGGGTGAGGATGGAAAGAAGAGTTTGAAGTGTAGTGAGTGTAATGAAAATGGGTTGACTCAATGCCCTATTTGTTGTTAACTATGTAAGTTAACATATTTGGGTTGTTTTTCTTTTATTGAAGAAAAGAACATTGGGGAATTGGATTAAGGGTTTTGGTAATGCATTAGGATTCTAAATTGTGTTTATGTCTCCCTAGATAATATCATCTATTGTTGCTTTTAGATGCAATATTGTATTTGTATCTTGGATGTTTATCCTAAGTTATTTGTTAATTGGTTTCCACAATATATTGCAATATTCAATATTGTGACATTTGTATTCCCTTTTTTAAGTCTTGTGCTTTGAGTTTAGGAATTATTCTTGTTTAAATATGTTCTATCTATCAAACTAATTCAAACAAAATTAGAAAAGTTAAATGTATTGCACAAACTTTATGATTAATTTATTTATTTTTAGGAATATATATATCTAGGGCTGTCAATGGGGCGGATTTCAATCCGAATCCGTCCGAATTCGATCCGATTAATTAGGATAATTGTCCGATTAGAGATTCGATGGACCTGATCCGATTATAAAGATCCGAAATCCGAAACTCATGGAGCGAATATGGATTTAGGTCGATCCGATCCGCTGAAGATCCGTATCCGACAACAAATAAAAAGAAAGATATATATACAAAATGATTTATAAAAATAAGTATCATTAATATTATTTCAACGTCAGTTTAAGAAGATAGTAATTTATAATTCGTTTATAAATTTATTTAAACCAATATATTCATTCTACAAATATGAATATAGTAAAGAAACTTTGAAAATGTGAGCTAAAATTAAATAAAATTGAAAAGATATAAACTTATTTTAGGAAAAAAATATTAATTTAACTTTTTAAATACAAATATATTGGATCCGAAAAATATCCGATATCCGGCCAAATCCGACCAAGATCCGTTGGATTCAAAAAATCTAGATCCGAGCACAATCCGAACAAGATCCGAATCCGACAGAATTCGATCCGATATAAATGGAGCCGGATCTGGACGAGCCTGATCCGACCATAATCCGACCCATTGACAGCCCTATATATATCATTTCCAAATTCTTTTAACACTATGGACTGAATATAGTGGGCCTTTGAAAAATTCAGTTTGGATTTCTTTTAAGCCTCTTCTACACTCAGTTTTCATCAATATTTTGGTAACCATGTTATCATAACAATCAATTGGTCAAAGACAAAAAATTTGGTTTATTTGTTAATTAACTTCTTGACTTCTTGTGACTGTTGATTTTGGTCTCTTTGGTAACATTTTGGTACATGGTAGATCGATCCAAAAACGATTTTGGTAAACTATTTTTTGAATAAAAAAGAAGTAATTTTAATAAAATATTATTATAATACTTGATTTTAAAGATGGGTGAAATACAGTTCACCCCTAAAGTATGGGGTGGTATCAGTTACCTCCTAAAATATCAATTATAAAACTTACCACATATGTTATAGTTTTGTAGTTTTTATTCCAAAATATCCTTGCCCCTTTCATTAATAATAAATTTCTTTATTAATTTATCAAAATAAAATTATCTTTTTATTAATTATGAATCCATTCACCACCAAACAAAATTATGTTTTAATTTCTTCATTTTTGTTGTTATTTTTTCTTCATTTTCATCTTATTTTTTTATAGCCGAATGAAACAAGAGAAATGAAGAAATTGAAAATCAATATTGTTTGGTGGATGGATGAATTCAAAATTAATAAAAATATTGAAGATATGAATAAATTAAAAAATAATATTGTTTGGTGTCAAACTTGAATTTTGCAAGAAAGAATTTGAAGGAGAATTACTCAATATTAAACAATAATTCGTACCGAGAATAAACGAGATAATTATTACCAAATAAAAACATTGAAAAATATAAAGAAAAAAGTTGAGATAGAAATAAAAAAAAAACTGAAACATAATATAAAGAAAACAAATTGAAACAGAAATAAAGAAAAAAAAACTGAGATGAAAATAAAGAAAAAATTTGAGACCATAAATCGAAGGAAAATAAATGAAGAAATTGAAACATAATATTTTGATAAATTGATAAAGAAATAATGTATTTGTTTTAAAAAGGACGGAGTAATTTTAAAATAAAAATTTCAATACTATATGACCAAACTTTTATTTACGTAAGATACAAATAATTGTAATAATTGCCTACAATTTTTGTACACAGAGTCTTTCAATTTATAGCATGAATTTGAGAAACCCATTTGACATGTGGGTTCATGATAGTAACTACAAAGTATGATAAAATTAGGTGCCTCTTTCGTAATTTTACAAAATTGAGCGGGGTTTTATTCGATGAAAGAACCTTTTAAGAAAGTAGCAGGTGACACAATCAAGATATATTTGGGATGCACATTTAAGCTGTCATATAATTAGATTCTGTATTTAAGAACAAAATTAAAAATTTTAAAATCATATTATATTGAATGACAGGAAACGTAACAATCAGATATGGCAAATTAGTTAGAAAAAAAAAATAGAAAACACCTCATATTAGAACAACACCTATTGACTGTGCCCATTCTTGTTACCCTCATTTCATTCATAACTCATAAAACTCTCCTATTTGTCTTTTTCTATTCACACACTGAAAAAATTCTATGTTCATTTCCTTATAAAATTTTGCTGGGTTTTAATTACTATTTTTATATCTGAACAAATTTAGTTTACTAATGGCAATTTTAGTGTCTGAAATATTCCAATTTTTTGAGATGTAATTTTTAGTTATCGAATTGTATTGAAATAGAAATTTTGTTTGTGCTCTAATTTATTAGACTTTCGTATACAAAATTTCCTTCAAGTTTACTCTAATTGTTTGTACCATCCAATTTCGAGCAAACACCAATGCTTATGAATTCAGCCTTATATGTAGAGTTACATTGTTTCCTAGTTTTCATAACCATATATGAAATGCAAATTCATGTTTTCATTTTAATTGAAACTTTAATTTGGACATTTAAGAGAAAAGTATTATGCGGGTTGAATTTTTTTCATATAGAAAATCAGTCAACCATAGCAGGGTTGGTTTTAATCCTCTCTTGTTTACAGTCCATTAGGCAGGGTTCTAGCTTTTGCTTAAGTTTCTATCACTTATTTCAGTGGAGAAAGGGTAATGTGGGAGGATTAATCACATTTTCTTGTTAAATAAAAACATTATGTCTCAGGTTAATTTTTAACATCAACTGAATATGTGTTGATCATTAAATGATCTTCTAGTTCATTAAATATGTTCGAATCGCATTTCTAACGGTAAAAATGACAAATGTAAGGTAAACATTTGTCTAGATTTCTTCAAACGGCTTTCTTCCTTATGGACATGTGTTGATATATCCATGTTGTCGGGTATCACGAATACTAATATTTTCACCTTTGTGTCTCAGGTTAACATTTAACATCACGTGAATATGTGTCATTAAATATTTTCAAGTCGCCTTTTTAACAGTAAAATTGACAAATGTAAGGTAATCATTTGTCTAGATTTCTATACGCCTCTTCCCTCCTTATGGACATGTGTTGACATATCCACGTTGTCGGGTATCAAGAATATTGATATTTTCACATTTATGTGTTAATATTTAGCATCACGTGAATCTATGTTGACAATTAAATGGTCTTTTAGTTCATTAAATATGTCTGAATCGTCTTTTTAACGGTGAAAAAGAACAAATGTAAGGTAATCATTTGTTTAGATTTCTACAAGCGTCTTCCCTCCTTATGGACATGTGTTGATATATCCACGCTGTCGGATATCAAGAATGGTAATTTTGCCATTATGTCTCATATTAATATATAGCGTCACGTGAATCTATTTTGACCATTAAATGATCTTCTCGTTCATTACATATGTTTGAGTCGCCTTTCTAACGATAAAATGACAGATATGAGGGAATCATTTGTCTAGATTTCTTTAAACGACTTCCTTCCATATGGACATGTTTAGATATATCCACGTTGTTTTTGGTTTTCACCTGAAATTAATTAATTGATCTAGTTGGCATGTTACTAGTATGCATACTAAACAAATTTTCTTTTCTTTTCTTGTACTTGTAGATTGGGTGAAACTATCCATAACGACACAAGACTTTCCAACATGCAGTCAGACGAGCAAATGACATGGCACGAGCTTCCAAATAAGGTTTTGGCACTTATACTATCTCATTTACCGTTAAGAGATAATATTCGTGTTTCCTCTATATGCAAGATGGCTAGCTGCTGCAATCTCCGGCGAGTTGTTGATAAGCCTATGTGGATCATGAGTTTCCCACGATATATTGACGACAACTTCTGTTATTTTTACAACCCCGCTCATAAGAAAATATACGGGCTTGATTTGCCTGAGTTACGTGGGTCTGTAGTTTATTATGCCAGGGATGGTTGGTTACTTCTGAGTAAGACTAGAGTTGATCATGTTTTCTTCTTTTGTACTTATCACGACTTTCTTACCAATATGTTAATTTTTTCGTCTCTCCGAAATCTCCTAGTTATGCCATTTTTACGATTTAATGCATTGACCAGACAGCTGTCGCCATGAGCACATGGCGCCTTGGTACAACGGAATGGGGTACCGTCACTTACCCGAATGGGATACTGTTTCCGAGACACTTTTGGGATAAGCTAATTTGTAGCAAGGGGATTTTCTATTGCATGGATTTCACGGGTTGGTTGGGTGTTTGGGGGTTTATGACCCGGAGAAAAGTACGTGGACCGTGCATAAAGTGCCTTGACCTAATTGCTCGAAGGCTTTCTATGGCAAAAATTCGTGGAAAGGAAAATTTGCGATGGAGAATGATGGAGATATATTCGTTATATTCACCTATTCCACTCAAAAGCCAATTGTGTATAAGCAAGACTTAATAAATATTATTTGGGTGAAGATGGAAACTTTAGGATGCATGACTAATTTTGCAAGCTACTTATCTTCCCATGCTAAGGCAAATATTCTCGGAACTATGATTGGACAAAATATGATCCGTTCAAGAGCATTTGGATTGAATCGACTGAAGATATTTCTGATTTTTATTTTATGGCGTAATTATAATGATAATTTTTTTTAAGTAAATGTCTATGATATATAGTTTATTTTCTCATCTAACTTGCAGCCGCTTGTACTTTACTCCTTGCTATTCTAAGGTTGACTTACGAACCAATTTTCATTTTGAAGTACATTAATTGTGAAAAGGAATTACTATAAATTTTGTTATCTTTCTAATTAGTGTTGTTGCACCGGTGTTGATTCGCATGGCTTATGTTTCAATTAGCTAAATTTCACTGCTAATGCTCTTCTTTGTCTTGGTTTGGAGGACAATTCTATACTTTTATTATGATTGCGATTTCAATTGGCCCTTGCTTACTTAAGAGCACACCTTTATGTATATTTTACAATATCAAATTTAAGATTTGGGTTAATTACATGGACCTCCCCTGAGGTTTGGTGAAACTCGCGTTCATTCCCCTCTAAGAATACTAATTACTCGGACCTCCCCTGAGGTTTGCAAAACCTTACAAAATCCTAACGGAGACTAACGGAGGTGGATGGAATGCGTGAAATTACCCTCTTGCCCTCATCAATTTTAATTACATCGACCTCCCCTAAGGTTTACAAAACCTTACAAAAATTTATATTTGCCTATTAGTCCCCAAACTTTAATAAAATTAAATTTACACATAAAAAGAAAAGAAAAACTAACCCCACCCCGATTTATATCACATAAAAAAGAAAAAAAATAGTTTATTAATTATGTAATTAATAGTAATAATAAATATGTAAATAAGATTTTATTTTTGTATTTTATAATAAAATATAATTTAATTGTATTGTATTTAAGTAAGATATAAATTTATGATTTCATAGTTGAAAATATTAAATACTTATATATATATATATATTTAAGTTTAAAACTGAAATAACCCATAAATTTAATTATTTACAAATACCTCATTAATAATTATTTTATAAAAGGGTATTTGAATTAGTATCTTTAAATTTTGTGAAAAAAATATTTATTGATTTTTTTAGTTAAATTTTTATAAAATACATATTTCAATGCTGTATAATTTATCAATAGCGTAAAAAATAATTTATTAATTATGTAAACAAGATTTATTTTAGTATTTTATAGTAAATATTATTTAATAGTATTGGGTTTAAGTAATCAATAAATTATTGTATGGGATCGCTGGTTCCAGGCCGACGACGGTCTGGGATATTCTCCCCAGGTCGTCGCCGGCCTGGATCTGGTGATCCCAGGCCGTCGGGACGGCCTGGGAAGGTGGTGGCGGCGGGGTTGGGGGTTTGGGGTGGGGTGATTTTAGGGTTTTTTTTAAAAATTATATTTATATTTTTATTATAAAAATTAAAATATTATTGAATATATATTTTTTCTTTAAAAATTGTTATGTTATATTTATGAATAATTTAAAAATAATAATTTCCCAACAAATAAGTTCTTTAATTATTTCATATCAATAAAACTTGAGTTGATATATGTGTAATATTTTTTCTAAAACATTATTGGCTAATATAAAATTTTATAAACATGTGTAATATTTTTTCTAAAACATTATTGACCATTATAAAATTTTATATTTATAGACATAAAAATTAAACTTGAGTATTTTCAATATTTTTCTATCAAGTAAAATATAAGAACACTAAAAATAATAATAAAAATAAATTTGAATGTTTATATTTATTTGAATTTATATACACAAATAAGAGGGACAATGTGGAAATCTATACATTAAAAATAAATTTCAATGTTTTTATTTATTTGAATAAAAATAATTTTTTTTAAGAGTTAGTAGTGTATTTCTCTTTGCATATATTTTACAATAAGTAAGAAAATACTTTAGAAATATTTAAAATGTTATTTTAAATATAAATATACATTAATAAAGTCATTACACATTTTATATAAATTTAACAACAATTTAATCCACAAATGTAATTTGACATTGCTACTAGATCCATTCTCATGCAACAATGTAACATTTGCTGAGAGGGGTAATACAGTCCATACATATTTGCTACAGTAAATCGGGGGCAAAATTGGCAATCTTCAAAAAATTTATGATGACGTAAGCAAAAATTAACTGAACCCTAACGGTTGTAAGGTTTTGCAAACCTCAGGGGAGGTCCGAGTAATTAGTATTCTTAGAGGGGAATGAACGCGAGTTTCACCAAACCTCAGGGGAGGTCCCTGTAATTAACCCTTAAGATTTTGTTTTGGATTGAGGTACATATTCAGTTATTGAGTAGGAGTATTATCTTTGAACTTCGAATGTTTTGCCGCCATTTTGCAGTACTTATTAAACTCTAATTAGTCCGGTTCATTAAATTTAACAAAAATCCTTAAATCAACTCTAACCACAATTAGCCCCTCCATTTCCAATAGAGAGAATTGCATTTTTGGTACACAGCTATAGGCCAATTCCCACTTTTGGTACACAGCTTTATGTGTCCAACACATTTGGTACACCTCTTTAACAAAGTTCGACAGATTTGGTACAACCGTTAAATAAATTGCAAAATCACCGTTAATTCCGTTAGTTCGACACATTTGGTACACCTCTTTTACAAAATTGACATGTGCGCGGCATATGGCTGCCCAAAAAAAAATTAAACTTGATAAACTTATATAAAAATTATCATATGTATTTATTATATTTATCATATCATATTTATATAATGATAAAAAATATGTATTTATTATTTATATGACATGTAAAATATAATAAACCATATACTGTCATTTATAGTTTAATACTGGAAGAATAAAATATAATAAACAAGTTTATCAAGTTTCAATTTTTAAAAATTATTTATAAAAATAGTTTATTATTTTTATAGTTTATTATTTATAAAAATTATTAAAAAATATGTCTTTATTATTTATATGACATGTAAAATATAATAAACTATATAATGTCATGTATAGTTTAATATTGGAAGAAGAATAAAATATAATAAAAAGGTTTATCAAGTTTCAATTTTTAAAAATTATTTATAAAAATAGTTTATTATTATAAAAATTATTAAAAAATATGTATTTATTATTTATATGACATGTAAAATATAATAAATTGTAATGTCATTTATAGTTTAATATTGGAAGAAGATTAAAATATAATAAAAAAGTTTATCAAGTTTCAATTTTTTCTTTTTATTTTTTATTTTTCTGGGCAGCCATGTGCCGCGCGCATGCCAATTTTGTAAAAGAGGTGTACCAAATGTGTCGAACTAACGGAATTAACGGTGATTTTGCAATTTATTTAACGGTTGTACCAAATGTATCGAACTTTGTTAAAGAGGTGTACCAAATGTGTTGGACACATAAAGCTGTGTACCAAAAGTGGGAATTGACCTATAGCTGTGTACCAAAAATGCAATTCTCTCATTTCCAATATATATAATTTCACTCCACAGACTTTTATAGTCTTATCAGAAATTGGAGGAAGGCGATTCCAAGCTCAAAACAATATGATGTACGTCTCTCAATTTTTCTGTAGTGCAAAAATGGGGTCAACACAAAAACCCATTTCCCCATTCCTTCATCCTCACCATTACCACACTCATATTCAACATAATATCAAACCCCTTGTACTCCAAACCCAACCATGGCCCCACCCAGCAAGAACCCGGGGCACATCGGTGCAGCGCGCTTCATCGACTGCACACGTGGCAGTCAGCTATTGGAGGTGTTCAGGACCGAAATTGGTACAGTCTCAACGAATAATCCTCACCGGAAAAACCACACGTGTCGTATTAATGAGTCATATCTTTGTCAGCATTTCCGCAATCCTGTGTCTAAATTAGCAGCATCTCATTGCACATTTACACAGACAGACGGTGTTGAAAAAAAGAACAAGCTAAACCTCCTCGTTCTTCACGAAACCTCACGAAACCGCCGATTTTGATCCTCCTGATCATGGCCAGAGAAGGAAGAAAAAAGATTAGATTGTAAGTTCCCCTTTAAATTCAGCCGTCTTGGGTATCTGATTAGTTTATTTGTGGTTAATTTAGTCTATCAATTAGTTCAATTTGTGAAATTTGAGTTTGTGTTAAATTGATTAGATTTGAATGTATGAGAGTAGATGTGATGAGATTTTACTGTTTTACAAAATTTGATACTTTTTTTTATTTGAAGTTTAGTCTAGATATAGAGTTCTTGTTGACATCTATAATTTTCTTTTGAGTTTATACATCAGTGTGTTAAATTCTGCCTATGAGTTCTGTATGGATTCATAAAATTGAATTCTTTTCTTGTTGAATTTCAATATATCTCATTTTAGTTGAAACTTTAACATGAATTCATAAGATTATTTGGATAGAGATGCACTAAACTGGTTGGCATTCTCCTTTTTAAAGTTCATTAGTCTTTGTTCTAGTCTTGCCTGAGTTTCTGTTTCTTTTTACTTTTTTTTATAACATCATTTAGGTGGAAATGGCAATTGTGGGAGGAATCGCGATTTTCTTGTTAAATGAAAAAATTATTTGACATGTTAATTTTCGATGCCATGTGAAATCCGTTTTACGTCATCTGAATCTTTGTTGGCCGTTAAATTTATATGATTCACCTTTAACGGTAAAAAGAATCATTCTTGTCGATTTCTTCTAACGACTTCCCTACGTATGGGCACGTGTGAATATATCCAGATTGTCGGATCAATAATATTTTTTTGTTTTTCGCCCACACATTTAATTGATCTTTGTCGTCTTGTTACTAGTATAAATATTGAATGGATTAGAGGTTTTTTAAATGTTGCTTCCCATTTTTTATTTCTCATTGAATTATTACATTATTTGTGCAACATTATTTTTGCAGATTGCCTGAAAGGAGCAATGTAAGAGATTCAAGGACCCAGCCACTTCAACAACAAACAGAGTTTGAACTTCCACACGAGATCTTGGAAGATATAATTTCTCGACTAGAGTTGGCGGATAATATCCGTGCGTCGGCTGTTTGCAAATCGTGGTTGGCTGCCGCAATCTCTGTTCGGGTTTCTAATAAGCCCCCATGGCTTATGGTTTTCCCGAGATCAGGTAAGTTGTATAAGTTTTACGACCCCTCTCAACGCAAAACATACTGGCTTGAGTTGCCAGAGTTGGATGAAGCTACGGTTTGCCATGCCAAAGATGGCTGGTTGCTGCTGAGCAAGCCCAGACTTCGGAAAATGTTTTTCTTCTGCCCTTATACCCAAGAATTAATCAACTTACCCGATATAGAATATTCGTACGAAAGAGTCAAAACTGCCTTTTCTACCTCCCCAAAATCTAGTAGTTGTATAGTTTTTTCGGTTACATTGGTTAGCCACGATATTGTTGGTCTCAGCAAGTGGCATCCTGGGGCAACTGAATGGTATACGGTCTACTACACAAACACTGTGGGATGTTATAACAGCCTCTGTAGTAACCTACTATTTTGCAATGGTCGTTTCCATTACTTCTGTGTTACGGGTTGGGTAGGGGTTTATGTACCAGACTATAATAAATGGACCGTTTATGTAATTCATAGACCGAATTGTCCTGGTGCTTTCTCTGACCGGGATTGGTGTACAAAAAAATTTATGGTAGAGCATGACGGAGAAATTTTTCTTATACTAACGTCATCTGTTCTAAACCCCGTCGTTTATCAGTTAAATCAAGGGACTCTAGGTTGGATGGAGAGGAAATCCTTAGGAGGCATGAGCTTATTTGCAAGCTTGTTATCTTCACATGCTAGAGTTGATCTTCTTGGAAAGATGAGGGACAGTGTTTATTTCCCCAAGGTTCGGTTTCATGGAAACCGTTGTGTTTCTTATTCTGTTGCCGAAGGAAGATACTACCCTCGAAATCAGATTTACGACTGGGGGGAAATTGATCCTTTGGAGAGCCTCTGGGTCGATCAACCCGAAGACCTTCCGGCTTTCCTTCAAAAGTCGCGAACTTGATCGGTTCTAAGATGCTTCGACTGGAGTGAACATTTTGATTCATTGAAGAGCCTTTGGATTGAACCTCCCGAAGATGTTTCTACTTTTCCTCTAAGGATGCAGTTATAGAGGTTAAAAGATTAAGTCACTGTACTTCTTCTTGTTGTAATGTTTTTTGTTCTCTTTTTTTATGGTAAACTAGTCAGTATTTTTGGACTGTACTCTTGGGAACAACTTTGAACTGCCATTATTTGTGAAATTAAGGAATTTCTATAAGCAGTAAGCTACACTTGTTTAATTATCTCCTCTTCTCTGAATGTAGTAGCTACATTGGTGTTGATTTGCAGCGTTTATTATCCATGTGTAACAATCCATACAGACTCTATAAGCACAATTTTCGTCAATGATGCTGGAAGATCTTACAAGAACTGTTTACTTTTTCTCCTGAAAGATGGTTGAATTCTTTTGCAGTTTTCGAATAGTCCACACCCAATGTACGTAGTTGAACAAGTTTTATCATTTTTTAACCCATTTATAAAAACAGAATCAACCCATTTTTTAACTGATAACAAATGACTTGGAACTTATATTAGATTTGCCAGATTCAACCCATTTTTTAACTGATAACAAAATGAGTTGGAACTTAAATTAGATTTGCCAGATTTTTGTAACATAATACAGTCTGTCACACAAACACGAAATCAAGGTGGTTACAAAAATTTGGAGCTCAGAGGTCTCAAGTATAGTAATGAATTAAAGTCACTCCAAGGACACGCCATGCACATCCATTACAAATTAAGGCTAGTTCTACTGCGGGATTAGTAAGGATTATAACGGCTACTACGTCCACGTCCACGGTCATTGTTACCACGTCTTCCTCCGCTTGAACTTCCTCCTCCTCCTCCACCACTATAATTATTCCGGCCACCTCTTTGTTGTGGTGGTGGGGTGTGTTGCTGCATCATTCCAGGTTGTTGACTACACAAACAAAATACACACCATGAATGAATGAATAAATTGAATCAGAACTAAAACCCTCGTTTTTCAAATCATTACAAGATTTTAAGCAGTAACGCCATATAAATTAGGCTCAAGTGGCTAGACCCAAAAAAACAATCCGTAAGCAATATGACAATAGTTCTAATATAGTAAATTGTCAAGTAAAGAAAAGCAATGTTGACTGAAGTAGAAATCATTCAGGTATATTGTAATTTGAAACTGTGCAGTACAACATATCAGACATCAGTAACCATAACTCTTCAAGAAATGCACTTACAGGACATATCCAATCCTTCCATCAGGTAAAAGCATGGGCATCATCGCCATACCAGGGGTAGCTCCCCTTCCATAGATCAGTGGCTGCATATACAGAAAGTACCAATCAGCACACTAAACGGGGTAAAAATCCGGAAACTCAACCAACAAGAGGAATAATGGAAGGGGAAGAGTGAAAGATAATGCATCTTTACTTGGGCAAAGCCTGGACCAGCATATCCTGCTCCTAGAGCACCATAAGGGGATCCACCCAAGCCATATCCAATGCGAGGTGGGTAAGTTGGCAGTATAGGAGCCTTATGTGAGTTTGAACCCCCAGCAGTTTTCTGATCCGCCTGTGGCTTTGCAAGTGAGCATTCTATAACTTGGCCTGCCAAAATAAACCGGACCCAGAATAAGAACAAACTGCAGTAACATTTTAATTGGAGATACTAGGAAAATGAGTATTATTACCATCAATCTCGTATTTCTCTGTATTCTTTAAAGCTTTCATGGTACTTGATTTTTCTGCAAAGTGAACAAAACCGTATCTGCTCCTTTCCTGTCCAGGTTTTGCTGGCGGTAGGACTACTTTTGTAATTTCTCCATGATGTTCAAACAACTCCTTAAGCTGATCCTGAGTTATATTCTTCGGCAAATTCTTCACATATACGGCTTTCACCTGTGCACAAGAAGCATATCAGTATTTTGTTTGTGCTTGGCATATTTTTCACATATAAGGCTTTTACCAAAGGTTTTCACCAGTTAAATGAATAGAAAAACCTGAACTGGCTTATATTAAAACCAACACACTAGATCCAGATCAGTATCGCCTAACACAAGTACGAGATGGAAAATTGTTGGAATATTTCACATGATAGAATTACTTAAGCAATCTTATACCCATAACAAATTTTAAACGTTAGAAGATGAGAGAAAAATCTACAAAGAATCGGCCTCAGAATAAAGACCTGGGAAGACGAAGAAGAAGAAGAAGACTCCGCACTTTTTGGATCAGCCCAACTCACAGTCGGAACATTACCATCGAGCTTAAATTTTGGACTTGACATCTTTTGTCTAGAATACTCGGCACACGCATGATTATAATACTCTATGAAAACAAATCCTCGATTCCGGCTGGAATTTTGTGGGTCCTGAAAAGAAAGTTTTGAATGTTATTAATTCAATAAAACAAGACCAGAGAGTTGGCAACACAATGAAAAATTATGTCAAACCAGAAAAGCATCTTACCTTCAGAAGTTCCACAGCGACAACTCCCGGTCCTACCTTGTTCACAATCTTTTTAATATCCTCCTCTCCCCAGTGTTTGGGCACGTTACCTATAAACAGTTTATGTTTTGCTTGAGATGAAGAACACTTTAACCTTTTCCCCTGAGAAAGATATACAATGTATAAATACATAATCATGATTTTTTTTCAAGCAAGCAACCCATAAAAAGCCACATGGCAACATGGATCTTCATTTAAGATGTTGAATGGTATAAATTCAATAAAGAACACCTGGTTCTGTATATGTGTGTGATTGGGTGTTTTGTACAAAGATGTGTGACATATAGAAGCAAACACTCTGCTTGCCTTAAATATGGCATTATTAAGGTCCTCCATAGCCTTAGAAGCCAATTCCTTGGTCCTAAATGTCACAAAAGCATATCCCTTGTTTTGATTTGAGTCCTTCCCCTTCATTATCCTGACCTGTAACATGCACAAGGTAAATTTACATTTATACAAAGTCAATTTAGAACTTGCCAGATGAGAACACGGAGTTATTTACCTCTGTAACTTCCCCAATTGATTCACAAAAGTGTTTGAGGTCATCGCTAGAAGTATCTTGAGAAAGTCCACCAAGGTACACCTCTGAACCATGTGGAGGCAGTGCGAGAAGCTCGGCATGCTTTTTCTCAGTGTCGTCTTCTCCCTCAGCATTTTCCATGTCACCATCACCACCACCAGGCCCCTTTTGAACCACTCCATTCCCACCCACAACATTTTCTTCCTCTTCTTCTTCCTCCTCAGGCTCCTCCTCTTCTTCCTCTTCTTCCACTTCTTCCTCTTCTTCTACTTCTTCCTCTTCTACTTCTTCCTCTATTTCTTCATACTCAACTTCTTCCTCCTCCGTGTCATTATCTGCTGCAAGTTCAACCTGCTCTTCCTTATCAACAGGCTTCTCCGGTTCAGCTGGTTTAGTAGCTGCAGCACTGGCCCTTGTCCTTGGCATCTTGTACCTCCAAAGAGTAAGCTTCTATTGCAGCTCTGGGAAAAGCATAGAGGCCGGAAGCATTTGCAAAAGAAAGAAGAGTAACATGGGTTGGCGAAAACGAAAAGAAAGGCCATAAGGAGTTCAAAAGTAAGAATCTTGATTGAATTGGTTCCACGAGGTATGGCTCCAAAGAGTTTTAATGAGTGAACAATTGTAAAACAAGGGATGACAAAATATAGTACAAACAGAAACAGGCAAGAGAATTCTGACTTGTAACCAAGTGGAACAAGATGCTCTCAACGGGTACAAAATCAATGAAGAAGTGAATTTCTTGAAATATAGACAATGATCGATGACCGAAAAGAAAATGGCCAAACTTTAGTCTACATCACTTTTAAGGACCAATGCATTCACAACCAAAAGAGGAGGAGAAAACAACGATGTAATAATCGCAAAAGGTAATCACTAATCCAATAGGACACACAAATTATGAGAAAAGGAGAACATCCTCCAACAAATGAAAAGCTACAGGTTTGGTAATTAGAATGACCAATTGCTAGAAAAAAAAAATTCCACTTCCTGAACACATGTCCAGTCTGTATCTTTCCTGCAGCCAGTTAATGCACAGGAACTGTGAATGAACTGATTGTTGAGCACCCCCGAATGCATTTAACAATACCATTGCTCATACCAAAACAGTTCAGGGCCATTTTACACTTTTATGAATTTAAATTGCATAACCAGTTAATCCAAACTCTGAACAAGCAGGAGCTACTATTACATCAAATAAGATGATACATCGAAACCTATTAAGAAACCTCAATGTTAATCCCTTTAGAGTGTTTTCTGTTTCTTTAAAGACTTTCACTTGACAATAAAGATAGGTCATGATATCCTAACCAGACCATGAAATTTACTTAGCAAACAGGGCCGGCCGGACATTTTACGGGGGCCTAGGCGATATTTAAAATTGGGGCCCTCTTTTACAAATTAGATGATACTTTATAGATTCAACTATTATATATTTTTATGACATTTCATTCTTAAACTTTCTCTTAAGATATATATATATATATATATATATATATATATATATATATATATGTGTGTTGAAAATTCAAGTATCGAGAATATAGTTATATAACAAATGTAAGTTAACAAATATAATTTTTTACTTGTCAGAATCAGTAAATAGGTAGAATATGAAAGTTAAATATTTCTGCTCACACTACTATCTTAGGTAGGGCTGTGCAAACTGTAAAACCGAACCTTTACCAAATTTCGTTATACCGGCTGGTTCAGTATTTAGGAATCTCGTACCGTTTGCCAAACTGAAAATTTTGGTTTGGTTCAGTAAATTACCGATTCAATAAGGTTCGATTTGATTCAGTAACAGAAAAATTATTGAATCAAAAATAATTTGTCTTGAACATAGGTAAATAAGAATATGCTTCCTACCACTCTAACCACTAACCATCCAATGAACTTGAATAGAAATTACTTTAGCAGCATTCAAGTTTTGGGTTTTAAATGCAATTAGAACCCAATTAATTAAGAGAAAATCAGAAAAAGAATAAAATTGTGCATTTAGAATTTGGACTGTACCTCTGTAAATTAAAAATCTGGGCCGAGAGAGAGATGGTGGAGGCGCTATGGGGTAGGTGGTGCGGCGGCGAGGTGGGATTTTGAATTGAAGAAGAAGAAGATATGGGTTTTGCTCTAGGGCACCGTAGAAGAAGTGAAAAGAGTGAAGGATTGGAAATTTGGAACGTGTCTTTACCTTGTACGAATTGGGATTAAAAAAACAAATTGGGTATACCGGTTGAATTATGTGAGGTAAATTTAACGAAAATGGAAATTTATAATGGCTCTGAAACTCACTCTCTATATTAAATTAAAATTTCAGTTCAACATGATTTATCGGATCATACACGGCAGTAGATCTGTACCACCTAAATGTATCATATTTTAATAGCATGCATTGTATATGATTATTTACCTTATTCAATCTTCTTTTTATATGTGATGTCTGACATTTACCTTTACCCAAAATCATAGCAAATTCGATTAAAATTATTGAAACTTATAATTCAGAAATCTAAATTGATATTTGCCGATAATTTTCATTTTTTAATAAAACTCCATTGAAATTATTGAAACTAACTATTCATATTTAATTATTGAAACAAAAAATTCAAATCTCTGAACTTATTTTGAATCCTTAAATTCTATGTTCCAGCATCTTAACCCAACAATTTCTCTAATTATACTTCAACAATTACAGTTCCTTTCATAAATAAATAAGAAAAAAAGTTTATTGAATTACGGCGCCCATCAGATTTTTCAATGAAAAATCATTTCCTAATTCAACTAATTTTTTAATTCAATTGAATGAGATCTACAGTGATTTCTTTACCCCAAAATCAACTCAAATTATTCTTCCATTTTATACATAGACTGATTTCTTTTACCCCAAAAGTTTATTCATACAGTGATTTCTTTTACCCCAAAATCAACTCATATTTCTTCTTCTATTTTCTTACCAAAAATCAATTCAGATTTTTGAGTTGTTATTTCGCTAATTTCATTAAAAGTCGGTATTATTATTTACAAATAATGGTACACAAATATATAATATCATTAAATCGCAGTCTAAATATATAAAAGTCGGTATTATTATTTATAAAAAGAGATGTTAAAACTTAAAAACAAAAATTGAGATAAGAAGGAGAAAGGGTGGAGAATATAATCCTATGCAACTATTTAGTTTTGACATGTGTCAATTTTATATTGGTGGTACACAAATATGGTACATTATGCGGTATAGAGGATCTATAACATTAAGGGGTTGATGTCGTTGTATTCAATATAGCTGAATCGTACCAATTTTTTATATCTAATCTGACGCGATAATTTCAAAATTTATACTGTACATCAAATCAAATTATTCAGTTCGATTATCAAACAATTCAGTCCGTTACAAAAAAACCTAGACGTGTATGTAATTGTAATAAATTAATATTACATCAAATTCTAAATTTTATTTATTAATACAAAACAACAATATCATAAAATACATATCATATATATATATATATATATATATATATATATATATATATATATATATATAATAAACTGGAAACTAAGTTACATCATCCTCCATAAGTGGAAGTAAGTCCAGGGGCGGATCCATGGATATTGAATAAAGAATGCTCCATAATTCAACCATTTGTAACTACATATATTTTTTGTAAGGATGTTGGCTAGCTATTGTAAGGACATTGTCCTTACTAGTACCATATATATTGTAAGGAAAATTTGATGTGTTACAAATAATATGTTGTATTTGTAACGACTGAAGAAAGTTCCTTACAATAACTTTTAGCGACCAAGTTTATGGGACGAGAAAGGGCGACGATTGCTGTCGTTACAAAAACTTTTTGTAAGGAAAAAGACACTTATTGTAACAAAAATTTTCTTTACTACAAGTGCATTTTCTTGTAGTGCCAACCAAAGGCGAAAATCTCCTGGGATACTATGTCCCTTTGCAGCAAGAGTATCAGCACAACAATTTCCACTTCTCATAGTATGAGTAATTTTACTTTCCCAAGGCATTCCAAGCAATTTCCTACAATCTTGTATGATGTTTCCCAACGGGTGAAGGTTAGCGTCAGCCGAGCGTACGAGCTTAACCACCACCTCTGAGTCCACTTCCAATTCGATCTTTGGTACGCATCTGTCCCATGCTAATTTAAGACCTTCTCGAGCAGCTAGAAGTTCTGACGTGGTGATCGACACATTGCCGAGATTACGGGAAAAGCCAATCACCCATTCCCCATGTTCGTTTCGAATCAAACCACCTGTCGTCGCTCTATTTTGAGCTGCAATATAGCTTCCATCCGTGTTAACCTTGAACCAGCCAGCCATTAGGCAGTTTCATTTAACTGAGCTATGGGCTTTACTCTTAGTAATTCTCTTCACCGAGAACATACTTTCCATGTCAAGGGCCAATCGTTTCGCCGCAAGAATAACCTCCTGTCTAGAAGCTTTCACATTTTGAAATATAAATTTGTTACGAGCTTTCCAAATATTCCACAAAATAGCCACAAACATGAGGGGCCAGGGGGTATCAGGGGAAATGATGTTCACGAAAAGCTCCTTCGTAATGTTATCCTTAATCCAAGAGTCCGAGCTTAGATGCCTGAATTTCAGGAACTGTGTTGGGATTATAGCAAACTCCCAAACTGTTCTCGCCTCATCACAATCACGTAGGGTGTGTAGAATAGTTTCAGGATGGTTGTTACACCGAGGACATACGTTTGAATTCGCGAGTTGTCTTTCAAATCTCAGGACATTTGTTGCAAGGCTGTTGTGGAGGCAAATCCAAATGAAAAATCTGATCCGTTCGCTGCATTTAAACCTCCATAACCATCTCCAATTCTGCTTCGTTCCCCTGCTTCTCGGGCCATCGACGTTATTCAATGCGTAGTAGGCTGATTTGCAAGTGAACAACCCGTTTGTAGTTCCTCCCCAAATTCGAATATCCTCATGATCTCAAAACAGCGGTGTCGGTGTGTATTGGATTACTTCAATGATCGTCCTTGGAACATGTGTTGTGATCCGATCCGTGTCTCAATTACCATACTCATCAAGAATATCCCCACTTTCCAATTTTTTTCACAGTTCTCCACTGTACCCTCGAGCATTGTCCCGATAGGTCCCGTACCAGTCCAGTGATCGTTCCAAAGGGAGATGGAACTACCGTTTCCGATTCTCCTTCTAACACAAGAGCCAACCAATTTCAAGCTGCGAACCACACCTTTCCAAGTGGGGGAGTCCCCATTTTTTATAACATAGTCCAAGAGGTCAGCTCATTTTATGTATTTTTGTCTAAAGGTTCGTCCCCATAGATCGTTTGAACCTTGAAGTGTCTTCCAACCAATTTTTGCTATAAGAGCCACATTAGCTAAACGGGCTTTTCGCAGCCTCCATGTTCTTTGCTCCTAGTTACCTTATCCCACCCCACGAGGTGTAGTTTGCGCTGTGTAAAGTCGGAGGACCATAGAAAGTTTCTATTAATGCGATCAAGTTGAGAACACATGGCACTCGGCAGCCAGTTGGTTTGCATAAGATGGTTCGGGATTGCCGAGGTAACATATTGAATAAGGGTAGTTCTTCCCGCCATAGAAAGAAGCTTGGCCTTCCAAGCCGAAGCCGACAAACGGCTTACATATATATATATATATATATATATATATATATATATATTTCAAAATAATAAGACATAATAAAACAAAAACAATTGTACTATTAATTATCATATTCTCCCTTCATTTTATTTCTCGCTTTGGAGGACTGAACACGGATTAATAATTATAATAAATAACTACTTTTTTAAGTAAAAATCCCAAAACACCATTTTAATCAAATAATCATAGCATTAATAAGAAGGGTAAAATTGGTATAAATTTTTTTATTCTACACTGAAATTCTAAAATGATAAATAAAAAAACGAATGGAGTAATCATTATCATTTGACACCAATAATATAAAATAATCATTTTTACATAAATTAGATCAACAGATAACATAACAAACATAAGAAAAAATTTATCGAAAAGTTAATTTGATATGTTAAATCTATTTTAATGTCGCGCTACAATCATTGTCTAATGCATCTTAACCAATACATGGCGCATTAATGTTAATATAATATGATGCAGGTAAAGGCGGGGCAGACATAGCATAAATACATAGCCCATAAAGATATCGAGGACATTCTTTTTGCATATAAATGGTTCTAGATTAAATAGTAGAATATTCTAGATAAGTATATATGAAAAGTCTCTAAAGCATTAGTTTTAGCCAGATCAAGTTGATTTCACAGTCTATTTAAGAATATGGTTATATAAATAGGGAAGACCTTATTTGAAATTTTTTATACTTACATCTTATTTGACAAAAAAAAAAAAAAAATTGTCAAATAGAAAAAAAAAATTGAAGCCCTTCTATAGACGGGGCCTAGGCAATTGTCTAACTACAGAACCGGCCCTGTTAGCAAACAACCATCAGCCTCTCTTTCTTGCTATCCGAATCTTCTCAAACAACCATGACATTGTTATTGAACCTAAAAACAACTAAAATATATTTAGAAACACTAAAACAACACCATTTTCAGCTAGAAAATAAGTTCTGGCATTTTTCTTAAACAGAAAAACATAATGAGCATAAATTCTTCATCATTTGACACCAATAGATAATTTATAATTTAGCAGATTGTATTGAAAAAACAAATATGTTGATATTAATGAATATCAAAATCAATTTATGTTAGGGTTTTGTATATTTTGATAGTTTGCCTAATTTTGTTTTTTTTTGGGAGATATCCCTTGTAAGAATCCATTTAATTTCCGAGCAATTTTTTTTAATGTCCTTAATTTTTTTGTAATGTCAATTTTTGTAAAATCTATATTTATATTTATAAGAAATTAAATATTAATCAGACATACGAATGTGCATTTTTCTAGTAACATTAAAATGCTCAACATACATAAATTCCAAAACATTTTTTTAAAGAAAAACACAAGTTTTTGGCATCTTGCATCCTAGAATTATAGAATTTGTTGATGTTTTATACTATTATTTAAAAGTTTTGACTTTTGACACTTTGCATCATGTAAATATAATTTATTTGACACTTTATATTGGACTTTTGGCAGCTTGCACCCTCGAATTTAGATTTTGACAGATTGCACCCTCGAAATACATAAGTTTTAGCAGGTTGCACCCTCTAAAATTTTCCGGCCAAATATTTCGCCGAAAAATCAAAATTCTAATGTTGGCAGGGGTATAATTGTCTTTTTAATTCAATTCCCTCTCAAAATTCAAATTTTGTGCCTAAATTTTCATTTTTCTTACAACACATTTAAATCTTTCAACCATTTTTGAGCAACAAATGTGTCTTGGTTGCACATGCTAAATATCATATTTTGTTCAAACATTCACGTCAATAAATTTTATGCAAAAACATCATTAAAGTAACAAATATATTTTAAAAACAAACAACCCAGGTCAACATAAGTAAAAAATAAACAACCCAAACGAACATGGCTCTAGTGGATGTAAGAGACAAAAAAATATACATAAATATAGTACTATGAAAGGAACAGTGCCCGAAAATGTGTGAATAACAAAAAAACTAATAATCGATTTTCTTACCATAATGTGGAGCTTGACGACCCAAGGGAATGAGGAACTCATAATTTTCATCTTCTTCTACTCGCAATCTCCACCCCATTGACCAATACACGGTGCATAATACCTAATATTACATATAACTTCGATTTTATAGTAAATGTGATGCAAAAATAGGGCAAAAATTGAAGTGAGAATGTGATAAAACCTAATTGGAGTCGATGGAGTAGGGTTTTTATATTTTTCTTCTAGTAATTTAGATTAAATTAATGTATAAATGGACAAATTAACCCCTAAACTACATATTTAATTTAGTTGGCTTAATTTTTGACGGGTAATAATTTTTTTTAGAGGGAATTGAATTAAAAAGACAATTATACCCTTGCCAACATCAGCATTTTGATTTTCCGGCAAATTATTTGGCCGAAAAAATTTAGAGGGTGCAATATGCCAAAGTTTATGTGTTTTGAGGGTGTAATCTGCTAAAATTTAAATTCGAGGGTGCAATCTGCCAAAAGACCCATTTTCGAAGGTGCAAGCTGCCAAAAGTCCCTTTACACCTCCAAATTCCAAAACCATATACTCCTCCAACACGCTAACGTCAGAAACAAATATAAACACAGAATATTTCAGAATTCAAACATCTGAATCATAAAAGTAAATTCCAAACATTTCACGAGTGATCCAAACAAACTTACAATATAAATATAATTATAATTATAAAATGTCTACAGTAATCTAAAAGTATTGAATTAACTAGATAAAGTGATAAACAACATCAGCAAGACAAAATGAAACATAACAGTAGCCAGTAACAACTAGAAGTATTGCATTTTAGATCATTATTCATTAACTTAGATAAATAACATCAGCAAGACAAAATGAAACATTACGGTAGTCGGTAACAACTAGAAGTATTGCATTTTAGAGGATCTTTTGCCAAACATAAAACAAGTAACATAATTTCATCACAGGAAATCGAAAAGAGACTAAAAAGGCTCCAGCCTTGCTAAGAATGTGGAAAAATTAACTTTGCGAAAGTAAGCTCTTTATGACGAGCAAACTACATCATGAACCATCCAAAGACACAAAATTTCAGAAACATTAGTGACTAATACTAACTAAATCATTACATGCATAAAGATGCAGATTGTGAATGGTGACTACCACTTCTCAACCTCAATAAACCAAGCTCAACATAACTGCTTAGATAAACAAGTGTTTATAATCCCCATTTGCAAGTTGACAAACAGCATTGTAGGATGCAGTATCTGCAAAAAGAAATGAAGGAATAAGAATGTTGCAGTGACTTATAAACCAAATAGAATCCAAGCATGTAGAAAAAAGAACTTGTGAATAAATTGATCCTTGGAGCAAAATCTTCCATTATAAGTTACATAATCAGTCCACATTCCACACAAAGCTACTCAGTGCAAAATGACTTGGTCATACTTAATTAGACCAAAGATCTTAACATTGACCAGTAAGATAATTGTTTAGCAATGATTATGTCTTCCTCTGGGTTATTTTCATACCTAAATCAGCAGCTGAATCCTAATTTTGTGTACAAACATAATATTATTGGAAAAACAAGAATGCAACAAATATAGAACATCATTAACATTGACCAGTAAGATCATTGTTTAGCAATGATTATGTCATCCTGTGGGTTATTTTCATACCTAAATCAGCAGCTGAATCCTAATTTTGAGTACATACATAAAATTATTGGAAATACAAGAATGCAACAATATAGAACATCATAGAGATGCATACTTACTAAAAGTACAGAAATTTCAACCAACTAATTCTCTTGACTAAAAAATTCATCTTGGTTCTCTATGAAATGGTGGCTAATTTACATAGCTACTTCCATGATCCTATCAGGAATTCCAGCACCTACAATAGTTAATGCCACATACACGCAGCAATATGTTCTTAAAAATCTATCTAATTTTGTTATGCCGTTAGCCAACAAACTTGCAAGGAGAACATTATCAACATAGAGCAGTAAACAACAAAAATTCTTGGAAGGCCTGGAATCATCTTCTCTCATCCAGTTATCATTCCTCTTATTAAAACCACAATTTTAGAGCGAGAACCACTAATTCTCAGTGAGAGAAATAACCAAATAAAAAAATTCAAACATCAAACTATAAACACATTAGCACGAATATAAACAGCCCAAAGTTGAAGAAAATACCGAAAACATCACCAAAATTGGTCCAGATATCTGCCCTAATAGACTGGTTACTGTCAGCGATGCCAATAACCTCGACGAATGTCGAAAGAGGACCAGGAGGATGGCCTTTGATCACCAATTGCTGTCCGTCCGTTGAATTCCCAACCACGGAACCGCCACCGTCGGATCTGAGCACCTGAATTACAGCACGAACCCTCCGGCCCACGTGCATCCGCAAAAGCTCCGCGTTCACCAAAAGCGCTGGATTTGACGCGTCCATTTCCTATAATACAAACTCGGAAAGCTTCTTATACGTAAATACGACGAACGATTCGGAGAATAATAGCACTGGAAAATTAGGGTTAACAGATATCTCACCTTTGTATTTGATTCTAGGGAAGCCCTGCTCTAATAAACCCTTGGTATTGATTTTGTTAAATGAATCTTTCTTTTCTGGATATGTAATTGATTTGTATTTCTTTTTTTAATTTATGTAATTTATTAAAATTTATGGAAAATATGGCGGCAAATGTTCCCGCCTATTCAGAAAAAAAAAAAAAACCGATCCTATTTTGGGACAGCCCAGAAAAGCCCACAAAGGCCAAAGCAGCTCATAAAACCTAATATTTTTTTTTCTCGATGTGATTAATCAAGAAATTGGAGCTTCAATATGATGCTTATCACCATAATTCTACTTCCAAACTTTTAATTTCAAAATACTTTTACTGTCAAATGTAGTGAAGTTAGGAACTTAGAATTTGGAGAAAACATTTAAAATCTTGGATGTCCAAGAGCATTGCTAGCATGTGTGAAAAAGCCCTTGTTACGAAGTTGAAACATGATTAGTTATTTCCATTAAACGAATGATACGAGTTCCTACTTTTTGAATTGAATAAGTACTTGATATTTAATTCATTTTTAGTTATTTTTACATGATTTATTGTGTATTATTTCTGATTCGTGAGATATTATTTATTTATATAAACAACTTGAAAAATTTTAAATAATAATTTACTTTAATTTTTTAATGATTATATAAGTCATATCTAAAAAGGAAATTCAATAAAGTGTCATAATAATGTTAAATCGATTGTACCACTGATTATATTTGAACTAGTAATCAGTAAGATCACAGATTGTATGTTTGGATGTATTTTATCTCACCCATTTCAAGTTTTCATCAAACCTCATCATTTACATTACAAAAGTACATGACCTACATATTCTTAAAATAGACAATGCTTACTAAAAGTTGTTATGTCACACCAATGTGTGATTGGCGTGTGTCTCTCTCTTAAAAGTTGTTATGTATTGAATAACATATACCCCAATGTTATTAAAACCGGACCGGACCGGCCGGTCTGACCGGTTCGATCGTGAACCGAAAGCTGGTCCGGTCCTGTTAATTTGTTGGTTTTAGCGGTTCGACCAGCGATTCGCCCGGTTCGACTAGTAAAACCGCTAACCAGTAGGCTCACCGGTTCGCTCTCCGGTCCGGTTTTAAAAACATTGATATACCCACACTTAATAGATTTTAAAAGAGAAGGTAATTAAAATAGATTTTAAATTAAACAAGAAAGGAGATGGCAATAAAAAGAAATTAAAATCTCTAGATTTTTCTATGGTGAAGACTATGGCTCCTTCTTCTAAAACTTCTCGACTGAAGTTTTACCATAAAAAAACTTTTGATAACTCTAGAACATAATTGTATGCTAACATGAGGCCTACAATTGAGGAGCCTGCTATTTCCCGATGGATGAAATCATGTTGTGCGAATTTATGAATTCTTCTAATTATAATTTAAAATTTGAGTTTTCGTAGAAAATGTATGAGAATATATTTGCATTACACGATCATAAGCAAACACTTGAATATTCATATAAACTTTGGTTCAGATTTTTAGGAAAAAGGTAGAGAAGATGGAGCCATGGTGTGATCTACCATAAAAGAAAAACACAGGAATCTTGTTTCCTTTTCTATTTTTAGGCCATATCCTTCCTTGCTTAATTTACAATAGTTACATTCTATTTTTAAATTTATTAAGTATTAATTTATGTTATGTGATACATAATAACTTTTATGAGAGAGACACATGTCAATCATATATTGGTGTGACACCGATATGTGATAAGAAATTCGTTCCGTTCATTTGCATAATGTCATTCTCAATTTGCATAACCAACATTTGAGTTCATTATTCATGACAAACTAATATTATTAATGATTTACAATATGTTATTTATTAGTGTTTGGTTTGCTTCTTCTTCAGCTAGAAAGTATTTTCAATTTAAAATACAAGAAAAATTTCCTAGTATCGAAATTGTGTTATGCAACAGCATCATTAATATTTTGGGTAAACACCACTTTTGGTCCCTCTTATCATTAACTTTTTACAGAGTGGTCCCTCTTATGTTTTTTTTCCCACTTTAGTCCCTACTATGAATTATTTGTTTCACTTTAGTTCTTTTCAAGTGGTCCAAGGCGATTCCGATAACATGTGATATGCTCATGAGGGCAATTTTGTCATTTCAAGTAACCTAACATGGATATTTTCATCTTTCTAATTATTTAAAAAAGAAACTAAATTTCCAAACTAGGGTTTCATTCCAATCGAACTTAATCGTACATTTCGTTCCAAACTAAAGTTTTTTCCAAAAATCTTTTTCAAACATCAAAATTGCTCACCAATTAAACAATATCTCAAATAGTCTCAATAGTGAACGGATGAAAATGCCCTAAAAAATATTCATATGCATGTCACGTGTTATTGGAACCACCTGATAAGGACTAAAGTGAAACACATAATTCATAGTAGGGACTAAAGTGAAACAAATAATTCATAGTAGGGACTAGAGTGGGAAAAAAACATAAAAGGGACCACTCTGTAAAAAGTTAATGATAAGAGGGATCAAAAGTGGTATTTACCCTAATACTTTTTTGTTTTGAACATCTCCGGCTTGCTATAATGTAATCAATTGGCATAACTCATTAGTAACCATATTACTTATATAACTAGACATTGCATTACGATCGATATTTGAACTAAATAATAAATAAATACTGAAATTTATTAAAGTATTATATAATACTTAGAAGATGGAAGTGTATTAATTTGTGGTTGTACTATATAAAAAAAATCTAAAGAAAATAAAATTACGTAATACTTCATAGTTATAAAACTCTTGTATTTTACTAGTTTTATATTTTTCTGGTATATATGTGTCATGTGTCTATGGTTTCTTACAATACCTACATATTCCGTAAAAATAAAAAAGGCCCAATATAAATAATATTTTTGTGCATCATATTATACTCGACTTTTTTTTTTTTTTTTTTTTTTTGTGAGAGCTATACTCAAAATATTTAAGTACTACTAATTAACCGTATACACGCAATGCGTATGTACTTGTCAATATACTGAAAATAAGATCAATTGCAAACGTCTAATAATTTTTCCAACAACAGAAAGAACTCAAGATTTTCATTGATCAGATCAAGAATCAGCCTCTTAATGCTAAATGTGTTGTGAGGAACAAATGTTCAAATATTTGATTTTCTGAAAATGTAAACTTCCACCAAAAATTTAACAGGAATATAAAAAATAACCTTACAAAATCAAATCTAAAACTCGTTGCAGAAAGACACCATTTTTTTTCCTTCTCCTCCACATCTAATTATAAAAGCCTCATCTCTCTCTGAGCTTTTTGGTTATGGCAAATACCGCACCTGCTACGGCAACCGCGATTCCTGAAACGATAATCGCAGTTTTGAAATTCTGCAATGCATCCTTCTTTTCCTGTTCTTTCACCAGTTTCTTCACCGCTTCAGATGCTTCCTATAACATCAGAATATATATATATATATACAAGTTCAAAATGCATTGAAGAAAACAACAATTTCCACTCAAATTTTATTTGCATATTAAAATTGACCTTTTCCTTTATGGATGCAACATCTGCAGAAATGGGATCAACCTGAAAATCTTTGTTCATGGCTGGATTCAACTCTTTCACTGCATCAGCAGCCGGAAATTTATCCGAGTTTGCCATTTTTCTTGATCAATATCTTGAGTCGTAGAATTACTTTTCTTTCTAAATGTGTTTGTACTTTCTGTTTATGCAATATTACTTAGAACAGAGTAATTAAGACAATTTGGAACAAGAGTAATTAAGACAAATAAATCTCTAATTATTGGAAAAGATAATCCAAAAAATTGGAGTTATGGAACAGTTCAACTAACACTTGTCAGTATATCCAAGAAATGTTTCACATATATAAGGATCTCAACTACTTTTTACTTGCAGGTCTAACTAACTAGGACTGAGAAAAGCTCACATCATAACATCCTTAATTTTCTAATTTAGATAAATGATGCTATCTTTTATAAAGTAGTCCCCTTTATCAAACAAATGGAAAATGAAAGGTAGATATTCAACTATGAGAAATTGTTGGGTAGCCTATTATTTTAATTAACATAGGATAAGAGATAATGGTTACTAATTTGTACTTCAAGTATACAGCAGAATTGACATCTTAGTTAAGAATCATAAACCAAAGTGTAATAATGAATTGCCAACAATTATACAATTCTTTTTTAAATTTCTTTTAGATTCAACTTAGCAAATTAAAGGTATAAAATGGCTACACCACATAAATGTCATATTCATGTACCACAACCGCACTACAGTGTAAAATGCACTTTCAGGTTGGACAACAAAACTGACATATGTAATTTGAATATTTGAGTTGATCACTTAGGCTGTGTTCAGTTTGATTAATAGGCCCTCAATTAGCTAGGAATTGGGCCAGTAATAGTTTTAATTGTGGGCTAGTACATTGTTCACTTTGCATCACTATTTCACGGGCTGCCCGCCTCTAATTGGACGATTTGTGGGCCAGGCCCCATTATTTCCCCGATTATAACTCGGTCTCCTCTGGTCCAATTGTAATATAGTGGCCCAAACTAATTTTTTCCAGACCAATTTGCCCTTTAATTTACACATAATCACAAAAAAACCTAAGACCCAAAATTAATAAAATACAATTTTAATAAAATACAATTTTCCCCCCATTTCCCAAAAATGCAGTCACGGTCGCCCATTTCTTCACAGTAGATCTACCCAGCTCCAAACTTCATTGCCGACCACTGTATAAGGTTAGTACTCAACATTTCTTCGAAATTAGTTGTAAATTGCACACAATCACAGCACAGATCATCACAAGCTTTAGCTTGCGACGCAATGCCATGTTTTCAGACTCAAGATCATGCACAGAATTAACAACAATTTGCATCTGTGTAGACAATTCATCAAGGCGACGTGTAAGACGGGTATTTTCGGACTCGGCATGGTTGACTCGCGTTAGCAAGCCAGGGATAATTACACGAGACCTATCACACATTACGGGATCGATCCATTCGAAGTAATCACAGCGTTCATCCTAACAAAGGTACAGAAATGCATTCATTAGAAAATCACACAATTCAAAATTAAATTTCACACTTCATACTTCAGCTCACTTCATACCCTCAAACGCTGGCAGCGCAAAAATCGCCGCCCAGGGTTCAACTTCGTCCAGGAAGTATACAGTCTAACGCGAAGACCGCAGAAACAGTGTGCATTCCCTAAACGAACAGTTGAATTAGAGGATGACTCCATTGCTGCCAGACATTGAAAAAAACTTAGGTTAGATCTGAAAAATATTGAGTTCGAACTAAAATAGAACAAAAATACATAACCCTAATTGAAACCCTAAATTGAATCCCAAATTCAATTGAAATCTCTAATTTTCGAACTAAATATTTTGAAACCCTAGCCCAACCGATACAATAAATTGAATCTAGCCAAAAAATTCCCAATTTGAAACCCTAAATTGAAACCCTAATTCAAATAAATCATAAGCACCTTATTTTCGAACGAAATAGATGGAACACATAAAATGTTACCTTTCAATCGATGGACTTAGGATTCAAATGGACGGTGAAGATGTGAAACCCTAATTTGCGCCGTCGGGACTGGAAGAGAAGTGATGATTTGTTGTGACGAGTCAACCAGATCAAGAAATCAATCACAAAAAATGGTAAGAGCCGTCGGGATTGAGGGAAAATACATACACGTTAAACCCTAGCGCCGTCGCGGTTGAGAGAGAGAGATGGGGAGAAAAGAGTGGGATGAATCGTAACACAGATGCAACCAGATCAAGAAATCAAGCACAAAATGGTAAGAGCCGTCGGGATGACCGGAAAAGACGAAGAACAATGAAACCCTAGCGCCGTCGATGGAAAGAGAGAAAAGAGGAGAGAAGAAATGAAATGGAGTCTGGGAACCCTAAAGCATAATTATACCACAAAATAAACGGCGGGGATTAAACAACATGAACGATCGAGATTTATTCTCGGCCCAGGGGCAAAATAGTCCCAGACTTATTTGTTGGGCCAACTAAACAGTTCAATTTCTGGGCTGGATAAATTATAATCGGGCCACTATAATATGCCGAACGGGCCATTAAAACAATTGGGCGGATTATTAATTGGACCGAATAGCCAATCTGGGCCATTAACAATTAATCAAAGTGAACATAGCCTTACAGTTTTATGAATCAACCATTTATACTCTGATCTAAATGAATAAAACTGAAAAAAGAAAAAAAGATGAACATAAACCACCACTTCAAAATCAAAGGCCAGAAGAACATTCACATGCAGAGTTGCACAGCAAGTAGTCCTTTTCTTGACAATCAAAAGGAGGTTGTAAAAGGTTCAAAACTGATGGGGCTCGGACAGTTTGTAAATAAATGCGTTCACAATTCTATAAGTATTTCAAGCCACTCTCTATCTTCACTGCATCTGTTTCAGACACACGTTCATCTTCCAGAAACGGAATAGTTTTCCAAACTGTCAACTTTACTGGAACTTTTCTCTTACCTACAAACAAAATTATTGCATCAAGTGTCTTTAATTTTCATTAAGTCGTATCACATTTCAGTCATACCTTCAGTGGCGCAAAGATTCTCAGTGCAAATGGCTGCATAGTGAGAACCGGCTAACTCTAACAGCAAAAATTGCCAATTACTTGTAAGGTCAGTGGGCTCGTCAAAAGAATCTACAACTATTTCAGAAGCCTGAAAGGAATACTGAAATATTAGTGAGCAAATCAATTAATCCACAAAACTATTCAAGTTAAGTTGCCTCGGTTTACAACCTTTGATCGAATAGTAAATGTGTTGAAAGGTGCAGCTGAAAAGCCCCTTCCTAATGCTTTGACGTAAGCCTCCTGAAAACAAAAAAACTTCAGTCAAAGAATGGTTTTTTTACATAGGTTTTCAAGTAAAATTTTCTAATTGACTGGATTCATTGATTTAGCTCAAAATTTTAAAGAAAAAAAGAAGCTGAATACTGTAGATAAGTAAGACCTTCAGTGTCCATAATTTGATAAACTCTTTGCCCTGTACTTGTGGGTCTGAAATAGCAGCTAAGAATTGAACTTCATGTTCCGAGAAATAACGTCGAGCAAAAGACATAATATTGTGTTTGATAGTTCGGTTCTTTCCTTCCACATCAATGCCGATCTATACTTGAAATGTATACCAGATGATTGTTTTGGTTCAACAAAAATATCAGCAGTATAGGATAATAAAATTACTTATTAATGGTGTATGACAGCGAGATTGATCAAAACACTAACTTGAGAATTGATGGTCACTCCACAGGCTACCAAAGAAGAAGTGTGTGAAATATTGAAATGCAATTGAGGTGGATGCCAATCATTAATAACTGGCCACTCTACCTGCCAACACATACAAAAAAAGGTGTTTTGAGAATTTGTTTGAAAAGGGAAAAGGTTTAAAATTTGTGTACTAGAAAACCCAGTTCACTAAAAGGAGTTCAAACTATATGATCTCACCTCTGGCTTTCCATGTATGTTTTTCCGGAACTTCAATGATCTGGGACTAACTTCTGGGTTTATCTGATCTACCAAAAACCACTATATATGAATTCAAAAATTTCTTATCAATTACGAGAATACATAAATTTGTTTAAGCAAAGATTTGTCTTTCTACCTAAATAAAATATCCTTAATATCTCCACAAACTGAATATATGATAAAAGCATTACACATCTATTTTTCTGTTTCTCAGGAAAAGTTCTAATCTTTTAAGTCCAAAGGGCATATACTTAAAATCTAGATGTAATTATCGCCAACGCAACTTCATGGAAAATTACACAACATAATCGCGGACCGGAATGATAAACGCATTTCAACAGAGTACTAGTTAGATACCTCTAAGAAATCCTATTAACAAAGCTATGGCAATATATTAACATGCTTATAAACGCAATCATAAAGATCTTAAACCCCAAATTTCTCAGAGGCAGATAACATATTTAAAAAATCAAAACTTACATCTGGCAATAGTGGTTCGAACCAAGACGCGTGCGAGTAACGCGCTCTTCCTCAGCTCATCTCCGCGCATTCGTAGCACATTCTCCTTCTCACATGGCGATAATATATCTAAATACTGATTTAATAGAGATTCACTCTTCACTTCACTAGGTTTTACATACCACAGATGAGTCTCCCTAATTGGAATTAAAAATAAATAAAAAAAGTTAAATTTTTGTATAATAATGCAGAATTTTAAAAGTTAATAATTTAACGCGTTTACCTTGGGGAAGGGAGTTGAATTGGAGTCAGAGAAGGTGAAGAATGGAAGAATTTTCTGTCAAAGCAATGTAATTTCATTCTGGAAAACCCTATGCGCATTACGTTCACGTGATTGAATTGGGCACTTGAAAAGACGTCGTTTTACTAGCTGCCGAAAGTTGTTCGGCGGAATCAAAGAGAAGGGAGAAGTAGAACGGCGGAATCAATAGAGCTAATGCCAATTTACCTATTGAGGGGTGGGATCGGGACAGATTTTTGGGATTTCGGGTAATTCCGGACGGGATTTTCGGGATTCGGGTTTTGATTTTCATTACCCGAATCCTGTTTGAATTGATTAGGTCCCGATATTTCGGGTTCCCGATAAATATCGGATTTTCGGGATTGGATTTGGGTTTCCCAAAAATAGTAATTTTAAACTCCTATATGATGTAAGTAACACAATTTTCTTTATTTTGCTCCTTCATATCCTTGACAAAAAATTAATTCCTTATAAATCAAGAAAAAACAAATAATAAAAACAAGCATATACCAAATAAAATAAGTGTGAGATATATTCGAAGACTAAAAACCGCCTTCAAGACTTTATATTTTTCTTTATGGTCATGAATTGTTAATGGTTTGGGAGTAAGAGACTGCTTGAAAGGGGTACTTTATTTTGTATAATAAGGAATTCGAGATTCGGTTTTCCCAATCGGGTGTGGGGTAATACCCGAATCACGTCCCAATTTAGTTTGTCGGGTTTTCGGGTTTCCCAAAACCCAAAAATCCATCATATTTCCCGTCCCAAAATACAAAATCTCGACCGGGATGGGACGGATTCCCGAAACCCGATCCCGAATGCCCATCCCCGGCCCTATTCCAATTTTCAATTTAATTACGTATGGTTTGAAAAATACCACTTCCCTTTTCTGTAAATTTTTTAAAGAAAGCAATTTATGTCTTATTTGATCGAAAAATTAAGTTGTTTGCTGAAAATAATTAATTTATGTTCAATCTGACCGAAAAATTTAATTTTAGAGTGCCAATTAAAATTTAAAAATTTCATATTCTTATTTTAAAATTTGCAAGTCCAATTCATGTGGTAAGTCTATAGCTTCAATTTTTAATGAAAAATGGTTAAAGTTCGCTTCCTCCATAAATCAAATATACTTTATTTATAAACAAATAAATAGGTCAAATTCATATCATATTTGCCTCAAATTTATACAAATTTCATTGTACAATTCTAATCTAAAATAAATATTAAAGTTATCGACCTATCACGTGATTTATACTTGAAATTTTGGAGTCATAACATGAAATTTTCAATATTTAAGTGTCACTCTGCGAATGATATTTTTTGCTAAAATTAAAATTTTCAGTCATATTGGGCATAAATTGATGATTTCCGGCGATAATTAATTTTTTTTTGATGATAAGGATTGAAGTTGATAACGACAACACAATAAATGATATATATTATCGAGGTACCGCAATAAAGGGCCAATTTTGAAAAGTAGTCACTTTATATGGTCAAAAATAAAATTTTGCTTCTATTTTAGGATGTATTTTTAAAAGGGACCAATGTGATAAACTACATTGATAAGAGGGACGAATCTGCTATGAAAAATTTAAGAGGGGTGAATGTATTACACTATATTGATAAGATGGTCTAATGTGATACACTATATTGATAAGAGGGATGCATCTGCTACGAAAAATTTAAAGGGGACGAAAGGGAGAGTCAGACTTAAATATTATAAATATCTCAAGGTAAATTTCCATTAATTCTATAGCAATAGTTTAAAAAGATTAACCTTGCTGAATTAGTGAATTACCATTCATGAAAAAAAAAAATTGTTAAATTACCAAAAGAAAAAAAATTATCCATGAACTTGTATATTTTTTAATACTTTGCGGTCCCATAACTTCTTCTTCTTCTTCTTTTTTTTTTTTTTTTCTTTTGTGATATTTGTAGACACTTGCCCATATTCATCATTTACGCTACAAATTATGTTGGCTGAATGAATGGTTAAGATTCTTGAATTGATTCAACCGTTAAAGTTTACTATGTAGTGCATCTATCAAGATCCCATAGTTCATGTAACTTTTTAATCCATTACATGAAATGCTGTAACTGCTGTCCGAGAGTATAAATTATTAATAATGCAGGCAAAAACGCATTCTTAGTTCTTTAATTTTTATCAGAAGGTAATTCCGGATTTGTTCTCCCCGGCAAGTAGTTTCGGTCCTTCAACTTTTTAGCATTCGCAATTTAAAGTATTCACTTGCAAAAGAATGTTACAAGTAAAATTCGTTCGGTTGCAGTATGAAAAAACATAAGTATGTTGCTTTGCTGCAGGCTAGAAAAATGCCCGTATCAACCGTGGATAATCACTTGAGCACTCTTTGAAAGGACTTGCCTTTGCAATTGTTTATGAATCCTTCTACGTTTCTTTTCATTAAATCAAGTTTCCACATTCTCCATCCAATCCCACGTAGCGTTTTGGACACCTGATAATACGCATTCGTTTGAGAGTCGCAACATTTTTAAGGATGTATAGAGCAATCACTATTTCAATCCAAGTTCCGGAAAATCCACTAATTAAGCTCTACTTCTTCCAGCTGAGAATGAGGTTCAAGACTCATTTCTATTTTTTGTCCAAAGAATAATAATGCTGATTCTGTTGTCTGCAACTGCAATACCAAAATATGATCAACTTTAAGCACAACAAGATCATAAGGTTAGTAATATTATATACAATCGATTACAACGACCCACCACCAAATGAAACTTTTGCAGAAGGGGGCACGCATCAAGAATCGTAGTAATATTTAGTACACTCTCAGGCTTGGTAACAATGAAAAATAATTCTCTTAGGCTTTTAGTTCACATTTTTCATAAACCTTCAAACAAAATCAAGAAAAAAATAGTGTCCAGAATGCGGGTACGCATCAAAATGAAAGAAAGAGCTAGGGAATATAGAGAGAGTCTCACTTGAAGATCTCTGCCAGAATAGAGGAAGATTATCTTCGATAAGTTGTCGAAATACAGAAGCAAAATGCACTCTAATGCCCCGGATCGGAAGCAAAACAGACCTTATTAAAGTGAAGAATCTAGAAGGAAGGAATAAAACTGATTTAGTAATTCTGATTGGAAAGATAACCCATATAAACTAACTTCAGAAAAGAAAGCAAATATGCATAGCAAAATACAAGCTCAAGTTCTTCCACACCCAATCTACATAAAGACTGCATCCATCTCTTAAAAGTTAAAACCAGACATGTATTAGAACCAGAATAATGCTGAAAAAAAGTATCTACTGCTTAATTCCACAAATTCTTCACAATTAAAAGTATTAGGTACAGGATAGAAGGCTCTCTTAGAATCAGAATAATACTTAAAAGAGTTTAGCTGCACGAGGTTTACCACATGAATCCAACAGATACATCTCAACGTAATCGAAGATTAACGTGCTCAATAAATGTATAAAGATTCTTCCATGTCCTTGACAAAATGCTTGTCCGAACAGCATCTATGATCGATAATCTCGAAATCACTGAAAAAAGAGAATACCATCTGGCAGTTGACTAATTCTACCATCAACAACATCAGGCTTGTTGAACAATAAGAAAATCCTTGAGTGCAAAATCTGAGATATAATTTGAATATAAAAATGTTCAGTATAGGTTATGTTAACTAATACCCGTTTTGAAACGGTTTACCCGGACCCGGAAAAAACACACAACGGGTTGGCTAGTAAAAATCGGACTGACCTGATACACAGGTCTACATCCGCAATACGTGTCGACAATCACAAAGGGTCAACCGTCAAAATGGGTCGATATAAGACAAGACATACTGGCCTGAATTATTTGTAATCCGATAAAAAGATATACAACTATACAAGAATAAAAGTTGGATCAGTGTGAGTGGTAATAGTAGGGATGTGAGCTAATTTCCCAGCCGATATCTAAACAATCATGCAGATAGAACAGAACAACACATTTATAAAAGAAAGGATACAATTTATCAAAAGGAAGCTGCAAATTTGGAAATACTTTGACTAGACTACATACTGATCTAGTTTTTGAAAGTGAAAAACTTAGACGAACTGATCCAAAACATGTGAGTCCTGAAAAGGCCAAAAATGGCAAAGCTTCATGCCTAGAAATTCCAGAATTCATATCAATCAAACTCCTGAATATTGTTGGCCCTGAAAATAGAGGAAGCAAATCAATCTTGTTTTGATTAACAACATAATTTCTCCCGCCAAAGCGGCAAAAATAATATAAAATACTTGCAAACAAAAGAATTTGCCATGGAACTACAGATGGAAGTCTCTTGCGAATCATTAGAATCAATTCTTATATACAGAGCAAAAAACAAAAAAAACTGACCTGTTAAATTTCAGAGGACTTGGCCAGTTAGACGAGCACTTTATTCCATGTAATTTTATAAAAGTTTTACAACTTCTCCCTGATATTTTTATATGTGGCACTTTACCTCCCTGTGTTATAATAATGTGACAATTTAAACTCCAGTATTATGATAAATATGACAAGGATAAACACCACTTTTGGTCCCTCTTATCATTAACTTTTCACAGAGTGGTCCCTCTTATGTTTTTTTTCTCACTTTAGTCCCTACTATGAATTATTTGTTTCACTTTAGTCATTTTCAAGTGGTCCAAGACGATTCCAATAACATGTGATATGCTCATGAGAGCAATTTTGTCATTTCCTAACATGGATATTTTCGTCTTTCTAATTATTTAAAAAAAAACTAAATTTCCAAACTAGGCTTTCATTCCAATCGAACTTAATCGTACATTTCGTTCCAAACTAAAGTTTTTTCCTAAAATCTTTTTCAAACACCAAAATTGCTCACCAATTAAACAATATCTCAAATAGTCTCAATAGTGAACGGACGAAAATGTCCTAAAAAATATTCATATGCATGTCACGTGTTATCGGAACCACCTGATAAGGACTAAAGTGAAACACATAATTCGTAGTAGGGACTAAAGTGAAACAAATAATTCATAGTAGGAACTAGAGTGGGAAAAAAATATAAAAGGAACCACTCTGTAAAAAATTAATGATAAGAGGGACCAAAAGTGGTATTTACCCATATGACAATTTACCCCCTATGTTACAAAACACTTTTCAGTTTTCATGCCCACTCTCAATTTCAACGAGTGATTTACATTCTCCGGCTCAATGTGGTAGTTTTTCCCCTATGTTAATTTATTCCCGTATTATGATAAATGTGACAATTTACCCCCTATGCTACAAAAACATTTTTCATGTTCACTCTCAATTTGTAAGTTACACTCTCCGATTGAAGAAGGAAAACAGGGGGTAAAGTGCTATTTTTTAAATTATAGGAGGATAAATTAAATATTATGCATTTTACAGTAAGTAAATTGGCATTAGCTCTTTGCCTCTTTCTCAACTTGATAATTATGCACCAAATCCAAGATTTCAAACAAAGTAGAATCACACACGTATATCCATACAAAAATCACAACCCAAATGATAAAATATGTTAACTTGAAAACAATATATATGAAAGTCTCCTATCATCCAGCAAATGAATAATCAATCTCATGAACTTGATCATCTCCACGCTTCCACCCTTTCGGTATATGAATTTACGCGACTAATAATGCTCATCTCCTTGCTCTTTTCACCAGTCTCATTAACGTGGACAACCGGTCGGGGTATATGCTTTCTTGATCCTTTCTTTCCATTATTTGAATTACTCGGCTGCTGATCACTTTTGGTCCTCCGGCTTCTTGGTTGACTTCTTCCACTTGCCACATCAGCAGCAGGGCAAATATCAGCTGCATTTGATGTTAATACCTTTCCATCGTGTAAGATATTCTCGATTGAACTTAGAAAACCATGACTTTCATTGTTCGATTCTGGTTCTTTGGCTATGTTGTTCACTTCTTCATCAATTATTTCGTTGGCATCTAGGTTAATTGGCTTCGAAATGCTGTGACGATGACCATCTTCATCTGAAGGCTCTAATTGCTGCATTGGAATAGGTTCTACTATAGAATCTTCTCTTTCTCTCATGGTTTTGATTATCAGAGTCTTCAGAAAATTCATAACTTGGACCGCGTACATCAATGCTGTTAAAGGATCCGACATCTACTAGAAACAGCAATTGATTATCAACCTTCGACCAAAAAATTTAAACTTTTTAGAAAGTAAAGAAATGCAAAAATACCCCTATGCTTTGCCTGATTAGCAAAAAACCTTTTGTGTTATTTTTAGTCCCCCCCCCCCCCCAAGCAAAAAGATGCAAAAAACCCCTAGTCACTTAAAAAAATGACAATAATCCCCCTGCTGTTGTTCACTTAAAAAAATGGCTATAACCTTCCAATGATTTGAGAAGGAATTTTAAATTGGGTTCTTTGCTGGGTCTTTTTGTTAATAAAAATAACATGGGCATTTTTTTCAATTAGACAAAGCACAGGGAAAATTTTTGCATTTCAGAAATACATGATTTGGGGCGGGGTGGAAAGGAATTTTTTTTTTTCTTTTTTTAATTCTTAAGGGTACCTGAGTCATGTTTGGTGCAAAGACAACAGCGATATTACGTGCATTCATTTTGTTGAAATGTTCCAACTGAGCAACGTCGGCCATCAGATTAACTGCCCAATCTAACAGTGCAGATTCCGTTGGTGGAAGGAGTCTCACAAGCTGAGCACACTCGTCTTCCGTCTGTGCCTGCATCACTTGCTCGGGTGATAAAGAATCCAATACCCCTGTCGGTAATTCTCTAAACCATGCCTGGAAAGAACAAACTAGTTGGGAACACTGCTGAATTATCAAATTAGATATGTAAAGTATTTCCCAAATGAAAAAGTACCTTAATTAGACCTGCTAAACAATGAACATCAATGTTGTCCGGAATCAATCCATTGTTTAGTTGTTCTCTGACATACTCTTCCTGGCCGTTCTCCGGGTTTATTCTGAATATTCCTTCTGACTGAAAATTGGACGAAAAACTATTTTATTTTTCTGAATTTGAATCAACAATAAGTGCAAAAGGACTAAGAAAGAAATACAAGTTCACGCTAATTACCTGCAGACCACCTTGTGAATACAATCGTCTTTGCATCATCAGTAATATAGTAGGCACGCAATTACCTCTCGAGTCGAAAGAAAGCTGCATGGACTCTGTTGAAACTCCAAAAACTCTTGTACTATTGTAGTAAAAAAAATATTGAAGTCAATGGTATGAAATAAAGTTGGGAAACTTTGGGCAAGAATAAGTTGATGGATGAAGTTTTCTACAAAGATATGAAACTTAAAAATGGAAACTGACTCTTACTCCATTTTCGTCTATAATAGACTTTCATATAAATCCATCTTTGCGAAGGTCTTGATTCTTATGCATAGATTAATAGATTGGCATATTGGCTATAAAACAACCATAAACACAAAATTAAATATCAAAACTGAGAAAAACAACTTTATTTGCATAAAATGCAAGTTAATTATTTGTTTGATTTTTATCTAGCTCGTTGATGGCTTGTATTGTTAAAAGAAATGATAGGAACTGATATCTCCTATATATAGCTTTATTAAAGCATACTTAACTCATAAACTGGAGGATAATTTTCCGACAATTTTCAGCAATTGTGACGCAATACCATAAATAGAAAGAATCTAATCAAATTCTCCAAGCAAAAAATTAAGTACTTTGCTTTGCAAATGAAAAACCATGAAGGTCCAAGGAATTTTACGGACACATAAGTTTATAAGATAACCTTCCTCAATTCCCAAATTCACCCCAAAACACCCTTTACAATTCCCAAAATCACACCAAAAACCCTTCTCCATTCGCAAAAACACACCTCAAAATACCCTTTTCTTTTAAAATAGCTGATAAATCAGAGGTTACCTAGATGAATAGAAACCCTCAACGAATGAATGGGAACCGAGTCTGAGGTTTCTCAAGAGCACACAATGCAGTATGAAAGGCAAGAAGTGGCCTAAATAGCTAAGTTACGCATATAAAAGAGAAAATACTAAACTACTATTGCACATGATAAATTCTAACAATAACATGGCCATTTTCCAAAACCAGGATGTCAAATTGTACTAATTGCTCATATAACACAAAATTAATTGACATGTTAAACTTAATCTTTAGATCCTACTCATATTTATATTCCTCTAAAAAAAAGAACTCATTTTTACATTTTAAACAGCAGAAATATTCATTTCCATGTCATAGAACTAGCATACTTTTCACAAAAGCATATAAAAATGACAAAAAACCTATTTTCCAAGAAATCAATGAAAATTGTTTTTATCAGTAACCATAATAAGATAGAAACCAAATAGTCAATTTTCCAAGAAATTTGAAAAAAAAAAAAAAAAAAAAAACTGACCTTGCACTAGGGGGTCTTCTTGGAACTTCAGGTTCAAATTCAACAGGGAGTCCAAGAAACCCATTAAACCTATCAAAAGTGACATGAGCAACATGCCTAACATTTGAAGGCCACCCAATCTCCATTAAAGCTTGTTCGTCAACCTCACTTATATTCTTACAACCCACTAAAGATTTCCTGAAAACCGTCACTAAAGCTTCCAATACAGACAATTGATCCCCTTCTTCCTCTTCCCCTTCTTGTACACTTTGTGCACTTGTACGATTTCTACTACTGTACAAAGCTACAGGACTATTATTTCTGTTAATAAAAGACTCATTGTTGAGAATAAAAGATTGTTGGTGAAACCCATCATTGTTTATTGTCATGGAGCTTGAGCTTGAAGTCTGATGTGGTGGGGAATGCAATATCTCTGTCATTTCTTTAATTTTTTTTTTCTTTCTAAAATGGCAATGTGTGTTTGTGTGTGTTTCAAGATTGGATTTTTATGGGCTCTGATTGATTGGAGGAATGGAGAGGGTTTTCCTGTTTTTCTGTTTTTAGTATACTTAAGTGTTGGGATTGGTAATATGGGTTTGGTTGATTAGTGGAGGAGAAGATAATGGAGTTTTTTTTTTGGATATAGTATTATGTGAATGCTTGAGACTTAAATTTTGTTGGGTAGAGTTTATTTCAAGTAAAGGCTTGTGGAAGGTAAGACTTGTATATCATTTTTCCCTTTCTCATTTTTTTTTTTCTAAAAGGGTATTTAGGACTAAGCCTTGATTTAATTTATGTCGAAAATTATACGAAAATCATGTCAGCAAGTTCGAATCTCGAGTTCATTACTTTGTGGAGGTTTGAAGATTAGTTTTTTCCACCAGACCAGTCAACGATTCGTTCTCGTTTTGCCTTATATGCACTTGTTTTACTATATTTTGTCCCGTGGTTGTATATGAAAGAAAGGAATGTATTTAATTCTATTTTTTCTATAAAATATTACTTCTTCTATGATGACTTTCAAATACTGTCATTTATTTCGTTTATCGATCGCATATGATATGACGAAATATCTAATTTACTTTTCTCCTTTTATCATATTTTGTAGGAAATTGGATCTTAAAGTATAATTTCTTATATTAAATTATGAATATTACAGTATAATTTATTTTGTCTATGACAGGAGCGTCATTTTTGTTATACGCGGTGATAGAGATTGAATCATAATATTAACTTTTTGTTATTATTTAATAATAAATATTGTCATCTTATTAATGATATGCACTAGCTACCTAGGTGTGCAAAAATTGTAATAAAATTTTTGGTGTCTTGAGGATGAGAAGTGGAAGTGGAGGACCCAATTGAAGTTAATTAAATATTTAAAAAGGGATAATCTAATACTAAACGGAGTGTTAATTATGATTACTCACATTGTATAAAGATACGATATGATTTTATGCTTTCACTATATTGAAAGACACAAGTTGTGAAGATTTATATATAGTATTATGGAATGACAGGGGGCCTTAATGATTATTTTATCAGCAGAATGCTAAAATGACAGGTTAGCCACCTAATTTAATTTGCTACAATTACAGATCCAATGAAGTTTTTAACATCTAATCATTATATATATCAACTACTATAAAAGTAACTCAAGTAATTTAGTGGGACATTAGGCAAATAATTAATACAAATTTATCACATACTAGTATTAATTATATGATTATGCCAATTTTCGAAATAAAAAGACTTTTTTTTTTTAATTTCGAAAAAGCCCATATTTATGTATAGGTCTAGGTTTTTGCCTAGGAAAAAACACATGTTAAAAGTAACAATTAAGGTGAAGCAGGTCAGGAACGACGAATCTCTTTATGATAAACAGATCCATTTTGCAAGTTCGATATTACGGGTAGTTTCTACGAAGGATCGGACTAATGACGTATACAATACTTAAATTCTCGATGTAGATGCTACATAGTTGGTTCTCATCCTTCAGAGACTACGAGTGTAATAGGAGCATCCGTCGACAAAAGAATCGATCACCCTAAGATGATCATTTCATGGCTATTGAGAACGAATTAAATCAGATGGTTCTATTTCTCAATCTTTCTGACTTGCTCCTACGGAACCAAGGTCGAAAAGATTGAAAAAATCAGTCATTCACAACTTTTGATGAAGGATTCCTCAAAAAGTTAAGGATTAATAATTTTTTTTAGAAATTGAATGGATTTGGTCTTATACATACGCGAGGAAGGTATCAAAAAAGAAAGAAGATGAGTTCTTCTTTTGTTTGGTAGAATGCCACCACATTAAAATACAATTTATTTTTATTAACTTAACATCCATAACAATAAAATGTTATTGAAACATCATTTTCTTATTTATTCGATACGACTAACTACACGACATTCAACTGATTTTTCGAATACAAATATTTAAATCAGTTAAATATATTTTTGACTTCTCAACTGCAATAACATATCGACTAATTAACTACATTATACATATTAAATACATTGTTTAATACCAATCCAAGTTCAGTTTAAACACATTTCAAAAGAAAAAAATCATATATCATCTTAATCTAGCTATACTATGTGGGATAGTTTTACATTAAGAGTGTGCATGATTATATGGATTAAATTTACAACAACTGACAACATAATTACTGCCCATATAAGTTGCATGGAAGCTCAGAAACCAAAGATGAATCGAATTATGTCTACAAAAGAGTTAAGTAGAGAACATAACTGCCCCTATTTGCGGGCAGGTGACAAATGCGCCCACAATATAATGACAAATTATTTTTCAACTAGAAAAGAGGTTGTATTAAAAAGGTAACAAATGCACTAACAATAATGACAAATTATTTTTCAACAAGAAATTAAAAAAAAAAAAAAAAAAGTAGTATTAAATTAAAAATTTACAACAATACAAAAAGATTGAGTAAAGAGACATAGAAAAAAGGAAGAATAGAGTCGTTGAGCAACTATATAGAGATATCAATGTGGTGGCATTCTACCAAACAGGTGTGTTGCCAAGGAATATTCTAAAAATGTTTAAATATACTATGAGATTGATTATTCTCTTAACAAAATATTTCTAATTAGCAAAATATTGGCTCCTTAAAGTTAGATTATACTAGTTTCAGATAAAATCGTGTTTTCGTTTCTTTTATGTAAATTTATGGTCATTTAATAATTTTATTTTATTTTAATAAACGCTCACATTTTACGGGTCATATTTATATAATTGCATGTTACATCAACAATGTTATTAGTGATATTATTTTGAAAGTGCAAATTAGCTAATTAAACAATTTATAGATACGCTACTAAAGTATTAATCGTTTAAGGACCACAATAAAAAGGTGTTTATAGAAAAATGAAAGAGCCAAAAAAGGGATTTGTTTTGCCTGCCAGCCATAGTACGGGCTCAAAGCACAGGGAACATAAAGCAAAAGTGAAATTCATATTTCCCAATAGCCTAAAAATGAAAAAGAGGAGAAAACGCTCCTAAAAAACGTGTATATGTACAACTTTTAAAGGGCAGGTGCCCGTTGAGTTGAGGGAGCAACTATTCAAAATTTAAACTCTACATCAGCACAACTATTCTTCCTAACGTTTTGAAAATATTGTATTGATATTTTGCAACAATTGTACAAAATAATTTATAATGTTAATCGAATTGATCGCAACCATAAATATTGGTAAACTGCACAATTTTCATCTCTAAAAGTAGACACGTCACACGAGACAGCGAATATTTTGGATATCCTTGTGTAGTATATCCAGAATCTAGTCTAAATTCACTAGTTGAAGACTTAAAACAGAATATACTTCTAGTCCTATAGTTCCATATATAGATTGAAGTTAGTATCATTGTTGGTGCATATGGGATTTTCAGTTGTTACGCCTCATCATCACGCCAGAAAGAAAGGGAAAAAGAACACCACGATTTACAAATAACATTTCCAGTCGCATTGATTATAAGTCTATAACTCACAAGTCGTGTGCAATTTATATAACTGAAACTGCACACAATGGCCAAAAATACATTTCAAGAATCTTAATTTAGACAAGGCAACAAACTTTTTTTAGATTGGGATCCTACATAAAAACATATACAATCATTGGGCTCGAGCAACTGGCTCAAGAGCTTCGACAGTGACCACACTGTTTCCTCTAATGACCTGCAAAAGAAGCAAATGGGACATAATTGTAAATTTGACCTTCATTCAGTATTAATTAAGGAAGACAAACCAATGCAACAAATTTAGATCTGAAAAGACTCACCACCATGCCAATGTCAGTTTTCTCGTTTCCATTCACTTCCACAGTATTGTCAATCACTAGATTCATAAACTGATCAAAACCACGAAGGGTCCCAACCACCATACGATTGGCATTCAACTTAACTGCATTGCAATATCATGAAACTTTATGTATCGATTGACATATACTTTTGAAAGAAGAAGATTCACCAACTGAAACAAACGTGAAAAATAAGACTAAACACCTTACAAGCATCATGATTTTCTGAAGTATTTGTTACATAAGGTGGAAAAGGCACACATAACTAATGACACGAAATATGCCATTTTAGACAGCACTTTTGGATGAACAAACATTGTGGTGTGAAGCTAAATATAGGAGTATTTTTTTTCTAGAGACTGCATAAATTATAATGAATCACTTATAGAAACTTAATATATTTTCTTCCATGTTTACACTATGTTGTCCATGACATAAAATTATTTACCTTGTCATTCAAATTAATTTAAACAGCCAAATCATCATTCACCAATATCATAGCAAGACACTGGCAGTGACATTCAACCCTCTAGTAAATTGACTAAATCTTTACAACAAATTCACTGTTCCTGAGTTTTTATAAAACTAAATATACTGATAATAACTAAAGTACAAAACGATTTGAAAATATGAGAACCAAGAGCGTTAGTTCAAAAGATAAACCAATTAAAGCATTCATTACTTTCTATAAGATATACATTTTAGTAAGTTAATGACCAATGCCGTCAACTATAAAACTAGACAGAGGCAAGTAAATTCCAACACGAGAAACTTATGACAATGACAATAATTCTAACTGGACGTGCCCACCTCTTCATACATACAAATTATACAAGAGATAGGTAAAATATAAATACGTAAGTCCCATTTCAGATTCCTGGTTGTGTCATGTTGGACCTAAACAGTAATTTCAGCTCGCCCACTTCGACCAACACATTTCGTTTCCCTTATCAATTCGAAACCATCAAAGGCATTTGGCTTTTATGATTAATGTACATTAGCCCAAATTCATATCTCAAAATTGTTATTTTTATATTTTCTTATATATATGCAATTCCAATTTTATCTCGTATACTATCTGAATCTATAATTTCCACAGGTTTAATCTGAAACCCAATTACTTCCTTCAATAATGACTGAAGAAAATAGCTAATGTGAGAAAATAGAAAAATGTGTTCCTAAAAGGTAAAATGATCACTCGTTAAGTACATAAAAATAAATTTGAGGAATTATTATTGAGAACTCACTCTGTAGCTTCTTGTCCATGTACCTGTCATTTGAGGGGGAAAAAAATCAATAAATTATGAATTGAAATAAGCGAGAATGTAAAACAAAAACGTTGAAGAGGCCTACTTCTTGAGATCCGGAGGCTGTCCTGATCTGCTCATGGTGAAATCTTAGAGAAAATGATTTAGGGTTTTTCGCTTGTATAAAACCCTAGAAAATCCGTACGTAAATTGAAATTGTTTTGTAATATAACCGATTGAGATTGAACACGCTGATTGGGCCGTTAGTCTCATTTTCTTGGGCTTACTATCAACAAAATGGTTTAGTACGTCTTAAAGTTCTTATTCAGAACATGAGCCTAATATATGCGGCCCAACTAAATGGCCTGATCCATTAATCAATTAATATGTGATTCTGTGTAATCAAAACGGGCCATGAAACATCTAATACTAGTATTCTTGTTACATGTATGTTCCTGCTGGTCACGTTCACATATATAGCATTGAAATTCTCTATAATATCGAACAATTCCAAATGATATAATTAATCAAATACTTTTAAAATAAGAAGAATACAACCTAATAATTTTAAAAGAAAATGCCAAGAAGTTAATATGTTACACTCTCATTAACTACTGAATATGCGAATATAAATTTGTTGTAAATATTATTTTCCCAATCTTCGTATAGCTGGAAAGAAAATGCTACTTTTTTTGAAAAAAAATTCAATATAACCTTCTAGACACAAGTATTTTCCAATATAATTATGAAAAATATTTCTCTAAATGTACCTTGTGCGAGAAATAACAGTTGGCAACTGCTATTCTTCAGCAAAATTGCAGTTGTCAACTGAAATTTTTCGTCTTTTTCGAAATTGTGGAAAAAAAAATTCTTCTATAGTAACTGCGATTTATGGGTAATTTTTTGAAATTTATTGGAATGAGTATTAAAAAAAATATTTTTATACCATGAGACATTAAAAGTATATTGCAAAATACCATGTTAGAAGAGGAGAAAAATGTTGTAGGTTAAATCATTTGTAACTATACTTTTTCCATAATTAATGTCAACTGAGACATGTTACATGTAAACTATTCTCATAAGCTCATTGCAATATACTAATTTACATGTCCTTAATTTACATGTCCTCGCCTTCACAATAACTTGTTTGACTCCTAGAACATATATTAAAAATTGTTTTGGGGATAGAACTGATCAAGTAGTGAGATAAGCATATAAATTTACAAAGACACTTAATTGATTTCAAATGGTTGTTTGAGAGGCAAAACGTTGTTGGTGATGAATGAAAAGAAAATTCAATGCTAATTTACCTTCTCCACTCATGCATATGTAGTATTGTAGTATATAATATATATAAAATTCCGTAATTTGGCTTGGTAGTCAAAGACATCTGCAAAAATATAGAATGTAAGTGTAATTATTACTATCTAAAATAATAGCACCGTGATCTTCAATTAAGAGATGTTGTGATGAGGTTTGATGATAAGTACTTAAACTTTTTCTCGATTCCAATGTCAAAAATATTTAGTTTCAAACAATTGCACATAATGATAATACTGTAAATTAGCAGTCAAAATCCAACAAATTTCGTACCAAAAGAAAAAAAAAAAAAACCCATATAAATCTCAGTTACTAACTGCAATTTATAGAAGTTTTTTTTTTCACAATTTCGTAAAAATCAAAAAATCTTAGTTTCCAACTGCAACTTTTTTGCAAAAGATATATTTAAGAAAAAAAATTTCAGTTTGAGTCATACTAAAAATACTTTTATATAGAATATTATATAGGAAAAAAAAACTCTACTTTGTCTCTGATCAAAGTTTGAGATGAATAATGAGTTAGTTAATATCTATGTTGCACAGACACCGATACGGCGACACAGATACGGATAATACAGATACGGCGATATAAATTTTTAAAAATATACTGAATACGATACGACATGGAACGAATCTAATATATATATATATATATATATATATATATATATATATATATATATGGAAATTGAAATAAGTAAAACAATAAATTTATATATTCATACATATTGAAATATATCAAGTTTAGTTTCATAAGTACTAAATTACATAACTTTTAGAAGATTTTAGTAATCTAATACTATTAATTAAACATCATGTTCATTGTTATATTATGTTATATAAAACATGTCCCGTAATAAATCAATTATCTTGTATTGTAGTTGTATATAATATAAAGTTTGGTTCGGCATCTTACATTGTTCTTACCTATAGTGATGATTTAGTAAAATTCAGAATATGAAATGTGTTGGATACGCCTAAAGAAATATCCGATACTTATGTCCAATTTTTCTTTTTAATTAGATTTATCGACACGCCACGTGGAGTGTCAAATACGTATCACACAAGTTTTTCCCTTAGGAGTATTGTATCCGACAAGGTATTTTATAATTTTTTAAAGTATTCGTACTCATAGGTTAATATGTAATAGCATCTCCAGCCGAAGGGCATGCAAGCTGCCTTCTTGCCTACTTGCCTGTCTAGTATGTCATCTCCAACCGAACCAACAATCCATAACACTTAATTCAATTTCAGAATTTTCCATTCTCACTTAACAATAACAATAACAATAATAATAATAAAAGTGACCTTTCTTTAAAAAAAATTACACACACACACACATATATATATATATATATATTAAAAAAAAGTGACCAATGAAATAATGTTGACAATTTTTTACACGAGTATTACAAATTTTTAACATATTTTGTACACACATATAAATTAATAATTGGAATTAAAATTAAAAAAAATTAATGAGTGGCCGTCAAATGGCGACCACCTATTGGCTTGGGCGGGCGCGAGCAACCAGTGCCTACCTGCTTGCTTTGTTGCCTCCCTCCTTGCCTCCCTCACTCCATTGCCCTCGGATTTTTGTCATCCTCAGTCGAAGACTGCTTGTCTGTCTGCCTTCCCATTCGGCTGAAAATGGCCTAAAGTAACACATAAATTAAAAAAAAAAGCCGAAAATGGCCTAAAGTAACACATAAATTAAAAAAAGAAAAAAAAGACTATGATGAGAATTATTATTAACTTAACAATATATTAAACAAAGAAGGAAGTCCTATGTGTGAGTGTGTGACATGTTAGTATGTTTCCCACGTCAGTTTTGATCAGTGCAACTGTGCTACTATATATGAAGATTAAGAAAAGCGGCAACCACGTTATATATTGATGATAGACTATTAAAAAGAAAACAAATAAGAAAAAGAGAAGAACAAGACATTTGTCATTATGATGTTTTAATAAAGGGGAAAATGCAACGTACTCCCTTGTGTTATATTAAAACTGCAAAAAATTACTTTGTGAAATTTTGATTGCACCAAACTTTCTTGTAATTTCAAAATTCTGCAAAAAAATCTAATTTGTAAATAATAGATTATTTTGAATCGACATATTTCAAGGAATCATTTCTAAAATACTTCAAGTTGGTCCCTACAACTCCACGTGATATTATTCTTGAAATATACGGATCCAAAACGACATATTCTTTAAAAATTGGGTATTTTTTGAAGGGTTTATGAAAACACAAGGAAGTTTGGCTCAATAAAAATTTAACATGGTAATTTCTTGTAGGTTTATCATAATACAAGGAAGTATTTTGCATTTACCTCCTTAATAAAATAGGGCAAGAGATAAGGTCTAATTACAAATTTCCCCTCACTTATTGAGTATAACAAATATCACCTTCATGTTTTTCTCCTTCTTACAATTAACTCATTACCCTTAAAATGTTGTTATTTTGCTCTTGGGTGCAATTATTATAGAAATTAAATTAATAATAAAAATGTAAAAAAAATCAATATTTATTGAAATTTATGGAAAATTATAAATTATATTAGTTATTTTTTAGTAAATATATGATTATTAATTTATAAGATATAATAATTAGCACTCAAATTTTAAAATTTATAAGATATTATAAACATTATAAATAACCCGCAAGGGTAAAATTCAAACATTTTAGGGGCAAAAATTGTAAGAATAATGGAGATTTTTGTAATACATAATACGTGAAAAAAAATTTCTAAATTAGACCTTATATCGGGGTTATTCGTATAATTTACCCTAATAAAATCTTAGCACCGCCGAAAGTCTTGGTTAAAAAAATCAAATACTTGTTTCATGTTCTTTCATTACACATTGCATGCACCCATTGGTAGAGAAGTTTAATTTTATAATGACCGGCCGAAATGGAAACTTATACGTACCACCAAATTTCTTGAATATTTTTTCCGTATACCAAGTACAATTAACTAGATATGTTTTCAACATGAATAAATTGCAAATAAATAGTTCATGCATACTTGTTCAACAAAACATTCTGTTGATGATTGCATTATCACAATATGTGAACGAATCATTTCCACTCGATCAATCAATCGTTGTTAAAATTAGTTTCAACCATCCTAAAGTCAGCCATGTAGTCTTTTTCTTGATTCAATTGGCGGAGTCCAATTTACAAGCAAGTTGTTTAGTGAATTGGAATTTTGCACTTGTCAACCATTCCAACTCGATTTATTTTCTCATTTTGACATTATTTGGTAATTGTACATCTCTTCTTTCTACCTTAGAGTACCTTCATGGGTCACCACTCCAATAATGTTAAAGATGAAAAGTAGGTAGTTTGACGAAATTTTATTCACCCAAAGAGATATCATATTTAGATCAATTTAATAGCAACTTCCACTTAAACTACTAAATCATTTCACTTTATTTTTTTATAGCCGTCTACCAAACGAACATAGTTCTCTATAGCTCCTAATCTATATCTCCCTCAACCAAGAGATGTGTCCATGTGGGTGTTGGAGATTCCTTTTTATAAGGGAAGTTAAAGAATCATATTTGGTATGTCCCGTTTTGTTGATAAGGACGTTCAATCTTACAATTCAAGTATTTTCATTAATAAAAAAATTTATAACTAACTTATAGTAATATATAAAATTAACATCTATAACTACATAAAAGTGTTTTTTTGGTTGATTATAATTCAAATTGGATTTGGATGTATACAATCATTCACAAGAAGTACATTTGTATATTGATTGAAAAACATTTTCACGTAAGTTATCAATTACAAGTCATGTAAATATGCATTTAAATTGATACGATCTTCTGGTACCATTGTTCATTTCTTACTTTAATAAGCGTGAGAAGAACCATAATCTTACTTTGTGGGACGTAAGACGGACCACAATCTCACTTAAGGTGGAGAAAATCACAAATTCATTTTTATTCCATAACTAAGAAAATATTACAACGAGTACTTATATTAGAACTCAAACTCTAAACAAGTAAATAAATATGAAAACAGACTCCTATAGAAATAGAATTTACTAAAATAAGGAAACAACTAACTAAGAAAAAGAATCCTAATAACCAAGGAAAATTTAATATCCCGAAGATCGAATCGTAACATTAATATTGTGATTGAGTGAACGTGATCAAACCAAATTTGAAATAAATTTTTCGGTTCTTAACCTCAAAACCCCAATAAAAGTAGAAATAAGTGAACACGGAAAATATCTAAGTTTATTTTACCGAATATTTAGACGAGCAAAATAATTTGTATATATGATTATTCTCGTTACGTTTTTTAATTTCTCAATAGTCTTATCATTATGATATAAGCATATTAGATACTCTAACAAGTCAAAGTAAATGTAGATAAATCCTTAAAGAGTAAAGACAAACAAACCACCACAATCATAGGTTGATTTTAAAAGTCAAAACCTAACAACCTTTTCAATATCCAAGACACTACAAAACCACCCCCACCCACCCTTTCCCCTAAATACAACAACCAAGAAACCATTACAATTTCTCTTCTCCTTACCATCTTCCCCTCAATCAATATCTTGCCTCACTTCAACAAAAGATGTTGGGAAAAAAATTTGGTTCAATGAAGAAACTAGCCAAGAAAGTTAAGGCCATTAGCAATGCCAACTCCGAACCATCACATAACCAATATTTGCTTAGAGATTACAAAGAAGAAGGATCTTATCCTACAGCCACCACGACTCCAACCGGAACCTTTGCCGTTTACGTGGGCGAGGATCAAGAAAGATTCTTCGTCCCCACCGGATATCTATCTCACCCTTTGTTCAAAATGTTGTTAGAAAAGGCTTACAATGAGTTTGGATTTGAACAAAGAAATGGCCTAGTTGTACCTTGCAGTGTAAGTGCATTCCAAGAAGTGATAAGTGCAGTTGAATGTTGCAATGGGAAATTTGATTTTGGTGAATTGGTAGAAGAGTTTATTAATTAGTCAAAATAGATGAGGGAATAGTCTACATTCTGATTAAAGGAGTGTTTTTAGAGATTAATTTCAAATTCATTATCTCTTAGCATGAGATAATGAGTTCATTTGAAGAATGTATGATTAATGCTTTGTCATTTACATTTAGTTCTATTGAAGTAGGATATAATGAGAGAATGAATGAAATGATCCATGAATTGGTGAAAAGATCAGATTTTGTATTAGTTTTCAAGATCAAACATTATCATCTGTCACAAATAGCAACGTAGAAGAGATTTAGATGGCAATCTATGTAACCAATTCATGAGTTATGAATCCTCTGTTTTCTGCATATCTCTCTCTAACATGAATATTATCTCATTATTCATATTTTTTTTTTATTTGCATTCATCTAGTTGATTTCTGCATATAATTGGCAAACATACCTTTGTGGTGTTTTAATTACCTGATATTTGTGTTTAACAAAAATATAGCATTGTCCCCAGCATTTGTTAGACTTTAATGAAATAACAGATTTTTTTTAAGTACACAATGAAATAATAGAATGACTCTTTACCCTTCTAAATAAATTGGAGTACTATTTTGATAAAATAAATGTACAATGATATATAGATATTCTGTACAAGTTTCACCATGTGATATTCATAATGTTCAGTTAATCTCCTTGTAATTTGAAAAAGAGCACTTTAACTTGTGTAATCTTATAAAAGTTTCAAACCGTCTCCCTGACATTTTTATGTGACACTTTACCACCCCTCCCCCCGGGTGTTGATAACGTGAAAGTTTACCTCCATATTTTATGATAAATGTGACAATTTACCCCATTGTGTTATGACAAATGTGACAATTTACACCCCTTGCTTCTTTAAAATTTTCACCGAATGGAGAGGGGGGTAAATCGAACATTATGCATTTCACAGGGAGTTAAATTGAATTTAACTCGATATTCTGATGACAAATATGAAAGAGGAAAAAACACTTTTGATATCAAACTTTAGTCCAAAAAATACATTTGGTATCAAGCTCTTCGAGAAAACAGATTTCATACCATTATTCACATCATCTTGACACATTTAATTTTGCGGTCAAATTTTGGACAGAATTCAGCACGTGCCCGTTAAATTGACAATGGGAGGGAACACAAGCACGAGTTTTAAAGAACCACCATTGTTAACTTAATGGGCACGTGCCGAATTCCATCCGAAAATTGACAGTAAAACTAAATGTGTCAAGAGAGTGCGAATCATGGTATGAAATATGTTTTTTTCGAAAAGCTTAGTATCAAATGTATTTTTTGAACTAAAGTTTGATATCAAAAGTGTTTATCCCTCTAATGTGAAAATGAAATAAATTTTGCATTTTTTCTTATGAAATGATTTATTCGATATCACGAAAATTGACTTAATATTAGCTAGGAATCATATGAATTGTGTTAAGAATTTCAACCATGGACAGGCAAAATTAAAAAATGGTCCTGTAACTTTGATTTTTTTGTAAAAATAGTCCTATAAATGTATTTTTTTTTTTTGTTTCCCAGGGGTTTAATCCCTTTCGAGACGCGTCGGGCACAACAGGGATTCGAACATGAGTCCGCTACTTCGTAGTGACTAGTCCCTTCCACTAGACCAATCACCTGTTGGTACCTATAAATGAATTGAGCACATATTTAATCCTTTAATTTTCACTCAATTTCAATTTTAATGTTATGCATAACAAGTTTCGACCTCTAATTTTCATCAAATTTTAATTCTAGTCACATGCATAACAAATACAGTCTTGTAACTTTCAGTAAGTTTCAATTTTCGTCATGCAGTTACAAATTTGATCATATTACCGAAGAACATGTTTGCATCTGAAGAACAAAAATTGAAACTTATTAAAAGTGTAACTACACGACGAAAATTGAAAATTAAAGGACGAAATTTGTTATGCATAGGACTAACATTAAAATTGAGTAAAAATTAAAGGACTAAATGTGTGTTCAGGATAGTTACTCGACTATTTTGAAAAAATCCCAAAACTACAGGACCATTTTTTGAAGTTTTGCCACCATGCACATATACCATTTTCCGTACAAATTTTTATCACAACTTGCAATATTGCGCATGGAGAACACTATTGAGAGGTTTGTTTCATTTTTCTTTCTTCAGAAATTCAGGGAGATAGTTCATAATTAATAATCAGAAGAAATACAAATCCTTATTAATGTTTATAATTATCATATCCAAATCCTTACTAATCTTGCATTCAGAGCATAATTTATTCCTTGCAACTTAAACATAATACAAGTCCATCAAATTAATCCATCCAAAATAACCCTTTTCATTTCATCCACAAACTCCTGCATTTGCTCTCTCGAGTGCAACGGAAAAGGATACACACAAGCGCAGTCCAATTCCCCATCTCTAATTGTGTCAAATATTGCCATTGATGGGCCCACACCATGAACCGAGGCACACCCAATAAAATCTTCTAATCCAATTTCTTGATGCAATTTGTCCGAATTATCAATCATAACGTCTTCAAAGACGGATACAAGTGAAGTTCTTAGTGATCCTGATGGCGTCAAACCAGGGTTATCTATTGCCTTGCACATCAAGAAGTTGAGGTCTGCCATGTCTGAAAAATGTTTCTTGTTGCTCTTGGCATTCGCAAAGGACGTGTATACTCGTTCTGCCAGGTCCCAGAGATTTTCGCCTCCCTTAACATCATGGGTGTTTAGAATGGCAGAGTGGTAAAACCCTGCAACGTTTTGACTATTATGGTAAATACTAAATACATATGTATAAAGGAAACAAACAAGAACTAAGAATGGACGGAAAGGTTAATAAAAAGGACAAACAAGAAGGCTAATTAGAGAATTCTTCATGTATTCTCAGTTTGATGTACTATGCAGCCTAATCTGAGGTTGTAATGGTGTTTGTAAATGTGGAAAGTATTGATAGACAAACCACAAAATAAGTTCTTCAAGGATATGAAAATCTCTAACATGATTAAAGTCAAGTATAAGCTTGGTTTGATATCTTAGCGAATAATGCCAGAACAAGTTTTGTTATTTTGACCACAAGGTCTATGCAACTCTCATAGACCTGGTCTATGTAAGAATTTTCTGTCTTTGGACAAGAAATAATTGGGAAAATTCTTACCTAATGACACCACATCATCACCACGTCATTCATCGTGGGATCAAATAAATGATGTGGTGTCATTTTTAGCCAACTATTGTGCTAATTGTTTTTCATTACTGCAAAAGACCTTGATTCTTTCAACTAAATCATAGTCCAAGTAATTATTAAAACATTTCCTTCGTAGTCGAAGCTTGTTATACCATTGATAGCATGGTGTTCTAAAATAGTAGTAATTTTTTTATGTTAAGCGCAACATTCTTACGATTGATACTTCAATTATAGGCTGCGATTGAGCTTACTTTATTAGTTTTCCTAGCCATTTTTCCGCAGAAGCTACTAGCTAGCTAATAACATAGCTTAGCTATCTAACAACCACTTCAATGAAACTTACCAATGTGTTGGCTACTAAGCACCGGATCAAGAATCGACCTACAATCCACAAGTGTTACAACTGCATACTTCTCCCATTGATCATCCGGGACCGGAATCCCTTTTGAAGATCGAGAAGCAATTAACCCAGCCGCCCCTAGAACCCCACAAAGCTTTATGTCCCTACTCTCGCAACTCTGCATAAGCAACACAAAACCTCAAGTCTATAAGCAGGAAAACTTATTAATCACATCTCCAACAAAAAATCACATAAATAAGTTACCACATTGTCAAAATTCAAGAATCACTTACGGATAAAATCCGAGCAGTCTCCTCAGCATTCAACCGCAACCTAACGACACGCGACACTCTATTCGACTCAGTGTCCTTAAAATCCAAATTTGACAACCTTAAAGAATTCAAAGAGTAACCCAACATGTCCACTCCTCGTGCCCAAAAAGGCTTATTCGCTTCACCACTAGGTATACACTCTTCAATCCCCAAACTAACATCCATTTCGTTTCCTAATTCCATTTCTACCCCCTGCATCAACCCCAGCAACTCCTTCAACAACGCCACCGCCGATGGCCTATCACATACTGACGTGTGGACCCTAAGTGCGAAAACCCACAAATGATTCTCTACATTGTACAGACTTGCAAAGAAAAGACCAACATCTGATGAAGGGTCAGGATTCTGCCACGGGTTGCTGTTCATTTCGTGCTCGAGGATCAATTGCAATGGGGTAATGGAGGGGTTTGGGTCTTTCTGGAGAATCTGGGCCGTTGATTGGAGATCGAACGGCTGGATTTGAAATTGGGGGTTAGGGGCTGGGGGTGTGATGTAGGAGAAAGAGTTGGAAGTGGGGTCGAAGTGGAGAGTTGAGTAGAGGATGGGATGGGAAATTTGGAGTTTGTGGAGGGCATTTTGGAGAAGTGGGATGTCCGGGGGTTTTGAGAGGAGGAGGGCGAGTACGGTTATGCCGGTGCCACCGGGTACGGCCTTGCACCAGCTGAGCTCCGTCGTGCCAACGGGTCGGATTTGGGGTTCGGCTCCGTTGGATTGCGGTGGTGAAAGAGACATTGTGTAGTGTAGTGTAATGAAGTGATTCTCAGACTGAGTGAAAAATATTGACTATTTATTGAAGATAAGATGATTGCTTTGTTTCATACTGTATTAACTGTCGTAATTATTTTTTTTGGGAATTAAATAATGTAATCTTACTATATTTTGTCTTTATAAATAAAGGCCAAGTTTAGAAGTTACTCCCTCTTTTTTCTTCATTTATCGCTTTGCCAAAACTTTTATCTGTCACTTTAGAATTTCAATGTAAAATTAATATTATTTTTTCAATTATACCTAGGACTGAAAATTAAATCAAACTACTCGATACTCGATACGAGCTCGGTTCGTCATATTAATCAAACAAGCTTGAACATCATTTTTTATTCGATAACTTTTGAAGCTCGGCTCGAACTCGTTCGATAAAAGCTCGTTTGAGCTCGGCTCGATTTAAAATGTAACCAATCTCAAACACAAAATTTCAAGCTCGATAAAATCAAATCAAGCTTGAACAATGTGTCGTTCGACACTACTTGGCTCGATTACACCCCTAATTTTATCCTTCTTACTAATACTTGTTATTAATGTTAAGATTATTTGATTAAAATGATATTTTGGATTTTTTGCTTTAAAAAATGACTGTTTATGACATTCCTTAATTCCCGCGTAATCCTCCAAAGTGACAATTAAAAAAACGATAGGAGTATATATATTCTAAAAAGAATGACAAGTTATATGAGTGAAAATTGTTTTTCAGTCATGAGACTATTGACCCTGTTTGGATGTGTTTTGATTCAGTTTCTCCCTTTATTTTTATGTGGCAATTTAAAAGTTAATTTTTTGTGTTCTTACTTTTTTGTCTTTAAAATTAGTGATTGAGAGTAATTGATGTCAAATCATTACTTTATGTGAGAAAGTGTTTTTTGAGAAAAATAATTTCACATATAAAAAGAGAGTGTTATTTTGAGAATCACAAAAAAGAAAAAAACTGAAATTTTGGGACAAAAGGGAGTATAATATTTATTAAATGAGTAGATGATTTGAAAAATATGAGTTATATTTTGAATTTTGGAGTTTGAGGGTGAACATGTTGATATTATACTATGTAATACTTGAAATAATGATTGAAAATAATAGGGTAAATATCATTTTTGGTCCCTCTTATCATTAATTTTTTACAGAGTGGTCCATTTTATGTTTTTTCTCATTTTAGTCCCTACTATGAATTATTTGTTCACTTTAGTCCCTACTATGAATTATGTGTTTCACTTTAGTCCTTATTAGGTGGTTCCGATAACACGTGACATGCATATGAATATTTTTTAGGGTATTTTCGTTCGTTCACTATTGAGACTATTTGAGTGTTTAATTAATTGGTGAGCAATTTTTGTGTTTGAAAAAGATTTTAGGAAAAAACTTTAGTTTGGAACGAAATATACGATTAATTTGGATTGGAATAAAAGCCTAGTTTGGAAGAGATTATATATTTAGTTTTTTTTAAATAATTAGAAAGACGAAAATATCCCTGTTAGTTTACTTGAAATGACAAAATTGCCCTCATGAGCATATCAAATGTTATCGGAATCGCCTTGAACCACTTGAAAAGGACTAAAGTGAAACAAATAATTCATAGTAGGGACTAAAGTGGGAAAAAAAATATAAGAGGAACCACTCTATAAAGAGTTAATGATAAGAGGGACCAAAAGTGGTGTTTACCCAAAATAATATTTTAAGTTAATATTACTAGATAAATAATTCAATAAATATTGTGTGCAAGTGGGAGTGGGAGTGATAGTCAGAAACCTATTTTATGAGTTTGGGCCAAAAAGATTGAAAACTCCGACTGTTTCAATATTTTCAATACTTCGGCCTGATGAAAAATATTCCAACCCATATTTGGCCCAACGAAAAATAGAAAATTATGGGCCAAACATGTTCCAAATAAGGTCATTATTATTTAAATCACTTCAAGAAAAACTATAAGCTAAACGAAAATATCGTTCTCTCATTCTCTTTTATAGTCTAGGTGAGTTTGGCCTAGCGATTCGAAATTTAATAATAGGAGAATTAATTTTATCAAAATTAATTTTGATAATAGTTGATTATAATGAAAATTAATTATTAACAATTACTCTTCTATAATAGCTTTTACAAAAGTAACACTTTAGTAGCTTATAAAATAAGTTGATTTTTGCTTCTTGAGATCTCAAAAGTGATTATGATCCTGGGGACCAAACACCGTGAAAATCACGATTGAGCAGAAGTAATTTTAATAATCGGGGTCAAATACTTCAAAAATCATTTTTAAGTGGACCAAACTTACTCTTTGACTGTTTAAATGGATATTTTAACTCCCTATGATATTGCATAATAGGCATTTTACTCCCTTGTAAAAATGTAAAAATCAAGAAGGAGGCATTGTGCTTATTTTATAAAAACACATACCTGTATTTTACCCTTTTATTTATCACATAGAGTTAAACTACCTATTTAGAATAACATGAATAGTTAATTTGCTACTCACTCAAAATTAGTCTTGCCTTGTATTTTTATACTCTTAAGTTAGTATTCTCTAATTTAATACAAAAGAAGAAGAAAAAATTGTTTGTGACAATCATAAATAAAGTAAAAGTATTAAAATGTGAGAACTTCTCTTTTAATTCTATGTCGCAAGAATTTTTAAATTCGGAACGAAAAATATTATTGCGTTATGTATATGACCTATTTTTTTCTTTAATAATTGTATGTATGTTATGACCTTAAGCATGTCTAAAAATTAGATGATAATTTAGAGACAATTCTCTGGAAATTGACGATAAACATAACTCGATAAGAAAGTTCAAATTTTGACGCATCTTTGAATAAATGGCTGTATCGACCACATTCATTCATTTACTATTTTAGTATATTTCAGATGTATCACATTACTATTTTCCAATTTAAAAAGAAAAAATGTGTTCCATTACTTTTCATTTTCAATTTCCAATTACTTAAATAAACTTTATCATGCACAGAGGCCCAAGAGTGGTTTAAGGACAATGTTATTGGGTCGTTCAGAGCCCATACTCTCAACTATGGACTGGATTTAATTCCTTTGCTTATATATGGCCTAAATATATATGGCCCAAACTGCGCAACATGTATTAAGGCAAACGGTAACATTAAATCAATAAATTGTCCATTGAATTATCGAGTAAATGAGCTGGGCCCAAATAATAGCACGCCATTCTTGATTTTCCAAAAATAATAATTTGAACTTTTGGAAAAAATTGCAAAACGAGAGAATTACAAGTTTACAACTTTTATGCTACATGTTATCCTATTATTTGATGTTAAAACTAAATTTGTTATAAGAGACGTTAAATTATGATATCAAATATATTTCATAAAATTTGTATTAAATTTATAAAATATATAAAATACGGTAAAATATAATATTAACGATTTTTAATGCTCTCATTACAGTGTCTTCGACTTCCAATTCCAATTCACAATAACTCAAATGAATATAATTTATATAAACATTTAGCTTGTCGATCACAAGTTTTAACTAATATTCTACTTTAACATATTCTAAATTAGATTGACATAATATTTATCTCTCTCTTCAAATACAATAATCGATTCAAAATCAATCATTACCAGATGAGTATCACATGTAAACAAAATAATTAATTTTTTTGAATAAAATCGGATCATCTACTATCACTCGAATAAAAAAAAATCCTTTACTTTCATTTATGAAACTCTTAAACTTAAATTTGAACCTATCTTAAGTATTAATATATTAATATATAAAGCTCGTGATAACTAAACAATAGAATGTCATCTAATCAACTCTCATAATATATTTACCCAATTAGTTTCTCAATATAAAAATATACTCCCACTAATTAAGATTATCATCAACACCTTTGGTGATCAAATAAAATACTCGTAGTTGGATTTTTTTTTAATCAAACAATTAGTTTTAATTAAAATAAGAATTTATCAATGCTTTCTAAAAATGGAAACCAAAGATGAATCAGAGAAGTCAACTATTCAAGGGCAGCTTGCGCCTTTTATCCGGGAAGCCCGTGTAGAAGTTGGCCAATATATATCAAGTTGAGGGTACGTACGTCAATTTGCTAATCAATAATGGAACTCTACTCTAGCTTATCATATAGTAATAAAAAAAAATTAATAAATGAATATTTTACATAATATCATCATCAACCCCACTAGCACAAGTGGACTCACTCCAAGATCTATTTTAATTTAAAGCTTTTGACCTGTACATTAATCATTCATCATGTATTATATATTTTTTTATAAGTTATTAGGTTCTAATTTGGTTCGTAAGTAAGGTGTTGGGGATATAATACAATTGATTTATCGTATGTATAAAAGGATTTTAAAATCAACTTGGTCAAAAGGCATAACTAAACAATTTGATTAATTATTTTGCTGTCAAATTACATGACTCTTTTACCGTATTCTTCAAATTTACTAAGAACTTGTGAATCTTTTGAATGGGTAACCTAACAAACTCATATTAAAATCTCCATTGTGGAAGCACACCAAATTTATGTAGAAGCGAGCACAATACATAATTGTTAGATTATTGTATAGTATTTTTGTTTAAATTAACTTACTTTCTGATTAATTGTTTCGATCAAATTAGATATGGATAAGAATTACTTATACCATGACAATAAAAAATAAACTATGTATAGGTCTTGAATGAACAATTATTGATGCAGGAGCTTCCAAAACAATCTATCTTTTTATTAGTTTTTTTAGGATTAGAATTTTTATTAGTTAGTTATTTAGTTCCCTTAATTTTTTGTGATTTAGTTTCTATATGAGTCTAAGAGCTATTCAGTTTCCTTAAAAGTTTTATTTCCTTTCAGTTGTCTAGGATTAGAGTCTTATAAAAGAGTTGTAATATTCACTATTTTCAGATATTGATGATTATGAGTTTTTGAAAAAGAAGAGATTTATTCTCTCAAAGGTTCATGAGTGCCTACTTCTCGTGTTCTTGTAGCAAATTTTTCTGATGGAACTTGCCTATAGAATAATCACTATTCTGCCCGGCTTCAATTATTAATTATCTAATGTGAAAAGAATAATAAACTACATAATATAAGCTTAACCAAACATTCCAAATATACAAAAAAATTAATATTTTTTTTCAAAAAAGAAGTAAATTATCGCTGTTACGTGATTATTATTTAGCTATATTAAATAGAGTTTCGATATATTCATCATATATCTAGACGATGTAGTCAAATGAAATAAAATAAAAGGATAGACAATTGGATATTTAGTATAATGTCAAACCAAAACTAGCCTTTTTTTTTACCAAAAGTCCAAAACTAGCTCACTTCACAATTTTCTTGATAGTGAAATACGTATTTTGGTATAACATACGCCGTAGAACAGTAGAAGTCAACTCAAGCCCAAAGTGATCGACAAAGGCCGGTGTTTGTAAGTTTAATAATTTTTTATTTTCTTGTGATTTGGACAGAAGAAAATAAACTAGTACAATTATTTAACTATTGACAGTGTCACCTTTTTGACCAAAATTAGCGCGTGAGATTATCAAAGGCTGCTGAGCTAAGCCCTGGGCTTTTATTATTAATTACTAATTTAAGTAATACTTTGAGCAAGCTAATAAGTTCTTTTTTCTATAATTTTATTTTGATAATTAACTTTTGTTACAGAAAAAGAATTTGAAAACTTAAATCACATTCGCAGCTGGATAGCCGACGATTTTTTTGGGTGGTTTCTTTGAACTTTATCTACCACTTCGGGAGGATTATGACAAATTTTAGGTTATCAATTTTAAACTCTCAATATTTCCTTTCACTAACAAATAAAAGAAAAGTAAAAACAGGCATGCAACAAGAAAAAAAAAACAATGTTATTTCGTTAATATTTTAATATAAAATGGGTTTGGATTTTGGGTACGAATTCCGCTCGTGTGGGTACTTTAGAGTTTAGTACTAGTATTAACTGATAATTGATTTATAATTGTACTTTGATGTTAATAAAATAGATTCGAATATATTTAAGATTTAATGGAAGATATAAAATGATTTATTTACTGCTTCAAAAAAATTGACAGTTTCGAGTCTTTTGACGTTGCATGTCTCTAATTTCAATCCTAGTATTCAAATGTGCTATAAATCAAAATTTTTGAATTATTCTTAATTTAGGTAATTAATTTATCTATATATCACAACTACAAAATGGTCAAATAATTGGCAACATACTGTGGCAATATCCCTAAACCCCACCTCATCCGAAAGTTTATACATAGATTTTAGAGATTTGATATTATGTTCATAAAGAAATGTGAATATAGACTAAAATTACATATATAAAAGACTCTTTCAAATTTCCAAAATATGAATTTAATTAGGTAATGATTGATGAATGAAAATGTGTATGGGATATTATTTACTATTTAGGGTTGTTAACTATAGAAAGGATTTTAATACAAATTCGATCGAGTTTCTATCCGATATTCGACCAAGTTGTGGATTATCTATATAAGGAACCGACAAAATCGAAATCAAAATAGGAATCTAATTTGGTTAAAACAAATTTGAAAATTATAGTAATAAATTTGATTCTCTTTCTTAAAAATTACAGTAATAATATGGATGTGGTTACTTAGTATTTTGATTAGTTTGTGGTCACAATCAATTTTCCACGAGCGGTTCCTTAGCCCTATAAATAGCCATGAAATATATGTACTTTATGCTAAGGTCCAATTCCTTATCTTCAAACCACGTTCACTTGTTGCTTATCAAAAAAAAAAAAAAAACCACGTTCACTTGTAAATTGTGAATCCTCCAATAATTCCTTCATATTTTTCATTACTCCACCAATCTTTTTTTTATTTACAAAAAAGAAAATAGAAAATACTCCACCAATACTTGATTCTTGAATTCTATCAAAACAAATAATAATAATCTTTGCACCTCCCGGTTTATTCTAAACTACATCAAAACTATCTTTATTTCGTTCCAATACTATAAATCAACTGAAATTATGGTAAGTCTCTTTTAACATGTCAAAATTTCAATTTTTTTACAATTTTTGTTAGTTCTTTAAGCACTGATTTTATTTTTATTTTCATTTGAATGGTTATTTCGCAGGAGAATCAGGTCATCACTGGTGTCAAATATGAAGAGGTAATTTATAAATCTGTTTATAATATTTATTTTTTATTTGATTTGTAGTATTATGATCAACAATTGACTCTTTTATCATTTTGTTATTCGATTATTATTAATCTTAAACTTTATTAAATCTCAATTGATCATTAATTTTGCAGGAACACATAGTGAATTCAAGAGGAGTGAAGCTTTTTACGTGCAGATGGTTACCTGAAAACAGTGAACCAAAAGCTTTAATCTTCTTGTGTCATGGATATGCCATGGAGTGTAGCATTTCAATGAAAGGTACTAAATCACATATAGTAAATTTTAAAAAATTAATAATTATCAAAATTTGTGTAAACATTAATTACTCAATTTGTTACAATGTTGTACGAAAATATAGGTTGTGCGACTCGACTCGTTAAGGCAGGGTACGAGGTACACGGTATCGACTGCGAAGGCCATGGAAAATCATCTGGGCTATTGGGATTAATCTCCAATTTTGATGATCTTGTCGATGATTTATCCGAACATTTCACCAATGTTTCTGGTAAAATAATTTTGGTTCTTTTAAATTAATATTTCTTCTTTGGCAATATTAAAGGGGTTAGTTTAAAAACAAAGTTTTAGTCATGGATTATATATATCATGTGGAAGAGAAAATGCTGTAATACTTTATACATGGTCCATAATGGCGACTGATTAACTATATAATTAATCTTCAATAAGGATGACTTTAATTTGAGATTTGTTTTTTCTTTATAATAATGACAATTTGTAGTTTAAATTAAACAAAAGAATTATTCAAAAGTCTAACGGATTCCCTTGGTGGGTGGAGTGTGATTAGGTTAATTGTTTTGAACTTTTGACTTAGTATTTAATTTAATAACTTTTTTATTCTTGATTTTTTATTTATTTATTTTTTAAATGCAGAGAGGAGAGGGAATAAAAGAAAGATGCGAATTTTAATGGGAGAATCCATGGGAGGAGCCATGGTACTGCGTTTACACAGGAAAAAACCAGAGTACTGGGACGGCGCCGTATTGGTTGCGCCCATGTGTAAGGTTAGTCACAATTGCATAATAAATTAATAATTATACTTTGTTATAATATATTGTTATGATATGATCAATATTCTTTTTATATTACAATTCATTTGACTTTATGATTATGACTCCATAGTTTAAAGAAAATTAGTTAGTTAGGCTAATAGAAAAGTCTTCTATATATTTCCTACATATAATATTATATACATTCTATAAAGAATATTGATAATATTAGGAAATATCTTCGGAATATATTCCAATTAACCTATACAATATACTAGGAACAAAGATCAAATAAAAAATATTACTATTAGTAAGCTGTAAGCTAAAATGCATCCGACCTATTTGTTGTATTAACAATAATTTTCAAGAGAATAATTTAACGATTTCACAGTTTTTATTTAATTATCTTAATTTTTTGTTTGAGCCGAACGTATTTTCTTTTTCTTTTGAAAGACTCGATTATTACATCAATATCATTAAAACATAAAAATATATTGAACTGCAAAAAAATTACAAATAAAATAAAACATTAATATTAAATTAGTAGAAAAATTCACATTAATAGGAGTTGAGAGCAAAATGGATATTTTCAGAGCTCAGAGAATATAATTTAGTCTGTTCGGTTCATTTGTGAACTTACATAATGGTTCCAAATATCATTCTTTTCTTTTCTTTGGAGTGGGTACCAAGTATCATTCAAAACTTGATAAAGTGCCAATTTTATTGTGTTTAGGGGTGCGAGTTGCTGATTTGTTCTTAATTAGACAGTGTTAAATACTAATTTTATTTTGGAGGTACAAAGTGCCAAACTCTCAAGTTTTGAGGGTGTAAAGTGACAAAGATTTACAATTATTTGTCTTTGAGTTTTTCCCTGAAAATAAAAGAGGGTACAAAGTGCTGCATTTTTCATATTTCGAAGGTGCAAAGTGTTAAATCTAAGTTTTAGGGGTGCAAAGTACCTATTTTTCATGTTTCGGGGAAACAAAGTGCAAAAAACCCAATGGGACTGTTTGTTTGGCGTTTCCCAAAAAAATTTCGTCTTTGGAAAATGCCAAACAAACATGTTTTCTATTTTCTAAAATAAATTTTCCATCTATCAATTTTCTCAAACTACTCTCTCAAAGCCCAAACAGACAACAATTTTCTTATCTCTAAACAAAATCTATACAAACTCTACTCTGATTTGACGTAAAGTAACATATCTCTTACACAATTTATCTCACAACAAACATGATTTGACATAAAGTCTTATACATCTTACACCTACAACCTAACTCTTCAAAAAAAACCTATACTTATTTTATTTCTCAAACCACTCTCTCAAAATCCAAACAAACAACATTACGCAAATCGAAATTATTTCATAAATCTCCACTACTCTCCCAAACTACTTTCCCAAACACCAAACAAACATGCCCAATATAATTTGCTCTGTTTTTGGTTTATTTGTGAACTTACATTATGATACCAAGTATCATTCTTTTCTTTTCTTTTGAGTGGGTACCAAGTATCATTCAAATCTTGATAAAGTCATCAAATGAATTACGCACGTTGCTTGAAAATAGATGTTTATTGTTTAATGATTAATTTCTTCAACTTATAATATGATTTTGTTATGTAATTATTTAGATTGCTGATGAGATGAGACCAAGCCCATTGGTTGTCCAGATCTTATCTTCTTTGGCTCGCGTCATTCCTACGTGGAAACTTACTCCAACTCCAGACATAATTGATTTAGCTTTTAGAGACCCAATAATTAGAAAGGAGGTAAATTTAATCATCATTTCTTGTAAATATTTTAAATTATTTTATTGGGCCGGTTATGGTATTATTTATTTTACTTGGGCCTGTTATTGTATATTTTGTCAAGTATTTGTATTGGGCCGTTACAACTTTCGTGGGTTTAATTAAGATATCAATTGGGTCACAGGTTAGAACCAATCCGTACACGTACAAAGGCCGACCTCGTCTGCAAACTAGCTACCAATTATATACAGTCAGCATGGATTTGGAGAAAAGGCTTAATGAGGTATGTTTATTCTATAATTTGACTTGTTAATAATTACTATTGGCAATTGAATCATTTACATATAATTCTTGATAATGACTATAACCACCTATTATCGACACAAGGAACTAGTTTTACTTAAATTTTACTTTAAAAATAAATTTAATTCGTAGTTTGATGAGTAAAATTATCTTTGTTGTTGTCCCATTTCACTGTAATTAAACGAAAAAAAATTATTATTTTAATTGAACATCACAACAAGATAGAAACTTACTACTAGCATTGGACTTATGCTCATAACCAAAATTGACTATAGATTTAATTTTTTTTTACATGTTTAAGTTAGATCGCGTAAATTAAGGTAAGGATCAAATATGGCTCGAATCAGACTATAAAGCTTTTCGAGCCCAATACATCCCGGCTCACTCGACTCAACTTCTAAACAAACTTTAATATATCTAGTGAAATTCAAATACAAACTTCATATAGTAATAAAACTTTGGTGATTAAATTAACCATATTTATACATTTGATCTCAATAGGTGACATTGCCATTCATTGTTCTACACGGAGAAGAGGATAAAGTGACTGATCCATCCGTGAGCAAACTTTTGCATGAATCTTCACCGTCCATGGACAAGACATTCAAATTGTACCCAGGAATGTGGCATTCCTTAACCTACGGCGAGTTATCGGAGAATCTCGACATCGTGTTCTCCGACGTTGTCAATTGGTTGGACGACAGAATCTTTTCGGTCAGCGTCAAATTGGAAGAACAACAAAAACTTGACAACGATCAAAATGCGCTCAAACTAAAAATAGATACATAAATTATTAGATCATATATACACATGTCCTGTAAAAGCAGAATCTTTTCTGCATTTTATTCTTTAATAATGAAGTCATTCAATCTTTATTTATTGATATAGGACACAAGAATATTTGAGTGAATTGCAAAAACACCCCCTACATTTGTCTAATTAACAAAAAAATCGTATATTTTGTTTTTTGCAAAAAACCCTTGCTATTTTATATTAGCAAAAAAAAAAAAAAAAACCTCCTACCCCGGAGTACTTATACTTTGTAGGAGAAATGACAATTAAACCCTATTGTTCACTTAAAAAATGTCGACAATTGCCTCTCTATTGACATATAAAGAAATTTCAAATGGGATGGTTTGCTAATAAAGAAATAACACTTGGGAAATTTTTGCTAATAAAAATAACACATGAGTTCTGCCAGTTAAGCAAATTACAAGGGGTAATTTTTGCTATTAGCTTCAAATATTTAGTTGAATTACAACACACTCGTAATAAAAATACATAGGCCATAGTACAAGATTTCTCAAACACATTCTCAATAGTATAAAATTTAAAATTAAGATCAATACTTTAGGCAAATAATATCAAATCATGACAACTCCATCAATCAAAACATTTCTCATAGAATCAACAAACTCAACCATTTGTTCCCTCGAATGCAATGGCGATGGATAAACGCAAATACAATCCAACGCTCCATCACGAATTGTGTCACATAATGCAATCGAAGGGCCGACTCCATGGACCGAAGCGCACCCCATGTAGTCCTCCACGCCTATTTCGTGTTGCATTTTGATTGAGTTATCGAACACGGGTTCCTCAAACACCGATATGAGTGAAGTTCTAAGCGAAGAAGATGGAGTTAGGCTCGGGTTTTGAATGGCTTTGTGCATTAGGAAGTTCAAATCAGCCATATCCGTGAAATGCTTGTTGCACTTCTTGTAATGTGCAAAATCCATGTAACTCCTTTCGGCTAAGTCCCAAAAGTTTTCGGTTCCTTTTACCGTGTGTATGTTGAGGATAGCGGAGTTGTAGAATCCTATAATTCATTAAAATAGATTTCAGTAAAGGAAAGATCAATTCCTTGTTTTTCTTGGTAAATACTATTACCTCCCTAAGGTTTGCCCAAAATTACAAAAAAAAAATTATTTTTTATCCCAAAGAACCCCTTTAAGATTTCAACAACTATAAGTTTGTTGTCTTTTTCTTAGATTTAAGAAAGAGTATATAAAATTTACAACCCCCTGAAGTTTGACCAAATTCTAAAAGTTTCCCTCTAGTTTGAGAAAGAGTGAATAGCAAATTAACTCCCTGTGTTATTCTAAATAGGCAAACTAACTCCTTGTGATAAATAAAAGGGCAAAATACCTCCTTGTGATATCCTAAATAGGCAATTTAACTCCTTGTGATAAGAAAAAGAGCAAAATACCTCCCTGTATTTTTATAAAAGAAGCACATTGCCTCCCTCTAAATTGCTAATTAATTCATATCATAGGGAGTTAAATTGCTCATTGTTTCATTTTACAGGGACGTAAATTGCTCATTATTTCATTTCACAGGGAGTTAAATTGCCTATTTTTATTTTACTTGGAGGTAAATTGCCCATTAAACATATCACAAGGAGTTAACTTGCAAAAAACCCGTTTGAGAAATTACGAAACTTTCCCTAATTGACTTTACATTAGTTCTGTTAAAACTTCCAACTGTCCTTAACTTTCTGGATAATGTAATTTCCCAAACAATGGGGGATTTTTGTAATTCAGCCAAATCCTTTTTTTTTTTTTTTTTGGGTGGGGTCTAATAAATTCTAAGACAGGGCATCTTCTTACCAAAATGATGAGTGGAAAGAGCAGGTTCAAGAGAAGAGCGACAATCAGTGAGAGTGACAACTCCATATTTCTTCTTTAGTTGATCCGAATTTGATTTAGTAGAATGTGCTGCAATTAATCCAGCAGCTACCATTGCTCCACACAATTTAATTCCTCTGGATTTGCAGCCCTGCAAAGTGTTCATTATAGTCTCAATAATGGAATTTTTTTTGTACAATAGCATTTATTCCAAACACAAACTCATAATTATCAAGTATAATGGAAAACGACTTCACAATTTTCTTTTTCCCAAATTAGCAAGTTTTCTGCAAGGTACCTCCTGCAGTTTGACTTAGACTTCAAGTAACAAACATTAAATTCTAGTTCAAGTCGAGTTTGGTCGTACTCAAAACAGTGCATTAACACTTGCCATGAGGTTAGATAAAACGAGAAATGCACTTGTCTTGTAATTGGATTCATTCATCCCCAAATATAGATTCAAGGCTGAACATCCAATGAAATCATAAAGAAAAATTGTCTTTTTAGTCCCACGTTAAGTACTTTTGGTCCACATTTTATAAAATAATTGACGAATTTTTGTAAAGTATGGGACGAAATGTGACGAAGGTCCAGTCCCATGTCACTGAAACTGCATCAATTTATTGAACAAAATAATTGATTATTTAGCTTAGATCCCACGATTATGAATTGGATTAACTATTGTGTGATTTGTGTTTAAATATCAGCAAAGAAATTCCCTAGATACTTTATAGGCACAACACAACCATAATCTTTAATTCTGAAATAATAATAGAAATTTCCGAGTTAATGACAATTTACACTTGTAATATTCGTAATGTTTAATTTACCTCCCAGTGATTTGGAAAAAAAAAACAATTTGCCTCTTGTAATCTTATAAATGTTTCACACCGCCTCGCAGACTAATTATATGTTACACTTTACTCCCCGTGTTATGATAAATATGAAAATTTACCCTCTATGTTACAACCACACTTTTCATGTCCACCCTCAATTTCAAAAAGTGCGTTACACTCTCCAGATGAAAGAGTTAAATTGCTTCTTTAAAAAAATTTCAGACTGTAAAGTGCACTTTTTCAAATCAAAGAAATTTCCCCTATTCATTAATCCAAATTCAAAGCTTTTAATCACATTAGATGAGAATTTAATGCACACATAATATCATGAAGCAATCAATACATTACAAAAATTCTCCAACTTACAGCAAGAATCCGTGCAGTATGGTGTGGGTTAATTTGTAGTCTCACAACCTCAGAACACCTGGGCCATTTAGTGTTCTTAAACTTCAAATTCGTCAGCCTAAATGAACTCATAGAATAGCCCAACATGTCCAATCCATGACCCCAAATTGTCTTCTTTGCCATCCCATTAGGTACCATACTTTCAATTCCCATATCACCCTCGCCTTCATTCTTTATTCCCTTCTGTGTCCCACCACCCTCGCTCACCTGCATTGATTAAAAATTCATTGTTTGTATGTTTCGTTCAATTAAATATTAGAAGATAAATTTTTTTGGTGTTTTAGGTGGAAACTTATGATGAATTTGATCCGTGCTTCCCTTCATGGACTAAAATTCATTTTCTTGGTATGTTTCGACCATTTAATGTATTTAAAGTTTTTCCATAATTTTTTTGGATAAAATTTGTAAATAACAGAAATATATTAAATAGGAATTTTGATCCATGGTCACCTGCACGAGCTCCAAAAGTTCCCTAAGCAATGTCACGGCCGTAGTCCGGTCACATATCGAGGTATGGAACCGTAAAACAACAACAGATTTAGCTTCGGACAAGGCATACACATTGGCATTGAATGCCTCAATGCCATTGCAGGGGAATGAATTAGGATCAGACCATTTATTACTGTTCAATTCATGTTCTAAAATTAAATGAAATTGAGAAATATGGGAGTTTTCTTTGGTGTAGAGGTCTTTTAGTAGTAATGAAGTTGATTGGAGATCATGAAATTTGATATTGACTTGAGGGGTAGTGGATGTGAGGAATGTGAACTCTTTTGTGGTGGTATTGTAATGTAATTTTGAGCGGAGAAGAGGGTGATTATTTTGAAGTTGTTGGAGTATTTTATGTAGAAATAAGGTTTCGGATGGTGATTTGTTTAGATGAAGGGCTAACACGGTTATGCCGGTGCCAGAAGCCATGGCGCGGCACCAGTTTTGCTCGGTGTTGCCCAATGCTCGAGATTTGGTATTAGGCGTTTCCGAGTTAAGATTAGCGCCGGTCATCGTGGTGGCTTGCGGTTGTGTAAATGGCGGTGACATTGGTGGTGATGGTGGAGGAGGGAGTAGAAAAGACAATTTGAAGTGATTGTGTATTTGGAGGAAAAGGATATATGTCTTGGGCTCTTAGTTGGGGTATATATAGTTGAGGAGAAGTTATTAGGATGGGCTGAGTGGTCATGCTGACATTAAGTTGTAGATTTGTAGTACAACTTTTGCATGTGATTTCACATATACACCTTTTATAATTGAGTGAAAGACAAAAACACCCCCTATGCATACCATGTGTTACTTTAACTCTCAAAACCCCCCGTGATCTCAAGTATCAAATACACCTCCTATAAAAGAGAATGTGTTTCAAACGCCAAAACTGCAAGTATTTGTTCACATTTTACTTTTGATATGACAATTTTACCCCTGACATCGAAAGACAAAAATACCCTCTATACTCTGTCTAACTCCCAAAAAGAACCCCATGTATCATTTTAAATCACCAAAACCTCCCTGTGTTTGATTATAAATACCACACTCGACCCAAGTAATATATACTTAATTTTTCAAAAAGAATAAATAAATTAAAAAAAAGCACGTAATGGTAATCTTGTCATTCCACCAAAAGTCAAAAGTAAATTATACTTGGGGTTGAGTGTGGTATTTAGAACCGAACACAGGGGGGGGGGGGTTTGGGGAGTTAAAATAACACAGGGGTTTTTTTGAGAGTTAGCCAAATCATAGGGTTTTTTTTTAGAGTTAGCCAAATCATAGGGGATATTTTTGTCATTTGCTCTTTTATAATTAGTTTTCTAATAAATTATCCTAAAAACTTTAATGATGATAAGTGAAATTCAAATGTATTATATATAAGAAGTTTTATTATATTTACACCAAAATCATGGATTTTTATATGAAATATGAATTTAAACAGTAGTTATTATTCATAAGTAAATTAGAATTTTAAGAAATAACCAAGTAAATTAAGTTCTTCATTTAAAAAGTATTTTAATTTGTACGTAGATATATGAGTTGATAGGGTTCGGAAATGAATGAGGCGCCATTATAATGTTCTTTGACCCAGTTACGAACTACTATTTGTCATTTATAATTTTTAACAAATTCTTCAGTATATATTTTAAAATTATAAAAAAAATTAAATTTTAGTGACATAATATGAAACGCCAAAGTAACTAAAATGATGTACCTAAACACATTAGTAACAAGAAATGTGAAAAAATTGTCATTATTAACATTAATTAGTGATACCCGAAAGTAAAATTAAGTTGAATATGACACGAGTAAAAATATTTTTATGTTAAAATTTTCAATAGAGCTTGATCAAATGAGAGAAACAGTAATTTCTAAGTCCTCAAGAAATGTGGATTAATTATCCAAATTTCTAGTAAGTTATTCTTAGGCCGACTTGAATTCAACTAATCTATTCACTGCATGCAGCACTGTAATACAATATCACTAGAACAGTTTGCAAAACTTATGAATGTCGTTAAAGTATATTCTATACTAGCCTACAACCCGTGCTATGCACGGGGCAAATGCAAAATACTTTTCGTGTTATGCTAAACCTGCAAGAAACTATATCATGAAATTTTTATTGCGCCAAACTTTATTGTGTTTTTAAAAACCACGCAAAAAACACCCAATTTGTGAAAAATAGGTCGTTTTGGATTGACATTTTTTAAGAAATCATATTAAAAATATATCACGTGAAGTTGTAAGGACCAACTTGAAGCATTTTAAAAATTATTTCTTGAAATGTGTCGATCCAAAATGACTTATTTATTACAAATTCGGTGATTTTTGCAGGGTTTTTTAAAACACAAGGAAGCTTGACACAATAAAAATTTCACAGGATAGTTTCTTGTAGGTTAAGCATAACATAGGGGTGTATCTTGCATTTTTCCCACTATGCACGGATCAAAATTAATATACAATTTGTATCCTAGAAATAAAATAAAAAGTATGTTTGTTTGCATTATTACGATATCCACATTTATGAATAATTGCAACTTGAGTACTTTAAATGTTGAAAATTATTATTATATGAGAATTCTACAATTCACAGTATATAGATTATAAATAATATCTAATTGTTGAAGTTGAATTTGTTGATAGGTTGTTTTATGTCATGTCAAATCTTAATTTTGATTATATCAACTTCAACTAATTATTCATATAATAATGTGTGCATTCAATACTCAATATCACGAGATAAATACATTCACAGTTGAGATAAATATATGTATGATTATCTAAATTTCCGCTTAACAATAAAAAACCAAAAAAAAAAAAAAAAGTTGATATATGAGAAAAAGAAGTTATTGTAATTTACAATGGATATAATTAAGTTAATCAAACTAATTAATATAAAGGTCAAACATGTAAACCATATATTTCAAGCTTGTGAATATCCTCTTACCAAAAAATTACCTAATGATATTGTAAGAGGGAATTGCACTTTTTATACCAAACTTTTACCTACTTTATACATTTCATACCATACCTTTTATAATTGCACATTTCATACCAAAATCAATCAACCTTTTTCAATTTACATACCACCGTTAAATTTTTGACGGAATTGGACACGTGTCCGTTAACTCTAAAAAAAAAAAAAAAAAAAAAGGAAAAAAAAAAAAAAGTGTCGCGGGCAGGGGGAATATTTCGGGCAGGAGTTCTGAATTTCACTTTTCATACCAAAACTTTACCTACTTTACACATTGCATACCACACCTTTCAGAATGACACATTTCATACCAAAATCAATCAACTTTTTCAATTTTCATACCGACGTTAAATCACAAAAAAAAAAAAAAAAACCTCGCGGGCACTGTACTACCACATATGTTATTCTTAATTTGAGGAAACTGTAAAAAATCATATGATAGATAACATTCTCGTTTCTTTTTCGAAAGGGTAAATATCTCAGGTTCGTCACTTTTTTACAATTAACCCCTTGAAACAGTAGTACAATATCGGGTCTTCTCAATTTGAGGAAATCGTAATAAAAATCATATGATCGATAACATTTCTGCTTCTTTTTCGAAAGGGTACAAAACTATATTAAGAATATATTAAGATTAAATTTGAATTAAGAAACATTCAAATTTGATTATATTAAATCGAGAACCACATAAATTAAGAAACATTCAAATTTGATTATATTAAATTGAGAATTAAGAAACATTCAAATTTGATTATATTAAATTGAGAAGACCATATGTGGTAGTACTAGTATTAATAAAATCTTCTTATCATCAATCATAAATTAATAAAACTCATAATTGCCCGTAAATTTATACAGAAAAATTTGGCAGAAAAAGTTCAAATGTACGATTTATTGTGGTTTCCCCAAACTGAGTAGACCATATGTTAAAAAACAATGGTCAAAATTGTCACATTTTAGGGGCAATTAATTAATTATAAGAAAGTGACAAATACGAGGGATTTTTTTTGTAAATGAATTATACTTAAAAATTTGGCAGAAAAATTACAAAATTATGATTGAGTATGATTTTCATAGATAGAGAAGACCGTATTTTATTATATTTTGTACCCTTTCGAAAAAGAAGCAGGAATGTTATCGATCATATGATTTATTACGGTTTCCTCAAATTGAGAAGACCCTATATGGTACTACTGTTTCAAGGGGTTAATTGTAAAAAAGTGACGAACCTGAGATACATACCCTTTCAAAAAAGAAACGAGAATGTCATCTATCATATGATTTTTACAGTTTCCTCAAATTAAGAATAACATATGTGGTAGTACAGTGCCCGCGAGGTTTTTTTTTTTTTTTTTGTGATTTAACGTCGGTATGAAAATTGAAAAAGTTGATTGATTTTGGTATGAAATGTGTCATTCTGAAAGGTGTGGTATGCAATGTGTAAAGTAGGTAAAGTTTTGGTATGAAAAGTGAAATTCAGAACTCCTGCCCGAAATATTCCCCCTGCCCGCGACACTTTTTTTTTTTTTCCTTTTTTTTTTTTTTTTTTTAGAGTTAACGGACACGTGTCCAATTCCGTCAAAAATTTAACGGTGGTATGTAAATTGAAAAAGGTTGATTGATTTTGGTATGAAATGTGCAATTATGAAAGGTATGGTATGAAATGTATAAAGTAGGTAAAAGTTTGGTATAAAAAGTGCAATTCCCTCGATATTGTAACTATAAAAAAAAGAAATAACAGCATAATCAAGTATATATATTTTTCTTTCTGCATCTTCTCTAATTATAAAATATATTTATATAAATTTAAAAATAAAATTACAATTAATCATAATTTTAGAAAACTAAGAATAGTACAAATATACTCATTGGAATCATAATATAGGACGAAATTAAAATTGCATTCACATATATCAAAGACACAATTTTAAGATAAATTTATCACAAACTAAAATTAAACAATTTAATAAAAGACTAACCAGTCTAGATGAAATCAAAAAAGTGAAACGCAGTAAACAAAAACTATAAGAAATGCATAATATAAAAAAATGAAAATTCAAAATAAAGTAATCAAATAAAAGAAATCAATGTATATCAAATCACATTAAATCAAATATGAAACAAAAAGAGACAAAATATGAAAATATAGTATTAACCAAAACAATGACAATGCAAAGTATTTTTGACAAATTTGTCATGATTCAAGATGAAATACATGAAAAAGTAATACTATTAAATAGATAAAATAACATAGAATATATACAATCTTCTAAATATTATTCAGACTTTTTATTGCTAAGTAAATTTCAAACAATTTGAATTTAAGAAGTTTTTTTTTCTCAAAAAACAAAAATGAAGAAAATTACTTTACAATAGTACCAAATTCTAAGCGGATGCGCATTATTATCATCCATTCCCTGCATCGGTCCAAATTTTGAATTGTTCAAAGTATCACTCTAAAAAAATAAAAAATTCCAAATAAAAAAATTGTTATGGATTTAAGGATTAACTAATTCAAAACTGAAAAACACTTACGCAAATATGTGCAACAATAACTATGCACCTTTTGTTTAATTACTTCTAAGAAAATATCCTACCATCGCATTAATAAGTGGGAAAAAAAATAAGAATTGCATTATGATTGATAGTATTATATATGCCCGCACCTGAAACAAAAATTTAACATCATGAAGCTCATTGTAGAAGTTGACCTCAGAGAACATAAAAAATTAAAAAGCTTACCTTCTTGTTTAACACATTTGTGGCAGGTGCAAATGGATCAAATTAAAAGGGACTAAACAATACTTGTACATATGAATCATAAATGAAAATTTTAAATGTGTATGATTAAATAGTAAAAAATAAATCGTAAAAGCTTACACTTCTTGTTTAGTGCATTCGTAATTGTTCAAATGAACCTACTACATCAAGAAAAATAAGGTTGGCATTCAAGATTGTCTTGTGCTTGTACCTACAAAGCAAAAAAATCATTAAAAGGATACAGATAAAAATTATATAGAGATACACAATAGTTATTTTTTTAAGCTCACTATCTTTATATAGTTAATTAAAAGAAATATGAATCACATAGCTACAAGTTTAATGAAAACGACGGACGATTAAAGAATGTAGATGATTTTTAGGAACTAATGCATATTAAAAAAGGTTTTTTTTTGGGGGGGCTTTGCAAATTATTCAAACAATTATTTAATGAGAGGTAATAAATACTAATAATTGATATATATAGACTTGTAACTGACCATCTAATATAAAGTAATAGAGGTGAACATTTCCCAAATTACGTACATTATTAGTGTATTAAAGGGGTATTATTTTTAAATAATTTTAACAATTACTTAATGAGAGTTAATTACATTAATGACCAAGAATTGAATTATATATAGAATCATACAATTATCAGCTAATATAAATTAAATGTGATTATACCTAAATTACGGCCATAACATTGGTATGTTTAGTATGTTATTATTATAAAGATATACACCTCATCATAAATGTATTTGATTAGCATTAATTTCTTATTTGACTTATTAATTTAGTTTTAACATTCCTTTTTTTGTAGGATTTAAATTAAAGATGAAATTTATTTTAGAATGTTATCAAAAATATGATTTTTTAGAATTAAAAAAAATTCAAAATTCTAGAAAATTAGGATTTGGTCAAAACAACCAATTGGGGTCAAACACACCCTTCAAATATATATATGTATTAGATGTCTCATTGCCAGATGCTCCAAAAGTTATATGATCCGGCCTCTATATATGTATATATGAGTGTATATATATATTTTTAGGTGCATGCCCTGATGCCCATACTCTAATCTTAAATGTCATCTATTTGTTGATCAAGGACTTTCCCGTGCTTCAATATTTATTTAATGGGACGGCCAACGGGCAGTGTTTTAAAAATCGGATCGGACCGACATCTTCGAATCGGTGTAACCGGTAACCGGTTGTTAATTCGGTCCGGGTAACCCTCCAAAACCAGCTTTGTTCCTGACAAGTTTCAACCGGTAAAAACCGGTCCAAAACTGGTATAACCAATGAACCAGTGAACCGATTGAACCACTGATTTACTAATAAAAATAAAAAGTTTACGCTACAGATTTTTATTTCTCTTCGGCGACCTTTAAACTTCAACAATACTCTAACATCTCTTCTTCTATTTTTCACTTTAGATTAGACAAAATCAACAAGAATAAAAAAAAATCTTATATATAATAAGTTATATTAATATATTCGAGTATCAAATTCATTAGAAAAGTCATTTTTTCACAAACTTCAATTTTTTTTATATATAATTCAATGACAAAATTCATTAATAATTTATCTTTTTCATAGGTGATTAGTAATAAATTATTATAATTTGAATTATTGCGTTGATATCATGTTATCATACTTTCATTCTCAATTCAAATTTTATAGGAAAAATAATTGATCATGAGATAAACATTTAGTTTATGAAAATAAACTTGAAAAAATGAATGATATATTTTTTTAAATAGTTGATTACATACATTAAAATAAAAATTAAAATATTATATTGTAATGACATCACACCGGTTGAATCAGTGGTTAAAACGATTAAACCGATCTAACTAATAACCAATAAGGCTACCGGTTCGATGTCCGATCCGATTTTTAAAACATTGCCGACGGGAGACATTAATTAGAGACAACATGCGTTCGGTTCCGTTTGATAATGTATGTACATATACTCCATCATTCAATTCAATATAAAATAAAGCATGAACTATTATATATATGGATAAAATAATTCACAATATGTCGAAATCATCGAAAATATTTAATTTAGTAATTTTTTTACAATTTTTCTAATGTTACAAAAAATCTCGAATTTTTTTTCAATATTTATCAGACATAAACATAAAGTTTCTATGGCAATTTTTTTAGCTAGTGAATATATTTATATATTATTCATTAAAATATCATAGTCTGTCAGTCTGATCTCCAATAACAACGTACGAAAATAAGTTAATTACGCTCTACTTTTACTTGAATAGATTTCATTTTAATTCTCTTATATATATTTTATGTTCGAACAAAAAATATCATTTACTAAACCAAAAAATAACTTAAATGCAACTATATTTATAATAATAAAAAATAAACCCCTCTACGGCTAGGAGGCCTAAACAAATGCCCAAATTATCTAGGGCATGTTTGTTTGATATTTGAGAAAGTAGTCTGAGAGAGTAGTGGATGTTTGTGAAATAATATCGATTTGTGTAATGTTGTTTATTTGAATTTTGAGAGAGTGGTTTGAGAAATATAGTAGGTGTAAGTTTTTTTTCGAAGAGTTAGGTTGTAGGTGTAAGATATGTAAAGCTTTTATGTCAAATCATGTTTGTTATGTGAGATAAATGGTGTAATATAGTAGAGTTTGTATATGTTTTGTTTATGGCAGCAGATCCTCTGTACCACTTATTTGTACCACTTATGTGTACCACCAATGTGAAGTTGACACATGTCCATATTAATTATAGTGTTATTTGAGTTAACTCTAATAATTAATGTGGTTAAATTTAATTTGAATTAACACTACAATTAATATGGACATATGTCAACTTCACATTGGTGGTACACATAAGTGGTACAAATAAGTGGTACAGAGGATCTGATGCCTTTGTTTATAGATAAGAAAACTATTGTTTGTTTGACTTTTCAGAGAGTAGTATGAAAAAATTGATAGATGAAAAATTTATTTCAAAAAGTAGATAACATGTTTGTTTGACATATTTCAAACACAATTTTTTTTTGGAAAACGCCAAACAAACATGCCCCTAGTCATTGGTCGACTCTGACCATGAAATACATTAACCAAAATACATCCAACGTAGACATTTTTAGCTAGATTAGGTTAATTTATGGTCTTAAGTGATGGGCATGCATGTATATACATGTGAACATTGAATGCAGCTAGCATTATCTTCACATCATAGCTAGCTCTATTTCATTGAATTTTTTTGGATACGCGTGTGGCGATCGATAATGCTCCTTACAGAGGAGTAGTTGGCAATATATGTCAAAATATTTAAGATAAGGTTCCTCTATTATTCTTTGCACTTATTAATTACTGCTTCAACACTTCAGCTGGAAGTTTGAAATTAAATACAGAAACATGTACAAATTAAAGAGCCTTATCACTCCCATGTGGTTCGATCATCATAGAGAAAAGTTACGTACATTTGAATTGTGTAGATCTTTTGGCTAGATTGAGTCTCTGATCCAAATCAAAATTATTGATTTTGTATGTCCCAACTCTTAATATTTTACACTGTTAATTCAACATTATGAATTTATGATATGACTGACTAGTCAACTTAATTAAATAATATTACGTATTAGCAGGAACGGGTCGTGTATATTAATAATTTATAATAAAGTAATCTCATTGGTCACTGAATCAATTTTAACTGGAGTGAATATCAAATTAACTCTCTGTGTTATTTTAAATAGGCAGTTTAATTTCATGTGATAAATAAAAGGGTAAAATACCTGGTTGTGTTTTTATAAAAGAAGTACAATGCCTCCCTCTTGATTTTTATATTTTCACAAGGGGGTAAAATACCCATTATGCTATATTACAGAGATTTAAAGTGCCCATTTACGCATATCACAGGAAGGTAAATTTCCTATTTACGCATATCAATGGGGTAAATTGAGGTGAGTATGTTGTCAAGGGTAAAGTTAAATCGATCATTTCTTACATGAAAATGAAGTCTCAGTCGCATTATAGAGTGTGTTCGCGACACCTCCGCTAACAAGGAGGTAAATTGCTCATTATTTCATTTAAAAGGAAAGTAAATTGCCTATTTTCATATTATAGGAAGGTAAATTGTCCATTAGACATAATACATGAAGTTCACTTTCCAAAAACCCATTTTAATGCCTTCTTCACACGCACACTTTAGTTCTGTTTTGTTATAGGTGCATTATGTTGATCTGTTACTAGCTTATTGATTAATTAAGATAATCATGGATTCAGTTAATTCAATTCTATCTCTTTTTTTTTCCCCAAGGGTTTAATTTATTTCGAGGCGGATTTGACACATTAATTAAGTGGATACCTCTCTCAATGTAGATTTGAACCTGAATCCGCTATTTCATAGTGACTAGTCATTTCCACTAGACCAATCACTTGTTGGTAATTCTCTCTCTCTTTTTCCCCAACCCCCAGTAAATGCAATAGACACAAGAATTATATTAGGAAGAGTGATCGATTTTATCCTGCTAATTATGCTAGTTATGGACCATCAGCACGTGAAGGTAATGATTTCACAATTGAAATAATTCATAACAAATTAAATTTTTTTAGTAAAATGATGAAACGTCGATTGATTATGGGCCTGTTTCTTTGGCGTTTCCCAAAAAAATTTTGTGTTTGGGAAATGCCAAACAAACATGTTTTTTATTTTCTGAAATAAATTTTTATCTCTCAATTTTCTCAAACTATTCTCTCAAAACCCAAACAAACAACATTTTTCTTCTCTAAACAAACTCTACTATGATTTGACATAAAATAAATTCTCTCTTACATAATTTATCTCACAACAAACATGATTTGACATAAGTCTTACACCTACAAACTAACTCTTCCAAAAAAAAACATATACCTACTTTATTTCTCAAATCACTCTCTCAAAACCCAAATCGAGATTATTTCACAAACCTCCACCACTCTCCCAAACTACTTTCCGAAACACCAAACAAACAGGACCTATATGTTGCAACATAGGTTGGGACAGATTTAGAAATTTGATGTAATCGTGGTTAAAGTTCTACGATAATTTAGTAATCAAAATAAAAAAATTAAAAATTTCAATCAAATAGTCAAACTTAAGAATTATATTTCATTACCAAAAAAATATACAAGGAGATACAAAAAAAAGAGATCAAATTTGACCAAAACAACTCCCATAATTACTTAAATTATAGTATATGATAGCTCGTTATGACCTCAAAAGAACCCAAAACATTTACATATCTTAATTACATTTTCAAATGACACCAACTACATTAACAATTGACTATGACGGTTTTTTATTTTATGAAATCGGTCCATAATGACATCATTTGAATTACCAGTAAATATGTATCTCTCTATAATAACAGTTAGATTATCACTTAGTCATTGATCGCCTATTCGACGGCTAGGGTATCAGGTGTGGTAGATGATGGAATTAGGTTTGGGCTTGGACGGGCAAGGGTTTTGGGATGATTATGGTGGGTCAAGTCTTTGGGTTTGACTGAAAGTTGGGCCAGTGGATAATGAATTATCCTAATTGCAAGTAATTTCTGTTTGGACTTGTGTTATGGACCCAAATCACCCAATTGATTGTTGTTTGATTTTAATTATTTGAGTGCTTTGGGTTTATAATACTTGGATTAGTTTAATTATATTTATTAGACTACAGTCATCTGCACAGGATTAAATCTCTTCAAATTGCACAATCAACATGATCTGTCCAATATCACTCTCAAGAATATTTACCTTACTAGTGAGGCTTGATTTTGGCTAGGATTGATTTTATTCCTAACAGACTTATTCCTATTGTCCTATATAAATGCACTGTACATAATTATGAAATGCAAGAATGAAATACTTTTGATTCACTCTCAATGTCTTCCTTTACTGTTTCTGGTTTTTCACAATATTGGATATCATAATAATAAAATAAAATATGAGACCCCACAAGTCCCTCACTAAATCCGCATGTGAACATAGGGCTTAACGGATTTTAGTTCTATGCCGGTCCGACTGTTCGAGTTATAATGATATTTATTCGATCAGAGATTTAATGAGTCTAATTCTATCAAAAAGATATATAATCCAAAGTACATAAAGTAAATGCATACCTAAAATCATCCGTCCGTTAAAAATATGAATACGATCAACATTTTTACTCTATAATCTAATTAATTAATTCGATCAACTTTGCACCTTTTTCATCTGATCGGAACTGCTCCCTAATCTAATTAATTTGTTCATTTAAAGTGTAAAACTAAATTACTAATAGTCCCGATTACAACTTAAAACTAAATAATAATTTATTAAATTAAACTATATAATAGTAATGTATGAGACTGTAATGATACTAATTTAAAGGGTTATTTGCACTTACATCTGGATGAACTATTGCTATTTGGAACATATTCCAAAAACATTATATTTTTGGCAATCACATTCAACCTTTAATAACTTATTAAATGTCAATTTTATCCTTCTCCCTCAACAACTACTTGAACTGATTCCTCTTTTAAGAATTACTTGAATCGATAATAGTAATATGAACATGAGAATATTGAATTGTTTTATTTACATTATAATTTTACTTAAAAAATCATACATAACATATTCTAGTTTCTTCCATGATTCTAATAAAAAACCTCGGACAATGGTGTTGAAAAATATATATATGAAAATTATAACCAGGACACCAAAAAAAAAACTTGTATGTTTATGCACTTTGAGTTACTAAGCATGATGCAATTGCATATATTATTTTTATTTTGATGCTGGTCACAATTTTCATCTATATGTAGACTTGTCAACACTATTGTCCGAGTTTTTGGGTTAGAATCTGAACAAGCTTATGTGATTGTGTGATTATTTTAGGCAAAGTTGTCATAGAAATAAAATAGTATTCAATGTTTGGAGGTACATTCTAAAAAGAAAAAAAAATCAATTTAAGTAGATAATAAGAAGGGTAAAATGGATATTTGATAAGTTATTAACAGTGGAATGATGATATTTTAATAGAAAGGGTGGGATTGCCAAAATTTGAAAAGTATTAGGATAACTGCCAAATAGTAATAGTTCTGGGAGTGTAAGTGCTGTTTGATGCTGTTTAAACTAAACCCAAAGGCCCAATCAGAGCCCACAGGTCACGATTTATTAAAAAGTAATCAAAGCCCACTAAATTCAAACCATAATCGAATCATCATGAGGGCTAAATCGTCAATTCAAGCATCATATCATTCCGACACACCGTGAACCGTCGGATCCATATTTCGTAATACAACGATAAAACACAAGAGGGAGAAAGAGGCTCCTCAAAATTTCAAATTTTCTTAAGTCTCCATAGTCCCGCTCTGCTTTAAATTTGCTCAGGTACAATACAAAACGCTTTCAAAAAAGAGATCTGATACACGAAAAAATCTCAAAGATGTCGTTCAAGGAGAAAGGAGTCAATGTTCAGGTTCTCCTTCGTTGCAGGTGATGGATTTACGATGCTAGGGTTTCTGACATTTCTGTTCATTTAGTTTTTTTTGTCTCAATTTTAGCTTAATGTTCGTGATTTGTGATTATTGTAGGCCGTTTAGCAATGACGAGTTGCGAAATAATGCACCTCAGGTGGTTTCCTGTAACGATTACCAAAGAGAGGTAGCAGTATCGCAGAGTATTGCCGGAAAGCAGATTGATAGGGTGTTTACTTTTGACAAGGTAAATTTATATGTTTTCCATTTGATGGTTTCATTTTCAAAGTTTGATGCTGTTTGAATTTGCTTTCTTCGTTGTTTTTTTCTATTGATCTGTGCTTATAATTCGAATTTGTGAAGAAGATAATTAATAAAGCACAGTGAATATTTTATGTGGAAGTTTGATATTTATTTGCAGAGTTCTACTAATTAATCATTTGTTGATGCGAAGTTGTGCTAGAGTGGGTGGATAAAATCACCCTTCTTAAAGAAAACGCCCACTATAGGGTTCTGAATTTGTACTTTCATGTCCAGGTGTTTGGACCAAATGCACAACAAAAGGATCTATATGAGCAAGCAGTCGTTCCAATAGTGAATGAGGTGTTAGAAGGTTTTAATTGTACAATCTTTGCTTATGGACAAACTGGCACAGGAAAAACGTATACAATGGAAGGTGAATGTAAGAGGTCAAAGGTATTGTACATCCATGAGGTTTTACTGATCATCTTTGAATTTTATATTGTACTCTGTGACTGACTGATAATTTGGTTCATCTCGAAGAGCGGCCCAAATGGAGAGTTGCCTTCAGAAGCTGGAGTCATACCCAGAGCAGTAAAGCAAATTTTTGATACATTAGAGAGTCAAAATGCAGAATACAGTGTGAAAGTCACTTTCCTGGAGCTATATAATGAAGAAATTACTGACTTACTAGCCCCTGAAGAATTATCGAGAGCTGTCCTGGAGGAAAAGCAGAAAAAGCAATTACCACTCATGGAGGATGGGAAGGGCGGTGTTCTTGTCAGAGGACTAGAAGAGGAAATTGTTGCAAGTGCTAGTGAGATTTTCACTTTACTAGAAAGGGGATCTGCGAAACGTAGAACTGCTGAGACCTTACTAAACAAACAATCAAGGTTCCTATTTCAACTGAAATTTGTGATATAGTTATTGCAGTTATTCTGAAATTAATTCTTAACTTGATTCTTTTGGATACCAGTCGATCACATTCTCTCTTTTCCATAACAATACACATAAAAGAAGCAACACCTGAAGGTGAAGAACTAATAAAATGTGGCAAGTTGAATCTGGTCGATTTAGCTGGTTCAGAGAACATCTCTCGATCAGGTGCAAGGGAGGTAAATTCTTGCTTTTGTTATAAAGTAGATAACATGGTTATACTGTTCTTAAGATTTTCTTGGGTGCTTTGAATTTAACAATATTTTCAATGTTTTCAGGGGAGGGCTAGAGAAGCTGGAGAAATAAATAAAAGTTTGCTTACATTAGGGCGAGTAATTAATGCTCTTGTAGAACATCTTGGACATATTCCTTATAGGTTGAATTCTTTAGTGATTATTTAAATTAATTGTCTCTTCTCTAAATTGTTCTCTGAATGATTAATATTTGACCTTGTTATCTATCTTTTAAACAGGGATAGCAAGCTCACACGTTTACTTCGTGATTCGTTGGGGGGAAGAACAAAAACCTGTATCATTGCTACAGTATCACCTGCTGTTCACTGTCTTGAGGAGACCCTTAGCACATTAGATTATGCTCACAGGGCTAAGAATATAAAGAATAAACCTGAGGTTTGTGACAAATCTTACACTTACACTGTCAAAATTTACACTGTTATAAAGCTTATCATTATTATTTGAGCTAATTTGGATGGTCTATTTTCTGTCAACTTGTAGGTGAATCAGAAGATGATGAAATCAACTCTGATTAAGGATCTCTATGGTGAAATAGATCGGCTCAAAGCAGGTAAATTATTTTGATCACATTATAAGGTTTATTTAAAAAAAATTAAATATTAGTATTTCTTATAAATATTTATTTCTCCGACTCTCTCTGTATCTCTCTGCAGAGGTTTATGCTACACGTGAAAAGAACGGGGTCTACATTCCTAAGGATCGATACTATCAAGAGGAGGCTGAAAGAAAGGTGCTACTTTTTGGATCACGCAGTTCTTTTACTTAATAAATTCTTTATTCTTTCAAATAAACTCAACCCGTAGATTTTGTTGAATCTATTGCAATAGTTTAATGGAATGTATATTAGATTTATTCATTATTTCTGGTGATATTCTTTTAAATGCTACACATTTGTTGAGATGAGCCTTTTTATCATCACATATTCTCTCCATTTTAGGCAATGGCTGACCAGATAGAACAAATGGGAATGACAATGGAAAACAATGTGAAGGTAAATTTACTTGGTGTTGTTCACAAACATATCTAAACAAAGATATATTTCAGATGCCTAAACTGGTTTGATGTATGGTATACAGGAAATAGAGGAATTACAAGCGAAATATGATGGTCAGGTTCAACAATGCACGGACTTGAGAAGTAAACTTGATGCAACCCAAGTACGTTATCTTCATTGTGCAGAGTACTGTTTTGAATTCATATGTGACTCTTATGTGAAGTGTTTTGCAGAAAGACTTGAACCAAACAAGCAAGTCGTTGGCAAACACAGAGGACGCGCTAAGGCAATGCCAGTACTCCCTCAAGGAGCGGGACTTTATCATATCTGAACAGATAAAAGCAGGTATGCCATGGTCTTACCGTAGTTGATATATTTTTCCATGTGGTGTCTAAATCATTTTTCTGAATATATGATCAGAAAATGCATTAACTCATCAAGCATGTGTATTACGTGCTGATTTGGAAAAATCCCAGAAGGATAATGCCTCACTGCATCTTAAAATTGGTAAATAGAATTCTTGCCTTCTTCAATTTTTAAGAATTTTGTTCTCTTCAGATGTGCACAACTCAGTGCTTTTGATTGGTGTTATTTGCAGCCAGAGAGGATACACTGCATGCTGATAACAGGTCCACTGTGAACAGTTTTCAAGCTGATCTTTCCCAGCAGCTTGGTACTCTCTGTAACTCGCTGGCTGCTTCTGTGTCTCAACAAAGTGAACACCTCCAATGTGTTGAGAATATCTGTAATTCTTTTCTCGAAGTACATGATAAGGTGTTTGATCCATCATTCTGTGTTTTATATATACATACCTTTTCCCTGCTGATTTTCATTTTCCACTTTCCAACATATCTTACTTCTCTATAATTTTTAGTTATTGAGTTTAACATATATAGCCAGATTTTTATAAGTTTTAAGCCAATCCTCCCTCTTATTTTTTCATTTTAATAATGCATCTTATCTGACAAGGTTTTGTTTGTAGGCTTCCAAAGAACTAAAGAAAAAAGTTAGTTCTTCAAGGGCTTTGTACATATCCCATTTTGAGGATATTCAGAATGTTGTGCGGCTGCACAAAGCAGGCAGTAATGCTGCTCTGGAGGAAGTTTCAGCTCTGGTTTCTTCTAATTCTCACTCTGTTGAAAATGTAAGAAACCTTTGTACCATCCCTAGTTAGCTTGTTTGTGTGCATGCTCTGCTGATAGAGTCTCACCATTTCTTGTTTAAATCTTCTATGTATAGTTTTTAGCTGCAGAGGCTGCTGAAGTGAATTCTATATTTGACGATCTTCAGCAAACTCTGTCAAGTCATCAAGGGGAAATGGCTCACTTAGCAAGTGAGCTTCGGCAGGTCTGTTCATTGTAGTTGTTCTGTTTGGGACACTTCGAAAGATGTTTGTTTTAACATCAAGCATATTCTGTTTATTTTTTCCTTATGGCTGATATATAAACTTGATTTTTTAAGAGATTCAATTCTAGCATGGAGCACTTGATGAACACCTCAGAATCCCTTCATGAATTTCTTGATAAACTTTTGGAAGAATCTAAAAGGCTTGAAACTCATGCAACTCAAGTTGATGTAGTTCAAACAAAATGCATTGATGAATTTCGGAAAGCGTATGAGGTATGAATACATGAAATTGATTCTCGGTTTTGAAGTTTGAATTTCTATTTTAGCTTACCTTTAACCTTCATAACTGCAGGAAAAGTCCAGGTCTGATGCAGAGAAGCTTATTGCTGATATGACCACTCTGGTTTCTGATTGCATGCGTCGTCAGAATGAGATGGTTTGTAACTTTGGTGCTGCATCATTTGTAATTATAATAATTCCTTTGGTCAGTTTAGTCTTTGCTCATCTTATCTTGAGCCTTGACAGGTGGATGCAAGGCTTGGTGATCTCAAGGATACTGTAATTGGAAACAAGATGTTTTTGGATGGACATGTTTTAACAGTGGATAGCATTACAACAGATTTAAAAAGGAAATGGGAGGATTGCTTTACTCAAGCAGAGAGTAGCTATAAGGATAATGCTAATTTCTCTGCAGCAAAGCATTGTCGTATGGAGTTACTTTTGCAGAAATGGTGAGACCCTGCTACTTTTGTTATTCTTCCAGTGTCATCTCATCATATAATGATTGTTGATGTTAAAATTCTTGTGGGTGCCTCAATCAAGTCTCTCTGTCTACTTAATGTTCAACTGTTTTTGAGTAATATTATCATTTTGGGTTTTTTCGTGGTTGCTCCTTATTCGTTTGTTATATTGTCACAGTGTAAGCACGGGCGATACAGCTTTGAAACAGTGGCAAAAACAGCAAGAAACATTGAATGACATGGGAAGTGATCATGCCTCAACCATTGCATCACATGTTAGGTTTGTCAGTCACTCTAGAAGCTTTTATCATGTCATGCATTTGTCCATAACAATTGTTTTTTCAAGCATATTATTACCTTTATAAATGTTTGAACAATTTACATGATTGATTGTTAATCTCTCTCTTATTATGTAACCTTTGAAGCTCGTTCTTTTGACCGAGAACATAGTGCAAAGTTTTTTTAATGTATTTATCCAATGCATCTGATTCAGGAACATAAGTGATAGTAATGAACAGCATGATGCTGAGATTGGAACTGCAAGAGTTGCAGTTGAGGAAGATATCAGAAAGAGTAGCGATGACATAATTCAGTGCTTTGACGGTTAGGATTTTCTTGAAATGTCTTCAGATCTTTTATGCTGTGTGCCTGTGTTTGAAGTTTAATCACTATTTTTTATATTTTATGATGTTCTATATGCTCTTGTTGAAACTGAATATAGTTGCATCACTTGGTCTGCAAGAGCGAAAATATTTGATTTTTATTTGTGTTAATTCAGAGTGAAATTACATTTCCCGATACTCTGTCTCTCACAACATGTGTGCTTTCCTCTATGCTTTTTCAATATTGACAATATTGCCTTTGTTATGATGTTTGCAGTTTTCAGACAGCTAACTGATAACCCTCATGTTTGTCAATAAAGTTTTAGAATTTCACGTTTTAAACTCATCTAATGTGGACCATTTCATAAAAGTAGGTTTGTATAACTGTGGAAGAGGGAGTATTATAATATCATAACTTAAGGCTGAAAATTGTGCACCTCCCTCATATTCTCTATTAGTTTTGGCTTGTTATAGTGACCTTAATTTCAGTATGCGGAACTTGTATTGCTTTGTCAGTGGATCTGTATTAAGTGGACACAAAATTATTATTTGTTGGCTTAAATTGACCTGTATTTTGTAAGTTGATGTTTACAAGTATTGCTACTTCTTCCACTTGTAATGTTAAGTTTTAATCTATTTCACTTGGTGTTCTCTAGAGTTTGTTTTATAGCACATTTCAGAAGGATGCAGTTTCTGATATGGCAACGTATATTATATATTTCAGGCTTGTCAAAGCAGGAGAAATTATCTGTTTCTGAGATTCTATCAACATCTAGAGCTCATTCAGAAACATTGGAGAACCTTCAAAGTGATCATTCTCAGCAGTCGGCCTGTATTAAACAGCATGCTATTGATACTTTACAACAAAAATACATGGTATGTCTTACTTTGTACTTGAACAAAATTCACGTGGTGACATTGCTTCGCCAATTACAACTACTAGCATCTAAATTTGTTATCTTGTTTTCTGCTTCAATTTTTATCACTGCTCATTGTTGTCAAATCTTGTCCGGTATTGCTTATGTGTGTAAATTACTATCCATTGTAATTCTGAATCTTGAATTTCAACAAATTGCATTGAGGGCCCATCGAATATCTCTCTATATCATTGGAAAATTCTTGTCTAGACCCGGTCTTTCATAGACCATACACAAAATCTTGCAAATATGTTTAGTGGACGCACTAATTTTGTTCATGGTCTCGCCTAAGCAAGAATATTCCCTATATCATTGCATACTTGATACTTGCATTAAGGTTACCTTCAACTTATGTTTAATTATCAAATTGTGGTGGTGCTAGGATTATGAGCCAACTGGCACAACACCGATCAGGAATGAGCCAGATATTCCAAGCAAGGGAACAATCGAGTCACTACGAGCAATGCCAATGGAAACCCTTCAAGAAGAATTCCGAGAAAACCATTCATTTGAATCATTTCAAGTGAAGGAACTAAAGCCATGTGTTACTCCTCGAGCTCCACTTTCACAGATCAACTAGTAACTGCAATGCATACTCTGTTTCTTCGTCAACGATGCTCATTTATTCTTTTGTACTTGTAATTCTCATGTATACTTTACTCAATCTAAAAATGAGATTGCTGCTTAACTTGGTCTAGAGCCAGCCTTGAGAGGTGCAGAGTGTTGTAGGTTTATTGGTTTGTGAATAAATCCCTTTTTGGGATTTAGTAATTGTTGTAAGTTTTTCATTTTTCCAATTTTTTTTATTATGAAGGTTTATTTCATTATATAATATATTACCACTTAGTTTAGAGTACAAATGTATGATCTGACATATTTTATTAGGTTCTTTATCTGATTAGAGATACGATGAAATCTAATTTAATTAAGAAAAAAATCATAAATTAAATTCAAGGAGCAAATATTGAACTAAAATGATATTATTCGCTAAAGGTTCAAATCTGATGATAATTTTTTAATATATATATTTGTAGATAATGCTTTATATGGATAAATGATCTTTGTAAAAGTTTATTTCATGAATGACATTATGGAAATAGATCGATGGGTCTTATTCTTTTTTTATGAAAAGGTTCAAATAATGAGTGAATATTTTCATGACTTTAGTATTATTTTTCAGTACACCGAGTCAAACCGTAACAAAAATATGGAGAGATTCTACTTCTATCAATATCTTTTTTACATTTCTTTCAAATGTTTCTTGAAAATTTCTAAAAAAATTCGAAAATTTGTCAATATTTAACTTATAGTAGTTATACTACGAAAACGACTTAAATCCACGCGCCCAACTACAATAACAAAATTTCCAAACATTACTATCAATACCATTTTTCTAAAGAGATTTTTTAAATACTTTGAAACAAAGGATTAGATGTGGCAAGATTTGATATTTTCAACATGTAAGCTCGTGAATGCTTTTGACAAAAATTGTAAAAGTGAGCTAATTGAATAATCAAGTAACATTGACAATTTGTTGAAACGTATGATATATATGATAATATCGAAAGTAAAGTTTTTATTAGATATAAATGAAGTCAGATTCAGAGTTGAGTTGATCCAACCCGAACCCAAATAATCATCAACACAAAGCAAAGTGTTGGTAAATATAAAACATCAGATCATCATAACTCAAGAATCTATACGTAGGTTTCTAACTTTTAAAGAGAAAAGAGATAAATGTAGTAGTTTTATTCTCCTTATCGTAAATTAGTTCATCTCTTCACGATTCATCTGCAGTGGCTTACTCATGCTCCAAGCGTTCAAACTCTCAATTTTGATAGTCTCAGTGCCGTTGTTGAATGCATACAAATGTGCATTGTAATATATTGCTAGAGTCGGATACACTCTAGACGAAATGCAAGTCTTTCCTCCGGCACCAAAACTCTCCACAACAGAATTATCAATCTACGAAAAATAACAAAATTAAAATCTATTTATATAATTAATCCAAGAAAAGTTTAGATGTAGAAGAGATCGATGTGCATACCAAACTTCTTAGCGAAACCTTCATTTCGGTCAAATCAACATCAACAAATCCTCCAAACGAGGGTCTATATGCATCCTTCCCCTCATTTGAATATGACTTGCCATTAGCCAAAGTGGACCTGTCAAAAAATAGTGTTGTATAATTTAGTTTTTGTTACATCTTATTTTTGTAAAGTTTGTTGAATGTAATATATAACCTAGATGCATCCGAACACATAAGAACTAAATGTTTGTTTTGATCTTTGAAAATTCTGAAAAAGACAGGAGTGAATTCTTCCAAGTTTTCTGAAGCCAATGTTATGAGTCCAAATGGACCTAATCCACCGTTAACGGTTGAACCCTTTTGGCCGCAGAGCTTTTGTGCATCATATCTGTCCCAAGTTGGGTCGAATGGCTCAGCCTTGTCCAGGCTTTGGAACGAAAAGGTCACATCAACGTCGGCCTGTAATTATAAGCAACCATCCCAAATTAGTACATATTTTCTTAAACCAAGTTGATTGTAATTCTAAGAATATATACCTGTGCAGCTGTTATTCCATTGATTTCGATCTTTTCACCCCGCACGAGCTCCTTGTTATTCAAATCAACTTTCTGCCTTCTTAGAGCTTCTACTTCTTCAATAGGCCATTGTAGCAATTGCTTTCCATTAGGATCAAGCTCAATTGTACGTGGGATGAGCTAAGAGTTAAACAGGAAAGGGAAATATATATTAGATCATTGTTATATTAATCATGTACGAAGATAGCATTGCATTTTTAATCACATAGGCATTGACCCTCACCACTTTTGGTGCCATTTTTTCAATAATGTTTTGCATTTTAGGGAACAAATGTGACTTAGAAGTACAACTTACTTTTAAATTTTGGGATCAGAACTGCAATTTTATGATGTTCAAAGAATGACAATTTATTCCCTATATTCATAATGTTCAATTTACTTCCCTGTGATTTGAAAAAGAGCAATTTACCCATCTGTGAAAATTTAAAGAAGCAATTTATCCCATTGAGCCGAAAAATGTAACTCGTCGAAATTGAGAGTGGACATAAAAAGAATATTGCAACATAGGGATAACTTGCCACATTTATCATAACAATAAGTGTATACTGTTACATTATCATAACATAGGGAGGTAAAATGTCACATATAAAAATATCAGGGGAGGCAGTGTGAGACTTTATAAAATTACAGAGGGTAAAGTTTTCTTTTTTAAAAATTATAGGGAGGTAAAATATTATATATTTCAAAAGGGGCAAATTGCCATCAATTAGTTTTTTTAAGCAAGGCAATTATAGTACATAATATAATTCAAAAATTGAGAAAAAATATAACCTAACTCATCTAAAAAGCTTAGAGAGAGGAAACATTTAATATATATACTTAACACGTCACTCACATATAGGCAATATTCATTTACTCAAGCTTAACACATGAAATTTTAGAAATGGGTGGTGGAGGGATTCGAATACAGTTCATTTGTTTGACCTGAGCTCTGATACCATATTGAATGACAAACTCATTAAAAAACTTAAGCTGTTAGAGAGATATATCACTTCACATGAACGATTTGAAATACAATTTAACCAAATAATTATTACCTGAATTCCGGCCCAACCCTTTTTGACATCATTGTCCTGAGTATCAGATTCATTGGCCCAACCCCATAAAATCCTTCTATTCTTGCTAGGATCGAAAAATGATTTGGAAGCATAAAAATTCCCATAATCATATCTCAAACCGTTCCAACCATCAATCATTCCTTCATCTGGAACATACCTATCATTTTCATATGTACCAATTGTATAGTACTCATATCTTGTAGCATCAAGGCTTACTTTAAACACATGCCTAACACTTGGGCCTGTAACCGAAGTATCCAGCCCATATTTACCCGAAACCGAAACCGGGTAAAAGTCCGGACATTCCCAATTCCCAGTTTTAGCTTGAGAATGCAATGGATGTTGGGCCTTGACCCAATACATAAAATCTCTACTCCTATACAAATGTGACATGCCTCTATTTCTTCTCCTACCACCAATTGTAATTCTCCAATGTCCATCTGGGCCAAACCAGGCAGTAGTTGGATCACGAAATGCGGTCTTGTTAACGGACGCATGATCTGCGGTGATTAATGGGTTATTTTTTGGCTTGATCCATTTGGTTAGATATGGGTCGGATAAGTTGGCTGGGATTGCATAGTTTTGGACTTGGGTTTGATTATTGTCGATGATACCAGTGTAGAGGATTATGGGCTTGTTTCCGGGTAAGATTGTGGCTGAACCCGACCAACAACCGTATCGGTCGAAGGGCTCTGACGGGTAAATCGCGGGTTCGAGTTTTTTCCAATTGATTAAGTCTTTTGAGACCGAATGGGCCCAAACTATATTGCCCCAAACAGCACCTTCGGGGTTGTATTGGTAAAACAGATGGTAGATGCCGTTGTAATACATTGGTCCTGTTAAAATTAGTAAAATTGGTAAAATTGATTATGAAATAAATCGTAACAAATTATTATTATATTATAGATTAAAAAATAATAGGATTACTCACCATTTGGATCTGACGTTGGTTCATTAAATCCGCCGGGGACATGGAAAAGAAACATATAAAGTAATCAAATAAAAATGAAAGCTTATTATAAATTGGCACTGAAAATCTAGTTTGGACTGGAACTAGTAGAAAGAAATTTCAATGGAGCTAAAGCTACTGAGTTTAATTATAGCATGCAAGTATTTTCAATTTATTGAGACATTATATGAGAATTTTCATAGAGAACAAAGTAAAAGATATCTTTCAAGGAGAATATTAAAATTTCCTTATTTTAAAATGTCTTAAAAAATAAAAACGCACAACCATTTTTTCAGGAAATTTTGAATTTTTAGTATTACGGATTTGAAACCTAAGCATATTTTAATCACATACTTTACAAAAATGAATTTAAGTTTCAATTTCACAAAACGTATCGCACTTCTGGTCCCATCCCCTTATTTTCGTCCAATTTGAAATCCTATTCTAAAATTTGGGACCAAAATCACAATTATGTTAGGTACAAAATTAATTAGAGTATTGATGAACCAATTCATTGGAACTAAAATGCAATTTAATTCACATTTAATTATGAATTTTAAATCGTATGTTAGATAATAACGTATGATTTATTGCTACGTCACGTCATTGAGTTTTCCCCCACAAATTTGCACGCTTGTTTATGGGACCATAGACTATATATTTTGTAAGTAATTCAACATAGAAGAATACGTGCATGCAAGGGTACATAGCTGACTATATATTGGAGACACCTACACGCGCGTATTATTCTATATAGCTAACGTCAAGAAAAGAAACATTAAGTTGGCATTTATATGGGAAATTCTTACCCAGATCGGGTTTGGTCGAACCAAAACTAATTACATGACAAGTATAATACACTTGCTTTGTGATTGGATGTAACTTTCAGGAAAGTGACCAATAATAAGCAAGTGCAATACACTTATTTGGTGGTTGGATGAGTTTGATCAAGCCAGACTTGGGCAAAATTTTTCCATATATAATTAATGTGATTCGAAGAAGACACACATCATTTCATGCATGAAAATAAATTTCAAACTCTTATTTTCAATCGCTACCTTGAAGATTATATAATTATAAAAAAATATTTTTGTCCAAAACTCCATATTGGAAAGTTAATTGAGAAAGAATAATGGGATGAAAAAAGTAAAATAATTTTATAAACATTAAAATCATATTTTCTTTCTTGAGGTCGCCTAGGCTCCAATTTGCAGTCCTCGTGCCCAAGAAATTTATCACGTCATCAATTTTAGAAATATTATGTGTATGACATCATTCATCACAATTAATGGAGAGATTATTTAGTGCAATCGTTATGCCATCAAGTACACGTACTGCAGCCCACCAATACACTTGAGACATGTGGAGTGATAATCCACATCATCGATGTTTTCGCAATGTGAACACAATTTATTGAAATCCTATTTTTTGGGAATATGCCTAGAATATGGAATGATGTGGATTATAACTCCATATATTGACTTATAGGGAGTATTAAGTCATATTATATGAGTTAATATGGCCTAATATAACGTTTGGTGGCATTGCTCTAAATATTTAAATATATATAAATATATATCTAAACTCATAATTCTACAAAACGTATTACGGTAGATTGTTTTAATATAATATGATTCAATCAAATCTACCAAACGTATTTTTAATATGACCTTCAATCCGGCTCCAATCTAATCTACCCTAATCCCATACACCCTACGAAACGGCCCCTAAGTGTATTGATGGGTTGCACCACATGTACTTGATGACGTGATACAACGGTTTCACTAAATAATTTCTCCAATTAATGATATGATAAATTCTTAAGATACAACCCTGATATAAAAAAAAAAAGCACTCCCATCCACCGTCAAATTATAAAAGATGGTAAAAATAGATGAAAATTCACCCATCTCATTAAAAAAAAATCACTCCCATCCACCATCCAACATTCCGAACGTCTCTAATATTGTTTCTATCTCCAATTATTTTGTCTTTCTTCTTTTAATCTCTATTTTTAATTCTCTCTCTTGTATTCAACATATTCCATTTAATATTTTCTTTTCTTTCTTAATTTTATTAATAATCCATATATAGATTTATTCTGCAAAACTAACTGGCTGCCTCTCACAATGCTTGAACAATACATTATATTTCTTGGATAATTTTTTATTTTATATATATATATATATATATATATATATATATATATATATAATTAACATGTTTGAGTTTCATTCAAACATTTTAAAATGGTAATTTACGTAGACACGACCTGACTATTACACTAATTACAAGAACTTGCCATCTTGTTTCAAATATTACAAAGACGCCATTTGATAAAAAAACTGAATCATAAAGCCCCACCTTTATAAGATCTTTTCCTTCTTTTAGGGATCGAATATCAATTGCAACTATTCGGTTGAAGGCTCATTGAGATAGATGTTGATGAACAGTACCCCCTAAAACCGTATAAGAAGTTTTCTACTCAAACGGTTCGAGAAAAAATGATTTGATTCAAAGTTTCGTTTATGCGCGCAAGTCTAATAAATTAAATGACATAAAAAATATAAAATCAATTAGACTATGATTTCAGTCTTTTTTCCTTTCTAACCTAAAAATAAAAGAAAAAATTCATTCGTACTCATAACTCAAATTGGATAACTCTATCTCTATTTTTCAATTTTGCCTAAATCCCCCAAAACCTGAGCACCAAACCAAGTTTGTATTTCCTAAATATTTTGACAAGAATCCTATTTTATTAATGACTCTCTATCTGTATTAATGTAATTCTATTGAGTCTAAATCTCTAATGCCATACGTACAAAGTACATTAAAATATATCTAATCACAATATAAAATAGTACGCACAATAATCCGACGCTATTATCAAATTCTGATGCAATCAAACTCAAATAGAACAATAATACGTCAATAATAACGACTAATTAATTTATATAAAAAAAATAATTATTATGTATAATATTGTATAAATTACTCACCGTTAATCCAATTTCGGGTGGGTTGAAAATGGTATCCGGTTCTATGAACTTGCATCACATTAACCGCAGCTACAGATTGCAACTGCATGGAAACTTTGTGCGATGCTTCGACGACGCCATTATTATTAAATATTAACGTTAAAGAAAACCAAAATAAAATTGAAAGAAAAATACTATTTCTCTTTGAGAGAAACTCCACCATAATTACTAAACGAAGGATCAAGAATATGTATATATATATATGGAGGGGGTATATATAATATATAGGCTAAAGAGAAGAAGAGTTGTATTTAATTAATGGTGATACTTATTCATATTTATATATATTTTTATGATGAAGACAAAGTCAACTGGATTATATATAATTAATTTTACTCATTGGATAACACACTGATTAAATTACCTTATATATATGTGTGTTGGTTTGGAAAAACTGTTTTCTTCTATATTTTCTCCTTGGACTTTGGGTGTGAGATCGGATTATAAGTTTATTTCGTAAACTGACTCGAATTATGTTTTAATTTTTTCCAAAAATACATTTTTTTATGGGATGAATTTACAATAGGGTTCTATAATTTAGACAATAGTAACTTTATTTTCCTGGTTTTAATTATTGCACTAACTAACGATGTAAATTTAGAAAATATTATGGATGAAGTTTGTCCTACGGAGTTGAAGCTTTCGAACTTTATCATAATTTTTGAATGTGTAATCCCAAAGGTCAAAAATATTATGGAAGAACTTTATCACGTTTGAGATCTGAAAACAATCCATATAAAATAGCAAAATCTTAAAATGAACAATATTAGTAATTTATTTCAAAAGTCACAAAACTGAAGCTTTAAGCGAAAGTAATTTTGTGAAAGTGTTGGATGAAGATGAAGATGAAAGAAGACAAGTAATTAAGGGAAGGTTTTGATGATTTCCAAAACATCATAATCAGCTAAGTATGGAAAGCTTAGTTCCCTTAGAAGAATTTTGAGCTGGTAAAAGAAGACATCAGAAGAGTTCAAAGTTCAAAGCTCAGAAGACTAGTGATCTCTTGCTGGATCAGCGAACAGAAGGGTAGATCATCAGCCGAGTCAAATCAGATGAGTTCAGTATTTGATCAGCAGAGTATCTATCAGCAGAGTCGTTTTGATCAGCAGAGCAGAAGAGGTCAAGAGATTAGTCCAACGGTAATAAATGCACTTGGTGTAATAAATGCTGTAAGAGAAGGGTAGTAATGGCAAATGATTGAAGATATCCTCGGATCAGCAGAGTGCATTAAATGCAGCATTAAATGCGATGGACAGAAAGGTACTGTACACAGTACGGAATGCTGCAGGGAGCCGTTTCAAAAAGAGCTGAAGGATGGATTTGATTTGTGACTTGCCTTCAACGGTCATAATTTCATTTCCATGTATAAATAGAGCTGAATTTCAAATCGAGCAATAACAACAACAATCAGAGATCGAAATTTTGAAGCAGAATTTCTCTAAGTCTCAAAAGCTCGAACAGCTCACTCGTCTGGTGGAAGTCATCTGTTGACAGAAACCCAGTTGAAGAAATCAGAAAAACATTATCTGAGTGATTTTGTAATAGCTGAGTGTTGTGCGAAGTGAGAATCCATCTGTGTGAGTGATTCTACTTTAGAGGATAGGTTTTCTTTGTGAATCCCTATTGCGAGCTTACAGCCTTCTCATTAGTTGTTTAGGTGTAAGTGGAGAAATATTGTAATCTTTGTGATTATAGTATAACCCAGAATCTGTGTGATCTGGAAGAGTGGACTAAAGGATTTTTATCCATATAACCACTATAAAAATTCTTTGTGTTATCTTGCATTTAAAGTTTTCTTGCATATTTTAAAGTTTGCATTTTAAACACTTTGAATCAATTAAAAAGATTTTATAAGGAGTTTTAAACTGGGGATAAAATCTTTTTAGAACTTAGTTTACTTGTGAAAAACACTTTCAAACAATCCGCTGCAAGTATACTCTTGAAAAACTGTTTGCTGAAAAACAGCTAAGTCATTGTAAGAAGAGTGGTCAGTCGTCTGTTCAAGATTTGTTCACGATCAGACTAGTCTGCTTACTGTTCTTCATCAGCTTAGTCTGCTGACAGAAGACTGAAAAGTTTTTAAGTTCAAAAAATTTTCAGAGGTCTATTCACCCCCCCCCCCCTCTAGACCTCATCTGACCACTTGGGACCAACAAGTGGTATCAGAGCGGGTGGTTCATTAGAATCAGCTGCCTGATCAACGAGCTTGATCCGAGTGTTTTTCAAAGGTTTTCAAAACTTTTCAAAAGAGCATTTTTTTTGAAAAACAAAAACTTTTTGAAAAATGGATTGTATCAGCCATGTTCCCCACATTGCTGGTATGTCCTTTGAGGACTGGAAAATCAGAATGGAGATTTTCCTTGCTGCCTATAATGACAACATGCATACATGTATCATTAAAGGTCCATTCAGATTCACAAAGACCATAAAGATAAATGAAGTAGATACGGTTGTGGAGAAAGACCTTCATGAGATGACTCCAGAAGAGATAAAGCTTTACAATCTAGATAAAGTTGGGAGATTCATCATGACTAAAGCCCTGGATAATGATCGGTTTGACAAGGTCAAACATTGCAAAACCGCAAAGGAGATGTGGGACAAAGTCAGAGATATGAGCGAAGGCAATGATGCTATTAAAGAGCATCAGCTCAGTGTTGCATTGGAAAAGCTGGACAACTTCAAGATGAAGTCTGGAGAAACCATTGATCAGATGGATACCAGATTCACCAGAACGCTGAATGAAGTTTTGAAGCTGGGAAAGACTTTCACTGACAAAGAGATTTCTGTCAGAGTACTGAAGGCTCTACCATCCAAGTTCAACATGAAGGTGACAGCAATGGAAGAATCAAGAGATCTGGGCAAGATTTCTCTAACAGAGCTGTTCTCCGCACTCAAGGCTTATGAGTATAAACTGCCAAGAATGGGAATTGAAGAAACCTCAACTTCAGGACCCACAGCTGCACTTGTTGCTGCTGAAAACACCAGAAGACCAGCACAGAAAAGCAAAGAAGTGGACTCATCTGATGAAGCCACTCTACTCAACAAAAAGGAGTACACTGCTGGAGATGTAGCATTATTGATGAACAACTTCAAGAAGTTCTATAAGAGAAAAATGAAAAACAAATACAATCATGCTGCTTCTACTTCTAAACCTAACTTTTCTTCTCAGGATAAAGAGGATTATAAATCAAAACTGATGTGTTACAACTGCAGGAAATTGGGACACTTCATAAGAGACTGCCCATATCCAAAAGCAGAGAAGTACACTGAGGAAGAGAAGAAAATGAGAAAAGAAAGAAAGCATCAGAGAGCCAAGGCAATGATGGCTGAAGCAGAAAAGCCAGCTGCTGTCTACTCATCTGATTCAGACTCAGACTCGTCTGATGAAGAATCATCTGATGAAGAAAAACCTGCTCTCCTGTGCCTGATGGCAAAGGAATCTGATGACTCCGAGGATGAGGTAACTCCTCAAGAAAATGAACTATTTAATTCTCTAGAGCAAATGATGTTGAATAATACTACTATTGCTGGAGAATTTGTTAAGCTTAAGGAAGAGATGAACTTGCTAAAAGAGCAAAATAGTTCACTGAAACTTTTAGCTGAAAAGCCTAAAGAATCAGCTGAATATAAACAGCTTGAGCAAGAGCATGAATCTCTGAAAGCTGAATGTGAGGTTTATAAAGGAAAAATCATGGAACTTGAGAAAATCATTGAGTCTCATGATAAGTCTACTGTTGCATCCATGCATACATCTAAGAAACAGGAGACACCTTTGGAAAAGGATAATCTAGAATTGAATCATACTGAAAAATTTATTTCTGCTGACAACAGTAAGGTCATTCTGTATGTTCAAACCTCTAGACCTACCTCATCTGAGAAAGTGGTAAAGGAGAAGAAATCTCCTAAGGCTAAAAAGAGCAAAGAGCCTAGTGTAGGAAATCAGACTAGTAAGACCAAACAGCAGAGTCCTAAGAAGTCTGCTGATAAAGCTAAAGTCAATCAGACTAGTGGTAAAACTAAGTCAAAAACAAATGAGCAAGCACCTAGTAAACCAAAGAAGCATAAGAATAAGAAAAATCAAAATGCTTGGTATGGAAATGAGTCATATTATGTGCAACCTGCTGCATATCATCCTATGTATCATGCACCTCAATTTCCTAATTACTATGCACCTTATCCTGCTCATCCAATGCATGCATATCCTGCATATCATGCACCTTACCCTGCTTATGAACATTATTCATATCATACTAATCATCAACATGACTTATCTGATAACTATGATAAAAATGAAACTGTTCATGCTCCTAAAACTCAGAAACCTAAGAAGCCTAAGACTTCAACATCTTGGGTTGTCAAGGGTGGAACTAATCCTTCAGGACCCTCTCAATAAGGGTACCTAAAACAATTTTATTTTTGTTTTGTAGGTTAGGATTAGGAGTAGGAATAAAGTAGAGAAGATTTGGTACTTGGACAGTGGTTGTTCAAGGCACATGTGTGGAAACATACATGAGTTGACTGATGCAGTTGCTGTGGATGGTCCAAAAGTCACTTTTGGAGACAGCAAAGAAGGCAAGATTAAAGCTAAAGGAAGATTAATCAAGGGAAACATAGAGATATCTGACGTCTCCTATGTTAAAGGACTAAAATATAATCTGCTGAGCATAAGTCAATTTTGTGACAAAGGATATTCAGTCATCTTCTCAACAGATAAGTGCTACGTTGAACAGATTGGTACAAAGAAGGTAATCCTATCTGGAAGACGACAAGGGAATATCTACATAGTTGACTGGAATTCTGTTGACAAGAATTCAAGTGTTTGTTTGGTGGCATCTGCACCAAGTGAAGTCAGTTGGCTATGGCACAAGAGGATGAATCATTTAAACTTCAAGACCATAAACAGATTAATCAAGAATGATTTGGTAGAAGGGATTCCAAAAGCAGTCATGAGCAAAGACAAGCTCTGTGATGCATGTCAGAAGGGTAAACAAATCAAGTCATCATTCAAAGAAAAGAAGCACCAATCTTCTGGAAGAATATTGGAGCTGTTGCATATGGACTTATTTGGACCCATTGATCCAGTCAGCAATGGTGGAAAGAAATACTGCCTAGCTGTTGTGGATGACTATTCAAGATACACTTGGGTGATTTTCATGAAGAAGAAAAGTGAAACCAAGGAACATCTTACCAATCTGATGGAACTGATCCAGAATGAAAAGAGTATTAAGATATTGAAGATCAGATCAGATAGAGGGACAGAGTTTACAAACTCTACTGTTGAAGAGTATTGTAACATGAAGGGAATACATCATGAGTATTCTGCTGCAAGAACCCCTCAACAGAATGGTGTTGCTGAAAGGAGAAACAGAACACTAAAAGAAGCTGTCAGAACCATGATAGCTGAAGCTAAACTGCCTCAAAGATTTTGGGCAGAAGCAACAAACACAGCATGCTTTACCCAGAACAGATGTATGATCAACAAAAATCAGAACAAGACTCCATATGAAGTTTGGAACAATAGAAAGCCAAACATTCACTACTTTAAGATTTTTGGTTGTAAATGTTTTGTATTAAATAATGGGAAAAATCACCTTACTGCATTTGCAGAAAAGGCTGATGAAGCTGTCTTTGTAGGATACTCATCTGTTAGTAAGGCTTATAGAGTTTTCAATAAACGAACATTGCTAATAGAAGAATCTATCCATGTAGTATTTGATGAGCCAAGTCAATCTTCTGAAAAGAATCAAAGTGTAAATCAAGATCTGTCTGCTGATTTACAGAAGTTAGACGTTGGAAGAAATGAAGAATATGTTCCCATCATACTACCTAATCTAAGTTCAGCTGCTAACTCAAGTGCTGTTCAAAATCACAGTGCTGATTGTCTAACAGACGAGTTGCAAACAGCTGACAGACCAGAGACTGTTCAACAGACGGCAAATGTTCAACAGACTACTACTGGAACTCCAACAGTAGTGTTGCAAGATCATAACAGAGGACAACATCCTGATTTGCAGCCCGATCTCAGATGGCTCAAGAATCACCCTCCTGGATTAGTCATTGGTGATCCTTTAGATAGAGTGAAAACAAGAAGAGCTGCTGCACAAGATGCTATGTTTGTTACATTCCTATCTCAAATAGAGCCCAAACAAATTGAAGAAGCTCTCAATGATTCCTTCTGGATAGAAGCTATGCAAGAAGAGTTGAATCAATTTGAAAGGAATGAAGTCTGGTACTTAGTTCCTAGACCAAGTCATCAAAGAGTAATTGGCACTAAGTGGGTATTCAGAAATAAGATGAACGAAGATGGTGTTGTCACCAGAAACAAAGCAAGACTAGTGGCCAAGGGTTATTGTCAAGAAGAAGGAATTGACTTTGATGAAACTTTTGCACCAGTAGCAAGACTTGAAGCAATCAGACTGTTTCTTGCCTATGCTGCTCACAAGAACTTCACTGTCTATCAGATGGATGTGAAGTCTGCTTTTCTCAATGGAGAATTGCAAGAAGAAGTGTATGTTGAACAACCTCCAGGATTTGAAGTCTATCAAGAAGAGGACAAAGTATATCGTCTGAAGAAAGCCCTTTATGGACTGAAACAGGCTCCAAGAGCATGGTATGATACCCTATCTGATTTTCTTTTAATTAAAGGATTTCGAAAAGGTAAGGTAGATAAAACCTTGTTCACAATTGAATGGGAAAATCATATATTAATTGTGCAAATATATGTGGACGATATTATTTTTGGTTCAACTAACCAACAGATGTGTGATAAGTTCTCCAAGCTGATGCAGAACAAGTTTGAAATGAGCATGATGGGTGAACTTAACTACTTTCTTGGATTGCAAGTTAGACAGTTGCCTGATGGAATATTCATCAGCCAAGCAAAGTACACAAGAGATCTGTTCAAGAAATTTGGTATGGAAACTAGCTCAACAGCTACCATTCCTATGTCTACAAGTCTTCGTTTGGATAAAGATGAAGATGGCAAATCAGTGGACATAACCAAATATAGAGGCATTATTGGTTCATTGTTGTATCTAACAGCAAGCAGACCTGATATAATGTACTCAGTTGGAGTCTGTGCAAGATTCCAATCAAACCCCAAAGAATCTCATCTCTTAGCTGCCAAGAGGATATTGAAGTATGTTAAAGGCACTCAAGAATTGGGATTGTGGTATCCTAGAGAATCTGGATTTGAACTAGTTGGCTACTCAGATTCAGACCTTGCTGGCTGCAAGATTGACAGAAAGAGCACAACAGGTGTCTGTCAGTTCTTGGGCAGTCGTCTGATCTCATGGATGAGTAAGAAGCAAACCTCAGTTTCTATATCTACTGCTGAAGCTGAATATATAGCTGCTGGAGCCTGCTGTGCACAGATACTTTGGTTGAAACATCAACTAGAAGACTACAACATCAAGATCAGTGGAATACCAATCTACTGTGACAATACAAGTGCAATCTCACTTACTCAGAATACTACAAGTCATTCAAGGACTAAACATATTGAGATTAAACATCATTTCATTAGAGATCATGTGGAAAAAGGCAATGTTTTGATTGAGTATGTTCATACTGATAATCAGATTGCTGACATCTTCACCAAACCTCTAAGTGAAGCAAGGTTCTCAACTCTAAGAGCTGAGTTAGGTTTACTTAACCTGGATGCATAAGCTGAGGGGGAACTCATCAGAAGACTGGAGTTCAACAGCTTAGTCATCAGTTATTTCATTCAAGAATTAACTCTCAACAGACTAGTTAACTTATGAATTCTTAAAGACAGGGGGAACGTGTAAGACTAGCGGTACTTCTGTTCTAAAGATGAAATCTGTTAATGACAGTTAGTTGAAGTTATGTTACCAAGAAGATGTGTTCTTAATTCTTGAAGATTGAAGATTATTTTATCTTGCTGGATTGACAAACAGCAAAGGAAGATTACTAGCTATTGGCATTCTCTAGTAATATCAGATAACAGATCACTCGTCTGTCAGATAAGTTTAACTCTACTCATCTGATACCTTATATAAGCATGGTCATAAAACGCATTATTAGTAACACGCTTTTATAAGTAAACAGATTAGTGTCGATAGAGTTTCCCGCCCATCTGACATTAAAATAATAAAATTGAAATCCGCGACTCTCATCCGCACGATTAAAAACTGTCAGATTAGATCAACGGTTTAAATAAATCACGAAAACCAAATCAAAAGGAAACCTATAAAATCCGATCTGAACAGCATAGTCGTCTTACGCACTCAAAAATTCTCAAACTTTCTATCTCTCAAACCCTCTTGTTGCGAAAGTTCACTATTTTGCAGAATTTACTCACAAATCTCAGAAATGGACAAAGTTATTGAAGGAAGATACTTCAACTACAGCAAATTCCATTTCTCTGGCACCGATTTGATGCGCGCTTTACTGGAAAAGATCAAGGAAGCATCTTTGGTCCCAGTCTTGGAAGCACACGAAGATAGGGTTTATCTTGAAGATGTATACCACTTCTACACTTCCAGGGAGTTCAACGATGATGACACCGTTATGACTGCTGTCATAGGTGGTAAGAAAATCGCTGTATCTGCTGCTGTTCTTCATGAAATTTATAAGCTGACAGACAAGGGAGGAGATGTGACCTCGTTAGGGTCAGAAAAAGAAGAGGAATTTTGGAAAATTTGTGCTAAGAAGGGAGAGGAGATGACTGGGACTTTAATGAAGACCCAGCTGAAGGATGAATACCAAAGATTTGCTGATATCATAGCAAAGGTTTTGGATTGTGCTACGGGTTCTCTGGATGGCCTACCTAGAAGAAGGCTTCACACTATGATTTGCATTTACTATGGGATGAAAGTGAACTGGGCTGCTCATGTTTATGAGCTGTTAAGTGACAAAAGGCATTCTCATGCCATTCTGCTGAGTAACTTGTTTGCTTCTCTGCATTGCCCTATGGGTGGAGGAAAACAAACCCATGGAAGCAAAGAATTCAAACTCTACGAACCAGTGAGGCAACTGGTGGAAAAACCAAAGAGAAAAGCCTCCAAACAATCCAAGAAGACCCCTTCTAAGAAGAGCAAGAAGGAAGGTCAGACTAGTCAGTCTGCTGAGCCAACAGCACAGTCTGCTGTTGTGGCTGGATCAGCAGAGCCTGAAATTGAAGTCTCTAAGAAGGTGGTAGATGACTTCACTGTTGAAATTGAAAACATGAAGACAGGATCATCCTCTGAAGGAACTGAATCTGAAGAGGAAATTCCACTTCAAAGACTGAAGAGACTAAGGACTAGGAGTGAAGCAAGGGGACCTCCTACTGCCAACCCCCCTGCTGTCAAGAAAATTCCTAAGTCAAAGGCCAAGAGAAAGGTCACTTTCCCTGAAGAGCCTGCTGTAACTGTGAGGAAAACAACAACTGAGGCAGAAAGGCCATTAAATGTTGAAGAACCAGTTGTTGAAGCTACTAAGGCTGCTACTGCTGAGCCTGAAAGTGGTCCTACAGTTGAAATGACAACAGAAGCCTCAACTGCTGCACTATCTGCTGATGTGGAAAAGGAACAGCAGACTAGTACACAAATGGAGGGAGAAATTCTGTTAATACATCCTAATCCAGTTGCTGCAACACCTATCCAAGCAGTTGAAAGCCCTGAATCAAGAAGAAAGAGGTTAGGCAAAACCTCAACCTATGTAACTGCTGCAGAGAAGATGAAACTGGATGTTGCTGAAAAGCAAAGGATTGCTGCTGAGAAAGCAGAAGAAGATAGGCTGAAAAGCCTAGAGTTAAAAAGGCTGGAAGAAGAAGCCAGCAAAATGACTCAAAAGCAGAGAGATGCTTTTGAGGCAGCAGAGTTGGCTGCTGTCATTGAAGCAAGCCTCAAGGATGCTCATGGTCCTCAGCGTACTGGTGGGATAGTTATTGGTGAGCAAAGAGATCCAAATAAACCAATACCAGCTATGCCTGCACCCAAGATTAAGGAAAAGAGAAGAGAAGAAGTCAAACTGTCTCTTGAAATTGTCAGGGAAGACCCTGCAATTTTTGAAGAATTCCTTAGAAGACTGGATGCTGAAAATGAAAGAGTCAACCGTCTGACACTCTTCCATTCTGAAAAGATCAAATACAATAGATGGAGAGAATACAGATTAACAAAGAGTCCTGCTGAAATGGCTAAGTGGAAAGAATTCAAGGCTACAGAAGACTGGTTACTTAAATGGCTTGAGACAAATTCAACCATTCAAGCACTTGATTCAGAGTTCTTTCTGGACAGGTTGAGGATGAGAATATGTCATATAGTCAAGGAAGAGGCCAAGAAGATCTTTGCATCCATTCCTGAGGATTTTGATGACTCAGTAGATCTCAAAGAAAGATCTATCAAGTTGGCTATTGCTCAAGCAATGGAGCTTTGGGCCAAGAAAGCAAGGAAGTTAAGGGGACAACCAAGCTCACTGGTTCCACTTCCTAACATCAAGCATATTGTCTATGGACCAAACATCAAACCCTATGAAGAGCTGCCAGAGGAACCAACAACTACTTTTATTCCTCTTGACAACTTTACTTGGATTTGTAACAGGTCAGCAGTGGACAATGAAGGTTTGATGAGGACAGTTGAAACTGTCAAGAAGATTATATCACCTGCTGATAAAGAAGGAGCAGAGTCCTCTGATCAACCAAAGCAAATTGAGGGTACTTCAGACCCATCTGATCAAGACAAAGTGCAGGATGACAAGTCTGATGCTGCTGATGAATCAAAGAAGGAAGAAGAAATTCCAGCAGATCAGTTAAAGGAGAAAGAAGTTGCTGCTGAAGAAGATGATCAGGCTAAGGAGAAGGAAAGCACTCCAAGCCATGCTGGTGAACCAGCAGATCAGTCCCTTGCAATGATAACTCAACCATCAGAGCAACATCTCAAGAAAACCGTCTCTGCTACTCCATCAGAAGATCCTTCAATATCTCAGAGTTCTCAAACCAATCTGTTGGATTCCATCCAACAACTGATTATCAAATCAATGAAGGAAATGAAGGAGGAGATAAAAGCAGAAGTGATAGCTGCTGTTCATCAACCTATTCAGAAGGTTGCTGCTACTGTTACTACTGACTTACTGAAAGATACTGCTCAGAATGTACAATCTATATGTCAGGATATGGATATACTCAGAAGAAGGACACAAAGCACCACTGAAGGTTGGAAGCAGATTGAACAGACTGTTGAATTGGCTCTCCAAGCAGAAGATGAAGTCATGGGCAACATGATGAAAGACTTCAATGCTTCATCAAATTGGATTTTAGGAACTCAAATCCAGTTGGGTGATCAAGGAGAAGACTTGCTCAAAGAAGTCAAGACTGTTAAAGCCAATCAACTTAACCAGCAAGCTCAGATCAATGCTATGGAAGAAAACATCAAGCTTCTATGTGATTCACTTCTAATCACACCAGTTGTGCCACAATATCCATCTGTCCCTGCTGATGATGACAAAAAGGGGGAAGAAAGGATATTTGGACAGCAAAGGGTTGATTTCCAAAGGGAAGGAAATCAAAATGCTGAGGAAACAGAAGTGTTAGAAGAATCTGAAGAGTCTGCTAATAATAGGAATGAAGCAGCAAATGAAGACACAAGCAGATTAGCAGATGAGAAGATCACTGAAGAAGAAGACCAAGCTGATGAGGAAGAATCTGAAGCAAAAGCTAAGTCAGACAAAGAACTAGCTGCTGCCAAAGATTCAGTTGAAGAACAGCTTGATCCTGATGTTAAAAAGAAGAAGCTAGAGCTGTTGATGCAGAAATTGGAAGTTGGAACCTCCAAGTCTGCTGAAGAAGAAAAGAAGACAGAAGACTAGCTTGGCTAGATTTTCTTTAAAAATTCTTGTAATCCTTTAGAGTATTTTGTACTTTTCATCTTTCAACTTGTAAAATGTAATCAGTTCTATATCTATAAAATTTGCAAGTTTGACTCCAACATATCATTTCTATCTCAGAAATTTTTGAGGATCAAAACTTTAGTTTAGGTACAGGTACTTAGCTGGAGTTTTGTCATCATCAAAAAGGGGGAAATTGTTGGATGAAGATGAAGATGAAAGAAGACAAGTAATTAAGGGAAGGTTTTGATGATTTCCAAAACATCATAATCAGCTAAGTATGGAAAGCTTAGTTCCCTTAGAAGAATTTTGAGCTGGTAAAAGAAGACATCAGAAGAGTTCAAAGTTCAAAGCTCAGAAGACTAGTGATCTCTTGCTGGATCAGCGAACAGAAGGGTAGATCATCAGCCGAGTCAAATCAGATGAGTTCAGTATTTGATCAGCAGAGTATCTATCAGCAGAGTCGTTTTGATCAGCAGAGCAGAAGAGGTCAAGAGATTAGTCCAACGGTAATAAATGCACTTGGTGTAATAAATGCTGTAAGAGAAGGGTAGTAATGGCAAATGATTGAAGATATCCTCGGATCAGCAGAGTGCATTAAATGCAGCATTAAATGCGATGGACAGAAAGGTACTGTACACAGTACGGAATGCTGCAGGGAGCCGTTTCAAAAAGAGCTGAAGGATGGATTTGATTTGTGACTTGCCTTCAACGGTCATAATTTCATTTCCATGTATAAATAGAGCTGAATTTCAAATCGAGCAATAACAACAACAATCAGAGATCGAAATTTTGAAGCAGAATTTCTCTAAGTCTCAAAAGCTCGAACAGCTCACTCGTCTGGTGGAAGTCATCTGTTGACAGAAACCCAGTTGAAGAAATCAGAAAAACATTATCTGAGTGATTTTGTAATAGCTGAGTGTTGTGCGAAGTGAGAATCCATCTGTGTGAGTGATTCTACTTTAGAGGATAGGTTTTCTTTGTGAATCCCTATTGCGAGCTTACAGCCTTCTCATTAGTTGTTTAGGTGTAAGTGGAGAAATATTGTAATCTTTGTGATTATAGTATAACCCAGAATCTGTGTGATCTGGAAGAGTGGACTAAAGGATTTTTATCCATATAACCACTATAAAAATTCTTTGTGTTATCTTGCATTTAAAGTTTTCTTGCATATTTTAAAGTTTGCATTTTAAACACTTTGAATCAATTAAAAAGATTTTATAAGGAGTTTTAAACTGGGGATAAAATCTTTTTAGAACTTAGTTTACTTGTGAAAAACACTTTCAAACAATCCGCTGCAAGTATACTCTTGAAAAACTGTTTGCTGAAAAACAGCTAAGTCATTGTAAGAAGAGTGGTCAGTCGTCTGTTCAAGATTTGTTCACGATCAGACTAGTCTGCTTACTGTTCTTCATCAGCTTAGTCTGCTGACAGAAGACTGAAAAGTTTTTAAGTTCAAAAAATTTTCAGAGGTCTATTCACCCCCCCCCCCCCTCTAGACCTCATCTGACCACTTGGGACCAACAGAAAGCATATTTTCATAATTAATTTCAATTTATGATCAGCTATTGTCAAAATTGTTCATTTGGTTAAAGATATTTTCCACAAAAGTACTTTTTTCAATTGCTAGGTCAAAAAAAAATTTATTTCGCGTGTTTGTTTCTGCAACATGTACAACAATTTAAATTAATGACAGCATTCTCAAAATAATGGATGAACTATCAATGATTCATGCTAACTTCTTTTTCTCATGTTATTAAGAAAAAATGAATTTATTGTGAGTTGAGAGGTTGAAGGAAGGGTGCCAATATAATATATTTATTATTAAATATATTAAGAATATTTTTCTCGTAATGTAAAATATATACTGTATATATTTAGGAAAATGATTATATAACAGTCAAAACTTCACAGCCCTTTGTACAACCCTTGTTTTATGCTTTTAAAATTAATTGGTTTACCTAATAACTGTGTAACAAGTTTTTTCTTCAAATGATCTTTTTATTCTATTAACAACCCATGCAACTTTAAAAAATTACAAAAAAGCACATAAATTTTACGATATTACTCCTATAAAAAATAATTTATTACTTTTCAAATGATAATTTAAAGTCATAATTTAAAAGTATTTGCAATGTCTAGAATTTAGGATTTATTAATTACATAATGTTTAATTTAGGGTTTAAGTTTTAGGGTTTAGGATTTTAGGGTATAGGGTATAGGGTTTAGGGGTTTAGGGTTTTAGGGTATAGGGTTTAGGGTTTAGGGTTTATCCTTTACAAATAGGGGATTTATTTTCTTGATAATTATTTATGGGTTAAATCATCAATTTAGTTTTTTTTCTCTTTTATATTAAAATTATATTTTTAGTATTTTATTGGCAGTATATGATATGTTTGAAATTGATGATTTTGTTTTAATTATTTTGTAAATAGGGGGCCTTTTTTACAATTTAAAGTTTATAGTCTAACTTTGTCAAAATAGTTGATTTAGGAAAGAGAATATTGGTTGTACAAAAGTCAGTGACACATGAACTGTTATGCTAGCATTATTCATATATTTATGGTGATCATGTTCTTTTGATTCAACCGAAAAAAGTACATCTCTAATATTTTATAAGGTGCAGATTACTAACGCATGTTAAATGGATCATATAAACTGTAAAAATTACATAAGAAAAATGAACCAGTTAATTAGGATTTAATATTCTTAAATTTTATAGTCATAGAGTTAGGTTTTGAATTTAAATCAGTACACATGCAAAGTTATATATTCTCAAATAAATAAAGTATAACAGCTAGATAGCTTGCAAGCAAGCCGTCAAAGAAAGGAATTATTTTATACTCCCTCCATATCATTAATATCATTATTCTTCTTGATCCATTTACTTTTGACAAGAAGTTTTAAAAAAATAAAAGTTTTAGGTAGTTTTACATTCATGTCCTTAAAAGAAGTGGTAGATAATTAGTGGTGTGAAATCATTAATTTATGTATGGGGATAATTTTGAAAAAAATAATTATGTTTTAGTAAAAGGGAGTGTTGCATTAGGGGATAAATTTTATTTTTAATCCTCTAAAGTGATTGCGTTTCAAAATTGACATTTAATTGTGGTACCTCGTACATTTAATTGTGGTACCTCGACAATATACGTAATTTATTGTGTAGTCATCATTAATTTTGGTCATTATCACAAAAAATCATCAATTTATGTCATATTTGATCCAAAAATTATTTTTTTGCCGAAAATCATCTTATGTCCAATCTGATCGAAAATTTTAATTTTAGCCAAAATTATAATTTTTCGAATGACACTTAACAATTGGGAATTTCTGACTCCAAAATTTGCTAGTCCAAGTCACGTGATAGATCTATAACTTCAATTTTTGAGAAAAAAAAACTGTTAAAGTTAACCCACAAGATCGGTTATGGAAACGGTTAAAGTCCCCCCATAAATCGAAGATACCTAATTTTATTTATTAAGATAAAAACATGTCAAATTTATACAAATTATATTGTACGATTCTAATTTTTAATAAAAATTGAAGTTATAGGCCAATCACGTGACTTGGACTTGCAAATTTCGGAGTCAGAATAGGAAATTCCCAAGTTTTATGTGTCACTCGACAACGATATTTTTGGTTAGGAAAATGATTATATAACAGCCAAAACTTCACAGCCATTTGTACAACCTTTGTTTTATGCTTTTAAAATTAATTGTGTTACCTACTACCTGTGTAACAGGTTTTTTCTTCAAATCTTTTTATTCTATTAACAACCCACTCAACTTTAAAAAATTACAAAAGAGCACCTAAGTTTTACGATATTACTCGTATAAAAAATAATTTATTACTTTTCAAATGATAATTATCATTTATCAATATTGAATAAAAAATATTTGGAAAATTATAATAAAAATATAAGTCATAATTTAAAAGCATTTGCAATGTCTAGACTTTAGAATTTATGTGTTTAATTTAGGGTTTAAGTTTTAGGGTATAGGGTTTAGGGTTTTAGGGTATATGATTTTAGTGTTTAGGGTTTATCCTTTACAAATAGGGGCTATATTTTCTTGATAATTATTTATGGGGCATATCATCAATTTAGTTTTTTTTTCTTTTATATTAAAATAATATTTTCAGTATTTTATTGGCAGTATATGTAGACATGATATGTTTGAAATGATGATTTTGTTTTAATTATTTTATAAATAGGGTTTATTTTCTTATTTATGGTTATTTTGGGCCTTTTTTACAATTTAAATTTTATAGTCCAACTTTGTCAAAATAGTTGATTTAGGGAAGAGAATACCGACTGTACAAAAGTCTGTGACACATGGACTGTGATGATGTTTTGTCAAAACTTTGTCAAAACATTGTTGTTTTGGTTAAAATTAAAATTTTCGGTCAAATTGGACATAAATTGATGATGTTCGGCGATGAGGAATGACACAATAAATGACATATAATGTCGAGGTACAACGATAAAAGTGTCAATTTTGAAACATGGCCACTTTAGAGTGCCAAAAATAAAATTTGAACATCCCAATCCCAAAAATGAAGGAATAAAAAAATGGAACGGATAAAATATATAATTAAATATTCATTAAATATACCACACTCAAATTAAGAAAAATGGAGTAAAAATATTAAAGAGATAGGTATTCAGGCACAAAAAAAATGAAAATATAGGGAGTAATATATATATATATATATATATATATATATATATATATATATATATATATATATATATATATATATATATATATATATAACGCATCCGATATTTTTGTTACGACAGTGTAATGGAGAATGGATGCGAGAAAGAGACTTTCATTTAGAGTCTTTTTTTTTTTTATTGAATTTAACAAAAAAACAGGAAATAGTCTCTCTTTCTGATCTTACGCTTTTTCGTTGGAGATAAAAATAAAAATAAAGTAGAGCATGCAAGATACACTATGATATGAGATAGAAGATCAATAAAGTATATTTTGATTGTGGGGTGTACAAATTACAAGTAATGAGGGTCCTATTTGAGCATTATAGGATGCCGTACAAGCTAGAGGCTAAATACGTACAACTAAGGTGATCTAATCTAACTCATGTGGAAATTCGAGCATGTGGCTTCGATCATGGAGCAGCCCAAAAATCTCCCTTCCTTCATAAATGCGAGTGGTATTTATAGTTGAGGCGGTGTGCTAGGTGAACATCCACAGGGGTATATTTCTTGGCCCAAGGGCCTGGGCCTGGGGTTGGCCCAATGGTAAATTCGACCATGAGCCCCTCTGCTGGCGATCGGACTGAGCTAATTGGAGTTCAAAGCTTCGGGATCTAAATTATGCCTTCAAGGTCGGATTCAGGGTCTTCAATGAGCTCAAGGTCAGATTCAAGTTCTTCAATGAGCTCAAGGTCGGATTCAAGGTCTTCAATGAGCTCAAGGTCGGATTCAGGGTCTTCAATGAGCTCAAGGTCGAATTTTAGGTCTTCAATGAGCTCAAGGTCGGATTTTAGGGTCTTTGATCCAGTCATGAGCCCCAGAATAAAGATTTCAAAGTACCCCTCATCAATACTCCCCCACTTCTCGAGCGTAAGGTGAAGCTGATGCTCGGAGAAGTAGAAAATGCTTGAGGATCGCTATTTTGTGTTTCGGATATGCCTCGTTAAAAACCTAGCTCGGAAAAAACCCAATGGGATAAAAACCGAACCAGGGAAAAAGAGTGCATATCTTAGAAACTCCAAAATATATTAGGGATCGGAATTATGCATTCGGGGTCGGATTTTCTAGTGTTTGATCACACACGACTTGTAATTCACGATCAAAATCATGCCTTTAAGGTCGGATTCAGGGTCTTCAATTTAGCATGAGCTCTGAATTCAGGATCTTCAATTCAGCATAAGTTCCCGAAATAAAGAATCGAAACCCTAGATCGGAGATTATCGGTCGAATTTAGTAAAAACCCTGAAAGCTGATAACCAATAGCATATAGATCCATAACGTCTGGTTCGAAAGATTTCAAAGACAAGGCCAAAGTAGAAGAAGGATCGGAATCCCCGGAAAGCTGATAACCAATAACATATAGATCCATAATGTCTAGTTCGAAAGATTTCACCCTTTAGTTTTAATTGGATAGCAACAGCTTTCACCTGAGGGTCATAGCAATGGCTTTCACCCTTTAGTTTTAATCGGTCATAGCAACAACTTTCACCGAGGGGATTTCACCCTTTAGTTTTAATCGATCATAGCAACAGCTTTCACCTGAGGGTCATAGCAACAACTTTCACCTGAGGGTCATAGAATGGCTTTCACCCTTTAGTTTTAATCGGTCATAGCAATAGCTTTCACCTGAGGGTCATAGAAACGGCTTTCACCCTTTAGTTTTGATCGGTCATAGCAATGGCTTTCACCTGGGGGTCATAGCAATGGCTTTCACCCTTTAGTTTTAATCGGTCATAGCAACAGCTTTCACCTGAGGGTCATAGCAACGGCTTTCACCCTTTAGTTTTAATCGGTCGTAGCAACAGCTTTCACCTGAGGGTCATAGCAATGGCTTTCACCCTTTAGTTTTAATCAGAGGATTTGATCCTGGAGATATAAGAATTTGATCTTCGAGATCTGATAATTTGATCTTGGGGATCTAATAATTTGATCTTGAGAATTTGACCTTGGAGATCTGAGAATTCGACCTTGGAGATCCAAGAATTTGATCTTGGAGATCTAAAAATTTGACCTTGGGGATCTAACAATTTCGACCTTGGATACTTGATAATTTGATCTTGAATATCTAATAATTTGATCCTGAAGATATGAGAATTTGATCTTGGAGATCTGAGAATTCGACCTTGGAGATCCAAGAATTCGACCTTGGAGATTCAAGAATTTGAGTTTGGAGATCTAAAAATTCGATCTTGGAGACCTGATAATTTGATCTTGAATATCTAATAATTTGATCCTGAAGATATGAGAATTTGATCTTGGAGATCTGAGAATTCGACCTTGGAGATCCAAGAATTCGACCTTAGAGATTCAAGAATTTGATCTTGGAGATCTAAAAATTCGATCTTGGAGACCTGATAATTTGATCTTGAATATCTAATAATTTGATCATGAAGATATGAGAATTTGATCCTAGAGATCTGAGAATTCGACCTTGGAGATTCAAGAATTTGATCTTGGAGATCTAAAAATTTGATCTCGGAGATATAAGAATTCGACCCTGGTGATTTGATAATTCGATCCTGGAGATATAAGAATTCGACCCTGGTGATATAAGAATTTGCGCTCCTCCTGCATGAGAAGATTCACTTGATTGTTCGTGAATTGCCTTGTAGTAGGCATATTTCGATCTAACACCCAAATAATACCCCACGGTGGGCGCCAATTGATCTTACGCTTTTTCATTGGAGATCAAAAAAAAAAAGTAGAGCATGCAAGATACACTATGATATGAGATAGAAGATCAATAAAGTATATTTTGATCATGGGGTGTACAGATTACAAGTAATGAGGGTCCTATTTTAGCATTATAGGATGCCGTACAAGCTAGTGGCTAAATACATACAACTAAGGTGATCTAATCTAACTCATGTGGAAATTCGAGCATGTGGCTTCGATCATGGAGCAACCCAAAAATCTCCCTTCCTTCATAAATGCGAGTGGTATTTATAGTTGAGGCGGTGTGCTAGGTGAACCATCCACAGGGGTATATTTCTTGGCCCAAGGGCCTGGGCCTGGGGTTGGCCCAATGGTAAATTCAACCATGAGCACCTCTGCTGGCGATCGGACTGAGCTAATTGGAGTTCAAAGCTTCGGGATCTAAATTATGCCTTCAAGGTCGGATTCAGGGTCTTCAATCAGCTCAAGGTCGGATTCAGGGTCTTCAATGAGCTCAAGGTCGGATTTTAGGGTCTTCAATGAGCTCAAGGTCGGATTTTAGGTCTTCAATGAGCTCAAGGTCAGATTTTAGGGTCTTTGATCCAGTCATGAGCCCCAGAATAAAGATTCCAAAGTACCCCTCATCACTTTCTAAGAGATAAGACTTAAAAGAAAATGTCTTTTTGCTTTGACCCGTGGTAAGATCTACTCTGGAGTTTTCGATTTATCTGAAGGAAACGGAGATAGAACAAAGAAGACACTCAAAAAAAATTAAAAATGAAATTAAGAAAATTATGTATATGGAATTGGAATAGTTTAGTATACATAGAAATTATAAAAGTATCTTTATTTTCTCAATCTGCCGAACAAGATCTAAGAATAAATCCCCCTACATATATATATAGGATATTTTAAGAAGTGAACATCTTTCCTTCGTAGCGGGGTCCGGGGAAAGAATCTGAAAGGTGATTTCACTATATTTCTGACCGGGGACAGGCCTTATCACAAGAAGAAAAAAAATTGTTAGGGCGATAGCTCTGAAAAGACAAATTTTCTATCTTTTCTTTCATCTCGAGAGAATTCGATCTGAAGGAGCTAATTCACCGATATTCGAAATCTTAGTGAAACACTGGATTTCTTATCTCATGTATGCTTTTCATAAAAAAATACCAATTGAAGTGGAGGGTTTCTTCAAACAACAAAGGGCTGGGTCAACTATTCAATCAAATGATATTGAACATGTTTCCCATCTCTTCTCGAGAAACAAGTGGGCTATTTCTTTGCAAAATTGTGCTCAATTTTCAACTCAACACCGTTTTGAGTGAGATTTTTCGTACAACCTTTGTTTTATATTTTTAGAGTTAATTGTGTTACCTACTACCTGTTTAACAGGTTTCTTCTTGAAATTATTTTTTTAATCTATTAACAACCCAATCAACTTTCAAAAATTATAAAAGAGAAGCAAAATTTTCCGATATTACTCATATAAAAAATAATTCAATAATTTCCAAATGATAATTGAACATTCATCAATATTTGAATATAAATATCCCAACTTTAAAAAATTACAAAAGAACACCTAAATTATACGATATTACTCATATAAAAAATAAATCATTACTTTCAAATGTTAATTTATCATTTATCAATATTTGAATATAAAATATCTCAAATAAAAATATAAACTCATAATTTAAAAGTATTTGCAATGCCTAGAATTTAGGGTTTATAACATAATATTTAATTTAGGGTTTGATTTAGGATTTAGGATTTTAGGGTTTATGGTTTATTTTTATTTGATGATTAATTATGGTTTTTTTTTTTTTTTTGCCATTTTATATTATGGGATGTGATGTTATCATAGTCCATATCAATATTTCAAGTAATAAAATTAGAATTCAATGCGCCTTTCTGGAAAATAATATATTAAATTTAATTTGGCCTAACCTATATTTACATGATAAGAATGACCAATCACAAAGCAAAAGTAATACATTTGACACGCAGTTGGATGGATTTGGCCGCACCGAACACGTTAGGACAAGAAATTTACCCATTTTATTGTAATTTTTCCGGTGAAGCGATAAATATATCATTACATCAATATATCTATTTACATCAGAGATTTAACTAACAAAACTAATATTAAATTATAAAAAAAATCCATAATTCTGATGGAATTTGAACCCAAAACCTCCAGAATCATGGTGGCTCAATTTTGCCATCAGACTAGGCCTCTTCGACTACCCATTTTGTTGATTATGGGCTGCAAATTTTTGGTTCTTGGAGATAAATAAATTAAATTTGTATTTCTATATATCTCGGTCATTATTGGCTCCAAAAGAACCCGATTTCTCTAATAATAAATTTGGTAATCCAGTTCGGTGACTTACTAAAAATGAAAGTTTTGGTGATAAGATTGATTTTTTTTGGGGGACACTAGATTATTCAAAAATATCTTCATTTTTTTTTAGCAAACGAGTATGTTACATTTAATTATTTCATTATGCAGTAAATTTTCTGGGCTTTTTAGCAGAGGAAGAGCAACCATAGATATTGTCACTAAATTATAGTGAAAATTATAGTGACAATTTTTATTCTCACTAAAAGATTGTCTCTGATCGTCAATAGTGACAATTTAAATTTTATACTCTTGTCACTAATAATCATTAGTGACAATTTAAAAATATATTTTGTCGCTATTGTCGATATTTAAAAAATTCTTTAATTATTAGAAGTGCCAACAACAGCCTCTTAAAAATTGTACGTATACGTGATCTAAATTGAATGATCAAGTAACATTGACAAATTTGTTGAAAATAGGAAAGATATTTATGATAATATTGAAAGTGAAGTTTTTATTAGATATAAATGAAGTCAGATTCGGAATTGGGCTGCTCCAATCCGAACCCGAACAACCATCAACAAATAGCAAAGTGTTGGTAAATATTACATAGGTCCTACTTTAAAGATAAATGTAGTAGTTTTATTCTCCTTATCATAAACTAGTTCATCTCTAAATGGTTCATCTGCAGTGGCTTACTCATGCTCCAAGCATTCAAACTCTCAATTTTGATAGTCTCAGAGCCATTGTTGAATGCATACAAATGTGCATTGTTATATATTGCTAGAGTCGGATACACTCTAGACGAAATGCAAGTCTTTCCTCCGGCAGCAAAACTCTCCACAACAGAATTATCAATCTACGAAAAATAACAAAATTAAAATCTATTTATATAATTAATCCAAGAAAAGTTTAGATGTCGAAGAGATCGATGTGCATACCAAACTTCTTAGCGAAAGCTTCATTTCGGTCAAATCAACATCAACAAATCCTCCAAACGAGGGTCTATATGCATCCTTACCCTCATTTGAATATGACTTGCCATTAGCCAAAGTGGACCTGTCAAAAAATAGTGTTAGTATAATTTAGTTTTTGTTACATCTTATTTTTGTAAAGTTTGTTGAATGTAATATATAACCTAGATGCATCCGAACACATAAGAACTAAATGTTTGTTTTGATCTTTGAAAATTCTGAAAAAGACAGGAGTGAATTCTTCCATGTATTCTGAAGCCAATGTTATGAGTCCAAATGGACCTAATCCACCGTTAACGGTTGAACCCTTTTGGCCGCAGAGCTTTTGTGCATCATATCTGTCCCAAGTTGGGTCGAATGGTTCAGCCTTGTCCAGGCTTTGGAACGAAAAGGTCACATCAACGTCGGCCTGTAATTTATAAGCAACGGTGCCAAATTAGTACATATTTTCTTAAACCAAGTTGATTGTAATTTTAAGAATATATACCTGTGCAGCTGTAATTCCATTGATTTCGATCTTTTCACCCTGCACGAGCTCCTTGTTATTCAAATCGACCTTCTGCCTTCTTAGAGCTTCTACTTCTTCAATAGGCCATTGAAGCAATTGCTTTCCATTAGGATCAAGCACAATTGTACGTGGGATGAGCTTAAGAGTTAAACAGGAAAGGGAAATATATATTAGATCATTGTTATATTAATCATATATGAAGATAGCATTGCATTTTTAATCACATAGGCATTGACCCTCACCACTTTTGGCCCCGTACATCACAAAATTGCACTTTTAGTGACATTTTTTCAATAATGTTTTGCACTTAATGAAACAAATTTAACTAAAAGTACAATTTATTTTAAAATTTTGGGATCAGAAGCGAAATTTTCTGATGAACAGAGCGAAGAGTGCTATTCTTTTAGCATGAGACTAGATACTCCCTCCGTCCTTTTTATTTGCTCTCTTGAGTTTTGACACGTAGTTATAGGTATGAGTTAAAAAGGTAAAAAATTTATGTATTTTTATTTTTATGCCCTCAAAAGTAATGGTAGAAGAATTAGTGATGTCAAATTAATTCTTTATGTCAAACCTAGGGAAATTTTTACCCAGATCGAGTTCGAACTCAAACTAATTACATGGCAAGTGTAATACATTTGCTTTAAAATTGGATGTAACTTCCAGGAAAGTGACCAATCACAAATCAAGTGCAATACACTTGCTTGGTGGTTGGATGAGTTTGGCCAAGTCAGGCTTGGACAAGAATTTTCCCCAAAGCTATCCAACCACCAAATGTATTGCATTTGTTTTGTAATTGGTCACTCTCTGGGAGTAACATCCAATACCAAAGCAAATGTATTGTACTTGACTTGTAGTTACTTTGGGTTCGGCCAAATCCGATGTGGATAAGAATTTCCCAAAAACAAGGGAGTAATATTTTTTTAAAATTGAGACAAGAAATGTCAAGGGCCAAGTTATGCAAAGGACTTAATTTAACCAAATAATTATTATTACCTGAATTCCGGCCCAACCCTTCTTCACGTCATCGTCCTGAGTATCAGATTCATTGGCCCAACCCCACAAAATCCTTCTATTTGTGCTAGGATCGAAAAATGATTTGGAAGCATAAAGATTCCCATAATCATATCTCAAACCGTTCCAACCATCAATCATTCCTTCATCAGGAACATACTTATCATTTTCATATGTACCAATTGTATAGTAATCATATCTTCTAACATCAAGGCTAACTTTAAACACGTGCCTAACATTCGGGCCCATAACCGAAGTATCAAGCCCATGTTTACCCGAAACGGAAACCGGATAAAAGTCCGGACATTCCCAATTCCCAGTTTCAGCTTGAGAATGCAATGGATGTTGGGCCTTGACCCAATGCATAAAATCTCTACTCCTATACAAATGTGAAATGCCTCTATTTCTTCTCCTGCTACCAATTGTAATTCTCCAGTGTCCATCTGGGCCAAACCAGGCCGTAGTTGGATCACGAAATGAGGTCTTGTTAATGGACACATCCGCGGTGATTAATGGGTTGTTGTTGGGCTTGATCCATTTGGTTAGATATGGGTCGGATAAGTTGGCTGGGATTGCATAGTTTTGGACTTGGGTTTGATTTTCGTCGATGACACCGGTGTAGAGGATTATGGGCTTGTTTCCGGGTAGGATTGTGGCTGAACCCGACCAACAACTGTATCGGTCGAAAGGCTCTGAAGGGTAAATCGCGGGTTCGAGTCTTTTCCAATTGATTAAGTCTTTTGAGACCGAATGACCCCAAATTATTTTGCCCCAAACAGCACCTTCGGGGTTGTGTTGGTAAAAGAGATGATAGATGCCGTTGTAATACATTGGTCCTGTTAAAATTTGGTAAAAATTTGTTACGGAATAAATCGTGACAAATTATTATTATTATAGATGAAAAAAGAATATAGTAGGATTACTTACCATTTGGATCTGAAGTTGATTCATTAAATCCGCCGGGGACATGGAAAAGAAACATATGAAGTCATCAATTATATGTGCAAATTTAAAAAAAAAAAAGCTCATTATAAATTGGTATTGACAAAGAGAAATCAAATATAAAGCATATCATAAATTGGCACTGAAAATCTAGTTTGGCTAGAACTAGTGGAAACAAATTTCATTGAATCAAAATCTAGTGAGTTTATAGTATGCGGGACATTCTTACTTAGACCTGGTCTAGGAGATTTTCCTAGACCTTGTGGTTGAAAAATACTCTACATCATCATTGTTAGAGCACCACATCATCACAATTAATGATGTGGAGTATTTTTCAACCACAAAGAATTTTCCATAGTATGCAAGTGATTTCACCTTTATTGAAATATGAGAATTTTCATAAGAGAACAAAATACAAGATTTTTTTTGGAATACATTCAACATCAATCGTTATATTAAAAATCATTTCAATAATTGTTCAAGTACAAAGAATTGTAAATAAATAAACTATTGTCAAACATTAATATTAAATTAGAGAAAAAAATTCACATTAGTGGAAGTTAAAACCAAACTACCACTAGACTACAGCCTCATTGACATAACAAAATATAATATCTTCGAAGAATCTGGAACCAAGCCACAATCCTACCCTGAAATAAGCACCTTAATTTGGTCACATACTTCACAAAATTGTATTTTTTTATTTCAATTTTACAAAATATTTCGCTCTTATTTTCGTCCAATTTGAGATCAAAAGTGCAAAATTACAAAATCAATTAGAGTATTATATTGATGAACGAATTCCTTTTGGAGCTAAAATACAATATAATTTAAATTATGAATCTTAAATCATATGTTAGATAGTGACGTATGATTGCTATGTCACGTCATTTAGTTTTCCCCCACAAATTTGCACGCTTTTTTATGGGACCATAAAAGAAGTACGACATAGCTTATTATATATAACTATCCGTATTATCCTATATAGCCAACGTCAAAAAATGAAAACTTAAGTTGGCATATATAACTTGATTCGGAAAAGAAAATAAATTTAAAACTCTTATTTTCAAACGCAACCTTTGAGATTATAATTATAAAAAATACTCAAAAGTCTTTTTTCTTTTTTTTTTTTTTAACCCGTGTCTAAAACTCCATATTGGAAAGTATATTGAGCAAGAATAATGAGATAAAATAAAAGTAAAATAATTTTGAAACCATAAAATTTATATTTCTCAGGGTCGGCCCCTGCCCCAATTTATCTTTGGGTTTGCATAGACCTTGTGTTTGAGATTTTTATCACATCATCAGTTTTATGAGAGACTAAATGTTCCATATGGATTGAAAATCAAAGTTAAGTTTACCTTATAAGGTCTTGGATAATTTTCAACTCTTATGCTAGCTTTTGAGATTGAGTTAGACCCAAACCATGTAACTGAACTTAGCCCAATCCATGTGGTGAATTATAATATGACATTAGATTCCCATGTTAAAGTGGACTACCTCCTTCCGTGAACAACTTCTCCTTGTACGCATGAAAGACTTCATTATCTACCATACACTTTGCCCATATAACAAATGCATGTGTTGTCATTATTCCTCTGGTTCATTATCTACCCACACACTTCGCCCATATAACAAAACATGTGTTGTCATTATTCCTCCGGTTAACAAAGGCCCGAATTGTCATTAATTGTGTGTTAGGCATATACCCATATGTTGCATTTCGCAAGGTTGGGCATTAATCTATCACATGTTGGGATTGCTTCACCTGCACATTTAGTCTGCTCACACGTGAAGGGAGAGAGTTGAGACTAAATTAGTCCCGTATGAATTGAAAATCAAAGTTACCTTCATCTTATAAGGTCTTGAATAATCTCACCTTTTAAGATAGCTTTTGAGTTTGAGTTATGTTCAAGCTATATTAATAGAATTATCACAATCCATGCGTTGAATTTTGATAGAAGCATCACATCATCGTAATTAATAATATGATAAATTATTAACCACGATATTTATACAACTCATCTATGTATAAGACGTTCCACTCCCATCCATTATCCAATTATAAAGGATGGTAAAAATAAATGAGAAGTCACCTATCTCATTAAATAACAAAAAAAAAAAAAAATTCAACTAATCTTAGCTTATATTGTCTCTATCTCCACTTCCTTTTTTAATTATCTCTCTCTCTCCACAATTAATTATTCTTTCTTCTTTTAATCTCTATTTTTCATTATCTCTCTTGTACTCAACACAATGCATTTAATATTTTCTTTTCTTTCTTAATTTTATTAATAACCCATAACCCATATCACTACAAGAAAAATGAATTTTAGTGACAAAATATTAAGTGACATTGCTGAAATTGTCACTTTTTGCATATATTTAGTGATAAGAATATTAATTTTGTCACAATAATAATAGTGACAAGTGCAATATTGACAAAATATATTTTTAAGTTGTCACTAATGGCTATTAATGACAAGTTTATGGGGCTTAAGTTGTCACTATTGACAATTAGTGACACCCTTTCAGTGACAACTTAGTGACAATAAATATTGTCACTATAATTTAGTGATAACTTTTTAGTTGTCACTATTGAGGTATCACTAAATGTCAATAGTGATAACTTTTTCACATTTCTTGTCACTAGTGTGTCTATATACATCAGTTTAGTGACAATATTAAAACTTTTGTCACTTTGTCATTTACTGTTTTGTCACTAAAATTAAATTTTTTTGTAGTGTATATAGATTTTATTCTGCAAAACTAGTGTGTGAAATGGCTGCCTCTCACAATGCTTGAACAATACATTATACGATAAATATATCTTGGATAATTTTTTATTAAATATGATTAACACGTTTGAGTTTTGAACATTTTAAACTTATAAAGGAAAACTAATTTTTCAATTTCACCTAAAGCCCTCAAACCTGAGCACAGCTTTGTATTTCCTAAATCCAAATTTATTAATTAATTAGTCTAACTCTATTTGTAATTCTATTGAGTCTAAATCTCTAATGTCATACGTACAAAGTACAAACATGTACATTAAAATATAGCTACAATTTTACATAGTACGTAAAATAATATGACGCTATTATATTCTAATGCAATCAAACTCAAATAGTACCAAAAAAAAACGACTATAATTAATTTATATATTTAAAAAAATGTATATAGAGTAAATTACTCACCGTTAATCCAACTTCTGGGGGGTTGAAAATGGTATCTAGTTCTATGAACCTGCATCACATTAACCGCAGGGACAGGTTGCTTGTAAACTTCGTGCGATGCTTCAACGACGCCATTATTATTAAATATTAATGTTAAAGAAAACCAAAATAAAATTGAAAGAATTATACTCTTTCTCTTTGAGAGAAACCCCATCATAAATACTAAACGAAGGATCAAGAAAATATATATATGGAGGGGGTATATATAGGCAAAAGAGAAGAAGAGTTGTATTTAATTAATGTTGATACTTACTCATATATATATATATATATATATATGCATATTATGACGAAGAGTCAACTGGATTAGAATTAATTTTACTAATTGAATGGTTGGTTTGGGAAACTGTTTTGGGTGTGAGATCAGATAAGATTATTTCATACACTGACTCTAATTATGTTTTAATTTTTCGAAAATACCTTTTCTTTTTTAATGGGATGAATTTACAATACCTAGTTCCACGAGATATTAACGGTCTATTTGGATGGGTTTTAAATTGGTTTTGCGGGTCTCGGTTTAAAAATATGATTTGGGTGGTTTCGATGAAACCTATGAGACCTCATTTGGATGAGTTTTGGCTGTTGGGCTTTGTGGTTTGAATAAGTTGATCAACCCAACTTGAATTGAGTTTGGATGTTGGGGTTTAGGGGAAAAAGTAGGTGGTAAGTGTCAAATCAATGTCTTTTTTAGTGAAATTTAGAAAAAAAAAGTAGATGATAGGTGTAAAATCAATATTTTATACGTTTAAAGAATTTGAGTGTAAGTTTTTTAATAGATTTTTTATGATAATATGGATTTGACGAAAACTCATTTGAAAGGGTTTTGGCTCGATCTCATAAAACCAGGAAGACCGGGCCAAAATTCTTCCACATACACCCTAAGATCGATCTAAGGGTTCTATAATTTAGACAATAGTAATTTTATTTTTCTGGTTTGAATTGTTGCACTAATTAGATGTAAATTTACAAAATATTACGGATGAAGTTTGGCCTAGGGAGTTGAAGTTTTTGAACTTTATCTTGATCTTTTACTTTGTGACCCCAAATGTCAAATTCACTTAATTTAATTTGCTCAACTTAGGCCATAATCACTTTTGAGATAATCCATAAAAACATAATCTGAAAATGTAAAATTTCAATTTATTTCAAAAGTCATGAAACTGAAGCTTTTGGCAAAAGTAATCCTGTGAAAGCAATTCTTTCATAAGTAATTTCTATTTATGAACAACTATCATCAAAATTAGTCATTTGGTTAAAAAAAAATAATCCGCATAAGTACTTTGTTCAATTGCTAGGTCAAAAAAGAAAGAAATTTATTATTTTGCGTGTTTGTTTCTGCAACATGTACAACAATTGAAATGATAGCATTCTTAAAATTATGGATGAACTACTAATAATTCATGCTAACTTCTTCTTCGCATATTATTAAGAAAAAATGAATTTCTTGTGAGTTGAGAGGATGAAGGAAGGGTGCCAAGATAATATATTTATTATTAAATATATTAAGAATATTTTTCTTGTAATGTAAATATATACTGTATATATTATGGTGATCATGTTCTTCTGATTCAACCGAAAAAAAGTACAACTCTAATATTTTATAAGGTGTAGATTACTAACGCATGTTAAATGGATCATATAAACTGTAAAAATTAAATGTCAAAAGACTCAAAGCACAAATTCAAAATAATAAATCATGCGTATAACAATATTAGAAATGTGTATTATTTATTACACACGAAAAATGAACCGGTTAATTAGTATTTAATATTCTTATCTTCTATAGTCATATAGTTGGATTTTGAATTTAAATCGGTACAAATGCAAATAAATATTCAAATAAATAAGGTAAATCATTAAACAAACGTTCAATTATTTCTCTCCATTCAGTGTATTGGATGAAATATTTTATATGCGGAAATTTGATGGAGTATTAATGAAAAGAGCAAGGGACCTAAAGTCTATTTCAATTTGTCTTCATTACTTAAAGAAGAAGTAACTTGGAAAAGGAAATATAAATTTCTACGCAAGTATTGTCCTCTATGTTACAACTTTCGAAAAAAGGAAAATAATCCACTTTTATATTCAATGTTAATCAACTAATATAAAATCCTAAAAGGGAAATTAATTAGTAGGATACTCCCTCCGTCTTTTTTAATTGTCGTTTTATTGCGCACGAGTTAAGGAATGTCATAAATAATCACTTATTTGAAGTAAAAATCCAAAATACCCTTTTAATTAAATAAGTTTATCATTAATTAGCAATGACAAGTATTAGTAAGAAGGGTAAAATTGATAACATTAATTTTACATTAATTGGAATTCTAAAACGATAAAATAAAAGTAAACAAAAAAATGTTGTCAAAGCGACAAATAAAAAAAACGGAGGGAGTAGGTTAGCTTGCTAGCAAGCCGCCAAAGAAAGTAATTATTTTAAACTTTTTCCATTCCAATTATTTTTATCTCTTGATACAGTTGACCAATCAATTTGACTAAATTTATAATAAATAATTTAATTAATATATTTCATTAATAAGGTTTAATACTCCATAAATGTAAATAATTTAATTTGATAAATCACTTAAAAGATTGATAAGTTTGACCGGATACTATAGCAAAGGGAACAAAATAAATGAGACAGAGGAAGTATATGATTAAATATTCATTAAATAGACCACAATCAATAAAAGAAAATGAACTAAAATATTAAAGAGATAGGTATCCCGTCACAACACCAAAAAAAAAAAAAAAAAAAAAAGTAATATATTTAGTACTTAATATCAATATTTCAACTAATAAAATTAGAATTCAACGCGCCTTTCACAAAAATAATAAATTGGATTAGGTCTAACCCAGAATATTTACATGATAAGAGTGATCAATCACAAAGTAAAATTAATACAGTTAACTTGTAGTTGGATGAATTTGACCAAGAATTTTAACCATTTTTCTAGTGAAGCGATAAACACATGATCATTACATGGGTATATCTATTTACATCAGAGATTTAATATTATATCTATTTGCATGTTAGATATTTAATTGACATCAAACTTTCTGGTCCACTAACAAAATTCCTTTCAAGAATAAACCAACAAGGAAACGTTATGGGGCTAATGACACCATATATACAAAGAGAAAATAAAATCATTCTAATTTTATGGAAATTATAGTGTGGTACAATGCAATGGCTAGGGCTAGGGCTAGAGGCTACTTTCAAATGAATTTAATATTAAATCCGAATTTTCTCAAATTAAATCCAATATTATTTAAAGACTACCAAAAAAAGAGATTTTAATTAAAACGATAAAAGTCATCAAAGAACGTTAACCTTGTCTTGTGCCTAACTCGTTCCAAGACTAGAAGCTATATGGCATTTTGTCATCATTAATTTTAATTAATAGATGACAAAAAGTAATAGGTAGCTCTATAATTATGGTACGTACAATCAAATGATGAGAAGGAAAATAGTTTCACATTTATAGATTGTCCTAATATATGACTTAATGGAAACAGAAGATTTTTATCTAGACTTAGTTCGGCACCAACAAATTTGTTATTCACAACACTACTTTACTAGGCCGTAATCTATCACTATTTCAATGTATGTGTAAATGAACTTGTAATTAGGTCAGGTTTGTAGTCCGGACTTAAAATAGGGTTGGGGGGAAGGGACAAGGGCAGATCCAGAAATTTTATCTAGGGATTCGAGAGCTAAATTAGATATTCTCTCTGTATCAAATTTTTGTCATTTTACGTGTTTTTACACATATTAAGGTACCTACTAAATAGCCTCAATTTTAGGGGAAAAATAAATTATATACCTAAAATATCATTATTCTTTATTTATCTCACCATTAGCTATTTACATGTTATTCAAGTACAAAAGAAACATATTAAATCAAACACTCAAATTTAAAAAATTATATTTCATTCACGAGAAAATATATGACAACATATAAAAACGAGGAGATTCAGTTTGACAAAATTGACCCATAAATTACTTTAATTACATACGATACATATGGACAAATAAAGGGGGTGATGTGAAAACATATTCATCACATTTGACTGTCTTTTGTGAGAAAATCTAGTTTATGTGAGGAAAATAAATTTGATCACCTTTTTTTTTTTTTTTTTTTTTTTTGCAAGGGACTTCTTTTTTTGCGTGCGTCAAATTTTTTCCGTCATATTAACGTTTTTGTGACGAAATGGTTACTTTTGCCACAATCTTTTTTCTTTTTTTTTTTTGGTGGCATAAGGTTAAATTTTTTGAAGTGAATCCATATATCTCAAAACAACCACCATTTGCTTCCTACAAGATATATCATGAGATTCATCGACAAGAATAACAAATAATCCATCATCGAACTCTCTAATAATAGCATTGATAGTTCCAATTGAGGAAAAATTATCAATGTCTTTTTAAATTGATGGAGCCGTCCACTTAATTTTTTTGTGGGAAACTCCATAAAATAATGGCTCTAACAACCTCATTTTGATCAGCTGGAGAACTTAAAACTCAAGGAAGTTTCTTTGGTTGTTTGAAAATTCAAATTCATCATGTACACAAAATGCAAATACTTGTTTAAGAAGAAACTTAATGCAATCATTTGATAAAATCAATCAAATTTGATAATATGGACAAAGGTTTTCGAGATGATTATGAACTTATAATGGGTCAAGTTTTTGAGTTTGACTAAAAATTGGATAGTTATTTTATTTGGACTAGGATGGACAAGCATTCTGAATTAAATTATCGTAGTTAAGTCTGTATTTTGCAACCAAGATAAATATTTAGTTGAGCTGTAGCCCCAACGTGCATCCGCCCATGGTTGGGGGAAACTAAAATGCGTTAAGTTAAAACATCTTTTTGTTTAGGTTGCTTCATTTTTCTCTCCATGTATATATGTAGATAATTTGTTAATTGATTGATAGTTTGATACGTGTGATAATCTAGTCAAATGAACATATAATGTCATCTCGAAATAGGCAAGCTCAAAAAAAATTTAAAAAAATTTACAATATTTCAATATTTAGAAAACGCAAAATGACAAATGAAATTGAAGAGAACATAAATGAATATCACTAGAATTTAACACCAAATAGGGAGACCTATCACATAACTTGAAGGAGATATATATCGTCGAACTAATGTAAAACAAACACAAGAAAATGAAGTAAGCCAACAAAATTATTATTTTGTTGCTAAGCTAATCTAGATTACTTGACATGGTGAGACCATGGATCAAAGTTTCGTTTTCGATATATGTTTCGATCAGCTGAATATAAGAAACTTTTCGAAATATTTCCGGAAATGTTTCGAAAAAACTAGGAAATTTTATGAAATATATTACTAAATTAAGAAAAAAAGCAAGTCTCAAGACAAATATAGAATTTCGAAAATATATCTAATCGTTGCGATTAATTATTTATCTAATTTAATACTAGTCTTTTTATAATTAGTTTATCTTTGTAATTTGATAATAATTAATAAGATTCAAATATATAGATTTTCAACATAATGACTAATGTAACAATGTATATTCATTGTATTAAAAAAGAAGCAATACTCAAAACCAAAACCAAAATTTAAGATCAAGCCCAATATTTTAAAAAAAAAAAAAATTATTGTTGGGCAAATTGAAGAATAGAGCTAATGGGAGGGGGAAGAGAGGAAGTAGAATTGAGTCTTGAAGTTTACGGACAAAATTTAGATGCCTTTTATGTAGTGGGTAGATTTGATGTTGTGGAGAAGTAGAGTTAGAATATGTCCATCCATGTTGTTGTCTTTTGCTAGAGCCTAGTTTTCTGAAATTCAAATAATCATCAAATTTAACTTTGATGCTAACTGCTAGTCGCTCTAAATCGATCTGTATATGGCGCCATCAATGAATACAAACCACACCATCAATGAATACAAACCACAGACCCTTTGGACATAACTGTATCTAAATATCACAATTAGAGGGAAAATTCTTGTCCAAACCTGGTTTGGCCAAACTCATCCAACTACCAAGCAAGTGTATTGCACTTGCTTTGTGATTGATCATTCTTCTGAGAGGTACATCAAATCTCAAAGCAAGTGTATTGCACTTGCCTTGTAGTTACTTTGAGTTCGGCCAAAACCAGTCTGAGTAAGAATTTCCCCAATTAGAGTCATCTTTTTGCAGTATTAAATGGCAAAATATCAACAAGTACTAGCAAAATATTCCAACTTTCACAATAAATAAATAAAAAATTCAAAATGTTATATCCAGAATACTGTCTCATCCACTATTTACAAGATTTTGTGTATGGTCTAGATAAAAAAATTCCAAATTTTTATAGTATATATGACTCAAGAATTAGTTTTATAATCTATACTATTAAAAAAGAGAAGTTTGATTTTACTCACAAAGTAACGGTTATGACACCATGCTACACCAAAAAATTATGTCTTACTAACCCTAAATTTTTGAATTTTAAAAATGTAATAAAATGATATTGTTATCCACTAAAAACTACTCCATCATGTAACATATTGATTTTGCTGTGTATATTTTCCAATTTATATTTATATATTTTAATTCTGAAATTTTTATCTTAAATTTCATTTGAGAACTTTTAATAGCCAACTTTTCATATTCCAAATCTAAGTTTTATATATTTTCTCGAGTTGCACGCGAGTACCACGTGCCACGGGCGCTAGTTAATTATAAGTTCAACTATTTTTTTCAGTAGATTATTGGTTTAGTTTTGTCAGTGCAATTTAAGTTTTTCACATGTTTGTATTTATTTACTTACATTATGAATTTATTTTTATTGAATTCTTAGATTCAATCTAGTTTATAAGTATTTGAAAAATAATAAGTCATCTAAATTTTCTAGAAATATAAAAAATTAACGTATGAAACCTCCATTTGATAACTTCATCTGGGATTGCTCTTATATAATCACCTTTAATTGGATCAAAAGTATGATAAATAAAGATAAAGATAAAAGAAAACAAACAACAAAAGAATAGACCAACATCAACACACACACTAATACACAAAGACTAATCAAAGCAATTATGAATAATATGAACATATATTTGGTTTACTGACTAATTCTCACTTAAATTTTGCCCAAACACTATATGGCAAAGGTTTCGCCAATAATTAAGAGATCCGCGGAACTAAACCAAAACTCTCCGCCATACAAAGACCCTTACGTCTCCCAAAATTTATTTCCTTTTCAAAATTTCTGAAAATTGCGACCATTTTTAAATCAGAAACCCACAATCAATTTTCATTTTCATTTCCAAAATCACAACAAACCACATTTTTCATATGCACAACCAAAGACACTTTATTAAAACCATACCATTTATCTACACCTTTACTAACAGCATTTAGTACATATAATAATTTACTCACAACTTGATTAATCAAAATTTAGACTTCTATCCGTAACAAACTACCTAAACTGATAATTTATTCCAACAAAAATACCTAAACTGATAAATACAACCAAACAAGGAAACATGAAACTAAACAAAATATCCTTACAAAACTAAACCCAGATCAAATCAAGGTTCAAGCATCTCACACTTAAAAATATCTAGCATATAAGTCATGTACCACCCATGAAAATCAACTGCAAAAGAACAAATCCAACAGCTGACAAAGTTGAAAATGGTGATTGATATAGGAATATTAACCAGCCTCCTTAGCATTATATGGCAACAGAGGCATCACGACTACATTCCCATTTGAATATTCTAATAATTTGAAAATAAGACGAGGCCACAATATTGCCTTCCAGAAGACATGTTAGAACAACTCATGGGCTTATTATTTTGATCAAGTGAAAAATCTAACTAATTTGAAAAGACATTTTAATTTAAAGCATATCTTTGCAAATGTAACTTGGTAAACGCAGCATTCACAAGCACAACACAGATTCTGAAGCATAAAGTCAAAAATATAGAAAATATGTAACAATCAACAATTCAGAGTTCATATATGTAGCAGAAGTACTATGCTTAACCTTGTTCCAGCAAAATACTATGTCATAATTTGTCAATTGCAGATGACCATCAAACAATAATTCATTCTCAAACTACAAAATTGTTCAAATACTAAAATAACATTTGCAACTTAAGAAAAAAACCAAACCACAACTGCAAGTGCTTGTGACCACATAGACAAATTACAGCCTCCTTCCCCTTCTTCCACCCTTTCTTCGGGTGCTGTCAGTTGGAATTGGAGTCACATCCTCTGAAACGAAAGAGAAAAAAGTTGAATAAAAATGATAAGTTTAGAAAAACTGAAAAGACAAATTAATGGGTATTCAATCTTATATACAATTAACACATCAAATAAAAAATTACCTATACGACCAATCTTCATGCCTGAACGAGCAAGGGCTCTAAGTGCAGACTGAGCACCTGGACCAGGGGTCTTAGTCTTATTGCCCCCAGTGGCACGAAGCTTAATGTGAAGAGCATTAATACCCAATTCCTGCAAAGAGCAGGCATAAGTAACCATAATAATCACAACAAACTAAGACATGAAATTCTTAGAATGAAAATTAAAAAAACCTTGCATCTTTGAGAAACATCCTGTGCTGCAAGCATAGCAGCATATGGTGATGATTCATCCCTATCAGCCTTCACCTTCATACCACCTAATCTCAAGGCAGAAGTGAAATTACAAGTTAAGTAAATCTCTAAAGAATTGGTTTATATTGAGCTTGTGAATGAGTGTGTGGTGTGGAATGAGGAAAAATCCATATCAACCATATTAACTTTAATAGACATTGACTTCAGGGTGAGGATGATAAAATCAAGTAAGGGAGCTCAAACCTTGCTAGAGAATTCTAGAAGAAATCCTCAGTAATTGAAAAAACATTAGAAAGCTTACTCTCTTCAGTGACAGATTTAAGGTAAAATTAAACAGGGCATCAGTTCTCCAAGATGATGTAGCATCAATAAAATAATTCAGATGCAAATTACCCATTCGCGATTAAGATTCATCCTTTGCCCCAGTTATGTAATAACTAATTAATCACGTCTCACATTAAAACCAACTTATCACAACAATTATAAATTGCAACCTTCATATCTAGTTATGAAGAATTGAGACATGACAGGTTTCAATAAATCAATAAAGTTCAGCTATTGAAAAATCAAAACTTACAAACATTCAAAATCATAAAAACAACTTTAAGAAACACAATCAGAACCTAAGACAAATTCAGCAATACCTGTTATACGAACCATGGTTTCCCTTCCAGACAAATCAGTAACATGCTGCAAGTAAAACACAAGTAGAATAAACGACATTTAGCAATGTAACAAACAGCTTTCTATAATATTTTAATGTGTGGAATAAACGAAACTCAGAAATATAAATTGTAGAACTACAACACTCACAATGAAGGTATCGTTAAATGAGGCGAATATATGGGCAACACCAAATACTATTTCACCATCCCTAGTGGCGGGTCCAAGAGTGACATTCTCTTCCTTGGGCTCTCTTGTCTTTCTCCTCGACTATAGAAGCACAAAAACAATAAAGATTCGATATTAAAATATTAAAAGGAAAAGATGAAAAAAATTATATACATTTTAACTGGTTAGAGAATATTCCTTAGCTTGGATTTCATTTACATGAGCTAAAATTAATCAAACATAAAATTGGAGATCTACAACGGTGGAGAAATTCGGATTAAACTACACAACGCCTAAAGAAAATCAGATTCAAGTAAACCTTAAAATATATCCAGAATGCAACCAAATAAATCTAGAAACCAAACAATACAAATAAACTAAATCATCAATTGAATCTTCAATTAATCATGAACTAAATCTTCAATTCATTCCAGAATTAACTGCTCTTCGTACTTACTTTCGTAAAACACGTGTGTATAAAAACATAGAATGTAATTGATATGAGTTAATATTGAAGGAAATACCATGGCTTCGGCGACTGAGGTAGAATCGGCTTAGATGCTTTTCTGATGGCGAAGTCTGATGAGAAAGAGAGCGGCAATATGTAACCTGGGATTTTATAGCTAGGGTTTTGAAGAATATTACTTAATTTACCTTATGGCCCATGCAGTCTATTAAAACTTCGAGAAAGCCCTAAAAGGCCCATTGAACACACGCTTCTATACCGTATTTGGTATATTTAAAAAATCATATTCAGTAAATAGAATGAATGTATTATAGTAATCGAATTGTTAAATTTTGAATACGTCAGCATAAAAATTTGTTTAAATAATTATAAATATATATTTTGGTTTAGTGTACTAGATTGGTTTGTCATAGTTTGAATATAACTCTTCTTAATACAATAAATGCTCATTTGAAATATTGAACTTTTAAGGATTAAAGATTGATTTAAAAATATTAATTAGGACCATATATTTGCTTTCAAATCCAAACACATTTTTTTGATATGAAGAACTATTTCCGTACCCAAGCAGATTCACTGTGAATATGACTAGTTGAAGACCATAGTATCATTTAGCATGCATATGAAATGGTTAGGCTTATAATTTAACTAATTAAATCATATTTATATTTTCACAATTGAATTGCAATCCAATAAAGATACAACTCTACAAGTACATATCAATTTCAATTCTAACCAATTGATATTCATACTAAATGATATAAGGGTCTTCAACAAGTTGAACTCATACCATGGTCATCTTTTTTTTGTAGAAACTTTGATGTACAAAAATTAAAACAAATAACTCACAAATTGCCAGAGAAAACCACTTCCATTTTAGGTACAAGTCTTGGGGTTGTGGTCAACTTATTGGAGGTATGATCATTGTCAATCTCAATTCGAAAATCCAACTGAAACTAACAAAATAAAAAAATTAATAATTTATTTAATTGCTGAATCGCCATAGCAAGATGGCTATACTACAGAAGCAACTTTGGGAGCCATAATTTCAAGAAGTCCTTTAGGATTGTCTGCATGAACCCAATGCCCAGCATTGGGAAGGACATGAACCGAGACCTTCCCTTCAGTTTCATCGACTGGTTTAGAGTCGAGGCTTTCAAGCTGTTGTATGACATCTCGGTCCCATCTATCGCTGTTCTCACCGCGAACAACGTGTATCTCCATGCCTTTAGGAGGGTGCTCCAATAGGGGCCAATAATCCATCTCCCTGACATATGAACATGCATATTCTCTCTTATTCCCAAAAAAAACAATAGTATTAAAAGGACTAAAATTACCTGTAAGACTGAAACATCTGCACGGCAGCATGAAGATTGAAAGCCCAAGTCTCTTGATCTCCTGATTTTTTGAGGTTGCTTCCTATCCATTGTGATAAAGACTTCGAAAATCCGAGATTCAGCATGTGATCTTCCAGCCATCTTAAAATACAAACACGAGTGATGTCATTTCATAATCAGATGTTAAGGCAAGATAATATTACGGCAGAAGAACCATAAAAACAGGCCAAGAAGTAATTTTCTTCTTTAAGTCAGACTTAACACCTAGACAACCTTCCTTAATACCAAATTAAGAAGAAGAAGAAACCTTCTAATTCAAATAACTGGCATATCAAACTTGTCAGCTAAATGCATAAAAAAGATTTTACTGATGGGGGAATAGCTTTGGAGAACAATAAAAGCAAAAGCTCAAATCCGTTGCTATCTATCAACAGGCTAAATCATATTGATCATTACAATATAGCAAATACAAACACAAAGCATACTGGATTACATGTCATAGAGATCCTATACTAAAAAGTTTTTCAGGAGTCCTGACTTCCTCACTAATTCTTGGAACCCAACACAGTAAACATGGTTATACTTATAAATAGTACTTGATAGTAAATAAGCGAAAGAGGCTTTACTTCCTAGAGGGTATTGTTGACGGTAGACTTTGCAATGTCTGCAAAACTTTCTCCACTTCACCTTCACTGTTATCTAGAATTATTTTTCCAGGAACAGAGTCCAATACCCATAGCTGTTCTGCAACAGTTTTACACATCCACAAGTCAAGATACCATGCAAAGAAATCCAGGAAATTAAGATTGCAATACACAGATATCATGCACCAAAAGGTAAAATCAAAACATATACTATTATTCGAACGGGAAAAACGAGAAATTGTAGCTCATCTTGTTGGAGGTGTACCTGTTTGGGCAAGCTTACAAGATCCCCATAATTCCCATTAGCACAACTTTGGGCAAACTGCAAAGCAACCTTCCCTCCCATAGAGTGACCTATAACAACATCAGGCCAATCCCAGCCTTGTAATTTCACCAAATTAGCTAGATCTTTTGCCGCATTTTCCATATCATGAGGGGGTAGCAATCCTTCTATTTCAGCAGACTTTCCATGGTTCCTCAAATCCACGAGAACCATCCTCCATTCTGCATGCATCATAAGCTATGCAGTCATTGATTGTATGCATAAATCTATATTATACCGAGAGAATCTCCCACTGCAACATGTTTAGAATGACAGCTCTCAAGTTGTGCACAACTCAAAATAGTAAAAAACAGTCGTACAATCACAATCAGAACTCCACCCAGTTTTAAAATTTAAGAAATGCATTTGAGGAAAATGTACATCTCACAATTATCAGTTAGTTTTAACATTTTGAGCAATACTTAAGAACACATCATCTAATCTCTAAGAAGCTAACTCAATTGTAAGATAAATAAGAGTGAAATGATATATAATGTTGCCACACCTTCCCCAATCTAAAGTGACATACTACTATGTTTGATCTAATTAACTTCCATATTATTCACCAATCAAAAATTGTTAGGAATGACAAAATCAAATCATGTTACTCGATACTCACTCGAGTTCACCCTCAGTACAAGATTACTGGAACTTAGATCTGTCATACATATAAAACAAGCTTATATCAAAAAATTATCAAGCTACTAGATATTCGATGTTTGAGCTCATTTCGGTAGAACAATTAAACCAAACTCCGTACGCCGCCACAAATTATTTACTCAGAGCAACAACTACGATTGATTTGAGGAAAAAAGCTATTACAGAACGGATATCGAAGGTAAATTAATTACGTACGGTCGGAGGAGAGGGAAGAAGCTAGGGAACGAGCCAAGGAACGCCAGTTTCGGCCAGAGCCGAGGAGGCCGTGGAGTATGAAGGCCGTTAATTTATGAGGTTTCTCCGGAGTAGATTTGATCTCTTCGAAAGCTAGGGTTTGGAGGGATCGACCGGCATTGTGGAAGATCGGCGTCGGCCCACCGATGAACCGGTTCAATAGACGGCGTAGACCGGGTTTGGTCAGAGCTTTAGACATTTTTCCCCGACGGCTTTGCTAATTGCTAATTCTGATTTCAGAACCGTGATTGGCAGAAGGAAACTGAGCATAAAAAAAATTACCAAAAAAAAGAGAGTTCGAAGAAGAGGAGAAGGGAAAAAAGAATTGACAGCTGTGGGATTTGAACCCACGCCCTTTCGGACCAGAGCCTAAATCTGGCGCCTTAGACCACTCGGCCAAACTGTCTTGTTGTAAGTTTTTTCAACTTATTTAATTAATATCAGCTATCGATTATATTTGCCTCTCCCACTTTTACAAACTAAATGCCGTGAAGAAAGGCATAATTGCAAAAAAAATATTCCCAAATTAATTAATGGTTTTAGTCTTAAGCTATATTACTTAGTCAAATTCGTCCCGTAATTTTATATTTTTTTGGAATATCGTTCAACTTGCCACATACTTACGTGTCATGACTTGGCAAATTTTAGCATAAACAATTTATAAGATATCATAACTTGTCCCAAATTAATTACAAATTTTGATTTTTCGTCCCAAACTATATCAACAAGCCGACTTCCGTCCCGTAATTGAAAGGACATGGAAAAAAATTCATTTCAAACTAATTATTAATATTTATAATTAGTTTATTATTTATTTATTAATACAAAAAAATATACAGATTTTTTCTAATGAACTGAGATAGTATTTTTTTCTCAAAATCGCACGGGAATTTTAAAAATCCATACTATTTTTCTCTTAAAGAAAGTTAATGTCAACTTACTTCCATGTGATATTCATAATATTGAATTTACCTTAAATTGCTTATTTTCAAATTATAGGGGATAAATTGAACATTATGAATATCATAGGGGATAAATTGTCATTAATCCCTTAAAAAGGTAAAAGATAAATCGTCATTTTAGTAAAATTAAAAATTTAATAATAGACTAAATTCATGCAAAATAATAAATTGTGAGACGAAATTCGGCGTATTAATATAGTTTGGGACGAAAGATTAAACTTTATAATTAGTTTGGGACGAATTCTATAATCTTGTATAATTGTTCGTACTAAAATTTACCACGTCTTGACACGTAAGCAGCCATGTGGCAAGTGGAACGATATTACAAAAGAATATTAAATTACGGGATTAAATTGACTAAGTGATATATTTTAAGACGAAAATCCAAAATCACTGTTTAGTGTGGTACATTTCTGCAATTTTGCCATAATAGAACTGTAAATGCTATAAGAATGGTCGGTACATAGTTGTATTGGTAAGTAAAAAATTTATGTTACTCGATTAAGTTGTAGTAACTTTTTTTTTTTTTTTTTTTTTGAGAGATAGAAGTTTGCAGTTCCATTTTTTTTGGACTAATTTGTTAGGATAGGAGGAGTATCATTTTTTTCATTCACTGGTGTGGGATGTAAAAGATGTTAAAGAATGGGAATTCATGGATTCCAATCAAATTCCAAAGACTTCCCTTTGTCATGGTTCTGCTATTGATTATTTATCAAATAGCGTCGTCAGATCAAAGGCAGTAAGCTATTGCCAGCTTAAATTAAAACTCTTAACCCAATTGAGCTATTTTCTTTCCATTTCGTTTAGCTACGCAACGCAACGCCCCTTTTCTCAAACAGAGGACCGGTTATTTCATATTTCGTTTGATGGTCAGAGGCGTTTATCAATTGATCTAAGTCTCAACCTAATTGCTTAGGCGGAGATTGCCCTCCGAACCTTAAGATGAACTCGATTTTTTTCTTTTTAGTTGATAATTTGATGAAAAGATTCCAATGGTAACTTAATTAAATAACAAAAAACATAGTAACAATTGAAAACATCGCTGTGATTTTGCTTATTGCAAATGCAACTCATTGTTCAGCTTGATATCATTTTCAAGGTTTTACACTTTTTATCTAACAAGACCCTTTCTTGAATTTGGAGAGCCACTTCTAGTCGAATGGTTCTATTCTGGGATCATGCTCACTTGCCATCATCATCCCGGTGCAAAGGCATGTTGGACACATAACCTAATTAGATACAAAAAACAAAAAAAAAAGGTAAATATAATGTCGAAATAATTACACTTTTACACATTAAAACTATAGAGCTAATGTCAATTTACCCCCTTGTGAAAATGTTAAAGAAACAATTTATCTTCTTCAGTCGGAGAGTGTAACTCACTCGTCGAAATGAGAGTGGGCATGAAAAGTATTTTTGTAACGTAAAGGGGTAAAGAGCAACATTTTATCATAACACAGGGGGTTAACTACCACATTTATCATAACATAGGGGGTAAAGGGCCACGTATAAGAGGAGTAGCTTAGCCATTTCGTATTTTTTAAAATTTATAAATATCATGGAGGCGATGTGAAACTTTTTTATAAGATTACAGAGGGGTAAATTGCTATTTTTCAAATCACATGGAGGTAAATTGAACATTTTGAAAATCACAAGGGGCAAATTGCCATTAACTCTGAAATGTTTGATGACAAAATTACATACCTTTCCTGCCCCGGAACAATTTAGACACCTTTTAGTCGTGGGCAAACGCAATGGTCGATCAGAAGCATTTGTTATTAAGGGTTCAATGGACAAACACAAACCACTTGCAGAACAACGAGCACATGCCAAGTATCCTATCACATTACCATATAACAAGAACAAGATTATAAAAAATTTGCTGGTAGAAGTAACTTTGTTTGTAAAGCTAAGAATACACAGAAGAAATGAAGGGATATGAACTGAACCTGTTGATTATTTAAGTTCAAAATGAAGATTACAATCAAACAATTTTAAGCCATTGAAAGGTAAACAAGAATGATTTAGGGATTAAATACCAGTTCCATGGCAGTATTTGCATCTTTTCTTCTCTTGTTGCTCAACGTTATTAATTTCAAGCAGCATCAATGCCGATATAACACCCACTGCACCACCTGAGAACGAGGCCACAATAGGATCCACCTGACTGAAAGATACATTCAAGCAAACTTTTTTCAGAACGTAGATGCATTAAGTAGTTGTGCTTTTTAATATGAAACTCGGCTTGAACCTATTTGTATACCTTAATTGCATAGGCAAATGCAAGTTGCGTATGAAATCTTCATACGAGGTACCTCCTATACCCAATTTTAGCTCAAGCTGCAATTTGAAAATGATTTACGATCATCGAGTGTATGTATACAACAAGAAGATATTATTTTAGAACCAACATTACTTCTCAAGATTAGGAGCTTACAATTGGTGCAACTAAGCCACCGAAAACAATAATTCCAGATATAAATGAAAAGCTTGTCAAATAAAGCTGCTTCAGTGTCTTGGGTGTCTGTTTCAAGAAAATGAAACATGAAATTAGGTTCTTGTGACATTAGAAAAATAAAAACAAAAATACAGAAGTTTCATAAGAAATATAATAACATACCATATGAGGAAGAAAGGGAATTGACGATGCGATTTCAGGCATCTCATCTTCGTCTTCAATACTCTCAGAAATTACTTTAATGCCCTTGATTCGTTGCTGCACCCTTAACCTCCTGACCTTCATTTGGCATAAAGAAGAAAATTAATTAAGTATGTCATAATGAGAACAGTTAACGAGATTTCCCAGTATATTTTTATTTAAACATAGCAACATAGGTTATCTCTACCCCCTTCGACCAAACGAAATAATTAATAAAACTTACTTCTTCCATTAGGAGGAATATTTTATTGCGTCTGCTCCTAATGTTGTCGTCAATTTCCTGCAGCTGCATCTGAACAAAATCTTGAAAAGTCTCTGGTCCTTCAATAATACAGAAATTGCTGCAAGCAAGTAGTTTTACAAAATTCATTAGCAAGAAAAGCTAAAACAAACTTTCACGCGCAATATGTATCTTCTGTAAAATTTAACATATTGATGAACGAATCATGCGAATAATAATTAAATAAGAAATTTGTTATATATTTATTTCCACTAAGGAAACAAATTAGGTATTGACGCATTCTTGGGAAACATAGAAGGTTATGCCACAAATTGAAAGCTAGTTAAAGGTTCACCTTTACTGCAAATTAACCTAGGGCAGATCGATTCTTGGCTCAGTTTCGCGCCACTTAGTCAAAATGGCTACGCATCAAGTTCTGCCACCGGAATGGTCAAAATCCAGTCTCAACCCATTATCAAAACCGAACTCAAACCGCCAAAGCCTAGAGTGATTGATTTGACACCTACCACGTAATTTTCTCCCTCAAACCACATCATCCAAAATTGACTTCAAATCATATTTCAAATTTTAATCACCAACAATTATATTTTTATTATCTTACCATCCCAATATTCCATTTAAAACCGAGTCAAAACCAATCTATAATAGCACCTAGGTTCCACAAAGATGTAACACATAAGGCACGATATTTCAAAACACAGCAAAACTAAACTAATCAACCATCACAAATTTGTTCAATAAAACCGTGAAATTTAGATAGCAAATATTCAACAACAAGAACTGAATTTTTTAAACAAAATCAAAGCGAAATTACAATCTTTACCAATTTAATACAAATCAACCTGAAATGTTATTTCATAATTTAGAATAGATACACTTATATATATGATGAAAACAGAAAAGGGATATTTTTTTAAGAGAGAACGAACCTTGCGCTACTTTCTCCAGAAGGGACATCGAGATTAGAAGCATCATTCGGAGAAGATGAACAAACAATCAGCTTGCTTTTAGAATTTTCGGTGTTTCTGAATAAAGTTTTTGGGTTTGGGTTTGGGTTAAAGACGAGAGGTTTAGAGGAAGATTGAACCTTTAGAGTGTGTAGTGATGGCAGGGCATAATTCAGACAAAAAGAACCCATCTTTCCCCAATTCAACTGCACATCCAACTTCTCATATATATAGAGAAGATATATCGGGTTTTTTATTTTCTTTTTCTTTTTTATTTTTCTGATATATACAGGGGGTTGGAATTCGGATATTGGTGGTTTTGTCCGGCAAGATTGGAGAATGGGGGATCTAAACAGAATCTAAATTAATTGCTGACAGATAATTACCTGTGCTATACTCATTTTCTGCCGCCTTTGGTAATATTTAGTTTAATTTGGAAAAAATATTTAATATTCCTTTCTAGTTGAATAATATTTTTAGAAGAATAATTAATTACACAATGGGTGCAATTTTTTTCTTCATCTGAAAAAAAGTTACCAAACTAAGTTATTCGAAAGTCAATATTGAAGACCGTCTGACCACTTTAAAATCTTTGCTGACATTGTTGAATCGAGTCATTTCAGAGGGTAATCGATGGTATTTTTTTTAACCAAAATATATATAGCTATTGAATCGAATTTTACATAAAGTTTCTTAACTCTCATATCTCAGACACATCTAAGTCCATCTCTGAGTGTCAACAACTCCGTGTGGGTAGTATAGCAAATACCCATCCCGCAATAGAAAAAAAAAAAACCACTCCAATCGGAGATAAGAACCTCCACGACAAATGTTTTTATACTAATTTTATTATTGAATGGAACTGATGAAGTCACTCCTCATAGTATCTCAATTTTTAACTACCAAACTTTTGTAAATGTTATACATCCTCCCTAGCAAAAATGTTGCATTTATTATCGGACTAATGATTTCAACGATCAGACCTAATTAGTATTTTCAAGCATGAAAATTCTAGAAAAATAATATAATAAAATTGATTTCTCATAATAATAACAAATAAAAACATACGTCTGAAATATTTATTGTCAAAAAAAATATCTAACAACAAGTAATCTATCAAATGAATAGATTCACAAGTCAAATCCTTTTAGAAAAAATCATCAAAACCCTATAAAAAAAATTTAAACATGCCTACAACTAATAAAACTGCAATCAATATGAAAAACCAATTCCTAAAACTCCCCCCTTCCTCATATAAATCATCACTCCACTCCAAAGCCTCTTTACAACACTCATCTTCTCTTCTACTCACTAAACAACTTTTTTCCTCTTCAACCAATTCAATATGTCTTACAATATGAGGAAAAACCATTTCACCCGATTTCTCTCCAATCAAAAGATCCGAATGCCCAAACCCATCAACCACAACCCTCTCATGCCTATACCCAGACTGATGCAACTTCATGTACTTATTAGCAAGAAAAGAAGTTTCCGGAGTCAATAAAATTGGTCGCCCGCCCGATATGTAAAGTGTCGGTAAAGCCATTCTCTCAGGGTGTATCAAATACACGTTATTACCATTTTTGTCCAATATGAAACCGGCATTACATATTTGTCTGACGTGAGGAAATGCGGCCATTGGGAGTTTAGGTAGATATACTTTGTTCATCCAGTAATGCATTGTTTGGCTAATGTTTTCGTGCCAATATGCATTGCCGAATATACCTGAGAACACTTCACATTCGTCGCAAATGCATCTTTCGTGGCGTGGGATTAGACGTGCTATTGATTTAAGAAGACGGTGTCGTAGAGTTGTGGTTGATGTTTGAAACATAGGTAGTGTCTTGTTCTTGCCCAATATTGCCATTGACATCTGCAAGTTTATTGTGTTAATTCATTAAATTTAAACAATTATAAAGAAGCAGAACTTTGACTACGCTTTTTGGTGTCAAACTATTAAATATTGACAAGTGTCTCAATTTAAAAGTTTAGCAGGTCCACGATATATTTTTTAGTAGTGTAACACAGAAAAATGTGATAGAAAATCTTGTTTGCAATTCGGGAAAGGTCAAAATTGCATTTTTATATTACAAGGCTAGACATTCAACAATGTTGGTCCATTACGTTTTGGTCCTACCTTTTAAGTATATATTGACCATTTCGTCTAACACTATACAAAATCGCACTTTAGGCCCTAGTTTTTTTTAAATGGCACTTTCGGTCCTAAAAGAATAATCTATGTTTAGCATCTATGGTCCCATCGTAGGACTGCTTAGTTTTGCAATTTTGTTCCCAAATTGGATGGAAATTATGCGATAAGACCAAAATTAAGGCAATGACATCTCTGAATTTTTCCCAATTAAAATTACTTACTGGAACAAGGGGAAGCCACATTTTGACTAATGAGGATGTATTGAGCTTGAAGAACATTGAAGAATTTGTACAAGAAAGAGAAGATATTTTCTTAGCAGAGACATGGCCTCCCATTATAGCAATATGGATAGCTAGACCTCCAACACAATGTGCAACTACATGTACTTTTGAGAATCGATCCCCGTAGAACTCGCTGACTTTATCGATTGCTGCATAAACTTGTGTAAGTTTAGGAAGACTTAAAAATTTAAAAGATTCAAATGGTATATAATCTAAATGTATATTTTTTTACCTGCCGGAATGTCTATTCGGCCTATATCTTCGATTGAGAAGTTATTTGGAGGATTTGATATGTGCAATCTAGCACGTAGTAACCATACATCGTGTCCTTCTTTTAGTAAAGTTCGAACAAGATCATTTGGCTCAGTCGGTAAGCAATAGCTTTCTGTGGCATAGCCATTGATCAAAAAGACAGGATATGTTTTCATCTTTTGTTTAAGTTGGGTACACTCCCAGTGCTGGCAAAAAATCGTCAAACCGTCTTCTGCGAATTAAAATATATAACGACCAACGTGAGCAAAAAAGTAAAAAGAGGAAAATCTATTAGTTACTTACTAGTGCACTTACCAGTTTTAATCTCATGAATCGTACTATTTGGATACGGTCCATGAACCAATTCCATAGGGGTGAAATTGTCTTGGCTTCCTCGCGGTACTTGTAGGATATATGTCTTGAAAAGAGATTGTATGAAATGGTATATAAACTCACTTCTAGTTCCACCTTTAAGACTACATATGGCTTTTAGAAAACCTAGTGGGGAAATATGTAGCTTCCCTTTTAGAATCATCATCGTATTTTGTCCTGCATTATTGTTGATTTCCCTTAATGTCACGTGCATTGTCGTGGATTCTCTCCATGCGTATAGTCCTAGGAGATACGGATTCAGTATCTTTCTCCCTTCAAGAACATATCTGCATTAGATTTACTTTAATCAATTTTATAATCAAGAAATGAAAAAGGGTAACCATAAGAAGCAAATATATGTTTCAAACCTTGAACCGGAAGAAGCTGCAAGAATCAGATGGTAATGCATATACTGTGTGTAGGGAGTTTTGACATCTATTTCGCATAAATTGACTTCTCCATGAATTATATACATCTTGTCCATTTCTATAGCCTTGCACACGATATATCCACCGACTTTTCCTTGTAGAAAATCATGAGTTTTGTCATAAAATGGCAAACTTTTTAACCTTAATTTTAGATATGCAGTACAAGGTAGACCACCAATTTCTCCTCTCATGGTTTCTTCAAACATAACTTCCGAGTTAGAACTTTTCTTAATCTTACCATTTAGGATCAAACCCCGTTTCTGATCTCGATATCTATTTTCCTTCACATAATCTTGAATAAGATGTTTACTTACATGCTCAGCTGCTGCAGCTATAGTTAGAGAAGGGTTGACTCCGATCGAACAAGGTATTATCGAAGCATCACAAATGTAAAGTCCCGGGTGGACCCCACTCGGAGATTTGTTATGAAAAACTTGGCCTTTGTTATTACAAACACCAGAAGAAAAATCTGATGAAACAATGCATCCACCTAGGAGATGTACTGAAGTGCTCCTATACTTAGACATGAAAAAAACACCTCCTAATTTCTTAGTTAGTTTTCGAAAAGCTTCGACTTTTTTAGGAAGTAAAGGATCATTCGGAGGCTGAAAAAATATTTTATTCGTACTTTTTTCAAACGTAAGTTTCCCGTCGCTGTCATCATACCCCATAGCATTGAGGACCATTTCATGGCTTCGCTTCAAACCTATGACTTGCTTTAGCCTATCTGAGATGTCGTGTAAGAACCCGTAGCCATATTGCGATTTATAAGTTAATATTCCTTTAAATAGAAATCGCGGATATGCTGCTGGAATTACCGCACTCTGCACCACAATGTGAAGGTTTTTCATACAAGTTGGACTATTATAGTGGTTCGAAATAAAGGGAATTGCTTTTGTGATTCTTTAAAGCTAAACATCATTTGATGCTTACGCACTAAAATTCAAGAACCAACGTAGCCTTGAGATACCTACCTGAATGGTGAACCCCAATGAAGAAGTATAGGATGACGAAATCGATGGCCCAGGTCTTTCATGAAAAGGGATACTAGAAAATTGCTTCTTATGTAGTCCTGAAGCATTTAACGGGGCCGAGCTTCCGGCTACATAAGCCACGTTATTTCCATTGCAGCTCAATCCCGAGCCAAGCTTTTGCGAAACTTGCAATCCTCTCAATTGTGATTGGAAAAGTATTTTTGTTGTCCCCATTACTCCGGCTGCAGAGAAACAACATAGGTTCTTAAATTTTTATTGAATTTCAGTCCAAGTCATCTAAAAGCTTAAGCTGTTAAAGAGGAGAGACATTTACATGGAATTTAGAATTGGTTAGCAGAGAGATTCGAACACAATTTTGACTTCTAAAGCCATTAGAGATGAAAGACAAATACTAATATTTATTATTTAACACGTTTTTTACCAGATCAAAATAAAGCTAGTAAGTCATATTGTTATCAACATACCTGAGAGTACAACTATATCAGATGCAACGCAGTCAAATTCGTTTAGAAATACAAGCCAACGACGTTTGCTTCCAGCTTTTCCAATTCCGCCCTCGTTTCTTACAACATACTGAACCTCGGATTCTGTTCTAATAGTACATCCTTCCTGAAATCCAGAAAAAACCACTAGCTTCAATCTCACTTATTGTAATGGAACTAAGAAGGCATAGGTATAGATTTGAAATGAAAAATATACTTGGATAGCTGAGGCTAAATAAGTTTTGTCTGTCGAATTTTTAGCATTGTAAGGACAACCAGAAAGACAATTCCCACATGCTAAACAGCTTCCGTTCTCTTGAGAATTAGAAACGTTTTCTTTATGAAAATCTATGCTTAGTTTCATCGGACTATGATCATACTCTTTTTCGATCACTTTTTCCATAACCTTAACATTTGGAAACTTCATTGGACTACTCTGTATCCTCAACATCTCCGAAGCAGAAGCCTCGTATCTCTCCCAATCCTTTTCCCATTCTTTCGGCCATTTAGGATCTCTACGTGCACGAATGGGTGTAGGTAACATAACTCCTGCATTTACCAACGAGCCCCCGCCCAAGCCACATGTTGTTGCTGCTACAGCATCATCTTGTATATGCACCTGAAGTTTTTCAATTTTTTTAGGATGATAATTTGAGATTGAGATTCATAAAAATTTATACTTTTTAAGTTTGAGCAAAATATATAAATAACCTGAAATAAAGCATCCTTTGGACCAAAATTGAAGCCCAAGTTCTTGTTCTCCATTCGGACAGCAGACCATATTTTGTAACTGTCAGTTGGAAAATCTTGAGCTTCGTATTTCCGACCTTTCTCTAACAAACAAACCTTAAACCCTGCTAATGACATACGAAAAGCGGCAACCGAACCTCCGTATCCGGATCCAATAACAACAGCATCATAACCATCATCATTTTCATCCCCAACATTGAGAAAATCCTCTGAGTTATATTTCTCCATGTACGTAAAGGAGTTAAGATTAAGAAAGACACGTATATAAAGGTAACATAGACAAAAATATGTAACTTGGATTGTTATTGAATATTGATTCATTTGGTCACATATATTCATATAGCTGAAATTTAATTCATGAGCTGTTTTTGACTTTTCCTTCACTATACTATTGGAGGAAAATAGTCAATTTATGCGGCTTGAATATTTCAATAAGTCAATTTCTAACAGATTGAAAAATGCACACGATGAAAGAAATGTAAGCTAATTAAACTTAGGGAGAATCCCACTTTTCCAACTATTTATGTATATATCTAATAGATTGATGTCATCTAAAGTAATTGATTTACAACATGGGGAAAATTGCAAGTAACTCCCCTATGTTATGTTAAACCTGCAAGAAACTACCCTGTAAAATTTTTATTGCACCAAACTTCTTTATATTTTCAAAAATTCTGCAAAAAACACCCAAATCCTAAACCCTAAAGAACACTAGAATCGAATATAGTTCTCATATTGGCAAAATTGTGTGATTGATTTAGTGGATTTTCAGATTGTTTTAGGTGCATTGTGTGTGAAATTAATCTCATGTAAATATATTGATTGGCAAGGTGAATACAGCAGTATACACATCAAGAATTTTTGACAATGATTTAGAAGTTGGAAAAATGCAGGAGCCAATTTCAGAATAGGTCGTTTTAGATCTACATATTTCAAAAAATCATATCTAAAAATCATGACACTTGAATGTGTGAGAATTAAAATAGACTGTCCCAACTTTTAAGGCCAAACTAAAAAAGAACCCAGCAGACAGGAGATTGAGAAAATTCTTGGTCTATTAAGAAAGTAAACTAGACTTAAAAAAAATCCTGGTCTATTAACCTGACTGATTAAGAAATTTATTGTCATAATATTTTGTCTTATGCTACGTTATTTAGCGCGACTAAGTCCAAAGCAATTTTTCAATTCATTAGCACGACCAGAAGTAACTAGTTAGTCTTGTTCAAGGAAGCATATTGAATTGTAATTATAAATATGACATGACATAGATTATTGACTTGCATAACATAAATGAAATTAAAGAAATCACGTTCATCCAAATTTATATTTCATATTAAAAAATTTAAAAGTTTTTTGTTTTAGTTTTTTTGTTTTAAACAAAACAAATCATTCACATTTTATTTCAAACTAATGTACATGTTACAAGGTGGACCAGTGGAAACTACTCTATGTATATTGGATTGTAAATCCCTACGCAAAAACTCCACTAGACAGTCGGAGCACGAGTCCCAAAATTTTATGGAATTAAAACAGGCAAAGTTTCTAAGAATGCTCAGATTCTCAGTCGTAACCCATTTATGTAGTCCAAAATTGTACACAAAAGAGGAACCCATTTTAGCCAAAAAGTCCGCAATTGCATTGGTTTCTCTGTAACTAAAACTGATAACTACATATGTGAACTCAAACAACATCTTCTAGATATCCTAGTAAAGATTGATGTGTAGCTTGTTTCGGACCTGATTCCTGCGCATTGAAAAGAGTAAAGACAAGTATTTATAATCAATTTTTCAATGTCAAGAGTTTAGCCACATAAGTGTATGATATCAACTAATTGGATTTTCGATTACAACACAAAAAAGAAAGTCAAAGTTAGTTTTATATTTATTAGTTATTACTTTGTCTCAAATCTTCTTGTTGCCTCTGCACCCTCAAATTTCAGCTGAATTACAGGTATTAGTCAAAAGACGAGATAAACTATCAATTTATTACATATGCAAGATATTTAATACCAAAAGAAGCACAAGATTCCCTAATTTTATGAGGACGAGACAACAATATTAGATGACATATAAAACAAATAGGCAAAATTGCAAAAATAGTCCTAAACTAATCATTGATTTTGAATTTTCGTCCTAAACTATATTAACTTGGAGAATTTTGTTCAGTAATTTAATATTTTTTTGAAATATCGTCCCACCATTAATTATAAGACGGAAATTGTGTATTTGTCCGTTAAATTACCACATGGCTGCTTAAGTGTCATGACGTGGTAAATTTTAACATGAATTATTATATAATATTGCAGAATTCGCCCCAAATTGATTACAAGATTGAACCGTCATTTTCATTAAATTAAAATTTTTAAATTGGGACTAAATTCATACAAAATGGTAAATTACGGGATGAAATTTGGGGAGTTGATATAACTTGGGACGGAAAATTAAAATTAGTAGTTAGTTTGGGACGATATTTCAAAAGAATATTAAATTATGGGACGAAATTCGGTAATGTAATATAGTTTGGGACGAAAATCCTAAATCACTAATTAGTTTAGGACGTTTTCTACAATTTTACCAAACAAATATTATTGGGAGCACTTCAGTTTGTGACTTGTCAGGATTCAACAAAAGTGAGCGGTTAATTAAATTTTTAATAATTAAGAATTTCAAAATATTAATTAAATAAATTAATAAATCGCAGTTAAAAATTGTGATTCATTTAGTAATTAATTAGTGAGCGGTTAGAAAAATTTTTAATAATCAAGAATTTCAAAAATTAAGCAAAAGTCACAGTTGGCAATTGCAATTTTTAATTGAATCGCAGTTACTAACTGCGATTTTAAGCAAAATGCATATTATAGGATATACTTTTGAGCTAAAGTCATATTGGTAAATATGGTGTCCATGAAGGCCATTTTGGAAAATAATTCTGCAATTCGATTAGGCTGAATATTGAATTGTGCAATTAGGCAAGACCTCCCCTAATGCTAGGAAACTTGGACCCCGACTATGGAGGGTTTAATTTTTTTTTTTTTATAGATATGTAATTACAATAGTCTTTTTAATTTAATTAATGATTTATTATTTCAAACATATGTATAATAGAAATAAAGATCTAAGTTATATAAAGTAGAGTCAAATGAGGTTGTAAAAACAGTTGGAACAAATACATCTTACTTCGTAAAGAATTAACAACGTATAATTTGGAACAAAAAATAAGAATGTTGTAAAGAACACTCTAAAATATTTTATCATTAAGACAATTATTGATATTAAGATGTGTTTGACACATGGTCGAAGCATTTAACATAATCGAATATTGATTAATTTTATTCTAAGCATAACTGTCTATGTTACATTCAAGAGGAGTATGAATGTGCACACAATTCGATAAATTTATCAGATAGTACTAAAATCGAAAGTTTGATTCATACTGTAAATCTAAATGTCAATTAAGTATTCGATACAAACCTAAGTATCAAACCGCTTTGAAAAAAAAAACCTAAGTATCAAACCGCTTTAAAAAAAAAAACCTAAACCTTATTCCTTTTCCATTTCAGTATTATCGGTTGATTTACGAACCGAATTAATAATACCAAAATTATGAATTTTTTTTATTTAAGTCGTGCGACGCTTCTTTATATTGTACCATTAAATAGTTGTCTCTCACTTGAATTTTTATTTATTCATAAAAAAAAAAAGGAAACTTACATTTTATTTATCCTTTTACCAAAAATGAAGAGTTCTATTTGTCCTCCTCAGTAAAACCCTTTGCCCACGCTCTCTGATCTCACCTGCGCTGAAGTTCGCACAAAACCTGTGTCATCCGTCCGCCTCTCCGACTCTCCTTTCGTCGGCTCGGCCGTTGATCTCTTGGCAAGGATTCTATTTCTCATCTCTTTTCTTATTTTCTCTTTTTGCTTTGTTTGTTTATAATAGCACTACACATTCTATTGAAATTCTCCTTTCTCTGTTATGTAAGCTCCGTTTAGCTAGTTGATGTTTTAAAAATGATTATTTCATGGTGTAAAATGATAGATAATCCATGCTAATTGACAGTATAGTCTTTATTTCATTGTATCTTAGTATTTTAGTAAAACTTTTTATGATACCTTAACTCTGCAACGGTACATTAAATTTAGGATTTGGAGCCGTCGTAGTAATATGGAGGTGCCATTTTTATTCAGGTATTTAGGATCAACATAAGAATTAGGTTTGATATGTAACTTGATTTAATGAGTTGGGTCAAGCTACATATTAAAAAATTAATTTACATGAAATCTACCAAAAAAACCCATAACTGCACCTTTCGGTTTTTTATTACCAAACCAAACTGAGTTGTTCGGTTTTGGAATACGGTACAAATTCTGAAAATACCGAACCAGTCTCGAAATTGAAAATTGGCACGGCTTGGTTCAGTCTTACTGAAGAGCCTTCTTTGTAACATAGTTGCGAGAGCTTAAAGATTCAACTTTTATGTTTTATCCATTTATTGATTTTGACAAGTACAAAGTTAACTTTATCAGCATACATTAGTTATATAACTATATTCACAATATTATTGATTGTAACTGCAGAATGTGAAATGGCGAAGGCTAAAAAGGCAAAGAATGAAGAGCAAAGAGGTGGAGATAATAGTAATGCAGAGGCAGTTGTCAAGCATCAGAAGTTGTGTCTCTCTATTGACATGGATAACCGCAGAATCTATGGGTTTGATCCTTATTGCACTTCCTTTCCATTTGCTCTTCATATGTATGCATATTGAACTTTTTGCTTTACTAAATTTTTTGAATTATCCTGTTGTTATTCACTGCGTTTCTAGACATTCATTTGTAAAATAGCTTATCGAGTTTAACTAAATTTATTTGCAAGTTGAATCCCTTTGACATTTCTATATTCTGATTATCTTTACAATAATTATTTTCTCTAATAGGTTTTGGGTTTGAATGATCTTGTGTAGTTCTTTAGGCAATCTAAATCAGATTATATCTGGAAAACAGTTAAATCTGAATTGAAATGTCAGAACAATTTTTTTAGTACAATGCAACTTTTCTTATACGAATCCGCATTGCAACTCAGGTATACAGAACTGCAGATAGTTATACCAGACAATGGAATTGTGGGGTTGCATGCGGATAATTTGGCAATTGAGAGGGTTACAGTTGATGGGGAGCCAGCTGAATTTGAAGTCTTCCCTCATTATCAGCACCTGGACCCCAAGGATAGATGGTGTGTCGTGTCCTCAGCTACTTCAGCTGCTGATGCTTCGGGGTCTGTGTATTTGTCATCGCTTGAACTTGAATTACTACCTAATTTGCTGATAATGTGTAGCAAGTCCGATAAACCCAACAACAGACTACAAGAGGATATGGAGATGGACAAAGGGGAGGAATTATCTTCTGATACAAACAGGTTGCTAATATTTCTGTCTGTTGCATGTATTTTTCTGTTTTATCTTTTTGTCATTATCATTTCTTGTTGTCTAGGTATCATGTAATTTCATGTACATACAGAAAGGAGGGAGGAAGAATTGAAATGGAATTTTTTATTTTTAGAAATTGGTTTAGAACTGATAAAAATTGCTTCAAATTTTGAGTTTGAGGATTATGACTACCTGATATGTGATACAGTCTCATCCCTATTTCTTTGGTCAGTTAAACTTGTAACAAGGTGAAATATTGATATAAGATCTGAAAAGTGAGTCCAAGTTAAAAGTTATTTTAATTATCATTTAGCTGTCAAATCCTCGATGTTTTCAAATTTATGCTTCAGAATTTTGCAATCACCCCCGCCCCCTCCATTTGATTTTTCGTAGAAACTGAATAACTTTTTTCTTTTTTCCGCATTTTTCATAGAACCTAAAGGATGCTGATACAAGTGGAAAATTTTCAACCTTAGCCCATCAAGCAAATCCAATGTTTGTTTTGTTTCCTTAAAGAATTTAAGAGAAAAAACCAATAACTTGTTTATTTATAATATGTTTGTTGGTGGAGTAGAGGTAAACCTTTTTTTCCCTCTGTTAGCTTAGTCATCTATGAGAGGAATTCGTGGGAGGCACATATGCGAGAATGAAGCATAAACCCTTGATAGACCAATCAGACATATGAAATTACTGTCTAAGATTATCTTAAAGCAAAGGCTCAGCTTGGATTAGTTTGATCTTATCTTAAATACAATTTACAATTTCCTGACACACAGGACGTTCTTGAATTCAATAGTTGCTGAGGATAGCATTGTTGTTACTTTATTGCGCCGATAGTGTTTAGTACTATCATTGTCACTTTTTATTGCACCCGATAAATGTTTGCCTCAAGCCACCATGTATCAAATGGGTGAAGATTAAATTGTTCTGGCTATTTAGTCAGAACAAATGATTCGCTAGAACTGCCCGATACAGTTGCAGTTTCACCTTTTGAATGTAACAGAATATTGAAAAAGGTCTATATATGAATCGAATTTTATATTGTCACTATTATCTGCCAAATAGTTTCAAATTACATTCTTGATTGTATTGTTCATTTTTCTTTGGGATGTCATAGTGACTAGATTTACCTGTCTGTCTGTCTGCTTTTTTTTTTTTATGTTAGGTTGTGTTCTGTGCAAAATATCAAACATGTACGCATTGAATATTGGGTAGAAAAGGCAGAAACAGGAGTTCATTTCAATAATAATGTCTTGCATACTAATAACCAGTTGAGGCGTGCAAGGTGCTGGTTTCCTTGTATGGATGACAGTTTGCAGTGTTGCTGGTATGCGCTAGGTTATATTGAACAGCTTTTCAGCATTTTACCTGCTTTGTAATGTTATAATCCTGACTATTCTGCTTTATTTTGTTTAGCTATGACCTGGAATTTACAGTGGCCAGTAACTTTGTGGCAGTTAGCTCTGGTACCTTATTACATCAGGTGAGTTACTGTGTAATATTTCTGGTAAGATGGATTAGGAATTCAAATAACAATTATTAATTAGGTAGAGAATAGACTTGCTGGAAATGGGAAGCTACATGTCCAGGGTTTTTGGCATACAATAACATAATTAGTACAAATTTCCAGGGTTTTTGGCATACAAATGGCTAAATAACACAATTAGTACAAATTTCTCGTTGTAAAGCTTTGAGTTCCGTGTTCTTTTATTAAACTTTTCTATAGGGAACAGAAATACACTTACCTGGACTGGGTCAACGAGCGATCAAAAGGCCCATGGCCTAGATTGGCGACCTCCATTCCACTTTGGAGGGGCACCCGCCTAAGGTCGGCCTAAGTGGTCGAGTCTACGTCATAGTTTGTGGTATATGGGGGCCTGTGTTCGCGCTGCCCCTGCTTGAAAAAAATAAAACAGAAATACGAGAACCACCTAATGGTAGCCGTCATCTTGCACAAAGGCGAGGAGACACTTTGGTGGTTGCTTGGTAGTCTAATTTGGCGAGTGATTGGATAAATTATTGCATGAGGAATACAGGGGGCAAATATCTTGGAATCGTAGGCAAATTTAGAAAGAATGCGAAGGACAAAATATTTGGTTCCAACATAATTAACAGTTACTTTTAATATGTATTTCTGTAGACGTGCTTGTGAACATTTTATCTTTTTGGTTTACATATCAATGTGTACTAAAAGCAAGTAATAATTGGATAATGCTGTCACCTTACATTCTTGATGATTCAAGCATATAATTTTCCATGTGCTTTGTTACTTCTTAATCACTAATAAATTCTCTCTAGCAGGTTTTGACCAATGATGATCCACCCCGCAAGACATATGTTTATAAATTAAATGTTCCTGTTGCTGCTCAGTGGATATCTCTGGCAGTTGCACCATTTGAAATTCTTCCGGATCGACATGGTGGTTTGCTATCACACTTTTGTCTACCATCTAACTTGTCAAAGCTACGTAATACGGTGGGATTTTTCCACAATGCTTTCAGGTATTCCTAACATCCTATTTTGTCCTGATCCCGGCGTAATCCTCAATGCTATTGATTCTATTAAAAGGTCACGTTTCTGGTCAGATTTGACCGACCTGTATCAGGGGAAATATTAGAATCCTGTATAACTGAAATTTGACTTGACTTTATCTGCACCAATATCGGTGTCTTGTTTATTTCTCAACAGTCACTACGAGGATTACCTCTCTGCATCATTTCCGTTTGGATCATACACACAAGTGTTTATTGCTTCTGAGATGGCAATATCTTCATGGAGTTTGGGAGCCTCTATAAATATTTTTAGTTCTCACGTAATGTATGACGAGAAGATCATTGATCAGGTATGCTTACAAAGAAGTGATCTTATAAATGTTATCATGTGCGGTTTATATCTCCTTCGACTTTAATATTTTGGGTTTCATGGTAGAAATTTCTGCTTAAAAAAAGCTTTGTTGCCGTTTGCTAAAAGCAATTACGTTGGCGATGCATTAGCATTAGAAATAATCTATAGTATCAAATATGCAAAGTGATGTCTTAATGATAATAATTTATATCGGGCAATTGATGAGATTTATATGCTTGCTTCCAGGTTGCTGTGACCTTGTATTTTTGGCAGTGCAACATTCCCTTTTTTTACTGTGCTTATGCATACAACCAATAAAGTTTCATGTGCTAGACTTCAGAAAAAGACCACACCTTTACTTGATGGGCGTATTATAAATAAATAGATAAAAATATTTCTCCTCTCTACCGGCATAAGTTTTAGATAAGATAGTTATTAAATACTCCCATCTGCAATTGCCTGGGATATTCTGAACTGTGATGGAAATAAATAAGTTCTGTAGGGTATATTTGATGATAATGAGTCTACCTCCCTCAAATAAGTATTGAGTCTATTGACCTTAATAACGCAGTTTGATTCCTTTCCTGTTGAAAGTACCTTCTCATATATTTTGTTAGGCTATGGATCCCACGCGACAAAGGGGGAGTGCAACTTTACATAATAAATCGTCAACCTGCTGCAAATAGCTCATAACTCCTTGTGTAAATTTTCAGTTTATAATAATTTGATACTTCTTGACCATCATAATTTGATCTATTTTGCAATAAAGTAGAGCCAAGTTGAACAGCAAACAAGAGAGGGCTAGAACTTAAGTGGAACCATGTAAGCAGCCAAAAAAATCCCTTCCTTAAAGCTGTGTTTTTATCGAAACATTGCTCACTTGAGAATAATAAACTGTCCAGAAGATGCAAAACCTTGAATCTGAACCCTCAGGGCTGTGGAGTAAAGGAGAGTGTAGAACTAATTCTGTAATTCTATCTAGCCTATCCACCTTTTATGTTTCTCGGCCTAAACAATGAGCTACCATATGTTATGATGTATCAAGAATTGTTTATCGTAGATTTCAAATATTCATTTTCTTTTTAAACATTTCTTGCATGTTTCCATCAAATTATGACTAGTTCCTGTTCAGATTTTTCTTCATGCCGACTGATCATTACCCCTCCAAGCTCTGGTTTGTTATTTATATTATTGTTAATGGGCTCACTAAACAGACTATAGAGACAAGGACTAGACTTGCTTATGCCCTTGCCAGACAGTGGTTTGGAGTATATATCACTCCTGAATCTCCAGATGATGGTAAATATCCTAATTTATATTTGTATCAGCAATGATGGTAACTTTATATTCTGATATAGCTGCTGTATTACATGTCCTAGAGTGGTTGTTGGATGGTCTTGCGGGGTTTCTATCTGATTCATTTATTAAGAGGTTCCTCGGAAACAATGAAGCACGTTATAGACGATACAAGGTCTGTTTGTTTAAGCAATTCAGAAGCTATAATTTTATTGTACCATTTGCCCATCTTATCCGCGCATCAGCATAATTGCTGTTAAGTTTATCTCTTTGCTGATGGACATTTTGTGGTAATTGGAAATCATCATCCTTGAAGTGATGGGACACTAAAACCCACATGTTGTGTTATGACCTTGTCTCATCTGTTTTACTTTCTTCCAGGCTAATAATGCTGTTTGCCAAGCAGATGATAGTGGTGCAACTGCCTTGAGCTCCTCCCTTGCCTCTAAGGATTTGTACGGAACACAATGTATTGGTTTTTATGGAAAAATAAGATCATGGAAATCTGTAAGTTTTTTTGCTTGTAGATCTGATACGTTGTGACATCTCTGTTGTTGACTCGACACTTGTCTAATAGGTGGCTGTCCTTCAGATGTTGGAAAAACAGATGGGTCCCGAGTCTTTCCGTAAAGTAAGAACCAGAAAACTTGACTTCCTATAGAGATTTATGCAAGAAAATGTTTGTTGGTTTTCTTTTTTAAGGCACAACTAGTGTTAAAAAACATTTCCAATGCGCCTTATTTTATTTTTCTTCCTTTTCTGGGGGTAGCTTACATTCTTGCATCATTATACTCTACAAATCTTTATAATGATCGAGCGTTTATTTCTTGATGATGTTCAGTTCAGAAGTCTGTTAGTTTAGTTTCTAAACTGACTGTGAGATGGACAGCTTCACCACATGGTCATAAATTGATAGTTCTGGCTCTTCGGTGTCCACCTTAATTGCTGCTGATACATAAACCATTCACTATTCCAGTAATTATATTATTTCTTTTTCTAATGAGGAATATATATTAGGGAGGGGGGTTGCTAGGGAATATGAACTGTACTATTGAATATAGTGTGCTATGTTAGGCCACCAAACCATTCCCTTGGCATATATTTATGCATTTCTAGCTTGCCTACTAACTTGTGCATGGATGTTACACCAAATTTATGTTTCTCATTCTCATCTTTAAGCTCATTGTACAAGGCTAGCTTTTTCTCAGATGTTTTTTGGGAAAAGGAAAAGGATTGTAGAACGCATTAGCATAATTTTTGGTGGTAGTCTTTATTAACTGCCCTTCCAGATGAAATATTGTATATTAGTAGCTGCCCTTCTGGAGAAACAGAACTGGTGTCTCCGTGTGTCTTTAATTAGTTAATGATGATGGTAAGTTTCCTTCTTTCACAGATTCTACAAAATATTATTTTGCGGGCTCGAGATGGGAATCGGCCTTTGAGAACTCTCAGTACCAAAGAGGTACTTGATAAGCATTCTTCTTTTTTGCCCTCTATTATTATTGCTGATGCTTAGACTGTATTGTTTCATCTGAAAGGAAAAAATAATTGGTCTTGACCAAGTGTTGAGATAAATTTTACTCAGGAACATGGCCTTACTGACAGATTTTTTGTTACACTAGAATTGAACTGTCTATCTAATGCAGTCCATAGAACCAAAATCCGAGTGATAATAACGATACTTAATATTTGAACAATCAAAGGCAATACTCTTACAATTTGTACGATTTAACTGCATTTTGTAGTAACAGATACAATAGTATAGCAAGTGTAACCAAAAAAAAATACTAGCATAAATTATTTATGAGATTTGATGTTTTCTTCCCTAGAAGATGTTACACTGACTTGACTCTTTAGCTTTATTTTCCAACAACAAATTGTTCCCGTAATTAGAGTCTAGCAGGAGTAGATCCTCAAATAACTATTTCTCTACTCTTGAAGTGGTGAACCTAACATGATGAATCAACCCAGTGATGTCTTTATCTGCTTGTGAATTTCATAATCTGATACCAGATATGGTGGAAAAATAGTTTTAAATTTTAGAGTATAAGATCAAGTTAGTAACACTACTAGATAATTAACCATATGTATTTACTAAGTAATTCCATAAAATAAATTAAAATATGTACCTGAGTGATGATGCGCAGCTTTCTGAAGGGCGCTGAGCCAGGATGCAATTTGTGGGCGAGACTAAGTTACTAAAAATGTTCACATGTTTTTAATCCCTCCTCGTCAACCTGCCCAAAAGAAAACTACCTTTCTGGGGTAGATATATATACTCTCTAATTATATAAATGTGTATATATCACTTTCGCTTAAATTATCTCTTATCTTTGTTATCATGGACATCAATCTGTCTACAATTCGCTCTGTTGGCTTTTGATTAATTTGTTTATTAGTGTCACAGACATTTTGCATTTACATTTCACCCACTCTCACTTCATTTCTTATATACTGGAAATGAATTTTCTCATAGAAACCATAGTGAAAAAGCCAATCTAGAACCATTGTTGGAAGATAGCTCAATTCTGTTGTGTTGATCAATCATCAATGTATGTTCTCACATTTGTTTTCTATATGTTTTTTTTCTTTTCCAAATGGCAGTTCCGACACTTTGCAAATAAAATGGGAAATCTCGAGCGCCCGTTTCTTAAAGAATTTTTCCCTCGCTGGGTTGGATCTTGTGGTTGTCCAGTGCTGAAGTATGAATCATATTGGATATTTGCTAATTTGATTTTCTTTTGGCTGTTTTCTTACTGATTCAACTTTCCCTTTTGGTTCCACGAAGGATGGGATTCTCCTATAACAAAAGGAAAAATATGTTAGAATTAGCTGTATTGCGGGGATGTACATCTAGGCCAGATTCATGGACAGGTGTTGATAATATCAATCCCGATTCTGAAAATCGAGAGAGCGATGTTGGGTGGCCTGGGATGATGAGTATACGGGTCCATGAGCTTGATGGCATGTATGATCATCCAATTCTACCAATGGCTGGTGAACCATGGCAACTGTTGGAAATTCAGTGTCATTCAAAACTTGCTGCGAAGCGCTTCCAGAAAACCAAAAAAGGCTCCAAGGCTGATGGTTCTCTGATGACAATGGTGATGCTGTGGCCACCACAGATGTACGATCAAAGTATGTGTTCTAATATAGAGTTTTTATATGCCTGGCTTTCTCATTGTGTCAACTTTAGCCACCACTGACATGCGATTAAAGTGTTTCTGCCATTCTCACTCTGTATTGACATGTCAAATGATTATATATATGTATATATATATATATATATATATATATATATATATATATATATAGTTTCTAAACCTAGTATGGAATCTCATTTGTTCTTATTGCTAAGATTGTGTATAATGGAAATTTGCAGTTCTGAATCCCCTCTGTTGTGGCTCCGTGCGGATCCAGAAATGGAATATCTTGCTGAAGTTCATTGTAACCAACCTATACAGATGTGGGTGAGTACGAGACCAAGATTACATCTTTACTTTAACTTCAGGGAATGCTAAAATCTAAATATACGACAAACTTCATTTGAAAGCTGTCGGAAAATTCTTACGTGTCTTAAGAACCAGAAACATAAGTCCTATCGCAAGTTAATTGACTCATTGGAGTTCCATATAACAGTAACGTCAAATTTAACTGGAAAAATGGCGTCATTTTGAAGTTAGTTTGTATAGGATCCAAGCACATTAAGAAACTTGTTACTTTACCTGAAAATTTATTTAAATCACCAGCACCCAGTGTATATACCTGACCTAGGTTAAATAGTGTCAGCCTTTATACCCGACAAGTATTATTTATAATCACAGAAAGTTGTTGGAGGAAATGCAGAAGCATGTAGGGTGGCAGTGGCACTAGTCTGCTACTGAATGAAAAGAGAGTGGGGTTAGGTAGCAAGCAAATATACAACTAGGTCTAGAAGAAATTAAGTTTCTTTTGTATTTTGTTTTGTCATACTGGCAGAGAAGTATGCCATCTCTCAAAGGTTTGTTTGGATTATTTTTTTGTTTTTTAAGCTCTAAAGTTGCTCTCTCCTTTTAATGGGCGTACATCTAGAAAAAAAATTCATAAAAGAAAAACATTTAGGAAAAGTGTTTTGTTCTTCCATCGCAATCTTTTTACAAATTTTACATTGCTCTAATTCTTTCCAAATTAAATATCAAAATTTATCGGGTATGCACCTCGGCGTCGGGGTTCATTCCTTGACCCCAAGTATTATGAAACACGCTTTGGCTTTTACAGTGATTTATAACAGACTCGTTGCATTTTGGTGGTCAAATTGAATCGATCAAATATGTCTAGTGAAAATTATGCCGCTTTGATGAAGATATTTGGATAAGTCTGATTTCTATAAATATGGATTTTTTGTTTTTGCGGTGCTGCATCAGAAAAGTTACTACATTTAAGGGTAAATTGAATGCTTGCTATCTTTAATTGTGTTATTCCTTTACTTGCATTGTCTTTTATGATATATTGGATATCACTATTTTGAACACCTAGCATGAAAAAAATGGGAATCATATGAAATTGACCAGTGACAGAAATTACCAATTAGAACATAATGGCGTGTTACCAAACATTTAACTAATAAAAAAATTCAAATGACATTTGCATTTTCTTGATATTTTTTCAACACCAACAACCTTAATGCAGCTGTGCTTTTGCAGATAAATCAGTTGGAGAAGGACAAGGATGTTATTGCTCAGGCACAAGCTATAGCAGTATTAGAGGCACTGCCACAACTTTCATTTTCTGTTGTTAATGCTCTAAATAATTTTCTCAGCGACTCCAAGGTCTTTGTTCAACTTTGCTAGTTTAAGATAATTGACAGTGCTTATGTATCTCCAAGGTTCCTTTTTGTTTTCACTGAAATTGTATCTTCCCTTTTCTCATTCAGGCTTTCTGGAGAGTCCGCATACAGGCTGCATATGCATTGGCTACTACAACCTCTGAAGTATACATAATGCCTTTCCAATTTACTATGTCTTCTTTTCTGTAGATAGGTGTATTTTATGTGCCATATGTGTAGTTATGCTGATTTGATTCTTGCTGATAAGTGCATTATGAATTTTGTGATAGCGAGAACGTATATTCCATTATTGACAATGAAGATACTTCTGTTTTGGTTTTGAGATTAATTTTTGTGCTGTTATAAATGTCATTTATCTGTATATTTTGTTTGGGTGCAGGTGGGTATCCTTTTCGTCTCATATCCATTCTTGGGCTGTCATGATAAGATGGTTTTCGTATATATCCTACGTTTACATACATTGTCTTGCTAATTAAGAGTGTAGCTCAATTATAAGTTTCAATTGAAAGTCAACGTTCATGAAGCTAACATTCCCTATTTTCCAGTGATTAATTTTGTAATATCTAGTGCAGAGATTCATAATCATGTCAATGAGATTCTGCTGAGCCTTTTTCTAAACAAAGTCTATTTTTATATATTATATAGTCATGAATATACATTTTGGTGATATTGCCTACTATCTAATCAGGACACCGATTGGACTGGCTTATTTCACCTGATCAACTTCTATAAAAGTCGGAGATTTGATCCAAACATCGGGCTTCCCAGGTAGACTCTGAATTCTGGACCAGGTATTGAAATAACTATGAGATCATCAAGTCACGTTGTTGATTTCTGTACACTTCTTCATTTTTAGGCCAAATGACTTTCATGATTTCCAGGAGTACTTTGTACTTGAGGTAATGCACTGAGGTAGGATGTGTTTTTCAGAATATATTGGCATCTATGTTTTGTAGTTTGCATCCATCAACCTTTTGTGTCGTTTGCTCTCATTTATTTGCTTCTTATGGAATGTTTAATCTCCTTGAGCTATTCTCTTAGTAAAGAAAAGCAAAAAATGTCTTGTAGAAGTCAAGAGCTTGAGACACGATACCCTTCCTTTTGGTGATGGCACACTCACAGTTCTTTTGGCTACTGATAATTAATAATGATCAAGGTTCAATTTTCCCATATAACAGGAGATTTGACAGCCTGATGCAATTGAACCACTTATGACTGAATTGGTTATGATTCAATAAGTCTATATTGGAGGGTATTATATTTGTTTTTTAGTAATTTATGTGCCCTGTTTCTTTTTTTTCTGAACTTCCATCCTTGTCCAAAATGGAGACTTAAGGTCCTACTTAAATGAAATTGTAATTTTGTGGGTGTGGCATGTTTGTGCATTTGCTATGATTATGTACAACACAAACAGCCATCGTCATATTGTAGTACTAATTACTAGATTTCAGAAGCTAAGTCAAAATTTGGTCTTAGATGATAATGCTCATCTAATGCCTGTGTTTTTTTTTTTAAATAAAGGCCAATGATCTTTTTCCCTCCCAATTTTGCCATTTCATGGTGGGAAAGATTAAATATTGAAATTGTAATTCTGTTGATCTGAGGGGCATAACTGCAACTTAATTAAGAAAACAATAATTAATTTGTTCTCCATGTTATACAGTTTTTCTTTTATATTTCAGGCGATACCACTTGCCATAGCTTTGGTCAGATCTTCAGACAAGAAAAGCCCTAGAGAAGCTGTTGAGTTTATTTTGCAGCTTTTGAAGGTATGTGTGTTTCACTAATAATCACAGAGAGATGTTTGTTAGTTATGAGTTTTTCTAAAATCTATCTTTGACCCAATGATGTGTAGAAATACTGTTTGCATATATAAGCTCTTGTCTTATAAAGTATATGCTGTCGGAAATACTCAAAGAATTAGTTATAACCTTACCTTGCTTTTAGAGGTCAGTGCCATGCATGTGGTAGACACGCATATTCTTTTGTATGGATTGAAATGAACTGTGTATCGTTCTTTCTATCTGATTTATGGTTCATAAATTCTAAACATCGAGTTTTATCTCGTGTTAATGGAACTCTTACATAGGTGCTTGACTTGTTGCAAATTAATGTGTCTTAATTTGTATCTATGGGCCACAATTTGGGAATATATCTTTGATAACAGCCATGGTAACTTGAATGACAATGACCCAAGAAGTAGCTGTTCGATTAAGCCCCTGTGAACCCACAAGGCCTTGTACCAGTCCACATTAATTAACCGTGTTTCTTTAGGATTGTACATACAAGTTGTGTAAGGTCATATCAGAGACAGTTAATACACCACACACACACAAAAACCAATATTAAATTGGTTTTGCATTTGTTTATTTCAGTTATATTGAGACTAAATGTCCTACATTGGTTGAAAAACAATAGTTAAGTCCACCTTATAAGTACTTGGGCAATCCTCACCTTACAAGCTAGCTTTTGAGGTTGAGTTAGGCTCAAGCCAAGTAAGTGGACTTAACCCAATCCATGTGGTGAATTTTAATAAGTTATATTATCTGACCTTTTTTTTTTGGTTCTATCTATTTGATTTGCTTGTAGTACAATGATAACAACGGGAACCCATACTCTGACGTTTTCTGGCTGGCTGCTTTGGTCCGCTCTGTTGGTGAACTTGAATTTGGACAGCAGGTATAAGATCTTGAAAACTTTCATGTTTTGTTCAGATGTTCCTTCTATTTTCCTTTCCCTTTACTCCTCTCCTAACACAAGTTTCAGCATCATCTAGGAAATATGCTACTGCACTGGTGTTAGGTAGTCGTCTCTAAGTTTTAAGTTATTGTCAGCATTGTCTGGCTGCAATCCTATTGGTGCTTTGATTGTGTAAGGCTTACACAGATCTCAATTAGGGCAAACTGAGATTATAAAATTGATGCTGAAAGATTGGTTAATTTTGAGTAACTAATCAACTATGGAGTGCACAAAAATATTTTACAAAGTGGAAATAACCGAGGAACACAGATTTCAGAAAGATGATTTGCTAGTGATATTGACTGGATTTAAAATATAAAGTTTTTATACCAGAATTACACTTAAATATCCATTTTCAAGTTTAGGACCTGAATCCATATTTCAATGGATGTATATATACGGGGAACAAGTTGATTGAATACGCCTTAGATGACTTATTATCTTTTTCTCTTTGGTTTATCATACAACTCATGTATTGCTGTTTCTTGGCTTAATTTAGGGACACCTAATTATCATTTAGTTTTGTAGTTTGACATTCTGTTCTTGTTGATCCTGTGTCAGAGTATTGTCTACTTACCCTCCCTTCTCAAGCGACTTGATCGTCTTTTGCAATTCGACAGGTACTACTTAATTATTATTGGTTAAAAAGTTCTGCCGTTTATTTTGCATTCTGTTTTTAAATTTGTGAACCACAGGTTGATGCCGAGCCACAATGGTATTCTGACAATCAGCTGTATCCAATCACTGACGCAAAGTGCGCTTAAACTATCAGAGTTCATACCTCTGGTAAAATTATTTCCCTACTCTATATATATGCTGGTATTAACTTGACATTTCTGACATGCTATGTCCTGAAATATCCAGGATAGTGTAATTGAACTTATTAAACCATATCTGCTATCAAAGACGTGGCAAATTCGGATTGTTGCAAGCAGATCACTTCTTGAACTTGAATGTCAGAGTAAAGGAATTGATGCAGCGTTGACCCTGTTCATCCGATACCTTAATGATGAGGTGTCTCTGCGAGGTTTATTTCATTTACTTTGCCTCCTCACGACCACTGCACTGTTGCTTGCATTTTCCAAGTTTCCAACCCTTCCCCATTTTGGACCAAACAAGTAGTGTTTTGTGTTTTATTAATCAATGCCTCGATGTGAGGTTATTTTGGGAATAGTGGTTTTGTGGTTTAATAATCACTGGCTTGATGTGAGCTTATTTGGTAAACTTTATACAGCCTGGTTCTCTGTGCTTCTGAATCTTATTTTTATCCTTTTTCATAGGGCAAACCAAATTAGGTGTCTGTGCTTTGCGGTTATCTCAGATGACCAATCAATCTGGTTTGGACAATGATATACAGAGTGACACGCTTGTGGCCCTCCTGCGCTTGCTTGAGAGCCCTGTGGCTTTTAACAACATTACTCTTCGTCACTACATCTTCTGCATTTTGCAAGTTCTTGCTGGAAGGTATTAATACTTGATTTCCGCCCTTCATAACTAAATTTTGGTGGTAATGTTGGTTACATGCTTATTAAAAAATGTTCTGAATTGGGATATTTTCTTGTGATGGTATGGTTGGGTCTGGCTTGATACTAAGCATTTGAAAGCATGCGGATAAATTGTAAAAGATTTTTGTAGATCAAGTAAGTGTTTTAGAATTAGGTCCTGCAGTTTCGAAAGAGAAGAGTAACTTATAGCTGGGAGAGTATGAATGAAAATAATTCTAAATATAAAAATACGTTGTGAAATGGGTGCTCACAACTGAACTAAATGCAATTAATCCTTGGCATTCAAAGCATTTCGTTGACATTTTAAATTGCTTGATGCACGTGTACTTGACATTTTAATTCTCATTTAGAATTGTTTTCTAAGTTTATCTGGACAGCATAAAATACACTCCATATAACTTTTGATGGATTTATATTTTATTCTCATCTAGGCATTTGAAATTTATTACTGAAACATCTTCTGTATTTAGGTCTCCGACACTGTTTGGGGTACCAAGAGATGAGACTCTGAGGATGGGACACACCAAGACTTGCAGTGAACTTAAAAACATTTTTGCTGCTCTTATCAATCAATCTAAGCCTCAAGATCCTTCTTCATTCGCGCCTGACCATCCGCATAATATATTTGTCTCAGAAGATTATAGGGAGGAAGTAGATGCTCTTACTGAAAACCACAAATTGAATAACGCAGTAATAAATCATACACCTGATGTATCACTGATTCCATTTACTGAAGGGACCACAGATGCTCCCCCGAATGGTCCTGAACGGAGGAATTCAGCGTCACTAATTCCGGAAGATGATCTGATCAGGTTGTCTAAAGTCCATGAGCCAATGGAGCAATTTACTAACATGTTAGGTGAAAATTTCGTTGATCCGGAGGCTCCAAGAAGAGAAGACAGTTTGAATAATGTTCATCAAGAAAGTGAACCTGTACATGATAACTCGATCATTGGGGAAGCTAACAAAGAACCCAATACCCTTGTACATGATAGGTTGGTCTCTGTGGAAGCTAATAAACAACCAGATACCATTTCCAACAGCCATGAACTAAATAAGCCAACACTTACGGAAGCTACCAAAGAACCAAATACCCTTGTACATGGTAGTTTGATCGCCGTGGAAGCTACCAAAGAACCAAATACCCTTATACATGATAGTTTGATCACTGCGGAAGCTACCAAAGAAGTGGATACTGTTACCAATAGCCGTGAAATAAAGAAGCCAAAGCTTAAGATAAGGGTGAAGCAATCAGCTGCATCTAGTCGTGCCGAATATCCCAACAACACTAGAATTTTAAATAATCAAGAGAGGCATGCAGATGCTGATCGTGGAGCAAGCAGCTCCCTTTCTGTAGATGCTCCCAGAAGAAATTTTCCCGAGACTTTAAGTGCTGGTAATCAGAACTTCGAGGATGCCAATTCTAGCCGAGATGTTGGTTCTCGTGTAACTGCAAGTACTGCAGATTGTGATGACCTTGTGAAGGAACTACAATGTACTGCAGATTCGAGCATAGTTTCTCTCCCTATACCACCACCCAGTGACTTGATACGTATCAGTACCGTGAAAGTCGATGCAGAGCCACAGACCAGTGAACATACCTATACAGCTTCTCTTGACATCAGGAGACACGATGCCAAGGAAAGTTCAGGGCTGCCCACGGATGTGCAGAATTCCAACAGTGAACGGAAGAAAAAGAAAAAAGACAAGGAGAAGAAGCGAAAAAGAGATGGCCACAATGATGATCCGGAGCAGTTGGAACTCAAGCGGCAAAAGAAGGAGAAGAAGCGAAAGAAGAAGGAAATGGCAAAAATCCTTGCAGATACATCAAAAGTTGATTTGCCAAGTAATGAAAAAAGAGTGTCGGCTGAAGCCAAACCAACTTTACTCGTATCGGAGGGTAAAGAACACCTACCTGGAACTAGAGGAGTTACTGTAGGTGGGGAAGGTGTTCCATCTCCTGCACAGGAATTACGCAGAATGAATGATCCTGGAACTAGTTCTGGGAGTTTACAACTCAAACCAGGTGAATCAAGTAAGGTTAATGTAACTGTGAAAAGAACCGATGGCACTGTAAATCCGCCACAAAGTACTTCGTCTAATAAAATCAAAATCAAGTTTAAGAATCGGACACTTGGTAAACGTGACCATGCCATGTAAAACTGCGAAAAACTTGTTTGTAAAACTTCATGTGTACATTACCATTGAAGTAGAGTAGTCTGAGAAATTACCTGTACGGGATTAAGTGAGCTACTATGTAGCTCTTTTTTTCTGCTTTTCACTTGTATTTTTTTTTAATAATTTACTTGTAGTATTTTCTTTACAGTTTTGTATATGATATTTTCCAAAAGAAGAAAAAAAGAAACTTGAGAAAAACATTGCACAAATAATTAATTTCGTATTGAGTAACAAAATACGACAAGAAAGCATCATAGTATTTTTTTCCGTTTTGTTATTTCCTTTTATTTTTTGGAATCTTTGGATCTCTTTTCTTATATTTTTCATTTTTCTTTCACTTGAGAAAATATTCGAATCTCTACTGGTATTTCTACGTAGGTTTGTGAAAGAAGACCATCCGTATATTCCATTTATTGTTTTGACGTGAAATTAGAATATCAAATGAAATGAAATCCTTAGGCCTTGTTTGTTTGAATATTTTTCCTAAAACCCTCGGGTCAATTTGAACTGATGAATTTCGAATCCAAGTTAAAAAATTCTTCGCACTTATTTTAGTACTTTTTCTTGAATTGATTTTAGATCTTTAAGTAATCATTTTATATTATACTTTCAATCAAAGTGATAGGATTTGGTATCAACCAATAATGGAGTTCTTAAAATCAAAGTAAACAACATTTTTAATTTCGTGAAGCCCATTCAGTTTTCAAAATTTGTTATATATTCAAAAAAACACCTTTTAACACAGTTTATGTATGAAAACATAGAAACTTCATAAAAACTCTCCAAATCTCTCAGAAACCCAGATGGAAATCTGAAGTTCAACAATTAATATTTTTGTCTGTTATAAATGATACAGGGCTCCAAGAACTATTGCACACACCTAAATCTGATGCACCAGTTTCAATTTGTAAAAAGAACTTCCAAAGACAAGAATCACCAGCAGCATTGAGTAAAATTTTCTAATCCCATCTATATGATTTCCATGCATAAAGGTTTTTTCAGGTCGACATGAAACTATGCAACTATGAAATCTTTCAAATAAATAAGGCCTCATATGTGACCAGAAATAGCCAATCTAGAACATGGAGAACTTTAAAATATCTGTGCAACTTCAACATGCTTTAGCAATTAAACTTCGGATAAACATTCATTACATGAGTCATCCAGTGGCTTCGGTGGATGTTAAATGGAACTTGAAGTGATAAAAGGTTAATCTTTGACTGATGCCCGTAGTATCTTCACGTCATGTACAGGTCTGCACCAATGGAGGAACAAGTCAAAGTGTATTTTTGAGCTCCGGTGATATTACACAAGGCGGATGTTGAAAACTATAGTAAACATGTGATCATGCAAAACTCATGAAACATGAACTGTATAGATTTCCAATGAAAGCTAACCATGTGATCATGCATCTTTAAATTCTTGGAAAATTACAATCTAACTTTGCGATTGTCAAAATGTTTGCCTAAGCTAAAGCTTTTATGCATGTGTTGCGAAATATTTCAATTTTCAAGTAGGTATGCAACATATCTTATTTGCGCATCTGAAATTTAATCTATCTATAGTACCAGTTCACCCAATGTTATTTTAGTCAAGAAGATAATTAGTAAACAAGCAGATAATTATCGAACAAGCATACCTATCGGTATTATCAGTTTGGACGGTGCCAAGTCTCTTCACAATTTCCATTCCTCTACATATCCTTCCAAATATAGTATGTTTCCCTGTACAAACAAAAATTGGAAAATTATTTTAATACCATGATATGAATAAATAGAGACGTTAAAAGATGATAGTGTACTATCCAATACACTACAAGGTCAAATCTATATAGGAACAGCAGATAACTTGCAGTAGTCACCATAAACCAGCTTTGCTTAAATACAAGTAAATTCCTGTCATAAACTAGTTTTGGTCAAATTGTTATCCTGAACACATACTTTCACTTAGTAGGTAGATCATATTCCCATGATGATCTAATGTGGACGACAGTTGGGACCTCCCACATCGTGATAAACAAGGTTGGCCACTCACAAATCTTGTATGAATCACTACATAATTTTTATGGAAGTTTGGCTCAGTTCTTCTTCCTTCTTCAACTCTGTGTCAGTGCTTCTTTCTCCATGGTTTTGTTTGTCACCCTTCCACCAATCACCCCCACCAGCATGAAATCACTAAGCAATGTAGGTAGAACATATTTTTGCCTACTTTGTTTATAATTGGATAAGTTTTCAATTGGGTGTATTTCTACGACAATTTCCTTGCGGGTACCCTTACTATGATGCCAATAGTCTAGCAAAATCAAGAAATTCTTGGTAATCTAGTTCGCTATATTATGCTTGCTCCTAGGTGAAATAAGATTAAACGAATCATAAACTTAACGTCAAATGAATAGAGGTCTCTACAATTAATGGCGGTCATGAGAAGATGACAACGCCATTGGATGGGAAGATTGACAGTAATAGATCTGACACAATGATTGGTCTTAAATTAAGCTTTGTGAGTGACAATAAGAAGAGTGGTGTTGGACTTCATTTATGACTTTATACAGCAGATCAGTGGAGACATCCTCTGTCCATGAAGGTCGGGATGTTAGCTTTATCAACACGCTAGGGAAATGTAAGAGTTTGAGGGTGCTTGATGCATAAAAATTAAATATAATTTTAGTACAATTACCGTCCAGAGAAGGTGCAGGGGCCAAAGTAATAAAGAACTGGCTTCCATTTGTGTTTGGACCAGCATTGGCCATGGATAAGATTCCAGCTCCTGTATGCTTCAACTCCCTACGTATCTCATCATCAAAGTGCTTACTGTAATAAAGAAATGAACAGAAACATGTCAATTTCTTATCCCAAATTCTTCTCAAGATACATATTATGCCATCTCAACCAAACACTAAACTGGAACAGGTTACCAACATACTTAGTAGTGGAAAAATGGACTAATATTAGTAGTAGTAGTAATAAAACGTAAAATTAGACAGAGAGAAAAGCAAGCCCTAATTTGAAAAAAAAACATACAAAAATTACTTGAATGAATAAGACTGAAAACAAACAAAAAAGAACATTGAAGGCATACATACCCATAGATGGATTCGCCACCTCTTCCGGTTCCAGTAGGGTCACCACCTTGCACTATAAAGTCCTTCAACCATAGAGTGAGTACACAAATCGTCAGTCTAAAATTAAATATTGAACATATAAGTTGAAGCTTGTTACTGTGCGAGAAATCGAGAGGAGAGAAAAACCTAACCTTAATGATTCGGTGGAACTTGACGTTGTTGTAATAACCCTTGCGAGCGAGCTTGATGAAGTTTTCGCAGGTTCTGGGGGCGTGGTGGTAATACATCTCGACAGTGAAAGCGCCCATGGAAGTCTCCAGGGTCACTTCCGGCGGCCCACCGTCCGTGTTTGAGAGCGTATCGCTCTTTTCTCTCAGCGCCATTGATTTACTTTACTTACTGACTGATTCTCTTCTCTTTCCTCTCTCTCTCTCTCTCTCTCTCTCTGTGTGGGAGATGGTTTGAATTTGGTCAGCGGATGGATGGGCTTCTTTTGGTTAAAGATGGGTCGGGTTTGGGTCTCCCCTTTTTATTTCTTCACCTAATTTTTCCATTAGAATTGTGTAGTTAATTTGACATTTTTATTGGGTATATACCAAAATTTATATACAATAATTGGACAAATCCAAAAAATCAGAAATGAGACAAGGTCAAAAAGGTCAAAACAATTAGACCAAACTTGGACTTGTTTGTTTGGTATTTTTCGAAAAAAAATTTGTCTTTGGGATGCCAATCAAACAAGTTTTTTATTTTCTGAAATAAATTTTTCACCTCTCAAATTTCTCAAACTACTCTATTAAAATCCAAACAAACAAGAATTTTCTTATCTCTAAACAAAACTCATACAAACTCTACTCTGATTTGACATAAAATAACATATATCATACTCAATTTATCTTACAACAAACATGATTTGACATAAAGTCTTACATATCTTACACCTACAACTTAATTCCTTCAAAAAAAATCTACACCTACTTTATTTCACAAACCACTCTCTCAAAACACAAACAAACAACATTATGCAAATCAAGATTATTTCACAAACCTCCACAACTCTCCCAAGCAAGTTTCCCAAACATCAAACAAACATGCCCATAGGGTATCTATACTATTAAAAAAGAGAAGAATGTTTTTACTCACAAAGTGGCGGTTGTGACACCATGCTACACCAAAAATTAGTCACTTTCTAAAATTACACTTTTTTCAAAATTTAAAATTACAAAACACGAAAACTGCCCAATAAAAAAAATTACATTTTTTCAGTTTATGCATATTCAAATTTAGTATGATATATTATAAAAAAATTAATATGTCAAGATAAATTATAATCTAAAAAATTCAACACACGCGAGTACCGCGTGCTACGGCGGCTAGTAAAAAATAAAGGATCATAAAACTGTATTTGTAATTTTGTATTTACGTCGCACAAAATAGTTCATTCCGGATCGTACCCGAAATATCCAATCCGGATCCCCTACCACAAGTTAAACCGGAACCGCCAGATAGAGAGTCCAACCCTGAACTGAAAAACCCTAAACCCCGGCGGCATGTGTGAAACGGAAATCGTTAATCTAAATGCAAACAGTCAGGAGAGCAATTGTGATCGGCAACGGCTTTGCGGGTGCGGAAAATCAATGCATTGGTTTGGTTCGAGCTCTAGGCCTCTCCGATAAATATACTCTATATGTAAGCAAACTTCTCTTTTCAAATGAAAATATTTTATTTCGAGATTTTTTAGCGCTCAATTTGTTGTTATCTTTTGCAGCGGCGGAGAGGGGGAATTAATGAAAAACTTCATTGGTTGCCTCCTTCTGTCCAAAAACAGTTAGAACATGTCGTCAAACGGATTAATGTTTTTTCAGGGAAGAAATTGGTTCCTCTTCCGCCTCAAGCGAACTGTAGTAAGTAGTCTAAGCTTATTATTGCACATATTGTTTTCTAGTTATTCTGGATTACACCATCTTCAATTTTTATCAATTGAATATTTATATTTTCCTCATGTTTTCGTGGTTTAATGGTATTGTAACAGATGTTCTAGAGGCAGATGCAAGCCATATAGCTAAAGTTGCTCACGAAACATTTGACAGGTAGCCGTAATTAATTTGGATTCATCTAATAATTTCGATTTCGGTCCTAATCAACTTATACAATTTTAAAATATGAGTATGCTGGTTAGACTATCATTCATTTGGTGTATGATGGTTCTCATTTCCTTGTGATTTTGCTTTGATTCGATCCGTACTTTGTTGGTAGATGTTAAAATATATACATTTTGCATCAAGATTTTGTCAGCGTCTAACATAAGGATTCTTTATTCATTCTTGATTACATTGTTTCATATTTCAGGGAAGATACTTCCTAAATAAAATTATACGCTATAACTAAATAACTACTAATCATATGTTAAGAGATATTTATGAGTGAATCAGAGGTGTTTCTTCCTGTTCTCAGCTTCACTTTCTGAAATTGTTCAGGCAAGGTCCTATCTTGGTGGTTGCATCAGGTCGTGATACCATTGACACTGCCAGTTCAATTAAGCAATTGGTTCCACAAAAAGTTTTTCTTGTTCAGGTACGGTGAGGTGCTATGCTTATTTAATTTCATTTCATCTGGATAAGCTATCAGGCAACAGGTAACTGTTGCAACACGTACATACTTCTTTCAGTTGTTTAGTGTTGTTTCATATTTGCTATTTTAAGATGCACGAGAAGATATATAAAATCCAAATGAATTTTTTGTCACATGCTTGCGTTGAATTAAGTTCCATTTTTCTTTTGAGTTTTAATGATTCTATATAAGTCTTCATGTTGAATGTAATAGTCCATAGTTTCTTAGTTACCACTTTCCATGATGCGATTTATTGTTTTTCTACAACATGCATTAATAATAGGATCAGATTTTAGTTTATTACATTGAATTCAAACGGGAACTTTGAAGCAGGCTTGTATGCATACATTATTTGATATTTTTTACTATATGCTTTCAGATTCAACACCCACGGTCTCGTCTACACAGGTTTGATCTAGTGATAACTCCTCGCCATGATTATTATCCTTTAACACCCGAGGCACAGAAACAGATCCCTTGGTTTCTAAGAAGGTGGGTAACACCTCGCGAGCCTCCTGATAAACATGTGGTATGGTCTTCTTCAATTGATTAAAAGGATTTGTTTCCCTAGAAAAAGTATTGCTTGAAAATATTTAAGGTTATTTTCCTTTTTCTCATGTTTTGATAATATCATTAGGTTTTACTGATCTAGATGTTACTTCTAGGTCCTTACCTTGGGTGCACTTCACCAGGCGGATTCTATTGCTTTGAGAAGTGCAGCTTCCGTTTGGCATGATGAGATGGCAGTGTTGCCTAAGCCCTTACTAGTTGTATCCATCGGAGGGCCTACAAGTAAGTTATGCATTTCAATTTTTTTTTTCATGCATCTCTATTTGGTAAAAACCAACCGACAAAAACACGGTTTCTCACTCTATGTTTTGAAGGTCATTGCAGATATGGTGCAGACCTTGCTAAGCAGCTGACAGCCTCACTGGAGAGCGTTCTACCAACTTGTGGGAGCCTCAGAATATCATTTTCTCGTCGCACTCCCAGAACCGTGTGTACACTTCTCACGAGTTTATATAATTAATTATCTAAGTGAAGATGCTCATTTGTGCTCAGACAAACAGGTATCTGAGATTGTCGTTCGTGAACTCGCCAACCATCCGAAAGTCTACATTTGGAATGGCGAAGGTACTGATTTCGTCTATGCTCTTCAGAATTGCTATTATGGCTTTCTAGAAATTATATGACTTGCATCTCTATTTAGGTCCAAATCCACACATGGGTCATCTTGCTTTGGCCGATGCATTCGTCATCACAGCTGACTCAGTGAGTATGTTAAGCGAGGCTTGCAGCACAGGGTATGTGACCATATTATTGCAATTATTTTTGTAAGGTTCTCTTTTCACATTTGAATTGTTGAAACTGTAGGAAGCCTGTCTATGTAATTGGGGCTGAACGTTGTACGTGGAAGTTTGCAGATTTTCACAAATCTCTGCGTAGTAGAGGTGCAGTCCGGCCATTTACTGGTGAAGAAAATGTGAGACATTTGATATCTTTCTACTTAGTTACCTTATTTGAAACATTTGACATAATAAGTAATTTATTTGTATATTGGGTGTCCAGATTTCGGAAAATTGGAGCTATTCTCCATTACGTGATACCGAGAATGCAGCCGATGAAGTGATCAAAGCACTTGCAGAAAGAGGGTGGCAATTGTTGTCATGACTTTGAATAAAATGGTTTTGCAACATGTAAAGTTATTGAAGCAGGTAATGAATTAAAAATTGTGTATTACTCATTTAGAAGTAGCTATGGAAGAGGCAAATAAATATATTGTTCCTAAGTGGATTAGGGAATGTAGTTGTTGCAGGCTAGCTAGTTGACTAATCATGCGAATAATCTTTGATGTCTTTATTAAGTACATTCCATGATTTCCATCTATTATTTTACTTTTTCTCATGCAATTTAATATATATTTATGTTCACTTATACTAACTAGCTAACTAAGGTTAACAAAAGACAAAAACACCCATATGCTTTATCTAACTCCAAAAAAGCCCCATGTGTTATTTTAACTTCAAAAAAATTTTCTATGTTCTAAAGTCAGTGTCAAATAGACCCCCTCCTTAGAAAAGAGAGTGTGATTTAAACGCGAAAATTGCAAGTATTTGTACATATTTTTCTTTTGATATGACAATTTTACCCCAGACAGCGAAAGACAAAAACACCCTCTATGCTTTGTTTAACTCTCAAAAAATCCTTGTATTTGATTTTAATTATCAAAGTCGATCCAAGTGGTATATACTTGAGTATTCAAAATGAATAAATAAAAAGAAAAAAGGAACAATACATAGGGGTAATTTGTCATTTAGCCAAAAGTCAAAATTCAAATTTTACTTGGGTCAAGTGTGGTAGTTAAAACCAAACACGGGAGATTTTGAGAGTTCAAATAATACAGAGATATTTTTGGGAGTTAGACAAAACATAGTAGGGGGTATTTGTCTTTCACTCGTTAACTAATCCACACAACCACGTAGTCTGTTGGCTAAAGCCGAAGTTCCATGACCAATAGATCCTGCGTTTGATTTCTACTATGTGGATATTTTTTAGTTTATATAGTATTTGTAATTAGTTTTGTACTTTTATCACTAATGCAATGGAGTAGATTTGAATAGATTTCGTGATATAGTGATTGGTGTAATGATTTATCCGTCTTTTCAAGAAAAATAAAAATACATGGCCCTATTCTTCAGGATTTATAGAAAAACATTTGTTATTTACTAGATTTTTTTTTCTCAACTTTTGTGTCACTTCCAGATAAAAAATAATTTAAGCACATTTTTAATATTTCTCTTAAATAAATCCTATGAAACAACCCATCAATATGGTAAAGAAAATGAATAAGCTGTAATGTTTCAGTCAAAATAACTCGCTCTACTATTTATTAAAAAGTAATCCCAAATTCTTCTGGAGTGTTAGAATTCTTACCAATTTCTGGAAAAAGAAGGAAACATACTCCATTTTTATTGAACTGTAATGGTACGGACTAAGAGAAAAAGTTTGAGTTGAAGTGGGGGTAAACGCAAAATACTCCCCCGTGTTATGTTAAAATTGCAAGAAACTATCTTGTAAATTTTTTTATCATGCCAAACGTCCTTGTACTTTAAAAAACCTTGCAAAAAACACTCAATTTGTAAAAAAGAGGTTGTTTTGGATCGAAATAATTTAAGAAAAAAAATTTAAAGAAATTTTACGTGAAGTTGTAGGGACCAACTTGAAATATTTTAAAAATGATTTCACAAACCGCATGTTTTGTAGAGTTTTTAAAAGTACAAGAAAGTTTAGCGCAATAAAATTTTTACAGGTTAGTTTCTTATAGGTTTAACATAACACAGGAGAGTATCTTGCATTTTTCCCGTTGAAGTGGCCATATTTTACTCAATTATTCCAATGTCAACTTATCTACTCCAACATAGTACGTAGTATATTCTCCAACTTATGATTCAAAAGAAGATCAAATTTTAATTCAGCCACAGCAAAAAAGGTTATATTAGCAACAACTCTTCTTGCTCCATTACATATAAACAATGCTACCTTAATTATATATGCTGGCAACCCAAATTTTAAATGTTCCAAAACAAAATCAAACCTCACTATATAACCTCCTTTACTTCTCTCATTCTCATATCACAAACTTTAAACTCTCTTAGCAATCAAAACAAACAGAACTTAATTCTTAGATCTCTATCCCATTCAAATAATTAAGAGAAGCCGATCGAGATGGAGAAACACGAAGCAACGACCATTGAAATCGAAGAATCAAGCAAGGAAAGGAAAGGTAAAGCACCCCTTCTTGCAGCTGCCGCAGCTGTTGATCATGCAAGGGCAGGAAACCGAAGGGGGATCGCGATTTTCGACCTCATCCTCCGTGTAAGTGCCGCCACCGCAGCTTTAGCCGCCACCATCATAATGGGAACCACCGAGCAAACTCTACCCTTCTTTACCCAGTTCTTTCAGTTCCAAGCCAGTTATGACGATCTCCCTTCTTTCACGTAAGCCCTCCAACTCTTATTCTTCAACTACTCACACCACACAATGCAAAAAATCGTCTTTATTGACAGCAAATTTGATGATACTTCGAAAAAAATACAAATTATAAACATTAATCATAAACTTTAGTGATATTTTTGTATTAATGTGACTTTTTATAATGTTTTTATCAACCACAATGGTGACATCTAAATCTAATATTTAGCCGAGTTAATGGCAATTTACCCCAGTAATATTCATAATGTTCAATTTACTCTCCTATAATTTGAAGAAAAGCAATTTACCCCCTTTCGGTTGGAGAGTGTAACTCACTTGTCGAAACTGAGAGTGGCATGAAAAGTGTTTTGTAACATCGAGAGGGGTAAATTATCACATTTATCATCACATAGAGGAGTAAATTCCCACATTATTATAACACAAGGAGTAAAGTGACACATATAAAAATGTCAGGGTGGTTGTGTGAAACCTTTATAAAATTACAGGGGGATAAATTACTTTTTTTAAATCACAAGAATTGAACATTATGAATATTACAAGGAAATAAATTATCATTTACTCATATTAAATTAGCCATACCGCAACAAATGACATTTTTGCACGACACTTTTTTAACATGCATGTCACTGCTAGCTACGTGATCATAACTAGAATTAACATTATAAATTGTCACAATAATAAAAAATATTAATATGATTAACATATATAATCTGAAATTTTCTAATATTATGACTAATTTTCTCATTAATTTACATTAATACCATTTCTTGTCAAATGTAGATTCTTTGTGATAGCAATGTCAATAGCTACAGGGTACCTTGTCCTCTCCGTACCTTTCTCCATAGTTTCCATTGCTCGACCTCTTCTTACAGCACCAAAGCTCCTCCTCATTATCTGTGACACTGTAAGCATCAATTTAATTAAAAGGACGATATTTTAATTTAATTTTAATACATTTTGGTCCATTTATGCATCAAAAAAGTCTAAGCAAATGCAATGTGGGATTTGGTTTTTTGATTGCAGTTGACAGTAACTTTGACTACTTCAGCCGCGGCTTCATCGGCGGCGATAGTATACCTGGCCCACAACGGGAATTCTGATGCGAATTGGCTAGCGATATGTCAGCAGTTCGATAGTTTCTGCAGTCGAACCAGCGGAGCGGTGGTGGCTTCGTTTGTCGCGGTGGCGCTGATAATTTTCATGGTTGTGCTCTCCGCTTTGGGTTTGAGGAAACATTAATGATTCATGGATTGATGGGTTGTTCGATGTGGGATGGATTTGGATTTGTTTCTTTTTATTTTTCTTTGGTTCCTGTATTAATTATTTCAAGTTGTGTAATTTGGTTTGTGTTGTTTGGTGAACTAATTCTTAGTTTCTGGCTGATGGAATTTGTATATCTTCCAATTTAATTTGCGATGCAAAACAATTGTGTATTTATCAATTTACAGTTGATTTTAGTTTTTACTTTTTACCAGATTTGCAATTTATTTTGCACTATTTCTTGCCTTTATATCATTAAATATTCTCTATTGTTGGTTTTGGGTGAATACATAGCTATTTAAAAAGCATTATTTTAAAATTACTGGACAGAACAACTAATAAAATAACCCCAACAAAATACACAAGCAATGAGCTGCTGTTTTGAAGCAGCATTTCAGGATTTTGTTAAATTTGTTAAATGATAATCTTGAACAAATGACTAATTTGACCCTCAGGTTGTTACATCAAGTAAAATTAAATTCTACGTAGCTGGATTTTTCATTAAAAAAAAACTATTTAATTAAAAATTAGTACCAGAATAAACGAATAAATCAACTCCTCTTTTGTCTTGGGGCCTTTTATTGAAGAGCTAAAGTTAATTTTTTTTTTTTTGATAATTAAGCTAAAGTTGAATTTGACTCGTCTACAGTATTGTGATTTGTGACTTGTGACTATCCAAATTTAGCTACTCTAGCTCCAACAATAACCTTCAAATTTGACTATTAATTACTAATATTTTATTATTTCTAAATAAATTTAAAAAAGTAATATAACAACACTATAGTAAATAAATGGAAAAATTGCAAGATTAGTCCTGTAACTATTACTAACTGGCAAAAAAGTCTTGTAACTTTTTGAGCTGGCAATTTAGTCATGTAACTAAAATATTTTGGCAATTGTAGTCATATTCGGGCCTGATTTGAAATTTTTTGCCAGCATGTCACCTAGTCCTTCCACATGGAAAATTAATGCCTATTGATGTCGTGGATAAATTGTAAAATTGGTCCCGTAACTATTGTTCGTTGACAAAACAATCATGTAGCTTTTCAAGCCGACAAATTAGTCTTATAACTAAAACATTTTAACAATTCAGATTGAAAAATGACTAAAATTATCAAAATATTTTAGTTACAAGTCTTCTTTATCAGCGAATAATATCAATTTTGCAATTTTTCCACATCAGCAACATGCTTTAATTTTCCACATGGAAGAGTCGGGTTACATGGTTGGACACGGTAGCGAATTTTTTTGAATCAGGTCCGAAAAGAAATAAAATTGCCAACCCGAAAAATTATAGGACTTTTTTTAACTAGTGAACAATAGTTACAGGATCAATTTTACAATTTTTCCTAAACAAATACTACGGTATGAGAAAGGTAAGACTTAAACTGGAATTTTTTAGACTATTTTGTTAAAATATATGTAGTCTTGTAATTTAGACTACCTTAAAGAAAATAATAATACTAATACAAGAAAGTTTTTCTCCACTCACTTAATTTCAATTTTCGTTTTTTTTTTTGAAAGCAGAATTTATGAAAATTATAATAATCAGGAAAAGAATTTTATAGGAGTATAATTCATTTCTAGTTATGCTATCTGCAAAAAAGAAAACAACAAAATCCTAAAAAAATAGATACCCCAAAAGCCACGCACAGCATATCCAACGCCCCCTCTCTCTTCAACTTTCTCTCTTTTCTCTCTCTCTTCATCTCAACATACTCCTTGTACCTACGCTGTGCCTCTTGTACCCTATTCCTCCCGCTTCCCTTTCTACCCTCCAACGCCCCATGCAAAATGACCAAACTGTCCTTCCCATTTAAATGCATTCCGTCCATGTCCTCCATTTCTAAACTCACTTCTCTCACCTGCATCTCCCCGCTCTCCGACCCCCCGCACGTGACCACTATCCCGCACTGCACGTGTCCACGATCGACGGCCAGGATTGAAGCAAATCGCACTTGTACTTCTCCAGTCAGCCAATGACGTTGCACTGTTACTGGTTTTTGAGACGAGAGGTTCACCGCCCGAAGTCCGATCGGGTCGATTAGGATCCAGCTAAGTCTCATGTCGGTTATGATCTGGTTACAATTTTCGTCTCGGACGGGGTGCTTAATCGGTGTAGGGACCACATCCTTGTGTTCTAATAGGTCAATCCTGAAGGGGGAGCACCGGAACCACGCGGTCGAGGTTTCGGTTTCCTGGACCTTAGAGAAGATTAGATTGTCTTTGTAGTGTATATCGACGGATGAGATTAATTCTGACGGTGGTGATGATGATGAGCGGTTGAGATTCGGTGATGATAGGAGAGGGAAAGCGTGGGAGAAAAAGGCGCGGGGGCCACCGTTTGGGAATTTGGAGATGACGTGTCTGACACTTGAAGACACGGTGGATGGCCACGTGGAGTGACAAATATCGTACCAGAGATTTTCCGGGGAGGAAAGGTGGTGGAGGGTGGTCGAGCAAGAGGCGGCGGAGGCGAGAGACGGCCCGTCCAATCGGGTAAGGACGTGGGATTCTATGATGTCTTGATGTAACGTGGTGAATTCAGTGGCTCCGACTTGCTCCACCGTTGCATCGGCGGCGACAGGTGGTGGTGATGAATACATTTTTTGTGGTAGTATTTTTTCTCTAGAGGTTTTAAATTGGGGGTGTTTGAAATTTTGTAGTGGGATGTTATATAGTAAATAAAAGTTGAAGGCAAATATGTCAATTACCGAAGTAACCTTGAATTAATTCTAATGATTTGTTTAGTGAAGGGTAAATTGGTGTTTTTCAACTATACTAGATTTTCACACTAATTAAATTAATTAGTGGTCTACTATTGAAAGCTGCAGCCGTTTCAGTCAATGCGTGCTGCATAGTTTGATTAATTTTTTTTTTAATTATTCATTGGAAATCGGCTATTTAAACTAACCTTATATTAAAGAATATAATACTTTCTATAAGTAGAATAAAAAAATAATCAGTCGGCATCTAACCATAACCATGGTATCACGTTCATGCATAATCTGGAGAGAAATGCATAATCTAGAGAGAAGTAACATCACCGTGAATACTACGTTTTTTTATGCTTGGAATTTAATTTTGTTTGGACTTGATTAGTTATTTAATTACGAAATTATTTCAAAGATCAAAATTAGGCATGATAAAGTCATTTTCAATCCGCATCAATAGATAAGACTGCCCTGCAAGCTAGCTAAAAAGAAAAAAACTGCATTATCTATTAGTTATATATATAATAATTCTGATCATAACTTATTTAATTAATTAATTGTGTTTTGTGTCAGATATACCAAAATATCTCCAGGAGATTAGATCATGCATTTTGCTCTTTGAAAGTAATAACTAAATTAAATCAATTAAGTCTCTTGATGGACCCGAAAATTGTATGTACACGAATCACATATTAATTATTTAATTAAGGTTATTATTTTGTAAATCCATTGTAGCTGTCTTATAAATTTTGTACTCCGTATTATTTTGTTTAGATATTATATATAACATTTATGCGGAATCACAGATTAATTCTGCATAAATGTTAAATATTGATATATATGGATGTGAGTCGACATGATAATATAATATAAACAATTAGGGGTGCATATGGTTTTTGAAATCGTACCGTAATCTTAATTTTTTTTTTCAAGAATTGCAGGTTTTGGTATTGTAAAAACCGTAGCAAATATTTTGGTATGATCTGAATTTTTAAATATTTTTACCAAACAAACCTTATCGTACCACGCTTAAATATAAATATGTAAATGGTAAATACAAATGATTTAAAGATAATTTCGCCCCTAGATTTTTCTGACCCCGGTGGTCAACTTTGTCTGAAAAAAACTATGGGTGCTACTTATTGAGTTTTTTTAATTTGAGGGTGCTAAGTGTTAATTTTGTGTTTAGGTGATGCAAGTTATTGAGTTGTTCTTAATTCTAGTGTGCTAACTGCTAATTCTGTTTCAAGGGTACAAAGTGCTAAAGATCCAAAAATAAATTATCTATTCGCCCCTAGATTTTTTTATATCGGTATGGTAACCACTGACAAGAATTAGACAGTATGGTGATTTCTCCTATTTTAATGGCTCAATGCAATAAATTTAATACCGAAATTAATACTGATATTTATGGGGGGAATGGGTGGGGGGATGGGATGAGGATGAGATAGGGTGGAGTAATGTGGGTGGGGATGGGATAGGAATAAGTTATTTAATTTGTAGTTGAGTTAACTTATTTTGAAAATTGAATTGGGGTTAAACTATTTTACGATCTAAATTTGAGCTGGTTATCAACTTGAAATTTTTTGATCATTGTGATATTTTAACTCACTTAATTTTAGGCTAGTAATGATTCCATCAATGAAAAATGTGTATTTTGTAAAATACAAATAAGTGAAATGATTATCACAATTTTTGGTTAAATATTTTATATATTAATGAAATGTGTAGTAAATACATTAAACTTTGAAATATATTATCTTTATAATAGTTCCAATATTTAATACGTTTTGTTACGTATACATCACTTTAACTTTGGGGGAAAATGCACAATACTATCTTGTGCTATAGAAAACTTGCACCAAATTACTAGGTGAATTTTATTTTGATCAAACTTTTTGAACTCTCAAAAACCCAGCATAAAACATCCTATTTGTCTCTTTAAGTCTATTTTTTTAATGCGAGTGTGTTTCACTTGAACAATATGCGATTTTTGTTGTTATTTGCATAATTTTTTCAGCCCAAAAGCTCTATTGTAATTTTGAACGTTTGTGCAAAATTTTCTTATACTTTTGATTGTTTGTGCAAAATTCTCTTATATTTTTGAATATTTTTACAAAATCCCCTTGTATTTTTAATATATCTAGGGGTAATTTAGGCAATTCAATTCAAACATAACGGTGTTATTTCCTAATAAAGATTGGGTATCTTCTAGTATCCCCTTAACTTTCATTGTAATATTGTATACATCCTCCATAATGATGATTAATTTCCTTGTAAATTTGATAAATGGACAATAATTGTTTAGAGTAAAATGCCTATAAGATCGATCTCCTACACCATCATAGAAATCAAGGGATAATTGTATCAACAAGTGATTGGTCTAGTGGAAGAAACTAGTTACTACAAAATAGCAGACTCAGGTTCGAATCCCTGTTGAAAAAAATACCCACTTAATATGTCTAACCCGCCTCGAAAGGGATAAAATCCTTGGAAAAAAAAAAGGATAATTGTCAAGGAAAACTTATAAATTATTTTGTATGAGTTACTAATTATTGAAGTTTTGTTCGCTAATTTACCATTTTACCTATTTCTTTTAAGTAAAAAACAATCATTAATTTTAAAATAAGTCAGATCTGTACATGACTTAACTCTGGCTTTTGATATTGAGTAGAGTTTGTACTTAAATTGTCGAAAATCAACTAATTATAGGATAAATATGTCAACTCGGGAAATTTCGTGCCTATCCAGTACATTCAATCGGAATAACTGTAAGCTAAACTTGAAAACGACAATTTTAATGGGACCAATTCTGCTGTTCTACCAAATAAGTCGTCTGACTATATAATTTGCACGTGGAATTTAAATGCTAAAACATTTTGGAATCATATGCAGAGTGTCAACATGACAATCATTTTATTCCAAAATCTCAACTTGTTCCATTTTAAATACGACATTTTTTACAAGGCATTAGCCTTCTAGCAAATTCCAGTTATTACTTATTAGTATGATTTATGAAGCTTCAATGTGAAAATGAAAATTAATGGAGGAAGAAATGGCAAATTATCCGAAACCTAATCAACGACATTTTCCCGCCATCTTAAATTGACTAATTAACCTCTCATCAAAATAGTGGATAAGAAATCAGAATGAAATATTAGTGACACGATTTTTGTAAGCGAAAATTTAAAAGGCATTTATTAAATATATTATTAAGATGATGATTTTTGCAAATTGTTGAGTTGGATCAATTCTGATGTTATTAGACATTAGGCAAATTTAAATAAAGTCATTGATCACCATAAGTTATGAGTAAATATGCATGTATAATTTATTAAAAAAAGACATAGTAAAATCATTTTCAAGGGACAATGAACAACTCAAATTATACGAAAAAAAATATATCTTTTGTAAAAAAATTGAGCTTCAAGAGAGCTCTAATATTTTAAGACCCATAAAAATTATAAGTTTAACCTCTTAAATATAAGAGGCAAAGGTTAATTGTTGAAAACTCCTTTTGCATAGAAAAATATACAAAACTTTTGTACTTTCCTACAGAGAATTAAAAATATTTAAACTAGTAATTCATATTATTTTTTTGAAATAATAATATTTTTAAAAGTAAATTTTATTATTATATTAAATAAATAAATAAATAAATATATCACTGTTATATTAAATAATTATTAAAAATATTTTATTAAATATAAACAGATGTTGGAGTGAAGTGGTGGTGTTTGAAAATATAATCTTAAAATATAAACTAGATGTACTCTATGTTAGAGTACAGAGTAAAAAATGAAAATGTATTACACCATTCACCCCTTAAATTTTAAGATAAGAGGACTATTGGAGATGACCTAATAATGTTGACGTTACATCTTATTACACGACATTTTAATGTTGATCATTCAAACCTAGCTATTATATATCAACAATCCACTAGTTTCTTTACTGAAGTGACGAAACACATTTCCTTGATTATTAAATTAAGAAGATAATGTGCAAAAAAAAGAAAATGTAACTATTTTGTGCTTATAGATGATTGATAGTTAAAAAGGCAAATTGTAACTTGAAAGCAATAAAATGCAATTAACCCCCAAAAGATTAACCTTTACCAAATTAATGCACCAAGTAAGTACTGTACTTAGATTAGGTAAATAGCCATTTGCTAGCTCATTACCTAATTGTCTTCAAATCAAACATGGTCAAAAGGATGCTGGCCATACAGACCTTTTCTTTTAAGTAAACTATTCTTAACATATCAGAAGATGTGTGAAAATTGTACAGATCTATGTACGTTGTCACCATTTTGAGATTAATTTCATTTCTTTTCAATGCTTATATTTTTTTTTGTTTCTTTCTTCAAACTATGCGTCTGTGGGTACATAAATTCCTCATGACTTTTAAAAGTCTACTAGAAGTCTGTATACAAGATTTGGATCTATACCTAACCACCATTAATGATGCTAAAAGTACTGTTTACATTATTGGTCTTTGCTGTACAAGTATGAAAAGAATGATAAATATGTAGCTTTAACTAAAGCTAAAAGGAGAAATATCTTCTCTCCGTCAAACTAGTTTTTGTAATTTTACCGATTTGTAAGATAAACATTAGGATTGTTGGAGCTGGTTTTAATTTGAGTTGAATCAAATTTTAGATTTTTATTTGATTCTGATTTTAGAGGCAATGAATTTAATTAGATTATCTGAAGATGCGTAATCTGAAATATATAGAACGAGTAATATATTGTATTGATTTAGGTTGATCTAACTTATTAAAATTTAATTCGATTTACATAATGTTTAATTTTAATAAGGAACACTATTTTTTAAATTTTTTATTATCAGTTTAAGATTTGATAAATTTTTTGAAGGAAGATGTTAAATTTTATCGATAATTAATATATTTTATATTGGAGCTCAGTATGTTAGGAAGAAAGTATGAACACATGACTTTGAGAGTTTGAGTTATAAAATTATGTAACATTAACGAACTTGTTCGATCTAAATAAAATTATTGACAAAAATTCAAAAAATATTTTACGGGATCCAAGAAGATTCGAATTTCAGCCAAACCTATCTTCAACATGGGCCGAACATTAATTAACATAAATGGACTAATCTAATCCGAATTCGACCCATCTTCAACCCTAATAAACAACATTCCGAATGTGTAATTGGGCTCATGAACCGGACCCTAAAGCTACAAGTCTCCCGCGTCCTTTGGGCCCATTATCTGCGATTGCGATGAATCGCTTCCACGTGCGTTTATGGATATTGGATAATAAATCGTTCTAAAGAAAAGAATATACTCGTTCTCTCATCTTCCCCAATTTTCCCGCCCTAATTATTTTTCTCATCTCTCAATTGCCTCTGCTTGCTATTTTTTGGCTGCTAAAATTCTCTCATTTATGTTTCTGATGAAGCACCACCAAAACCTATAACTCGTCGAGGTTCATTTTTTTTTAATTTTAATTTCTTTTTGCTTCATATTGCTCTAATTTATGTAATTTACCAATCGCCACCAATCTTTTTTTTTCTGTTAGGTATTGCATATCGTTAGATGAACCAGAACCTACATTATTCATACTTTAGAATATCATTTTGCAATATATTAAAAGTTTTGAGATATGAATTTTCATGACAGGAGACTTGTTGCAAGTAATTCATCTTCTTGACATTACGGATGCTGATGATCTAGGATTTCTCATGTGAGTTCTAGTATTTATGGAGAATTTTGATTGATTGCGCATCAGTAGTACAAGTTGATTTAATCGTGTATGTGTTTTAGGGGATAAATTTCTGTGTTAATTGTAAGTTCTGAGAACTTTGATTCATGACACGAACAGCCTTCAAGATAAAAGGTTATGTTTGATCAACGAATCGTCCTTGTATCTGTCTCTGCGCAACATTGAGTATCGATAGGTCATCCTTTAAATTTATAATCACACAAGATGATGTTTGTTTTACTTAATCCTCTTTTGCAAATGAACATGTTATACATATGGTCTTCGCCACCCACTCACCCTCGGAAATCTAGACCTTCCTTGCACAGTTATAGATTAAAGTTTGTCGTCGTGAAGTTGTGTATGATGTGTATTTCTACCACCTTTCACAACTCCAAACATGAAATTTTAACCCCTAGGTGCTCATCCATCTCACAAAATCTGTTCTTACTCTAAAACTTCCTTGAAGAAGTTCGGTTCACTCCTGAACTAATGCTCAATATGTGGGTTATGGATCTTTCTTCACGGTGATGATTTCTTCTGCAGAGCCCTTACTGTCATGCCTTTAGAAGAATTTGTCCGCTTAGCTATTTTCTGCTAACTTAAGGTAAATGCTCTTAGACAAATATATTAGATCCCTTGAGGCAGCTGGAGGAAGTAATGGAAATGCAAGATGTTTTAAGCCTCAAAGAAAATGCCAAGTAATAGCCAAACAGAGGCTTCATAAACATCTTCTAACCCTGTTTCATTTGTAAATCAATTTTTTCACAATGCCTTCGTTCTAAATCCAATTGTCAAAAGTTGAGCATATAGAAGTTCATTCCATGTATCTGGCACTCCAGGTAGGCACCAGTGGCTGCAGTCTTCTGGGGCGTTGACTGGAGTACCTGGTTCACGGTTGCTTGATGGGTGACCATCCTTTCTAAAATCTGTTAAATAAGTGATGTTTAAAAACTGAACCATTCTCATAGCACCTTGCATTTGTTGGACTGCCTTGTAAATAAATTTATTATTTGGTGGCTCAGGATCCAGATTTGTGTGGTCTGTTTCTGGTTCTGTACTCGTATTGCAGTAACCGCCTTTGCTCCATTCCCTTTCCCTGCAATTTCACATCATATGGCTAAGTATTTGCAGTCTATCATATGAAGCATTGTTTATTGGCTTTAGCTTTTTTTTGTTGCTCTTCTGGATAGTTAACATAGGATTTATTACCTGAAGTGCACAGGTGAGTAGCTACGGATGAATACATGGCTCTTTTGTGGCTCCAAATTGTGCATAACCCATTGCCTCAATGTTTCCAAGGATCTTCTGAAAGCTTCCATTACATCCATAGACATGTTTACATTATCTCCTTCCTGGAAATAGTACCCCCTGATGGATAAGAACGATGCATAAATCATGCCATGAATGTTAGTGCTATATTTGGTTCTTAAATCTCAGTGATATGCCCTGAAAGTTGGGATTTCTCGAATTTCAGTGAGTAATCTGATGAGGAAAATAGCTAGATGTTCAGTCATTTTTGTATGCAAGGAAAACATTTTATTTTAGCATTTTTATTCGCTAAAATCTAAGAACCAAAAATAGCATAGAATTATGAAACAAGAGGGTGAAACATATACAAGTATATGTTAAGGTAAGTGTTCATACGAGTTAATTGTTTTGTCTTGATTCCACCAATGACCAGCACTGAATATAAGAACATCTGCTCCAACCCATTTGGTGGAAAACCAATGCAATTTGTCGATTCTAACGACACCTCGGACTTCTTTATGTGCATTGTGAGGCGGTCGGTCTCTTGCCACAAGATAAGGAACTCTATAATATTGTATGGTGAGATTGTATTCTTCAAATCTGATTGAGAGGATGCCTTTGTGTTTTGTTATTGGGTTGCCATGTTCTTCGTATATTGTGGATTGATTTGAAACTCCTTGTGCGAGCATGCATAATAGAGATTCCCATTGGTTTCTTCCAATCGAGTCGCCAGCAACAACTATTCGCCCGTTTTGGCTACGTTGAAGAAAGTCTTTCGCATCAAATCTGCAGGATTGATTGATAACTTTAAGCCAAATGAAGGTTGAGATTACTAGGGAAAATTGACTAACTAATACAACATACAACATCCTAGAGCAGGTACTAATAAACTTGACCATTGTTTAATTTCTCAAGATTGCATAATTTGAACACTCAATGTTTTACTAGCGCTCTGTTTATGAGATTTTTCATATTGTCATTATATCTTGGCCCTGTGTGTTTTTGAGGTTTCATATTTTAATATTAATTTAAATGTGGTCGAACTTGAGTTAATTGTCTCTAGGAAATTGTAATTACTGGTTCTTTGTAAAAGTGGGTCAAGCTTAATCAAACGGGCCAAACACATGTGACACTTGAACAACACGTAAATTTACGTTCCAATGTGGAATCATATCTAAGCACGACGTGAGAATATGCACTCGAGAAGTCGGATTCTTGAAACCAAAGAAACCATAATTTCAATATTCAATCATTAGACCCAAAAATAGAAATCGTCAACATTGTTAATTAAGTGTGTCCTGTAGTAAGCATATGATAAGACAGTAAGCTAAAAGACTCTAAAAACAAGAAATTGTGATATTAAAAAACTCAAGATTCTTGATAACATCTAAAGCAACCGAAACGAAAACCTAGCAAGCACATGCACATGCAATAAGCAAAACAAAAGAAATAGAAGAATAAAAAGCAAACGTTATAAACAAGGAAACAAAAATTTGCCAATATATATTAATATGAATTTTAAAGGGCGTGAACACAATCGAATGATCGATCGTACCTTGGAAGTTTGCAGCCTTCCGGCTGCCATCGCCATTTCTGGTAACCCAAATCATGTCGACCGTTCTTTTCGCACTGAAACCCGGGATCCAAAAAAGGGCACTTCTCGGAGTATCTTTTGTCGGGTTGAGTTTCATCCCAAACCCATTTTCCGTAAGAATAATCACAAGTTGAACACAAATGATTTTTGTTATGTGGGATTTGGGACAATAAATTGATGTAATGAAGAGAGGTTGGCTGCAAGAAGTTATAGAAAACAATAGAGGTGAGGAGTAAAGTGAAAAATAAAACGGATTGTTTTAGTTCTTTTTTGATTGGATAACATAAATAGTGCAGTTTTTGTTGCATTGCCTTCCTATGGGGATGGGAGGAGGGTTGAAAAAAGAAAGGGTGTTGAGTTGAAGAAGTGTTCTGTAGTAGTTAGTGGGAGAGAGCTATAGAGTAGGGAAGAAATTATGGCTGTGATTTTGTCAAATTAACAAGGAAACAAAAAAGGTTTTTTAAGGGAATAAAATACATTAATTGTATGTATTATTACAGGGATCCGTGTGATTCTCGTAATTATTATTGTTACAGATTAAGGACATAAATTATAATATTCTATATATGTACTAATAAATTTAATCAAATAATTAAGGGGGGATTCTAGGGTGCCGCTAGGGGTGGCAATATGGATCAGATCCATGGATCAGATCCAGATCCAATCCAAATCCGAAGGATCCGATCCATAAGGATCCATTAAATTTTCACTCGGATCGGATTTGGATCGGATCTCATAAAATCTGGATTCATATTGGATCAACACATACTAGTAATGGATTGTGATGGATCCATGAATGGATCCTCTGGATCCATGAGTGGATCCACTAATTGATCCATTGGATTCGAAAATATATGAAAATATATATGTACTTATTTTTTAAAATTGCAATTTTAACCCCAAATTTTTGAAGACCCCAAAATTTAAAAAATTCAAATTTCCAATCCGGATTCTGATTTTCAGGAATAAAATTTGCACTTTTGGTCCCTCAATTTTTGTATATTGCAATTTTGACCCTAAATTTCCGAAAAATCAAGAATTGCAATTCAGTCCAGTATTTTAAGAAAATTGAAAATTTCAATTTAGCCCCTGATTTCAGAAATTCAAATTTGCACTTTTGGTCCCTCAATTTTCAAAAATTGCAATTTGACCCTAAATTTTTGAAAAATCTAGAATTACGATTCAGTTTATTTTCGAAGATTAAAATTTTCATTTCGGCCCCTGATTTTCAGAAATTCAAAATTTCACTTTTGGTCCCTCAATTTTCAAAAATTGCAATTTGACCAAAAAATTTTGAAAAATCTAGAATTACGATTCAGTTTATTTTCGAAGATTAAAATTTTCATTTCGGCCCCTGATTTTCAGAAATTCAAAATTTCAATTTTGGTCCGTCAATTTTCAAAAATTGCAATTTGACCCAAAATTTTCGAAAAACCCAGAGTTTCAATTCAGTTTATTTTCGAAGATTAAAATTTTCATTTCGGCCCCTGATTTTCAGAAATCCAAAATTTCACTTTTGGTCCCTTAATTTTCAAAAATTGCAATTTGACCCTAGATTTTCGAAAAACCCAGAGTTTCAATTCAGTCCAAAATTCTCATAAAATTAAGATTTTCAATTTGGCCCAATTTTCTGAAATCCGAATTTGCACTTTTGGTCCCTCAATTTTAAAAAATTATAATTTTGCCCCAAATCAATTTATGTGATTTTATCCCGATATCAACAACAAAAATTAACTCATAGAGCAAATTATAAGGCATGATTGAGAATTTCAAATAACACAAATGTGAAAATTTAGGGTCAAATTGCAATTTTTGAAAATTGAGGGACCAAAAGTGAAATTTTGAATTTCTGAAAATCAGGGGCCGAAATGAAAATTTTTAATCTTCGAAAATAAACTGAATCATAATTCTAGATTTTTCAAAAAATTTGGGTCAAATTGCAATTTTTGTTGTTGATATCGGGATAAAATCACATAAATTGATTTGGGGCAAAATTATAATTTTTTAAAATTGAGGGACCAAAAGTGCAAATTCGGATTTCAGAAAATTGGGCCAAATTGAAAATCTTAATTTTATGAGAATTTTGGACTGAATTGAAACTCTGGGTTTTTCGAAAATCTGGGGTCAAATTGCAATTTTTGAAAATTAAGGGACCAAAAGTGAAATTTTGAATTTCTGAAAATCAGGGGCCGAAATGAAAATTTTAATCTTCGAAAATAAACTGAATCATAATTCTAGATTTTTCAAAAAATTTGGGTCAAATTGCAATTTTTGAAAATTGAGGGACCAAAAGTGAAATTTTGAATTTCTGAAAATCAGGGGCCGAAATGAAAATTTTTAATCTTCGAAAATAAACTGAATCATAATTCTAGATTTTTCAAAAAATTTGGGTCAAATTGCAATTTTTGAAAATTGAGGGATCAAAAGTGAAATTTTGAATTTCTGAAAATCAGGGGCCGAAATGAAAATTTTAATCTTCGAAAATAAACTGAATCGTAATTCTAGTTTTTTCAAAAATTTAGGGTCAAATTGCAATTTTTGAAAATTGAGGGGCCAAAAGTGCAAATTTGGATTTCTAAAATCAGGGGCCAAATTAAAATTTTCAATTTTCTTAAAATACTGGACTGAATTGCAAATCTTGATTTTTCGAAAATTTAGGGTCAAAATTGCAATATACAAAAATTGAGGGACCAAAAGTGCAAATTTTAAAAATATACAATGTGAATATTTTTTAAGTGAATTTCAAATGAGTAGTTTTAGGATGTATTTCAAATCCATTTAAAATTGACTGAAATCCATGACGGATCCACTGTGGATCCGTCATGGATCTATTCGGATCCATAATGGATCCGAATTTTTTTCACCCGGATCCGGTTTGGATCGGATCCATAATGGATCCATCATTATGGATCCATTTAGGATCCGATCCACTTGAGATCCGATCCACAAGGATCCGATCCAGATCCGATCCGGGTGATCCATTTGCCACCCCTAGGTGCCGCTACGTCACGTGCCGTAAGTTTAATTTGAATCGTTAGATTTTAGTTATGTAATCAATACCACACAAAATTCAACTTATTAAAAATATGAAAAATAAAATGACAAAAGGTGACCTGTTTAACCGGTTAATCTAATCTTTATTAATTTTTCCCCTTTCTTTCTATCTCCCCCAAACACTTCTTTCCCCTTTCTTTCTTTCACCATCGACCCACAACATAATCTTGCATTCAGAAAGAATCCGAAGACTATGTCCGCCTTAGCTCATAGAAAATTGAGTTTTTGCTGAAGTCCTCCTCTACCTTGTGATTCCTTCCCCTTCTTTCTATTCTCCCCAAAAATCCCGTAACCCTCCTGTTCCCGTTCGCCCATCAGAAGAAATTTGGGCTGCTCAACCGCTGCCATCGACTCCGTCTCCCCAAGAATCCCCAAAATTCCCCAAAATTGCTCTACATTGGGAAAACGCTAACGAACGTGTGTGTTTTAGTTTTTATTTTTATTTTATTTACATAATTGAATCGAAATATATTTTAGATTTCTGTTTCAAATATATTTCTGTTTCTTGTTTCATATTGTTTGTTTGAATTTCAGATTGCCCGGGTCCTCAAGCTGAATCAGCAGGAAAAATCTGATGCTTGTGAAGGATGCCCTAATCAGGAGGCTTGTGCTACTGCTCCGAAAGGACCTGACCCAGGTCAATTTGTTTTTCCATTTAATTCTAATCTGGACATTTGGCTAATAATTATCTGTTGTGGCTGCTATTTTATACTTTACAGTATTGAAATCTGTTGTTCGTGAATATACAAACTACCTTGAATACATCTTGTTTTTGATAGCTAAACTCGGCTTATGCTCAACTCTCTAAGTTAATAAATGCTAATAAAATATATTATAAAATTATTTAGGCACTTGAAGCTCAACTTATGTTATGAAACTTGATCAATGTGTTGGGTAAATGTCCTTGTTTTTGGTACGATGCTATTTAAATTGATTGGGCTGCTTTAAATATGAGTACTTGGGGCAATAAATAGGAATTTGATATTGATTGTATGTTGAAGTTATATACTTTTTTGAATGTTCTATTTTTGGTTTCTGGTGAATTATTTATTGTTAACAGATATTCACTTCAAATCGATCTTAAATTGTTATTTTTTCTGTGTGTTGTTCTGTAAACCCCAAACCCCAGAATTATTAACATTATTCACTTTTTTTTTTGTTTTTCAGATGCTATAAATCATTGTTATAGAACATTCTGCAGCTGGGGAACTACTGGTACGAGTGATTATGTTTTTTTTGGACTTGTTTATTTAAGAGATGGATGTGGCATTTGTTTTCTTAACTTGATTATTTAGGAGTATTAATTTTAATATTGGGCATCCTGAACTTGAACTATTGTTAAGCCTGCGTGTACTAATTTTCGTATTTTTGTTGCTTATTATCCTTTAATTCTTCTACAGTAGTTTACAATTTCTGATTGATCTTTTAGTGTTTATAGTCTTAATACATAGGAGTACATAATATTCTACAAATATCTCTGAATACTATGTCAATATGTAAGGGGAAAACAAAAATGAAGAAGTTCTCTTGATCATCATAAGCAGCTTATGGGACAGAGGGGGTAGTCATACATCAGTATTTTGGATTCACTGTCAAGAGATTTGAATGAGTCTAATGTTACAATTTTAATTATAGTATTGAATTTTGGAAACACATTCAATTTTTGTCTTAATAGTTCAATAAACGACAAATAGCGAAACAAGGCAAACTGCAGAGTTTGATCAACAAGAATATATAATACTACTTGAATAATTGATTATAGACAAAGAATATATAATACTACTTGAATATATAATACTACTTGAATAATTGATTATAGGTAATAATAATACAAAGAGAACAATATTAATTAAGTATTTAACTCATCTGTGAAGTTCATTTTTGGGAAGAATTGATTATAGAAAAGTTTAGGAATACTTATTATTATACCATTTGAAAGAGTTGTTTGTTTGTGATCAGTGATTTCAATATACTGTATAAAAAATAAAATAATTTAAATATTAACATTATTCATATTATCTTATTTTCATCTCCTTCTTATTTTACTGACCGGATTTATCTTATGTGGTAAAACAGACCTTGTTAATTATTGAGCAGCATTCAATTCACATGATATATACTATTCCTTTTCTGTTTTCTCTTAATGGATCAAAAAGTTCAGGCCTAGGAACTAACTTATTTGTAGAATATTATAGACCCGAATATATAGTTTCAATATATATATATATATATATATATATATATATATATATATATATATATATATGGATTCAAAAACCATAATCGGAATATGTGTGAAAATATATGTACTCCTATGTATTAAGACTATAAACACTGAACTTATATTACTTATTTGCATGTTTTCAGTTTTCCAAATGAGGATACTTATATTACTCCTATGTGCTTTTGTTCAAAATTCAGTTATCTCAAGAATACAACTTGGATGGACTAGGAAGCATTGATAAGTTGAAGCATTGATAAGTTGATTTTAGATTATCTCGAACAACCTTCATCACTGTAAGTCATCTAAAGTGCTATGAAGGTGAAATTTTGATGTGTTAATATATCTATCATGCATAGGGTGGACATCACGGTTCATTCACGAAAGTTTTTGTGCTTAATGCTTGTAGCTAGTAATGATTATCACTTGTTGAAATTGTCTGGTCTGGATATGCATATTCTATTACAGTTTAAAAAAAAAACTTTGTAATCAGTCTTGAAATTTGATTATGAACATTTGAAAAATAAAGTGTACTTACAGACCCAAATACTTTTCAGCTGAGTTTTGAAACATAAAGATATTGAAACTGGTTTATGTGCTTTTTCATGGTCTTATTAAAAAGACTATGTAGCTGGTTTCTTTAACGGGTTAGAGAATTATTTTGCGTTGGCATTACTGTTCTTGAAGATCCAATTTGTCAATTCAGCTATAAGAGCTTCTGTTTGTTTCAAAAATGGTTTCGTTAAATTCTCGTGGACTGTGTTATATGCTAATATTACTGTTGTTAATGGCAAAATGCAGAATTTCAGGCATACTTTACTTCTCTGAAGCTCTGCATACTGAAAATTAACTTGTAGTATATATGGCAATAGAGCTATTTTTGGATAGTGGCAATAAAATCCGAGAGTCGATCATGAAAAAGCTATTTATCGATAGTGGCATGAAAATCCAAGACTCCACCATGGAAAAGCTATATTTGTTATGGTATACTGGCATAAAGTATTATTTTATATATATGAATGATAGTTTTCTTTAAGGTCTTTAATGGTGATACTCATACAATTTTTTCTTTTGTCTTGTTGTTTTGTAGATTAAAATGCGAGCTTCTTATAGATAGTTGATGAGATGTACCATAAATTGGAAGAAAGGAGAAGGGGGAATGATTTGATATTTGTGAGGAGAAACAGTTGGGGTTGTCCTTCATTAATCGCATTTTAATGTGGAGGAATTCTTTTTGTTTCCATGGATTTATGAGATTTTTTTTGCCTTTTATTCTGGTAGTTAAAGCTTAGTCCTTTTGTAGACATATTCTGCTCCTAAATTTTGATTTATGGTACCTAAAGTTTAGTCCTTTTGATCTGATATCATTGCAATTCTGTTTAGTTTAGGATTCTTGGGTGTCAACAGGACAGGAATGGAATGGAATAGAGAGACATAACCTTCTGATTTTATTATGTCATTTATCACAATATATTGATCAGAAGATGTTAAATTATTCATTATATTTATTGACAGAGAATTTTGATCAATATCATTGGAGTATTTTCATTTCATTTTAGCCGTGGGTTTTATAAGCGTTTTCAAAATTCTTTGTTTTTTCTAAAAATTCAAGGGTGCTAGGTGTTATTCTTTAGTTTTGAGGATTATAATTTCTTATTTAGCCTATTTTGGGGTGGAAAATTTCAAAAATCAAAATTTAATAATACTTGTTTTGGTAAGTTAGGTTAAGGGATTATTGATTAAATTTCATAAACTTGGAAGAATTGCAAAATGACCGGCGTAATATTTATATATGCAATCGATAAAAGTAATGTATAATTAAGTTAATCGTAATTCAAAACGATAATTGGTCCAATTAATTGATGAAATTCAAAATAGTTGATCTTAGGGTAATGTATAGTTAAGTTACTTGTAATGAAAATAGATAATCGATTCAACTACTTGACCCAAGTCAATATTATTAACCTTAATAATGTAAAATTGGACTAATCGTAATCCAAATTGATAATTGACTCGATTAGTTGATCAAAGTCGTCATTATTAATCTTAGGGTAATGTATAATTAGGTTAATTAGAATTCAAATCGATAATTAGCTCGACTTATTAATCAAATTCAACATTGTAAATCTTAGGATAATATATAATTACGTTAATCGAAATCTAAATCGATAATTGGCTCGACTAATTGACAATTCTCAATATTGTTTATATTAAGATAATGTATAATTAGGTTAATCGTAATTCAAATCGTTAATTGGCTTAAGGTAATGTATACTTAGATTATCATAATTCAAATCAATAATTGGCTCGACTACTTAAGTGATGTCAACACTATAACTCATATGTGACAGTATGAGCTCATATTACATCATCAAGTAGTATTTATTAAACATTATGTGATATTATCACGCAATATGTATCATATTGCTTATATTGCATAAAATTAACCTTATATATTTCGTGTGACCCATATCATGTAGTATTTATTCCACATTAGGTGGTTTTACCACGTTATGTGTATCACATTTAATAGTATAACTCATACGTGACAATAAGTGTTCACATTACATAGTATGACCCCACATCTGTAGTATTTATTCCACATTCGGCGGTATTACCACGCAAAACTCACATTTGATAGTACGGACTCACATTGCATAGTATTAACTCCATATGTTTAGTATAACCCCACATCATATAATATTTATTCCACATTAGGTAGTATTACCAAACAATGTACATCACATTATATGGTATAACTAGTATGATCCACACCGTGTAGTATTTATTCCACATTAAGTGGTATTACCATGCAATGTGGATCACATTATATGGTATAACATGTAGTACGGACTCACATTGCATAGTACTAACCTATATATCTAGTATAACCCCCACATAATGTAGTATTTATTCCACATTAGATGATATTACCACGTATTATGTATTACATTATATGGTATAACTAGTATAATCCACACCGTGTAGTATTTATTCCACATTAGGTGGTATTACCATGAATTTTTACCTAAAAAATTATTATTTTACATTCTTTAATCCGTGTGGAATTTTTCAAAACAATAAATAAAAAAAAAGTATACAAATAAATAAATTACATATACTACTTCTAAAGTGAGAAATGAACCTAAGACCTCTTGATCTTGAGAACTCGACTTTGTCTCAAAACTTAAACTTCATGAATATAATTAACTTTTTTTAGATAATCATAATCGTTATTGAATGTTATAATCTGGATTTACAAATAAAAGAAATGTTCTTACACACATTTTTACGTGATTCTATTTTCAAGTTGTGATCATTTGTCATATTTTTATATTTTTGGTTCAAGTATTTAGAAGAATTTTTTAAGCTTATTAATATTAATCATTAGAAGGATTACTTAGATTACTAATGATGTTGAATGTAGTCATAGAGTTCACCTATTAGGTTTTCTAGGAGGGTACAAATTCTTTGTTTTTTTTCTAAAAGTTCAAGGGTGCTAGGTGTTATTCTTTAGTTTTGAGGATTATAATTTCTTATTTAGCCTATTTTGGGGTGGAAAATTTCAAAAATCAAAATTTAATAATAGTTGTTTGGTAAGTTAGGTTAAGGGATCCCACCAAAAAAAAAAAAAAAAAAGTTAGGTTAAGGGATCAAAGTCGTCATTATTAATCTTAGGGTAATGTATAATTAGGTTAATTATAATTCAAATCGATAATTAGCTCGACTTATTAATCAAATTCAACATTGTTAATCTTAGGATAATGTATAATTATGTTAATCGAAATCTAAATCGATAATTGGCTCGACTAATTAACAATTCTCAATATTGTTTATATTAAGATAATGTATAATTAGGTTAATCGTAATTCAAATCGTTAATTGGCTTAAGGTAATGTATACTTAAATTATCATAATCCACACCGTGTAGTATTTATTCCACATTAGATGGTATTACCATGAAATGTGGATCACATTAGATGGTATAACTAGTATAATCCACACCGTGTAGTATTTATTCCACACTAGGTGGTATTACCATGAAATGTGGATCACATTAGATGGTATAACTAGTATAATCCACAACGTGTAGTATTTATTCCACATTATGTGGTATTACCATGAAATGTGGATCACATTAGATGGTATAACTAGTATAATCCACACCGTGTAGTATTTATTCCACATTATGTGGTATTACCATGAAATGTGGATCACATTAGATGGTATAACTAGTATAATCCACACCCTGTAGTATTTATTCCACATTAGGTGGTATTACAATGAAATGTGGATCACATTAGATGGTATAACTAGTATAATCCACACCGTGTAGTATTTATTCCACATTAGGTGGTATTACCATGAAATGTGGACCACATTAGATGGTATAACTAGTATATTCCACACCGTGTAGTATTTATTCCACATTAGGTGGTATTACCATGAAATGTGGATCACATTAGATGGTATAACTAGTATAATCCACACCGTGTAGTATTTATTCCACATTAGGTGGTATTACCATGAAATGTGGATCACATTAGATGGTATAACTAGTATAATCCACACCATGTAGTATTTATTCCACATTAGGTGGTATTACCATGAAATGTGGATCACATTAGATGGTATAACTAGTATAATCCACACCGTGTAGTATTTATTCCACATTATGTGGTATTACCATGAAATGTGGATCACATTATATGGTATAACTCACATGTGATAGTACGGACTCACATTGCATAGTATTAACTCTATATGTTTAGTATGACCCCACATCATATAATATTTATTCCACATTAGATGGTATAACTAGTATAATCCACACTGTGTAGTATTTGTTCCACATTAGGTGGTATTACCATGCAATGTGGATCACATTATATGGTATAACTCACATGTAATAGTACGGACTCACATTGCATAGTACTAACCCTATATATCTAGTATAACCCCCACATAATGTAGTATTTATTCCACATTAGATGATATTACCACGTATTGTGTATTACATTCTATGGTATAACTAGTATAATCCACACCGTATAGTATTTATTCCACATTAGGTGATATTAACATGCAATGTGTATCACATTATATGGTATAACTCACATGTTTTAGTATGAGCTCACATTACACAGTAATAACCACATATGTCTAGTATGTCCCACATCATGTAGTATTTATTCCACATTACGTTGTATTACCACGCAATGTGGATCACATTCTACGGTATAACTCACATGTGACATTACTGACTCACATTACACAGTATTAACCCACATCATGTAGTATTTATTCCATATTACGTAGTATTTATAACTCACATGTGTATTATTCAATTTTTCCTAAATTAATGTAAAATTATTAAAAAAAAATATTACATAGTATTTATTTTAAAATATTATTGTAATATTCATTTATTTATTTCCATAATAATTTATTTGAAAATAATTTACTATTCGATGTGAGTACATATATAGTATACTATCATTTATTGTGGTATAGTACCACTTATTGTGGTAAAATTATTATGACCTGTTAGCAACTTGTTGAGCAGGTTACTAATTAATGATGTGTCATATTCTTATTGGTTATAATTAGCGGCATGTGACGTAGCGGCACCTTAGAATTTTCCATAATTAAGAGATCCTTTTGGTCAAAAAAATACATGAAGTTTTCAAAATTGTATTAACTGAGCCAGACTGGTAACATCCAAAATCTCATAATTATGTCAATTTTTTATTTTTATTTTGGATTATAATAATTATGTCAAAGTTCAACGATATATGCAATCACTATAAAATATTGGGTAAATTTCGAATATTCTAAGGCATAATCACAAAAATCTCCATCAAGTTTGTCACCTTTTTACAATTAAACTCTTGTCCTTAAAATGTAAAAAGTTTCAATTTTGCCATTGGAATTATTTGTAATGTTTATAACGCATCTTTAATGACTCCTCGGTCTAAATCCATTTTTCCCTCAGCTTCAGTCCAACTTCCACTCAGCATCAGTCCACCTTCCCAAATTCAAAGTGATAATTATATATTTACTATCAAAATGGTTGATAAAATTCATAATTGTCCATAAGTTTTAATAAACATTGCAAAAAAAAAAAAGAAGAAGTAGGGTATTTACATATTTATTAACAATTTAAATTGTATCAATAAATTAAATAGAATTTTAATACTAATATTTATTTTAGCTAAATGAATTTATTTTCTATATTAGTATATATTTTTTTAAATTTTCATTATAGAAATTAAATTAATAATAAATATATAAAAAAATTGCAATATTTATTAAATTTTATGGGTAATTATAAATATATCAATTATTTTGATAGTAAATATATGATTATTATTTTTATAATTTATAAGAAATAACAATTATCACCCAAATTTTATAATTTATAAGATATTAACATTACAAATAATCTTCAAGGACAAAATTGAAATATTTTAGATGCAAATGGTTAATTGTAATAAGGTGACAAACATGAGGGGACTTTTGTAATAATCAATATGGGAAGGAAATTTTTGTAATTATATCTTACCTCGTGATGTAATTCGTAATTTATCCTAAAATATTGTACAGTAGTTGAAATATAAATATACGTTATTTATGGGTCGATATGCATATTAAGTCAATATCAAGTTGGGTCAAGTTTAGCCCAATGTCACGGGCAAAACTTTGTGACCAAGTTAATTTTCTAAGGACCAAAAACGGGGTTTAGCCCCACTGAAACGGGCCAAACTAATTATGCATTAGGCTTTATTCAGCCTTTTCTTTTCTTCTTATGTGTGTTTAGTTTCAATTATGTGTTGTAATATTTATTTATGAGCTCAATTTTTTTAATATAATTATGTGCATCTAATTTTAGTTATGTTTTTAATAATAAGGTTGTGCAATTTTGAACTCCATCATCAGGACCCCAAAATTAAAAGAGGCCCATCTTGTTCAATTATCCTGTCCGAAGCCCAAGACAAAGCCTAATGACCCTAATTTCTTAAACCCGGAAAAAAAGGATAATGGATTGAACTGAATGCGCTACTATTATTTGAAAGCTAGTTAAAGGTACATTTTTCTCTCTCTTGATATGAATGTTTATAGGCACCACATGTTTGATGAAATGACTCCGTAAATCCAATGCTTTTGAATTTTGAAAAATAGAATAGTAGAGAAAAGATTTGCTTACCATTAGCAGGCTGCTTAACAAGAAGCAAGTTATGGAGAAGAAAGAGGATTCTAATTAAATATCGAAGAAAATCAATTTGGTGAGTTTTTCTCTGCCTATCTAACGTACAATTGTACAAAGTGATTGAATTTAATTAGTTTAGTAATACCTGGCTGTATCCCTTTGATAAATTGTGCTTACTTGTATATGTATATATATGTAGCAGGGGAGATATGCTACTACCATTGCTATAACTGTTGAAGTAATTTTTGTTATTGTTGTTGCTTTCTTAGAAAAACAAGTTAATCTGGATGGATCAGCAAACCTGGACTGAACGGAAATAAGTTTGCATAAATTCAGTTAAATTAGGCTACTCAATATCAGATAAACATCTGGATGGATCAGCTTTTGATTTGTTATCAAGTTCTTATCAGCCATTTGAGCCTAGGAACTTTAATAAACATGTAGAAGTCTAGTCATGCAACTTGTTGGACATGATATCCGAGTTTCGACATTTCATGGATTCCTGTGGCCAATAACATGTATAGAAGTCCTGCAGTGCATGATTCTTGATCATAGTGTATATGCTGGAACCTTTTCTGTTCAGTACATGGCATTGTCTTGTCTACAAATACCTTGGTATGCCCAAATATAGCATTTTCCATGATCAATAGAGTATGGCGTAAAGGTGATCGTGAATCGACTATGTGCAGTATTAGCATTCATGTTGTTTTCTCGCTTCTTCCGAAACTGGAAATATTGAAGTTTAGGTGAACTTTGGATTCTGGTTCACTTTAGTTTGTTCATGGTTATTTTGTTGCTTGAAAACTCGTCTTAAAATTAGGTCTATCCACTGGATAGTGTCTAAGATTTAAGCTCTACCATCGATGATGTTAAGTGTCTTAACTTAGGTCTAGATTATGAGTTCAATCTCGATAAAATTGAATTTTAGTCCAATATGACCCTCAACACTTTTGGTCTCCTCTCCTCCACCGGGAGCCTGGCCCGTTTCTTTCTCTTGTTTGAGACAAGTTGTGAAGTCAAGCCAGGAGTTTGCGTTTTAGTTTGAGTTCAAAGTAGTGGCTGCGGCGCGTTGAGGCACTTCCTGTATGATTGACATATTTAGCAAGATTGACCGGTAGTTCGCAGAATTCGGGACCTTACACATACTTTACAAAATTACAATTTTGGTCGTAATTTTCGAGAAAGCTGTATATATTTGCAACCATGAACTAAAAGTGCTATGTTTTACCCCCATTCCATACGATCTCTTGATTGGCAGACTCATTAAGTTGGTTCGGATTCATAAACGGTGGAGGCTGGGTAGTGGGGATCCTTTTCATTGGCCGACTAATGTAGGTCTCTCAATTATGGAAAGTTCTACTCAGATGACCAGACCTGTTCGGCCATACTCACTCACTCACTCACTCGATCACTTGGCAAGTGTATGTAGCACATGACTTAAAATTGGTCACTTTTCCAGGAGTGTTTTATATGTACACATGACTTTTAATTTGTCAGTATTGGACTTGCTATATTTGGGTTCAGCTGAATTGGGTTCGTGCCAGAATTACCCCTAGGTTTTTGGCCTCATTTCATTTGAACTAATGAATTTGGTGTTATGGATTTCATATCCATATAACAAATCTATAATACTTGTATGATTCATTTTGATTTTGTGAGGTCAAATCGGTTAGTAGCTATTTTGAAGTTTGCATCATCATTTTTCTAACCGAAATGATGAATTTGAAATTCGTCTAATATTGGAGTCATTAGAAATCCTTTCTTCAAATTCTTAATAAAATGCAAATCCCTCAATCCAAATGAGCCACCCAAACTACTCCTGTCTCTTAACCCTTACCGATAACATCGAGTTGTTATCATTTTATACATGTGACCCCTGTCATCCATCTGTTTATTGTCGACATGTAATTCTACTTTTATTAATGCTAGATGATCTCAATTTTTTTTGGGAAATCAAGATTGATCCCAAAGCTCAAGTAGGTAGGAAATTCACAAGAGAGCTTATGTTTGAACTGAAATTATTGTGTTGATGCTTGATACCTTCAGTTCTGTACTTCTGTTACTTTAACAGCAAAGTACAACAAGTCATCCCATGCATCTGGGGACCCTCCACTTTCAGAAGCACTGAAGATCAGTTAATGGATTTCTTCTTGTCTTCATCTTTCTGGGTCCAGATAATAAATGACATCCTGACTCACTATTCACCAGCTACTGCTTCTTCCCCTACCATCTATTCATCAGGTACTCTGCACCTTCCCCTAGCATCTCTCGTTCGAAAAAAAAAAAAAATATTATGCCGCAACACACGTTTTCAGTGCAACACACCACTATAATAATAGTTTATCAAAAAAAAAAAAAAAAGAGAGAAATTGAGTCAGTTGTGGTCGCTGCACGAAATAACTCTTATTGTTGTAGTATGGTCATGCAACTTGTACATGTTCCTGTAGCCACTAGCATGTATAGAAGTCCTGCAGTGCATGATTCTTGATCATATTGTCTTGGAACCTTTTTTCATTTTAGAACATGGAATTCTATTGACTACAAATATCTTTGTATGCCCAAATATAGCATTTTCAATGAACAATAGTCATTCCACTTAGAAACATGGTTGTGAATTGACACTATGTAATGTAAGTATTAGCTAATCAACATGTTATATATGTATGTGTCAATCATAGATACTGGTGCATTCATGTTGTTTTCTCCTTCCTTTCTGAAAATGGAAATATTGTAGTAGTTTTTGTGAACTTTGAATTCTGGTTGAATTTAGTATTGCTTGTAAACTCATATTAAGATTAGGCGTTTTTTTAATCGCACGTGACTGAAGAACATTTTCTCGTACTTTTTTTTTTTAAATACTATTTGCACTTTTGGATCTCGTGCTTTACAGCGCATTTCGTTTAAATAATTTATACTTTTTGTTTTTGAGTACAAATTTTTCATTTTTTGGTCCACATGTACAATTTTATATTATGTACTAGCAAAAGTACTAAGAATCTAGTCACGTAGGACTAAAAATACAATTTATTCGTCTAATAATTTGAATGTTTCCTAGATATCTTTAAATTTGTATTTGTAAACCTTTTTTATGAATGATTTGTATTTGTAAACTGGTTGATGGATTTCCATGATTCTTCTTTTTTTTGCTAATATATATTTTCTTTATTGGGAAATTACTTTCTCAACATTGCAAAAGACTAATGGACATATTGTATGTTTGAGATTGTATTGGTGACTTAATTTTATTTTCTTGAATAAAAGCATAAAACATAGTATATCTAAATTCAGTTTATAATTAAAAATCCAAGACATTGTCTGATTTGTCGAATATTTAAGGGATTAGTTTTCATATTTTCTAACATTTTAATTGAAATTATTTAAATAGATAAAAACACAAAACATACTCAAAAGAAATAATACTACCTACTATTCTCTTCACTTTACATTTGATTAAATGAGGGGCATAAAACAGGGTAGTGCCATTTGTCCCATCAAAGTAAAGTCGCTATCTTGCCCAACCCACCATTCCTATTTATTTTGCAGCAGTGTCGTGTTAATAATGATGATGATGAGGGCCACATGAAAAATCTCGAAGCAGAATCACTACAGTAGCAAAACACGTTTTTGTACAATGTTGAAAAGAGAAGAGATTCTTGATTGCAACCATCCGTATTCCTCCCTTATCTGGGAATCCCCGATCATCCCCTATCTTCTGGGCCCCACCCAATTTCCAAAATAAATCATTTAATTTCCAAAATTGATGATGCTCCCTTTTTCCTAGTTCAAGAAACTTGGCCATAAACTATGGGGTTGCGTTGAAATACTTTTTTTTTTTTTGTGGGTCATTTTGTCTTAATAAAAAAATTAATATTGTTGCCGAACAAGGTCAAATTATGGACGTCACATCTAGAAGATCTTATCTTAGGCGATATAATATATCTCCACCTCCTGAGAAATTTATGTCCTGTTGCAACCATAAATGTACAGTATAATTATTAGCACATATATAGTCATAATAAGTCATGATATGAAAGGATAGTGTCACATTCACGACCATATCTATAGTGGACCAATTTTAGCTTAGCTTCAATTAAATGGTGATAAATTTTAATAAACCTTTTTTTTATTTTTTAAAAATTAATCTTTAATTTAAGAGAGTATTAAGAAAGGTAGGTCTCAAGAATCCTATGTCTATGGAATTGGAATCCTTTCTGTAAAAAAGATGTAATTTAATCAATCACAAAAAGTTATGTAATTTCTAAATAATAATAACAAATAGGAGTAGATATGAATCACCAACCCAAGTTGAGTATTAATGAGCTGTGTTTGGTATAAAATAGTGTACTCATTCATGTGCAAGTTGACACTGATTATATAATCCCAGCAAAAGAGGCAACCCCAAATATCTAATGGTTTTTTTATTTATTTTTTCTCGAGTCTTATAAGGTTCCACTTTTTCTACATTTAATTTAAATTATATTTCGTGGACCACAGACCAAACAGACTAGCTAGTCATTCTTTTTAAAAGGATTGATTCAAGATGAGACGCAATACTTAAAACGTTTCCTACTTTTAGCATTCACCTATAAATGCATTCCCACACACAATTTATTGGTTTCACGCAGTATGTTCATGTGTAGAGACTTTATTTAAAAAAATGGGTAAAATGTGAAGTTTAATCACATTTCAATTTTCAATGAATCTGTGTCTATGATTAAGTTGTGATTTGTTTATTGTATTCATAAACGAATATTACTATGAATTCATTTATTTTTAATTATGAATTTTAATGAGTAAAATGAACAAGAAATTAAGCTCAATCGTCAACGTTTATGTCTAAAAAAGGAAGGTAAAATATCTAAATCTAAATAAAACAAACTACTACTACTTATCAAAGTAAAATTAAGTTAGTGAAGATATCATAATTGGTAATTAATAATGTTGAGATATAACTGTAGCTATTATGTAACAAGCTTGTTTCATTAGGGGAAACAGAAAATCACTAGGAAATTGGACCTGCAGTCAAAATCAAAATCAAAATCTCTGCTCTATGATCTTTTGGTCTCTAAAAGCCAACTAATTATGGAGTTAATAATTGGGCGTTACCATGTGATTATGATAAGAGTGGTGGTGGGCTTGACCCTGGCTCGACATAGGCGAACCCTCGGGCGTAGATGGCTCGGACTCATCGGGCTGGCATTCCATGTTAACTCCAAATAACCTCAGCCTCTTCGGATTCCCATTCGCTATTGTATTTTGGTTCGACCCTGCAATACATATAATTAACTCGTAAACAAAATTCGATATATGCACTTAATTTGTGATTGGAGAATATTAGTATCGGATAAGTGTGACCAAACTCGATTTTCACGTGAATCGTGAACAGGTGAAGTGTAGACCACGCACATAAAATGCGTGTAAGTAAACTAACTAACACATATATATCAATCAACAGCTATGGTAGAAATATACTACACGAGTCAAAATGAGGAAAAAAACACTAAATAAAAAATTAATTAATTAATTAATTAAAAATATACAATTATTACTTGAATATAATTACCTGGATGAGGACAGTCATGAGTAGTAGTTCGGTATGGGAATGACGTGGACGACCCCAATTGAAAATTCTGACTCGGATAAGAACAATGCACCTCCCTTCCCCACCGTCCACCACCCGGCTGAGCGACGGCGGAGTCCCTCCTCCTCCACCCAATAAACAGCCGGGCAGCATCCAAACGGTGGCGAAAAAAGAGTACAAAATCCCCGGCGTCGAGTTTCTTCTCCTTAACAAAACGGCTCCAACCTTTAGTCAACACATAGCTTTGACTACTATTCCAATACGAGTACCGAAACCTCCAGGATTTCGCCACCTCATCCTCGAACCCCAATAGCAAACCCTTCTCATTCGAAACGCCGCCGTTTATAGGGAAGTACTTCTCCGCGTGCTGCTTGGGTATGACGAGGCGGTTCAGCTTGCCGACGTCACTCGGCGTTAAGGATTTCTCGAACAGGGGCATTTTTGGAATTTCATCGGTTTCGATTTCTCTGGTTTCAGGATATTGTGACGACATGTAGTAGGATTGTGAAATGTCTGGAGAGCAGTGCTGATTTATTGACATTTTTTTTATTTAAATTTAAATTCTTGATAAAGTAATTAATGAATGATGTGAAAACGAAAAGAGACAGTGAGAAATAAAGGGAGGAGTGGGGGGCTGCTTTGGTTGTAGCAGCAAAATACAGAAGGTGAAAAATATAGTAGTAGCTAGCAATCAATGGAAAGAGAGAGAGAGAGAGAGAGAGACAGAAGTTTGTATGTATGTATGTGTGTGTATTTATATGTGTGGAAGTGTGTGAGAGAGAGAGAGAGAGAGAGAGAGAGAGAGTAGTTTAAGGTTTTTTTTGCGTGATGAGAAATTTAAAAAGATAAAATAAAATAAAATCAATCATTTCATTCAGTGAAATCCGCTGTACAACTTTACATGGCTACACGGAAATTAGGTATTAAGGGCCTGAACCGAATTTCAATTAAATGATGAATCTTTGATTCTGTTCTGATCTACAGGTGAAGTTTTTTTTTTCTTTTTTTTTTTATCTATATATATAAATTATTAGTATAGTAAGAAATTAATAATACACTTGCCATGTTACTTTGTAGTAATAGTAGTGGGTCAGCAATGCATGACTTAAATTAAATTAATTAGCAGCTATAGCTACGAAGCTGCTATTAACTCATCCAACGGCTGCCCCTGCACTGATTTTCGTGGGCTAAATTAATTTTCAGATGGTCCATGGTTATCTACAGAATTTAGATGCATAAGATAATCGAGTGAATATCTGTTATTTATTTTTCAAAGGTAATTTACACTTTATGGTAAATATAAAAGGCAATTTATGTGGGTTTGAAAAACTCTTATTCAAATCAGATTTGATCAAATTCATCCAATCATTTAAGTGCATGTTTGTTTTGTGATTATTCATTCTCTTCGAAGTTTTATTTAAGTTCAAATCAAGTGTACTGTATTTGTCATGTATTTATTTTGGGTTTAGTCTAACTCGATCGGAATATAATTTTCCCTTGTGTACTAAATAAAGCACATTGCATTCCTCTTGATTTTTTACATTTTTAAAGGGGAGTAAAATGTCCATTAATCAATATCACAGGAGGGGAGGGATGGGGGATTACCCATTTTATTATGTCAATAAATGGTTAAATTTATCATTTTCTATGTGAAAATAAATTCTCAGACGCGTATTGGAGCGTATGAGCAACACCTCTACCAAGAGAGATCGATGTAAAACACTCACTATAACATTTTTTAGGAAGGTAACATGCCAATATTTATATGAAAGATGATAAATTGTTGATTAAGCATATATCATTGAGAATTTGAGAGATAACTTGTAGAAAAACCCACCATAATGTAAATTAGAGGTATAGCATTTGTCTCGATGAATTAAAATTCAAATATTTGCTCACTAGCTCAAATAAGAACCAAACATAATTGGATTTTTTGCACTTTGCACCCTGAAAACATGAAAAATAGGCACTTTGCACTCATGAAACTTAGATTTCGCACTTTGCACCTTCGAATTATGAAAAATGCAGCACTGCATTCTCTTTTATTTTCAGGCAAAAACTCAAAGGCAAAATAGGTAATTCAATTGTAAATCTTTGGCATTCTGCACCCTCAAAACTTGAGAAATTGGCACTTTGCACCCCCAAAATAAAATTAGCACTTACAAATCAGCAACTTGCACCCCCGAAACACAATGAATGGGCAATTTGCACCCTAAAACACAAAATTAACACTTAACACCCTCAAATTAAAAAAAAACTCAAAACCCTCGTTTTTTTGGTCAAAGTTGACCATCCGAGTGAAAAAAAATCTAAGAAAGAATAGGTAATTTTTTTTTCATTAATTTTGCAAAGTAAATTTATGAATATTTGAATACTCATTTCTCTCTCCATCTTTCATTGCATCAATATACATATACATAAATAACTATATAAAGTACACGTAAACTTCTCAAAGACCCATAAATAATTACCTATTTTGCCTTAGATATTTTTCACCCCAATGGTCAACTTTGCCGGAAAAAAGAGGGGTTCGAGTGTTTTTTTTTTTTTGTAATTTGGGGGTGTTAAGTGTTAATTTTGTGTTTTGGGGTGCAAAGTGCCCATTTATTGTGTTTTGGAGGTGCAAGTTGTTGATTTGTTCTTAATTAAAGAGTGCTAAGTGCTAATTTTATTTTGGGGATGCAAAGTGCCAAAGATATACAATTGAATTACCTATTTTGCCCTTGAGTTTTTGCCTGAAAATGAAAGAAGGTGCAAAGTGTTGTATTTTTCATATTTCGAGGATGCAAAGTGCTAAATTTAAGTTTTGGAGGTGCAAAATGCATAAAAACCAACATAACTCCCTCAAGTCCAATAAGAACCAAACATAGTAAATTAACTTAGTTAATTGTATTAAAATTTGTCTAGACATAAATAAATTATCTTCTTGTAAGTTGTAAGCCTTGAAAATGAAAACATAACTAAATTACTACTACTTATCCTTGATGACTACTCTATGTTGATTGTTAGTTAGACACTCAACGACATTTGAAAAGTTACTTTAACTCATTGGTAATGATGGTATCATTATTATGAAAATCTAGAGATGATTGAATATTCATTCCAATTTCCTAGGCTATTAATTAATTGAGCAATGAAGTAATAAGGGTCTAAATTTATTTAAATAACTCCCCTAAAAACTTTTATTTAAATAAGAGACATACTTAATTATTACTTAAGCAGAAGAGAGCTAGATTAGAGATAAGATTTGTCAAGTAAAGAATAAATAAGGAAACCGCCTTTTAGTTTTTTCGCTTTCGTGTTCGAATTCTCTCCTCAAACTCAAACTCGCTCATCTATTTTAGAATTATCTCTGTCATAAATATATATATTTAAAATAATTAATGATCTCTTATCATTTTAATTTCTGTGGTGTTTGTTATATATATATTTATGAGTTTCAGGCTAAAGCACTATTAATATGTTATCTGATAAAAACAACCTGCAATTTAAATTATGTCATCTCATGCGAAAGAGAGAGTATGTTATAAAATTGATCACATGCACACAATCATCGCTGGTTTAATTGCGGAAAAAGTCAAAAAACATGTTTATTCAACTCGTTCAGGGTCCAAATCACGAGCACATATTTAATCAAATATTGTATATATAATGTACAAATAAATTTCTAGAAATTAAATTACTCAATTCCTAAATATTTTCTCATTGCCAATTCTCATACATTAATTGCTCACTGATTTAGGGTCCAACATCGTTGAACGGATTTTTTTTTTTCCTTTTTCACAAATTAAATTTTAATGAAATGTAGTGGATCATCTCATTTCGTGATGAGTTTTTCGTAAGCATTATTATGCTTCACTAATCATCTTCCAACACATTTCGGGCAGATAACAAATATCTGAGTTGTCATATTCGTCTAATTGATAAGATATGAGGTGTCGTTATTTCTCCGGTTAACGAAGGTTCAGAGCCTTTAATCACATATCGCAATTCGGAAGGTTGGGCTAATACGCGATGGACTTGCTTCACCCACACTTTCAGATCGTCCACCCATAAAGGGAAAGTATTGAAACTAATGTCCCACATGAATTATAAATCAATATTAAGTTCATTTATAAGGTATTGAACAATTCTCAACTTTTAAGATAGATTTTTAGGTGAGTTAGATCCAGTCATTTAATAAGTAAATAAATTGTGACAAAGTGTCATTTATATTGGAGGCAATGACAAGCACGATGAGATATTTGTGCAAAGTGATGACTATTGTAATGTCAGTAATATAATTATTAATCAATTCTTATTTTATTTAAAAAAAAATCAATTCCCGAAAGGAACACACCTGGCCTGGAGACTATAATTTTTTATTGCAATCGCGAGGCAGAAATCGGATTTTAGTCTTTAAAATTTGCTACTGGGTGCATATTAAATAGATAGTACACGTGAAACTACTAGAACCAAGCCTTTTGTTAGCAAAATATTTCAATTACTTTAATTAATTAATTTTGATGATAAAGCTGATATATATATTTATTTATATTGTACCAGAATTAATATATTGATTTCCAGGGATCAGACAAGACCAAAAACAATGTATTGTATCCTAAGACTGATACGTATCTCCATTAAGAAAGGGGCAGGGAAATTGCAGAAGTTAGACAAAACAAATATATATAAATAAATAATAAAACCACTTATAGGGCATATTAGAGACATAAGATCCGGATATACTGAATCTAAATGATACTTTAACCCATATATATAATAATTAATGTTAAGAATCTATCAAATTAAATAAAGTATAATGTTTAGTACTTTTCTATTTTCGTTCATGACGTAATCTTCAAAATGTTATTGACTAACTACGTCTTCAAAATAGTAAAATGAGTAATCTTCTCGATATTAGTCTATGTTCGAGCCACAAATGACATTTCTCTTTCAACTAATCATTATAGATGTACTAATATAAATAGGATAAGTGTACAATACTATTATGAACTATGCGAAATTTGCACAAAACTATCCTGTGAATTTATTTTGTATCAAACTCCTTTGTGTATTCAAAAATTTTGCATAAAACACCCAATATCCGTTAGTTACTAACACTGTTAATTTTTAATTGAATTCTCTAAATTACCCTAGATATAATTAGAGTACAGGGGGTTTTTGCGCTAATATTCAAAATTATAAGAGAGTTTTGTGCAAATGTTCAAAAGTAAAAGAGAGTTTCATGCTAAAAAAATATGCAAAAAAATAACAAATATTGCACATTGTTAAACAATGGACGGAAGGAAACTATTTTATTTGTTTATGCAGAATTTTTGTAAGTACGGGAGAATTTGGTGCCAAAAAAAATTTACAGAATAATTTGATGCATATTTTGCATAACACATGGTAGTATAGTATATTTTACCCAATAAAAATAAATAGATATAAAATGTTTTTCAGTCTATGCTTATCAATCAAATTGATAAAAGTTAATTACTTAAAGTGGGGGACCTTATATTGGATTTTCTTATCTTGACCTGGACCATATTGCATCCTTTCTTACATTTACAACCATATAATTTGAAATTGAAGACTTTGCGCTGAGAATAGGTATTTAATATTTATCTACATCTTATTCACTTGTTTTCTTTAATTAGTAATAAATAAAATGATACTCCTTTATTTTTAAGATTCGCAACCTCTACTCCACAGTCAATTTATATCTAACTAAAACATCAATTTCCTACACAAACACGCACAAAAAAATAAATAAAAAAATAAAAAATAAAAAAACTCACAGACGGCTATATATAATTTTTATAAGTGTTCTTCCTTATAATTAAAAGGGTAAATACCATTTTGGCCCCTCTTATCATTAACTTTTTACAGAGTGGCTTCTCTTATGTTTTTTTTCCCACTTTACTCCCTACTATTTATTCCACTTTAGTCACTACTATGAATTATGTGTTTCACATTAGTCCTTATCAGGTGGTTCCGATAACACGTGACATGCATATGAATATTTTTTAGGGCATTTTTGTCCGTTCACTATTGAGACTATTTGAGATATTATTTAATTTGTGAGCAATTTTGGTGTTTGAAGAAGATTTTGGGAGAAAACTTTAGTTTGGAACGATTAAGTTGGACTGGAATGAAAGCCTTTTTTGGAAGAGATTAGATATTTAATTTTTCTTAAAATAATTAGAAAGACGAAAATATCTCTGTTAGTTTACTTGAAATGATGAAATCGCCCTCAGGAACATATCACATGTTACCGGAACCGCCATGAACCACCTGAAGAGGACTAAAGTGAAATAAATAATAATCATAGTAAGAACTAAAGTGGAAAAAAAAATATAAGAATGATCACTCTGTAAAAAATTAATAATAAGAGAGACCAAAAGTGTTGTTTACCCTAATTAAAATGTGTTGTCTCAAATCTCCACGTCTCCTGATATTTTATGGCTGGACATGATTCTTCAGAGTTTAAATCCAATCTTTTCTAAAGAAAAATATCAATTTATACCCAATCCAACAATGTATTATGTGTCAGAAATCGTGCAAGGACATTTTCTCAAAATGCTGGCCCACCAGATCCTTGCCCAAAAGGTCAAAACCTAGCAGGCCGCAGGCCCAATTCTAATTTTACATCTCATTACAACCAATCTTGAGGGCGTTCCGACTCTCCGGGGCCATATTGAAAGGTTTGGACCCGGTTTTGCGGTTCCCAATTGTAAAAAATAGTTTGAGATGATATCTTTGAAATTTCGTTGAGTTATATTTTGGATGTTTTTTGTGGTTCTAAAGAAGTTGAAATTCCATTTAGATTAGTTTTGGAGGTTGGGTATGAGAACAAAAGTAGGTGATATGTGTAAAAAAAATGTCTTTTTTAGAGAGTTCGGATAAAAAAAATAGATAGTAGATGTAAAATTAATGGTTTATAGATTTCAATAGGTTTTTGTTGAGTTTGAGTCGGACGAAACTCATTTTAAAAGGATTTTGACCCGATCTCACGAAACCCTCGAGACTAAGCCAAAATCCATTGGGCCTTTTATTAATACACATTATTTACCTTTGTAAAAAAATATTTTATTCAAGTTTCACTTAAAAAAAGGCTCGATAATTGTTTATTTGGATAGGCAAAATTGCAAAAATCGTCCCAAACTAATCACTGATTTTGGATTTTCGTCCCAAACTATTTAATTTGGCGAATTTCGTCCGGTAATTTAATATTTTTTTGGAATATCGTCCCACCATAATTATAAGACGGAATTGCGCATTTGCGGATGAATTATCACATGGCTGTTTAAGTGTCATGACATGGTAAATTTTATCATGAATAATTATATAATATTGCAGAGTTCGTTCCAAATTAATTACAAGATTGAACGTCATTTTCATTAAATTAGAAATTTAATATTGGGACTAAATTCATACAAAATGATAAATATGGGACGAAATTTGGCTAGTTGATATAGTTTGGGATGAAAAATCAAAATTAGTAATTAGTTTGGGACGATATTCCAAAAAAATATTAAATTACGGGATGAAATTCTCCAAATTAAATAGTTTGGGACGAAAATCCAAAATCAATAATTAGTTTGGAACGTTTTCTGCAATTTTACCATTTGGATATTCGAAAAGATGGTTGGCAAGATTCTATTCAAATAAATGTAATTCTCTTAATGACCTCAATTATTTTTATGTGAATTAAAATATTCATAATACGTAATAATACATATCCAAGGAAGATATCGATTTTTTTAGTCGATCGAAACGAAGATATAGATTAATTTCTACTTATCTTACTTACATTTTTTCGAAATGTTTCACTAAAATTTCTAAAGAGTTCCCAAAAATTTTATAATCGATTTAGTATTTTTATAGAAAATGCATGAATGCTAATAAAGTGAAAATTATATAAACGTTAAAACCCTTTCATCATATGGCAAATCACTTGTTCATGAAATACTAATTTATTAACTACTATCCTCAACCATAATCATTTCTTTCATTTTGATTATTTGTGTTACTCCTACTCCTATTTGTATTGTCCAAAAAAGTTTTGCTTAAATGAAATGTTTTTTTTTTTTTTTTAATCTCAAACTACTCTCACATGAAGTCTTGAATTATTGTCGACTCGTCGTTACTTTAGAGGGCATAAATGTAAAAATGTCCAAAACTTCCACTTTTTTCTAACTCTCACCGAAAAAGTAGCGCCAAACTACAAGGGAGCAAGATTAATAAGATTGCTTTTGAAAAACAAAAAGAGATCTGCAGATAAAAGAACATAAAGCACAACTTTGAAACTTACTTCATGTTTAACTTGGTTGCATCACAATTCACATTTGTACAAAAAACATATACTATATCTTAAATTAGCACAACTATCTAACAAAACTGCTCTTTTCCCAAATAAGCAATGAAAAAAAGCAGTAATGCTGATAGTTTACAAGTAGACATGCACCTACTAAAACACCATAGCGGTTAATTCAGGAAGTACCAAAATCATAAAATCAACAAGATGTTAACTTCTCGATTAAGTTCAGCAGCATCAAATAGCACTACTTCCAGGATGTAGTGCTTGTTTTTAACTTTTCAAGTTCGCAAACCAACTCATAAATATAAGCCTCACCATTTAGATCTCCTGGCACTATGGCCTTCCCCTCTGACATCAGCCATTCTTGATTTCGAACTAGATCGATCCTGAACTAGCCCACCGGGATCTATTACGGGCCTAGATGGGCTACCATAGGTGGCTCCGGCTGATGCTAACCTAGAAGTCGAAGATTTGTATCTCTGTGTCTCATCAAAATAACTTCTTCTTTGAGCCTCCTTTTCAAGTTCATGCAACCTCTCTCGGTTTCCTTGAATGGTCCATTCAACTCCATCCGAAACACTTCTTTGAAGTGAAGTGCTTCTTCTAGAAGCCTGTCCAGATACCGAGTTTCTAGCTTTAATTTCATCTTTAACTTGTAATTTCTTGGATTCACGACCAATAGCACCTTTATAGTTACTATTATTATTCACGTTTAGTTCAATCGAATGAAGATCACTTTCTGCAGAGTCTTCGTCACCGTCTATAGCTTTTTCTTCGTCTTCTTGCTTGTTTTGATGGGAGCCAATGTTAGAACTACCCAAATATTTTCCTCTCGTTTCATCTTTGTCTCGTTTTGGTCCGAGTAAAACATCTAGATGTTTCCGGAGCTTCCTAATGGCCGAATTTTTCTCCTCAACTTGACGCCTAGGCTCGGACAATTTTTCGAGCATCTCTCTTTCTTTCTCAACCTCTTCTTGTTGTGTGATTTCTCTTGCTCTCTTCTCACTTTGTAATTCTTTAACTACATTAATGAATGATGACTTCATTTCAGCGAGTTCATTCCCCAGTTTCTTGTTCACACTCTCTACTCTTCGTCTTAACTTTCGCTCTACCTCTAACTCACCAGCAATGGATTTGATCGCAGATTCAACAGCTTGCTCTTCTTTAATTTTCCACGATGCCCTTTCTTCAGAAAAACACTTTACAAGATGGTTAACCTCGTTTTTATCCGCGCGTTGTTCTTGGATAAGCTGATTAACCTGTAAACGAGCTCTCTCTAGCTCAGTATGAAGTGCCGAAATAAGAGACATGCTAGATGAAGGTTGATCCACATTAGCCCAAATTCGGTTTATGATTTTCAGCAGCTCTTTTGAAGTAGTTAAAGCATTGCTTATGTCCTTTAGCCGATTCTTACCACCACTAACTGATCCACTTGAATTCGGGGGACGTGATCGATTCTCAATCTGCAATTCGCATTCATAAACCATAACATGACAAATAGAAATTATAGAATCAAGAAATTAATTTGAAGGAACATTAAAACAATTTTTTGTTTTACCTCCATAAAACTAGCATGGCTCATAGTATCAAAAACTCGAGAGCTTTGGTTTGGAGACCGAAGCCTCTGAGAAATCAATGGCGTCCTTATACGACGACTACTTGTGCCATATCCATCCGTTTTCTATCCGAACATATATTTTAGTCCATTAGCATGCCAAATTAGACAATAAAATGATTAAAAAACACATCAATACACACATATCATCATCATCTCACCTCTGAAACGGTGGGACTGTGTGATGGATCTGACAAATGCGATGGAAAAGAACCCGAACCCGAATGCAACCTCCATCCAGACTCCATTTTCTCCCTTTTTGAAACCATTTTACTTCCACTCTTCTTATACTTCTCCTTCATCAAGTCCAAATCACTTTCACTCATTTTCGGTGAAGGCATCATATTCATTTCCCACAAGGTAGCGGCGAGTTTACGGGCCGACACGGGTTGGGTCGACTTCCCACTTTGAGAATACTTAGGAGAGGCAATAGCGGTGGTTCTCCACGTTGGCACAGGAGTGGTGGATCTGGATCCGATCACTAACCCGACCCGATTTTTTGGTACCAAAATGGCCCGTTTATTTAATCTATAATTATGAATTCTTGATGAAGTAGATGAGGAGGATGAACAACCCCTTTTCCGGATCTTGGTTGGTATTATTACCCCTCTATGCCCTTGTCTCGGCATTGTAATTACTCAAACTTAATTTCCCTTTTTCCTGAGTATAGTAAAAAAGACAAGATTTTGAGAAAATAAACACAGCTATAATAAAAAATATAACTAAAGAATCACAGAAAATTGCAAATGAAAGCAAAAACAGAGCATATCCAGATCTTACAAAATTAGTTCGAGGAAGTACCTTTATGAATTTCGGGTTCTCCTCAGCATTGTTGTACCTTAGTGGAGATGAATCATGGGGTTTGATTGAAAAGTGCAGATGAAAGTGAATGCTTCTCTTTTGATTCGATTTAGAGAACCATTCTTTTCAGTAGACTAAATGTACTACGTATGTAACGTGATGTACATGTAGAGGAATAAGGGGGAGGAAGCGAAAAGAAAGGGACGAGATCAAAGGGGCATGTGAATCAAATAACGTGGGCTCTAATGAGTGGCTTGTACAAGAATGTTTTTTTTTTTCCGAATTTTAAATTAGTTGGATTTGTTTAAATCTGATCTGTCTGCAATGTTAAACAAAAAAAAAAAAATCACATTTTAGCAAAATTTTATTTCCTTTATTACTTGTGCAAGTTTAAATTTTGTGACCTAAAATTTTCCAGAAACAAACTGAATACGGGTATTTGCACTCACCTCTCCCAAACTTTAAATAATTTGCATCTTCCACCCTAACCTTTTTAATATTTTTAAGGTGACTACGGATGAATGCAAATAGTTCAAAGTTCACTCCTTTGATTAGGGAGATAATTCATTACACCACTATTTCCTACTTCAAGCAGCAACAGTTAGATAAAATATTTCTAGGAAAATAACCCAATTACTACAATAATGTATATCATCTAATCCTATCATTAAAAAGTTCATAAACAAAAATACACCTTATTTATTGTGCTAAAAACTCAGTCTAAATTCTGATGCAAATGAATCTCTTGAAGAAGAAGCGACCTCGCACGATTTATAGCAGCAAAGCACAAGAACAAATGTTCTTCAAGATCCACGAGCTGTTGAACATAGCTCGATTGATTTCTCCTCAGCTGCTTCAATATCTCCTGAATAGGATACCTATCGATACCCCTCTCCAACCCAAGGTGAATAAGAAGCTTATCATTCTCAACCGCAGCATAAAGTCGAGCCACCAGTCGATCAATCGTGTCTAAATCATTGTGAAGAACATAAGCACCTTTTGCAGCAGCATCTAGTTGAGCTAAATGGATCATTTCTTTCTTAGTCACATTGGACGGTAAATATGCAGAGCATACTGGGGTTGCTACAAGTGCGACCAGAGCATGAGTAGCTATGGTGACAGCTGCCACCGTCACTCCAACGACGGCAGCAATTAAACACAAGGCGGAACCGGTTGAGCAGTTTCGCATTTGATGGACCCTCGATTTTGACTTTTTGAGTCGATGGTCGAGATTTTGTCTGAGTTCGGAGAAACATTTACGCATGTCGTCGAAGTTGTGGGAGTCGGGAGGGAGGAAGGGGTTTTGGAGACGGTCGAATTGGAGGAAGATGTTGAATGCTAATGTGCATTGGGAATGGGTGAGTGAATATGAGTTTGAGTCGAGGTCTGAGGGAAGGTCATCTAGGAGATTATGGATTGGGGTGTAGAGCAGGCGGGCCTCGTGGATATTGTGGTACAGGAGGAGGCATAGGCGGGAAGTGTGTTCGCTATGTTCGAAGTATGTGGTTACGAGATGGGTAAGTGAGTTGGGCTTGATTAGTGCGAGGGTTTCTTGGACACACTCGCGGTTTGGTCGTAGAACCTGGTCCAAATTAGGTTCTTGAAAGAAGTCTACGTGTTCTACGTCTACGTTTTGCTCGAAAGAGATGTCTTGGTCAAATGTTCTCCTGATTTCGCTGTAAGAATTTGTTTGAACCGCAAGTGTGTATTCTCGAGTAAGGTTGACCGTGGGAGAGGGTACTGCACTCGACCTCGGGGTGTTGTCAGTAGAATAACCTGCATTACGAAACATTAGGATTTCAAAATATCGTTATTCAATGATGTGACCTGATTTTCTTTGTATAGAAATTGCATATTTTTGTTCCATAAAAGATTCTGAAAATATGTGAAATATTTACCAAGTGAAGCAGGGGAGGATACATAACTGGTTGATGGTTGTTGCAGTGACTTCAAACAAGAAAGCATTTGGACCCGTCCTCTTATGCAGATTGAACAGAAATATCATTTCTGAATAATACATTGGTAATCAGAATTCAATCAGGAAAGAATAAGACAAGCACAACTTAGAATCGAAAAGGCGAACTCCCAAGTATTCTTATGCTATAGGTTGAGCTGAATGAGATGGAATCGAATCATGCCTTTGAATTTAAAATAATTCAACCACGGTCAATTATGTAAAACTTATCTCAGAGAGCAAGTAGAATAAAGAACTAGCTGTTAACTGCAGCAATCATTTGTATGAGCAACAAACAACAATGGAATTGGGTCATGCTTTTAGCAGTAACCATTTTGTACATATACTTGAGGAAGTATGACATGTTAAATCGGTGTTAAAATGTCCGAAATTCTGAACTACTTCATCCAGAGGCTGACAACTAGGGGTGGGATCGGTACGGGTTTTCGGGAATTTCGGGATCGGTATTCGGGTTTCGGGATTCAAATTTTCCTTCCCGAAACCCGTTCCGATTAATCCTCTACCCGGTATTTCGGGTTCCCGAAAAAAATCGGGAAACCCGGTAGGGCTGAAATTTTTAATTTTTGAATTTATGATTTGAGATTGAAATTGAGGTGAGAGATTTTCAGATTCAGATTTGGTTTGAGAATTGAGGAAAATGAAACCAAAAAGGAAGCCATGACTTTATTCTATATCTTGGTCAGAGAAATCGTTAGTTTATAAGATAAAACGTGGGTACTGGGTGGACATGAACAAACAAAAAAATTGACTGATTATATATGATATATATTATATATATAATTGGGTGCATACATGATATATATATATATATATAATCGGGTTCCCGATCGGGTAGGAGGTCCTACCCGAAACCCGTACCGATTTATAATAATCGGGAAATCGGGTTTCCCAAAACCCGAAAAACCCATAAATTTTTGTTTTTTTGGTAAAAACCCGATCGGTACGGTTCGGGTTCCCAATTCCCGATACCAAATGCCCACCCCTACTGACAACATAATATGATAATATCATACATCATTACATGTTATCAATGAGAAATTCAGCACTTCAATATTTATCAATACATTGAACAAATGCAAAGAAAACTAGATACCCATATGAATGGAACTCCTAAAATGATCAACGTGATTCCAAAACTTCAGCTTTAAGTAATGCTAATGGGTACATAACATAAAACTGAATATTTACTCAGCCCTTCTGCTACATACCAAAGAATATTCAACAGCCTAAAGGAAAATTGCAGAAAAGGTCATAAAGATAACCCAACCTTGGCAAAAGCAATATCATGAACAAAAACCCTAGAGTCAAGGAAATAATACTAATAAAATAACATTTCAAGCAAAACCCACATATACAGGGAATTAATCAAATATAAAACATATAATAAAGAATTAAGTTCACATACCTTTTAAGAGAATTTTGTAAGATCACTTGGGACACAAGTGTTGATTAATCTTCGAGGTATTTTCTTAAGCGGGCTTTGACGTATTCTTTACGGGCCTGAGTTCGGGCCTGTTGTGGCGCGATGTTGGCGAGAGAAAGATGTGCCCCAACGGCGATTAGGGCAACACTGGTGAGCACGCCGCAGATTGTGAAGGTTAGCTGCTTTCGCGTGTAGGGATATGACCACTGCACCATCTCATCTCATTTGCTTTGACTCAGTCTTCTTATATAAGGATTGTTGGAGAAGAAACAAATAGATCCAAATGTAACTAACTGTGTGTTTGTGTGTGTTTTTTGACTTAAACCCTGGGATTCTTGGAAGGGAAGATAAAAGTAGTAATAAAATTAAATTTAAATATATGGTAATAAAGATAATTCCAGAAAAGAAGGTCTCAATTTATTGGGCTAGTACTGGACTGGCCCAACAACTGCTCAAGGCCCCGAAGAGCGAGAAATTATTTAGTACAATTGCTGCACCACGTCATCAAGTACACGTGGTGCAACCCACCATTACACTTGGGACATGTGGATTAATAATCCACATCACCCATGTTCTAGTAATGTAAACACAATTTTCTGAATTCCTATTTTTTTGGAACATAGCTAGAATATGCATGTCCCAAGTATATTGGTGGGCTGCACCACGTGTACTTGATGACGTGGTGCAGCGGTTGTACTAAATAATCTCTCCCTAAGAGCATCTCCATTGAGGAGGGGGAGGGGAAATCCATGGGGAAGGGGTGAAGAAATGAACTTTAGTGGGGAGAGGGGTGGGAGAGGGGGGGAGTCTTTCGGAGGTGGATACTGTGGGGTGGGGAGGTGGGGGGCCAGACCTGTCGTTGCCCTGTATATACTTTTCTTTTTCTTTTTTTTTTTAAATTTTCTTTTAGTTAAATTAAGAATATTTATATAAAATATTTTTTTAAATCTTAAACTTAATATTAATTTATTTTATTACTTGTAATGCTATTATTAATGTCAATGTTAAATTATTTATTATTAATGTTAGTGTTCAATTTACTATTAGTATAATTATTATATTTTTATTTTCATTAAATTAAGTGAGAGTGGGGAATTATGAGAATTCAATTTAAATAAAATGGAAAGATTGAATCATTGAAGATGACTATAAAATAAGGAGTCTGAAAGGGAAGGGGAGTATGAGGGAAATGAGAGTATGAGGGGAAGAGAAGTCCATACTCACTGAAGATGGCATAATATTTTTTAAACTGAGCTCCTTGTGAATGAGTCAAAAGTGAACATATTAGCTGGCCCATCTTAGACACAAATTGAATTTACGAATTATATATAATTAATTTTTTGATTTACAAAGTTTAGTGTAATTTCACCATGCAATAAGTTATACCCTATTAAATTGATAAAGGCCAATTCTCTTTATAATCTTAACCTAAGGTCTCCCAAATTACAATTTTTCTTGATAAACGTGCCAAGTTAACTAATCTAATGCTTTGATTGGTTCATATTTTAGTGATAATATTAACGCTTGCAGAAATGTGTTTCATTAATTTTTTTTTTTTTTTTTTTTATAACCCAGGTGTACTATTCATTCTTCACTTAATCTCAAATACTATATTTCTTTTTTAGGTAAAGATCTATAACCTACAACAAATATAATTATTGATTTTACATTTTCTCACTTTCTCTTTGAAATTTATCTCTCTTATTCCAACTTTTTCAAAAATTTAACTTCATTCTAAAATCACTAAAAAAATGAAACAAGGAGAAGCTCAAGGAGTTTATTGGTAAATAAAGGGACTTTTGTTTGCTAAAAACAGATTGTAGCTTACAATGGAATTACAAATACTTCAAAAATAAATTTTTTTTCCAGAACACTATTCGGCATTCTACCACTGATTTTGACAGAAATGTTCGTAAAACTACTTAATTTCAGCATGAATATCCAAGTAAGAAATTGCGACAGAGGCATGTAGAGCGGCTCCAACAGAAAGAACATCTTCATCAATAACAAAGTGTGGTGAATGCAAACCTTTCACAGATTTCACAGTCTCGTTTCTTGTTCCGATCATAAAGAATGCTGCCGGCATTTTCTGTGCATAGAAACTGAAGTCTTCTGCTCCCATCATCATCTGGTAGAGTTTCACACCATTTTCTCCAAGTAACTTTTCTCCAACTTTTTTGGCGTGTTGGTACATTCCAGGATCATTTATGGTTGCTGGATATGGTATCAGTTTCTCTTCCATGAAATCGACCACTGCAGTACACTGGTGCACTGCTGCTTGAGTTTCTATCATCTGCATATATATAAAGATTGTGTAATTAACACGAAGAGATAGCTTAGATTCCTACGATTACACGGCCTCAAACTTATAAGCAAGGTAAACGATTTAAGGTGTGAAATCTCCAGTCTACCTATAATGAGCAAATTGATCGGTCCCGTTTACAAACAAGGTTTATGGGTGTTAATTAGGCTTCTACACTTTGCAAATTGCAAATGATTCAGAGTTTGTTTGCATAATATATACTGTAGAACCTAAGGGTGCATATGGATCGGTTTTGGCCTAGTGAAACTGAACCAAAACCAAGTCTGGTCGAGTTTACTTCAATGAAACCTAAAGCCCATTGACCCAAACCCCTCGAGCATACATTGAACTTACACAATAGAAAATCATATCTCAGTTTTTTTCAAAGCCCACTAACTATAAGTATTCTACTAATATTTTACCATTCTAATAGTCCAACTAAACGAATTTAAATCGTGTTTCAAATGTTCGGCTGAAAAAACCTAAACCAATTTTGTGAAACCGAATCGGCGTCAACCGAGCCAAAACAAATCAGTATCCACTCTAAGTTCCTAGATAATGATTCTAGTTTAGTACTAATATCGATAATATATTGGGTAGTGTGTTATCATTTTAGATATCTTGTCATATTATAAGTGCCCAGAATGCTACTACCAAAGACTGGGAACTTCAATCAATAAATTAACATGTCATAAATCAAGCAAAATTTCTTGTAGCAGTTTATTCCTCAAGGTTCATAATCGATCTGAAAAAATGAGATACATACCTCTTTAATCCTTTGCTTAAGATAAGAATAACTTTCAGAATTCATAAACCGGAAAGTACCACCAAATTTGACAGTCTCGGGGATCACATTCAATGCTTCACCTCCTTGTACATATCCAATTGAGACTACCTACGAACCAAACAAGAGTTTGTTCTTACGAATGATATATCATCACCATACATAAGGTAAAATAAACTCAAGAAGAATACAAGAATCATACCCTGGCTTCTAGTGGATTAGTTTCTCGAGAAACGATCTGTTGAAGAGCAAGAATCGTCATTGAAAGGGCAAGAATTGGATCCCTAGCTTTATGAGGGCTTGCCGCGTGTCCACCTTTGCCTTGTATGACTGCTGTAAACCTACCTGAACCAGCAAGCATAGGACCAGCTTTCGAACTAACAGTACCTGTGGGTAATGACGGGTCAACGTGTAAGCCAAAAATGGCTAGAACTCCATCGAGAGCTCCTTCTTTTATCATATGATAGGCCCCAGCATGACCTTCTTCCCCCGGCTGGAATACGAGTTTTACAGTTCCCTTAAAATCAAGAACAGGATATTATAAATTTGAATCACCTGATACAAACTAGGCAAAATTGTAATTTTGACCATTCTTTTACCTTTAATTTATCACGATTTTTCTGTAGCAATTTGGCCGCTCCAAGTAGCATTGTGACATGAGCATCATGACCACAAGCGTGCATTTTGCCGTTAACTTTGCTCTTATGTTCCCATTCCACTAATTCCTACAAAACAAAATTGATAAACATAAAGAAGGTGATTTTGTAAACACACAGAAAATAGATTTTCAATGGAACTAAAACAAATAGGTAAACATATTTGATCAAATGTCATGCCCTATCTTTACACAAACCTTGTACAAGTCCGGAGAGAAATTTACGAAGTTTATACAAATTGCGGCAACATATTCTTTATGAGCTCACATGAATAAGATATATTTCTTCCATATAAACTTCTTCAAATCAATTTCTCCTCAGCTTTAGGGAAATTTCTAGTTGAATAAAAAAACTGAGTTATTAAGGATCACATTTTAGAGGGGTTAATGGCAATTTACCCCCTGTGATATTCATAATGTTCAATTTACACCCTGTGGCCCCGTGAAAATTTTAAAGAAACAATTTGTCCCCTTGAGCCAGAGAGTTTGACTCACTTGCCGAAATTGAGAATGGGCATGACAAATGTTTTGTGACACGAGGTAAACTGCCACATTATCATAACATTGGGAGGTAAATTGACACATAAGAATATCAGGGAGGCTGTATGAAACTTTTACAAAATTACAGGGCCAAAGTGCTCTTCTTCAAATCATGTAAATTGAATATTATGAATATCTAATGGAGATAAATTGCCATTAACTCCTTTTTAGAGAAATTCCAATTACTCAAAAAATGACCTAATTCCAACCAAAATGAAATCAAGTAAGCAATATAAGTATTCATGCTTGGCTGTAGGGGCGATGAAATGTATACCATCAATATAATAAAAACACAAACAAGTAAATGAATCAAAGAAAGAAAGAAAGAAAAATAAAAATTTCGTGACGAAAGATGAGAAATGGGGAGTGTTTGGAAACCTGAATAGGGAGGGCATCCATGTCCGCTCTAAGACCGAACCAGGGTTGAGCCCCGGACCCAATACGCGCAACCACACCTGTCTCCGCCACGGGCCAGTCATACTCGATCCCGAGTGAGTCCAGCTCAGTTCTGATGAGTCGACTCGTTTCGTGCTCCTCAAACGACAACTCGGGGTACTCATGGATTTTCCTCCTTACACTTCTCAACCAGTCCAAGAACTCTGAATCCTTTGCCGATTCCAACAACTCACGAGTCAAAGACGACTCAGTTTCAAGAGCATATGCGCTGTCACGTAGCAATAAGGAGCAAAGTGCGCATGTTAAGAAGAAAATCCTCGTCATCTCGAAAATGACGATTTTAATTTGTAGCTAATGAACTGAAAAAAATGGGGAAATATTCAAATTATATTATGTTTATTGGATAGAAAAGAGATTCCAAAATCCAAATACATGATTTTTATTTTTATTTTATTTTTTTAGTAAAAGTCAATTACGTGATTCAACAATGAGTATTATAATTGCTCTTTTCATTCATTTTTTATATAAGAATCAGATAAATTTTGTCTGCTTTAATTTAACCCTTAGACCTTGAAATTCTTGTTTTGTTTTCTTGTTCTCTTTTGTCTCTTCTCAAATTGAAATTAGTTCATTAATTAGTTATAACTGAATTAAATTTATTATTTTCTTAGCTCAATAAATAAAATAAGAAATGGAAGCATGAAAAACAAAAAGTTTACATGGATATATAAAAGAACAAGAACTATTCTAGGAAACCACTAAAAGGAAAGTAAATCACTATATTCTAGTAAATAATATAAATATAAATCACATCAAATCCTCGAATGTCTGTTTATTTGGTGTTTGAGAGAGCAGTGGAGGTTGTAAAATAATTTCATTTGTGTAATCTTGTTTGTTTGAATTTGGAGGAAATGATTTTGGAAATAAAGTTGGTCTAGATTTTTTGAAAGAGTTCGGTTGTAGGTGTAACATGTGTAAGACTTTATATCAAATCATATTTGTTATGTGACATAAGTTGTGTAAGAGATAAATTACTTTATATCTAAAAAAATTGGAATTTGTATTTTTTTTTAGATTTAAGAAAATTATTGTTTGTTTTGCTTTTGCGAGATTAGTTTAAGAAAATTGAAATATAGAAAATTATTTCAAAAAATAAAAATATGTTTGTTTTATTTTTACCAAACACAAACAATTTTTGGAAAAACCAAACTAACATGCCCTAAGGGCATCTCCAATGGTTTTGTCGGGGTGTCCCGAGGACTGGCTGGTCATCTCCAATGGTTTGTCGGGCTGCCCGAGGGCTGACTGGTCATCTCCAATGATTGCTCAATTACTTTCAATTTAATTTCTTCATCACTCTCACTATTATAATAATAATCTAAATTTTAATATTAATATTAATATTAACAATAATAATAACTATTTCAATAATAATAGGTATGGAAAATACAGTTATCAATTAATGTACTGTATAGGAAATTGAAATATGGTTAACTATTTAATATTAATAATATTTTCAACTATTCGCTATTTTTAATTTCATTAAAAGAAACTCTAATTCCAATTCTAAATAATTATTAATGATTTAATTTAAAATCAATTTATTAAATAAAATCAATTCTAAAAATTTAAATATTTTAATTACAATTTGAATTTAAATCTTTTAACTACAAGTTATTTTTTAAATACAATTTTGCAAATTAAATAATAAAAGAACACAATTCATGATTTAAATACGATTTTGCAAATTTAAAGAATAATTCTTCAATTAAAGAATTATTTGAATACAATTCATTAAATTAAAAAAATTATTTAAAGAATCCTAATTTAAAAATTAATAAATAGGGGTGCATGCAACAAATCCATGCGAGCCCGTTCTTCTCTCCGTGCCGCCCACTGCCGCCCTGCCCCGCAATTTGAAGTATGGTAGACGGTTTAACTCATTATGTTATGCACTTTCATTTCTTTTTATGCGATTTGGCTGAACAATTTGCTTTAGTGCATATATATTACATTGACTAAGATATGTGTTCTTTTTACATGGGTTAAGTTCTTAATATTCTTAGTCATTTCAAATGTATTTTACTTTCCATATTATCTTCATGTTTGTAATCAGGTATTCTATGCATTAGGAAGAAAGTTTCAAGTCCTTAAATGTTTTGATTTTTTTTCTTATGATAACAACACTTGATAAAGGGATAGACAGAAAATTTAGAGGATTTTGGTGGTGTTCTTTATTTTGTAATCGAGAGGTAAGCTTAGCTTTTTCTATCTCTTAAATTTTTTTGGCCAAGATTTTAAGTCTTCAAATTTTTTAATTTGTTATGTTCTTATGATAACAACAGTGGAGTAAAGTATATCTTAAGCAGGCAATTGAGAAGATTTTGAAGGTGTTATTTATTAATCAAAGAGGTAAGTATTATATGCCACTAATTCTTATGTTGTGTATATATATATATCCCTTTATCAAGTTTTGTTATCATAAGGAAAAAAAATCAAAACATTTAAGGACTTGAAACCTTCTTCCTAATGCATAGAATACCTTATTACAAACATGAAGATGACATGTAAAGTAAAATACGTTTGAAATCATTCCAATTTCTCAAACAAACTGCTTGCCTAAGATTTTGTTTATATTTAATGTTTCAACGATCAATTCTTTTGACCCTATACTCCGACATGGGTTCTACGCAATTTGATTATATTTTTTCTTTATATTTTAATGTGAAGCATTCTGATTACTATTATTTTTCTTAAAATTTGTCCCTTTGTATTAAAATTTAAGTAGTATTTTTATTTAATACTTGCGGGTGAGCAAAGCAAAAATTGGCACCAGATAATCACATCTTCAATTGCCATATTAACATTCAACAAATTCAAATTGAAAATTTTCACTAATATACTGTCGATATCAAAAAATAAAACTCGCATAAATATGATAGAATTTTTACTTTAATTTTTCATTCATTTTGCAGGTATTAGTTTAACATTGATGGTGTGCAAATATTCCTATGTAGCTTAGATGTCCAGAGTAATGTATTTGTAAAGAATATAACTTCGTCCTCTATCCTTTTTTTTAATATTTAACATATTATTTTTCTTTGTATATAAATATTGTTATTCTCATTATATATATATATATATATGGTACAATCATTTTATATATTTAATCATATCGTACAATAGATATTTTTAACATATTAAACAAGGTACTTAACATATACTCCATCCGTCCCATTTATTTTGCTCCCTTTGCTACAGTACTCGGTCAAACTTTTTAATCTTTTAGGTGACTTATCATATTAAATTATTCACATTTGTGGTATATTAAATATTTTAAATATTAATATATATAGTGTCATAAGATATTAACAACTTATTAGTGAAATATATTAATTAAATTATTTATTAAAATTTTTACAAATTTGGTCTAGTTAACTGATCAACTGTACCTAGGGAGCAAAAAAATTGGGACAGAGGGAGTATTTTTTTATAACCCGTGCATAGCACGAGACTTATGTTAGTTTACATTAAACGACATCGGTGCGTGGAGGAGGGTGTGGTGGGTCCCGGGCTGCAGACTGCACTGCAGGGTGAAAGATAGATTTCTATTTTCAAATATGATATGATATATTAAGGACAGATTTGTCTAATTGATTAGTTTTCCTCTGGACTTAGGAGAACTGCTCTGGCTATTTCACGGGAGATTCTTCACCGGACAGGTCTAGGAGTTTTCCTCCTAGACCATGTGATCCAGTTTTTTTTTTTTTTTCAATTAAATAATTTATTTTCACCTAATCAATCCCAACAAATGTTCTTATTTATATTTTCTACCTTATATAATCTTGATTTATTTTTATATTAATTAATTTTAATTAATAAGAAATCAGAAAGTCGTTGAATTCTAACAAATCATAAAAAATCAATGCATGTCATCAATACATGATTTTTTTTGTTAAAGGCAAACATCGTTTTCTTCCCTTGTTATTAAATATGTTCAGGTAAAATACTTTCCCGAATAAATACTCAAGCATAAATTTAGGTAGCAATTCATATTATTAAAAAAAATAAAAACTATACAATAACTATATGAAATTATTATATACTTAAAAATAAAAGATAACGGATAGCCATTTTATCAGATAAATTGAATGAAAACTACTACCTAATAGAGTATCAATTCAGAAAAGTTGTATTGTATTCAAAGATTTTTTTTCTTTGTTTATTAGAATTCTATTATACTTATATATAGTCGTTTGTAAATGTGAATTATGTTATTTTGATTATAAGTTGAATAAAGTATATAATATGTATACATGATTTCTTTACATTAGATATTTAGGCTCAATGTGGACGGGTTTTGACTCAGTCTTGTGGGTTTTGTGAAATCGGGTCAAAACCCTTCGAAATGAGTTTTCGTCAAACCCATGAAACTCATCACAAACATATTCACACATTTACACTCAAACTCTTGAAACTTGTAAAACATTTATTTGATATATACCATCTATTTGTTTTTCCTAAAACTCTCTTAAAAATATATTTATTTGAGAAAAATTCTTGTCCAATCCTGACTTGACCAAACCCATTCAACCACCAAGCAAGTGTATTGCACTTGCTTTGTGATTGGTCACTCTCCTGAGAGTTACATCCAATCACAGAGCAAGTGTATTGCACTTGCCTTTTAGTCACTTTGGGTTCGACCAAACCTGGTGTGGGTAAGAATTTCCCTTGATTTGACACTTATCACCTATTTTTTTTCCTTAAACCCTTACATCCAAAATCAATCCAAGTGGATTTCAACTCTTCCAGAATCATAAAACCCAACATAAAAAATATAACCAAATGGGGTTTCAAATATTTCACCATAATCACTCAAATATTTCAAAATGAAAATTTACTCTCTACCCCACGTTTTGTTAATTTCAAATTCAAAACCCTTAATTTTCTCTATTTTACAAATAACCGTTCCTATTTCCTTGCTCTACTCATAATATATCCCACTTTTTCTCTTTTCTACAGGCACATCCTACGGTATTGTTTTATTACGTACATTCTTAAATTCGTTTCTTTCATTTGCATTACAACTCTTCTCTGATAATTGATGTGATTGTGAAGTAATAGATAAGGGATAACATGGATATGAACAATGGTGGTTACGGCGACGAGTATTATCAACAAAGGCGTGACTGGTGACTATTCATTTTCTCCACATTTTTTTTTACTTTCTTATAGAACAATCTTCCATTTCCTCAGTACAACTTTCGAAGGGATATTTATTCTTCTTACTATTATGGTGGTCGGGAAGGGAAGAATGAACCGAGGAGAGCTCGCCATTAGTACTGTTATTTATCTACTCCGAGGTTCGTTTTCTCTTTTTCTTATTATTATCTATAAGATCTTATCTAAGACTTTTCTGAATATACTGTCTCTATTTTGTGAATTAAAAAGATCTTTTTTTTTAATAATAAATATTTTGAGTTATAATTGCAAAGATTTTGTTTTTTTTTTTTTCTAATTTTCAGTCAGTGAAAACAACTATAGTTTGGTGGAAGATGGGAGTGCTGGGAAAAATACGAACTAATCCAGGAATAAGTATTGCAAGGTTCTCTTTCCATCAATAAATAAGGATTGATCTATAAAATTTACTTTATCAATCAGATTCTTATCAAATACTACTAAGTTTCTTGTTAAATATGACTTCTTTTTTCTCTCCATTGCAATAACATATTGATTGCATGGAGTCGAATACTTTTAATTTCTAACCTACTTGCATTTGAGTATAAATCTTAGTTTTTTAAGTCAATAGGTAATCCATGTCTATAGATGTGATATGTTATGTTTAACTGCAGAATTTACAGCTGCCACTTAATTTTTATTTAGCAGCTTGGTGAATATTAATGCGGGCAACAAAGTTATGCATCTATGATATATGAATTCTATTTAATGAATGAAGAATCTGATGAGTTGGTGATTTTATTAAATGACCTAAATAACAGGGTGCTCTGTAGTGGGACAAGATGATGAAGAATGAAACTTGAAAAATACTCCTCAAGCTAGCTCAAAATCAATGTTGATGCAACTTTTGCTGAGGGGAATGTGGCAAGTACCAGAAATGATAGAAGGAAATGTTAAGCAGTATATGCTTTATTAGAACCTGCAACAATGAAATTTCATACTTGCAATGTGCTAATGGAATTCCTCTGCTTGAGAAAGGGCAAATGCATACATACAAAATGCTTTTTTGATTGTGATGTACTCAATACAATTAGCTGGCCATCAAATTCCATCAGGCTACAACGGATTGTATCTCAATGATAGCCTTAAAGTTTAGTTAAATGGTTCAAATGAGATGTTTACAATAACAAAGATACAATAACCTATGCACCAGATCCACAACGGTGTCTTAATTTGTTGGTGATTCATACAAAGCTACCATAAACATGTTGGACGGCATTAAGCCTTATGTCTACCCCAACCTTGATTATGTCAATGAACTCATTAGGATTTGTTAGATCTATTACTGATTTGAGACTTTTGGGATTTTTTAGTAATTAGAACTTCAATCATTTTGTAATTATTAGACCTCGAAATTGGATCAACATATTATTTTGATGTTCTCTTATAAGTTATTGTATTTTAGTTGATTTTGCCTAAAGTATAAATTTTGGGAAAAAGAAAAGTATATTCAATCACAAACAAAAAGATTATTGTTTTACATGATTATGCACAAACTTGGTTCAATATTATTGTTGCTGGCAGTTTGAAGAAATATTGTTGTTTGGCAAACAAAAAGCAGCAGTGTATATGGTCTTTTGGCTTCAAGTTGCAGGTCATTTTAAGAAGTTAACTGAGCTCCAAGTTAGTATAATTACATATACACATCATTGTGTGTGTGTGTTTTTTTTTTTTAAAATACGTTGTTAGTTTTATTGCCGTTTAGTAATGTTTGCAAGTAGGAATTAGGATGTTTCAATTGAGGGAAATTACATATGTGAGTACCCCGTGCGGGAGAAATTGCGGAGTCTATAATTTCTATTAAAAATTACACGTACTTGCGCTCTTTCTCATGATTAATTAAATTTAAATAGTTAAAGTCTTTAACTATTTTCTAATATTACACATAGGGTTTCTGCTATTTTTTGTGTGTACATAAATATTGTGTGATTATCATATTTCATTTTATATGTCAAAACAATAGTAATTTATTATATTAATTTGTCACTTACATATTTGTATAAACATACTAATATATTTCGTGCATAGCACGAGTTTATGCTAGTTTATTATTGTTTCACAGCGATTATCTGCATTAAAGTATGAAGCTAGCAACTCTTCAAATTGCCTGCTAACCAGAAAAACAATAAGTGTAAAGTTACGAAGTTTGGATAGGATAAAATAGGGTACATAATATAGCATATAGATTAGCATGCTATTATGTGTCAACCAAGCCACTTTTATACAATATTGTGGTACTAAATATCGTGTCCATGCTACAGTAGTGGACAGTATTGGATCTATAGACATAAAACTGCTACATGATCAAGCTAAGTATATATTTCGTAATAGAGCTATTTTTTACAAAAGTCTTCAAGAAAATGTACAATACAAATATTAGCTCAACTTTAGTTACTTGTATACTACCACGTAGTGTTGTCGAACTGATGTGTTGTATTATTCAGCAAAATGATAGCAATTTGTTGAAGGAACACATCTACTCCATCCTAACACGTGCATTTACATTTACCATTCGTGTACCGCCAACTTGGGGAAGACCGAATGTTTGTTGTGTTGTAAATTTTGTCTTACCTGTTGACTGGTCTGAAAAGTGCCCACATCTTCCAAATAGATTGTCTATTCTAGGCTAAGAAAAGTAAGTCATTTTTCAGTTCATTTTATTAAATCACATATTATTGTTACTGACTTTGCAACTAAAAATTATCAGTAAAAGTACGATAACAATGTTATTGAGTTGCTAATAAGTTGTCATTTGTGTTTTATGCAGATATCACTTCACCAATAAAAGTGTACAATATTGAACATGAGATTTTCATCACTTTTAGAAAGATAGTGCATGATTGTTATGTTTTAATTTTGTTTTAAGATCATAAATATTTATATTTTTTTTTTGTGTCACATCAACCATTGTACTTACTAAATATCTAATATGATACCGTGCATAGCACGGGTTTAGGCTAGTTTAATCTTAAAGTAAATCAAGAAGTTATAAGGTAAAAAGTATGAATAAAAATATTTAGTGGGGTTGATTAGGGAAAAAAATAAATTTTTAATTGTAATAAAACTGGACCACATGGTCTAGGAGTTTGCTCCTAGACCGGGTCCAGTGAAGAATCTTCCCTATTTCACCGTCCATTTTTTACATTACATTAGTTACTTGGGTTTAGGGAGAAATCCAAAAGTTTACACATACTCATTTCTTATAAGTTATAATAACTTTACATAAATTAAGTCATTAAAACAAATATCCCTAAAACCATTGTCGTGACATTACCTTCCTTTTGGATTCAGCATGTCTCATTTAGTTTTGATTGATCCATTATGTAATTACTCTTCTTTTTTTTGACTAACTTTTAGAAAGAAAAAAAAATTAAGTTGGTCAAAATTTTGCTATATATATATAAAACAAAATTGATCCAAAAAAAGAAAAAAAAAATTAAGTTGGTCAAAATTTTGCTAGTCTAATTAACCATTTTGCTGGCATCGTCTAGGACGAGAAAAATCAAAATTTCTTGTATTGTCGGCAACGGCAACTTTATTAGAAATGGTGAGAACCCATCAAGTGAAATTTGAAAGCCATTCACGTTGATGAACTCAAGTTATACTTTGCTTATTGCTATCAAATACTCCTATCAATTAGAAAAAAATCTTAGTAATGATAAATGCATTGCGGGTCTCGATTTAAAAAAATAGTTGGGTGATTTCGATAAAACCTTTGAGATCTCATTTTGATGGATTTTGTGGTTTGAATAAATTGAAACACCACTTGGATTGAGTTTGGATGTTCGGGTTTAGAGTAAAAAATAGGTGATATGTGTCAAATTAATGTTTTATAGATTTGAAGAGTTTGAGTATGAATTTCTGAATAAGTTTTTATTAATTTTATGAATTTGATCAAAACCCATTTAAAAGGGTTTTGTTCCGATCTCACGAAACCTGCAAGACCGAGCCAAAACTCATCCACATACACCCTAAATGATTGCAGCGGGTGAATGAAAGAGATAGAAACAAGCTCGTTCCCGCGAAGCTATGAAAGGATGCGAAGAGATATGTAAATTACCTTTTTATTTTAATTAATTTGAATGGTAAATCAAATAATATGTACTAAGATTTGAATGGCAAATTAGTTGCTATTATAATTTAATTTGAATGGTAAATCAGTCATATCGAAAAAATTACTAAGACAATAATATGTACTTTATACCCATGCTATTTATGTTTTCATGAAACTTGATGCAGGAGGTCTCTTATCTATAAATATCGATATGCTCATTTGTCTACAGAGATTTCGTAATGATAATAAAAATAACTTTATTTAAGTCAAATCCGAGAAACAATATATAATTTTTTTTCTCGAAAAATAGCGAAAATAAATGCCACAAAAATCAATTGAGATCGTTGTACACTAAAATCAAATAGGATATACTATATCAGAAAAAAAAAATTCAAATAACATATACATAATCAATTAATGTTATTATTCCTCAAGAGCATAATCAAACTTTAATTCACTCATTACATAGCCTAACAATAAACCCATTTTAACAGATTCAAACAAAATGCAAGCTAAAAAATGAAGATTCATATGGAAAAGTAATTAAGCCTTAGTTATTTTCATTAGAGATGGATTGACAACAGAATATCCTCCATCCACCACAAGATTCATCCCACTAACATAAGAGGCTTCATCACTAGCCAAGTAAAGTGCAGCCTTTGCAATATCTTCAGCTTTGAGAATTTTCCCCTGTAAATTCCCCACTGCACCCATCATCATCTCAAACATTGTTTCTTTCTCTGCACCACCAGTAGATCCAGTCAAGACTCCAAAGGGTGATATGCAATTCACCCTAATCCCATGTTTTCCCAACTCACAAGCCAAACTCTTAGTCAATCCCACAACTCCGTATTTCGATGCTGCATACGAATGTGGAGCAATCCCACCAATTTTCGTGCAAGAACTAGCCGTAAAAAGAATACATCCCTTTTTGTTCGGGACCATGACTCTTGCGGCGTGTTTGGCACCCAAGAATGACCCGATTAAGTTGACACCCAACATTCGCTCTAAATCGCTTTTGTTTATGTTGAGAATGCTTTCAAAGATACCGCTCATTATACCTGCGTTGTTGTACATGATGTCTAGTTGTCCGAATTCGGACACCGCGGTGTCGACTAGATTCATGACTTGTTCTTCGTCCGAGACATCGCAGTGCACGTAGAGGACATTGTCGCCAAGCTTGGTGGCGAGGGATTGGCCGAGGTTGTCTTGGATATCGGCAATCACGACTTTTGCACCTTGTTCCCAGAAGAGGTGTACCGTGCTTGCTCCGATCCCACTTGCCCCACCTGTGACTATGGCTACCTTGCCTTCCAACCTGAAAATAATCCATGTACTTGTAGTCATGACCAAACTCATGAACCTATCAATTTTTTATGTTAAATGGGGAATGTTATCTATTCAAACAAGACATAACATGTACTGATAACTTTTAGGTGTTTGAAAAACACTCTCAAAATTTTGATTAAGCATAGTAAAATAGCAAGGAGTTGGTGGCAATTTACACCTTGATATTTATAATGTTCATTTTACCTACCTGTGGTTTGAAAAAACATCACCCCTTGGTGGCAATTTACTCCTTGATATCCCTGTAATTTTATAATAGTTCACACCGTATCCCTGATATTTTTATATGTAACACTTCACCCCTTGTGTTATGATAATGTGGCAGTTAACTCTATCATGTATTATGATAAATGTCACAATTAACCCCCCCTTCCGTGTTCTAATAAATTTGACAATTTACTCTCATATGTTACAAAACACTTTTCATACCCACTCTCAATTTCAGCAAGTGAGTTAAACCTTCCGGCTGAAGAAGTTAAATTACATCTTTAAAAATTTCACAGAAGGTAAATTGACTTTAATTCAAATAGTAGAAACTAGCCATCACAATGTGTTGAACCTAGGTTTGAATTCCCACTAATTTCGTATATTTCGGGCTTCGAAAGGAATTAAATTTGATATAAAATCGGAATATCCTTGAGAAATAAAAAGGAAAAAGAAAGTATATACTCATATTATGATAATTAAATTAAGCAAACAGTAATAAGGTAAAATTCTAGGTCAAATTCAATTTGATCGAACGATTTCAAGATATAAAATTCAAGACAAGACAACTGAAACAGCCAAACAGGTAATTAAAGAGAGGAAAAAATTGGAGTCCTGGCGATTGAAGTTTACCTTTTATTGACATTGCTGCTACCCATTTTGTTGCAGATGTCTGAAAAAAGAAATGATTAATCTGATACAAAAAATTGAGAGTGTATTCTTCCTTCCTTTATATAGAAGGTATGAGTTGTTTTTTTTTTTTTTTTTGAAAATCGAAGGTATGAGTTGTTTGGCTGAATAGTAAAATAGGTGGTGTATTCAATTTAGGTACAACTGTATTTCAGAAGATAATAAATGAGGATCATTTTTGAGGACTTTTTTGGCTTAATTCGTTAAAGAGAAGGTAGATGCACCACTCTATTCATATTTCGACTGCCACTTTCATTGACTTATTGCGTGACTTCATTATGGTGTATAAATAATAATCAAACTTATCAGGCGTGAAATCAAATTCGGGAAAGATAAAAATATCTTAAAAATAGAATACACGGCACGGCAGTGAGTAATAATTAGAAAAGGGTAAAATACAGTTTTTCCCCTTAAAGTATGAGGGTGGTATCCGTTGTATCCTTAAAGTATCAATCGTAACACTTACCCCCCTCTGTTATAGTTTTGTAGTTTTTATTTCGAATATAACCCCGCCTTTACATAAATAATAAATTTCTTTATTAAAATCAATTTGTCTCTTTATTAATTATGAATTCATTCACCAAACATTATGTTTTAATTTCTTCATTTTTTTTGTTTCCTTGGATTTATGGTCTCAAATTTTTGTTTATTATTTTCTTCTCACTTTTTTCTTTATTTTTGTTTCAATTTGTTTTCTTTATTTTATGTTTCAATTGGTGACAGTTATCTCATTTATAATCGGTACGAATTATTATAAAAAATGTCGATTAACTATCCTTCAAATTATTTCTTGCAGAATTCAAGTTTAACGCAGAATAATATTATGTGTTAATTTCTTCATTTCCTTTATCAATTTTTTTTATTATTAATTATGAATTCATCCATCCAATCACCAAACAATATCATGTTTCAACTTCTTCATTTCTTTTGTTGCATTCGATTATAAAAGAATGAGATGAAAATGAAGAAGAAAATCTGATATAAAAAAAAAAGGAAGGTAACAAAAGAAATGAAGTAAATAAAAAAATATGTTGTTTGATGGATGAATGGATTCATAATTAATAAAGATACAATTTTATTTTGATAAAGTAATAGTAAATTATTATTTATGAAGGGGTGGGGGTATTTTGATTTTGCGAATAAATACTACAAAATTATAACAGATGGATGTAAGTATTACAATTGATACTTTAAGGGGGTAATTAATATTACTATCATACTTTAAGGGGGGGAAACTGTATTTTACTTATGGCTGGCGTCATATTATCTTCGTATGATTTAAAAAATAGCACTTTACTTCTTTGTAATTTTATAAAAGTTTCACACTGTCTTTCTAATATTTTTTAGATGTAGCATTTTACCACCCTGTGTTATGATAATGAGTCGGTTTATCCCTCTATATTATGATAAATGTGATAATTTATATCCCTATATTACAAAGCACTTTTTATTTTCACTCTCAATTTCAACAAATGAGTTACATTATGCGTCTCAAGGAGGTAAATGTTTTTTTAAAATTATCATAGAGGGTAAATTGCTTTTTTTTTTTAATCATAAGAAAAGTAAACTAACATTATGAATATCAGAATTATTAAATTGTCATTTCGAATGACACTTTCATTGACTTGTTGCGTGACTTCATTATAGTGTATAAATAATAATCAAACTTAGCAGGCGCGCAAATAGAAATCAGAACTCGAGAAAGAAAAAATAAATACACAGCATTAAGTATTAAGTAATAATTAGAATATGTAATTACATAAATATTTATGAAAAAAAAACATATAATTACATGAATTGAATCATTGATCACGGGGGATTGACTTAATTGGCCGGCTTACAATCAAACTTAGCAGACGTGTAATTGATTGAATTAATAGACAGAAAGTGGTGTTCACAGTTTGGTTAAGTTTTATTTACCCATTGGATCGAATCAAAGCTTAAATTTTGGTGCAAATTGCAATAAAAATTTAAATTGTGGTATTAAATTTATATTTTCATGTTCAGTGATATCAAAGTTGCATGATAATCTATTATATGGTACCAAAAAAATAAATTTTCCATTTGCAAATGCTTGATTTTGGTTCAACTATTTTGGACGGTTAACCAAATTATATGATATCAGTGATGCTAAAATTTAATTCATGTTATTAGGTGAAAATATGAGATTATTTATTAGATTATGAACAAATTATTTTTAATGTATTGATAACATGGATTAAATTTGACTTCAAGTGTATGTTTGTTCAGCTAAATATTAAAAAAATTTCGAGAAATTTTTGGATACTCCAAATGACTTTTCGAGAGAGTAATATGTTAGAGTTTGGCCAATTCAAATTCGAATTCCTATATATTGAGATGAATTAAATTATGGACGGTTAACCATACTGATGTACACTCTGTGCATGATATTGTATAAAAATGTTCAGGGCAAAAATGAAATAAGCCTTTCGATCTATAACAACATCACAATAATGAAATAAGGTCTGCACATAGATACCGAGAGAAAAATCGTATTGTAATTGTAATAGTGAATTCCGTTCCTTTTGTTCGGAAATAGGGCGACCTATTTATAGGTACATACAGGGGTATAATAGTCTTTTTCAGAAAAGACGTTACAAGTAATAAATATAAAGACGTTACAGACGTTACGAGTTTATGATAAAGACGTTACTAACGTCACAAGATATAAATGACAAAGACGTTACAAATCTCTCATTTATGTCAACTTAGTGTAATCTCTTAATTGCCCTCGGATACAAAATTTGGACACATCATATTGCCCCCCAATTTTCGGGAATAATTACGCGAGCGTTTATTGTCGAAACTTGATTCAAGTATCTGAGCATTGTAGCTACCTACTCCATACCTCCATATGTGATAAATAAGCATGTAACACTGCCTCGTTAAAACCTTGCCAAGAAAAACCCATTGGGACAAAAACTTGGACGAAGGAAAAAGAGTACAGTGCTTAGACACGCTCCCCATGTAAACTTGGTGAAGAGTAGGGATGATTCTTTTCTTTAGCTGCTCTTTCTTATATGGAGTAAATATTCTTCTTTGAGATATCTGTTTGTCAAAAGTTGCCTCCAAAAGCCATAATTGCATGTAAAACATAAATTTGTGTGGTCAAATATTATCATTTGAAAGTAAATGAAGTAAAAATAAATTTAAATTTCAGCCACAAGTGTAACTTGATTCACGCTATTTGTTTACTTTGATAGTATTCTATCGTCGATGCCGTTATTGTCTTTTTTTTTTTTTTGGTGTCGAGAGACGACCGGACTACCCCTTTTGATCGTTGAAGGATGACCAATTGACACCCTATCATTTTGCGGAGGAATGATCGATTTACCCTTTTTTGATCTCTAGAGATGACCGATTTACCCTCGATCGTTTAGGGATGACCGATTTACCCTTTTTTTTATCGTTGAGCAATGATTGATTTACCCTTTACTTTTTTAGGGATGATCAATTTACCCTTTTTGATCGCGAAGAGACCATCGGTTTACCGTTTGTAGTTTTAGAGATTCATTTATTATTATTAGCTTCATGTGTCCATAAATAAATAATATACTAAACTCTTAACTGAAAGACATAAAATATAAATTTTACATCCTTTGTGTAGTTATGCAATCTTGAGATATTTTAGGGTCAACTTTGCAATTCTCACTAATTTTTGAGGTTATTGTGCAATTTATGTCATCTTCTGGGTCAAATGTGCACTTTTGAGAGACTTGCAAAATTAACCAATTGGCTTCCACGAGAATTGCTGGTTTGGGGAGCACACTTGGTAATATGATTTGCCAATCAAGTTTATTTAGACTAGACATTAGAGATTTGCTGAGGAAAATGAATCTACGCAAAGGCTCAAGGATAACATCAGTTAATACTGCATAGAGTTTTATGATCGGTGGCTCTGAGACATATTTATTTTTCAAAAATTTCTCTCGTTAAATGTACAGATCAATCGTTTTCCACAGACGGCGCCAATTGTGATGTTGTTATAGATTGAAGGGCTTATTTCATCTTTGCCCTGAACATTTTTATACCACGCCAATTATGATATTGTATAAAAATGTTCAGGGCAAAAATGAAATAAGCCCTTCGATCTATAACAACATCACAATAATAAAATAAGGTCTGCACATAGATACCGAGAGAAAAATCGTATTGTAATTGTAATAGTGAATTATGTTCCCTTTGTTTGGAAATAGGGCTACCTATTTATAGGTAGGTACAGGGGTACTATAGTCTTTTCAGAAAAGACGTTACAAGTAATAAATACAAAGACGTTACAGACGTTACGAGAGTTTATGATTGTAATAATAAGTTGAGTTCATTCTGTTTGGAAATAGGGCGACCAATTTATAGGTTCGTACAAGGGTATAATAGTCTTTTCAGGAAAACGTTACAAGTAATAAATACAAAGACGTTACAGATGTTACGAGGGTTTATGATAAAGACGTTACAAATCTCTTATTTATGCAACTTAGTGTAATCTCTTAATTGCCCTCGGATACAAAATTTGGACACATCAGCGCAAAAAGGGATCTTCACCACAAATGACCCTTAGACAGACCCATGAAAATGCTTCCATCCAAGTTCCAAATGGGATTCGAATTTCAAAAGTGTTTATGATAGTGAGGGTCAAACGCCATTAAAATCCCAATTGACTAAAAGCAATTTCTATAATTGCGGCCAAACACTTCAAAAATCACAATGAATGTCTAGAAGTGTTTTTCAGAGCTCCCACCGCTGGGCCAAACTCACCCTTAATGATAATGAGATAGAAGAATGAATTAAAATATCAACATTTGAAAAGAAGTATCAAATGCATACTAATCTTTTTTTAATTAACGGAACTTAATTAAAAATAGTTTATATTTTTTTAATCCCTGGGCACAAGCAATATTACTACTAAGAAAAGAACAAAGTTGAAACAATGGGCCGTATGATGAAAACCCAAATTGATCCAAACAGGCCCCTAGTGTAGCCCCGCGCACATCATTTATAAACCCATAAAAAACGCCTTCCTCAAAAAATTCCCTTTACCCAAACCCTAGTACCCACACTCCTCAACCTTCCACCACTCCGCCGCCGCCGCCGAAGAAAACAAAATGGGTCGCGTCCGCACAAAGACGGTGAAGAAATCCTCACGTCAGGTAATAGAGCGTTACTACTCAAAGATGACTCTAGACTTCCACACCAACAAGAAGATTCTAGAAGAAGTCGCCATTATCCCCTCAAAGCGCCTCCGAAACAAGATCGCCGGGTTTTCAACCCATTTGATGAAGCGGATCCAGAAAGGACCCGTCCGCGGTATCTCCCTCAAGCTTCAGGAAGAGGAGCGCGAGCGTCGCATGGATTTCGTCCCCGATGAGTCTGCTATTAGGACTGACCGGATCGAGGTTGACCAGGAGACCATTGATTTGTTGGAGTCTCTTGGAATGAAGGAATTGCCAGGTGTTGTTCTTAGAGAAGATCAGGGTCCTGTTAATATCGCCCCAGCCGTGAACTTTGGCCGTGGCGGAGGAAAGCGTTACTGAGAAAAAAATTGAGGTTCTCATTTTACGTTTGGTTAATCAATGTATTGCTATGTTAGATACATTTTTGAGAATGATCGTCTTTTGTGAAACCTTTTTCTGATAACAAGACTTGATTTTTATGGATGTTTTGGCGTTTTTAGATTCCGTTCTTTGATATATTGTTCAACTTATATTAATAGTCAGTGGGTTGCAAAGTAGGCACTATATGATGATGCATGTCTTGTTTGTTGGGCTTTTAGTTGTTTTGTTTTGGAATTGTCTATGCAGTAATGGATCTTTTATGCTTTTTTAGTGGTTCTTACTAATGTAGGACTCGGGGCTTATTATGTTTGTGGCAATGATTACAAGGAGTTTGTTTGTGCATATTAAGTCTCGTGTTTGGTCTGCCATTCTTAGTAGCAGACGAAGTCCGCCACGGAGAATATGTAATTAGGCTGACATATTGTGTAATCTGTCCGAACTCAAAATAAAGATAGCTCGTAACCTGCTACATACAACATATTATTCTGACATACAACAAATTATATTCTATGCAGAGTATACAATTTCGATCTAGTAGCCTCTTATCCCTGTCTCCCTGTCAAATTTTCCTAGTGAGTTTTTATAATGCGAAGGTTATACGAAAGGAATTATGCAGCTTAGACTTTGTCCATGAGGTTTAGTTGTTGGTTATGTTAGCTGGATTGTTTATTTATCACATTAAATCAAGATTCTATGCTGTTACTATTCTAAATTGTGAAGAGATTTTGGTATGGTGTCCCTTCTAGGTCGTCTTCACTGCGACCTTTTCACTGAATCAACGCCTTGTGATTATGATATTCAGTTTGCAGACCTCTAGGTGTTCGTTGTGCATAAAAATTCTATCGTATTTTATTGTGGGATTTCATGTCTTAATTTTTGGAATGAAACAGGTTATTGTGAAACATGTCTTTATTCGATTTTATTGTTTTTATTGATTCTCATTCTCCACACAACTTTCATTCGACTATTATTATGTCAAAGTTTGTAAAATTGAGGTCTGATGGTCTATAATTCTAACAGCCATGTAAGAACTTGCATTTCATCACCTACTTTACATAAGTTTTGCTAAATTGGAAATGGCAAAAACGGTCCAAAGAAATCGAGTCATCCCCCATGTTGTTCATCATCGTTCAAAATATCGATATTTTACATACCAAAAATTTCAGCTACAACCAGGAAAGTACTCACCACAAGGGTTGCCGTAGTCAACGTGCATGACTCCCATTTGAAGCAGCTTGTTTTGCTTGTCATCCAACATAATGTTGATGTAATCTTCGGTAGCTTTTGTCAAAAACAGGAGGATAGAATGTCGGTGCAATATTTCGAGCAACCCGAATGAGTAGAGACGCGTAATTTCACATGGTGATCTTGTATCAACATTTGCATTATATAAATCCGAACATATATGGTGAGTGTTATATATCTTTAAGCAACAAAAGAACAATTGTTTGTACTGATATATATGTTATTTCAAATATACTGTATGAAACATATATATATATATATATATATATATATATATATATATATATTGGCAAAGTAAAAGACATTTAATTTCACATGCCTCTTCTTCATCCATGTCATCTTGCTCGCCTGATATATGAAGAGGAAGATTTTTCAAGCTGTTGTGGTAAATTGTCCGCCAAATACATTTCTGCTATGTCTTGTTGGAATTTTATGGGCTGCCTTTAATTGGAATGACTAATAGAATTAATTAATTGGTCCATTAAGTGATAATATTCTGGGTTTAATTGTGATCATATCTTATAGCCCAATATCTTAAGTTAATGTGATTTACAGTCACTGTAGGTCCATAGTTTGATCCAATTCTATAATTTGCAGATTATAAGGGTATATATGGATCTAGTTTGTCCCTGTTTGGTCTCAACCATACCGAGCCAAATCCTATTTGGCAATGGGCCTGGGAGAGTTTCGGCCCAGACCTGATTTTGGCCCAAGGCCGAAACCTGCCCAGGAAGTGTAGATAGGCGCTCCAGGCAGTGTAGGTAGGCGCTGACAATTCTGTCTTTGTGTTCTTTTCTTTTTGTTTTTTTGCTTTTTCATTTTGCATTTTTTTCTTTCTTTCTATGCTTTCTATAATTTATTTAGTCTTTATATATGTCATATTTATATTATTTATATATATTCAACTATATCAATTAGTATCATAATATTTGTCATTTGCATTATTAATTTTTATATTTATAATTTGTTATTAAAATACTTAAATATAATTTTAAATATTATATTCAATTATTTTAGTTAGCAAACATAAAGTTCATTTTAATATTGTATATATTTTAACGTAAAATATTCTTAAATTATTTCATAAATATTCTATTTAAAAAGAGATAAAGTGCCGTCTATAAAAAATGTTAAGGAGACTGTGTGAAACTTTTATAAATGTAAATGAGACAAAATACTCTTTTTTAAATCAAAAGGGGATAAATTAAACATTATACATTTCATAGGGGGTAAATTATCACTAATTTTGGAGAAAAATTGAAATTGGTTTGGTAAAAAAAGTTATATTTTATTTAAATAACAAAACTATATATCTTATAATTTACGTCGCGTATGATATTGTATAGATCTTATAATTTACAAAATAACAAAATTATTAATTATTTTATCTAAATAAATAATCATCATCTAAATTTATATCACAATCATATCTAAATAATCACAATCAATTATCAATCATTACAATATAATAACTCATTATCTTAATTATTATATAATAAGATATTATATTTTAAATTATATAAAGTTCTTGATTTGACACCTGCTACCTACTTTTATTCTTCAAACCCTAACAACCAAACCACCATCCAAATCAAATCTCAAATTTTCAAAACCCACTAACTATTATTTAATAATATTTTACCATCTCAATATTCCATTGAAACCATTATCCAAATCGAGTTTCAACGGTTTCGCCGAAACCTCTGAAACCACTTTTCGAAACCAAACAGAGACTAAACCCAGTCAAACTACTTCCATATTAACCCTAAGAGTCTATGTTGTGAAGTGGCATAATATTGTAAAGATTCTTAATTGTCCCATTCATTATATGGTTATTGGAAATTTATCCATGTGATATTTATAATATTTAATTTATCATCTGTAATTTGAACAAAAGTTATTTACTCCATGTGGAAATTTTAAATAAGCAATTTATCCCCTTCAGCCGGAAAGTGTAATTTACTTGCCGAAATTGATAGTGGACATGAAAACTATTAGGTGGTAAATTGCCATATTTATCATACACAAGGGATAAATTGCCACATTATCATAATACAAAAGGAGAGGATAATCTGACACTTAAAGAAATGGCAATGTGGCGAGTTATATCACGTACTTAATGGCGAGTACAATATAATGCCAACTTGATTCGAAGTTCGGGATCATGTCCTAACGGGCGCATTGAATGTCAAATATGTAATAATTCAAAGTTTATAAAGTCTTTCCTCTACGATAGAACCAAATCGCAATTTCATATTAATACAAATGAAATTTAGTAAAGAATTCTCCCAAATTTAAAATTATTTTTTTAGTAGCCAACAAATATTAAACCTTATTTTTTTCCTCAAGAGTAAAAGGTGAATAACATTATTTACATTAGAATATTAGTAAATCATAATGAATGGATTAAGCGAATGTGGCAAATAAATATTGGATTACTGATAAAAAAAAAAGAAAAAATACTGGATTAAAATTTAAAACTTACACTTGGAAACAAAAATGCTGCATCGAGTTTTTTGCTCCTAGGCCCAAACCAACCGTGGTATATTTAGATGTTGGACCAATAATTGGGCCATAGTCAACCCATCTGGACAAGTCCAAATATTAATTCTAGACGAAATTAGTGGGCTCGACCGATATCGAAACCCATGGACCAATGGATCCTTTTTGGGGTTCTTTAGGAAATGGGATTGGGCCATTTGAGATATAAATTCCACCTAATAATATTATTCTTCTTTTTCTCACAAAAAAAAAAAAAAAAAAAAAAAAAAAAACTAAAAATCTTCTTGATATTTCTTTTCCACGTTTAGGGTATCTCCAATGGAGACCCTATATGGGTCATCAAACTCATCAACTTCCAATTTGGGGACTGAAATCAGAAAAAGTGAACTCCAATGGAGGTCCTATTTCAGGCATCAAATTGATGTCAACAACCTCTTGCCATCAAAGATAGGGCCAATTCTTCTTGACCCCAAATTTTGGTAGGAAACTTTTCACACTCCAATGGCCACTTTGAGACTCAACAACGATAACAATTTTTTTGAAAAAAGATCCGTTGTAAATTTTTTGCATAAATTAAACATCACTTTCAACAAAAATATTACACTTACAAATATAGATCTGAATTAAGAAAAATACAGAAAATTAAAATGAAAAGAGAAAAAAAAGTTACAAAGATTCAAATCTGAAATCGAGAAGAGAGACATAAGAAGAAAAGGTAAAAAATTATATGGATAAGAAATCTGATCATATACCTTGATATTTGAATTCAAAGCGATACGTGGCATCGAAAAATCTTATCATGATATAATATAAAAAGTCAGCAAGATATAATATTTGTAATTTACACTTTAGTCTCGTTTTTATATTTGATTGCATTTTTAAATGGGTTTAATTTTGTTTTAGTATCAATTTGACTTAATTTTTATTGTTTTTAAAAGTTGATGTTCCATTTTGATGGTTGTGCATTGGAATAAAAAACATTTGCATGGGCCCCAAAACATTGTAGCAGTCCTCAAATGAGTATTTGATTACCCACTTTGATGGCTTAGGATTTGAAATGCCCTAAATAAGTGGTCAACTAAAGTACTGGGGATCTAGGGCCATGTGACCAGTACTTAAATTTAAATATTTGCTGTTTACAATATTAATAGGGGCTATAAAAGCACACATAGGAAAATGCATGAAGAAACTATTACAGATGGGGTTGCTTTTAAAAACCAACATTTATTTGACCCTTTCAGTTAGAAAAAAAAAAAGAAAAAAAAAGAAAAGGAAAAAAAAAAAGATGTATAGTAATTCTGCCAGTGGAAACTTTGAATGTTCTTCAATTCGATTTAATAAAAACTTTAGCTGGCACAAGAAATTAATAGAAATTTTAATTAATGGCTGGCAGCATTAATTTTATATTTGAATGCAGATTCTTTTTTTTATAATAAATATTCACATACATAAGTATTTTGAAGTAATCTTAATGATCTAACATATGTACTGTATATCTAATTAAATACCAATAGATGATATGTCTCTCAAAATTCAGATACATTTTAGGCGTGTGAATAGGTTTACATAGAGATAAAGGAAAAAATCAGGGTTAAAAGAGACTCCAATTAAGTCGAGTTGGATTAATTTTATTCAGTGTTTCTTTCATATTTTTCTCTGTCCCAAAATAACATTTCCTCTTAATAAATTATAAATGAAACAAATTTTTTCAAGAGGGAATTTCATTTTTCATCCCAAACTTTTACCTACTTTATATATTTGGTACTGAATCTTTGAAATAGACACATTTAACATTAAAGTTGAAGGATTTTTTGTATATTTTCTTTCTCCGTCAATTTACAAGGTCAAATTTTGTGTTCTTGATATGAATGAAAAGCTCTTCACGAGAGCTTTCTAATAGTATATGTTTCAATTCATGAAACGCAATAAATAATTCGAAGAAAATTAACAAAGTTTTGGGATATTAATCAAAATTAAATCATATCTCATAATCTATAAGGAATCATGCAACAATAATTTTCAAATATGATATAGGGCACATAAGCATACTATGGTAAAAAAATTGGAACATAATTTTAAGCATACCAAAAAGCTCAAGCAAATGTGATAAAAATTCTTCAATTCTGGTATTAAATGTGTTTTTTCAAAGGTTTGATACCAAATGTGTAAAGTAGGTAAAAGTTTGGTATGAAAAATACAATTCCCTCTTTTTTCCAAATATATCCTCTTAATTACATAAATTAATTAATAATTTGATGCTACTACCACAACTTTTAAGGGCATAAATGTAAAAATACTTAAAATTTTCACCTTTTTAATTTGTACTTAAAACTCCACGAAAAAAAAAGAAAAAAAAAAGAGAGATGGAGTAATTATCAATTTTTCACTTTTGACCCAAACATTAGGGGTGAACGCGGTCTGGTTTGGGCGGGTTTACATGAAAAATTAACCCGACCCAACACGTGCGGGTTGTCAATTTTTTAAATCGCACTCGCGTTGTTATTTTCATAAACCGCCCAGTTCGGGTGAAATGGGTAAGGGCAGGTGGCGGTCGGGTTGGCGGGTTGAACTGAAACAATGTCATAAAATCTTGACAGCTAAATATAAATAATTAAGCATATAATTTTAAGTTCTTCAAACAACAAATAAAATGTATCAAATATGATCGCCTACATTTGAAATTAAATTCAAGAAGCAAAAAGTACAAAACTAGAATATAATCCACGATTTCTTACTAATTAAATCAACAGTCTCCACCAAAAATAATATTACAAGTCCCCACAAAATAATTCATTACAAATCATCACTCACACATTACAAACAATAACAAATTAGTGAAATTTCTTCTCGATTTTTCCAACAACAAACTCTCTAGGAAAAATTGTACTAACATATATGTACCATTAACATTAATATAATTTGTTTATTTGTTCTTATTCATTAATTAATAAATGTAATTTATTTCACAATTTTATTAGACAATTAATAAAAAGTACATCAAGGATGATTAAGTGCGGGTTGCGGGAGGGTCGATTTTTTAACCATCAAACCCGTCACCCGACCCATAACGTGCGGGTTTACAAATTACCAACCCGTACTTGATTATTTTAAAAATAAAACCGGCGGGTTGCGGGCGGGTGGGACGGGTTTATGAACACCCTTGCCAAACATCTACCAATCCAAGTCCAACCCGACAAAATTTCCAAGGTTGGGTTGGTTTGGACCGTGATGGGTCAAAATGTACAATAAGGTGTCACCCATATTACCACCCAAACACACCAGTAATAAGACAACTTCTACAGAAAAACAATTAACTTCATAAATATTGAATATTATCAAATAAAATTGGAATACAGTACATATGAAATCGCTGAAGGAAACAATTTTTAAATTTAGAGGCTAATTTTGTAGGGTACAATCAGTTAATGCTGCTGTAAATTCACTTCAATGAGAGGAGGTTGAGAGTTTTAACTCAACTTTCATAAATTGGACATGCCACTTGATTGCATTAAGTCCTTTCTTCATAATGTGCAACAATTTCATAAATTGCATAAATTTGTGTAGCATGAACAAAGGAAACTTATGAATAAATTGGGTTTTTTGCACTTTGCACCCCCAAAAGATGAAAAATAGACATTTTGTACCCTCAAAACTTAGATTTAGCACTTTGCATCCTATTTTATTTTGAGGCAAAAACTTAAGGGCAAAATAGGTAATTCAATTATAAATATTTGGCACTTTGCACCCCAAAATAAAATTAGCACTTAACACTCTCTAATTAAGAATAAACCAGCAACTTGCAGCCACGAAACACAATAAATGGGCAATTTGCACTCTAAAACCCAATAAATGGGCACTTTTCACCTCAAAATACAAAATTAACATTTAACACCCTCAAATTAAAAAAAAAAACTCAAACCCCTCGTTTTTTCCGACAAAGTTGACCATTGGAGTGAAAAAAAATCTAAGGCAAAATAGGTAACTATTTATGGGTCTTTGATACTTTGAAGTAGACAATGAGTCTTTGAGAAGTTTACTTGTACTGTTTTTTATGTATATGTATATGGATGAAAAGAAAGATGGAGAGAGAAATGAGTATTGTAGTATTTTGCAATGTTTAATAAAAAACAAGGGGTTTGAGGTTTTTTTTTTTAATTTGAGGGTGTTAAATGTTAATTTTGTATTTTGGGGTGAAAAGTGCCCATTTATTGGCTTTTAGGGTGTAAAGTGCCCATTTATTGTGTTTCGTGGGTGCAAGTTGCTGGTTTATTCTTAATTAGAGGGTGTTAAGTGCTAATTTTATTTCAGGGGTACAAAGTGCCAATTTCTCAAGTTTTGAGGGTGCAAAGTGCCAAATATTTATAATTGAATTACTTATTTTGCCCTTGAGTTTTTGCCTGAAAATAAAAGAGCGTGCAAAATACTGTATTTTTCATATTTCAAAGGGTGCAAAGTGCCTATTTCCGGGGTGCAAAGTGCCTATTTCCCATGTTTTGGGGTGCAAAGTGCAAAACACCCTAATTAATTAAAAGCTTTCTCCTTAAAAAATTATAGATACCTCCCCAAATATTTTGTAATTTACAGTCACATCCCCTTGTAGTATGTCCTATGACATTTATCTTGATTCAAGACTAAAGTTATCATGTCCATACACTCATATTTTTTCCAACATATTCTCTTGATTGACTTTTAATTTTTTTTTTTTTCAAGATGTGATTTGGATATGGGTCATATATAGCTGCGTTAGTGTTAGTTTTGTAATTGAAAAATGAGAAAGAAAAAAAATACTAGCTACATGATTAGTTTGAATAAAAGATTAATTATATGAATAACTTTTACCCCAATTAAATTTCCCAAATGCAAGTTTTATAAGAATTTAATCTTTGAAAATGAATAGTTCAACACTACGGCAGTTCTTGAATGTGATCATTCTTTCATTTATATATTCATCGAAGTGAATTACAGATTAGTTAATTAAGATGATAGATTTCACCTTCTGTATTTTAATATAACTTTTGTACATGAGTACATCATATTTATGCTCATGCTTTTATTACAATCTAAATTTGTGCATATATTGAGTTAATGCCCAATAAATTGTCAAAAGATAAATGAGAAGGATCCAATCATACCAATTGTGTGGACCAACAATTGCGAATTTAGGGATTAAATTGCGGGTAGAGGACTAAAATCGCGTACTATTTCAATGTCCCTACAAAAGTTAAAGAACTAATATTGCTCCTTTGCCCAATTCATAGTCATGTACTCATGTTCCCAAAACAAATAAAGTTCTTGCAACCAACATGTGATTGGTCTAGTGGAAGAGATTAGTCACTATAAAGTAGCGAACCCAAATTTAAATTCATGTTGGGAGATGTTCTCACGTAATGTGTCCGACGCGCCTCGAAAGGGATTAAATCAAATATAAGACTTGAATATCATTGAGAAACAACAACAACAACAAAAATCAATTATGAAGACCTGCATACTTTAAACGCATTTTCTAAATAGTTTGATTAATAAAAAATGATATGAAACAAGAAGAGAAGGAAAAAAAATCTAAAAACAAAAAGTTAGGATTTGATTTCTGACGTGATTCCATACATTTGATATTATTTTTTGTATAGTATTCTGTAGCATCTAAGTTGCAACGTTATCATAAGACACGTTAGGCCATTTCTAATGACTCCGAGAGGGAATACCCTCTCCCTCTCCTCCTCCCTTCCTCTTCCCTCTCCCCCTCCCTCTCCCCCTCTCCCTAGTTTTTTATTCATCTCTAATGACTCATTCTATCAAATCCATTTAATAATAAATTTTATCCTTCTCCATTATTATTATTATTATTATTATTATTATTATTATTATTATCAATCACCAACTACTAAAGGACTTAGTCGAACAAGTGTGGGACATATAAGGTCAAAATTAAGGTCTATGTTTTAGTCGAACATAATTTTATGATTGTATCGTATTATATTAAATTTTTATAAAGAAGTATTTGTGGGTTTCATGATTGTATCGTATTATTTTAAATTTTTAGAAAGAATTATTTTTGGGTGATAAATACAACCCCAAAATTATTTAAACAAATCAATATTAAAATAATAGTGTTAATTTAATGAAATGAAAGTTATATTTTTATAATTAAAAATAGTTATCTCCAAATAATATACAAATTTTAGGAATTTTTTTATTTTTAAATAAAGAGAAAAAAAGAACCAAATAAAAAAAAAATAGCATATGACGGAGGGGGCTTGCATGGGAGAAGCCCCCCCTCCCCCTCCCTTCAGGGTCCCTCTAGTCCGTATACCCTCTCCGCCCCCCTAGTCATTGGAGATGTTTTTTTTCCCCCTTCCCCCCATATACCCTCTAGGGCATCTCCCCAGTAGTCATTAGAGATGCCCTTAGAGTTAACGGTACATTCAAATAAAAACAATTTTCTTTTAGTTGGATAAGAATGATTTTCTATTTACACAAAGTACATAACTAAGCATGATCAGCAAGTGAAATATGAGATTCCATTCTGTCTATTACCTCTTCAAACTTGATTGACATGACTCTTAACTATAAAAACAAACAGCCCCTAAGATTTTCTTCTTCTTTTTTGGTCGCAAAAAGGTATATATGGAAACAAGTAAAAAAGAAATTTATTCCTTTTTAAGTCTAAAAATTAAATTAAACTATTCGATATTCGACTCAATTTTGTTAGATAAAAGATCACTTGAAATCCGTTGTTTATACATAATAAACAAGTTTGAATAACAATTTTTGTTTGATAAGTTTTGAAACTATGTTCGAGCTTCGCTCGATAAATTAAAATATACAAAACATATGTAAAAATTATCAAGCTATATGACATTCTGTTTGAGCATGGATGGTTTGTTTAATAATCAAGTCAATCCTCAAACAAAAATTAAAGTTCGAGGTAAAGTACAAATCAAACTTGAACAATCGCTACAAGAAAAATGGGTTTTAGTGACAAAATATTAAGTGATAATGTTGAAATTGTCACTTTTTGCATATATTAAGTGACAAAAATATTAGTTTGTCACAATAACAATTGTGACAAGTGAAATATTGAGAAAATATATTTTTAATTTAAGTTGTCACTAATGGCTATTAGTGGCAAGCGTATGAAACTTAAATTGTCACTATTGACAATTACTGACACTCTTTCAGTGACAACCTAATTTAGTGACTAACTTTTTAGTTGTCACTTTTGGAATATCACTAAATGTCAAAAGCGATAACTTTTTCACATTTCTTGTCACTAGTGTGTCTATATATACCATTCTAATGACAATATTTAAATTATTCTCACTTTGTCATTTACTATTTTGTCACTAAAATTTAAATTTTCTGTGGTGAATGTATTGTTTGACAATATATATTAACCTTTATTGACATAGTTCAATTTAATTTGTCCCCTTTTTTTGTACAATATGCAAAATATAAAAGAAAACTCCCCTCTCTAATGTTATTGCATGGAACCCTTTATTGTTAACATGATCGATTTCTTATTTATACAACCCCTCAATAATTATTTATTTTAATTAACATAAGTAAATTTGCGAAGCCAGAACATTAACATGCCAGACTATGAGAAAGTGGTAACGAATCTCTTGTGCATTGGTCCAACATCGAATGTTGAATATAATTAAGTGAATATACGTGCCACAATAAACAGCAATAATTGTAATTTCGTTGTGCATTTATACGTCGGAATTAAATTTCATGTACAATCAATTACAGTATGTATTAATAATATATATGTAAACTTTGGACCACACGAACCTAATTATAAGTTCTATTTTTCTCTTTATCATTTTTTTTCCCGACCAATTATATTTCAGATTATATATTGGCCCTAATGTGTAGAATCTGATGTAAAAGAATTATTAATGTGAAAACAAATTCATTTGATTTTGGGCAAAGTTATTACTTAATTATCATAAGGACGGACCATCTATTTGGTAAGGATTTTTTGGTCTTAGTGATTAAAAAGAATTACTAGGGATAAATTTATAATGGCTCATATATGGATTGGGCTAAAGTTCATAACACTTGTATCTAACTCGTCAAAAGATGCCGATGAGGCCTTAGCCAAATGGTTAAGGATGAGGCTCCATGATCAGGAGGTCATGGGTTCAACTCCAACGAATGTGGGTATTTTCTCTAGTTTCATACTAGTCTTTCTCTAGTTTAACTTGATATCAATGTCGAGTTTTGATTCGATATAGTGTTTGATGTAATAATATATTCACCATCTAAAAAAAAAAAAAAAAAAAAAAACTCATCAAAAGATACCTCAAGAGATGAGGAATATCCAAAACCTTATAAAATGTAATAATTAGTATTGATATCCAATTGACATGGAACATCTTGTCTCATGAGTTCATGAATGGGGACGGAAGATCATAAATGAAGAAGTATCTGATCGAACACTCTAATATCAGAATAAGGACAGTTTTATTACCAATCGTTACATAAAAGTGTATTACTGATAGTAAGAGGAGTATGACCCAACGATGTAAGGCTGAATATCTACTAGGACAAAAATCGTAAAAATTACCATCTATATAACATATGTCTTACTTTCAAGCAAACACATTGCACTTGCTCTGAACATTCCACATTCCTCTTCTTTTCTTTTTCTTTCATTTCTTTCAAATTCTCAACATATTTCTTACTTATATCTCATAGAAAAGCAAATGGGAACATGAACATTTGGTAATTGTGAATATATAGCATATTTCAAACCTATCAAAATATTATGTCCACGTCAATGTTGTTCATATCTTTTACGATTAGTTCACAAGCCAATGCTAAATAGGGCGAAAGGTAAATAGCCACCCAATTCGGAGACAAGCCTCAACAAAAAAAAATTAATGCCCTCAATTTGTATGATCAAATTAATGCCGGGGCGAAAGAATCAATTTGAGTAATTTATTGGATGATCATAAAAACTAATATATATATACTATGTAAATTTTCTATTTCTTAACATTATAGCTAGTTCAATAATAATACTAGAGTACTCAACTTGTGATCAAATTTTCTTACGTGTATATCCTTCGGGGTTTTAGGGCAAGTGTTCTGAGGGTTCATGATTAGTTTAGTGTAAGCTTGAACACCTGGATTATAAAAAAAAAAAAAGTTGGATATATATATAAACACATAATTGGATTAAAAGTGTGATGTGATGTAATTACAAGGTGTGATTAAATTATTAGTATGAGTTAGGTGTGAAGAGACAAACAATTAATTTGCCATAAACACGAAGATTAATAATGGGTCTGATTTGATGGGATTGAATCGACATTTCACATTGAATTCTCGTATTTAGAGTATGATAAATATTGTACGTACACCTAGCTTGCTTTTTCATTAATTTTAGTAAGGCAAATCCAGTGGACGGAGGCCAAGTTAAGAATACTGAAAAGGAAAGGAGAGAATTGCATTTTTGGTACATAGCTATAGGTCAATGCCCACTTTTGGTATACAGTTTTATGTGTCCAACACATTTGATACACCTCTTTAACAAAGTTCGACACATTTGGTACAAAGGTTAAATAAATTGCAAAATCACCGTTAATTCCGTTAGTTCGACACATTTGGTACACCTCTTTTACAAAATTGGCATGCGCGCGGCACATGGCTGCCCAAAAAAAAAAAATTGAAACTTGATAAACTTTTTTATTATATTTTATTCTTCTTCCAATATTAAACTATAAATGACATTATAGTTTATTATATTTTACATGTCATATAAATAGTATATACATATTTTTTTAATAATTTTTATAAATATGATAAATTAAAGTAACTTGTTTATTATATTTTATTCTTCTTGCAATATTAAACTATAAATGACATTATATAGTTTATTATATTTTACATGTCATATAAATAATAAATACATATTTTTTAATAATTTTAATAAATAATAAACTATAAAAATAATAAACTATTTTTATAAATAATTTTTAAAAATTGAAACTTGATAAACTTTTTTTTATATTTTATTCTTCTTCCAATATTAAATTATAAATGACATTATATAGTTTATTATATTTTACATGTCATATAAATAATAAAGACATATTTTTTAATAATTTTTATAAATAATAAATTATTTTTATAAATAATTTTTAAAAATTGAAACTTGATAAACTTGTTTATTATATTTTATTCTTCTTCCAGTATTAAACTATAAATGACATTATATAGTTTATAATATTTTACAAGTCATATAAATAATAAATACATATTTTTTATCATTATATAAATATGATATGATAAATATAATAAATACATATGATAATTTTTATAAAAGTTTATCAAGTTTTTTTTTTTTTTGGGCAGCCATGTGCCGCGCACATGTCAATTTTGCAAAAGAGGTGTACCAAATGTATCGAACTAACGGAATTAAAGGTGATTTTGCAAATTATTTAACGGTTGTACCAAATGTGTCGAACTTTGTTAAAGAGGTGTACCAAATGTGTTGGACACATAAAGCTGTGTACCAAAAGTGGGAATTGGCCTATAGCTGTGTAACAAAAATGCAATTCTCTCAAAAGGAAAGTACTACCACGACTTAAGTGGAAATAAAATACTACATCAGATTAAAGTCCTAGCTTTTAATTAATTAAATTCTACGTACCTAGCTATGATCAGATTTAATTTAATTTAATTTAATTTAGTATTAATATTGTACATATGATATTAAGTTCTCTCGTACTATCAGGAGATGAGTTGCAAGTATGCAACAGTATTGAAGTAAATCTTCTGCACCCAATTAAATTAACAGGTGATAAAAAATAATTCGTAGGAACGTACCTCTTTTTTCTTTTTTTATTTTTATTTATTTATTTATTTTTAAGAATGCATTCAGTTACACCGTAAATCATTTCAGTATATGTCCAAGTAAAAATAAATTACAAATAATAAACAACTATCAAATATTAATTTGGGATGAAAGAGAACAAATCGAGATGGTTTTATTAATAGTCAAAGTTCATTTATTTTGTCATCACGTCCATAAATTTAAATCGTTCTTTAAAGGGTTTTTGGCACTTTGCACCCCCGAAATTTAAATTTAGCACTTTGCACCCTCTTTTATTTTCAAGCAAAAATTCAAGGGCAAAATAGGTAATTCTATCGTAAACTTTGGCACTTTGCCCCCCCAAAATAAAATTAGCACTTAACACTCCCTAATAAGAACAAATTAACACCTTGCACCCCCGAAACACAATAAATGGACACTTTGCACCCCAAAATTCAAAATTAATACTTAACACCCTCAAATTAAAAAAAAAAAATCAAACCCCTCATTTTTTCCGGCAAAGTTGACCATTAAGGTGAATTTTTTTAAGGGCAAAATATGTAATTATTTATGAGTCTTTGATATGTTGAAGTAGACAATGGGTCTTCGAAAAGTTTACTTGTACTTTATTTAGTTATTTATGGTTATATTGTTGAAAAGAAAGATGGAGAGAGAAATGAGTATTCGAGTATTTATAATTGTATTTTGCAAAATTTAAGTAAAAAAATGAATTTCCTATTTTGCCTTAGATTTTTTTCACTCCGATAGTCAACTTTGATGAAAAAAACGAGGGGTTTGGGTTTTTTAAATTTGAGGGTGTTAAGTGTTAATTTTGTGTTTTGGGGTGCAAAGTGCCTATTTATTGTGTTTCATGGGTGGAAGTTGTTGATTTGTTCTCAAATAGAGGGTGTTAAGTGCTAATTTTTTTTGGGGGTACAAAGTGCGAAATTCTCAAGTTTTGAGGGTGCAAAGTGCTGTATTTTTCATATTTCGAAGGTGCAAAGTGCTAAATCTAAGTTTCGGGGGTTCAAAGTGCCTATTTTCCATGTTTTAGGAGTGCAAAGTGCGAAAAACCCTTCTTTAAAACAAGACCACAATATTGTTTGCTTGGTAAAACCTTGATTTATCAAACTTCCCTTGTTCATATATACAACTAGTTTTGTGCACAAATTGATCTTCTGTTACTTCACTCAATGCTCGGTGGATTTAGTTGGTGCGAAAGAATAATTTCTTCTTCACAAATTAAGTAGATTAATTTCAAAAGTTGGGAATTAATACTTTAAATTCTGATAAATTCACAATCAACTTCAATTCTTGAGATAGACCTTTTCAATTTATAATATACAAATATATGAACTTCCTAATTAGTACTAGCTGGTGTTATAATGTTAGAAAGTGAGAATGGATTTAACGTTGTGAAGGTTCACAACACTTATATAAGGTAAAATGCAAGAAATTTTTACATATCAAAATAAATCTGCACAAAGTTATCATTTGTAATTTCTTTATGTTATTTAAGTCTCTGCGCGTCATACATTTTTTTGTCTACGTACATTCCATAATTTTAAATGAGAATGGGATTTATTATTAATTTATTTAAGATATTAAATCACAAAAAAATCCCCTTCACTTTAAAATGAAAATTCAAAAAAGTAAAATATTTTTTTGGTTCACTCCTTCAACCACTATCCCTGTGGCCTAGTTGCTAGATTGCACGGATACGGATACGGCGATACGTTATAATACGATATGTATACGGTAATACGGATTTTTAAAATTTATAGGATTCGATACGACAAAGATACGAATACAAAATAAAATAATTTTATATTATGCATAACAGTAGAATTAATTTGATCCTTCTAATATACCACAAAAGCAAAAGATTATATTCAAAGATGTATTGTTTACTAGTTGAATTTCGGGTTGGACAACATCACATAAAAGTTTTACACTAAAATTGTCCAAGACCATTCAAAATACACAAAAGTTATATATCAAAAGTTGATAAAATTAGACAAAACCCGTATTGATTTAAAATTTCCAAGTAAACATCACGAGTATTGATACTCGTATCCAAGACCATTCAAAATTCACGTTTTTTTAAATTTTAATTTATTAATTTTTTAATCCATAACTTTGAAAAACTAACAAAAACACCCACTGCGTATCCAAGGCGTGTCCAAAACTTGCAGGATACTCCAAAAAAACGTACAATACCCGTATCCGATTTATTTTTTATTTAATTTAATCAGGATACTCCAGATGGAGTACCGTACGCGTATCCCACGCGTATCGAACGCGTATCGAATGCGTATCCGTATCTCTGGAGTACTGGATACTGCACGGGACCATTTTCGGAGTATCCGTGCAACCTAGCCTAGTTGTAACCGAGACGTGTTGGGGTCTTCAGCATCCAGCACCACGACGTGGGCATGTGAAGACTCAAGCCGCATTGGTTTGGATCATGTGAACCGAGATGGGTACGTAATGAACTCGACACGATTGTTTGCTACCATATATGCTAAGGGAATAGGGCCAAATAGAGTTACACGATGACATGGAGATTTAATTTTTATTTTAGTTTTACATATTATGTTAATTTTTTGTTTAATTTCTTATTGATTATTGAAATAAAATAAAAAAATTCAATATTAAATACAAATGAGATACGATCAAATTTTCTGCAATATAAATTACAGAGAATAGTTCCATGTAAATTTTCCTTAACATAAGAATTTCATGTATTTTACTTCTTTTATATGGTCATGGTCGGAACGTGGATTCTCCCCTCACCAACCCACTCAAAATAATTAGTTTATGAATTTTCAATTAATTTTAGGCTTCAACAACTCTATATAAATATTATCTAGTTGTGGTTCTTCCAATTACATAGAGAATGAATGGACATTTCTGTCCTATTATATATAGACAAAAAAAAAACGAGTATATCGAATATTGCGTGCTATTATATATATATTGTGAAAATAAGAATGTTTATGATTTCAGCATGAAGTTAAATATAGACGATTTTTACTCACTTAAATATATTTGGTCATATTTTAAATAATTATATTTCTCGAAAATATTTATATTTTCACGCTTTTCGGACAAATTATTATCTTGATTTATTTTGATCATTTTGTCACAACAAATGCATCACCCAAAATTCTTGTTCTGATTGATGAAAACATTAAGCTGATCCCAAAAAAAATTGAAATATTTCTAGTTCAACCTCTACATATAATATCATTCATAGTATGAAGGTCCAAGAAATGATTTTTAATAGGCTACATTAAATTTTCGTCATTATTAGTATTTAAGGAACGTAAATAAATATCCAGTACTGTAAACAGTGAATTTCTTGAGATATAATTTTATTATTATTTTGCCAGAACAGAGCCAGACCCAACATGCTATAAATTGCTGCCATAATTGTTATTAGGCTACTCCTGCTTTAAGAATCTCTTAATTGTGATAAGAAAAAAAGAAAAGAAAAAAAAAAGACCCCAGCCCCACTAAAAATCTCGATTCGTTTCTCATAATTTACACTTTTTCTTTTTCTTTTTGTTTTTAACACATAGCTTAATTGAATTTTGTTCATGAGTAATTTCCTACCTAGTATGAGCCTATGATTAAAAAAAAAAATATCAGCGCATTAATACTAATTAAGAAATTACTGTGCCATAATTATAGTTCATTTGAGAATCCATTATTGTATTGTTTTCCATTTTTTTTTATGTTGTTGGTTTATATGTACATTGTTTTAATTCTGTCATTCAACTTGTATTATTCTTTATAGTAACAAATAATAAATTGAATTATATAATTTAAATGTTACACAATTGCTAATTACTTTTATGGAAAATTCTTGTCCAAGTGAATCGGGGCTTATTTTCAATTTTTTAAATGAACAGGAGTGTTTTTGCATATTTTAGAGCTTTTTTTCTTTTTCTTTTTTTTAAAAAAATTAGCACATAGGAGGCTTTGATAATAAAATAACAGAAGAGGATTTTTGCTAATAAGGAAATTATAGGGGTTATTTTTGCATTTCCCCTCACCCCACTTAATTAATCTCTGTTCTGGCGTAGCTAGGCCATCACCATAATGACGGCTGCCGGAGTACTTAATTAAAAAAAAAAATTATAACAAAAAACCACATAGTACTTAATTAATTAAATGACCCATAATTTTCATAATCTTCACCATTTTTAAGCTGCCAAATATTTGGAACGTACAAAACATGGTGCTGCCTGTTCCGAATGGGTGTTTAGGTCCTCGGTTTTTCTCAATATACATATATATATACTCACATAAAATATATTTAGAAAAATGACGTTTATTTACAATAAACAAACATTACAAATTAAAATTGTACCTTTGCCCAATTGGCATAATAGCATAATATAAAAAAATATCCTTTAATTTTCCTCTGTTTCAATCTGAAGCAGGGTTTACATTTCTTTACTATATATTAACATTGTTTTATTACAAATTAATTAATTTAGACAGATAGAATTTTACTTTTTTTGTTAGATAAACAGTCTATAACAATAATTTAATCAACAGAAGTACCTTTTTCTGTAATAATGATGTTGAAATTAGGCCATTGACATTTTAGGTTGCCTACTAAATTAACTTTGCATAAGTCCGTGGTCCTTAAACATGGAATTAAGAACGACTTTTAACCAACTTAGTTGAATATTGATGAAAAAACATGACAATAGTATGAAAAATGAATGGAAGTACAAATTCCAGTTTTTGATAAAGTACAAGATCATGGGCCTGTTTGTTTGGTGTTACGGAAAGTAGTTTGGGAGAGTAGTGAATGTTTGTGAAATAATTTCGATTTGCGTAATGTTTGTTTGGATTTTGAGAGAGTGGTTTGAGAAATAAAGTAGGTGTAGTTTTTTTTTTTGGAAGAGTGAGATTGTAGGTGTAAGATGTGTAAGACTTGATGTCAAATCATGTTTGTTATGTGAGATAAATGGTGTAAGTAATAGATTACTTTATGTCAAATCATAGTAGATAAATGGTGTAAGTAATAGATAAATGAATGGAAGTACAAATTCCATGTTGTATTAGTTATATCCTATTTTTTGAGTATATATAAGGAAAAATTAACTAAATTAAACAATGAACATATGTAGTTTTATTAGCATATATAGATCATAGGAGTAGTATGTTAGAGATTAAGAGTGAGTTTGACCTTGCTTTTCGAAGAAGTGATTATGTCAATGTTGATTTTGAAATAATTCATTAAGCGTTTGGATTTAAATTTCATAAATTTAAAGTACAACTGCAAATTTTAACAATATTTACAAAATTAACCTCGGTTATATAATTTCTTCAAATAAAACACTATAATGTAATATAAAATTACATTAGATAAACAATTAGGAGGTGAACTAAATATGAAGTATTTTAGATAAATCAAAGACACTAACCTTGAAAAGGAATAAAATACACAGTGTTCATGTCAAAGAGAAACAAAAATAATAAATAAAACAGAACATCAAAGTTACATGAATGATGAATTTAACAAATTAAGCACAAAATTGAGAAAGAAGAATGACACTTTTAGGAAAGTGGACATAAGAACATAATTGTAAGATGTGATTTAGCAAAATAACGATCACCCAAAAGTTGCTATTAGACTACTTACAGGGAATTGGCAATCTCCCGTTCACATCGTCAATTGCAAAAATAAAAATGGGAGCCAAACAGTCTCGAAAATCACAATTGGTGTTTAATCGTGAATTTTAGCTCTTCTACCGTGCGGCCAAACGGGGCCTAAAAGTTTCACATGCATCGGATGTTAAGACTAAGTGCTTTTTATATGGTTGTGGACAATCTCAACCTTTTGAGCTAGTTTTATTTAGATGAGTTAGACTCAGTCCATTTAGGTAGACTCAGCACAATTTATGTGTTTTAATATTGCATCACATGTCTAGTTAATGTGAGTCACCTCCTTATGATTGACTTTTTTAACCTAATGATGCAGGGTAAATACCTAATATTTAAATTTGGTAATCTCTGCTCCAGAGTTCAGTTCATCATGTGCTTTTAATGTACCTACAAAAAACAAAGACCACACGCCGGAGTAGGGGGTTGAGGGCGAAACCTCATCCGATGCTTAAGTCAACAAATGCTAGAAACTTAAACAAAGAGAATTGCAGAGAAGGATGCGGCGAAGTTGTGTATTAGGGTTAAAATGGTCATACAAGATTTATATTCATACCGGTTAGATGAGATCTAGGTTGGTTGAGATAATCTTGATTTGGGGGATCCAGTTTGTATGCATGGTAACTCTTCTTAAGATAGAGTTTGTATACCAACAAATGAGTGGTTTGATGATCTTGTGAAGATTTGATGTTTTTGATCGTGCCAGTGTAAACTAGTGAGCTCGACCGATGACTCTTGGTGAACCACATGTTTAGGTAATCTCGTTCCCTTCTTGGGTCTCCTTAGCGATGGACCGTGCTGCTCTATGAGTTAGGGTCGCGTCTTGGGTCTCCTTTGTTTGTAAGATTGCATTTGGATCGAATGTGGATTTGAATTTGGACCTTTGCTACATCACCCACACTATTTGGGTACTCTGTGTGTTATACTCTTACCCACATGTCGTAGTTCTAATGATTAATTGGTTGATTTATAATAATAACGTTGGGACTTACTTCATCCATACGTTCAACCCGCCCACATATGAATGTAGAATTTAAGATTAAATATTCCACATAATTGAATATCATTAAGATCAAGTTGGTCTTGAACAATCCTAACTCACCTCTTAATTTAAGTTTTTTAGGTGAGTTACATCCAAATTCATTTAGATGAACTTAGCACAATTTATATATTTAACATAATGTCAACAAGAATTTGTGAAGGGGTCAAAATCGTGGATTCCTGATTGCTATCATGAGAATGAGACAAGAATGACACTACTCGCATCTTTAAGTTTTATTTACTCGATCCGTTAAATTGTGAAAATTAGGTGATTTGTGATTTTTTAAACCCAAATAATAACCTAATAAACAATCCCATAATTTATAAATTTAACCATCAGAGATAAATTGAAATAAAAACTACAGAAATATAGAGTCAAGATTAGATTACCTATCTTTGCGCATGCTCTGACAGTCAGATCATAACCTTAAAGTTAAAAATCATGCATTAGCTCTCCTTTGGCTTCCCATCACATATATATGCACGACCACAAAATAATGAATTCATAGGGGAAAAAACAATATTAGTCCTCTCATTTTTAGAAGGACACGAAAACGAGATATTTGTAGTTTCGTCAAACAATTTATATTATTTATGTTTTAAAGTTTTGCAATTTTAGTCATTTTATTCTCAATTTTAATTCTAAATTCGCCGGAACTAAAATAAGTGCCTCAATATTCCATGCAAACAAATAAATTGAGGATTTTGTCTTGTTAAGTGTCACGTGATTTTAAACTAACAGTCACATTTTCAAATCAGCTTAAATTGAAGGAACAATAACACCATATGTCCATCAGTTTCTTCATTTACATATTGATGTTAAGGCAAGAAAATTAGAATTTCCCTCCATTTCTTCGTTCCTTCAGAATCCGTGGCAATTTCTAGGCACCGATTTTAATTCTGAAAAATTTAGGACTAAAATTACGGGTAAAATGACTAAAAATGTGTATTGTTTCGTTAAAGGGCCAATATCTTTTTTTTTCCAATTCATAGTCATGTGTACTCATGCATGTTCCCTAAACAAATAATTAAAGTTCTTGCATGTAGGAATACAAAATGTGAATCTCTCAAAAGTTTTCTCCGAAACATGATCCTTTATACCACAATTATGTACCACAATAATATATCACTAATAATTAACCGTCACATGTCAATCTCAACTAGTATGCATCACACATAATTATTTTTTAAGTCCTTACATGTCTTCTCCATCTCTCTATATCCCATAATAAAACAAACAATCTTTCTATACGGAAACTAACTATTTATTGTTCAGATCTAAACTTGGGTCTCGAATTCTTTTGTGATGTTTCATTAAAAATTCTGCTGGGCAGCTTAATTAAATAAGTTTATATATTATCATATTGAAGCTAACTATTTAAAAATATGAACTAAGTTTTGGATTTTCAATTCCTGTACCCTGCTCCATTGAAAATTCCTCAATTCAATTAATCTATTTCATACTCAAACAATAAGAAATCAAGTGCAACGATATACTCCAACATAATTTGTAAGGCATAGAATTCATGAACTCAAAAACCCAAAAATCATATCAGTTTTTGAATTGTAAGTTTTCTAATTTCTGTTGGCTTTCAATTGGATTCAGAGAATTCAAAACTAAAAATTGGATGATAAAAGTAAAATTTGGTTGGATATAGGGATCTAAAAATATGAAAATTAGATGTTAGAACGGGAAGATGGACATACAAAAGATGATAGGAAAAATAATCTAGTATGATGTAGGTTAAAGTAAGTCTTACACGTGGCAATTAATATTTAGTGGTACACAATGATGTTGTAGAGGATCTCCCCGTCGAAGGACCGAAACTCATCCTCCAAATGGAGTTCTTATCCAAACCGAGTTTGGCCGAACTCAAAATAACTAAAAAGCAAGTGCAATACACTTGCTTTGGAATTTGATGTAACTCCCCAGAGAGTGACCAATCACAAAGCAATTAAATCATGTAATAAATGGGTTTAAATTTTCAATAAATAATACGTACTACACCGTTCAATTAAAGGACATAATTTAATATTATAAATATCAAATGTTCTTATAATAAAGAAGATAATAAAATCATAATAAATTACGGCCAATAAATATTGGAAATAATAATAAATTAAAGAGCTAATATCAATTTACCCCCATGTGATATTCATAATGTTCAATTTACCCCATGTAATCTTATAAAAGATTCACACCGTCTCCCTGATATTTTTATATATGGCACTTTACCCCCTGTATTATGATAATTTGACAGTTTACTCCCTATAGTAGGGTAAGTATTAAAATTTACCTGTGTTATGATAAATATGACAATTTAATCCCTATGCTACAAAATATTTTTCATGTCCACTCTTAATTTCAGCAAGTGGTTACAGTTTTCGGCTAAAAGAGGTAAATTGCTCTTTTTAAAATAACAGGGAGTTAAATTGATGAATATTACAGGGGGTAAATTGCCATTAACCCATACATTATGTGTTACTGGAACAAATTTATCGACTGCTAATAGTATTCTTCTGTCCGAGCTGTAAATATACAGTCTTGTAGATAAAAAAATATATTCTTCACCTTTTTTTTTTCTAGAAAATATTCTTCATGACCTTTTAAGAAACTTTCAAAATCCCACTATGTTACTTTAACCCATGGAAATGAAAAATCATTCAATTCTTACCACTGGAAACTATGCTTTAAGAATTCTACCCTATCTGAACACGTACATGATCATCCCTCAATTCAAAGTCAATGAATTATTTTTAAGTAGGTTAATTTTTTAAATCGATATCATTATTGCTTGATAAAATGAATCAATCTTCAGTAGTGTGTGACATTGACTTTTATTGGATCAAATTATATTATATTTCCAGAACAGAGGCAGACCCGACATGCTATAAATTGTTGCCACATTGTTAGGATACTTCTGATTTAAGAAGCATTTTAATCGTGAAAGAAGCTCCCCAACCTTATTTTTGTCATGATCAATTGACCATATATATTTAAAAGGAAAAATCTAACATTGCCCTCTAACTTTTGAATGATTTTTCACTTTGCCCCTAGTCTTTGTGAATTTCATTTTAACACTCTCATCTATTAAAAATGTACAAGATCACAACCTTTGGACGTTTATTGGCGGATTATGCGAGAATAATTCATTTATCAGACTCCAAGTAACTTTAGTCAAGGGCAAGATTGACATTTAAAGATTAAGGTGACAAAGTGCGAAAACGTTCAAAGGTTGAGTGAAAAATAGGTAAACGTTCCAACACTGCCGGCTCAAGTGCTAGACAACTTGGGCCGATGTCTAGAGCCCCTAGTATGAAGGGGCCCCAAAAATTTAATGTATATAGTGACCCCCAAATAAATATTACTAATAATTAATTATTATTAATACATACCAAAATTCTTAACTAGCACAACTGATAAAGTTGTTATGTTTAAACCTTGTGATGTTGGTTCAGTTCCCATTCAAACATATCAATTTTTATTATTTTATGTTTTTTTTTTCATTCTCAAGGTGCATGAGTAATACATATTATTATATTATATTAACTATTTATATATATTTGGCACCTTTTTTTTGTTTTTGTTTTAACAATTGTTTCTTCCAGTTTTAAGATCTTTTACAAAACATAAATTTTATGTTAAAATTTTCACTTAAAATAAATTTTATAACATAATCGAAAATGAGTTCTTGTCTAGATTAGTAGTTTCTATATACTTTTTAAAAAGAAATTGTTGATCATGTTAACACATATTCGATCATAGACCATTTGTACTCAACTAAACATTGTCGATTATAGTTTAAATGAAACTATATATTTTTTTGAGGTATTAATATGTATTATTTGTGGTTTTATTACTTTATTATGACTTTTTATTTTCATTTTATCAAAATACTAAAAAATTATTGAGTGCAACCAACAAAAAAATGTTGGCCCTCGAAAACTAAATATTGTTAGCTTTTTTTTCATTTACACAATGGGAGGATTGTTCGAAACCTAACAATGACTATTGTACGTATATGTTAATTGTTTTTTTAACTTTTTTATTCTTAATAATTGTTCCTCATTTTCTCTTCTTTCATAGTAATTATTCTGTTAATATTTTCTTAATACTTTTTTTGTTATTTTTTTCCTAAGTGTTTTTCTGAATTTTTCTTTTTTATTAATCATAAAAAAACACAATTTTCTCTTATGTTCTTTATAATATAATTTTAATTTAACTTTATGACAATTATGTGAATCATTGATTTAACATGTTATCAATAACTAATATTGATCTTAATAACAAAAAAATTAAATTTAATGGCGTACACTTGCTGCGAAATTATGTTCAGCATATATATTTACAAATTTAGCTTTCGTTTAAATTATATTTTTTTAAATAAAAATTATAAAAATATAGTCACAAGTAAATCATTATAAAAAATTAAGTGGATTTGTCATGTAATTATGTGTTTGTAATAAAATATCAAATTTTAATATATGTATATTTTATTTTAAAAATATGAGTATATTTTTTTATACAATAGGGCTCCGGTTTTAGAATTCGCCTAGGGCCTCCCAATGTCTAGAATTGGCCCTGCGTTCAAAGCCACATCATTAAAGTTGGACGAAATATTCGTTAGATTCTAGCTTTTTACATCTTAAGGTGATTGTCTGAGATATTTTTAATAACTGCAAGGATTAAGTGGGAACTCGCAATGGTTAGGGGGCAAAATGAAAAAAAAATTCAAAGATTAATTAGGTAGAAAAGTGAGATTTTTCCTATTTAAAATTAGCATGTCTAAAAGTCTAAAACCATTATGCAAGCATCACATCCTTTTCTTTCTTACGAATACGAAGAGATTCAAAATTACTTTGTGTGTTGTTTATTTATCGTAATCCTCCACTAAAAATGATTAAGTTGCTATAAGTATGATATTTTACATTTCATCATACATTTTTTTAATTGAAAAAGTCAAAATATTACAAACACATCGCTTAAATTATTTAATGTGTGTTAATCTAGCTAACATAGACATGATTAGAGTGTTCAATTACTCCGACCCCTAAACCAATAATCTTGTAACATGGGGCATTAATTGTGTTTGGAAATTAATTGTTTTATCAATAATTAGGATAAAAATAGACTACATGCAAAGTCTATTTTGAGAAGAAAAAGATATAAATTCTATAATTTAAATATGATTTCAGGGGAAAAAAAGTTTGTGCAGGAGCTAATATGAAGGGAAAATTGTCTGAATTTATTTTAATATTTTACCATTCATACAAAAGATCAAAGGAATTAATAATTAGAAGTGCTACTCCCTCCTTTTCACAATATCTGTCCTTTAAGAGAAAAAGAAAGTATATCAAAATATCTGTTGATTTAGAATTTCCATGCAATATTAATTACCCTTTTTTCAATTTAACCCTTATTTCACACCTAAAAACCTCTATCTTATTTATTTTAATGCAATATTAATTGTCCTTTTCTCAATTTAACCCTCATTTATTACACCTAAAAATTCTATCTTATTTATTCCAATACAATATTAATTAATTTTAGGTATATCTTATATTTTTTTTACCAAAAATTTATGCTATTTATTTGAATTCTTAATACTCGTCCAGCGCGCCACTCTAAAACCACATATATTGTGTGGAATGGAGGGAGTAATTATTAGATACGTACATGATGCAAATACATTTAATGCATGATTTATTAAGTAAGTTCGACTAAATTAAATATGATTTGAATTATAATTTTTCTTTGTTGAGAGTATTGACAAAAGAATAGCTTGCACCAATTTTCTTATCTTAGTTGAGTTGGTATAGAATACAAGTAAAGGGGAGGATTTAATTTGGTTCATTGCAACCAGATAAGAACAAATTAATTTCTTTATATTCAAAGTTGACAAGCTAAGGGATGCATGAATGATCTTAAATATTAATGTATATATAATAATTAAAACGCTACTCATAGATATATTACACGCAAACAAGACTTTCCCAAAATAAATAGTTGGAATAATACTAAAAGCTCTAATTAATCTTATCAATCAACAATCGATTTGAAGCTGAATTAGGTCTTGGATCATATTTCTTATTGTGATTGTAGTCTTGTATTGTAATCTATTATGCGTGGATATGAATATGATGTCATGGATAAAAAAAAAAAAAGAAAACAAAGCAAATAATAAAATATTTAGTTTGTTATATCGCAGATGGTGAGCGTATTTACTACAAAGGATAAAAAATAATAAAATAATTGATAAAGAAAATTTCAATAAAAAAAATGAAGAGTAAATCATCTAAGAAAATTTAACCATAGAAGCAAAAACTTTGGCATTTCGTAAAAATTCTAAAATTTCATGAAGATAAACTGTATATTTCACATAATTTAGGAATTCGCTTCGATTTAGAGATCTCCTTAGGTATTCATTTTGTGCTATCATTCTAACCAAAATGATGGATACCAAATCCATTCAATTTTGTATTTATGTGAAATTCCTTTCTCCAAGTTTTCTTCAAATCCAAATGAAGCGTAGAAGTTGTTTATTAAAATGTTTGTCCTTAAGTACCCTAGATATCGGTATTTTTTTCTTTTTAAATTTATCGATATGCCACGTGACATATATTGATCGCTTATCTAAAATATCTCGTACTTCATATGTGTTTGATACAACATCGTGTAAAATTTTAGAATATTCCTATACCATGAGTTGCAATCCATTGGGATAATGATAATACTAGTTAGGGTATGTTTAAATTCAAATACTTCAAGTTATTAAGTTCTTACTAATAGGGTATGTATATAATGTTTTTGAGGATAATACATATGAATTGTTTTCTAAAATATCCCAATATTTTTATGTATATTAATTATGCATGAATGAGGATCTTAATTTAAAAAAAAAAAAAAAACTACTTTATTTCAAAATTATAGAGATGAAAAGGAAAGTGGTGGGTGGGTGAGTGGGGGGTGGGGGGGAGGACACTTATCACGCTTCTTTAATCACCACACTTAATTTGCAACTTCCTACTCATCAGAGACTTATTAATAATTTCTGAAACTAAACATTTAAAAAATTCAACTATTACATTAAATCACAATAAATGATATATTAAAAAACATTGAATTCCATTGGGCCGATTGATGAGTAATTCTAAGCTGCTCACATCATAACTTCGGCTGCCAGAAAAAAATATTTCATAAATCCATCAATCAATCTAACAAGGTCAATGATATTACGCAATCTATTCTATTAAAAATTAAAAAATTTAAATAAAATTTACTAATAATAAACAAAAGAAATCTTGTCCATCACATTACAATTACATATGCAAACATTAATCTAAATCTCTCTCTTCAAATATTAATATTCCTGTAGTTGGAAATTTAGTTCTGCTTTAATGGCTGCTGAGCTTTCTTTAATTTGTATTTTTGCATCTACACACACACACACACACACCGACTCTATAGGCAATGAATGACGGCCTTCTTGCAGGTTTGTGTAATTGCAATATTTACTACAATTTTCCCTTTTCTGCAAACCATCTTGTGATTTTTATCAACAATTAATACTTTTCCTGCCCCTCAATTTACACTCTCTCGTCTTCTACTTCTTCCTTCAATTCAATTCAATTCAATTCAATTCAATTCAATTCAATTCATTTCAATTCACTAACCCACCCCCACCCCCCACCCCCACCCCCCCTCCACCTCTCACCATAATTTAATTAAGCTTTAAAGCAATCCCATCTCTCCTCTTCAATCCCCCCTTATATATATATTATGGCCCTAGAGGTCCAAAACCAACAACCTCAGCCACTTCAAGAATCCTATGTTATTGGTGTTTCAAGAACCCTCTGTCAAACGGGTGGCCGGAACCACCGCATAACCACCACCCTTCTCCAACTATAGAATTAGAATTCCTCAATCTATTCTACAGGTAATTATTAATTAAAAACAACACGCTTACAAAAGTTCGAAACTTGATTCAAATTTTTAAAGATTCTAACTTTTTTGCTAATTTATACAGGTGAGATATATTACTATACGAAGATGAGTCGAAGAAACGGACCTAAGCTTGACCTTAAGCTGAACTTGTCACCACCAAGGGTGAACCAACCTCGAGTCGAGTCACCAACTCGATCACTGACGGTTTCACCCACGTCTCCGCCGAGCTCGTGTGTGTCTTCGGAATTGAACCAGCAGGAGGAGTCACTCCGATACTCGACTAGCCCCGAGGCCACATCCATGATGCTTGTGGGGTGCCCCAGGTGCCTAATGTATGTCATGCTATCAGAAGAAGATCCCAGATGCCCAAAATGTAAGAGCACTGTTTTGCTCGATTTCGTCAACGATAACACTACCGCCACCGCCACTACTACCACTGCGAGGAAGTCGAAGAAGAGTTGGAATTAGGCATCCTGCATTCAAGAAGAAGAAGAAAAATCTAGTCTTTAATTAATTTGCAAGTAGTAGCACTATTTGTGCTCCATTTCTAACTCTTGTATGATGCAAAAACAGAGTGGAGCCTTAATAGTGCTATTTATTTCCTTTTCATTTGTTTCTCTCCTCTTTTTCAAGCAAGCATAGGAAGTGGATTATGGTGTTGGTGGGTGTAGGCAGTATTGTGACCATCTTTAGCAGAAAACTATGTTCTTGTGCCCCCCAAAATATTTTTATCAGAATGTTAGGTAAATTTCCTGCCTGCATTTGAACTGTCTTCTTGTATTGGAATGTAGTTCTTTTTCCCAATCAAATCATGCCACAACAGCAAAATCACTACCAATCAGTTTGTTTGATAAAAGATGTTTTATTTTAAATTTAGTACCAAAATATCATACTTGCCTGTAATGGATTAACTGAAAATTTGAATAAAGCTAGGTGGACACAGAAGTAACATTTGTTGTACTTGTGGAGCATAGGTTTTGTTCTTGTGGACCCCATATTATTTACAAGCTGCAAACTACAGTCAGAAACATTAGTAACCAAATTGAATTTTGCCACCAAATTTTTAAGTCAAGTCACAACCAAACAACTTAGCTAATAAGAAATTCATAGATATGATCACTCAAAACTAGTATTAGGAAATAAATGCCTTCACAAGTAGTTCAACGTCCATATTATGATTAAACAAGATCATCAATGAAAAGATGACACCAAAACATACTTTGCATGTGAATTTATTAAAATAATAATGAGGTCAAATATGTTGGTTATGAATCGTGGAAGGGTAATTAGGTAAATGCACAAGGGGGGGGATGGGTTGGGGTAGTTCGAGCATTCAAATAAAGAGGAAATATATTAGATTGATAGAACATTAAAAACCAAATAAATGCAATAGTTATTGAGACAGTTGAAAATAATGAGGCTAATACGTCATTTGATAAATACAAATTAAATTCACAAGACCCTTTGCTTATGGTTCAATGTTCATCTTCTTCATCTACCTTTTATATTTGAGTTATTGCAATCTGCCTTAACTTCGTCCTGTTGTCACTTAATGACATCTCCCATTTGCATGCAATACTCCATGTTCTCTTATTTAATTCTATTTACTCCCTTTCCTTTAATCAAGCTCTGCCTTGACCCGGCTCACATTTCCGGCTCCAATCTTGAAGGGTCAATATGGATTGGTGTTGACCTAATTTCCTTTGTTTTCGTTTCAAAAAACTAGTTTGTGTGGTTTCACTAAAACCTTTAAAACAAATTTTGGATTGGATTTGAAAATTGAGTTATGTGAATTTTGAAAATTGGATTAAATATGTTGGGATCCGAGGGAAAAAATAAGTGGCGGTAGATCTATGGGTTTGTTAGGTTTGGTCAGACGAGGCGGGTCTTGGGTTTGGTCCAGAGTAAGACTCGATCCATATCAGTTTGGCCCGTTTTGGTGGGGTGAGATATGGGCCATTACCAATCCATAATTTTTGTCATAAATTGAAGAATAAGATTATGGAAAGATGCCACAATAAACCCACATAAAAGTTTCACATGCATCACCTCTCCTACCCTTTTTTTTTTTTTTTGTTGGTCAGAACCTCTCCTACCTTTTCGTTTTAGATAACAAATACCTACAGCTAACCAGATGGTCTAGACGTAGGTCAAACCAAAAAATTTATAACTTGTTTAGGAAATACTAGCACCAATTTGAGTATTTTGACTCTTATGTGTATGATGCTCATATATATGGTAAAATAGCATATAGCATATAACAAAACTGTTTTTGTCCGAAAACTTGTGGTAATAACATAAAGAGAAGTGAATAGCAAATTAACTCCCAGTGATAAATAAAATGGCTAAATATATCCTTGTATTTTTATAAAAGAAGCACACTGTCTCCCCCTTGATTTTTACATTTTTACAAGGGGCTAAAATGCCCATTATGCTATATCACAGATAGTTAAAGTGTCAATTTACGCATATCACTGGGAGGTAAATTCCCTAATTATGAAGTCTCGGTCGCATTATAAAGTGTGTGTGCAACACCTCCGAGGTAAATTGCTCATTATTTCATTTCACAGGGAGGTAAATTGCCCATTAGACATATCACATGGAGTTGACTTGCCAAAAACCCCGTAAAAACATAATAGTAAACTTGTAGGGTATGTCTGATCATGAGTAAAAGCTTAAAAAAGCTGCACCCAAGTCCAAACAGGCCATTATACTTATATTCACAATCAATATCTAGAAAGTACTGATCATGGGTCAACTATGGTTATAGATCTCACATAACTGGAACTACCTTAACATAGGAAAATACAAATAATAATAGTTGATTTTACAGGTTAAATCAAAGGCTAGAAAATTTGAAGTGAAATTCACTTTGTAAACAATATGTGAAAGAAGACATTAAACAAAACATTATGAAACTGATAATTCGACACATATTAATTTCTCAACAAACAACCATGCTTCAACCAAACAACCATTACCTCACCCATTTCTCTTTAAATTGCACAAAAACAAAAGAAAACCAGACCTGCTATCCGTTGCACCAATGTAATATATGACACTCCATATTTAATTAGCCAACGTAAAAACAAAACTGCTAGCTACATAATAAAGTCTTATAACATTTCAGCAGATGCACTTATATAGATAGGCCAAAAAGATATGTCGACGACCACAGGATATGACTTAGAGGGACAAAGGCCCATAGTATGAGGTGAAGGAGCAGTCAAACAATCTTCATAAAATGACATGCCTTTCGCAACTGAAAAAGAAAATTAAACTTTTGGTGACCTTCTATCGTGCAAAATATAGTTATATACATTGTACGTTTTTCCTGATGCAATATGAGTACCCAACATTACCATTTATCTAAACATTTTAGTATAGTATTATACTTGGCATGTCATCGGGTTTCGAGGCCAGTTCATCTATCCAACCTTCTGTAGTTGATGTGCATAGTCAGCAAAACAGGAAAGCAGTAAACTTTCACAAATACTTCAGACAGTAAATAGAAAGCAAAATAAAAACACGAAAAGATACTGCAAATAGACAAAGTACGATCTCTTCTAATAAGCTCCGAAATAATTCAGAAAATACTAGAACAAAACAGAGATAATAACAGATCAAAGAAAAGTTTCACGTCAAAAACATGGCTTCATATGTGAAATTTTCCAAGCATTTGAGTGAATGACCATACATTGTAACAAAACTCAGTCGAATACGTTATTCCAAATTTTGTGTTCTTTATATGGTTGGAAACCTCTTGGCGAGAGCTTTCAAATGGTACAAATTTCAGTTCATGAGACACAATAAATAATCCACAGAAAATTAATGGGATATTAATCATAATTAAATCAGATCTCATAATCTACAAGGAATCATTCCACAATAATTTTCAGATATGATATAGGGCACATAAGCATGCTATGATAAAAATTTTGGAGCATAATTTTAAGCATACCAAAAATAACCATTAAAGGTCAAGCAAATGAGAAAAAAGTCCTTCAATTTTAGTATTAAATGTGTCTTTTTTGAAGGTTTGGTACCAAATGTATAAAGTAGGTAAAAGCTTGATATGAAAAGTGCAATTCCCTCTATTACTTTCTATCAGACAATCATTAAAGTATATGTGCTTCAAATGGAGTTGGAAGTCAGAAATTTAAACACACAGTTACCAGTTAACTAGAGAGAACATTATTTGCCAACTATAAAAAGAAGGAACTCAAATAAATTAGATCATTCATCTTGATTTTAAAGAACACTTTAACAAAGATTGGTACTTAAAGTCTGAAAACCTGAGATTTATCTCAAATGACAAGTGCATAACCATAATTAAAAGCTTGTGTCATCCAAACCTATCACACTAGGTTGGAAAAACGCAAAGCCAAGACTTATTCTCTTGCTATAATGCATGATAAAGCACACTTTCAGCTATGAATTACTTTCTATCTTTGATTAGGTGAAAGAAAATAACATAGCAACTTTTACCTGTAATCCATTTTATCATTTCAAAATTAGTATGTTTTTGAGGTCTAAATGCTGCTATCATAGTAAATATCTCAACATCAATCGCATATTACCAAATTTTCTATTCCAACTATGTTCCAAACTTCAATTTCTTATGTCCAATGACTCGGCAGGTTACCAAATTGGTTTAAAAAAAGTGGTGCGCATATAGATAATCTTGTAAAACAAAGAGAGCAAGGCAGCATATGTTGATACACACTTCATTCCTCAATCGACGTTACCATACTTAACATATGGAAATCAGAGTTTTCTACCAAAATTAATGTTATTAAAATCCATATCTGAGTTCACAGAAACACCAATAATAACCCAAAATACACAAGGAAGATTGTTGAGAAAGAGAGGTCGAGTACTAAATCAGAGCACCGGTCTGGGTTCTCAAGAACACTACAGATGCATTGAAGTACGTTTTAACGGGAAAAAAATTCCCTATATACATGCCTAAAGAATTTACTTAATAGGTACCAGTATAATTTCCATATAAACAATCACATTAACAATTAAAAGCTGAAATTCTCTGACATCTGATAATACATTCCTAACGAGGGGCAAGAAATGAGAAATCGCAAGCAATATACTTCAGAACACAACCAAAAGAATTGTACCTGATCAAGGCTTTAAAAACATGTATGATCTCGTATGTGAACCAACTTAAAAACTAATTCAGAGCCTTTTCAGCCCTTGGTGAGAAATCGTAAACCACAATCTCATATTAGTCCTTAAATTCTACACCCCATCAAATCTCTAGAAAACATGTTCAAGATCGTCGATATGAATTTGAGATGGTGGATTTCCTAGATGTAAAGACATCTGTTCCACAAAACATGAAAGATTACCTAAGAATCACATAACAGTGAAGACTATATCATATGGAAAATGACATTAAATTAGCACATCCATATATCAGTATATTTGAAGCCCGAATTTACATATAAACTGCAAAAAGAAGTCATATATAGAATGAGGTACACTCTATACTGTAATCTAGAATTATACTCCTTCATTAAAAACATCAGCTAATGCATTTCAAGGACAAATAGATAGGGACATCCTGGAAGTCCATTTGCACTGAAAGGATAACTATCACGTATTATCATCTTATTAAGCAGAATTACAAGAAAAGTTTCACCAATTACGAACCCAAAATTCCCATAAGACAGTTGTGTCGAACATGATTCCTCGAAATCTACAACAACTGATACAAAATTCAGCATTTCAGTCACAAATAAACTCACATATGAGTTACATTTGTTAATTTTATGTACCATTAAGGACATTAGCATCTAATTCTTAACTCTTAACATTCTTACCAAGACAACACTAATATACTTTAACTTGATACAGTAATCAGATATTAATACATTGTTTTTTCAGGAAATAATAACATTGCGGAAATATTGATTCAAAAAAGTGACCTAAGAACCCAGGGCAACAATTATAAGGATTTATGCAAAATTTCACCAAGTAAAAGAATGTACAAATATAAATACCAAAATAATCAGATTAATCTTCAGTTCAGTATGATAATTAACAAAATCAATGAGAACGGGATTATTACCTAAACAGATTTCTGTGAATTTTGCAACGGTGTGGTGCAGCCGGATTTCTGTATATTGGCTTTATGTTAATTTGCCTTCTTTTGTTTCTTAAACTTCTTCTGAACTTTTAGGAAATTTTTTATGAGTCCTTGACGTTTTATCTAACTGCATTCAACTCCTGTCTAGAGAAAAATATAAAATTGCATCCACCGCCCTTAAACTACCGCTATGTTGCAATTTACTACCAATCCTTTTAAATGTTGACATTCATCTCTCTTCAAAACACGGTTAGTCTATTCATTGACTTCTATGAAATACTATGTGTGTTTATTTATTATAGATATACATTTTTTTTTTCATAACTTATAATGTTATACATATTATTGTATTTGTAAATTTTAGATTATTTATTGATTTCCCACTCTAGGATTATTTTTTATGTATTTTATTTGTTTTTGTTAATTCTTTCTTCCACTTAATTGGACTGTTCCACATGTTACATAATAATTCTTTTCTCTTTTGTTTAATGTTAATGTATAGTGAAATTTATGGCAAAATTTATAAATAGTCAAACTAACCCAAAAAAACTAATAAATGAATCAAGAATATGGATTAGATTTCATCTTGGTGGTGTGTGTACTTTATCAAATTGGATTTATATTTGCAAGAAATGGAAATTTGTAATGAATTACTTACATGTATTAGAAAATAAATAGGTGTTTACATTTCTAGAAGTTTATACTTTAAAAAGGCTATAAGGTTTTGTGGCAATTTGAACTAATATAGGATATATACATGGATATGCAATTTACTGTTTCTTTTTCCTACTTGGTTCTTGATTCGTTGTTCCATGTCTCAAGTTCATTATGTTTTTTTATTTGTCATTTTGGAGGATTGCACACAAATTAAAAAATATAATAAATAGTCATTTTTTTAAGTAAAAGTCCAAAATACTCTTTTTGTCAAACAATCGTAGCATTAATTAACAAAAAAATTAATTTTACATTGAAATTTTAAAACTACAAATAAAAGAAAATATTTTTTTTTCCACAAATAGAAAAGGAGGGAGTAATACATTTTCTCTTATTCCGTAGGAGTATTAACATATCTACACCAATCCTTGTGCACAAAGCTTTACCAAAAAAAAATTATAGTTTTATTCAGACTTTCTTTTACTACAAATATATATTGGGATATATAGATAAAATAAGATAGTGCGTGTATAATCTAAAGTTTATGTCAGTAGACAATTTAGAAAATTTTATATTCAACTTTATCTAGACATATATAGTGGTTAATTTAATTATTCTTCTGGAATTAAGCAAAATTATATGCATTCCGTACATGGCACGGGACTTATGCTAGTATTTGTATAAGCCAATGAAAAATTCATAATAGACGACTAATATACTCCTTAATTCAACCCATGCAATAAATGTAATTAAATATCCCATAGATGATTATTTGCCATAAAATAAAAGTAGGGATTAGTAAAAGACTCGTTTGTTAGGCCATCTCCAATGACAGCCGCGGGGCCGGGGCCGGGGTCGGGGTCGGCGGGGGAAACAGTTGGAGATGGAGAGGGGCCGGGGTCGGGGTCGGCAGCGGGGTGGAACGGGGCGGGCTGCGGGCTGCGCGGAGACCGCAGGCCAGCCCGCGGCTCGCGTGGGAAATTTGGGGAAGAATCCTCCTCAAATTCATGTGCTACTTCTTCTTCTTCTTCTTCAAGAATCAATTTTGATAAAAAGCTCAAACCTTTCCCCAAATTAACAAACAATGGCGCATCAAAGATTCAGCTCAGATCTAAATAAAGTGAAATACCCAGAAAACCCTTTCCAAAAATTGGGCAAATATCAAAGCTTTCAACTGTTGAGGTGAATCCCACGTGCAAATCGAGAAAAGGGTTTCAACATTTTGCCTCTTTAAAACAGGTGCTGCCAAGTGGCGGCACCTGATTGGTAGTTCATTTTTTTTTTTTGTTTTTCTTTTAAAGAATAATGTGTGTATGTAATTTTAAATGGTTAATTTTGATATGGTTAATTTTGTATAATTAATATGTTGTATGTAATTTTAATTAATGTGTTATTTTAATTAGTGTTTTATTTAAAATAATGTGTTATTGTAATTAATGTGATTTTATTTAATGTGTTATTTTAATTAATGTGTTATTTTAATTAGTGTTTTATTTTAATGAATGTGTTATTTTACTTGCTTCACTAATTTTTAACCGTATTTTGCATAAACATGTTCTATTAAGTCTTTTTGGAGTCTACGGTTGGTCACCTTGGAACGAATTGCTTCATGACGCTGCATATAATTATCCAACGTTTGCCTTCTTCGTGAAACATCTTGTATTTTCCTTATTTTCGATTTCTTGTATTTTCTTTGTTGTTTGTATTTCCTTTCTTGTATTTTCTATTATGTATTAATTTTAAGTTACTTTAATTAAATATTCTATTTAATATTAATATTTTAATATAATTAATAATTAAATTACGAGTACTAATATAATTACTATTATTAATATTAATATTAAAAAAATTTAAAACTATAATATTAAGTGAGAGTGGGCAAAGGAAAAAAATTTAATTAATTTCCCCACGGAGCCCCAACCATTGGAGACGACTAGCAGAGCCCCGGGCTCCGGAGCCCGGGGCTAGCCCTCAACCATTGGAGATGGCCTTAGTTGTTAGTTGTTACTTGTAGAAATTCAGGCTCCATTTGGCTGGGTTTTGGCCCAGTCTCGCGGGTCTCGCGAGACCGAGCCAAAACCCATCCAAATGAGTTTTCGTCAAACCCATAAAATCATTAAAAACCTATAAAATATTGATTTGACACCTGTTATCTACTTTTTTCCTCAAATTTCACTAAAAAAGACATTGATTTGACACCTATAACCTACTTTTTTCCCTAAACTCCAACATCCAAACTCAATCCAAGTGAGGTCTCAAAGGTTTCATCGAAACCACCCAAACCAATTATTTTAAACCGAGACCCGCGAAACCGAGCCAAAACCCATCCAAATAGACCCTCAGAGATTTGTTGGTAGATATATAGGTGATAAAAGAAAAAAAAAAAAAAAAAAAGATAAAGCTTATTTTGGTCTTTGTGCTTAACACGTAAAATATACTAGTATTCTTTTTCAAGATAAAAAATATACTAGTATTCTTTAATTTTAGAATAATAGATTTTCGAGTAGGCATATCTTAAGATTTTTTTTTTTTTTTTTTTTTTTTTGCTAAATGTCCTATTCTTTTACATCAATCAATCATCATTCATCAATATGATTCAATCAATTACGTATAAATTAGAGTTAACGGCAATTTACCTGCATGTGATTTGCATAATATTCAATTTACCTCTATGTATTGAGAAAGAGTAATTTGTCATCTTAATTTTATAAAAGTTTCACACCGTCTCTCTGAAATTTTTAAACTTAGAATAACTACGAATTGACAAATCTAAGCCTCTTTTATGTAGCATTTTACCTCCTTTGAGATAATTGAGTTTAAATCAAATTAAAATATCAAAGATTAGCAAACTAAAAATATTTTCAAACTTAATTTGATATATATATATATATGCAAACAAACCGAACTCGGGTAAGCTTTTATCGATAAAAAATGAATAGAATATTGACAAAATTTATGTAACTTTCAGCCATAATACTGTTGAAAATGACATAACAAAAACCAAAGAATCTAAAGGTGAATCTTATGCGATTAATTTTTTTAAAACAAGATTCTGGATAGATTCATATTATAAATGACTATTCACGAGAAGATTGTTATAAGAAAAAATTAACTCATAAATATCTCCTGATGGTTTTTGTTTGGTGGCGAGAATGAAAGGGAGTAAGAAAATTACTAATAATGATATGAATAAACAACCATTCTGAATCAAACTCATTGCTTTTCAATTTCCACCATTATTTTTCGTTTTAACAAATTACAACAATATCATCAAATCATAGATATATTCTAGTACAACCAAATTAAAAGTAACTATCAAATAACTAGTATTAAAACTAGAAAGAAACCTGGGAATTGAACTTAGAACTTCTTATCGACGGACTACAATCTCATTGACCAATAATTTTTTGTTTCGAGTGTGGAGAGAAGACTTGAATTATCAAACAAACCAGAGAAGCCATGGGTCAAAGTTTTGTTTCGTATGTATGTTTTTGTCAATTAAATATTGAAAATGTTTCGAAAAGTTTTTGGAAATATTCGGAAACAATAGGAAAAATTGTGAAAAAAATTATTAAATTAAGAAAAAGAGAAATTCACAAGACAAACAAAGAATTTTGCAAATATACTTTATTTTCGTTTGCTCTTATTCAAAATGAAAACTTTTCGATATTTTTCGACAAAATTGATAAAAAAAAATTGATCCATGGAAAAAACTAGCGTGTGTGTGAAGTTAGAGAGAGAGAGAGTGTTCTTGGTTTTTTTATTAATAATGATATGAATAAAAGGTATTCATTAATTAAGAGAAGAAAAAGCTTACCAAATTAACTCAAATTGAGTAAAGAATGATCTGGCAAATTTAATGCTAATTTTTTTTCTTGGATTTTTTTTTTAGTTTAATGCTAATTTTTTATTATTAATTTTCTATGTAATTTGATTGTGATTCAATTAATTTATGATTCAGTGATATTGATGTCACGATATAATTAATTAATGTAATGATCTTTCTCTGAAAAAATCAAACTATTACAGACTTACAGTTACGACATTATCTAATTTTTGGAAGGTAAATTTGCAATCAATTAAATTTACTTTTTTTAAAAAATCATCATATTAAATCAATATCATTAAATCAAAATTAGAAATCAATGAATTACAATAATTAGTGGGAGTTGAACTCCTGACCTTAAAGTCTTGGCTCTTCAACCTTACCAACGACATACGGTCTTATTAACAACAAATTAGATTTTTTTATTTTTCTTATTTTATGAATGGATATTAGGTGCTCAATATCACCTTATAAAATGTAGAATAAAATAATAACTAACGTCAAAATTTCAATTTTGATCCTTTAAAGTTGATCTGATGCAAAATTTGATAATGTCACCGACATTATTTTAATGTAATATTTGACCGAAAAATTTTATTTTCTTCGGAAATATTATTTGTCGAGCATGTGATACTTAAAAATTGGGATTTTAGATTTGACTTCAAAATTTGCATGCTCATATCACGTGATAAGTCCATAACTCCAATTTAAAAAAAAAAAAGGGTTAAAGTTCCCTTAAAAGATAAAGATCACATTTGCTTCAAATTTATCAATTCATCTGTGTAATGATGTTGTAAATTAATACATTGTACTAATATAGCAATTCAAGTTCTAAAGCACAATTTAAATCTAATTTACAAGCCACCAAAATTCGCAAAACAATCCACGAAAACAAATCAAAGACATAAATTAACGTCAGTACCACAATAAATGATGTAAATTGACAAGATATTGTTGGTGTTTAACAATATGTGTAATAGAAATATACTTAATTTATATTTCTTGTAGTAACTGTAAAGCTAATTAAGTATAAACTATAATTATGATCAAGTATAGTTTACTAAATTAATATAGTATATTTATATTATAATTAATATATTCAAAGTTTTTTAAATAGAACAAAGTAGTGGAGCAGAAACTTATTTAAATTAAATTAATGTTTCAATTTGAAATTTAAAATAATACAACAACTTTATTTGAGAAAGTTTAAGTAATTGAAATGAATAAAATTGAATAAAATAATCAAACTTTGATAAGTAATTATATTATACGTATGTATATGAACAGAATGTTAAAAGATATTTAATTACCAAAACGGTGTATAAAGTTTTTGAAATCGGATTTATTTTTGCGAAAGAGTGACCAAGTTTATTTAAATGAATTTGAAAAACTTAGTCTTAGGCTTTTAGAAATAACTTTAATTTGCAAATATGAAAATTAAATTTATTCACTACTTAATAACCGGAAAAGAAATGAAATGTAAAAGACTGAGGTTGCGAATGCAATCTCCTTAAGACAATATTTTCGGGCTGCCTACGGTGCACACAGTCGATTTCCGGTAGTCTCCCAAGATACAACAGTCTGATGCCCCTTGTTTGCACGAACAAATAACTCACGGCGAACTTTAAACAAACAGAACTTCGACGAAAATTTATTTAATTTGAGAAGTAGAGAAAATAATTTTATACTTTCTTTGCTGAAAAAATAGTGTGAAGAATTAGCCAGATTCCTCTCCTATTTATAGCAATTGAAAGTTGTTGCTGGAGGGTCACAACCGTTCGGATTTTAAACCAAACAATTATTCGGTCCGAACGAGTGCCACCCATTTGGTTCAAAATCCAACCAATCACACCATTTTATTCAAAATTGGGCGGGCAACACGGATCCTTCTCGGACCTTCTAGAAACAGGTCTCGCGGATCCTGTTCAGATCACATGCGGGTCCTAATTGGATCACACGCAGTTCCTAATCGGATCACCCATGGATCTTTGTACAAAGTTTGGACTTTAATAATTGTTGGGCCCAAATATTACTTTAGGCACATTCCTACAAAAGCCATTTGCACTATTTGCACTATGAAAGCTAGGTGTCCTTTTATAAAAATTTTGTAGCTCAACTTTCTCCTTCTTTTCCATGTGGGATGAAAAGACTCTACCTTCTCTTCTCATTTCATTCATTAAGGTGTAATAATTAACTTTGGCTAATTAGACTCAATTTAGGGTGAGTTTGGCCCATCGATTGGAGCTCTTAGAATCACTTTTGCATCTATATTGTGATTTTTGAAGTGTTTGGCCCTAATTATAAAAATTATTTATGTTCAATCGTGATTTTCATGGTGTTTGGCCCCCAAGATCATAATCACTTTTGGGATCTCGAGAAGCAAAAAATCAACTTATTTTAGAAGCAACTAAAGTGTTACTTTTACAAAAGCTATTATACAAAAGCAATTATTCTATAATAATTAATTTTTATATTGCTTTTCGAATCGCTAGGCCAAACTCACCCTTAATTAGCCATAATTAATCTAATTACACCAACAGATATCACACAATCAATAATCAATTTAAAACGCAACAACTTTATATGGCGAAAATGAAATTTTGCAAATAGCTAACTTGCACGAATATTTTATCATCAATTTGCTCTTTAAATATCAAAGGTTCCACATGCAAATTGTAGTACTGCAAAATACTTCTTGGTTAAAACTTATTTCTTGTAAGTAGACAAAATATGAGAGGATTATCGTCATCAATGTTTCTACCGCCACGTCGTCTGACTCTTATACCCTCACCGCCGCGCATGAGTAGTCACTACATCAATGGTACCGGCGAAGAAGAAATTGTATCTAAATCCAAATAAATTAAGTCTCAGTCTCACTCGGCGCGATTGTTGTATACGTCCATGAAAAAATTAAAGGAGTTGGATGAAAGAGGAATTTTATGCAGAAAATATTGAGACGAAGGAAAAGAGAAATCATGAACCACATATTCAAGTCGATATCATCTCCAAAGAAAATATCAAACCCTCATCTCCGACTCCCGACCACCTAAGGATGTACGAGGTTTCATTCCTGGACCAACTAGATCCCAATATTTACATGCCCTTTGTTTACTTCTACCCAAACAACAATAAAACCGATTAAAAATTTAGTAGAAGACAAATTTTGAAGCAATCATTATCAAAAACCTTGACAAGATTCTATCCACTAGCGGGCAAAGTTAAGGATAGTCGACATATCGATTGTAACGATGACTGGGTCTATTATGTAGAAGACAAAATCAAGCACCGGTTATCCGATTTTCTCAAACAACCCGACAACAAGTTTATCCATCAATTTCTTCTGGTGGATCCTAAGTCTTTTGTAATATTATCCTAAAAAACATATGTAGTTATGGTTCAAGTAACTGAATTCGATTGTGGTGGCATTGCCATCAGTTTATACACTTCTCACAAGATCATCGATGGATATTCACACGCAACATTTCTTGCTGCCCGTGGAACAACTTCTTCTAATTCAGAAGAAGAAATAATTCCTAGTTTCATTTCACCATCTATTTTCCCATCCAGCCCTGCTCTGCTCGAAAACACAACGTTGTTGTCTTTGCTTCCATATTTAAAACAGAGCAAAAGTGTTACCAAATGGTTCTTAGTTCAGTCTTCATCTATCATCGACTTGAGAAAGAAAGCAGCCGCCCCAACTCGTGTAACCGCTGTAACCGGGCTTATCTGGAAATACATCATGGAGACTTCCAAGCCTAAGAAAGAATGAAAGATACTAGTACTTATTGGATTAATCCAATTAAACCTTGTATTTTGTTGGTGAATGTTAATCTAAGGAATAAAAGCTCGCCACCAATGCCAAATTATTCAACCGGGAACATGATATGGAACGCTACTACTAGTACTACTCAGTGTAGATCAGATGATGATTATCATAATGTGGTTTAGAATTGATTGTCATCGTTCAACACACAAAGAAAGCTATGGATGAAATCAACAGTGATTTATTTGAACAAGTTAAAGGAGAAGAGTGTTTTGAAGAGTTGGGGAACAATTGAATGAGATGCAAAGGTTGTCTCATGATCTTGAAAATAAATTGTGACCAGCCTGTGTAATAGTGGATTACATGAACTAGATTTCGGGTGGGGAAACTCGATATGGGCAAGTGTTGGCAACGCGGATGCAGATAATCCTTTACTTATTGGTGGTAATTTGGTATTTTTGATGGATACGAGGTCTAGAAAAGGGATTGAAGCGTGGGTGACTCTACGAGAAGAAGTCATGACTGTTCTTGAGAAAAATTCGGAGTTATTTGCTTTCGTGTCGGGAAATCCCAGTCCTCTTGATTAATTGATAGTTTGATACAATTAATTAGCTACCATGCATGAATGATTGTTTGTTTGTTTACCTCTTTCAATCTAAAAGATATTTAATTTATTTCTTCTGTGATTTAAAAAAAAAACCATTATATTAAATAATAAAGTTTTCACACCGTCACATGATATTTTAAAATTTTAGAAAATATGAATAAACAAAATTGTCCGTCTTACATGTAGTATTTATCTGTACCCTACTTTATTCCCCACCCATTTAAAGGCCGCCTCAACCTCGCGTTTCTCTTCATCAGTTCATCAGATTCGATTGACTCTGCCTTCTACAAGATATCTCTTTTTATTATCTCTCTTCGATCACATCGATCTCTACGCAGTATCCCGATTTACTTATTCGCACCATGACTCCTGGCTCAGGAGGATCCAGTGTCGTGGGTAACCGTTTTTTCCTCTTGCAGAAGAAATGTTTTTTCTTTAAATTAACCTTCTTTTTCTTCTTACCTTTTAGTTTTCTCTATAATTCATAAGTTTCAAGTTCAATCTGCAAATGGGTCGTTGGATTCTGTGGGTTTTAGAGTTTGGTTTGTTTGAATGACTGGACGATTGTTTTAGGAGTTAATTCTCGGATCTTTATTAACTGTTGTCTTTGTTAATTTTGATTAACGTAATTTTGTTTAGGGTTTATGTTATTTCTTAAGAATCTTTAAATTTTCTTTATATATTGATTGAAATTAGATGCTTTTTGTTGCACTGAATGAGAGAGCTGGAGTTTTAGTTACATAATCTGATTGTTTCATAGTTTTTATTGCTTCATTTGTTCTATTGTTTGCTATTTCTTAATGGGCTAAATAGATAAAAGAGAGAACTACATAATACATTGCCTGGTTTGAGTTACGCCTTTGTGAATGTTTTGGCAATTTTTAGAAACTATAAGATTTAATCATATAGACTTTGGGCAATTTATAGTAACTACTGTATAAGAATTAATCTTATGGACTGCGGACCGAATTTATGAGCAGCTTTTATTTACCTTTTTGTTTGTTCTTTACCTAAGAGTGCACACAATTTTCTTATTAGATTAATGTTCTGTGATATACCATGTCAATTTGCTCCAGTTTTCATGATTTTGGTAGCATTTAGTGGCAAATTACCAAGATGCGAAAACTGATTTTGATTAGCATCTGAACTTTCTTTCTTTCTTTTTTTTTTTGGCAGTCCCTCGAAATTTTAGATTACTTGAGGAACTTGAACGTGGAGAAAAGGGAATTGGGGATGGTACTGTAAGCTATGGTATGGATGATGGAGATGATATTTACATGCGATCCTGGACTGGCACCATCATAGGTCCACACAATGTGAGCGTCCGCACTTCTTGTATTATATAATTATGAGATCTAAAAGTTTAAAATGCTATTCCTCGTTTGATGCATCATATTTTTGTAACTCCGTATTCTAGGGCTTTGACCTGAGAATAAAGTTAGTGAAATAATTGTATGGATACTACAATCAAAGATCTTGGATTTTTTATGTGGCTCAGCGTTCTTTATACGTGGTAATTGTATAAACTATAAGCAATATGATTGCAGCTAAATGTGTATTAAAACATTGCAGTAGAAACTCGATGGTTTGATTGGAATATTATGCAAGTTATATATAAGCTCGATTTTCATCTCAACAATTGCTGATTTGTTATTTTGGGGATCCTTGCATGCCATTGAATATGTATTTGCTTCACTTAATGCTTTAAAGATGGTCACAACTTCGTTTGCAAGTTTTGACTAAATATTTAATGCTAATAACTCAAGTGGAATTCATTTTTCTTTCCTCTTGTTTCTTCCAGTCGGTACACGAAGGGCGTATATATCAGTTGAAGCTATTCTGTGACAAAGATTATCCAGAGAAGCCTCCCAGTGTTCGTTTCCATTCTCGGATTAACATGACTTGCGTAAACCATGAAACTGGAGTGGTATGGACAATCTTCTCATGCCTAACCTGACATTTTTTTTTTGTTTTGTTATATTATTTATTACTCCATCAGGAGAGCTATCACAGCATTTTCAGATAATGAATAGTGAAGGTAAAGTCGACATTTCTCCTATGGTTACCTAGCTTTTTTTAAATAATAACTTAGATGGTCTTCGTACTATGACGTCTGACATTCAAATTTTACGTTACTATAGATGTTTTCTGTTTCCATCATCTCACGTATTTTGGCTAGATTTTGGGGTATATGATGACCAACTGCTATTTATGTTTTGAAGCCATATATTCTACATGACTGTAGTCATGAAAATACTCAAATTTTCACTTTATTTAGAATTTCTTTTACAAATTTGACATTTTTGTTAAAAACTGGAAAAACTAGAGTATATCCGGTCTAATATGAATAAAGTTTCCAAATCATATCTAGTTTCTACTCCGATTTCTGAATTAAATGGATCAGCATATACATTTGAAATGGTTATTTATGATACATACTGATTTCAGGTTGAACCAAAGAAGTTTGCACTCCTTTCGAACTGGCAACGGGAGTACACAATGGAAGATATACTGACACAGTTGAAGAAAGAAATGGCAACTCAACAAAACCGCAAGCTCGTTCAGCCTCCGGAAGGAACCTATTTCTGATGTAAACATATAATAATAATAGCTCATTTCACCTTAAGATGCTGATAATGATCTCATGGTTGATATCGTTTTAGTATTGTATTGGGGAAGGGGTTGTCGCAACCGAACCCCCCTTCCCCCTCCCCCGACCCCCACCCCCAAAAAAAAGTTTTCCCGTATCAACCTTCCTTGAATTTGCTCTTGTTGTACACCCTCATGAATTATGTTCTGATTTCTTATGTGTGAAATATATGTGATGTCATTATATTCTAATAATGATAGTAAATATGTTTTTCATTCTCTTGTTTACTGCTTGTTAGAGGACGACTTCATTTACGCTCGTTTTTGGTGTTTAATCCTACGATTTGTGATTAATTTCTCAAAGTGCTTGTTATTTTGTATGTGAATCTATTGTTACAATCAGGTGTTTGCAATCCCAGTGCCAATACAAGCACTTGATTCTAAGTACAAACACCTTAGATAATAATAGATATACATGTAACAATGAAATTGAATTTAAGATATAATTTATGTAGAGTTTGGATTTATTACGGTTTGCGTGATAGGTAATAAATGTCGTATCAATGACTTAAAAGAGAAAATATTTTGTAGATGTGAAATCAATGTCTTTTACATACTTAAAGTTCTACTAATAATGGAAGAGATCGGTCCAAGTGTTAACACCTTGGATAAAAGTTATATTAATAACAATTAAATTCATTTTACGTTATTTGAGTAAAATATAAAGATGAGTTTTAGTTTCAATAATAGGTAAAAACCTTCCAAGTTCTTAAACAAATGAAACAAATTCTGAAAATTTGATTTTAATTTTGAATAGCAATCTTTTTTTGGTAAAATTTTGTTTGATATAATAACAATAGTTAAGGTGATTGTTAAAGATCTTGGAAAGAAATTTTTGGGTCTAAGTAAATATTAAAAATGATTTAATTTTTTTTTTTGGGATAGAATTACAAATCAAAGAAATATTGAATAAAAATTATTATGTATATGTAGCAGCACCGTATCCATTTGCCTAAAAACTTTTCGATAAAAACATGGGAAATTTTATCCATAGTCTAGTCAAGATTAATTTACTAAAAATGTAAAATTGATATTATTATATGACTTAATTAAATAGTGTAATGTCCCCCAAAACCCAATTAATCCGCTCCCCCTCACTGCAACACGTCGCCACTCACCTCAAAACACGTATAAATATTACGTATCCTCTCTAGCCCTAAATTTCTTCATCCTCCCCCAAAATCAAAATAAAATCTAGAAAACCATCACTTTCAATAATCACTCTCAAAAATTGACCTGGATTCTCCACCGCCATGTCCACCGCCGCCCCTCCAGACGACCCACCCCCACCCCCACCCGAAGTCAAATTCAACACCAAAAAACCAATCATGATCCGCCAAGTCTGGTCCAACAACATCGAACGAGAATTCTCCCTAATCCGTAACCTAATCGACCGTTACCCCTTCGTTTCCATGGATACCGAGTTCCCGGGCGTCGTTTTCCGCCACAACCAACCCTATTCCAACCCCCTCGATCACTACCAGACGCTCAAATCCAATGTCGACGCTTTAAAGCTCATTCAGGTAGGAATCACCCTCACCGACAAGTTTGGTAACCTACCGGAAGCTCACGACTGCAGCTTCATTTGGGAGTTCAATTTCCGTGAGTTCAACATAGCGCGTGATGATCACGCGCCAAACTCTATTGACCTCCTCCGCCACCAGGGCATCGATTTCGAGAGGATTCATCGGTGTGGTGTCTCTGCCTCGCGTTTTGCTGAGCTCATGATGTCGTCTGGCCTCGTCTGCAACGAAAACGTTACTTATATCACCTTTCACAGTGGGTATGATTTCGGGTACCTTATCAAGGCTATTACTGGGCAGGCTCTTCCCGGGGCACTACCAGAATTTCTCAATTTGCTTAGGCTTATTTTTGGGAACAGAGTTTATGATGTGAAGCATATGATGAAATTCTGCCAGGGGCTGCATGGGGGTTTGGATAAGGTGGCACAGTCGCTCGGTGTGGAGCGTGCTGTTGGGAAGTGCCACCAGGCTGGGTCCGATAGTCTGCTGACCTGGCATGCTTTCGAGAAAATTATGGCGGTTTATTTCAGCAATGGTGAGAAAAAGGGTTTGCCGGAAAAGTTTGCTGGCGTTCTTTATGGGTTAGAGATCCTTGGTCATTAATAATTAGCTATGCTTAATCTGCATGTGTTTAAGATGTTTGTTAATCTTGGCTTTATTTTCGTTTGTGTACTTACAAATCTATGAATGGTATGGTGAGCTTTGATGAGCATATAAAAATCTAAGCTCTGGTTATTATTAATCATCTCGTTCTTCAATTTCTTTACTTTTATATATATTGGCAATGATGATTGATGATGAGGTTGGATGAACCTATTTTGTGTATTGACAGTTTTATGAGTTGCTCAGGAATTGAGAACTTGAATGTGTTGGGTGATTTGGAGATGGAAATGTGATTGAGAAATCACCACCAACATTGAAATTTTTTTGGTAGAGTCAACCTAAACAAAAACATAGTGTAATTTCTACTTCAACATGTTTATTTAATTAGTAATATAGAAATTTAAATTAGCAAAAAGTCTCCAAATTGCTGCCAAACTCCGGCCATTAGATCCCAATTTTTTCCCCTAATAACTCCACTATAGAAGTATCCCATTTTCAATTCTTTATTTTTGTGAAAACAGAGATAGATGCAATAAAATTGCTCTTGCTCAATTGACCATGACTACAACTAATGTGGTGCATTTTAGCTTTCCGTGCCTTTTTTTGCGGGTGAAAGATATCGGTGGTTGTACGTTTTTAATGCAAGATAATGATGTTATTTGGATTATTTGATTTAGGTTTGTGGGGTGACACTTGAGGTTGAGCATTCCTGTCTTTTTCTATCATTCATTCATTATCTTGTTTTCAGTAAGTGTTCGGAAAGCATAGTCATGGTCATTGAGTTGCCATTTATCTATGTTAGTGGTGTTTGCACGTGTACACGGAGCAACCAACTGTGCGACATGTGTTATTGATACATAAGACCAAAAACTGATTGAAGTAATTCAAAGGTTAAATTAGAAATCCCTTGAAATGGCTCTGAATTTAGTTGTTTTGATTATGGAATCTTTGCTTATCTTGGTCTTAAATTTTTTGAAAGTGGGTATTCCTTGATGCAACATTTGTTGTTTTACATTAAGTGCATTATGTGGCGATCTTAATTGTTCTATAGGAATATAAAACCAACGCAAATAAGGAATATGACGTGTTTTATGGAGTTGGCATATTTATAACTGCGAGCATGAAGTTTACTTGGTCTTAAAAGCTCGAGAGGTTCTAGCTTGAATCGTATATGAGAAAAATGACGTTTCAAATATATATTTGAGAGTTTTTTACTTAGAAGGTTATGACATCCTTTAATTGATTTGGATTTCCTAGATTATGGTCTTAAGGACTAGTGTATTAATCAAAAACTTGAGTAGAAGTATATAAAAAAAATATAAAATTTGTTTGAATGTGCAAGCTGTTGAAACTGAAGTTTGCTGTGTAATTGATCTTGTTGCTATGATTGAACTAGTTGTTGAATCACTTACAATTTTGGTTGGAGAACTTTAACGAAATGTATTCGTGATTATCTAGTTTTGTTATTTGCTAATGATTATTATCTAACAGTCCCTCTGAATTTCTTTATTTACTGAATTTTATTTGCAAGTGTGGAGATTCTAATACTTATAAGTCTTGCTTTGTGCTTGTCTTACAAGGCCATAGAACCTCAGCTTGTGCGTTTCTTATAAAATTGTTGGTCTCATAATTTGATTAAAACTTAGTGGTTACTAAGATTTTGAAGTTTAATCTGTAGTTTTGTTATTATTTAACATATTCTTCTTATAATTCCGTACACTATTAAATTCCAATAGTCCTCTTACCATGTGATGCCTTGATGGTCGATACAAAGTGTGAAATTAACTGTGCCGATCTCCATAATCAGAACCTTTTATGCTAACGGCTTTTCATCATTCTGAAACTAATGAATTTGAAGGTATATGGTTTTATATGTAAAGTAAATTTTGATTGATGATTTAGAATATTGATTTTTATATTATGTTTCCTATTATTATATCTGGTTCGTGATGTTTTTGTATTGCTAATAACAAAACAAGCATAGATCTTTGTAAATTTTGTTTACGATCTGTCGTTTTTAAGTAGAGTTGAAATGTGTGATAATGAACATTCAGTTTGATGCTATTATATGAAAATAATTTCTTCATTTTGTTACTTCTATTGTGGATTTGTGGCATTGCTGCAGCAGATGTTCTATCCATCATTGTTATCATTTCTTAAATTAATTATATTGTCATTCAAAATTTGTACTCCTGAATTTTTCTGCGTGTAGCATATGTACTTGTGGCACATTTTAATCTGCCTAGTTTTCGTCAGTTTATTCCAAATGTTGAACTCAGCAATTATACAACACAATGGTTTCTAGCCTTTTAGATACTACATTATGTTTGTGTATATATACCCACACTTAGATTATTCTTATAATCCAAAATTTCAACAAACTAATTATCAAATAACGTCATTAATGGTTACTTTGCAAATTAATTGCTACCCAGATATTAGAGATTTTGTTCTTGAAATCTAGAATGGATAAATATAAAAGTATATTTAGTATATAACTCTGTATTAGTAATTTAATTAATACGAGTATATCTATTATATACTCATGTATTAGTAATTTAATTATGTAGCATATTATGCAGGCAAATATTGTTAAATGATAAATATTAAATTAGTTCTCTCTCTAATAATTTAAGCTTTACAAGAGTTGATAATTCAATATGGTATTTTTGGAGCCCAGGTCAAAAGAAGGTATTGCGTTCGAATATCTCCGCCAAGAAAGCTTTACAAGAGTTGTATATATTAAATGCTCGCAAATTTTCTTGTAAATTGCTTTAAGGGGGAAAAGAAGGCTTTCAATTCAAAACCAAGAAAGCCAGCCAGCATATATAATATTGGGCCTTGGGTCCTTATGGATCTGGGCTGATCCAGGTTTTTGTCTACTGAGAGCCAAAGTCCACTCTACATTTATTCCAAGCCCAAACTCGATCCATTTATATCCATACAGAGCTAATTAGGTGCCTATCAAAAACTGGATAAGGATAGAGGGAGATGCAATTGTAGCACCAAAAGAAGCATGACTTGGCTAGAAAAGGACTGTTCTTGGCTACTAAAAAAAAAAGAAATAATTAAAAAGACTATGAAATAAATTTTCCCTTTTTTTATTTATATTTATTTTTATTATAAAGAAGACAATTACGAAGTATCTATCTGTTGATATTAGACTTGCAAACTAAAACTAATGTTGGTTTATTGCATCTACTTTTTTATGGTAAAATTACAGAAAACGTCCCAAACTAATTACTAATTTTGATTTTTCGTTTCAAACTATATCAACTCGCCAAATTTCATCCCATAATTTATCATTTTGTATGAATTTAGTCCCAATATTAAATATTTAATTTAATAGAAATGACGGTTTAATCTTGTAATTAATTTGGGACGAACTCTGCAATATTATATAATTATTCATGTTAAAATTTACCATGTCATGACACTTAAGCAACCATGTAATAATTCATCGGCAAATGCGCAATTTTCGTCTTATAATTACGGTGGGACAATATTCCAAAAAAATATTATATTACGGGACAAAATTCGCCAAGTTAGATAGTTTGAGACGAAAATCTAAAATCAATAATTAATTTGGGACGATTTTTACAATTTTGCCTTATTTTAATTGTAAATCCTCAAATCCAAACGTACGTGGAATCTGGTTGAGTACCCTTTTAATCAAAGTCTCAATCTATCATATGGGTCCACGTGATGGAGGGTTCTTTTCATTAATACTATTCACATGATCTTTTTTTTTCTTTTTCTTTTTTCTTTTTTCTTTTTTCTTTTTGAGAAATACTACTATTCACATGATTATCTACCCCATTTTAATTGCTCACATTAGTTACTAATTTCCCTCCAAAATAAATGTAAAGTCTTGAAACCATCAGACAAAGAGAATACACACATTAATATGTTGGTTTAATGAGCAAATTATTTTGACCATTTAACAGATTTTGTTTTGTACATATTTTTGTGTTTTATCGTTATGAAATGACTAGCTATTAAACATTTTCCAAGGATCTTTTTTATTTTATATATAAAATAGTGATACTAGATGATGTTTTATTTATCAAGAGATAAATATCAATGTCGTATATAAATTTGATGAGACAGTTGAAGAAATCAATAGAGCTTTTTTTGGATCAAATTGAGGTTGACTTTAAAATAGACTTGTGCAACCTTCTCGGATAAATAAGCAAACTAGCATACACGAGTACATGTATATGAGTTGAGAATAAAAGATATTGTTGAGTTCCTAAAATTTATTTTGGGTAGAAACACATTAGGAAAAATAATAAAAAGGATTTTATTGATTCATTTGAGTAATTAATCGTTTCACAATCAGTATACGGAATTTATCTTAATACCAAGTATTTTTCGATTAAATGAACCTACTCGACTAAATATACTCAACTAGGTCTCATTCATCTTGAGAAGTTTTGTCATTGAAACTTTAAACGTGTCAGATTTTGTTTAGAACTGTGGTGATTAATAAGATATTCCACGATCTTCGATCGATCTAGTGGTCTACTGTACCACGTTAGCTTGATAATACCGATTTAGTGAGTTGATACCAAAATTTGAGGACATTCACATGTACGAATCACTATCTCGAACACTCATACCGTCATACGTCAAATATGTGTCGATGTAAGTTACCGCTAAACATTTGAAAATAAGATAATCGAATAAGATAGTTCCATGCATTGCTTAAATACAAACATCAATTGTAGACTGGATGACCATCATAAACTATCAGAAATTGAAAAGCCGCCCAAATCCTCAAAACCTTATTTAAGTGAATTGAATTCAAAAGCCTGTGGAATTAGACAATTAGTACAACCGAAATAAAAGATCTCAACGGCCTCTTCTTCATCTGCATTTATTTACACCTTGTTGTGGTCCTATTAGACGTCATCGCCAACATTGAAACAAAAGTAGGAGATGCATTTATTCTTCATACTTACTATCCCAGAAATTACTCCTTTTGATTGATTAATTTTTGTATGAGAGAAATGACATGAAGTACAAGAAAAAAGTCCTAATCTTTGATATCTTGGAATTGTCAGCCGTGATTGATTCTCATGTAGCAACTTCAATTCATTTCAACATAGTCATTATCTTGTACATGGACTAAATAAATATATGATAGAGATTGCATGTGACAAATTCATTGTAGAAATTAAATTGATGAATACATATACATCTCGACTTTGATCATGTAAATATGTTGTTATGGATTCGAATTATATGTCCAAAGGATTAAGATCTTAGTATTTTTTACGTAACTAATTCTAATTCCTTGATTGTTTAACGTTTTGCTTGATTTATCGGTTATGATCTTAGTATTAAATGAGAACAATAACGGTTATTTCAATCGAGTGATTAAGGAAATATGTGAATTTTCCAACCTCGTCTGAGCTTCGAGGCGGTTTTGTATAAATGGTTGTATCGATCGTGTCCTCTCAATTTCGGGTCGCTCGTACTCATAATCGTATTCCCATACATTTAATAATTAAGATGTGAGCATGAATGGGGGATGTAAAAAGTAGCTAAATCCTTAAGCAATGGTATAGGCACTGATCCGAGACCTTTCAACACAAAATTTCAGTGTCCTATTTAAGTGAAAATGAAGATTGGCTCAGATAATTTCTTCACCCAAAAGGACTCAAAATAAAAGATTGAACCTTTTTGTCATAGCACTAAATACCATACTTAATTGTGCAATTCTTGTTTCTCATAAACTCAAGCAATAATATTTTTTCCCATAAATAAAAGCTTTATAATAAATGTAAGCAAAACCACACACTACTATAATTTTTTTGAAATAGAAGAAACATACCCCCCCACCCCCACCCCCCCCACCCCCCCTAATTCTTGATCCAACATCTATCACAATTCACCACTTCCTTTTAAAATCTCTTCCCTTTCAATTTCAACCCAACCCCCCTTCCCCCTAAAGCTTTTAATGCTCCACACCAAGAAATCAACACACACTTAAATATTGCACATTTTCAAACACCATTTTTTTTATCTCATTCACAAATATCAATCACTAAAACAAACAAACAACCAAATGGGCAAGAAACTAAAATTCCCATTTCTATTCAAAGCATCGGAATCCACCACCACCACCGCCGCCGCCGCCGCGGCGACATGGCAGTGGCCTACATGCGCCAACAACCCAAAAACTCTTTCTTTCCGGGCACCCATTAATGATAACATCTACAAAACCATAAACTCTGCCTATCTTGATGACAAAAACATCACGCCAGCTTCATCTTTCCACCGTAATCATGAAGAAATATCACAAGCGGGAATTAATCCTGATGATTCCGATGTCATTTTCGAAGGTTTAAGGTCGGAGAGGTTGTTCTTTGAGCCTGGCGAAACGAGTTCCATCCTGGAAGAAGCAAAATCCCATAACAACTTCCCATATAAAGAGAGTGCAGCAATAATGGCTCTGGATTCGAATGACCCGTTTGTTGATTTCCGGGTTTCAATGGAGGAAATGGTGGAAGCCCATGGATTGAAAGATTGGGATTGTTTGGAAGAGCTGCTTACGTGTTATTTAAAAGTTAATGGGAAAAAGAATCACGGGTATATTGTTGAAGCTTTTGTTGATTTGCTTCTTCATCTTGCTTTTGTGGATTCTGTGAGTTCCGCCATTGATATGCACTGCTCTGCTTCTTCATCGACGACGACGACGACGACGACGACTCAGTTTTCTTTCACTTCTCCACTGTCGTTTTCTTCTTCTACCGATTCGTCAACAAGTCAATGCTTATCCAATTCGTTGGAAAATGAAGATGGGATTGTTGTTGTTGAGAAAAATGTAGACGTTTCTTGTTCGTCTACAGGTGTTTGATAAAATTCCTGAAAGAAACTGTACACTTTTAGTATTAGCATTAGTATTAGATTAATTAGCTAATTAAGAAATTAATGACAGTTCATTTTTGTTGACATTCTTAGCGCAAAACTTTATCTTGAGATTAATTTCTTGATAATATTGAATGACAGTTGAATTTAATTTTGAAAATGGTGGTTGTTTATTTTTTTTAATAAAACGTAGAGTATAGTTTAAGAAAAGAGCTCTGAAAAGCTTGCTTCAACGGCATTCTTCTACCATTAAATGCCATGCTGAATCCCATGTGATGGTGCGGTTGTTCAAATAATTAAATGCGTTTAGTGTTAAGTAAAATAAGTAGAAATTAATTAAGGATAATTTTGTTGCAGGTAAACATTTATCTTATCTTAATTACTCTTTATTCTCGATTTCGCTTTTGCTTGATGTACACATTTAAAAGCTCCAGAATTTATCGTTTTAGGATTCAAATGTATAAATGTCCGCTCTAAGAAAACTCGTATTGAGTCAGTGAGTTCATAGTCCGTTCGTAAAATTGAGGCTCTAAAACCGAGGAGCCCTAAATTTGATTACTGATTTTCTTTGTAGTAATTCAATAAATTTTTTATTATGTGATAATGATGTAATGATAACCAAAACTAATATCTACAAAGTTTATTTCATAAAATTATCTCATGAAAAAGTATTAACGAGATGGTTTATTTATTATTTTATCATTGGGAGAGGGCTTTTATCGTCGTATTTATATTTAGATAATTAGATTAAATCTATATTTTATAATATTTACAATATTGTCTTATTGTCCTATTTTTAATATTTTGCAATTAAATTAATGTGATTTAAATCTATATTTATGATTCCATGTTATTTTTTATTCAATTTTGTTGGATATATGTAATACATCTTTTACACTATTAAGCTTATAGTATCATAAAATAATGTTATATTGTAAGGGGCCGCTTGGTAGGACCTAATAGGGGGTATTAGGTCATATTATATGAGTTAATATGGGTTAATACAACGATTTGTGGCATTGCTCTAATACCGGGTTAAATGGATTAAATCCTTACGACCCGGTATTAAGACTAGATTATAATCCACCCAGACATGGATGGATTAGTTAATCCAAGTTAATATGGATTAGATAAATATTACTAATAACATCAAATTTACATATTTCCTTTTAAACATATCATTGAATATCATAAATTCTTCTCAAATATCTGAAATTGGAAAAATATTATACATAAATAAATCACAAATTAAAATCTATATCAATTTACAATTAACATGGAATCATTCAATCAAATCTACGAAACATGTTTTTAATATGACATTCAATCCGAATCTAATCTAATCCTCCTTAATCTCATACACCCTACCAAACGGCCCCTAATTAGATTAAAATATTGAGGGTATATTTGTAACTTTGATCTCTAAATGGATTATTTAGGCCAGTTTGTGCCAAAAGAACACACACGAGAATTTTATGCAATAAATTAATATTAAAGAGGATAGTTTAGTGCAAGTTTCTCTTATTTGTACATTCTCTCTGTCATTTCCGTAAATTTAACTCCCTATAACTAATTTGTTTCTATAACATATTTTATGCATGACTAATTAATTTATATCGATCTACATTAATTTCTTCTAAAATAAACTGTTCGAAAAATTCCAACAATAATATTAATATTGGATTTGGATTTGAGAATGGAGAGTAACTATCAATCGACAGCAATAATACTAATAATCCAAAAAAATTGATGTGGTCCTGCCTGCAAATTTGGATTGTGCATATACACTAGCTGCAATATTGTCATGAACCAGAAATTGAGAAAAAAAAAATATGCTCTCATTTTCATTTTCATGTGTATGTCTCTATATGTTCACTGGAACTGTTACATAAATTTGGAGTAAAAAAAAAAATAAATGTTCTACAAATTGAAATATTGAAAAGACATCTGTCACATAACACCTTAACTTAATATAATGAGGGTAAAAAGTTTTCTTTTTTCTTTCCTTTTTTTTGGATTTTATTTTTGTAGGGTATCTTATCTTTTCAGGTTTCATTTGCTAAAGTCTCTGAGCCTTTTTCTCTGTTTGTTTGTTAAGTAGCTCTTGAGAAAAAACCAAAAAAATGAAATTATTCTAAAGAAACTGGAGAATGTTGCTGCAATTGAATCACTATTTTTGATTTTGTGGTCCTTGTATTGCATTTATAAATCTGTTGTGACATTTTAAATTTGAATCTTGAAATATTTGATAGCATAAATACAAAATTGGACATGGTTTAATAAGGATTCACAATCTGAAGATCTTTGAAAAATATGTGTAGTTTTTTTTTTGGCAATTTGCATTAGTTCATAATTGGTAGTCTTTTTTTATTTTTACAGTTTTATTTCAACAGTACAAAAATTTAATATCCAATTAATTGAATATGGTTGTCACGGGCCAAAAAACTTGGGTTGGATCTTGTCCGAGTTGCAACTGGACTTAGTTAGAGAAAGGATGTACTATGGTTGTTTGATAGTCAAAATTAATTTGATCTGTTTTGATGATTTAGTAATTAAGACATAAATTTTATTATTATTTATTTTAGTCCAACTCATTGAAAAATACAAATTTGAAGGTAGTAGTTTGGCTCAATTTCCTTCTTTTTTACTTAGGAAAAAGTGTAGCTAAATTTTGTGAATTAGCAACTTGACAATTTCTTAAAAACTAAAGAACTTTATTAAGGATGGAACGTTTCGACTTTTGACAACACAACGTTTTCAAATTTAAGGCCTCAACAACTCTTGATTTGATAGTTTGATTCGTAGAATTTTGCTTCTTATAACATATATATTCCTTTATAAATTTTACTAAAATTCAACCTCGAAATAAAAGGAAGACTAGTTTCTCAGGAATTATATTTTTGCTGACTCTTTTACATTGATATCAATTGTAGACAACTTTTAACTCAATGAAACATCTATCGATCACCATTTAAATTATTAAATTTCTTAAAAATAGTAATATTATACTTTTGTGGGACAAAATTATACTATTTATGCATAATATTCTTGCCAAAATCAGAAAAATATTAGGTCCACTAACTCCATAGTGCTCGTCCCTATAAAAAGGCTTGATTAATTTTATTGCAAAATTGAAGAAGTGATGAAATTTGCCGCTCATTTTACCTTTTGAAGTATCCGTTGCTTAATTTAACATTTTTTCTAGACATATTAGCATAAAATGCTCCACTCTTTATGCTGTTTATCTCTGCAATAAAGCACACAAAATCATACAATAATAATTAAATACTAGAACTTATAATAATGTAACACAAATTAATAGTCAATCTGCAATTTCAAAAATCTTTTGGCTTAATATAAATCAAACTATGTAATTGGCATCAATCTCAGAGCTTTAAGATTCTTGTCAGAATGGCGAACCTTCTAAACCTTGGCTTCAGTATTTTATTAAAAGAAATTCAAGTTGAAATAATGACAAAAGATAATACTACTACTGCTAAATAATTACAAGTTGGATTAGGTTTATTTATATATATGTGAAATCTATTTAATAATATCTCATCTCGTTTACATAGTTAGTAGCCTAATAATTGAATTCATCCATTAATTAGAATTTATTTTTGATGATCCAGTAAGTCAAATATTAGAAAATTTTAGAAATTTATCAAATTTTTTGCAAATTTTTAGGAAACATGTAAAAGAATATGTACAAGTAGAAACCAATCTACGTTTTCATTTGAAATGGCCAAAAAATAGAAATTTTTCAAATCTTGTTTTCGATGAAAACTATCAAAATTTTGATCTATGATTTTAACGGGGAATGAGAAACAAAGAAAATATTAATATTACATATAGAAAATAAGATAGACTACATTGACGAGATCTTCATGTTAATTTGATTAGACATACCAATCCCTATGGGTTTTAAATGTGCAGGCTATAACTTGTCAATACATGGAAGAAAGCAAGATATTTCTTGTGCAATTAACCTTTAAATTTAATGAGCCATAAATGTTATTTTCATTTCCAAGAAAATTGAACCTTTTCCCCTGAAAATGATGATATAAATGGTGTAGAAATTGGTGTCGCTCTATATTTTATGCAAATGTCTGTTTCAAGCATTTAATGACACTCTAATATGGGCCGAAGCCCAGTTCCGGCTTAATGTCCAAATAAGAATTAATTAATCAGGCCATAAGAGAAGAAATCCCATGAATCAGCCTATGAAAGATTTACTATGTGAAATACCAAAAATAATTGAAAATTTAATTAAAGTTAAGTGAAAATGCTGTCTTAAAAATTTTCTACTATAATGGCAATTTACCTATCTAATATTCATAATGTTCAATTACCCCCCAATGAAAATTTTGAAGAAGTATTTTATCCTTTTCAGTCGAAGAGTGTAACTCACTTGCTGAAATTGATACTGAACATAAAAAATATTTTGTAACATAGGGGGTAAATTGCCCCATTATCATAACATATGAAATAAATTGCCACATGTATCATAACACATGAAATAAATAAACTGTCACATTATCATAACATAGGGGTAAAGTTTCACATATAAATGTTAGAGAGGTAGCGTGAAGCTTTTAAAAATTAAGGGGGGAGGGGGGTAAAGTGTCAACTTTATGAATATCAGGGAGATAAATTACCGTTAACTCAAACTTTATTTAATCACAAATACACCCTTAAAGTTTAATATTAATCATACTTTTGTTTCGCGTCAACATATTATTACTGTGTTTAATAATTTTTATGATTTTAACACCTAACATGTTTTAAATGTTGTAAGAATATTTAAGAATTTTGAGCAAACGCAACTAATCAAAATATGTGATTGGTTTGATAGAAGGGACTAGCCACTAGGGGTGAACAGGGTACGGTTCTGCGGTATTTTTTACAAAATTTGTACCGTACCAATTAATGCGGTTTTTAAAAACTCAAAACCAAACTAGAGTTTTATGAACCATACCAACAAACTCGGTTTTGTGCGGTTCCGGTACGGTACGCTACGGTTTTGTGGTTTTTTCGAACAAACTTTTTTCGTGCAATTTTTCTTATATAATTGATTACATAGTTGACAATTATATAAAAATAAATAATATAATATCTTACAAACTATTATTTTTTCATTAAATAAAGCATCGGAAAAGAAAATGTTCACAAATTTGACGATATAGTTCGACCTAATTGAATAAAATTAATTGGTTAATTATTTGATCATTTTTTTTATTATGTGAAGAAACTTACTATTTGGTATTTGTTGTCTAGAATTTTTGCATTTTAAGTTTTCAACATATAACAAGTTTAATTTGTGCTAAATTAGAGCATATCTTTTTTTAATTGAACGCTAGCAATGTAGTAATTATAAAATATGATGGACTATAATATAAATTATAAATAATATAGTATTCAATAATATTTGAGTTATAAATTTAAAAATATAAATTTATAAAATTTAGTTGTAAATATAAAAAAAAAAATAGTTAATTCATGTTTCTTTTCAATTTCGGTACGGTATGATTTTTTACGGTATGAAAAGTCTAAAACCAAAACCATACCAAAATACTCGGTTTGATTTTTATCCATACTAAGACCTTCGGTTTTGAGAAAAAAAACCTAACATTCGGTACGGTACGGGACGGTCCGATACGGTTTTGAAAACCATGTGCACCCCTACTAGCCACTGCATAGTAGTTAATCTAGGTTTAAAATTCCTGTTGGGAGTGGTTCCATCTTTATGTGTCCAACACGCCTCAAAACGGATTACAAACCCTCGAGGAAAAGAGAAAAAAAAAAAAAAACTCATTCAAACTACCAAAATAAAGAGATAATAATCTAATATAGACCGATAATTAGCTGGGAGTCCAGAAAAATTTAATAAATGCACATAAAGAGAAAGGACGATACTTGATGCATTAGTACTCTCATTATAAAATCTGTCACCACAGAACCGTGAAAAGGAATTATGAGTGACAGAGGGGGCCCGAGTGCAAATCTTTTATCTGTCTCGGGTAATCTAGACAAAAGATAAATTTATTGCAGTTTAGGCCCTATGCTTTATATATCAAGAACAGAGAACCACAACTTGCTAGCAAGTAGCAACATTTGGGAGTGTTTGCAAATGTTTATTTGAAAACATTCCTAAGTGTTTGGGACAAAAAGGGCTATTATGGAAAGGTTTTGAGTGAGTTTTGTTTATCTTCGGTCTCAAAAATTGAATTCGAAGTTTTCTTCAAAACTATTGAAACTCAACTTGGAACATGATTTCAATGAAATATTGAGAAGATAAAATATTAATAAAATAATAATTAGTGCATTTGAATTTTTACGAAATAATTTGCATCGGAATTTGGGATAGAAAATTGGATGTTAATTAGATGCAAAATCAATAATATTATAAATGTCAAAAGTAGGTAACACGTGTCAATCTATAATCTTGTAAGTTTCAAGTAGGTTTAGACGAATCTTAGTCTGGGTCGAGACAGGCTTGGGCCTAGGCTTGCCAAAACCCTTTCTCGAATGGGATTTGACCTGGTTTGATTGTGCTCAAATTTGGCCAAATTATTTTCAAAATAGTCCAATACTGCATTTAAATAACTTGAAAGTGTAGCTTCTAATTTTGTTTCTACATGTAAAATACTTCAGAAAAAAAAAAGGCCAAAAAAGGCTTGGATCTGTTTTTCGAAACATCACATGTTTTATTGTCAATTTTTATCTTATTTATCATAATTTACAAATACTTAAAAAATTATTTTTTAGCTACTTCTGCATAGCTTAGAAGCACATGATTTTCATTATATACTACCTTTAACTTTTTCTTTAAATTTTCACGGTCAAGCAAAAGCACAATAATTGCAAAGACCCCCTTACCATATTAGCTTTTAGCCAAACTATACCCATGGGCTATGGGCCTAGCCGCATTGTACTAGGATATAAACACTCATAAGATCTAGGTTTTGGTCTGCATAATAAATTCCAAAACCTAATAATCATTCAGAAAATGTACTATCAAAATAAATTGGGAAGTAATTACAAAAATAGACAAGTACTCAATACATAAGGACAGACTAATAACTCGATTTTATGACAACATATATATCATGATTCTGATTTAATAAGCAATGAATCAATGGGAGAGGAAAATGACCCAACCATGTGAACATTTCCAATCTTTTTATTTTATGGGAAATTGCACGGACTAGTCCTAGTCTCCTAGGCTTAGTATATTTGGCGTTGTCTTCCTAAATGTATGATTATTTTGAAATTAGAGTAGATTTTTAAAATTATTTTTGTTTTATCTTAAAGTGATGTACTAAAAACGTGTATCGTGGTTGTCGAATAATCATGGATCAAAATTTTCATATTTTTCATCGAAAAGATCGAAAAGTTTATGTTTTTTAATTAATCAATCCAAACGAAAATAAGGTGTATTTTCGAAACTCTATATTTGCCTTGAAACTTTCTCTTTTTCTAATTTAGTAACTTTTTTCGTAACTTTCACTTGTTTGTCTGAAATATTTTCGGAAGCTTTTCACAAAGTTTCCTATATTCAGCACATCGAAATATACGTCCAAAACGAAACTTTGATCCATGTGAATAATATTTTCTATCTGGAGACGAGGTGCGGAGAAAATGATCCTAGTTAGTGCGCCATTTTTTTTTTTTTGATTCCCAAGGGTTTAATCCCTTCCGAGGCGGGTTGGGCATATTAAGCGGGTACCTCTTCCAACAAGGATTCGAACATGAATCCGCTACTTTATAGGTGACTAGTCTCTTTCACTAGACCAATCATTTGTTGGTCTAGCTAATGCGTCATGCGTGTTGAGAATACATCAAAATCATGATATCCGATTTATTACGAAAGCTAAGAAGATATGATTTGTTAGCTTAATAAGAAGTTTAGATATGTTATCTTACTTAGAGATGTTTGATTTTGTTTCCTTATTTTTAAGAAAGGGGTGTCCAATGCCAAATAATCGAACTTTTGTAGGCCAATGTTTAATAACCCAAAGTCCGTGGTATGTAGATGCAACTTTCAACATCCTTTGATAAAAGTTTGTGCGTGTCTTTTTCTCCAATTTCAGCTGTTTCTGTTTTTGTTTTTTTGGTTTGAGATTGGAATCAAATAGTTTTACTAACTTTAGTCCAGCAACACATGTACTTGGATTTCCGTCCATAGATTTTTATTGGGAAAGCAAAACATATGTTGTACATTATCTTTATTTGTTTTTAGAGTCTCCATCTCAACATATTTACTTGTTTGTTGAATTGTTTATGGTGCTTGTGCTTGACATAGCTAGCTAATACTCTCAATTTTATTTAAGGGCAAAAAGAAATTCATTAAACTTAAATAAAATTTATTCCTTGGCATATATAGTGACTTAATTATGTCTTGCATGTTGTACATTATCTTTTACCTAATCACTTTTTCTTTTTTTAACTAATGGTGTTAATGGTGTGTTTGTAGGATTTCAGATGCTATCAATTGCCTCAAAACTAATTGGTGTTAGGAAATGCGCATACCCTAACCTTATAATACATTTACACATAAACGCTCATTTATCGACTGTGACTTGACTTTAGCCTCCGATACGAGACAATTGCTATCAAAATGCTGATCAACAGTGTTCATTGTAGCTTTCACGTATTTTGACAACTCTACGGTGTCACTTGAACATCGTACAAGCTCAAATGCCAGATAATTACTATTATGCCAGATGGTCTCAAAGTTTTACGACTAGTCCTTATCAAATTAATACGATCAACATGTGTCCTCCTTCCGACTATAATCCACATTAAGCACAAACAAATTTAGCTTTATTAAATTGATGCAATTGAGCCAAAAAAATCTATTTATCCTTTTGGATGTCCCTTGTTGAAGAACAAGATTGAAGCAATGGGGCTTACCTGTCCCCACAATAAGTAGATAGATTGGACAGTTTTAGTTGCTGGATTGCATTTTAACAAGATTTTACAGAAGAAAAGGTTCTCGACTTAACTGGAGCCTCATATGTTGATGTTCTAAACCAAGACATTTCATGACATTGGAGAAAATGATATGGTCCCATGTTTGGGGCAAATCCTTCACCTTTTTTTTTTTATTATTGTCAAGACTCTCTTATTATGTCTAATTTTTACACAACAAGGTCATCTCTCCTCCTAATTCAATTTGCTACAAAAGTGAAGTGATAAGAACTATCATTTCAATAAAGTAGCATTATATATATATAAGAAAAAAGGAAGTAGCATTTGTCAACTTTTCTTTCACTTTCATTGACATTGATTTCTTAACTACTCTTTGTATTGGTTCTTTTGCCAATATAAACAGGTTGATGGCAATTTACCCCGTGATTATCATAATGTTCAATTTATCCTCGTGTGATTTGAAAAAGAGTAATTTATCTTCTCAAGTTGGAGAGAGTATCTCACTCGCTCAAATATGAAACTGGGTGTTAAATGTGTTATGAAAAGACAAAATTACCGTTTTGGGGTGGGTGGGTAGGTAAGATGGTCCACATAAAAGGGGTATTATTGTTAATTCAATTTTTTTTGAAGGCTTAAAAGTTCTAAGGAGATAGTGTGAATCATTTTTAAAATCATAGGGCTGATAATTTTTTTTTTCAAATCACAGGTGAGTTAATTGTACATTATGATAATCAAGAGGAGTAAATTGCCATTAACCCCAATATAAACTATAGGATAAACAACTTCCCCTCTAAGAGGTGGCAGTGTTGGTTAAAACTCATGGGCCGACCTAAATCCAGATCCGACTCAATCTAACTATTTTTTTTCTTTAGTAAAACAGTGAGTACACTGATCCTTTTAGCATCAAATTTATTTGAACAGTCGATATAGAATAGATGTGTCTAGCTTTATAAGTCAAGGAAGTAGAATGTTCAACTAACACATACAAATAACAAGACTAATATTAAACTAGAAAAATATTCACACTTCTGGTAGGACTCGAACCTATAATTTAAATAATATTGAGACCTCAATTTTATCAAACGAACAAGATCAACTTCTCGACCCGACACTCTAAATTTGTAGTATCAGTTCGATTAGATTGAGCTAAAACAAGTAAAAATTAAATTTGATTTGGATCAAATCAACAAATTAAGACCGAAACTGATTAGCACTCAATGGGTGGGCCCGGGTCTGATCATCATCCGACCCGGCTGGGAAAACCCGGTCACATATGTGAATGATCATCTTTTCTCCATTTCCAGCAAAATTGGACCCAGATTGTTTCCTAAACGTTCATTCTTTTTTCTGTTATTTCTCAAATTAGATGTGTTTATCTGATGCAAAGAAAAGATGTTTCCCACTTAGAGGGTGTTCTAAAAAGTTCACATGGAAATGCTTTTCGTGTCTTCTTAACAAACCCGTCCCGTTTGAAACCGGTTCATTACATATCCGGTTCACCAAATTTACAAATATACACACAAAAACGAAAGGGTAAATTACGAATACCCCCTTCAGGTATGGCCTAATTACAAAAATCCCCCTCACGTATTGGGTATTACAAAAATTCCTCTCAGGTTTGTCACCTTCTTACAATTAACCCCTTGCTCCTAAAATGTTCCAATTTTACCCTTGAAAGTTATTTGTAATGTTTATAATATATTATAGATTTTAAAATTTGGGTGTTAATTGTTATATATTGTAAATTATAAAAATAATAATCATATATTTACCATCAAAATAATTGATATAAATTATAATTGCCCATAAATTTCAATAAATATTTCAATTTATAATACAATATAAACTTTAATAAACTAAAATATCTTATTTATAAAAAAAACTAATTTATTAAATATACTATTTTATAAAATAAATTCATTTAACTAATGTGTAAACAAATTGTTCATATTTATAAAATATATTATTAAAATTTTATTTAATTTAATGTTTTGCAATTTAAATTGCTAATATATATAAATATTTTTTTGCAATATTTATTAAAACTTATGGGCAATTATAAATTTTATCAATTATTTTGGTAGTAAATATATAATTATCTTTTTTCTAATTTATAAGGTATAATAATTAGCACCCAAATTTTAACATATATGACATTACAAACAATACAAATAACACTCAAGGGCAAAAATGGAACATTTTAGGGGTAAGGGGTTAATTGTAAGAAGATGATAAACTTGAGGGGGATTTTTGTAATACTCAATACGTGAGAGTGATTTTTGTAATTAGACCCTACCTGAGGGGGATATTCGTAATTTACTCAAAACGAAATTATATTTTGGGTACGTGCAAAAAAAAAAAAAAAAAAAAAATTACAGACCCTGCAAAGCATTAAGTGTTCATTATACGGTGGCATCATTAGAATGCAGTCAAGGTACCGTAAAACCACGTCTACTTAATTATTTACAAGCTGTAAAAGACTTACGAGCTGGATTTATTAATTAAAGATATTAAAAGTGTTAGAAAATTAATTTGACTCAGACTTTTCATTAATGTTCCCCATTCAAGAATTAATGCATTTATGTTTTCTTGATTTAATTAACCTTTTTCATTTTTCACTACCATTAAAGATTCTATATTGTACTTTGGCAAAAATGCATTCTACCGAAATTATGCAAAACGCTCATGTGTTATTTTTATTGCAAGGAATCCCCTTATGTTTTATCAAATTTTGCAAAATTTTCTCTTTACCGGTGAATTGTTAACAACATTAACAAAAATTGATATTCTTATTTTAACATTCATATAAATACATGATTTGTAATTTAATCCTGTTTTTATTATGCAAAGAACTCCCCTGAGTTATGTTTAATCTGCACGGAATCCCTGACACTTATTTTTATTATGTAAAGAATCCTCCTGTGTTATCCTTAATTTGTACAAAACTCTTGTTTTGTTCGCAAAAGCGCGAGGAGTTCAAGCGCATTACGGAAAAGAATTTTTTTTGCAAGATTTGATAAAACACAAAGAGATTTTGCGTAGGATTTCCATAACATAGGTGGGTAGGGTGCATTTTTTCCTTATATTTTTTAATTTTCAAATGATATTAATTTATCTTACTACGATTCTGCTTAAACATAGCTTAATTCTAATGAAATTCATTGAAATGGTCAATCGCAACTACAATTGATTTTCATAATTAGAAATTATTCTGAATTTTAATTAGACAATGAGTTGTATGTATCTCTAGGTTAATTAAAATGGCAACTGTTTGGAGTTATTGTCTCTGCTGCATATAATAGTGGTCTGAGTGAAATTGATTTTCCATGCACGAATTGACTTGTGAGTATAATCACTATTCTCAATTCAGAAAATTAATAATTATTTACCCCTCTCCAAAATCATTAAATGACAGCAACCAATTTTACATGACTCATTATTACATTACATAGTATAATAATTAAACAACTAGCTAGCTGCACATTATATTTCACTCCACCCTTAAGTAATTAATTACCACAGCGTGACTTTTGTTTAAATGCGAGAAAAAATTTAAAAAGAAAAACTAAAAGTGGTGAAAATTTGATAGGGGGTGTTTGCAATTTGAAAAAAACAAATCCTCCATGTTAAGGAAAACTTAATTTTGGTTCTTTTAAGAAAAAGGAGAACCAAAAAGTTGTCATTGCAATTTGCAAACACTATTAAGCACTTTTTTACACACATACGTACTAAAAAGTTTTTTTTATAAACAATTTTAAATAATATATTCCATTGTCTTTATTTTTTTTTTCTCCTTAACTTTCCAGTAACTCTAATTTTGTGACACTGTTATCTGTATATTCGATTAAAATTTAATTATAATGATATATTTTTTTTTTTATGAATAGAGTAGTCAAACAATTTTGGTACTTTTCTCACTTATTATTCCATGTTCTTTCCTCTCTTAATTTTGAGATTGTACAACAAAAAGCTCATCAAACATAAAACATTATTAGATATCCCGAAAAGAGATAGACAAGAAGCGCCATTCATACCCAAAGCAATCAAGAACAATCAAAGTGGACAAAAACCAATCACAAGTTGACAAGTGTCCACAACGCTAATGACACTAGGGGAAAGAGGTGAACAATTTTTTAACTATTGTAGTCATTAGTCACCCAATTATTAATTGGTCCCATTTAATTGCATTTAATCAACTGCAGCAATTCTATATATTAACTTTCAAATCCCAACGTCTATCTTTTCCCACCCAAAAGATATACGGCTGCAGACCCGAGAGCAATTTGACCAAATTAAAATCATTTATTCTTGTGAGCAAAATTTGTCCTCATTTGGTAATTGGCAAAGAAAACAAACAACACTCGCAAGAAAAGTACTCTAACAAATCAAGGGAGAAAAATATATGTAGTTATCTAGATTTTTTTATAAGTAAATGATCAATCATTAAAATACGAAAATAAGTTTATTACAAAAAATTTAGAATGTTCGAAAAATTAAAATCAACAAAAACAATGTGGGATGAGGAAGAGAGGGAAGAACCCTCCCAATAACAAAGTTTATATATAAACATTTTAGCTCAAAAATTATCAATATATCACAAGATATTTAGTTGTATTAGTGACCCGTGAAATAACCAATTTGATTAAATTCAAACTAATCGTCTCATTGTTGTAGTCAAGTATCTCATCAACGTGGCTCCTTTGTAGAATTCAGTTCAAGTGGAGCTTCAACAACGTCATGGCAATTGAGACATCGGCCATCTTTGGTTATCAGCCGACAATAATACCCCCATCTAATCTTCGAAACCACAAACACTCCAAAATCTACAAGTTTTTACCCACATAAACATTGGAAAATATGGCTGACCAAATTGAGACTGCATATTTTATCATCTCTAATCGATTTGGTCTAATTATCGAGGGTATTCGACTACTAGTTTTATCATCTCAAATCGATCTAGTCTAATTATCTAAGGAATTCGACCAATTATTTTATATTGCAATTTTGGTGCACAATTCATGCTCACTAGCTGACACTTTTATCTCATAACATTTCAAAGCAGCAAAATCACTGCACATCTTCAAATTCGTTGATAATTTTTATCCACACTGTAGTCCAATTTCAAATATGCTCGAATGAGACCTCAGCAGGCACACGTATCTTAATCTGCTGTTTTTGACCAATTCAACAAAAAATTGTGACACCAAAGTTACAATAATCCCCCTATCTGATCATCTCTAATTAATCGATTTGCTCTAATTATCTAAGCGGTTCGACACCATAAAGTCTGGTTCCATTTTAAACTTGGGCCCGACTACAAACCTGAACTGGATTATTCACCTCATGATGGAACTAAACATGTTACATGTCATTTAATGAACACTTATGTTTGTTATGAACTAGTATTGACAAAGTTAATTTTTTAAAAATAAAACAAAACACGTGTCGTTATGATATTGTATGGTGCATTGAACGCCATGTAGCATCTTAGTTCCCCGTGCAAGATACCCTTCACTAATCACTACATGAATTATCACAAATAAGCTTGTACAAATCAACACGTATCATAATAATATTTTTCACGAAAAGCTAAATTGAAGATTAAATTAAAGTTATCAAACCAACTGCATTTACTATTCATTAATTAATAGCAAAAAGATTACAATTTTCACAGAATTTTTCACGACAACAGAACACCATTTACATTTATTTCTTCCTTCCATTGAAGGCTAAAGTGAAGGTCATAAAAAAGTCTGTGAAAATCAAATCTACGTTCTAATACTTCTAGCTAATTAAACTTAAAAGCAAAACGCATAAAAAAAAAAAAAAAGAAAAACCCAATAATTATTCGGGTTCCTATTTTCCACAACGAAAACTAAAAACCGTAAATAATTAATTGTAGCTGATAGCAGTTAGAAAGTACATGGACGCCGAACACGTGCAGAACCTAGTAGTCACGTGACCCCCACATCCCATTCAAGTTAGGTGAATGACCCGACCCGACCGAGTAAACTCCATTCCAGATCTCGGTAAAAGCCCGTACAATGGTCCCATGGTAATACGGTGAGTTGAGTTGCAGGAAACAGTTTAACAGTTCCTTGAGATCATTTTTGGAGTAAATCTCTTTCTCCAGTATCATTTGTAGCATCGATTGGCGGAAATCCAGGTATGGATCGTCGGAGTCCTTTTCCACCGCCATACTCTCGCCGCCGATTCGGCCGAAGCCTTGAACCGCCTTGAGACTCTTGATGTCGGACTCCGCGTCGGAGTCGAAGGTGGTGGTGGTGGTGTGGGTGGTGTCCCAGGAACTGGTGGAGGAGTGGTGGTGGTGGGGTTTGCGGTGGTAGCTGGATGTGGTACGGTTGTGATGACGTGGCCTTGGGTGGAATATGGCGGAAAGGAGTTTTGGCCTTCTGCAACTGCTGCTGCAGCCTAAGTTCACGCTTACTGTGTTTAGAATGTACTTTTTCTTGCTGTTTGACATTTTTGAAAACTGAAAATGAGTGTGTGTGTGTGTGTGTGGAACTGCAGGTGAGGGGTGAGGTGGGGTGTGATGAAACGAACTCAGATTCTGGTGAAGGAAATTGTGTGCATTGGAATTGTAGAGTATTACGGTGTCTCATTTTTATATGCATGTGAATTTATGAGAGGGACCATTTATTGTGAAAAATATTTGATTTTGTTCGTCGAATCGAAAATCCTTATCAAGACTTTGTCTAAGAAAAAAAAATCTAAGACGTTGTACAACAATATCCTTGCATAAATCATCGTGATTTGACTCGTTGTGTTATTTTTAGTCACAAGGTCTAAGTAAAAAAGATAACAGTCGATCTAATTATTTAATCTAAACAAAAACTAATTTCATAATCTCAACCGTGTAGAAAATGTAGGAAAATTTTTCCTTGAATGTGGCTTGACTAAATTCATTCAACCACATGACAAATGTATAATACTTGTTTTTTGATTTATTATTATCACGAGAGCTCCATCCAATTTCAAAATAAGTTTATTGTAATTGTTACTTAGCTTAACCCGATTTGGATAAAATTTTGCTATGGGATTTTGTATGCAAAAACCAATGTGAACCCATCACATCCCTTTATTACATTATATTACATTATGTCAGATGTTATGACACCAAATGATCCCTTATGCTAAACTCACATCTTTTCTTTAAGGGATAATTACATCTACACTCTTCAGCTTTTGTGAAATTAAAAATATCTCTCTTAATATTTCAATAGTTACAAATACATTTTTTTTTATGCAAAGGCCATTTTTATTCTGTCCTATCCTTCAAATTGTTATTGAAGAAATATTTAGCTAGAGAATAAAGTGCACTCATTTATATCTTTTAAAAAAGAAACTAAATTAAGATTAATTATTTGTTTTGTGGTTTAATAACTTAAAATATTATTTTAATGATAAAATTACAAAGAATATCTCTTGAAAAATAAGAAAAGTAATTTAGACCTTTTTCCATTGTATTTTGAGTTTACAAACACATTTCCCAAAGTTTAATATGAAATAATAACACATTTTCGAATGTACACAAGTTTCATGCTTAATATAAAGAGAATATTTTTATTTAAATTTGTTGATTTAACTTAAGGTGAAAGTTGACTAGAACTCATTAGGGGCGCCAAGGTATTTTATCTAGACTTGCAAAAGGTATATTTTATGATGAAACTTAAAGTAGAGAAGTTATTTGTAATTATTAAAATCAAAGGGCCGGGTATGTACCTATAATCTCACAAACTTGAGGAGGTGATGTGATTAAACTGGATCACAAAAATATTAGGCAAAAAATGCAAACAAAGTGGGATTTATTATTGGGTTGTGATGGTTGAAAGGTGAGAAACATGTCACCTAGAAAGTTGAAAGTCAAATGTGTTTATTGTGCAAATTGTAAGGATTATTAATTAGATTAAAATAATAATAAGGTATAAACCGGAAATAGAATGGAAATAGTGGGAAACTGACAATGACAGTGGGGTATGATGATATGGGGATCAATTAAACAATTAATTAAAAGAAGCTAAATTATGCCACTTGTTAACGCTTTAGATCTAAATGTGTAAGATTAAGAAGCTTCTCTTTGTCAGCTATCTACATATTTTAAATTACTAGAATTTTTAAACAAACATTTTCCTAATGATAGCTAATCTTGCTTCGCCCTTTGTCCTGGAGTAGTTTTTGCTCGAGTAGAATTTAATTATTATTTTTTTTTCAAGAACTAATGGCTCGTTATGTATCTAGGTTGGGCTTAATTCCGCTTTGAACCATAGAAATATAATCATCTTTCACTTTGCACCCTCGAAAAATGTTCGTTGTAGATTGTACTTTGAAAATCATGTTTTTGCGTCACTTTGCACATTTTTCTGGACATTTGACTCACCGTTGGGAGGATATCTCAGTCCATTCTTACATTGATTATGCAGTTATGCCCTCCATTTTAGTTCAAAAAATTACAGTTTAAGGGATTTTTAATTTTAATCAAACATTTTCTGAAGAAAAAGATTGAGATCTTGCTCTGAATTTAAAGTTCGTCGAGTGAAAAATGAAATCCCATAAACTCTAACTTATATATTTGAGAGATTAAAAAAGAGTTATATTTTTAGTGTTATTTTCGGGATAATTCATCATTTTTACCTTTAGTTGCATGTATCACACACGTAATGTTGTTTTTCAAGAGAATGCGTGGTGATATTTAATGGCAATCGACTAAAATTCCCTCCCAACGACTAGTCAAATGGCCAAAAACTACCAGGGTGCAAAGTAAAGTGAAAACATAATTTTCAGGGGGCAATCTGCTATTAAATTTTTTCAAGTGCGCAAAATGAAAAATGAGCCTATTTCCAGGTTGCAATTAGTTTAAAATCTCGCCCATCGAAATGACGTTAAAAATTATTTGTGAATTCGGATTCTAGACCTAAATCTATACGAACTATTGACAATCATTATCTTTTTTATATTAAAGTCGGTTTATTGTGATATGACATATATCATGAAAATCTAACATACAAACTTAATTAAAATTAATTCTCAAATTTTAAAAACATATAAAATTCAACAACAATCTAGATCGCGTTTCAAAAATTTCGCTGTAATCATTCATACGTAATCAAGACACAACAGAATATGATGACGAATGTATCTTGTATCAACTCTTGTTACCTCCGTTTTTTTAATTTGTCGTTTTGAAGGATTGCACACGAATTTTTTTTGAAAGCGGATTGCACACGAATTAAGAAATGTTAAAAATAACCCTGAAGTAAAAATTTCAAAATATCATTTTAATCAAATCATCTTAGCATTAATTTTACATTGAAATTGTAAAATAACAAATAAAAATAAATAATTTTCTGCCAAAGTAACAAATAAAAAAACGGAAGAGTATTTCTTTGTTGTGATAATTAAGCTCTAAAATTTAAGCTGCTACTAATAAACCAAGGAGGAATTATCATTTAGTCCCCTAACCAAATGTTTTCACATTTACAACGGTTAAATTTCAAACTCTTATATATCTACTAACTCTTTTTTTAACATTATTTTTATAAAAGTTCCAACTAATACATATAAGTCGGGATTCAAATGATTAACAACAATATCACAAAGAACATTCAAAACACGTAACCACATTCCGAAACATCAAACCAAAGCAAATCACATTAATATGACTTGGATGCATTTTAGTTGAAATATGTTGAGTATAAAATAATGTTAATTAAATGGTGAGTTAGGTTAGAAAATGTGAGTGTTTCTATTTTTTTTTTTAATAAATAAATTTCATATCATACTTAATAAAATGGTACAGTAAAGTCAAAAAGGGGAAAACCTCATCACAACAAACATTAAGAGAAATTAAATATAATAGAATACAAGTTCATCAATCCGACCAATCGGAATTAAATGTCCAAGCGATGAGGTTGTGGGCGATAAAATTGAAGTTTAGAGACAAGAAAATTTAAATTATGACCTGAATGTATATTGGATGTTAAGAGTTTTAGGAAGAAATAATGAATACTATAGGTCAAAAAAATTGCCCAGGCCCGGGCCCAAGCCCATAGGGTTTTGATTTGACATGGGCCGGGTAAACATACAGGCCTAGGTCAAATCATGTCTATGTAATGATTGTGTAAATAGCCCGGAGTATGCAAGGAATTACAACTTTTAGCATAAATTCTTCCTCAATGTTTCCCCTTTGCTTGCGTCGTCGGTCGTGAAAGAGAGGAATGACATCAATTAGTGTTTCTTTGTTATTTGATATACCAATGAATGAACGGCTACGATTTAAACAAATCAACGGTGAGATGGAGCGCTGACAAGGAGAAGATGTGAGGGCATTTCGGTCAATTAATGCTAATTGGGCCTACCTATCATAGATTTAATATTTGGACACGGCATTATTCAGCCCAATTATACTTTGCCAAACACATCACTATATTGTCGATCAGATAATGAATAGGCCCAAAAAACTAATCCCCCCACTTTATTATTGGGCCAACCGAACGCTGCCTAAAAGTATTCATGATGGATTGATAAAATTTTATCAAATATTAAATATTAAATCAGCAAAAGATGTACACACGTATATTATATCACATTGGCTGTTCACTTCATCACTCGTGCAGTGTTGCAATTTCAGTCTGTTGGGCCCGAAGCGTTCAATTCATTTTCGGTGTTTTCATTAGGACTGTCAATGGGTCGGACTCTGGTCGGATCAGGCTCGTCTAAAGCCGGCTTCATTTATATCGGATTAAATCATATCGGATTCGGATCTTGCTCGGATTGTGTTCCGATCTAGATATTTTTAATCCAATGGATCTTGGTCGGATTTGGCCGGATATCGAATATTTTTCGAATCCAATAAATTTGTATTTTAAGATTTAAATTAATATTTTTTTTCCTAAAACAAGTTTATTATCTTTTCAATTTTATTTAATTTTAGCTCACATTTTCAAAGTTTCTTTACTATATTCATATTTGTAGAATGAATATATTGGTTTAAATAAATTTATAAACGAATTATAAATTAATATCTTCTTAAATTGACGTTGAAATATTATTAATGATTTTTATTTTTATAAATTATTTTATATATATATATATATATATATATATATATATATATCTTTCTTTTTATTTGTTGTCGGATACGGATCTTTAACGGATCGGATCGACCTAAATCCATATTCGCTCCATGAGTTTCGGATTTCGGATCTTTATAATCGGATCAGGTCAATCGAATCTCTAATCGGACCGAATTCGGACGGATCCGGATTGAAATCCGCCCCATTGACAGCCCTAGTTTTCATTGGTTTGGGCCGCTGGGTGAGATCCAATTACAGACCATGTTTGGCCCAGCCGAAATTCCAACTAGCTGGGCCAAAATGGTTCCAAACATAGCCTTAAGAGTTCCTATCTCCATCACAATATGTATGCCACTTTTACAACCCAATCTTAAATTTGAAATGACAATTGAAACAAGGATCATTTTATTTTAATAATTGAAACAAGGATTTGAAATAACACAAGTGTGACACTCAATCTCCCTTTGCTCCAAATATTGAGCAATTAATCTGATCTTTATTTAACAAATGTGGCTAAATTTACAAAATAATACAGAAAAATTACAATACTATATACGAGGATAAAACCCGGATTCATGTCAAGATCTTTTAGCATTTGTCAAGTAATTGTTGATCAAAGTTGAAACATGCTGAGCAACCCATATTGATCCGGCCTCAGAGCAAGAGAAAGAATGCGAATGACCCTCGCGCTCAATCGTAAGATGTATATCAGGTACCTGCTTGCGTATCTAATAATTTTTTGGAAATAATTAAAAAAAAAAGAGATAAATTAAAAAAAAAAAATTAATCGCTCCACGTAACACTCTCCATGAGATGCATTTATTTAAATAAAATGAGTACCTCTTCATATAAGTGCAAAGGACCCCAATGATCATCAAGACCAAACATAAATGCGATTTTGCTCTTCTTTTCTCGGATGAAATCCCAATCTGGTTTTCCCGTCATCTACGTTGAAACGTTACAAATTTATCTCGTTTAAAAATTGGAATTTACAATTTAGTAAAATTACTATTTCCTTGAAGTTGTTAATTACCTTCTCAAATTCTGTTTTTGCCATAAATAGAATATTCCGCAGCGAATGATACTGGCAAAAGATAAAACATAATCTACGAAAGATCAGTAAAATATAACTTCCCCTATACAAAAACCTCACCTCGTAAATAAATAATACTATAAGTAAACTATATAAGTCCACCTGGAGTACATGAGTACGTAGAGCCTCAACTGCAGAAGACGACCATGATTTCCCAATTGATTTTTTCACGAGAAATGTCGATATCTGAGCTGGGAGCATTCCAAACAAGGCTCCAATCGAGCTAATTGCCTTACATAGAGCTGGTGATCTGTCATAAAAGCCTTCACAAAATTCAATTGCTTTGGAGATATTTGAAAATACTTCATGAATTCACGAGATAAACCAAATTTATTGATGTTTACAAATTCATTTTAGCAAACACTTCACAATTTTTTGTGCAAAATTTTAGGTCGCACAACGCTGCACATCAAACACATAGATAAAGTTGTACATATAATGATAATCGAAAGTAGAGAACTTACATTAAATATTAAAAGAATATGAAAATTAAAAAAAAAAAAAAGAAAGAGCTTTTACGCTGCGATTCTCCTAATGGAAGACTGTTCTGAAGATAGAGTGTTCACAGCCAAAAATGGATATAGACACACGCAGTATGCTACCTTCTCTTGTAATCTTCTAAATAATTCAAGAGATATGTATGAACCAATCGAGTGAGAAACCTTCACGAAAGAAAATTTCATGATTTATAAGGGAAGCTATGCTTAAAAAACCAATAATTATGACATAACTAGTTCGCAAAATGTCAAATGAATTTCTCTTGCTGACAGGATTATCTATAAACAGAAATTACCAGTACTAAAGGCACTTCACTATCTTGAAATTCCTGCTCTATGAAGCTCATCTGTAAGAGTGGGAAAATAAATTTATAAACGACAAGTTAATAATTAATCTAACCCAGAAAATATATCTTACTCAAAAAGATTCCATATCACATTCGTCCCCTCCCTAATCACCCAAAAAAAAATAAAAAGAAAGAAAATAAACAAGCGCATGCGAGTTCTTTATATATCTATGTTCTTTGAGTAGGTACATGTTTAGAAGTGTCTTTTCTACACCTCTAATTTGGAATTATGGCATCTTTAGATATTAATATTGGTTCTCAAATTTAAAACAAACCAAATATGCCCTCACGTGAAGAGCATTTCAAAATCAATCAACTGCAATTAGTACAACAATATTATTTTCTTTCAACTAATTACATGAACCTCCAGCATATAGATTTTAAGCCTGTAAGTAATTGAAAAGCTAAATTTTCTTTGTCAAGCCTTCAATGTTCAGCTTAAGTGCTTTTTTACCTTATGATCGATTTGTTCTTGTAATGAAAACAACTTCCCAGGCTCCCAGCTCTAGCACGATAAGAACAAAAAACATGTCATTGTTCGGTGTATCTAATAATCAAAAGTGCATTGAAAATAGGATTAGTATACTTTTAAAAAACAAACAAAAAACAGATCAACTGAATATTGTGATGACGCTATTTTTATGAACATCAATATAACAATTTTAGCATTGGAATAACATAAAGAATAGGGATGCATTTATAAACTTGAATGCTGTTAAGTTGGTTAATGCAACTCCTTTTAAGAAAAAGTGCAAATGTATAGCTTTGAAGTCAATTACACTCGGATAAAGTCGTAGATGCACGATATTGACTTAAGAATACATAAATCAAATTTTGAATGTATAATAGATTATGACTGTATAAAATAAATACCTCTCTTGAGTGGGATAGGTGGCATATTGCTTCACAAAGGAAAAGAGAAAACAATAAGGACCAAATGCAAGATCAATAAAATCAAATATCAACGGAATTAAAATCGCAAAGTCCCGATTAATTAAAACCTTGCCTGTGACAGATGCAGCCCCACTAAGAAGCTCATACAGTGACTCCAAAAAATCAGTGTAAAAAGAAACAACACCTATCACATAACCATCCTAATTGGTCTTCATACCTTTCAAGAATTATTCACAAATACAATAAATAAGAACAACTAATTAACATACCCGGATTTCCAGGAATAAACAAGATATGTAACTTAGGGTCTTGTGAATGAATCTCTAACAAATCTGTTTTATATCTGATTCAAAATTGGTTCAAAATTTAATATAAGGAAAAAAGAACAAGATAATTGTCACAAGGAGTGGATTCTTGAAATTACCCAGAAACATTGATCAGCCGCGGATTCGCATGATTTCTTCTCTGAATCAGACTTCGATTTTCACAACCCATCTGTAAAATTTCCCTAAAATAAAAAGAATATACGAATTCTTGAAAATGACCAAGAATAGTGTTTTTTTTACCATATAAAGAATAATCAAGAACTGGGTTTTTTATACTCTAAATAAATAATGAACTATGAATTGTATGTACTTTTGGTTAAAACTATGAAAACATTATACATGTAATTATTGATGTAGTATGAGATAACAAAATGAGTACCAGGAGTTTGGAGATGCACTTGCTGAAATGGGAGATGAAAGAATCAGGGGCAATGGCTTTGATTTCATCCAATTAAATAATTTTGCAGTGCTTTGGGTTAGACCTAAAATTGCCATTGAATGTACGAATTCGGAGCTCTGAAAATTGCCATTGGATGTCCGATTTCGGATTATAAATTAAAATAAGTTTAAATCAATCAAGTTCTTGTTTAAGCTTTAACGGGGGAGTTGAAATTGGGCCTGGAATATTGGAAGCAAGTAGCCCAAAACAAATTCCATTAATTCCTGGGAATATTTTGTAAAACTATTCCATTATGAGTCATTTGCATATATGGCCTTATGGAAAGTTTAATTTGTAAAATTAGCTTTTTTTGTTTGTAAAAATAGCCTTACTTAGATTATGTTATTAATTAACTTTAAATTAACTGAAAAATTACAAAATAATCTCGAATTTTTGTCACTTGTCACTTGGACGTCCAAGTGACAAGCGGCAATAATGTCGCTTGTCACTTGGGCGCTCAAGTGACAAGCGGCAATAATGTCGCTTCTCACTTGGACGCCCAAGTGACAAGCGACATTGTTGCCGCTTGTCACTTGGGCGTCCAAGTGACAAACGGCAATAATGTCGCTTGTCACTTGGACGCCCAAGTGACAAGCGACATTATTGCCGCTTGTCACTTGGACGTCCAAGTGACAAGTGACAAAAACTGGGAAAAAAATTTAGAGAGTTTTTGTAGTTAGAGAAATTTTGAAATTTGAATAGAGAGTGGAAATGGATTTTATAGGTGTTTTGTATTATTATTATTCGATTAATTAGACTTAATTGTGTTTAATTAGATTTAATTGTTATTAAAACCAAGGAAAAAAAAAAGAAAAAAGAAAAGGCTTCTATTCAGCCAAATATCCCGACGGAATATGTGAAATGACTTAATTGCTCTCGTCAATTTTAATTAATAAAAAAAGGAAAAAAAATTATTAACAAAATGTCTTATTTACCCTTGCCCGGATGCACAAAATTATAAGGATCTCCCCTGAGGTTTGGTATAATTCGCGTCCAATCCCCTCCAAGAATCATAATTATAATAACCTCCCTTGAGGTTTCAAAAATCTTACAAAACCTAATGGACACTAACGGAGTTGGACAACTGTTAAACGACTTCATTGCACTCGTCAATTTTAATTAAAAAAAAGAAGAAAAAAATCGATTAACAAAATCTCTTATTTACCCTTGCAATGATGCACAAAATTATCAACCTTGCAAAATTTAATGATGAATAGATATAAAAAATCATAATTGCACACCTAAACTTTAAAATCATAATTGCACGGTCTGGGAGGAGAAGTGCCGGTAAGGTAGGGCGGGCGGGTGGGTGGGGGTTAGGGATGGTGAGTTTTTTATTTTATTTTTATGAATAATATGTATTAAAATTATTTATTGATTTACTAATATTAGTATATATGCATATAAGGTATTTTTTTCTATTTAAAAGTAAAAAATTTATTAATTCTTAATGTTAATGATTTTTATATAACAACATTTAATATTATTGTACAATTAAGAAATATTAAAAAAATAATTTTATAACAATTATTTTACTAAATTGGGCATTTGAGTGGGTATTTTTAATTTTTGTAAAAAAAATTAGTTAGAATTTTACGATTTTTTTATTACCCTGTCAGTTATAAACTTGTGTCCTTTTTATAATGTCTAATAATTTTTATTTAAGTTTTTTTATTTCTCGTGATTAAACGCAATTCATTCATTTATCTTTGTACTTTAATTATGATTTTTTAAAAATTATTAAAATTATGGGTTAAATGTGAAAGTTGAATTTATTTACATTTTTATTTATGTTCTACAATTTTTTTCTAATAGGTAACCATAATTTATTTACTTTAATTGTAAATGACAAAAAAAAGAAAAAGATATTGATATGTTAGTATATTTTTATTTTAAGAATATATATACACTAATAAACTGATTATAAGTTTCATGTATATTTACAACATTTTCATCCATTCATAGTCATAAACCTTACAATGAACATCCTCCAATATATAAAACATAACTAAGGGCATAATTGTCCATGAAAATTGCAACAGTGATATCAAGAGTAAAATGGAATTTCCAAAAAAATTTGGGGAATGACGTCAGCAAAAACTAACGGATGTAAGATTTTAGAAACCTCAGGGGAGATCATTGTAATTATGATTCTTGGAGGGGGATTGAAAGGAAATTTCACCAAACCTCATAGGAGGTTTTGTAATTAACCCTAAGATTTATTTTTCTTGTATGTTTTGTAAAAATGAAGATTTCAAAAAGGGATTACGAATCAAAGATACTAGTAGTAATATGAACTGTTCAATATTTTCGATCAGATTGACTCAAAAACATAAATTTTCAATATTTTTGATGGAAACGTATAAAAGGTTCAATCCATACATTCAACAATATCTTTAATTTTAAACAATAATGAAATTGGTTATTATATTTTCGTAACATAATCAATATAGTTAGGTGAACATACAAAACTCCGCTCAAAATAGATAAAATGAGGAAGTATGTTAATAATGCATTATACAATTTCATTTCAAGGAAAAATAGTTTAGGGTTTTTTTTTTTTTTTTTTTTTAGAAACACCCGAGGGTAGTATATTACTTCATGGATGATCCAAACTTACAATGTCAAGCACATAAGCAGGGATAACAGAAGAGAAAGAGAAACAATTAGAAGCAAGCTTAACTAGACAGTGAGCCGCTTTATTACATTTCCTAACAACATGACAAGCTTTAAAAGAAACTAAATCCCCAGCTAGGAGTTTTATATCTTCATAAATAGGTCCAAGCACACCTGTAGAAACATACTGGTTTGAGATTCCATTGATAACGGCAAGACAATCCCCTTCAAGAATCAAATTTTGCCAATTTGAGAGTCGGCAAAACTCTAAAGCGTGTAGCGCCACTAGAGCTTCAGCAGCCTCGGGATCTAAAGGTAACTGGATAGTGAGACATTTCCAGTCAATACATTCCCCAAAAGAATTCCTTACCACAAGTCCAATGCCAATGGTCTCATTATTTACACTAAGCGCAGCGTCAAAATTAATTTTAACACTTCCATGTGGAGGTGGATTAATCCAAGTAGCAACAGCCCTGTTTGCTTGTGTATGCTGAACATGAGGGGCCAAAGAAGCATACCTATCAAAGAAAATTGAAGAAAAAGAGCAGGTCAAGTGCGGCGGAGAATCTTCCCCTTCCCACAATAGCTTATTTCTACTAAACCAAATCCACCAACACTGGATTGTGAAGCGCCCAAACTCCTTTTTGTCTAACCTGTTATGAACCAGTTGATGCCAATTTTCAGCCACCTCAAGATCACTATTATAGGCAGCAAAAGGCGTTTCGGAGAGGGCCCAGACTTGCCGTGCATATGGACATTTCAAAAGGCAGTGTATAATGGTTTCGGAGGCAAGACCGAGGACAAGTGCTTTCCGAGATGAGTTTGCGATATTGAAGACGCTCGTGGACCGGAAGTGGAATTTTAACTCGCCCATATCAAATTTTAACTCATTTGTACGGACAATGCGGGAAAGTTAGGTCTAAAAGCTTACTAGGTTTTATCAATTATTTTTTATACATTCTTTTATTTCAAGTGTATTTAATAATTCGTTGTCCCTTTTGTCCTTATCCTTTTGAGTACAGTTTCTTTAAATGGTTGAATATTCATTCATTTAATATTTATTCTGAGGGAGGATCATAACCAGTTCTACATGAAACTGGTTAATATAGTCAATATTAATATTTGCTTAATTTCAGATAATTGTTATAGTTTAATTTAGTTTTTTATTTATTTTTTATTTTTTTATTTTTTTTTGTGTATGGTTATGAATTTATAAATGGATTGGACAGATTGGTCCTTGGATATGCATATCCTGCGTTTCAGTGTTTCGAAACTTTACAGAAAATTGAAGTTGACATTTCAGAACTCCGATTTTGGTGTGAATTTTGGAAAGTACTATATTTATTTACTTCTAAAAATGCCTTATTATTCAAGAAAACTAAAGTAAAAAAATTTGGGCAACCACTAATTGGCCATATTAACCTAATGCATGACATAGTTAGGAGGCTTTGAACCAGCCAAATGCTTCTAAAACTATGAATGATTTCTTCATCAAGTTTATTAATATTGGTCAACAAAGTCATTAGCAATAATATATTCAATGGCGGAGCTAGACGAATTTCCTTTGGGGGCAAGAATTTTCGGTGCAATGCACTAAATTAAGAAAATAAAAGAATAGATTATCTTTACAAATTTTTTATCAAATTATTAATAATTATATTTTTAGAGCAGTGCATAGAATAATAAGAAGAAAATCATATTATATAGGATTATATTTGTTTTATGATTAGTAAAAAAAAATTAAAAGAACACATTTCATATTGAAATGTTGCAGTTGGTTCGAACCAAGAGTGCAAAGCTTCTTAACAAGGTCCTTACCAGCAGAGCAAAAAAACACTTTTACAATATTCTATTAGTATTAGTAATATTTATTCAAGAATTTTTTGGGGGGCATCCCCCAATCTATATTTAGCTCCGCCACTAAATATACTTACACGTATTTATTCCTTGAGATTAACAAAGGTTATCAGTTGTACGTGGTGCTTAAAAGTATAATTAAACTTTGTCATATTTGACGAAAGAAATTAAGTTTACGTTTTTTTAATTTGTTTTTCTTTTACTAGTCGCAATGCTTAAAAATATGGCCTGAATCAAAATATCAATAATTTTGATTTTTGCAGGATCATTGTCGCGGTAAGAACAGTTTTTGAGAAATTTGGTGATACATTTGTCTCATGGTAATGCACAATCCCACCAATCACTTCCCAATTTTAATATTTTTTGTTGTTTGTGTAAGGGCATCAACAACCTACCTGGGTGGATGGAGATGCCTGGGGGAGCACCTTGGGGTGTGCCCAGGAGAATTGAATATTTTTTACTATTTTTAATTTTTTTAAAATTGCGAGTTACATTTGGATATTTTGAAATTTTATGCACTAAAACCCCTAAAAGTTTTTTTGTTATTGCACAAAACTTCCTGAGTGATATTTTTTCCCTTTAAAAATTACTTAAAATGATCAGGGGTAAAGTGCACTCATTTGTCAACTTTTAGGGGCCATTGTCATGTTTTTCAATTATAGGTGGAAAAGCGCGAAAATTTGACGTGAAAAAATCCCAAATATAAAGGAGACAAAATGAGGGAGAGAGGAAGTATGTTAATGTATTACACAATTTTATTTTCATGGAAAAATAGTTTAGTTAATTCTTGTCTAGTCACTTAATCTTGTTCATATACGTATTATTCTTACCAATTACATAACGTCCATTTAAGTATTGTAAGACCACAAGTGATTGGTCTAGTGGAAGGGACTACTCACTACAAAGTAGTGGACTCATGTTCGAATTCTTGTTGGGAGAGGTTTCCACTTTATGTGTCTGACGAGCCTCGAAACGGATTAAACCCTTGAAAAACAAAAAAAAAAAAAAAAAAATTTAAGTAGTGTAAGGTGTATAGTAATTTATTTGCACGCAAGTATTTTTATCTTGAGCCATTTTTATGAAACCCACAATTTATTTGACAAAAACAATAACTAATAAATACTGTTGAGGCATCAGAATTACGTTTTGAAAATAGTACATACATAACTTAATGCATCATTAATAAGGATATTAATTTGTATTGTATATGCGGATATTCCAAAGAATTGATGCCATTCTTGGTTGATCGAAGGTTGACCAAACTTAGAACACTCACTAGTCTAATCAGTGCCGGCTTAACCATAAGGCAAATTAGGCCAATGCCTAGGGCCCCCTCTTTAGAGGGCCCCCAAATTTTATAAATTTTCTCTTTTTAAGTTAATAATATTGTTTTGTAAATTTAATGGAGTAATATAGAAACTAAATATAATATGTATAAATTATCAAGAAATTTATGTTCTTTCGTACCATGGTATATGATTATCAATTCATGATAGACATTAATTATTCAAACTAATAGTAATATGCTACTAATGTGAATTCCTTATAAGATATTTTTTTTATAATTCATTATAAGATAATATTCACAATATAATCTAACACTATCTATGGTAAAGAAGTTTATGAAAACTAAAACGTGGGAATTGTATTTTTCACTAAATTTTTATCTGCTTTGGACATTTGGTATCAAACCTTTAAAAATACACATTTAATACTAAAATTGAAGGTCTTTTTCCATATTTTCTTTCTCTGTCAATTTTTGGGGGCCAAATTTTCTGTTCTTTTTATGACTGAAAATCTCTTGACGAGAGCTTTCTAATGGCACAAGTTTCAGTTCATGAAACATAATAAAAAATCTGCAGATAATTAACAAAGTTTCGGGACATTAATCAAAATTAAATCATATCTCATAATTAACAAGAAATCATGCCAAAATAATTTTCAGATATGATATAGGGCACATAAGCATGCTATGGTAAAAATTTTGAGCATAATTTTAAGCATACCAAAAATCACCATTAAAGCTTAAAAAGATGTGAAAAAAATGCTTCAATTTTGGTATTAAATGTGTCACTTTTTTTTTTTATAGTTTAGTACTAAATATCTAAAATAGGTAAAAATTTGATATGAAAAATACAATTCCCTCAAACTAAAACTAAGAAAATATATTAGTGATCGTCCAAGTCACAAAAGTATTTTTGTTTTAGTTACAAAAACAAAATATCAAGTTTAACATATGCCTTTGTTGTTTTATGGGGTAAAAAAATAAGTTTAAAGTATATATTTATTTGAGGGCCTCATTTTATAATTTTGCCTAGGGCCCCGAAAAAGCTAGGGCCGGCCCTGAGTCTAATTGATCCACAAATAATGTACATGATGAAAATAACAATTTCTAGTTTCTCTAGGAAAAATCAAATATATAGGATGAATTCGTCTTCATAATGCTTTTTTGTTTTTTGGGGAGGTGATTACAAAATTCATCGGCAAATCTATTCAAATACTAATACAATATAATATAGGCATGATTGTAAAAATCGTCCCAAACTAATCATTGATTTTGGATTTTTATCTCAAACTATTCAACTTGGCGAATTTCGTCCCGTAATTTAATATTCTTTTGGAATATCATTCCACCGTTAATTATAAGACGGAAATTACGCATTTGCCGTTAAATTATCACATGGCTGCTTACGTGTCATGACGTGGTAAATTTTAACATGAATAATTATATAATATTGCAGAATTCGTCCCAAATTAATTACAAGATTGAACCGTCATTTTCATTAAATTAGAAATTTAATTTGGGACTAAATTCATACAAAATGGTAAATTATTGGACAAAATTCGGCGAGTTGATATAGTTTGGGACGAAGAATCAAAATTAGTAATTAGGTTAGGACGATATTTCAAGCAAAATATTAAATTGTAGGACGAAATTCGGTGAGATAATATAGTTTGAGACGAAAATCCAAAATCACTAATTAATTTGAGACATTTTTTGTAATTTTACCTATAACTAGTATATGTCCCGTGCTATGCACGGGTTTTTTAAAAATATATATGTTAAGTATTTTGTTTTATGTTAGAAATATCTATTGTACGACATGGTTAAAATATATAAAATGAAAATAACAATATTTATATACAAAGAAAAATAATTTATTGAATATTAACAAATATATCACTCTAGACATCTAAGTTAAATAGGAATATTTACACACCATCATGGCATCATTGTTAAACTAATACCTGAATAATGAGCAAAAGCTATCTTAAAGTAATAATTTATTTATTCTCAATGTAAGCATTTTTTGGATTTCAGGTAAGAAAATGAATTATGAATTACTTTTTTTAGCCTAAAATAGATCGTCCCTTTGGAAGATGCGAGCATTCTTCAGACTAGTCAACAGTCAAAATAAATTTCACCGCACGAAAATGTGACCTTGCAAACTTCGGTGGCCACTGGGATGATAAAAATAAATGCACGATGCAGTAATGAAAAGACTCTCTCCCTTAACATTTTGATGCCATTTTGCTGAGTAATACATATATTTAAGTCAGAGTAGCATAATGATTAGTGTTAAATCTAAAATTAATATCAAAATTATATTTATACCTGGTCTTGGAGTTTTTTAAGATATATTTAAGTCAGAGTAGCATAATGAATACGTGCAATGATCCGAAATTTTTTAATCTGCATTGAGAAGTGTCAAAACAATCATACTGAACTATGATTACAACGAAAAATGAGAGGAATAACATACACCCTCATGATGTGATTATTTGGTGCCAATTTTTGGAGTGTAGATCCTCTGTACCACTTTTAGTGTACCACACTTGTGTATCACTAATAACTAATTGCCACTTGTACATTTGACAATTATTTTCTTAAAAAATTGTTCTAATATATATAAAACGACATAAGAATTAGTGGCATATAATACTTACCTCTTTGATTAATAAATAACACCTTTAAAATCTTATCAATTGTCTGCCTAAGATATCATTTACTCTACTGCTGTTATCATATAAACAGAACAAATTATAAACATTTGAAGACTTAAAATCTTGACAACAAAAAGTTAAAAAAAAGCTAAGTTTACCTCTCGATTACAAAATAAAAAACACCACCAAAATCCTCTAAATTTTCTACATATCCCTTTATGAAGAGTTGTTATCATAAGAATAAGAATCCAAACATTTAAGGACATCGCATAAAAATAAATCGAAAGAGCATAACATAATGAGTTATCTTAAGGAAAATATAAAAATTAGAAAGTTAATTTTTTAACCAAACCGCCAGCTTCATGCAATGTTGTGAACTCATTGAAGCTCCATTATGAATAGGGTTGTGTGGGATATATGTTTGGTCTAAAAGATACATAGACAAAATTAGATCAACAAAAAAAAAATACTAAAATATATAAAAGAAGTGGAAGAAAATGTACATTAGAAGAATAACAACTCAATTTCCGTAGATGCTATGTTGTGGTATGGAGAAATGACATGGAAGTTGTGTCAGATGTTATGTAGATGAGGAAAAAGCCATGAAAAATTGAGAAGAATATGGAAAAAAAAAAAAAAAAAAAAAGTAAAACATATTGAGAAGAAGATATGAAAAATTGAATTGTAAGTGGGTTTGAGATTTTACGTGGGTTTGGAGGTAGTTATATTATTAAGTAAAATAAAATAAATAAAAATAAGGAGAAAAACATGGGTTAAGGACTATATAGTGGGTTTGAAGGTGATTATAACCTGTATTAGGTTATTATTAAGTAAAATAAAATAAATCAAAATAAGGAGAAAATAGTATTTTGGTCAAAACAAATGAATTGAAGTCAAAGACCGCTGTGAAATATATTATAAGTAGATAGATATTTTGTCAACTTAACTAAAAAAAACCCACACTTTTTAATGTAAATTCAAGCTCCAGACCATTAGGTCTATTCTTGAAATAGTTTGGCCCAATTTGAGCTCATCTAAACGGGTCAAATCCAATTTGAGAATGTGTTTGGATATGTTCAAGAGATTTATCAAAACTTACTTGAGGTCTATAAATTTATTGATTGACACATGGCATATACTTTTAACATCATAAAATAATTGATTTGACATATAACACTTTTTTTTTTTTTTTTCCAAAATCAAAACAGCTAAACCTCAATTCAAATCATATCTAAAATTTTCAAGTTCATTAATTATTATGTTATTAATATTTATCATGTCATTATTTTATTGAAATCATTGTTCAAATTAAATTACAACAATTTTGCCAAAAATACTCAAACTAAATTTTAAAGGGATTTTTGCACGTCACCCCCCAATTTTTTTCAATTTTTGCACTTTCCCCCCCAAAACACATTAAATGTGACCATGCCCCCTTCTTTTATGTATTTTGTGCACTTACCCCCCCGAAAGGTCTTAAATGTGACCGTGCCCCCTGCTTTTATGTATGTTTGTGCACTTACCCCCCCGGAACATTTTAATGTGACTGTGCCCCCTGCTTTTATGTATGTTTGTGCACTTACCCCCCCCCCACCCCCATACCAAATTTCGGTCATATTTTTCACCGGAACTAAAGCACCTGCAAAGCACACAAAATTTAAGAGGGCAAAAGGGTAATATTACCAATGGTACGGCAACATTCCATATCCAGTTCCAATTCCTAGGTGACTTGATCTTTCGGTGTGTGTAATGAATGGGTCTCCATAAAAAAAGGAATAAGAAAACAACAAGAAATGTTGATATTGATTTCTCTAAATCATGAGTTTTGCATGAGAGAGAGAGACGATATGAATTTGTAAAATTGTCCATGATTCACTCAATTTCAGTAAATGGAGGAGAAATTGAGCCTAACTGAGATAAACCCTAATTTTTTTGCTCAATTTCAATTCACTTTTTTAACTGATGTTTAGGTTTTGTGGGAAATAAGGATAATTTTATCCTTTTGCCCTCTTAAATTTTGTGTGCTTTGCAACAGCTTTAGTTCCGGTGAAAAATCTGGCCGAAATTTGGTAGGGGGGATAAGTGCACAAACATACATAAAAGCAGGGGGCACAGTCACATTAAAATGTTCCGGGGGGGTAAGTGCACAAACATACATAAAAGCAGGGGGCACGGTCACATTTAAGACGTTTCGGGGGGGTAAGTGCACAAAATACATAAAAGCAGGGGGCATGATCACATTTAATGTGTTTCGGGGGGGAAAGTGCGAAAATTGAAAAAAACTGGGGGGTAATGTGCAAAAATCCCAATTTTAAAATCAAACTGAAACGAAATGAAACAAAATCCAACCAAATATTATTCGGGGTCTCAATTCTTTATCAGGTTAGACCTCCTCCACGATTGTTTTTAATGATGTAGTGGTAGTTGATTTATTTTATTCATATATTTTTACTAGTAATATTTATCTATTGCTCAAATAAATTTTGTTGGGTCAATTAAGTTGCAATTTTAGTCTAATTTCAACCCAAAATCATGACTAAGATTCTTAATTTTTTCAAATTATGTCACATGAGTCATGTGACTAATTAACTTTTGTGTAAATTAAAATTCACAATCACACCGAAAATTCTTGTGCAAGCCTGAATTGGTAAAATCCATCTAACAATCAAGCAAGTGTATTGCACTTTCGTTCTAGTTAATTTGGATTTGACCAAATCCAAACCCAATATAGATAAGAATTTCGAACGTTGAAATTTAAGTAGAAGCAATTTTCAAAGATTAACATGTCAAAATTTCATTGATCTGTTGCACGTTTTACTGTAAAACATAATACACCGGATGCATAAAATAATTGGTTCAAGAAGGATGAAAAGACAAAAACACCCTTGGCTCGAAAAAATAACCGCCAAACGGGAAAACCGTACAATGGAAGAATCCCAAAAATCCACTTCACTTGAATTCCAGGTAAAATAATGAGAAGGCGTCCGAGCAAAGATATCCTTTCGTGATCTCCTCTCTCCTCCAAATTTAATCTTCACAGTTTACTAATTCGTCTCAGCCACGTTCATAATTTATCTAATTATAACAAATTTCTTCTTTTTTGTGTGATTTTTTTCATTTCTCCGTCTTCATTTCTAAGATCTTCCCTTTTCACACAGGTACAAAATTTCTCCCAAGTTATCTTTAATTTCATCATTGTGAAGGTAATACTAATTATTAATTTCTAAAATGCAGTTCCTGCAAATGGTTGCATCTTCAACCATTTGAACCAATTCTGCATTTAACAGGTTGATTTAATTAACATTTTTATGCATTCTTTCAGATTTTGTTAATTGTAATTTTTTCTCTCTTATCCTTCTAAGAAATATTAACAAGAGGAGAAGTGTAGAAGATGATTGGGAATTTCATCACCAGGAGTTTAGTGTATGTAGTTTCCTTTAAATCATTGCCATTGCTTTTTCTTTTTTTTCGAATGCAATATTTTTGCTCTAATGAAAATCTGTTTTTGAATTAATTTAGGTTTTTTATGATTATGTTTTGGACAGATTGGTTCTGGGATATGCATATCCTGCATTTCAGTGTTTCAAAACTGTAGAGAAAAACAGAGTTGAAATTCCAGAACTTCGATTTTGGTGTCAATATTGGTAAGTACTTAGTTTCAAATATGCCTATAATTCATGAAAACTGAAGTTTTTTTCCCCACATTAGTCCCTGCTAAGAGTTATTTGTGTCACTTTGGTCTTTTTTGAGTTGAACATGGGGGAGTCGATGTCACGTGAATTGCAATAGAGGTTTTATTTGGAACTTAAGTGTAACACTATCGCAACAAATGAACAAAAATATCCTCACGTGTAAGTCACTGGATATCGGAATCTTCATTTTCAGCCTGAAAAATGGCCCAAATGAAACTTAAGAGTGACGACTCTATAAAAAGTTAATGATTTGGACTATAAGTGATGTTTACCCTTTTAACGAGGTAATGACCTATTCCAACCAAACAAGCTTGTTAGCTGGTCTAAATTTTAAAAAAAATTAACATCTTTCTCTGTATAATTATATTTCATGGCATGATTATACAATTTTTAGTAATTTTTAGTAATTTTTATTCTCTAGTTGTATGGTATCTTATATAGAATCTGACATTTATGAGCTACTGTACCTCTATATTCTTATGAATCTTTAATACAGTACTTGTTAGTTGTTACTGGTGGTGGATGATGTGACTCTTCAAATAAATTCAAGATAATTAACTTTTAGATCATTAAGGTAAAAATTGACCACTAATAATAATAAGGTCTTCTTCATTGTTTTGATGTTCTGTTAGTACATTTTTTTGGTAATAAGTTCCTAAATCTTAAGGTTCTATTTAGATGGATTTTGGTTCGGTTTCACTTGGTTTTGGTTTCGAAGAAAATGTTTTGGATGGTTTCAGTAAAACCTTTGAAACACCATTTAAATTGGGTATGAATGTCGACTCAATACTATCAAATGTCTACAATTTTGATTTTGCAGGATACTTGTCGCGGCGATAACAATTTTTGAGAGAATTGGTGATATATTTGTTTCATGGTATGCACGGTTGAACTATGTACTCATCGCTTTTTCCCTTGTTAAATCGAATTGTCTGATTTGGTTTTTCACTTTGATGAATAGGTTACCAATGTATGGTGAAATGAAGTTGGCACTCTTCATCTACTTATGGTATCCAAAAACAAAGGTAAAAAGCATATTCCCCTCCTCATCAATTTTTGTTATCATTTTGCAAATACAATACCAAACCAATTATTCAAATTTTCACATTAATTTGTTCTTTCTTGAAAAAACAGGGGACTGGCTATGTATATGAAACTTTCTTGCGGCCTTATGTGTCAAAGCATGAGACAGACATTGATAGAAGCCTACTGGAATTTAGAGAAAGAGCTTGGACTTTTGCAATTTTTTACTGGCATAACTTTACAGAACTTGGCTCCACAAAGATCCTCCAATTTCTTCAATTTGTAGCTTCTCAATCTGGAAGAATTACACAGCCCACCCCTGAGGTATCCCATTCTTCCCAATTTGCACCTATTAAATTTTTTGTAGAGATTTGTTGCTTCAAAGATCCTACTATTTGTTTTGATTTTTAATGAGTTTAGACAATATTTTTTTTATTTTTAAAATCCCTACTCTCGGAAAATTCAATTTAATGACCCAAATTCTTTTCGATTTTGCAGAATGTCGAAAATCAACAAACCAATCTAACTCCTCCTCCACCGCCAACTCCGCCTACCACACCTTCAAGGATAATAAGGAGGAGCAAGTCTGATAAGAGGCGGCCGCCCATTCCGCCTCCTGGACGCTCACTGTCTAACCTTAGCCAATCATCACCAAGATCCGAGTCCATTCGAGTTCATCTACATAACCAAACGCAATTTATCCGACCCGAAGATGTCCTCATTCCAGATTCGGATAATGATAAAAATGGATTAGAACCAAAGTCAGGTGCAGAAGATGATGTACATTCTGCCAGGCTTAGACTTAGGCGTTTCATAGATGGCAAATCATCACAAGAAGCACAAAATTGAAAATAGTTGTAAAATAGTGTGAAGATTGTACTGGCGAGTTCAAAATTTATTCATTTTCATTTTCCTTTTCCTTTTTTGTAGTTACAAATTTTACCACCAAATTTGAACCATATGGTGTTTGCAGCAATTTTAATCAAAGAAATAGAAATTTGTCATTCATTCATTCATTTTGGTGTGTGAATTTCAATCATCAATCATCAATCATCAATCATCCATCATCAATCATCAATCAATACTAGTAGAAACTTCTAGAGGTCACACAAAGCACGTTGTGGACCGTTGTTATCTGGAGCCGCGGATCCGGATGAAACGGAGCGTCCAATCGAGGATCCGAACAACGTTGGCGCGGATTAAGTCAATGACGGCGGTGAAGCGCGGCCAGAAACGGTGGAAGAAGTTGCCGCCGGTGGAGCCTGGAGAGGTGGACTTGGGCTGAAGGTAGGCCCAGGCGGCCTGCTTGACTAGGCGGTTTCTGATGCAGATGTCGGAGGCGGGCTGGGTCCGATGGGCCGGGCTGAGCTTGGGGGAGTTGACCGCAACAGAGGGGAGAAGGTCCTTTAGCGAAGTGTAGCTGTGGGAAGCAGGCTTGATTGATAGAAGCTCCAACTCATCGGATGGAAATGAGTATGATGAGGAGGAGGAGGCGGATGTGGTGGTGGTGGAGGAGGAGGAGTTGTGGTTGGGGAGAAGGCCGAGAGCTATGGAGGTTGAGATGGAGTTGCGGCGTCGGAGAAGTTGTTGCGGCGTTGAAACGCCGTCGTTCATGGCGGCGAGTCAGATTTTAGAGAGAGAATAATCCTTTTTCTTTTTGTGATTGTTTAGTGTGTGTTTTGGTATGTTTATATTTGTGGCGGCCGATTTGGGTTATGGTAAGCAAGCTGAGAGCGTATTATTTGGGTTTCTATTTTTTATTTTTATTTTTTGGGTTTATGGAGTGAAGCAATTATTGGCGTATGTGGATTTTCGGCTCCTTTTATTCTTCACCATTTGTTTATTGCTTGTGATTTGTGTGATACTTTTTTGTTTTTGTTTTTGAGAACGTGTGATTTGTGTGATACTCCTCACCTCTTTTGAGGAAGAATTTGTGCACTCTCTCTTTCTTTATTTGTTATTAACTAGATTAATTAATATACCTTATTTGGTAAGAGAGTGTTTTTATTTTTAATAAATAAAAAATTATAGTAATCTATCTACTTGTACATTTATATAATTGTGTCGAATAATTTCATTCAGTCTCTCAAGTTTAACCAATAACTGTGAAAGCTAAAGCGGTAATGTTGACAATTGAATTGGCACAAACTCACATATGGAATAAAGTCACTCTGGAGCTTCGGGTTCTCTCGTGAGTTTGTAACCATAGTCGATGACATCAAACACGCAACAAAAAAGTTTGAGACGTATAAAGTTTGCCATATTATTATCGAAAGGGAATTAAGCAGCGGATGAGATTGCTAAATTACCAAGTAGGGAAGGGAGATTTCATTATTTATAAAAAAAAATATATATATAATTATGAGAGATATTGTGATTAAAAATTATAATGTGATTTACCTAATACTAATTCTTTTGGAAATTGAGAAATTTGTATTATATTTTCATTGACCTGCAAATGCTAATTTAAAGATTTTTTCTTTCTCTTTTTAATATAAATACATATATGTATATCATATCAATATTCAAGTTTTATTTTATCTAATGGAAGCATCATAATTCCTCCCGTGATTGTGCACATCGTAATGGGTAAAACTTGGTGTGCATCATAATGTCCCATAGAATAGTCATGACTCATACATTGACTTGATAAACAAATCATAATAATGCTAATTTAAAATATTAGTAACAAGTTAAAGAGAATTCTTTAGTTTTGTGAGTATTGACTTTTAAAAATAATAACAATTTATGAAAGCAATATTTTTTTTTTTGGGTAGAATATTTCAAATTGGGGGGCTGCGTGGGACTCCATTAAGTTAATTTTATTAGGAGGAAATTATCAAAGTTGGAAAGTTCTTGGGGATATTTATTTTGGTGAAGGGTATATTACATACACTTTACAGTTGTTTATACTTTATATATATTTAATCATTATTATTAGAAGGTTAGTTGTTATACACATCAACATAACTAATATATATTACGGTAAAAAAAGACACTAAACATAATACTCATTGGCCCATCTAGAAAGAAGATATATATAATACTCTACGTCTCTTCCTTTAAAGGAAGCAATTTTCTCTTCCTCTTTTAGTTCGATTTCAAATTTATTTTGTTTTCTATTTTTGTCCTTATTTTGCTTCAAGATGGCAAGTAGGTGATGTTATTTTAGAGTACATTTTAGCTTTAAGCCCACAATAGTTAAGTTGGACCAGCCCATGGAGTAAACCATATTTAGAAATTAGAACTATGATAAAATATTCCAAATACTTGGAGCCTGTTTGTTTGGCATTTCCCAAAAAAAATTCGTGTTTGGGAAATGCCAAATAAACATATTTTCGATTTTCTGAAATAAATTTTTCATCTCTCAATTTTCTCAAAATACTTTCTCAAAATCCAAACAAACAACAATTTTTCTTATCTCTAAACAAAACATATACAAATTCTACTCTGATTTGACATAAAGTAACATATCTCTTACACAATTTATCTCATAACAAACATGATTTGACATAAAGTCTTACACATCTTACACCTACAACCTAATTCTTCAAAAAAAAACATACATCTACTTTATTTCTCAAACCACTCTCTCAAAACTCAAACAAACAATATTACGCAAATCGAGATTATTTCATAAACCTCCACTACTCTCCCAAACTACTTTCCGAAACACCAAACAAACAGACCCCATTGGTGGAAATTAAGATTTTGTATGAATCTGATTCATGGAAGGATTGCATTATAATGTGCTTTTGTATAAGAAATTTTATGAAGATCTATACTGATCTACAAGAAGTTGCTGTTTACAAGGACTTTAGCACTACCTCCTTGGTTATGTTTTGCTTAGTTAAATATTTCAAAAAAATTTAAGACTTACCGGCAACTTCAAAAATCAACTTAGTTAAAACATATTTTTTTTAACAAATATATTTTATTTTATTAATTCAACTATTCACTTCAATAACAAACCTCTCTTCTCTCAACTCCACTTTAACATGTTCAATGCGCCTCAAATGAGATGAACCTTGAAAAACAAAAAATAAAAAAGTAGCATGAATTTTGGATCTTTGATGATTTATTAAAGTCGATTGAATTGAGCTATGAAACTGATATATGTTAACCAATTAAAATTAATCCAACTGGGTTTTTTGACCAAATAATATGAAATCTACACCATCTTCTCATAAGCAAGATGATTTCTTCCAATAGCACCACGCAAACAGGTAAAACACTAATCCATACTCAACAATCAGAGCAAGAGTGATACATATAACAATAATCCACACATCCTTAAAAGCACAAAAGTAGTAGCTACATTAAACGAAATACCATTGTTCCACTTTTATCTGGAAAAAGAGTTAAAACACCAACTTCTAAACAGAAATAGAAAATAAAACCAGCACAAACAAGAACACCACAATTGTACGCTTTTCCATATCATCTCACCAGGAAAACGAAAAACCACTTATCCTCAGAGACCACCACCTCGGAGGCGAAGCACTAGGTGGAGCGTCGACTCCTTCTGAATATTATAATCCGCAAGAGTGCGCCCATCTTCGAGCTGCTTCCCAGCAAAGATCAGCCTCTGCTGATCAGGCGGAATCCCTTCTTTATCCTGTATTTTTGCCTTCACATTATCGATAGTATCAGAACTCTCAACCTCCAAAGTGATCGTCTTCCCCGTCAAAGTCTTCACGAATATTTGCATCCCTCCCCTCAATCGCAGAACCAGATGAAGAGTCGACTCCTTCTGAATGTTATAATCTGCAAGAGTCCTGCCATCTTCAAGTTGCTTTCCAGCAAAGATCAATCGCTGCTGATCCGGTGGAATACCTTCTTTATCTTGAATCTTTGCTTTTACATTATCAATCGTGTCTGAACTCTCAACTTCTAAAGTAATAGTCTTCCCAGTCAAGGTTTTTACAAATATCTGCATCCCACCCCTCAATCGCAACACCAGATGAAGGGTCGACTCCTTCTGGATGTTGTAATCTGCAAGAGTTCTTCCATCTTCAAGTTGTTTACCAGCAAAGATCAATCGCTGCTGATCTGGAGGGATCCCTTCCTTGTCTTGAATCTTTGCTTTGACATTATCAATAGTGTCAGAGCTTTCAACTTCCAAGGTAATAGTTTTTCCAGTCAAGGTCTTTACAAAGATCTGCATCCCACCTCTCAATCGCAACACGAGATGTAGGGTAGATTCTTTCTGAATATTGTAATCCGCGAGGGTCCTTCCATCCTCAAGTTGTTTCCCAGCGAAAATCAATCGTTGCTGGTCTGGAGGAATACCTTCTTTATCTTGAATCTTAGCTTTGACATTATCAATAGTGTCAGAGCTTTCAACTTCCAAGGTAATTGTCTTTCCAGTCAAGGTCTTTACAAAGATTTGCATCCCACCTCTCAATCGCAAGACGAGATGGAGGGTTGATTCTTTCTGAATATTGTAATCCGCGAGGGTCCTTCCATCCTCAAGTTGTTTCCCAGCGAAAATCAATCGTTGCTGGTCTGGAGGAATACCTTCTTTGTCTTGAATCTTAGCTTTGACATTATCAATGGTGTCAGAGCTTTCGACTTCCAAGGTAATAGTCTTTCCAGTCAACGTCTTTACAAAGATTTGCATCCCACCTCTCAATCGTAACACGAGATGGAGGGTTGATTCTTTCTGAATATTGTAATCAGCTAGGGTCCTCCCATCTTCGAGTTGTTTTCCAGCAAAGATCAATCGTTGCTGATCTGGAGGGATACCTTCTTTGTCCTGAATTTTTGCTTTGACATTGTCGATTGTGTCCGAGCTTTCAACTTCCAGTGTAATGGTTTTTCCAGTAAGAGTCTTCACGAAAATTTGCATACCACCACGGAGGCGGAGAACAAGGTGGAGAGTAGACTCCTTTTGGATGTTGTAATCTGCAAGGGTTCGGCCATCTTCGAGCTGTTTCCCAGCAAAGATTAGTCTTTGTTGGTCTGGAGGAATACCTTCCTTGTCCTGAATCTTAGCTTTGACATTGTCAATGGTATCAGAACTCTCTACCTCGAGAGTAATAGTCTTGCCAGTTAGAGTCTTAACAAATATCTGCATCTGAAATTTCAAAAAACAAAACAATTCATGAAACGATCAAGACAAATTTAAGCAATCTCCTGAATGATCCAACAATTATAGGCATATTTTCTCACTTTCAATTTTGTAAGCCCTAGCTAGTGTTCTAGGTAAATTTTATACAGTAAGCTCCCCCAAATCTATTCAAAGAAGATAACCAAGGTTATTAATCATCATAAGATTTGAATCAAATAAATCTGGAAGATGCTAATTGATTAATCGTGTAGAAAACCTAGATTTCAATATCTCGTATAAATTCTTATCAAAGAAGATCGATAGATCAGATTCACAATAAGACAACGAAGAAATCTAAATAAGTGATTCCTAAACGCACAGCAAAATCCAATAACCCTAGAGAAATTACCATCCTATTTTACGGAAACACTACATCTATTAATAAATATCACCAGCAGATCCAATTAAAACACGAAATAATCGAATATGAAATTAGAAAAGCATATAAAGAAGGCTTACCTTTGAAGAAAATTTTGGAGAGAAGAAATGCAAAGAGGAACAGAAGAATAGAATAAATCTTTTTTTTTTTTTTTCTGAAGAGAAATTGTAATTGTTTGTGAATGGGGTGATGGGTTGGGTTCGCGTGCTTATATACAGGTAGGGTAAGCCGACTTACGCGATAGAAACGCAAGTCATGACGAAATAATGGCCTCAAATCTCAATCAAATCAATACCTAACGTAATTGCGTAGATTTTTATTACCAAAGACAAGAATGGGTCTTTTTTCATGACTCCACGATATTCTAGACTTTTAATTCTTATGCCTAATTCAATGTATTAAGATTCCTATTTAAATTAGAAATAACAAGTATAAAATTTAGTTTGATTTAATTTATCAAAATATTATAGGCCTGCTTCTTTGATATTCGAGAAAGTAGTTGAAATTAATGAAATAATCTCGATTTGATTTGTATAATATTATTTGTTTGGACTTTGGATTTCGAGAGTTATTTGAAAAATAAAGTAGGTGTAACTTTTCTCCAAGAGTTATGTATGTGTAAGACTTTATGTCAAATCAGGTTTGTTATGTGATATAAATAAGTTATTTTATGTCAAACATAGTAGAATTTAAATAAGAAAATTATATTTTGTTTGATTTTTTAGAATAGTTTGAGAAATTGAAAAATAAAAAATTTATTTCAGAAAATTATTTATTTGGTATTTTTCAAATACAAAATAACTTTGAAAAACACCAAACAAACCAAATACATTTACATAATGTATTATTTTGATAAGTAAGTATTATTCATAAATATTTTGACCATATCACATGTTTTCTGAATCTCAAATGCACACGCCTATAATAATCTAAACATAATTATAACTTTTCAATCCATTAAATAAATTCAATGTATATAATATACACACCCCTTAATAGCAAATTAGCAATCCAACGTTAGGGGTGATGTAGGTCGTTTTCATTCAAATTTAGGAGAAAAATGGTAAAGTAATTTTATTAGGGCCAGACAATAAGATAACACTGGCCTTGAATTGATAACTATTTGGACTAAAATGAAGAAACTGAACTTATCATTATAAGCCCATTTAACAGATATTTTAAAAAGAAATAATAAGATCTACTTTATGGGCTCATTATCCTTCCCTCTGGGTTTAAATCAGGCCTAACCCAATTAATAGCCCAAGGGGAAAAAATAAGCGTAATCTCCCAAACCAAACACTACCTTTTCTCCTTATTGAGATCGTGCATTAAAATGGCGGGAATACAATAAACCCTCCCCTAATCCATTCCTTTTTATTCTCTCCAGTCTCGTAGACTATCACTTGGCTTTTTACAGACAGTATTACAAGCAGAGAAATGTATGGGAACAACAGCACATTTGATGGCAACGCCGCCTTCTCAGGTGGCGGTTTCATGCCTTCTCAGGCCACTCAAACCGCCGATCATGGTTTCTCTCCCGCTAAGGTGCGCTCATGAAATTGCACAATTTCCTTTTTATTCATCCTTTTGCAATTTAGTTTAACCCTAACTGGTTCATTTCTTGCTTTAATAAAACCCTAATTTGCGTTTTTAGGTATGGATTTTTTTGTATTTTCCCTCAATTATTTTTTATTGAGTACCGAATTCTGATATAGTAGTGTGTAATTATGCAGAATCGGGACACACAGTCTTTACTTCCATTAACCGTGAAGCAAATAGTTGAAGCCTTTCAAGCGAGTGATGAGAAAGCGGATTTCCAAATTGATGGTGTTGATGTGAAGAATGTGCGGATTGTTAAATAAATATTGTTTTGTTATTATATAGGTTAGCTAATTTTCTAATTCTATAAGATTGCTGTGTTATAGGTTAAATTGGTGGGCATTGTGAATGAGAAAACTGAAAAGGTGTCTGATGTTACGTTTTTGCTTGATGATGGAACGGGTCGCATTACTTGCCATAAATGGTATTATGTTGGGACTTATTTTTTCTTTTGTTCATGGTGAACTAGAATGTTATATGATAGTGCTTGAACTTTTAGGCTCAATATGACCTGTTTGTGTTTCTTTGTAAATTTTAGGGTACATGAGGTAGCCGATACCAAGGAATTGGAGCTACTAAAGTAAGACTATTTTCAGTTTGTTATGTTCTTTTCTTCAGGGTTACTCATATTCGCTTCTGACTTGGCTTTTTGTATGTTTTTTTAATTAGCAATGGCATGTATGTAAAGGTTCATGGTCACTTGAAGGGATTCCAAGGCAAAAAAGAATTGGTGGTTTACTCTGTCAGGTATAGGTTCATATGGACTTGTTCATGATGAATTTCTTTTTCTGCTTGTCTTGCTCCGCGAGACAATTGATGAGGAAAGCATACATCTTGTTTCTTGTCAAGGCATGTAACGAGTATGATGTAAGATTATATCTATCCCAACACAAGCACACTCACAGGCATCCACATATTTACGTTAACAAAAGTAGGATGCTGGTGGGGCTATACTTTAAATAAAAATACTGAGTTAACAACCATCCCAAGCCAGTGGCAGAAATGGCACATTTGAGTTTATAGATTTGTTAATGAGAACTGGACCCAGGTTGTTGATCTCGGGAACTTATAGGAGATTGAGTCTTTATGAAACAGGTTACGGTTAGTATTTATGAGACAGATTGCATCTATGTGTTAGTAACTTGTTATTGTAGCTCTGATCTTAGATTTGGTTTCGTTTGGGCAGAAGGATGATAAATTAGTAATCATGATGAGATGTCTGAAAACAATCTTCTGAGTTCTGACTCTTCTTGACTCGGATTCTTCAGCTAGAGCATATACGTCGTGATTTCACTAACTCATTCAACCTCATGCCATCTTTTACTAACTAAGTTTATTATGTTTCCGTCATCTCAAATCATGTTGCCAAAACTTCCCACCTTTTGCTTGAAGCCTCAATATATTATCTCTTAGGGAGCAAATCTACTGGTATTAATGAACAGTTTTAAAGAATCTACCATAATGAGGCTGCTTTCCATGTACTATTCTCTGAAAAATTGCTCTAATTACATCCATCCGTTTTTCTTTTTTTTTGATAATTCAATTAGATCCATCTTCACCATGTTTAATAAGTATCTAATTTACAGAAATATATATGATGACTGCTCTGTGGCATTTGCATATCTTTTAATGACTCAGGAACTGGGTTGAGCTCCATATGTCCTTGGGAAGACTTGGTTTCCCTCTCTAACTTAAAGAACCAAAAATTCCATTGCAAAAAGAAATTATTATTCTCTTCTTTTAGTTGTTCCAAAATCTCTCTGCTTCTCTATTGGATAAAGTTTTTGCAAATTATGCAGATCAATCTAGAAAAAGAACCATATGAATTGAGATTTGAGAACTCAATACGTTATGGTCTTAGATCTCTGTAGTTGTGATAGATTTATTTGACCATGTACTTATTTTACACTTTTATTATTATTGCCAGGATTACCATCTATGCCCCCAATAAAGTTATCAACTGACTCATGGTCCTTAATTACAAGTTTCTTGGAACTTTTTGTTCTCAGTTCATGTTTCTTCCATCACTGACTTATGCATTGCTGAGCTGGCTGTCAGCAGATAGTCTAAATAAGATTCATTGCATAGAAGGATTTTAAGTATGTTGATTTTCTACTATCTGTGACAAGAAACAATCTGGGAAAAATCTTATCTCATATTACTGTTATTCAGTTTTTCAAGGATATTTAACAGTTATTATGCTTTAGTGATTACCTATTAATTACACCAGTATTTAAGGTGTGTACAAGACTGTGTAGTTATATTCTTGTATTTTTTTTGTTACATTATTGATTTAGAATTTAATCAACATATGCTGTTAATATCAGGCCTGTCACAGACTATAATGCGATTGCGCACCACTTTGCTGAATGTATCTATGTTCACTGCTACAATACAAGGCTTAGGGTATGGTGTAAACTGATTGAGTTTATCATGGTTTGGATAAATGTTATGAAACATCATATTTGTGTTTATATTGAGGCTTTATCTGCCTTTTCCGCTTTGTAGTTTTTGCCGGATGCTGGTCGAATACAAGGTCATATGACAAATTCCGCAGTTAACACCTCTTCAAAGGGATACCAAGCTACCCCGTCAAATCATGTACGTGTAAACTGATTTTCTACTACAAATTTCTAAGTTATTATCCTTGTCAATCACATTAGTTTATGGTTTGATCTATTCCTCAATTTTCAGTTTCCAATGAATAAGGGTGGAGCAAAGGGCCTTGATGAACTTGTTCTTAACTATTTGCGGCAGCCATCATGCATGTAAGTTATATTAAATCTTGATCCATTTGCATGTGTCTTTTCTTCACTTCACTTGTTTGAAAATTCTCGTAAGCTTGCTCATGGATATTTTGGCTGTATTTCCTCTCAAGTGCTAGGACACACGCACATTGGATAAATGCATTATTACTTGAGAGTAAAATTGTGTTGTATATGCATCACTAATTCATTTAGAAGATTTTCCTACAAGCTTTATATCAAGTAAATGTTCCAAAACCACTTAAATTTTCTGCATTTTATTTGCATATCTAATTCTTTGATTAGCATACTAAGAGAGGTTAATCTACTCTAGTTGAACTATTGGAGTAATAAAAATCACATGATCATGCCATATGGCATAAGTATTCTAAAAACATAGTGAAATAATTTAAAACATTCCGGGCTCTCTTTATATTTTATTATGAAAGTTTTGTATTGATTCTGCACTCAAGCACGTATAATTCGACAATGTTATGATTAATATCAAATTATCACTGGTGAGTGGGGAGAGGAAGTTAGGGTTATGGTTCTTTTTGCTTTTAGCTCTGGGGCAATCTGTTATCAGATTTATGTGCTCTTGAGTTCCTTTTACTCGGGAAGTCTTGTTTTTAGTAATATGCTGCTAAGTTTTCTCTCTAGTGGATACTCTGTTAAAGTATTACCTATAATTAGGTTCCTTGAGTAAAATCACTTTTAGTATTGAAGTTGTTTCATGAGTGTATTTCTTCTGTGCTCGTAATTTTGCCACTTAGGGTTCAGCTACATTTTCAAACCCTTACGAGTTGCTTCACTGTTTTTGTGTTCTGAGAACTTGCCATGCATTACTGCAAAGAGCTCAAGCATTTGCAAGAAAGTTATTTCTTCAACCTGTTAATTATATATTGTTAATTATAAGTTTTTAAGATAACCTATTAATTATATATTGTTGTGCTAGCAAAAAACCAAAAGGTTTTAGGTGGTCTTTTTAGTTCCCTCCTGTCGAGTTATGTTATTGCAGAAAGTTATTCCTTCAACTTTCCTCTTCATTGAATTACTTGCAAGTAAAATAATTCCAGGAAATAAACTGAATATGAATGAATTTAATGCACTTTTTAAATGGCGGTATTAAAGGGATTACGTGAATCTTTGATGGGCTGCATTGCCTACAAATGTAATCTTTGGATAACGAGAAGTCGGTTCTGGAATTTGGAGGTTCTTTACTAAAAGCTTGATGGTATTTGTTGCATATATACCATCATATATTCATATGTATTAATGAGTTATTCTTTTTGCAATGTGAATCCTGCATTCTTTCTCATGAAGTAACTAGTTTGATTGATGGGCACCAATTTTTCATGAAACTTATGTTTGTTTTAGACCTTAGTTAAGTTGATTGAATGTTGCAGAAATAATGAAAAAGGAGTCCATCGTATCGAGCTTGCTAAGCAACTAAATATGGATCAGACTCAGATCTCGTAACTGCTCTGCTCTCTCGTACATAAACACACACAAAAGACCCCATGTACATTCACATTCTCTCTCGAAAAATGTATTCATTCTTTGTTTTTCTCTTGAATTGGCAGTGCAGCTATTGAGGCATTGGATTCAGAAGGTCTAATTTACTCGACAATTGATGATAATCACTACAAGTGCACACTTTAAATTCGAAATTTTATGCCTGATAATTTCATATAAGTGTAGGGTCTTCGGTGAATCTTAAATGAACCTATTTGGCATGCTTTTAGTTTTTTTATTTCTGTTGCTTTTGTAAGGATAAAAAAACAATTTATGTGAAGAACTAGGAATCTAGAGTATATCCGCCTTCTTTTGTTTTGATGTTTATTTAATTTTCCTTTAAAGTTGGAGTTAATTTGGTTGTTGTCAATGGTTTGGGTTTTTATTTGAATCCGCTCACAAAACAAGTGTATTTTAATTTTTTGTTTTGTTTTTTGTGAAATGCAAGATTACAACAGAACACTCTCTAACATAAATTAAATTAATGTTGTATTGTAGGGTTAAAATGTTAATAACGTTTATTACATATGATTTATTTTGAGGAGGAACTACCCACTTGCTAGTTGTTGGTCCCTCCATCAGCAAAATCATAAATCTAAAAATTGCGGAAGTGTTAGTGAAATTCCATTGATAATACATGGTGATTAATTATTGTGTATTTGAAACAAATAATCACCTTTTCTTAATTAATACCAAGATTTTGTGACCACTCTGAAAGGAAAAAGATGGAGGGAATTCAAATCCACTTTTGCAGCTAGGGCTTATCGATCTTTAATTTAATATTAATTGAACATAATAACCTTAGGTATGCAACTCACCAAATATGAATTTAATTGCTTAATTACCAGATTTTCTGAGAATTTTAATAACTTGAGGTGCTAAATTCGAAACTAGAACTAAAGGTCAAATTAAATAATTTGTTTATATTAATTATATATTTGACATTTTAGATTCAAAACGTAATTATAATTATCAAGTGCTTTACGGGTGCTTGCAATCGTCTTTGGGAAGTCAGAAGCAACTTTTTGGCTTCCAAAAATAATTTGGAAATGTTTGTAGATTCAAAAATTGAGTTTGCTTATGCTAAAAATAAGCAATTCAATGGAGTTTGGCTCGTTGGTGGCATTTTTAGAAGCAATTTGGGACATTTTTATCATTCAAATTCAATCGATATTCTAATTATACCCCTTAATTTATTCACATAAAAATCAACTAATTTTTTTTTAATCGCGATAATTAATTAAATTGATTCTAAAAGATAGTGTAAATTAGGGATGCGGATATAGTAACCTCAATTTTCAATGAAGAAGATAGTTCTTGCATACTCTCGAGCCCATTGAGCTTCGATAATCATGAAGATCGAAGAATTTGGAACTATGACCTCTTCTCCGATCGGAGCGCTAATTATGTTGCGGTAAGAATATGATCAAGGGAGTATGACACATTGGGGAATGGGGGCAGCAAGCTCGTCTACCGTTAATTTGTACGAATGGAAATGGCTTTGCTCCTTGAAAATCCCTAGTAAGATCAAGATTTTTTTTATAGAGCATGCAAAAATCTGTCTTGGAAAGTCCCTCCTCCTGGGTTCATTAAAATTAATTTCGATGAAATTAGAATTTGGAGCCCACAATTATACAGTCCCAAACATAATGGGCCATAAATAGAAATAGCTTTTTTTATTTGCTAAATAGAAATAAGATTCAATGTATTTAATATACACACCCCTTAATAGCAAATTAGCAATCCAAGGTTAGGGTGGGGGTGATATAAGTAGGGCTGTAATCGAGCCGAGTAGTACCGCACGACACACTGTTCAAGCTTGGTTTCATTTTTATCGAGCTTGAAATTTTGTCTTTGAGCTTGGTTTGATTTTCAATCGAGCCGAGTTCAAACGAGCTTTTATCAAACGAGCTCGAGTCGAGTATCGAGTAACTTGATATTTTACATGTATTTTTTTAATTTTTAGCTTATCGAGTCGAGTTCGAGCCGAGCTTCAAAAGTTATCAAACGAAAAAAGATGTTCAAGCTTGTTTGATTAGTGTGACGAACCAAGCTCAAACGAACTTTTATTGAACGAGCTCGAATCAAATATCAAGTACCTTGATTTGATTTTCAGCCCTAGACGTAGGTCGTTTTCATTCAAATTGAGGAAAAAATGGTAAAGTAATTTTATTAGGGCCAGACAAAAAGATAACACTGGCCTTGAATTGATAACTATTTGGACTAAAACGAAGAAACTGAACTTATCATTATAAGCCCATTTAACAGATATTTTTTTAAAAAAATAATAAGATCTGTTGACTTCGCCTTTATAGGCTCATTATCCTTTCCTTTGGGTTTAAATCGGGCCTAACCCAATTAATAGCCCAAGGGGAATAGTTAAGAACCAAACACAGACTTTTCTCCTTATTGAGAACGTGCTTTAAAATGGCGGGAATACAATAAACCCTCCCCTAATTTCCATTCCTTTTTATTCTCTCCAGTCTCGTAGACTATCACTTGGCTTTTTACAGACAGTATTACAAGCAGAGAAATGTATGGGAACAACAGCACATTTGACGGCAACGCCGCCTTCTCCGGTGGCGGTTTCATGCCTTCTCAGGCCACTCAAACCGCCGATCATGGTTTCTCTCCCGCTAAGGTGCGCTCATGAAATTGCACAATTTCCTTTTCATTCATCCTTTTGCAATTTAGTTTAACCCTAACTGGTTCATTTCTTGCTTTAGTTAAACCCTAATTTGCGTGTTTAGGTCTGGCTTTTTTCGTATTTTCCCTCAATTATTTTTTATTGAGTACCGAATTCTGATATAGTAGTGTGTAATTATGCAGAATCGGGACACACAGTCTTTACTTCCATTAACCGTGAAGCAAATAGTTGAAGCCTTTCAAGCCAGTGATGAGAAAGCTGATTTCCAAATTGATGGTGTTGATGTGAAGAATGTGCGGATTGTTCAATAAATATTGTTTTGTTAATATTTAGGTTAGCTAAATTTCTAATTCTATAAGATTGCTGTGTTATAGGTTAAATTGATGGGCATTATGAAAGAGAAAACTGAAAAGGTGTCTGATGTTACGTTTTTGCTTGATGATGGAACGGGTCACATTACTTGCCATAAATGGTATTATGTTGGGACTAATTTTTTCTTTTGTTCATGGTGAACTAGAATGCTATGTGATAGTGCTTGAACTTTTAGGCTCAATATGACCTGTTTGTGTTTCTTTGTAAATTTTAGGGTACATGAGGTAGCCGATACCAAGGAATTGGAGCTACTAAAGTAGGACTCTTTTCAGTTTGTTATGTTCTTTTCTTCAGGGTTACTCATATTCGCTTCTTACTTGGCTTTTTGTATGTTTTTTTTTTTAATTAGCAATGGCATGTATGTAAAGGTTCATGGTCACTTGAAGGGATTCCAAGGCAAAAAAGAATTGGTGGTTTACTCTGTCAGGTATAGGTTCATATGGACTTGTTCATGAAGAATTTCTTTTTCTGCTCGTCTTGCTCCGCGAGACAATTGATGAGGAAAGCATACATATTGTTTCTTGTCAAGGCATGTAATGAGCATGATGTAAGATTATATCTATCCCAACACAAGCACACTCACAGGCATCCACATATTTACGTTAACAAAAGTAGGATGCTGGTGGGGCTATACTTTAAATAGAAGTACTGAGTTAACAACCATCCCAAGCCAGTGGCAGAAATGGCTCATTTGAGTTTATAGATTTGTTAAATGAGAACTGGACCCAGGTTGTTGATCTCGGGAACTTATAGGAGATTGAGTCTTTATGAAACAGGTTACGGTTAGTATTTATGAGACAGATTGCATCTATGTGTTAGTAACTTGTTATTGTAGCTCTGATCTTAGATTTGGTTTCGTTTGGGCAGAAGGATGATAAATTAGTAATCATGATGAGATGTCTGAAAACAATCTTCTGACTTTTCTTGACTCGGATTCTTCATCTAGAGCATATACGTCGTGATTTCCCTAACTCATTCAACCTCATGCCATCTTTTACTAACTAAGTTTATTATGTTTCCGTCATCTCAAATCATGTTGTTCCCAAAACTTCCCACCTTTTGCTTGAAGCCTCAATATATTATCTCTTAGGGAGCAAATCTACTGGTATTAATGAACAGTTTTAAAGAATCTCCCATAATGAGGCTGCTTTCCATGTACTATTCTCTGAAAAATTGCTCTAATTACATCCATCCGTTTTTCTTTATTTTGATAATTCAATTAGAACCATCTTCACCATGTTTAATAAGTATCTAATTTACAGAAATATATATGATGACAGCTCTGTGGCATTTGCATATCTTTTAATGACTCAGGAACTGGGTTGAGCTCCATATGTCCTTGGGAAGACTTGGTTTCCCTCTCTAACTTAAAGAACCAAAAATTCCATTGCAAAAAGAAATTATTATTCTCTTCTTTTAGTTGTTCCAAAATCTCTCTGCTTCTCTATTGGATAAAGTTTTTGCAAATTATGCAGATCAATCTAGAAAAAGAACCATATGAATTGAGATTTGAGAACTCAATACGTTATGGTCTTAGATCTCTGTAGTTGTGATAGATTTATTTGACCATGTACTTATTTTACACTTTTATCATTATTGCCAAGATTACCATCTATGCCCCCAAGAAAGTTATCAACTGACTCATGGTCCTTAATTACAAGTTTCTTGGAACTTTTTGTTCTCAGTTCATGTTTCTTCCATCACTGACTTATGCATTGCTGAGCTGGCTGTCAGCAGATAGTCTAAATAAGATTCATTGCATAGAAGGATTTTAAGTATGTTGATTTTCTACTATCTGTGACAAGAAACAATCTGGGAAAAATCTTTTCTCATATTACTGTTATTCAGTTTTTCAAGGATATTTAACAGTTATTATGCTTTAGTGATTACCTATTAATTACACCAGTATTTAAGGTGTGTGCAAGACTGTATAGTTATATTCTTGTATCTTTTTTATTACATTACTGATTTAGAATTTAATCAACATATGCTGTTAATATCAGGCCTGTCACAGACTATAATGCGATTGCGCACCACTTTGCTGAATGTATCTATGTTCACTGCTACAATACAAGGCTTAGGGTATGGTGTAAACTGATTGAGTTTATCATGGTTTGGATAAATGTTATGAAACATCATATTTGTGTTTATATTGAGGCTTTCTTTGCCTTTTCCGCTTTGTAGTTTTTGCCGGATGCTGGTCGAATACAAGGTCATATGACAAATTCCGCAGTTAACACCTCTTCAAAGGGATACCAAGCTACCCCGTCAAATCATGTACGTGTAAACTGATTTTCTACTACAAATTTCTAAGTTATTATCCTTGTCAATCACATTAGTTTATGGTTTGATCTATTCCTCAATTTTCAGTTTCCAAGGAATAAGGGTGGAGCAAAGGGCCCTGATGAACTTGTTCTTAACTATTTGATGCAGCCATCATGCATGTAAGTTATATTAAATCTTGATCCATTTGCATGTGTCTTTTCTTCACTTCACTTGTTTGAAAATTCTCGTAAGCTTGCTCATGGATGTTTTGGCTGTATTTCCTCTCAAGTGCTAGGACACACGCACATTGGATAAATGCATTATTACTTGAGAGTGAAATTGTGTTGTATATGCATCACTAATTCATTTAGAAGATTTTCCTACAAGCTTTATATCAAGTAAACGTTCCAAAACCACTTAAATTTTCTGCATTTTATTTGCATATCTAATTCTTTGATTAGCATACTAAGAGAGGTTAATCTTCTCTAGTAGAACCATGGAGTAATAAATATCACATGATCATGCCATATGGCATAAGTATTCTAAAAACATAGTGAAATAATTTAAAACATTCCGGGCTCTCTTTATATTTTATTATGAAAGTTTTGTATTGATTCTGCACTCAAGCACGTATAATTCGACAATGTTATGATTAATATCAAATTATCACTGGTGAGTGGGGAGAGGAAGTTAGGGTTATGGTTCCTTTTCCTTTTAGCTCTGGGGCAATCTGTTATCAGATTTATGTGCTCTTGAGTACCTTTTACTCGGGAAGTCTTGTTTTTAGTAATATGCTGTTAAGTTTTCTCTCTAGTGGATACTCTGTTAAAGTATTACCTATAATTAGGTTCCTCGAGTAAAATCACTTTTAGTATTGAAGTTGTTTCATGAGTGTATTTCTTCTGTGCTCGTAATTTTGCCACTTAGGGTTCAGCTAAATTTTCAAACCCTTACGAGTTGCTACGCTGTTTTTGTGTTCTGAGAACTTGCCATGCATTACTGCAAAGAGCTCAAGCATTTGCAAGAAAGTTATTTCTTCAACCTGTTAATTATATATATTGTTAATTATAAGTTTTTAAGATAACCTGTTAGTTATATATCTTGTTTTGCTAGCAAAAAACCAAAAGGTTTAGGTGGTCTTTAGTTCCCTCCTGTCGAGTTATGTTATTGCAGAAAGTTATTTCTTCAACTTTCCTCTTCATTGAATTACTTGCAAGTAGCTTTCAAAAAAAAATTTACTTGCAAGTAAAATAATTCCAGGAAATAAACTGAATAAATGGTGGTATTAAAGGGATTACGTGACTCTTTGATGGGCTGCATTGCTTACAAATGTAATCTTTGGATAACGAGAAATCGGTTCCGGAATTTGGAGGTTATTTACTAAAAGCTTGATGATATTTGTTGCATATATACCATCATTTATTCATATGTATAAATGAGTTATTCTTTTTGCAATGTGAATCCTGCATTCTTTCTCATGAAGTAACTAGTTTGATTGATGGTCACCAATTTTTCATGAAACTTATGTTTGTTTTAGACCTTAGTTAAGTTGATTGAATGTTGCAGAAATAGTGAAAAAGGAATCCATCGTATCGAGCTTGCTAAACATCTAAATATGGATCAGACTCAGATCTCGTAACTGCTCTGCTCTCTCGTACATAAACACACACAAAAGACCACATGTACACGCACATTCACATTCTCTCTCGAATAATGTATTCATTCTTTGTTTTTCTCTTGAATTGGCAGTGCAGCTATTGAAGCACTGGATTCAGAAGGTCTAATTTACTCGACAATTGATGATAATCACTACAAGGCCATTTCTAACGGTTGAAATTCGAAAATTTATGCTTGATAATTTCATATAAGTGTAGGGTCTTCGGTGAATCTTAAGTGAACCTATTTGGCTAGTGTGTGAATGAGCTTTTAGTGTTTTTATTTCTGTTGCTTTTGTAAGGATAAAAAAATACAATTTATGTGAAGAACTAGGAATCTAGAGAATATCCGCCTTCTTTTGTTTTGATGTTTATTTAATTTTCCTTTAAAGATGGAGTTAATTAGGTTTTTGTCAATGGTTTGGGTTTTTATTTGAATCCGATCACGGGTTTTTATTTGAATCCGATCACAAAATAAGTGTATTTTAATTTTTTGTTTGTTTTGTGTGAAATGCAAGATTACAACAGAACTCTCTCTAACATAAATTAAATTAATGTTGTATTGTACGGTTAAAATGTTAATAACATTTATTACAAAATAACCTTTGGGCCTGTTCGTTTGGTGTTTTCCAATGTTTAGGAAATGCCAAACAAACATGTTTTCTATTTTTTAAAATAAGTTTTTCATCTCTTAATTTTCTCAAACTACTTTCTCAAAATTCAAATAAACAATAATTTTTTTTTCTCTAAATAAATTCTATACAAATTCTACTCTGATTTGACACAAAGGAACATATATTTTACTCAATTCATCTTACAACAAACATGATTTGACATACACCTGCAACCTAACTTTTCCTAAAAATCCTATATCTATTTTATTTCTCATACCACTCTCTCAAAACCCAAACAAACAACATTACGGAAATCGAGATTATTTCACAAACATCCACTACTTTTCCAAACTACTTTCCCAAACGCCAAACAAACAGACCAGGTTTGGTTTCTACTACCAGCCAATATTTCAGTGCTCTAGTTGTAACAATACAAGTCAAATTAAATAATTTGTTTATACTAATTATATATTTGACATTTTAGATTCAAAACGTAATTATAATTATCAAGTGCTTTAGGGGTGCTTGCAACTGTCTTTGTGAAGTCAGAAGCAAGTTTTTGGCTTCCAAAAATAATTTGGAAATGTTTGTAGATTCAAAAATTGAGTTTGCTTATGCTAAAAATAAGCAATTCAGTGGAGTTTGGCCGTTGGTGGCATTTTTATCCTTCAAATTCAATTGATATTCTAATTATACCCCTTAATTTATTCACATAAAAATCAACTGATTTTTTTATCATGATAATTAATTAAATTGATTCTAAAATATAATTAAATAATTAAACTAAATCTTTGTTTATTTATTAAAATAATGTGGCTCATAGCATTTTTTTAGTTATCTTAATAAATTTTTCATTTCGATGTTAAATAAAAATCAGTATGTTGATGTGATTTATGACAACTGTTATTGAATGAAAAATTTGTGACTGTGATTGTCTTTTGTTCAACTAAAATATCAATTTAATGTTAATTAACTGTAATGTAGTAAATGATGTTTTGAAAAATAAAAATTCCTTTCAATTGATTGGTAGTGTTAATTTTATTAGCCCAAAGAATGTACGTTCTGATAAGGCATACAAGGAAAGTGTAAGAAATTGAGTCTACACAATATTGACAAACAAGTTGACAGTATAAAACAAATGTAATGTGTACGAAAAGATAAAAAAATTCTTGATAACTCGGACCTCAAGGATTTTTTTTTTATTAATGGCATACACATAATCATATATACTATTTCATAAATAAATTAATTTAATTGTCTCTTGAGGTCATGGGTGATGTTATATCTGTGTGATTAAAGATCTTAAAATCAATCTCCATTTCCTTTAGCCCTCAAAAGTTATATCCACATGAACCCAAGGAGTTTAACTAGCTACTAGCTAAATTAAACAAATTAAAGTTAATACAAAAGTTGATTATTCCTCATCTAATTAATCTATGTGGAATTCAAATCATAGCATGCAAAACACTTTTTCCCCTTTGAGATTGAGATCACGACAAGTAGACAAGTGTCATGCATTATTAACCTTAATAGTGGTACTACTTTAACATATTCAACATGAACAGAAAAGTTAAAAAGAGGGTATAAAGGATTCATCATCAAAAAGCTAAAATTCTCAACATGAAAATAAAATAAAAAAAACTTAAAAGATTTATGAGTTTTGAGGATCTAGTGAGAAAGGAGTTGGACCACCAGAGTTTGTTTATAAAATGAAGAGGGGTTTTGTTCGACCTCCACTCTTTAATTACTAACATATTGAATGATGGAGGAGAAAATGGGGCCAAATAAGTTGTGAAGATCGAGTTGGTGCCACACACAAGTAAATGTTTTGAATTGACTAATGAACTTTTTTGTAGTAGAATGTGTAATGTTATTTGGATCACTTTCTCTTTATTGTGACTTGAAGAAGATATAACATGCTATTGAATTGAATGACTAATTCATTTAAATTTTTTTAACACGTTCATTCATGTATAGACGGTACTTATTTACTCAAGCCTAACACGTGAAATTTAGAAATGTGTAGTGGAGAGATTCAAACACAAGACCTTAATTCTTTCAGTCTAAGCTCTGATACAATATTGAATAACCAACTCATCTTAAAGTTTAACATGTTAGGTAGAGGATTCATTTAATATATGGTATCATTTTATACACGCAAACACTTTTGTAAAAGTTAATTAGTGTGTTGTACTTTTTATTTCATATTTATCATGAATATACTCCTTCCGTTTTTTTTTTTGTCGCTTTAGAAAAAAAAATTGTAAAGTTAATGTTCTTTTATCAATTACTAATACTTATTATTAGTGCTAATTAATGATAAGATTCTTTGATTAAAAGGGTATTTTAGAATTTTTGCTTAAAAAAAGTGATTATTTTATGATATTCCTTAATTTGTGTGCAATCCTTCAAAGCAACAAATAAAAAAAATAGGGGGAGTATGTATGAGTAGTATATTACTAATTATTAATATATTATTTCAAATATCAATCATGTGTGGGATTATTCATGTATGAGCTCGAGAATATCTGTAGTAAACAAATATGAAGTGTGGACTACGGTCTTGAATCTATTTGAGTGTAATTGTGACTTGATTAGGGCTGGCACGGTCCAAGAAATTGCCTGAACCGAACTAGAAATTTGCTCCGGTAATCGATTCTCGTCCCAGAATTGATCCCTTATAGGGGTCGATTTTTGGTAAAACCGATCGATTTTTCGAACCAAACCGGTTGTACCAAAAATTTTAATATATTTTTTCTCTTCTCATATTCATATCCATAAGATCGGACCAAAAATTTGGTTTGTTTAGACCGAATTGGGCCAAATTGGATTCAACGGGACCAAACCGTTAAATTTGGTGGTACCGGTAAAAAATCGATTTAATTTAAAATTCGAGAATATTTGGACCGAATCAGATCGAATCGAACCGTTCGTTGTTTGTATCGAAACGGACCGAAAATTTCGTAAACCGTCCAAGAATTTTCAGAACCGAACCAGCCAGAAACTGGTCGGAACAAATGCTCACCCCTAGACTTGATCACAATGTGGGATAGATCGAGATTTGGCTAAAATTTCCTAAAGCAATCAGTTATGGAATATATATTCGCACACCGTCCTATCTATTAGGAAGATTAGGCCGTCATGTAATCATGAATTTAGTTACTTAACGGCTCAAGCATGACAAAATATATAAAGAGATATCCCATGATTAATTCATGCGAATATACCTCAAAATAGTTTTCAAAATAATTAGTTTTTTTTTTTTTTTTTGAGAAAAAAATAATTAGTTAACAACAGTAATATTCTTGTTGAAATAAGCATTTTATGGGTTTCACCAGATCTGCCCGACCTGGTTCACTCCAATTTGTTTGCAGGTCAATTATCCATTTAAAAGTATAATTTCAGAAAGATTCATGGTTTTAATCTATTTGAACCCGTAACTTAATCAGATTAAAAAAATCCACGTCACTTACATATTTTCTCCCTAGCTTCATTATAAGAAAAGAATAGTTAATTACATTTTTTAATGTTCAAAGTTCAAACGTGTTATTCGTTACACAAAAGGCCATTGTACGTACATCAGTAATTTAAGGTTGCACTCGCTTAATTTGGAAGCACTCATTCCATTCATGAAGATTTTAATGTTTATATATTTTCTATTTTACTATGCATGTGTAAACGTACGTAAGATTAATGAACTTTCCAGCTGGTTGGTGCCCAATTCAGTGATTACGACGATGATTGTTGTCTCATCCGCATTTTCCATAAAATAATTCCATTTCAATACAAAATAAAGAGTACCTACCAAAATTGGGTCGACAAAAGTAAACTCAAAGGAACATATGTTTCAATTGAATGGTGAATTAGGCCTTGATCATGACATTATGGGTCTTAATTGGATTCCAGAGTACAAACCTTTAAATAGAAATATTGTAAATAAATGTCCTATGTTGGTTGAAAATCATAGTTAAATTTATTTTATAAAGTCTTGTGCAATCCTAATTACAACACAAGTTAGCTTTTGAGGTTGAGTTATGTACAAACCATGTAAGTGGACTTGGTTCAATACATGAGGTGAATTCGATCTAACATGATATTAGAGCCCCATGTTGAAGTGGATCACCCCCTTCCACGTGATGGACTCTTCCTTGCGCATGATGAGAAATTTATTCTTCACCCACACGGTATGTGTCCGCATGTGTGGAATCCACACGGCCTGGGCAAATCCGCATGTAGGACTCTTATCCACATGTCAATAATTTTCAAATGTTGGGCATTAATATATCACATGTTGGGTTTGCTTCTCCAAACATTCAACTCGTCCACACGTGAATGTGGAGTATTGTGAATAAATGTCCCACATGAGTTGAAAATCTAGTTAAATCCACCTTATAAAGTCTGGGGCAATCCTCACCTTACAAGCTAACTTTTGAGGTTGAGTTAGACCCAAACTATATACGTAGACTTAATCCAATCCATGTGATAATTAATTCTAACAAGAAATAAGTTTAATTGGTAAATCAAATATAACTATATATTAGCACTTTAGCATGTAAGACATTCATTTCGCCGGTGAAATCGTAATTTTGTTGTTTGTGTTTAAGGTTCTCTATCAATTAAAGAGATAATTTCACTTTTGGAACTATAAGTGATTTTACTTTAAGGTTATGGTACCATAAGTTACAAAGTCAACATATTTGGTACTAAAATTTAATGGTGCACGACATATTAGATTTTTTAAATTTAAAAAAGAAAATTTATAAATTAAATAATATTTTTTCCGAAATTTAAAAAATCAAATAAGTTTAATTGATATTTATTTTTTCTTATTTTTTATAAAATATTATTTAATTATATATATATATATATATATATATATAATATATAATTAGTTTAATATAGTATAAAATTTATTAAATAAGATTAAAAATTTAATTATTTTTGCAATTGGGACTGAAATGCTTCAAACTTGTGAATTGAGGGGTAAATATGTCGGCCATAGAACATGTGGGGGCAAACTTCACCAGCAATCTTTGATTATATGACAAATTCTTCAAATTTTTATTCAATATTCAGTCCAAAATTAGAATTTTCATAAAAAATTTGACGAAAGAACCAAATATGCCGAATCCCGCTAACTTTGGGTATCAAATGTTTGTCGGCTTTGTAACTTATGGTACCGTAACCTTAAAGCAACGTCATTTATGATAAAAAAAAAAAAAAAAAAAGGTAAATGATCTCATCAATGAAATCTTAGTTTTGGTTGATAATAACTAAATTTTAATTTAACCTCATACTTCAAGGCTTATTAAGTGCAAAATTATTAAGATATAACCTATCTTTTCTCAATGTCACATTCGGAGATGGCTAGACACCATCAAATTTATCGGGAAAATTATGCTGTAGTTTACATCATATGCAATTGAACTGTAGCTAATGCAGGCCAAAATGTTTATTCGGTGGCCACTTATAGATTCTGATTTGCCGTTCAAAAATTCCTACCCAATTTTTTGTTATTAAGCAAGAAAGTATCTACCAAATTTTTAAAAATATATTTTATTCAAATATCACAATTTTCATGTTAGAGCATCCTTAAACCCGACAGCGGCAAATGACTCCATGAAATCTGCAAATAAAGCATAGACAACCTTCGATGACAACGACTAGAGACAAACAGACAGGAGAAAAAAACAATCACCTATAACATAAAATGGGTATCCGAACTAATTGTGAAATTGAATAATGGTGGATTACAGTTTCTTTCACAACAATTAAAGTTATAAGAATCGGACTGATCTTTATTTTTGGAAAAGAATCAATTTTTGCTTATAGCTTTTTAGAGATTGTGAATGCCAGCTCAATTTTCTAATATATATATTGAACCGATTAAGATAGGTTGACCCGATATTGAATCAACCAAATATGAGATTGGGTTCATTTTGCCCGGTTTTTCTTAGTTATACCAACCAAACAATCCCTGAGGATTCTGAAACCAATACTATTACACGGGAAATTCTTATCCAAAACGGGTTTGGCCGAACCCAAACTAATTACATGACAAGTGTAATACACTTGCTTTGAGATTTAATGTAACTTCCAGGAAAATGACCAATCACAAAGCAAGTGCAATACACTTACTTGATGTTTGGATGAGTTCGGCCAATCCAGGCTTGGACAAGAATTTTCCCTATTACACCAACTTCTCTTAAAAAATTAAAGGAAAAATTTCAAAATTAGTCCTGTAATTTTGAGATTCTTTCAAAAATAGTCCAGTAACTATACTGAACATATATTTAGCCCTTTAATTGTCATCAAATTTTAATTTTAGTCCCTATGCATAACAAATTTTGTCCTTTAATTTCGATATTTTTCAATTTTCGTCCTGCAATTACGAATTTTATCCTCCAACTTTTAATAAGTGTTAATTTTTGTTCTTCATGCATGTTATAAACTTTCTCTCCGCTAATAGAACCAAATTTATAATTGCAAGACGACAACGGAGAGGTCGATATTTTGTTTTGCATACAACTAAAATTGAAATTGAGTGATAGTTAAAGGACTGAATGCGTGTTAAACATAGTTATAAGACTATTTTTGTGAAATCTTCTAAGTTAGAGGACCATTTTTAAAATTTTGCCACCAAAAAACACATAAGTGAAGGGAAGTATCCAATGCAAAGAAAGACATCCAAATCAACTATCCCCACAAGATGGGGACCAACTAGATCTTTCAGGACCATTTATACATTTTTGTTAATTAAAAAAAGTGTCATCTCTATTCCTCCATGTGTACTCCACTTGGGTAAACAGTATTAATGCCAGGCTTCTTCTCTTTTTTACAAAACTAGTGTCTTATTTACTAGTATTTACTTGGGGAATAATAAAATGACTAGCACTTTATTTATTTTTTTAATTTTTTCTTCAGGGGGCAATTGCAACTTGCAATAGTTAATCCATGTTATCTTTTGGAACTTTATTTCACCATCAAATATATGTGTCATGTTCATAAGCATGACTTAAATATGAAACATGTAATTTCTTTTTTGATAATTATAAAGCATGTAATTTCGTAAATATATATAGCAAAAATAGTTTTAGGGATGGACCTAATTCTTTTTCCTAAAATGAATACCTAGGTAGCTATCAACAACATTAGCTAGTTATCATCGAAAAAACATTTTTATCAAGTTATTGTTGGATACTTTATGACACTTGTCCCTCGAATTTGTCGTTTTCTCATAATTAACATTTTGATGAGTATATGTTTCTTTCACCATGAACTAAGTAATTTAGAATGAATGCTCCAAACATGCAATAATTATAAAAATAAAAAGGTAAAATTGCAGAAAACGTCCCAATCTAATTAGTGATTTTGGATTTTCGTCTCGAACTATTTAATTTGGCGAATTTCGTCCCGTAATTTAATATTTTTTTGGAATATCGTCCCAAACTAATTACTAATTTTGATTTTTCATCCCAAACTATATCAACTCACCAAATTTCGTCCCATAATTTACTATTTTGTATGAATTTAGTCCCAATATTAAAATTTTAATTTAATGGAAATGATCATTTACCATGTCATGACGGTTCAATCTTGTAATTAGTTTGGGACGAACTCTGCAATATTATATAATTATTCATGTTAAAATTTACCATATCATGACACTTAAGCAACCATGTAATAATTCATCGGCAAATGCGCAATTTTCGTCTTATAATTACGGTGGGACGATATTCCAAAAAAATATTAAATTACGGGACGAAATTCGCCAAGTTAAATAGTTTGGGACGAAAATCCAAAATTAATGATTAGTTTGGGACGATTTTTGCAATTTTGCCAAATAAAAGTACAATTACAATATTCTGATTGATATAGGGAAAATGATTAGTCCATATAATGTGATGTGTTCATGTTCACATTTTCGCTAAAAAATATTCGAATGTGATCGATATGTTCCCGTGTAAAGAATTAAATTAGATTTAAATTTGAATATTTTTGGGGCCGTTCGGTTTCCAACGGGATTAGATCAAATTGTTATTGCACTTAATATCATAATTATATTGGGCCGACTATTAAAAATGATGTTCGATTATAAAAAAAAAAATGTTCGGTTGACATGATTATATCCAAAATAATATGATTTGACAAAAATAATTCTATTCAAATATTTATTGTCAGCTAAACATTAGGAGAAAAGTGTAAAGTGAAAATTTTATCTTATAGAGATTACTGAATCACATGAGAGAGCCATAATTACGACTGCTCCAAATAAAGAAGGTTGACCACTTTTCGAATCGGCTCGAACTACAATCTTGCAAATCGAACAACTTATAAACATGATTACTTTTTGAATCCGACATGTGGAAAGAAAATAAATATGTAAGAACAAAATTAAACAAAGAGAAGTGCATATGAAATTAAGATGTATTTTATTGGGGGATTTTAGTGGAGTTCCCACCCCATATAGATGTATCATATATGTACAATTGTACATATATATACCCCTACTTGGCCATTCTCTCTCTCTCTCCCTCTTTCTGCGGCGGCTGCTGTTTCATGTTGTACCAACAGCTATATCTGGTGGTTCTTTACTTTCCTTCTTGAAGCGACCGGCAAATTTAATTTATATATAGCTAGGTACGTATATATTTATCCTCTTTGATCCATCCATCTTTTTTAATTTCTTGCAAAATTAATTTCCTCAAACTTAGGAAAATAATAAAAAAAAAAGGTCATTTTCAGAATATTCACTTGCTCTTTGCAATTGTATTGGCTCTCTCTCTTTTTCTCTTCTTTTGATCATTTATTCTCTTTTCATTGACTTTTGGTAAATTAAAACTATTATTATTATTATTATTATTGCATATATTGCTACTATTCTCTTCACATAAATAACTTAAAATTTAATAAATTGTCTAATGTGGAAGCCGGCTGCTCAACGTTCCAAAGAAGATGGATAAGGCTTTCCCCACTATTTATTTTTTATTTATTTATTAAGCTTTATATATACTACACTATACTATAATTATATATTATTCTACTTTTATTCTACCATCAATTATTGTCCTCCTTCGATTTATATATTCCTTTTTAATTTTTCAAGACTTTCCATAATTCTCTAATTAGGTTTCTAACTGTAGTTTCGAATTTTGAATGATGGAAGAATATGTCACCAATAAATTGTTCCTCTTTATTTTATTTTATATTTTCTTAAATAGAAAGAGTACTTATATATTATATACTAGCTAGCTAGTGTGATGTTAATTAGGGTTCTACACATGAAATTACTTAATTATTAAAGCGGCATTACTATTAATTAATCGATTAGGTACTGAAGAAAGTTAAGAAGAAAATTGAAATGACCATGCAAGTGCAACACACTTTATTCTTCAAAGATCGACATGAAGAAATTGGATCACTCTCGGCTGCATCTCCACGGTGGAGTGGCCTGCCGGCGGCGGCGGCTTACGGCAGCGAAGTCCAATCTCTTGGACTTTCAGATCGCGGGAATAATTCCCGATTCATTACTAAAGAATTGACGACTGCTGATCATCAACTAGGGCTCGGAAAAGGAAACACAACCACTACTCAATTCACTCTTTTCTCTGGTAATTAATTAATTATTAATTCCTCAAAATTTTATTCTCTATTAATGTTCTTGATTTGTGTAAAAATCGTATATATGAAATATGATGTGCACAAGGCATAATGGGCAATACTAGTCAATACAAACTCAAATCTGTAAATATTGATCTTATTACAAGCTGTGGATTCTAATTTATGGTAGGAACCGATCAATCGCTTTTTGCTAGGCAAAGTTGACCTCCAATTATTTTGTGGTCCGACCTAACTATTTTGTGGTGTAAATCCTCCCCCCTCCCCCCACCTTTTTTTTTAAAAAAATTTCAGGAAGTTCGTACCTTATGAATCTAAAATTGGGTCAAATCAGGAGGCATGAACTTCTTGAAATTAATTTTTCTAGAGCTGGTAAAACGAAGCTCAACTTAGTTTGTCCCAGCTCAATCATCTTGGGGAAAAATTGGAGGTCAATTAACTTTGCCCATCACATATAAATATTGAATACTTTGTAGCATGATTATTTATTCAATATTTGATTTGAGCTTGTATTAACTACTATGCCTTATACATATCATATATACGATTTTTACACAAATCAAGTATCTCTATCAACCCCTTGATCGGCCCTCACAACAAATATACCATCAATCGTATGTTGCACCATGTCATTCATTCAGCAGTGGGATTTAAATTGTTTTGCTCATAAATTACAGTTTATTTTTGATAAATTGCTCCAACATTACATTACATTATTACTATTTACTTTTATCATATTTGTAGATTTAAATTATAATTCAACTCAAGTCATTATAGATTTTGGTTTGGAAACCAAGTATATGGACATGGTCAATCTTATGCATTTTGGGATTGGTCATTCTATGTCACTTGTGTTTGCAAATAATGTTACTAAAACAAATGTAAATTTATTTACTCATGTTTTGTTGTATGCATGACAATTTTTGCACCTTATGTCAAATCATAAATGTTATGTAAGATAAATAGTGTATGAAATATGTTAATTTTATGTGAGATAAATAATATAAGAATATGTTAGTGCTATATTTCAAATAAAAGTAGAATTTGTTTAATTTTTTTTTATAGATGAATTTTTTTTTAAGTTTATATTTTTTGAAAATTAAGAGATGATAAATTTATTTATAAAAATAAGAAATGTTGTTTGTTTGACTTTTCAGATAACAACAAAATGATCTCTAAATAAGTTCATAAATTTGTGTAAAGATAAACATTTGATTGGTCTAATGGGAAAAAAAAAACTAGTCTTCTTGGCGAATCCTGCATGTTCGAATCTCTGTTGAGAGAGGCTCCTACATAAAGTGTTCGACACGCCATAAAATGAACTAATGATGGGTTTGGCATAGAGATTCGAAAAGCAATTATAGGAGAATTATTTTTACTAAAATGGATTTTGGCAACAATTGTTTATAATAAAAGTTAATAATAGAATAATTCATTTTGTATAATAGCTTTTGTAAAAGTAACACTTTAATAGCTTATGAAACAAGTTGATTTTTCGCTTCTAGAGATCTCAAAAATGATTATAACATTAGGGGCCAAACACCATAAAATTCATGATTGATCAAATTTTTTTTTATAATTGAGGTCTAACACTTTAAAAATCACAATAAAAGTCTAGAAATGCTTTTAAGAGATCTCACCACTCGCCCGACCCACCGTAAGTCGGGTCTAACAACTTAACAACCGAATACCATTGAGAATTAAAAACATAAAACTTGTGTAGATTGGACAACTTGTTTTGTAGACACTTTGAGTTGAATTACGGCTATTTCCAAATGTGTGGAAAAACCCTTAAAATATATGTTGGATCACTGATACCATAAGAACTTAAATTTAATTTGTTCTTAAATTACGGCTAAATAATTGTGAAGATTCATAAATATAAACAATGTAAACGTTCCCTATATTAAATTCTTAGTTTTATAAATGCTCCTGAAAAGAAAACAAGTATTAAATTCTGTAAATTATACTACAACTTCTACATAAACCAATTTACATTTTGACAGTACTGAATATTTGGTCATGCTCTTAAATTATGATTCTCTTTCTTTGCTATCTTTAGTAATTTGAACTTGTTATGTCTAAAAAAAAAAGTAATTTAAACTTGTTTTTTACAATGCTTAATTTACAATACAGCAATAGAGAAAATTAAATTCAGGCCAACTTTATGTCAAGAAAATGGAAGCTGTTATATATATATACTAATTAAATAGGTTAAGATTTAGCAGATTGCAAAAACGCTGAAAATGGGCCAAAAACTCAAGCTGCTACCATGGAATATCAAGGACACTTTGAGCTTGGATTTGGCCAACCTCTGGTAAAATAATCTTTTATTTTATTTATATCAATACTTAGTAAAAATGTTGTTTGTACGAAAACCATATGTAATTAGTTTTTTACATTAAATGTCATGTACAGATTTGTGCAAAATATCCTTATGCAGAGCAATGCTATGGAGTATACTCAACTTTTAATGGAACTCAAATTGCGGTACGTAAATAACACGACATCCTCTTAGCTAGTTGGATGAGCGACGTGTGTATGAGAGGACAATTTTTTGTCCTTTTATGCACGTGTATTTATCATCTAACCCCTATGAATATAATTCACCGGTGTAGGATGAATATAACCGTCTACTTATAGCATAACAAATCATGAATTGTAGTTATATAACAAAACTAGTTAGTGATCGCTATAAAATCTTTAATTTTCCAGGGCCGTATGATGTTGTTACCGCTGAACATGACTACTGATGGAGGACCGATTTATGTGAACGCCAAGCAGTACAATGGAATCATGAGGCGTAGAAAGAAACGCGCAGAGCTAGAATTGGCTAATAAAGTGCTCAAACTCCGCAAGGTACGTAATCCTCTCTTTAATTATTTACTACTTTGTAGTTGAGAATTCAATAATCTGGTGCATTCTCAACCACAAGGTACAGGAAATATCTCATAGACCTGGTCTAGTCAAGAATTTTCCTAAAGACTCTGTTCTAACATATGATCCACAGCCATATCTCCATCTGTCGCGCCATCTCCATGCAATGCGTCGTCCAAGAGGCAACGGTGGGCGTTTTCTCAACACGAAAAAACCAAGTGGCAGCAGCTTAAAGAACACTCCGGAAAGGGGTAATCATGGAAAAGAAAAACAGCTCAATCAGCAAACAGGATCCCAGATATCTGAAGTTCTACAATCCGATGTGGGAATTAAATCAAAGGGAACAAATGGAAGCAGGTCTAATAGTCCAGGTTCAGAGGTTACAAGTCATCTTTTCTTCAGGGCTGCAAATACTCTGCATCCTTTTCAAATTAATCATCCCCACAATTTTCAGCATTTTACCGATGTGGGAAATATTGGAAGTTATCTTAAAGTTTGATTATGACAAGGGAATGGGTGGAATGGATGTTCTGTTTACGGCGGCGCCATTTCATTTAGTGAACCGTTCGCTTGGGCAACTCATTCTTGGCTATCTCCGTTTCGGAGAAAAAGGAATTACTTATGTAAGTAGATCTATATCATATATCATATATGTATGAATAAAGTACTGTGCATACTCGGCGTGTCTGAAGGCGTGGTGTTACGCGGACGAACCGTTTGTGTAAAGTTCTGTATGAAGTAATTAAGAGTGTGTGTTTGTTTGTGTTTACAACTTGATAAGAGCAGGAAAACTTGGAGTGATGTTTTGAGTTTATTGTAATTGTGTAGATTTGGTTTGGTTGTGATGTACTATTAAAGTTTGTATAATGTGGGATTGTGTGTATTTTGGGATGTGGTTTTGAACTTTTGATCAGTGTCATGTTGTAATATGTCAATCCAGATTTGATGATGATCATCAGATTGGGAGTGTTTCTTGTCTTACTTTAATATGTGGTCTTGTAGATTGATAATTGTTCTTGATTTTTTTTTTTAAGCTGATAATTGTTCTTGATTTACCTAGTGGCTTTTTGGTCAACATAAATTCCAAATTGAGATATTTGTTAATTGGTGCTAGTGATATCATGACAAGAAAGTTAGATATAAAATCCAAATTAGAAGTCCTAAATAATATATTGTCTTAAACAGTGAACTAACTAGTTCTGATGTAAGGTTACGTGAAAATTCTTATTCAGATCAGGTTTGGTCACATTGAAAGTAACTATATGCATGACAAGTGTTATATTCTTGTTTTGAGATTAAATAAAACTCTTAGGAGAGTGACCAATCACATAGCAAGTACAATACACTTGTCATATGATTTGATGTGTTTGGCCAAGAGGTAATTGTATTTTTCATACCAAAATTTAATCTACTTTATTCATTCGGTACTAAACTTTCTAAAAAGACAAGTTTAATATTAAAATTGAAGGACTTTTTTCATATTTCATGTCTTCGTCGATTTTTAGGGGCCAAATTTTGTGTTCTTTATATTGTTGAAAATCTCTTGACTAAAGATTTCTAATGGTGCAAGTTTCAATTCATGAAACACAATAAATAATCCACAGAAAAATATCAAAGTTTCGAGAAATTAATCAAATTAATTCATATCTCATGAACTATAAGGAATCATGCCACAATAATTTCCGATTATGATATAGGACACATAAGCATGCTATGGTAAAATTTTTTAAGCATAATTTTAAGCATAAGTTCATGCAAATATAAAAAAAAAAAATCCTTCAATTTTGATATTTAATATATTTTTTTAAAGTTCGATACCAATATATAAAATAGGTAAAAATTGGTATTAAAAAAACAATTGCCTCGTTGGCCCAACAGATCTGTACAAGAATTTTTGGCTACCACAAATAGTCATCTTATACGCCAATGAATCCCAATGCACATAATCGGCCCACATTTGAATGAATTCTTGATGGGCCGACCCACCATGAATTCTTTTTTCTGTTTTTTCGTATTGCAAATTTGCTCTCTTAAAAATGATTGGGCAACCTATGCAAAGTTGCAAACTGTAAGCAAAATTAACTGGTCTTTTAACTTCGAAAAAATTCACACTGCAAACATAAACCTTATCTCCACTTATCTAAAATCCCCTTCCATTTCTATCACCTGCCCAAAATCCATTTCTCTACCGCCATTCTTCTGAGATTAAAGCTCAAGAAGAAAAACAGAGAGAAAGAAAATGTCAGCATCTTCTCTTTCAGTAGCAGCTGCTGCAATTGGCACTTGTTCACATTCCTTATCATCTTCAACTAGTCTTGATTTTCATCACCATATTACTCTTCGTTTCTATCCCAATAAATCAATACCCATAATTAAAACCCCTGCAAAACTCAATTACTCCCCTGTTCTTCATCTCTCTCGCTCTTTAATACACTGCGTTGCACTCGACAGTGCCGAATTGAATAAAGAAGAGGAAGACGGAGAACTTGGTGCTTCCGCTGAAGAAACAGTGTCGGAAATTGAAGAGGAAGAAAATGAGGTTTCGGAATCTGTGGAGGGTGGAAGACTGTACGTGGGCAATTTGCCATTTTCATTGACATCTTCTGAGTTGTCTGAAATCTTTGCCGAAGCCGGCACTGTTGTTTCTGTCGAGGTCTGTTTTTCTTTTCCCCAATTTTTTTGTGAATTATTATAAAGTTGGCATTTTGTAGACTTGGTTTTGCTAATTCTTGATTGTTCATGTTTCTTTGGATACTATTGCCCATATTTGTGAAAGGTGTTTATAAAGCCCAATATTAAAATTGGGTTTTTTGTTTCATTTCCCTTATTAGGTTTGTGATGTTTAGGAGGGATTGAACAATGTTAATAAACTTGATATAATCAAGAAGCTTAAGAACAAGTATGAGAATGGTACTGGATTTGCATGTTCACTGACTTGTTGCATTTTTTTTTTTGGTACATACTTGTTGTTTCGAATTGCAAATGTTTTGGTTATAGAGATCTAGTTTATGCAAAAAAGAAAAGAAAAAAAGATGGTCCAGGCCTTTGGTATTTTACCCTAAGTGATATTTTCGGCTTTCGCAAACATTCTGTATGTGCAAATTGGGTGATACTATAACAATTTGATAATGATGGAGTTTTTTTTTTTTTTTTTTGGGTATTTGAAGGTTGTGTATGGGAGAGTTACAGACAGGAGTAGAGGATTTGCATTTGTTACTATGGGCAGTGTTGAAGAAGCCAAAGAGGCTATCCGCTTGTTTGACGGAGCTGTAAGTCTCCTTTTCTTCTTCATATAGTACTACCCACCCCCGCACGCGTATCCACATGCTTAACTTTTTTATTAGGAGGTGTTTAACAAATAAAGACTCAACCATGTACTGTTTGTCGTAGTTTTAAAACTACGGGTAATTTTGGAAAATGAATAATTTTGGTTTACCGTCCAAACTGCCACTTTCTGAGTATGACGGGCTTCTGTTTTAAATAGAACAGATGATAGATATATGCTCATCGTGATTCCTATACACGTTGGTTAGTTTTTCGTTTTTGTTAGCGCGAGTTAAAGTTTGTCTCATACATTTTCAACTAACATCATGTAATAGCAAATTGGAGGCCGTACGGCAAAGGTAAATTTTCCGGAGGTGCCAAGAGGTGGTGAAAGAGAAGTGATGAAACCAAAGATCAATCAAGGCTTCGTGGACAGCCCTCATAAACTATATGCCGGCAACCTCAGCTGGAACCTCACATCTCAAAACCTTAGAGAAGCTTTTTCCGAACAGCCAGGATTCCTAAGTGCCAAAATCATCTTCGATAGAGATTCCGGAAGATCTCGAGGGTTTGGATTCATTACGTTTCAATCTGCAGAAGACGTGGAATCTGCTTTAAACTCCATGAATGGAGTGGTAAGAAAGATAATCGAGCTAAATGCAAAAATACCCCCTGTGCTTTGCCTAATTATCAAAATTCTCATGTGTTATTTTTATTAGCAAAAATCCCCCTGTGTTCTTTTTTTATTAACAAAAAATACCCATTTGAAATTCCTTCATAAAGGTTATTGTCAATTTTTTAAGTGAACATGGTGTTATTGTCAAAAAGTGAATAGGGGTGTTTTATCATCCTTTGGTGGGGGTTTAATTGTCATTTTGGCTTGGGAGGGTTTTTTTGGCTAAAAATAAAAATTGCAAGGGGGGTGGGTGGGCTGTGTGTAATAAAAATAACACATTTTTTATATATAATTAGGCAAAGCATAGAGGGTACTTTTGCAGTTCACTCAAAGATTGGGTTGTAATAATTCTTCTTGGATATTTTTGATATTGTTTTTTATTGACTTCTTAACTTGTTTATGTAATGCATGTAGGAGCTGGAGGGCAGGCCCGTAAGGTTAAATTTGGCGCAGCAGAGAGATGTGTCTCCGCCACCCGAAGTTGGGGACTCTTCGGAAAGTGATGTAGAGAATGTTGATGTGCTTTCAAGTGTTGTTACCTGAATGAAAATGCAGTATGGAATTATTAAAGCTTCTATACATAGCAGAGGATTGTGAAGAGAAGAATAAGAATGGTGCAGAAACGAAAGTCGGAACATAGTTTTAACTTATGTTGAGTGTAATAGTTGAGATCAAATTGGAACCAGGATGCAAGTTTGGATAAATTGTTTGACATGTTTTAACTTATGTTTTTGTCATCTGAGAGAATATTAAAAGAAAGAGTTAATGACAATTTATCCTCTGTATTATGATAAATATGATAATTTACCCCCTTATGTTACAACTATACTTTTCAGGCCCACTCTTAATTTCGGCAAGTGAATTACATTCATTGACTGAAGAAAAATTGCTTCTCTAATATTTTTAGAGGGGATAAAGTGTTTTTTTTTTCAAATTATAGAAAGGTAAATTGAACATTATTAATTTCACACTGGGTGAATTGTCATTAACTCTTAAAAAAAAATGTATAATAACCAATAGCTTAAACTGGTGTCTGGTTGATCTATTCCTATTCAACAATTTGCATGTGCTTCTTCCTCTAAACAATCATTGGCTAATTCAAGAAAATAAAATAGAGCAAAAGACAAATACACCCCTTATACTTTGTCTAATTCCCAAAAATTCCCTTGTGTTATTTTAACTCTAAAAAAATCCCCTATGATTTCAAATAAGTGCCAAATATACCTCCAAAAAACAGAGTATTTTTAACACGACAAAATTATAAGTATTTGTTCACAATTTGCTTTTGATATGACAATTTTACCCCTGAAATCGAAAGACAAAAACGCCCCTATGCTTTGTTTAACTCCCAAAAAACCCCCTATGTGTCATTTTAAATCCTCAAAATCCCCATGTGTTTGATTTTATATACCACACTCGATCCAAGTAATATATACTTGTTTTTTCAAAAAGAATAAATAAATTTAAAAAAAAATACATAGGGGTAATCTTGTCATTCCACCAAAAATCAAAAATAAAATTATAAGTATATACTACTAGGGTCGAGTTTGGTATTTAAAATCAAACACAAGGGTTTTTTTGGTATTTAAAATAACAGAGGGGGACTTTTGAGAGTTAGACAAAGTATAGGGGGTATTTTTGTCTTTTTGCTCAAATAAAATAGCTAAGATGAACGTGTGTCTTACTATATGTGAAAAATGATTGCCATTTGCAAAACTATGAAGAAAATATAAAAATTTAGCTAATTAATTTGATTGATTTGAATGTGTTCTCCAAAAGAATTATGATATGTAATGTGTACTTGTATAAGTCATTGTATCAATCTCTTACTCCCTTGCCATTTGAATTTGAATTCTTACATAGTTTTGGATAAGGTTGCAGTTTTTGTTGTAACAACCCTTGATCTGTTTTAATCCATTATAGATTTGCTCTAATGATTACTTTTATGGAGAGATTAGAGCTAGAGTTTACATTCAACTCTAATTGCTTAAAGAATCTCAACCGTGGTAATACGTGATCTGGATTGTGCATCAGAGCTAGGGCTGAAAATCAAACCAAGCTACTTGATACTCGGCTCGAGTTCGTTTGATAAAAGCTTGTTTGAGCTCTGTTCGTCAAATAAATCAAACAAGCTTGAACAAGATTTCTCGTTCGATAACTTTTAAAGCTCGGCTCGAGCTCGACTCGATAAGCTAAAATTTGAAAAAACACATATAAAATATCAAGCTACTCGATACTCGGTTCGAGCTCGTTCGATGAAAGCTCGTTTGAACTCGGTTCGTTAAGAAATCAAACCAAGTTCAAACACAAAATTCCAAGCTCGATAAAATTCAAACCAAGCTTGAACAACGTGTCGTTCGATACTACTCGGCTCGTTTACACCCCTAATCAGAGCAACAATTTCATAATTTCATATTTTAGTTTAAACATATCCTTAAAAGTTTCAATATTTTGGCACCTTATATTTTCGAGTTGATGTCAATTTACCCTCATGTGAAATGATAATGTTCAATTAATCCTCTTGTAATTTGAAAAAATAGCACTTTACCCCAATGTGAAAATTTTAAGTAAGCAATTTATCTTCTTTTGCCGGAGAGTGTAACCCACTTGCAAAAATTGAGAGTGCGCATGAAAAGTGATTTGTAACATATGGGGTAAATTGTCATATTTGTCATAATACAGGGGATAAACTGTCACATATATAAAAACAAGAGAGACGGTGAGAAACTTTTAACTAGATTAAAATAGGGTAAATAGCTTTTAAATCACATGGAGATAAATTCAACATTATGAATGTTACAGGTGAATAAATTACCATTAATGGGAAAATTATTTTTTTGGTACCATGTGATAAACCTACTTGCAATTTTGGTTACATTGCATACGAAAATCCAAATTTGGTACCATATGATAGGTTTCCATTGCAACTTTGGTACCAAACCCAATTTTTTCCCAAAGTTAATGATAATTTAACCCATATGAAATGCATAATGTTCAATTTACACCCCTCCCCCATGGTTTAAAAAGAGCATTTTACCCCCTGAAATTTTGTAAAAATTCACATCGCCTCCCTGCTATTTTTATAGGCGACACTTTGTCCACTTTTATTATGATAATGTGACAATTTATCCCCTTATGTTAAATAAAATAGTATGCATGCATACTCTCAATTTCGGCAAGTGAGTTACAATCTCCTGCTGAAGGGGGTAAATTGCTTCAATAAAATTTTATTGATGATAAATTGATTCTTTTTCCAAATTATAGAGGGGTAGATTAAACATTATGCATTTTATAGGGGGTAAACTGCTATTAATTTTGTAGAAAAATTGGGTTTGGTACCAAAAAAAACAACAAACTTCTATCATATGGTACCAAATTTGCATTTTCGTATCCAATGGTACCAAAAATACAAGTTAGTCTATCCTAATGTACCAAAAAAGAAATTTTCCCACTATATTTTCTCTTAAATTTCACTTGCTTGGCTTAGGAAGTTATCTCTAAAGTCTAAACTTTAATCAAACGCGTTTATCCAGGACACACGCTTCATGGGCGGAAAGTTTCTGTAAAATTCAAGTTTTCCTTTCACGCCGTCGCCATTTTCGTAGATTGTATAATGAAAACGAGTAAAAGAAAAATCCCTGTTTTTCCCCAATTGTAGTTCCGCTTCCGCCTGCACTTTTCTTTTCAGATCCTCACTTTCCATGATCCTTCCTCCTTTATCTAAATTCTTAGAAAATAGAAAAAACATTAAAATCAGTTGACTTTTCGTCCTCTTAATTTTCAATAAATCAATAAATCAATCTGTTTAGTTTATAGTTAAACAAACCACAGCAGCAGGCGACTCCTTTGACTAGTCTCGTCTTACCAATTCAACCCCATTTTTGCCTACTTCAATAAAATTATTATTCATTACTACAAAATCAATATCATAAAAACCCACCCCCAATCTCAATTTCAGTATCCATAATCTCAACTCCCACTATTTTCACCAGATCCACTTCCAGCATCTTCAATTCATAAATTCTGAAAAATTAAAAAATGAACGATTTATTCTCAGGTTCCTTTTCTCGTTTCCGAGAATCCCCAACTCGACCGCCGAACTCACACTCAGTCGAAATGACAAACACAGGTTCAACCGGGGGCATAAATCTGGACCGATTCTTCGAAGACGTAGAGTCGATTAAAGACGAGCTTCGTGAAATGGAATCACTCTACACACAGCTCCAATCCTCTCACGAACAAAGCAAAACACTTCACAACGCTAAGGCAGTGAAAGATTTACGATCGAAAATGGATTCGGACATATCCGCTTCGTTGAAGAAAGCTAAGGTTATTAAAGTTCGGTTGGAAGCTTTGGATCGTGCAAACGCTGCGAATCGGAGCGTTCCTGGATGTGGACCTGGAAGCTCTTCGGATCGGACCCGGACCTCTGTTGTGAACGGGTTGAGGAAGAAGCTGCACGATACTATGAACCGGTTTAATGATTTGAGGCAGAAAATGGGATCTGAGTATCGGGAGACTGTACAGAGAAGGTATTGTGACTCGTATTTTTAGTTTTTTTTTTTTTTTTTTTTACTAAATTAAATATTCCGTCGTCCAAATATTGGAAAAGTAAAACTTTTTGATATCTTTTTATTTATGTACTCAAAATTAGAGATTCCTAGTTAGTGTAGTCAATTTTGAGAAGAACGGAAATCTTTTTATGAAAAAAAAGAAAGATCACTACCATGAGCAGGAATATTCGTGGCTATCCTCTGTGTAGCCACCATCTATCATGTCAGATCACTTTTTGGGACACTTTTGCATAAAAAATATCACTAAAACCCTCTTAACATGGCGGATAGCTACCTCATAGTAGGGTAGCTACGAAAATTTCGGATGATCATGATAAAAGACTACGTAAACCTATTTGCCAAAATTTATTGTGAATTGTATACAAAATTTGGACTCCTATTTGTTGAGTTATGATGAAACCTCAAAGGCCAAATGAAATTAAGAGACAGATAATGGAAGACATTAGTGAGGAAATGTAGATTTATTAAGATAATTAAAATTTATTTTGAGTTTTAAAACTTCAAAATAACCAACAGGTACTACACGGTGACGGGTGAGAACCCAGACGAGAAGGTTCTAGACAATCTGATTGAAACAGGAGAAAGCGAGACTTTTTTACAAAAGGCGATACAACAGCAAGGGAGGGGGCAGGTTATGGACACGATTATGGAGATTCAAGAAAGGCACGATGCTGTGAAAGAGATGGAAAAGAATTTAATGGAACTGCATCAAGTTTTTCTGGATATGGCGGTTTTGGTGGAGAGTCAAGGGGAGCAGTTAGATGATATTGAGAGTCAAGTGAATCGAGCTAACTCGTTTGTGAGAGGGGGTACACAACATCTTACCGAGGCGAGGAAGTCGCAGAAGAGTACTAGGAAATGGACATGTATTGCGATTGTGATATTGTTGATTATTATCTTGATAGTTGTTCTTTCTCTTCGTCCATGGGAGACGCGGAGATGATCGGTTATGTACGTTGGTTGTTTAATTGTTGTAGTATTTTGGGTTTTTTCGTTCTTTATTCTATGAGTATATTTGGATAGTATGAATTTCTCTTTATTAGTTTCGTTTTCATTGTACTTCCATTTGTCGATATGAGTTGGAGGGTGGCTATTGTTTGTAGTTCTTGTTGATTGTAATAATGGGGAAATAAAAAGTTATTCATTTGTTTGTGTTTATAAATTATACTATAATTTGAATTAAAGTTATCTATTGGGATTTTGGCACTTTGCACCCTGAAATTATAGAGTTTTGGCATTTTGCATCCTAACTTAAAAGTTTTGGCACTTTGCACCTTGTAAATACAATTTAGTTCGCACTTTGCACCCCAGTGTGTGTTTTGAAGAAAAAAATAATTGATTGAAGAGTATAATAGTTATTTTCGAATGTTTTTTGCACTTTAAACCCTAAAAGTATAGATTTTGACACTTGCACTTTGCACTCTCAAATATAGAATTTTGTCACTTCGTACCCAAAAATATATAATTTCTGGCATTTGAAACCCCGACTTAATATGATAATCTAAATTATGTAAATAACATGCAATATAATAATGTGTTAGATACGTAAACGTGTATTTTAGATATAAAGTAAATAATCTTGAGAATACTTGAAAATAAAATGAAGACAATGTCTTTTTTTTAATCTAAATTTTACAGAGAGAAAATGTTAGAATAAGTTATTATAAGTAAAATAAATTTAGAATAACAAGTTTATGATTGTTGTGCATCGACATGACCATTTTATCTCTACATCGCTGACATTCATGAGTTTGTTTTTTTTAAAGAAAAATATATTAGGGTGTAAAATGTCATATAAATTATATTTTCAGGGAGTAGAGTGCCAAAAAATTTAAATCGGGGTAAAAAATTCTAATATTTTATAATTTTAGGGTGCAAAATGCCAACATTATATATTTTAAGGGTGCAAAATCTATATTGCCAAGGTGCAAAGTGAAAAAAATTGAAAATACTATTCTACCCTTCTATCAATGAATTTTCTCACTAAAACACACATTGGGGTGCAAAGTACCAAATAAATTAATTTTCAGGGTGCAAAGTGCCAAAACTTTTAAGTCAGGATGCAAAGTGCCAAAACCCTATAATTCCAGGGTGCAAAATGCCAAAAACCATTATCCATCTCCTATTCTACGTTCATTCAAATAATAACTTTGATTTGAGTTAAAATTACATAATTTCTTACGGCATCTCTAATGACTAGGGGGAGATGCCTAGAAGGTACGTGGGGGCCGGGGGAAAGGGGAAAAAATCATCTCTAATGACTAGGATAGGGAGATAGCAAACATGCTATAGGGACCTTGGAGGGAGCCTGAAGGGAGGGGGAGAGGGAGCTTTTCCTGTCCAAGCCCTCTCCCTCACATGCTATTTTTTGTCTTGTTTATTTGGTTCCTTTTTTTAGATTTATTTTGAAAAAATCCTAAAATTTGTAAATTATTTGAAGATAATATTTTTAACTATAAAAATATAACTTTCATTTCATTTAATTAACATTATTATTTTAGTATTAATTTGTTTTAATAATTTTGGGGTTGTATTTATCACCAAAAAATGATTCTTTCTAAAAAGTTTAAAATACTTACGATACAACCATGAAAATTACATATTGAAATCAAGCATGTTTTTGTAAATACGATTACTACCCTACGAATTACATATTGTTAATCAAATATGTTTTCATAAATACGATTACATATGACGAAACATAGACCTTCTTTTTGATCTTGTATGTCCCACACATGTTCGACTAAGTCCTTTAGTAGTTGGCAATTGACATCTAAAGATCGCATTTGGTGAAGGCGGATCATATAATCTTTTATGGATATAAGACCTGTTCGTGGATCCAAATCAAGAGTAGTGCCTTGCTTTTAAATTAATATTAATTTTTTATTTTCTATGTTCCCTAATGTACTTTTGATTTTGAATTAATGTTGATGTTAAATTTATTTTTGGTGTAATAATAATAATAAGTAGTGAGAGTTTAAATAAGTTTGTAGAATGAGTCATTAGAGATTAGACTAAAAAACTAGGGGAAGGGGGAAAAGGAGAGGGCATTCCCTCTCGGAGGTATTAGAGATGCCCTAAATGTCCGGGTAAAAAGAACCCTACAAACTTTATAAAAATAAAACATGTTGGGTATCTCATTTCAGCTCTAAATTCAATCAAAAATATGGGCCTATTTTGCTAGGTTGTGGTTCAATCTTGCGGTTTCATAGATCTGAGCTAAAATATAGCCTAAAGAAGTTGAGTATAGATTTTGCGAAATACAGGTCTCAACTTCAAACCTATATAAAGGCGTTGATTTAACACCTAATCAAAATTCTAAAATCCAAAATTCAACCCAAATAGTATTTTAAAGGTTTCACAAAAATCACCCAAATCAATTTATCAAAACCAAAACCAAATGAATTAAACCCGAGATAAAACCTAACCAAATTGGCCCGTAATTCTTTCTTCAACTGCACCAAAATGGGTAAGATCTCATAAAGTCCTTTAAGAACTCTCTCAAAATATCCAAACAAATGGTCCCATGTAATGCGTGAAATGAATTATCTAATTGAAGTATTCCAGTCGTCTACCAGTTGCAAGTTGGCTCATTCAATGTGGGTCTTGGTCATAAAACAACAAATAAATAAAAAGTATTGAAAATATAAATAAATCCAAAATAAGTTGACGAATACCTGAAAAGGTCAAATGAAGAAAATAAGCATCATTCAATCAAAAGCCCAAAATGACTCTTTTCTTACACATAATTGCAAAATTATTTATGGTTGCCCAAAAATTAACTTTATCAATTGAACCATACACCTTTATTCAAATTCTGGATAATACAAATAATCATTTGGAGTACACTTCACTACAAACATACAGAGGAGATTTAATTACATTAGCAAGCCTCAGTCGATTATTTTTATTTTAAAATTATTTCAGTAAATACATTGTTATTCTATTCTGATTTTGTTTGTTATGCATGAATAAATTTTACTAAGATTTATAGTTAGAGTTATTTATAAATAATTATTCTGCAAGAATAATTTACTATAGTTTTTAATTATAGTACTAAGATATATAAAATATTCACATATTGTTTTAAACATTTAATATCAATATCAATTTCACAATTGATTCAATCCTAAAAAAACCAAAATTGAGTGATAGTGGTGGTAAATGGCAAGCTGAAAGTATACATTATGAATTTTTATGATATTTCCGGACAATGCTTAATTAGGAATGATTCAACATCAACCAATGAAGAACTTAACACATTTATGAAGAAATATTTGGATAATCGCTTATAAGTTATAACTATCACTTAATTGCTTGGCACATAAGCCACTATATTAATTGTATCTGTTTTTCTCAAACATATATTTGGCTATAAATAGAAAATACGTTACAAAGCTATACAATTTAAACCATTCCACTCTTAAAACCACTAAGTGCAATTTGGAAAATATACAACTGAAACTAGCCAGTCCATTCATGACAACCTTCGAGAAATGAGTTAATATGTACATGGTAGGCTTTTTTACAAGATTAACATGTACCAATTAGTGCGGTTTTAAGATTAACATGTACCAACTAGTGCGGTTTTAAGATGTTAACACCATATTTGGACTTTAGAATATTTCGCGACATATTATAATGATTTGCCATCTCATACTATTATTTCATGCTATTTTTGTCTTGTAATATTTGCTCACTTAGCAAAGAAGTCACTATATCTCCTAATGAAACGAGTTAAAGACCTTTTCTTTTATAATGAACATGAACGTTTCAATTTGTTCCTTAAATGATCATTAGCTCTCCTCACCGGAACTGAAAATCAACGGACGAAATAAATTCGGATTATCCAAATAAAACAACAATAGCATCAAATTATATTGCGTTAAGTGTCTCTATTCCTGAAATAACTTATTGAATTCGTTCGTTTTCAACCCAAAGTGAAATAGACTCACTGCAGTGTGTATTGGGCTTTACTGGATATCTAGTTAGGGCCATCTCCTATCAAGACCCATTAATAGATTATCACGGTAATGGAATGGGCCTGACTGAAAATAAAGATAATAAGCCCAATTAACAGAGCTGTGATATATCTTTGATTAGTAACTATTTCCTTATTTTATAATTATATATTGGTATATTTATTGTTTCTTTAAAAATAGTTTACTAACTTATATTAATTAATTTCAGTTTTATACAAGTGAATTATGTCGGCGAAAAAATGAAAATATATTTTTTTCCGTGAAGTGAAAGGTGATTATCTAGTCCGGACTAATCTCTTTATGTAGTAACGATCCAGGTATAATTACACACACTCCAACAAACACACTCCAATAGTGGCATCATGTTTGATAATATTTTAAAGAAAATGACAAATAATATTAATATAGTTATATTTTTAAAAAATATCACAAATTATAAATGTTAATTTTACTGATTAGTGATATTTTTTTTTATTATAGTGATATTTTATAATGTTATTTTTAACTATAATTGTGACATTGATACATTTAGCCACACCGCTACAAGTGACACTTTGTTAGTGACATTTTATATATAACGATATTTTTCAAACTGCCATTTGTAGCGGTGTGGTTAAAAGTTAAATGTCACAGTCATAACAAGATGTAACAATAAAATGTCAATAAATAGTTTACTTAACATTTATAATTCTTGACATTTTTAAAAAATGTGACTGTATTAATTTTTGCTCACATTTTCTTCAAAATGTCATCAAACTTGATTCAACCAAAGATCATTTTTGTTGAAGTGACACCAAATTAGTTGAGTTAATGTTACAATTAATGTAGTGCTCAAGATAGTTTTATACATTCTTTTTTAGATCGTTTCGATCATAGCTAAGTATAATGATAAATTTTTTGAAAAAAAAAACATCGAAAATATTTCAGAAACACCATAAATTTGTGAAAATATAAGTAAACTAAGCAAAATAATGCGTATCAAGGCAACCAAAGAATTAATTTAGAAATTACATGTTATTTTCATTTTTCATGAGCGTTTCACTGTTTTTATGGAAAAATACTAAATCATTTCTAGAAGAAACATTTAATCAGTTCCGGGTTCGAATTGCTCCACAAATAAAAGTTGTCAAAATAGAGCTCAATAAATGTCAGGACGGACCCATGCATGAAAATGAAATGGGTCAAATTATTACCTTGTCTAAGGTTTAGGTTTTGCAAATGGTAATAGAATCTGTATTCCACAAAAGCGGCTATATTTAATTGAAACATTGAGATATGTCGTCTTCAACAATTATTTTGTTCAATGATATCTCACTCTTATTCAAGGCATTCTTAATTGGTAAGTATTTTAGGAATTAATTAATAAATTAAATATGATGAATGCCTGATTGAGGCAGCAGACTTTTTTTAATGCCACAAGTCCATTCTGTTTTTATATATCAAAGAAAAAAAGAAAAAAAGAAAAGTATGACAGCATGCAAAAATATATATTAAGTTATTAACAGACCTACAAAATAGAATTCAAGTCCTTCGTATGGAACTAAACAAATACTTACACTTCTAGAAATTTGGAGTCTCAGTTTTGTTATTAAACAATTTCCTTTTTAATTCTACAACACTTATAAAATTTTGGAGTCTAAATTTTTCTATTAGACAAAAAACTAATTTAATTCCACAACCAAAACAAGAAACAATAACGTTTCAGCTTATTTCTTTTATCCAAAAGAAATATAAACAAGTAAATTCCACAGGATTTGACAAAGTTGGCTAGAACAACGTACACTTATTCGTGGTTGAAGGAATTTGATCAAACTATGCTTAACTTATAATTTTCTGAATTGTACTTATCTCTTAATTATGTACTTTGTTTTATGGTTGAATGTAGGTTCAGATTTCTTTTCCTTATCTTTCTTACTAATCACATCAACAAATCTCTTATTTTTTTTTTGGGACATCTCAAAATAACACTCTAATTTCTAAAATAGTATTATTTGTTTCAAAATTAACCTCTTACATAAAATAATGATTTGACATTACTAATTCTCAACAACTATTTTTGAAAGACATAAATGTAAACTTAACAAAAAATTCCACTTTTTAAACTTTTACATAAAATTCCGCTCCAAAAGTAAAAGGAGTAAAAATAATGGGATGAATGGAGTATAAAAAAGAGGAGTATTGACAAGTTAACCCGTGTGATATGTCTAATAGGTTATAATTTAACTCCATATGATATGAAAATAAACAATTTATCTCCGTGAAATGAATTAATGAGAAATTTACCTCCATGTAATATGAAATAATGGGCAATTTACCTCTTTGTTAGTGGAGGCGTTGCACACACACTCTATAATACGATTAATATTTTATTTTCATGTAAAAAATGATCAATTTAACCTTACCCTTGACATCATATTCTCATCACGTTATCCCTGTGATATGCGTAAATAGACGATTTACCTCCCTCTGATATTGCAGAATGAGAATTTTACCCTTTATGATATAAAAATCAAGAGGGAATCAATGTGCTTTTTTATAAAAATACAGAGAAGTATTTTGCTCTTTTATTTATCACAATGAGTTAAACCGTTTATTTAGAATAACGCAGAGAGTTAATTTGATATTCACTCGTAACAAAGAAAACGAATAAGATCAAGGAATGTGCCATGATATGATGATTAATTATTAAAACTTCAACTTCTTGAAAATCAAAGTGAAACAAAATCCTTTCCATTAAATTTCTGTAATCGGGCATTCTTTTTACCCTGTATAGTAATCTGTATCATCTCTTAACAAAACTATACACATAACTAACTTTTTATTTTTATTTTTATTTTTGTACATCTATTTAATCTAAAATTATATCCCCATTTCAAGATGGATATGAAGAAATCAAATTATTCGGCATACATGCAGAATTCCTCCAAGCTCTAGCATGCAATTTAAGCATTTCCTTCGCCATCTCCTTAATCTTCAATCCACAATCAATTTGAATCACCAAACACAATTTCGCCACAGCTCCAATTTGCAACATTTCCTGAACAACCTTAGGCGTTCCTGAAAATTTACAAATCGAGTACAAAATCCTCACCCCTCTTTCAGTTCCCCCTTGTGAAATCCGAAGTATCTTCTTCGATACAATCGCCAAACCCGCGCCATGGTTAAGTAACTCGGCCCTCCCCTCCGCGCATTGGCACAAAAAATCCAACACCATTAGTATCATTTCGCATTCCCATTTGTCAGTCGAATCGAGCAAGAGATCGATTAGTATAGACATCGTTCCACTTTCCACCGCCTTGACTCTATTCCTCCCATATGGACATACATTGATTAGCAGCTTCAATGTGGCCTTTGATGCCTTGTTACATATTTGATCTTTCAAGATTAGAGCTGATTCGGTGAAGAGTTCCGGGCGTAAATTAAGGAGTTGGGCATGATTGGAAACTTCAAGAATTGATTTCAATAGCATGACCGCATAAGCACGTGACTCGTAGTTGCCATTTCGCATTATATTTGTTAATGCCTCGATAAATTTGTCGTTGTTGAGGGATTTTAAACTCGTTTCTGACAACTGAAGGTTGTAGAGAATGTTTAACGCCTCGTCAGTCGCCCTGTTTTCTGATACTTGGATGGTTTTCATGACGATTAACGAGGCTAGGAACTCAACGGCCCCTATTCTTTCCAAGCATCTTTTATTGGTTTGGTTTTGAGAAGCAATGGATTTGAGTTTCTCCAAGGAATTGATTTGTGTTTGCGGGGATTTGGCTTCGTTGAGGAGCTTTAGCAATTGTGATTTGTTGATTGGAGCTTTAGGTGTCGGGAGACGTTGGATGTTGTCGGAGGCGTGGATGGTGCACCAAGATTGGATTAGACGCCGTAGAATGATGTTTGGGGTTAGTTCTATGTCGGAAAGGAGTTGTCGTGTGACGGGACAAGTGTTGTTGTTTTGAGAAAATATCCACTTTTCGATGCTTTCGCGATCATATGTTATGCCGGTTGAGGCCGTTACTGGGTCTTTCATGATTTGTAGTGTAATGGGGCATAGGAAATATGAGGGTACTTCAATTTCAGCCATTAATATTGGAGAGAACAAAGAACAAGTAAATAGAAAGTAAATAGAATGTTGTGAGTTTTTAGTGAGTAGTTGAAGATGTTGAGGATTGGATTGAGGATGTTAAAGAAGTTGTGGGTATTATATATGTGGAGAAGAGAGTCAAAATTGAGAAAGTCAAAACACGGAATAGTGGGCGTAAGGGTGTGGAAATGAAAATATATTTTTATAATATGTCGATTTATATTGGGAGGAATGGATTGGGCTAAAGACTTTTCAAATATAGCTAGTGTAATTTGTAATGTGTAAGATGAAGACAAATTATTCATATGTCCAACTGTTCTTTTGACTTCTCCTTATTACCTATAAAAAACAAACATGCATGGTTATTTTGACTTTCATCTCCTCTAAAACTCTAATTAATGACGTAGCTAGTTATGAGCTTCAACATTCAAACTAGGGCTTGAATAATTATAATAAAATAAAATAAAACTAGAACTTGATTATTTCCACATCAAGAACTTTCAGTAAAAAAAATTAAATGACAAGTATTACCTTACATTTGAACTAAATAATTATTAATATTTATCAAATAACCTCAATTATTGTGCTATTATGCAAATTGTAGTATTACTGGTGAAAGAAATGTGTGTAATTATTATATTTGCTGATAATTAATAGATTGTGACTAAATATCACAATTTTCTTTTATTTTATTGCTTTATTTTCTTCCAATTCCACTACATATATGCAAAAAAAAAAAAAAAACACCTAATTTAACCCCAATCAAGAATTTGTTAAATTGAGGTAATTAGTTGGTACATGGTAGTTAACAATTAGGTTAAGAAATGAAAATAAAACTCGTGCGTAATTGTGTGCATGGTGCGTGTATTTGGCTGCCGACAACCAGTGGTGGGGTAGCAAGTTGGCTGCTGGACCTTAAATTCACTATTTGGCCTCCTTAATTAGCCGTATTGACTAAACCCATTTTGGTTAATATGGGCCTGACCGCACATGATTAATTTGTACATTATGATATGAGCATTTATTTGTTGATTAATTTCATAAAAAAAAAAAGTATTAGTGAAATTTAGGGCATATGTGGATGAGTTTTGACTCGGTTGCGCGGATTTCGCAAGATCAAATAATTTTACAAAAACATAACCCAATATCTATAATATAATAAAATGGGGTTTCAAATAGTTTTTTTGAATCTGAAATTCGTGAAATCAAGCCAAAATCCTTTCAAATAGGGCTGAAGATAAATATGAAAGTCAACCCGTGGAGATTTCATTAAACAAATTGCAAATAATAACAAAATAAAGTACTAGTACATGGTGTTTAATTGTGACTTTCTGAAATTAACGTTGCCTAGTGGTTCCTCCAATTGGTGGAGAAATAGTTTTCAGCCATGCAATATTTATGCACAAGTCTTCGGCCAATCTTTTTTTCTTCCACATTCTTTTGATGTAATTACATTTAAAGCAAAGTATTCAAGTGGGATGGGGATTTTCAACATGTGTGGATGATTCAAATTGAGTCTTTTTTATTGGTCCCAATTAGTTCCTTTTTTTTTTTTTCAGAATGGAGATTCTCTAGCTCTATATTTTTTTCTTCTTTTCAGAAAAGTAATTCCAATTTTGTAACAAATGTAATCCTAACCTCTTTATAAATTAAACTTTGAGGGAATTGCACTTTTCATACCAAACTTTTACCTACTTTATACATTTCATACCACACCTTTTAGAATGACACATTTTATACCAAAATCGATCAACCTTTTTCAATTTCGGTACCACAGTTAAATATTGGATGGAATCCGTTAACTCTCAGGAAAAAAAAAAAAAAAAAAAAAAAATTCGTGAAGAAGATGATGAATAGTAACCTAAATTTTAAAAATTGGGGATTTCTTCAATACTTGATGAAAATGGATGAGGTTGGTGGCAAAAGAACCGCAACAGCAAGGGGAATGAACGGCGGTAGGTATTAGACGGTGGGTCGACCTCCTCTGCCGGCGGCGGAATAAAAATCGAAAAAGTTAAAATTCATAGATTTGAAATAAAAGTGACGGGATGGATCTGAAACAACGTAATAGTGTATCATCTTTGTAGAGGAGGTCAAGACGAAGCTATAACCACCAAGGAGAGGTTTAATGGTGGCCGGAGTCACCGGGAAATTGAAAATTACGTGGAGGTGGTGGAGGTGGTGGAGAGGGTGGAAAATAATTGCAAAACTCCCCCCTGACCAATTGCAAAAATCTCCCCTGACCAATTGCAAATCTCCCCCCCTAAGAATTCAAAATTGTGACTTAACGGGTTTCCATCCAATATTTAACGGTGGTACCAAAATTGAAAAAGGTTGATCGATTTTGGTATGAAATGTGTCATTCTGAAAGGTGTGGTATGAAATGTATAAAGTAGGTAAAAGTTTGGTATGAAAAGTGCAATTCCCTCATTAAACTTTCAAGAAGATATGGCTCCATATTTTGCAACATTATTAGATTGGCGTAATACTTTGTATGTTCAATAATATAAAAATACTTTTTTGGATAACTAATCATAAACAAAAAAACAAGTTCTAATTTTTTCAAATACATGCTCGATTTAATTCTTTTTGCTAAACTAATAAATTGAAAGCTTTTGTATCCTATACTTTTAAATATGGAATTATACAACATCAAAACGAATACCTAAAGTTCAGTATTTTCTGTTTTCTTAGAGAAATTATCATTACATAAATATTACTAATTAATAATTTATTAAATTACAATCAAATTAGGAAGAAAATTGATTACCAAATTTTATTAGTTTTCTTTTTTTCTGTTTTTTTTTTTTTTTGACAATGGAATTCGCAGCCACCGAAATGCACAAGGTAAACTCCGCTTTCATGCAATAGCTCGCAAACCACATGAGAGATGTAAATCACAATAGACAAATTAGATGTGACGAGTTCGACCAAGAAAGTATTAACAAGGGGATTCGAACTCGGGTCAAAGACATGCGTTCACTTGCTCCACCAACTAAGCCACCCTACTAACTAAAAGAAAAAATAATATAAGTGGAAGTTGAACTACTAATGAAAAAGAATAAGCACTGATAAGTAGGGATTTAAAATTATATGTATACTATATAAAACCAATTATTGACTACTTTATTAAAACAATCACTTTTGAAACTATTTATATATATATAAAACACGTTGGCGATTATTGATTTCTATAAATAACCGAACCATGCACTACACGTGGGGATTTCACAATTCCCTCGACACATTTTCTTTCTTCCTTAATTTTTGGATAAAAATTTCAGTTAAGTTATCAAAATGGCACGCTTATGTGCCTTTTATTATATCTGAAAATTATTGTGGCATGGTTTTTTTGTAAATTATGAGATATTAATTTACTGCGAATTTTTTTATAGCGTTTCATGAACTAAAACTTTTATTGTTAGAACATGGAATTTAGCCTTGTAACGAAGGACTTATGGCGATTTTCATCCAAAAAGTGACGGAGAAAGAAAATGTGTCGAGAGGGGTAAAATTAGGGGTGGCAAACGGGAGGGTCAGGTCATTAATGGGTATGTAGTGATGGGTTATAAATGGATCGGGTCATAAACGGGTCGGGTCTTTATTGGGTTTGGGTCAGGTCGGCCCGGCCTTGTAGTCTTCATCTTCTTTTTTTTCTTTTTTCTTAAAAAAAATCCACAAAACATCGTTATAACATGGGTTGAAAAATGGGAGTAATTGATATCGAGATTTGAAAGAATAAAGTTAACATTCAAATTTGGAGACATGAATTATATGATTTGAAAATATAATTTTTGTTATTCTCTTATATCTAAGAAATATAAGAAATATATTGCGTAAAAATAAATATAAAAACCCTTTCGAGAGTCGATGCCAATATTTTATTAATCAAAAGGAGCCATAAAATTGGTATAGAAAAGACGAATGATTTTAAAATATTTTAATAATATAATTTTTTTCTCTAAAATAATGGGTTAGTAATTACAAAATAAGAAAAGTCGGTTTTAGGCCTCAATTTTATGATAGCAAACAAGACATGTTAGGATTTTATTTTTGGAATTAAAGATAGTAGCCAACTTGCTTTTAAATTGGTTGTTTCTATAAGACCCATTAAGTAACCCACTATGAGACCCGTTAAAGACCCATTAATTATAAAGCTGACCCATCTTGCCATGCCTAGGTAAAATCATTGTATTAAATGTGTTTTTTCAGAAATCATGATATCAAATAGATTGTCGATATAATCTCTATTTCACTAAAGAAAGAGGGAATTGCACCTTTTATATCAATAGTAAAGTACAAATAATGTTAAATTAACAAATTCAAATAATATTCACTAATAAATTAGAAACTCACACTTAGGTGAAATTTGAACCTATAAGCTTTTGGTAGTGACTCATGAACTCTCAGATTCGCCACAAGACCATACCCTTCTCGACCTAGTCTTTCCATTTTGTTGCGTCCTACTGTACATACAATTATGTAATCAAGAATTCAGGATACAATACTAACTTTACAAAAAATTTATAAGTGAATTATATTTGCAAAGTAGAATTCAAGATACAATACTAACTTTACAAAAAATTTATAAGTGAATTATATTTGCAAAGTGGATTTTTGACACTTTGCACCATCAAAATAGGGGAAATGAACACTTTGCATTCTTAAAATTCAAAAATAATATTTAACACCCTCGAATCAATAATAACTCAGCAATCTACAACTCCGCTCATTTTTTCAGCATAATTGACCAACTTAGCCAACAAAGTTAGGGGCAAATTAGGTAACTTAATTTCCATACATCTCTATAATCAAAACTTATAACCTAGACTGTCCATTTCTCTCATCTTAAAACCCAATTTTGCATGTTTTATTTCAATATTCTCTACTTGAGCAATTATATAATTCATCATTTCCCCTATTTTGTCCGTGTCTTCTAGCTTTTTTTTTTTTTTTGAGAGGAACAAATTTCATTCATGATCAAGCAATGTCATTTGCTACAAGATTTAGTAATTCAGCAGGAGCAATAGAAGTACCTAATCCTAATCTAATAGCAGAATGTGCTAGAAAGTGAGCAATCTTATTTGATTCTCTATATACATGGTTTGCTCTAAAAGAATTAAGTGAACTCGCAAGTCTCTTTATGTCATCCACTAGTGGTCCATAGTCATGCAGCGATGGGGAAGGATCTTCAATACTATCAATCAAATTTTTGCAATCGCCTTCGAGTATTATATCTAACGCCCCTAATCGAATCCCCATGGCCATTGCTCTCTTTGCAGCTAATGCTTCGGCAATAACGGCAGATGTAACATGCGTCCTTCGTTCAGCAATCCAATCCACACATTCACCGTTGGAATCTCTAGCAATACATCCTATTCCAGCCGTATTCTCAGCCCCTTTGAAAGCTCCATCAAAATTAATTTTGATTATTCCATTTGGTGGTTTTACCCAATGAGCTGTGATTTGGCGTGAGCTTTGTGGAAAGTTTGTATTAATACTTGGTCGCCTTATAGCTGAGTCATAGATTTGATGATAATTCTTAGCAAAGTGTACTGAATCCAAAGGTTCTTTTTCCTTTTTCCCCCCATACAACTTGATTTCTATTCCACCAAATACACCAGCACGAGGTTATAAATAAAGCAAATTCCCCTTGGTCTGTCTTCTTCCTCACCTCTTCTATCCATTCTATGACTGACTGCGATTCCGTATGATAGGTATTAAAAGCAAACTCGCTTAGAGCCCAGAATTGGCGTGCATATGAACAACGGAGTAGACAGTGCATCGCATCTTCATTTTCAACATGGCATAATGGACATTCAAGTTCCGGAATCCGTACGTGTCTTCGCGCAAGTGATATTCTTGTTGGAAGGGCATTCATGCAAGCTCTCCACAAGAATAATTTAAGTTTCGGCGCTACATTTGTCTTCCAAATCCATCTCCAATCTCTTGCACCCTCGGATCCGGAGGTTCTATCATTTTTTAAATCCATTGCTAGGTGATAAGCACTTCTCACTGTGAAAATTCCATTATTTGTATAATGCCATATAAGCTTGTCTTGATTTTGTGTGCTTCCCAGGGGGATTGAGATGATTCTTTCCACATCGACTGCCCAAAAGTATGTATCAAGCAACTCTCTATTCCACTGGCCCAAGTCCGGATCAATGAGGGTTGAGACCATGGCATCATGAAGTTGTGGGACTCGGGGTGAAAGGATACGAAAACTATGGGGTTGTGGCAGCCAAGCATCTCTCCAAATGTCAATCGAATTTCCGTTTCCCACTCTCCATCTAATACCCGCTTCAAGTAATGACTTCGAGCCCCAAATGCTTCTCCACGTGAGTGAGGGTCGTGAGCCTAGTTCAGACTGTATGAAATCACAATCCGGAAAGTATCTTGCCTTTAGTATTCGGCTCAAGAGGTTTTCTGGCTTGTGTATTATTCTCCAGGACTGTTTCGCGAGTGCCAAATTAAATGCTTCAAGATCTCTAAAGCCGAGCCCTCCAATCCTTTTACTCGAACAAAGTGTTAGCCAATTTACCCAGTGCAATTTCTTTGCTCCCTTATCATTCCACCAAAATCCCGAAATCATTGATTCCAAGTCATTGATGAGAGATTTCGGTAATTTGAAGCAATTCATAACATATGAGGGTATGGCTTGGATAACTGCTTTTACAAGTACCTCTTTCCCGGCCTTTGATAATAGTTTTTCGTTCCACCCCTGTATTTTATTCCAAAATCTTTCTCTGATGAAATTGAACACCTCTTTTCTTGATTTTCCAACAGTAAGCGGTAACCCGAGGTACTTTTCATGTATTTCTTCGACCCTGATTGGTAAAACCTCTTGAATAGACTCTATATTTTCAGCCCCCACATTTCTACTAAAGACGATGCTTGACTTTTGTATCTTGGCCGGAAGCTTTTCCATATACATCTAAGATTCTTTTAATGCATGCAGCTTCCCCTGGATTGCAAGAGGTGTGAAACCGAAGGTGCTCCATTGCAAATTCTTATTCCCTTAATACTCCCATTTTCTTCTTCTCTACTAATTAATGAACTCAACGCTTCTGCACAAAAAAGGAACAAAAACGGTGATAGGGGATCTACTTGTCGGATACCCCTTTCAGGAATAATGTAGCCAATTTGATCACCATTAAGAACACAAGAATAGCTCACAGTTGTGACACACATCATAATTAAATCAATGAAAGATACATGGAATCCTAGTCTATTCATAACACCCCTAATGAAATTCCACTCTACTTTGATTGTGTTCATAATAGGTTTTAGCCTATTGACTATTGCCTTTGAGGCAATTTTATAGATAACATTACATAGGCTTATGGGTCAAAATTGGGTCATGGATTCAGGTGTTTGGACTTTGGGTATAAGGATTATGTGGGTATAGTTGCACTTGTTATTAAAAGATCTGTTATTTAGGAAATTTAGTACACATGTAGAAATATCATGGCCAATCAAATTCCAGTATTTTTGATAAAATAAAGCTGAAAGACCATGAGGACCCGGGGATTTTAGGGGATGCATATTACGTATAGCTTGATGTACCTCATTAGTGGAGTACGGTCGGAGTAGTTCCTGATTTGCTCGTTGATCTACTTTCACCCTTACCGCCTCAAGAGCCGAATCAATCTCATCCTCAGAAGGTTTGGCAGATTAGCTAGTCACCCATTTTGGCCCTTAAATATGATATTATCTCACGTAATTATTGTTTTAGAGGAAAAATAATTATTCAATTGATTTTGGGAAAAAATGAAAATTGAGTTACACAATTTGCCATTATTAGGTTGTCAGTTATGCTGGAAAAAAATGAGGGATGCAAATTGATAAGATATTCTTAATTTGAGAGTGTTAAATGCTAATTTTGAATTTCGAGTGTGTTAGGTGCTCCTATTTTGGGGGTGCAAAATGCAAAAATCTCTAGCCAAGTTTGTATTTGGGCAAAAATATAAACATTTTTCTAGCTTTGGACTCTTTCAAGAATAGTCATTTACACTATTCACATATTTAGTTCTTCAAAACTTCATCATATTTCAATTTTATAGTTTTTTAACTTCCATATTTTCTCAATTATTTAGTCCTTCAAACTTTCACCACATTTCAATTTTATATTCCTTTAACTTTCATTTTATATTAATTTTATTGTCATGTATAACAAATTCCGTCCTCTAACATTCAAAATTTGTAATTGTATGACAAAAACTCAAATTTTATTTCTTAATAAATACTAGCCTATTCCCGTGCTATGCACAAATCGAAATAATTATTGCAATTACCTCAAAGTAATTTTACAATGTATTTTGATCATTCTAATTTTGATGTTTGGATACATATTTACAACACTAATAATTTCAGTAAAGGTATCATTTAATCAAGGGTTAATTACAGGGACCTCCCCTGAGGTTTGGTCAAACTCGCGTTCATTCCCCTCCAAGAATGCTAATTACCCAGACCTCCCCTGAGGTTTGCAAAACCTTACAACCGTTAGGGTTCCGTTAATTTTTGCTTACGTCATCATAAAATTTTCGGTCGATTGTCAATTTTGCCCCCGACTTACTGTAGCAAATTTGTATGGACTATATTACCCCTCTCAGCAAATGTTATGTTGTTGCATGAGAAAGGATCTAATTGAAATGTCAAATGACATTTGTGGATTAAAATGTTGTTAAATTTATATATAATGGGTAATGACTTTATTAACGTATATTCATATTTAAAATAATATTTTAAATATTTCTAAAGTATTTTCTTACTTATTGTAAAATATATGCAAAGAGAAATACACTAGTAACTCTTATATAACAAATTATTTCAATGAAGGCATGTAAAATTTATATAATTTGTAATTTAAAATGTAAAATGAATAAATTAACAATAATGTGTAGATATTAATTTCAATCCTTTTTCATAATGTTTTTAAAATTGAAGTGTTTAATATTTTCAACAATAAAATCATAAATTTATATCTTACTTAAATACAATACAATTAAATAATATTTTATTATAAAATACAAAAATAAAATCTTATTTACATATTTATTATTAATATAAAATTGCATAATTAATAAACTATTTTTTTCTTTTTTATGTGATATAAATCGGGGTGGGGTTAGTTTTTCTTTTCTTTTTATGTGTAAATTTAATTTTATTAAAGTTTGGGGACTAATAGGAAAATATAAATTTTTGTAAGGTTTTGTAAACCTTAGAGCAGGTCGAAGTAATTAAAATTGATGAGGACAAGAGGGTAATTTCACGCATTCCATCCACCTCCGTTAGTCTCCGTTAGGGTTTTGTAAGGTTTTGCAAACCTCAGGAGAGGTCTGAGTAATTAGCATTCTTGGAGGGGAATGGGCGCGAGTTTGACCAAACCTTAGGGGAGGTCCCTGTAATTAACCCTTTAATCAAAATGTTTCATATATATTTTTCATCATGTGATATGGACTATGATAAATTGATAATGTTTTTAACTCAATGACATCAAGGTAAAAACTACTCAATTATAACCTCAAACTTAGTGTAAATACACTGATCATCCTCTAAGCTTGAGAAATTACTTAAACTACCACACATATTGGATTCATTACATTTAATATGCTTGTTTGTTAGGTAAAAGGTATGTTGGTACTTTATTTGATGTAATATTTTGTAAAGTAATTATTTATTTAATTACCTTGAATTTTTACTTATTTTGTTTATTTAACCCATGTTCATATAATGTTTGAACTCTTGTTGCGTTTATGTTAAATAGTTATATTGTAATAAAAATATTCAATATTACATCAAATAAATTAAAAAAAAATTACTCAAACTATCCTTGAAGTTTAATGTAATTATTAAAATACCCATAAGTTTTATGATTTTTTACAGGTAATTTACATAAATAGAGGCATTTATCAATTTAGTTATTTTTTTTTATGGACTCCAGCCTCAAGCATTATAGTTTTTGAAGGGTGATCTATAGGATATCACTCAATCTTATGTGTAGTTGAATAGTTTTCCCAATATCAATAAATTTAATGCACAAGTTGAAAACATGTTACAATAAGCTTGTAGGTGCAATCAACGATAATTAAAATAATAAAATAAACTCTCTGAAGTAATTTATTTTAAACTCCATGTCATGAATTAATTAAATTTGGTGTAAAGATTGTTATGTTTTATGTTATTAGAAAATCAACATTGTTATGTCAAGTGATATAAAAATGTTAGTCAAATTTAATCAAAAATAACAAAAGATAGAAATAAAAATTATAAAATATTGCATTTGAAAAGAACGACCTCCAACCCCGACTTTAACAACATGTTACAACCAAATATTTATGAAGTACTACAGTGATAACGATGGTACAAAGTCTCTAGCCAAACTATTTTCACTTGTGATGGCCTTTACATTCTAATCAAAAGAGAGAAAACGAAAATTGTAAAGTATTACATTTGAAAATAATGACCTCCAGCTCCGTCTTTAACAATCTGTTGCAACCAAATTTTTATGACTTTTAGTGATAATGGTAGTGCGAATTTTCTTGCCAAACTATTTCCACGTGGGAAGGTTTAAAGAGACAAAAATTGTCAAAGACGAAACTTTATGGAACACATAAAATGAATAATATCGGTATTTTCTTTCTTTTTAACAAAGTTTATCTATAAACATAGGTATTTTACCTTCAATCATAAATATGATACGGATTTGGGAGGAATTTGAGTCTTCGGTACTTGTGGTAGGATTTACCTGAAATTGGAATAAGAGATAAACATTGTGAGTATTCAAAACTTACACAATGATAATTACATAAGAATGCAAGTGACAAAATGTAGTACATAATGAAAATATATCTAATTGTAAATGAAAATGTTCATGGAAAAAAGCAAAAGAATGAGACTGAACAAAGTTGTTTGTGATGAATAATTTTTGAATTAATATATATAGTCTGATCCGGATTTAAAAAGTGAAATAAGATAAATTGGGAGATATAATTAAGATTTCCTAATTTTATGCAAAATTATAGGAAACGGAAATTGCAATTGCATGCACATGTGTATTCCATGTAACTTTTATTTTCTAACATTAAGCCTACAATTTGAGAAAATTTATTTATTGTCCTTAACTATTGTCCTTAACTAACGTTGATTTATATTTAGGTTACAAAAACTACACTTCAAACTCTCAATAAATTTGTGAACTCCAATTAATCAATCATAAATATTACATCAATAAAAATAATTCTAAATTCTAGAAAAAGAGAATTTGGTCCAATTGGAGTCAAAGACCATTCTCCTATATATAAATATACTAGCCTATTCCCGTGCTATGCACAAATCTGAATAATTTGTTTTACTTTATATAAAAATAAATTATAATTTGGTGTGATCACTACAATTTTAATGCATGTGAAAATTACAACTTAGTATTTTTTACCGTGCTAGAATATTTGTAAAGTTTAATTAAAATGAATGTTTACGTATATCTTTTTCTTCATGGGATATGGACTATAAATGGTTACAATGCATAAGTTAACTCACAATATCAAATGAAAGTATAAGTATTGCATTTAAAGGAAGCAAGATTTGAGGTGTACTGCAAAAATTAAGAATGTCAAATTCAAATTATTATAAAATGATTCAAAAGTGTTTGTGACTATTTAACTATATTATGTTTAGAGAAACTTAAATTTAAATTATTCTTATTTTCTAATTTACATTAAATTTTATTTTTAAGGTTGTAATGGTATTTGTAGTGAATCCAATATCTCTGGGGTAGTTTGAGTAGTTATTTCTCAAAGTTGGAGCGTGATCGTGTAATTACACTAACTTTGAGGTGTAGCGAGAAATTTAAAAAATATTTAAAAATAATATAAGGGGTATTTCTACGAAATTTCTTTTCTTATGACATCAACATGTGCCGTCAGAAAATAATGTACTTTTTACCGTGCTAGAATATTTGTAAAGTTTAATTAAAATGAATGTTTATGTATATCTTTTTCTTCATGGGTATGGACTATGAATAGTTGACAATGCAAAAGTTAACTCAACAATATCAAAAGATAATTGTTTAAAGTATCTCTCATATTTAGTGTAAATATAATGACCACCATTAAGTTTTGGAAATAACTCAAACTACTCCAGAGGTATTTGATTCATTACATTATTTTCTGACGGCACATGTTGATGTCATAAGAAAAGAAATTTCGCTCAAGAAATACCCCTTATATTATTTTTAAATATTTTTTAAATTTCTCTCTACACCTCAAAGTTAGTGTAATTACACGATCACGCTCCAACTTTGAGAAATAACTACTCAAACTACCCTAGAGATATTCGGATTCACTACAAATACCATTACAACCTTAAAAATAAAATTTAATGTTAAGAGAAAATAAGAATAATTGAAACTTAAGTTTCTCTAAACATAATATAGTTAAAAAGTCACAAACACTTTTGTATCATTTTATAATCATTTCAATTTGACATTCTTAATTTTTGCTTTATGCCTCAAATCTTGCTTCCTTCAAATACAATACTTACACTTTCTACTTTTGTTTTACTATATTACTCTTATGAACGCATAAATATAATAACATAAGTATGCATGTAAAAAAAAAAGGAAAAGAGAAGAAATTATCATAATATTAACACACTACTATGATGAATACTCCATTCAGTTTCAAGAAAATAAAGAACAAAAATAGAGTAAAAGAGGAAAAAAATGTAAATACAAAATGGTTAATATCACAAATATATATAGGCTACAGACAATTAAGAACATAAACAATCGATAAGATAAACTGTGGACATAAAGTTCATGAACAGATTAAAAAAAGATTGAAAAACTAAGAAATAACAATAATTAAGTTTCACTTTAGTGTCTAAAAATTAAAAAAATACATTAAATTGTTAATCAATCATTAAATATGAAGTATCTAGTATCTACACAACTGAAAAAGTGATTAGTATTTCAAAAATATATGTTCCATAAAATGTTGAAATGTGAAAATGCAAACAATTGTTTACTTATCGAACTATGACTTACTAAACTTTATAAATATATAAAGTTAAATAAATTCATTTCAGTTGAAATTCAAAAGCTTATAAAACTCTCACCAAGTTATAAATGCATATATAATTACAAAAATATTGTTATAATCAATCAAAAAATTCACCTAAAATAGTACAATTAGAATTTTTTAATAAACAATCTTTAAATAATTTTTTTTATAAACAAATGAAAACATAATAAATAAAATTGAGTTTATAGCCTCCAACAATTGTTCAATCTCAATTGAATGAATTTGGTCATCGCGAGAGTTATACTTTCTTGACCATGATAACAACATGTTCCCATCTCAGGGCTTTGGAGTTCCTGAAATCAAAAAAGGTAAAACGCTCATATATATAATAAACTAATAAAATCCATAAAGAATGCATGCGATGTATATATAAGAGCACTTTTTTAAAAGAATGGATAGTAAATAAGATTGAGTTTATAACCTCCAACAATTATTCAATCTCAATTGAATGAATTTGGTCACCGCGAGAGTTAAACTTTCATGACCATGATAACACTCTTCATGCTCTTCCTTTGAAGCTATTCATATGTTTCCATCTCAGGGCTTTGGAGTTCCTGAAATAAAAAAAAAAGGTAAAATGCTCATCAATATAATAAACTAATTAAAATCCATAAAGAATGCCTGCGATGTATATAAGAGCACTTTTTTAAAAGTAAAATGGAACGGAACGGAATAGAGAAGAAAATACACAATGAAGAAAATCTTGGCTCCATGTCTTTTTATATATTGAAAACAAAGGAGTAAAATATTTGCTATTGAAAACAAAGGAGTAAAAAAAGTAAAACGCCCATCTCAGGGCTTGATTCTCGGAATTTGAATTTGCTATTTATTAAGGAAATTAAAGAATAAGATTTACATTTGTTTATATATAAACTATGACTTACTAAACTTTATAAATATATAAAGTTAAATAAATTCATTTCAGTTGAAATTCAAAAGCTTATAAAACTCTCACCAAGTTATAAATGCATATATAATTACAAAAATATTGTTATAATCAATCAAAAAATTCACCTAAAATAGTACAATTAGAATTTTTTAATAAACAATCTTTAAATAATTTTTTTATAAACAAATGAAAACATAATAAATAAAATTGAGTTTATAGCCTCCAACAATTGTTCAATCTCAATTGAATGAATTTGGTCATCGCGAGAGTTATACTTTCTTGACCATGATAACAACATGTTCCCATCTCAGGGCTTTGGAGTTCCTGAAATCAAAAAAGGTAAAACGCTCATATATATAATAAACTAATAAAATCCATAAAGAATGCATGCGATGTATATATAAGAGCACTTTTTTAAAAGAATGGATAGTAAATAAGATTGAGTTTATAACCTCCAACAATTATTCAATCTCAATTGAATGAATTTGGTCACCGCGAGAGTTAAACTTTCATGACCATGATAACACTCTTCATGCTCTTCCTTTGAAGCTATTCATATGTTTCCATCTCAGGGCTTTGGAGTTCCTGAAATAAAAAAAAAGGTAAAATGCTCATCAATATAATAAACTAATTAAAATCCATAAAGAATGCCTGCGATGTATATAAGAGCACTTTTTTAAAAGTAAAATGGAACGGAACGGAATAGAGAAGAAAATACACAATGAAGAAAATCTTGGCTCCATGTCTTTTTATATATTGAAAACAAAGGAGTAAAATATTTGCTATTGAAAACAAAGGAGTAAAAAAAGTAAAACGCCCATCTCAGGGCTTGATTCTCGGAATTTGAATTTGCTATTTATTAAGGAAATTAAAGGATAAGATTTACATTTGTTTATATATAACTTTTGTAACGGAAATTTTGATATTCTTAAGACATAATTACGTTTTTCTATTTTTAGCTTGTAACATTTTTTTTTAAATTGTGCAATTAATTAGATTATGTCCAAATACGTTTTTCCATAAATTTAGCCATTTAGGTTGTAACAAATTTTTTTTGTAACTCCTTGTAAATGTATATTAATTATATATTAAATATAAATTATTTAATGCAATAAAAATAATTCAAAATTAGGAGAAAAAAGAATTTGGTCCAAATTGGTCAAAAGACCATTCTCCTATATATATAGCCTCCAACAATTGTTCAATCTTGGCTCCATGTCTTTTTATATATTGAAAACAAAGGAGTAAAATATTTGCTATTGAAAACAAAGGAGTAAAAAAAGTAAAACGCCCATCTCAGGGCTTGATTCTCGGAATTTGAATTTGCTATTTATTAAGGAAATTAAAGGATAAGATTTACATTTGTTTATATATAAACTATGACTTACTAAACTTTATAAATATATAAAGTTAAATAAATTCATTTCAGTTGAAATTCAAAAGCTTATAAAACTCTCACCAAGTTATAAATGCATATATAATTACAAAAATATTGTTATAATCAATCAAAAAATTCACCTAAAATAGTACAATTAGAATTTTTTAATAAACAATCTTTAAATAATTTTTTTATAAACAAATGAAAACATAATAAATAAAATTGAGTTTATAGCCTCCAACAATTGTTCAATCTCAATTGAATGAATTTGGTCATCGCGAGAGTTATACTTTCTTGACCATGATAACAACATGTTCCCATCTCAGGGCTTTGGAGTTCCTGAAATCAAAAAAGGTAAAACGCTCATATATATAATAAACTAATAAAATCCATAAAGAATGCATGCGATGTATATATAAGAGCACTTTTTTAAAAGAATGGATAGTAAATAAGATTGAGTTTATAACCTCCAACAATTATTCAATCTCAATTGAATGAATTTGGTCACCGCGAGAGTTAAACTTTCATGACCATGATAACACTCTTCATGCTCTTCCTTTGAAGCTATTCATATGTTTCCATCTCAGGGCTTTGGAGTTCCTGAAATAAAAAAAAGGTAAAATGCTCATCAATATAATAAACTAATTAAAATCCATAAAGAATGCCTGCGATGTATATAAGAGCACTTTTTTAAAAGTAAAATGGAACGGAACGGAATAGAGAAGAAAATACACAATGAAGAAAATCTTGGCTCCATGTCTTTTTATATATTGAAAACAAAGGAGTAAAATATTTGCTATTGAAAACAAAGGAGTAAAAAAAGTAAAACGCCCATCTCAGGGCTTGATTCTCGGAATTTGAATTTGCTATTTATTAAGGAAATTAAAGGATAAGATTTACATTTGTTTATATATAAACTATGACTTACTAAACTTTATAAATATATAAAGTTAAATAAATTCATTTCAGTTGAAATTCAAAAGCTTATAAAACTCTCACCAAGTTATAAATGCATATATAATTACAAAAATATTGTTATAATCAATCAAAAAATTCACCTAAAATAGTACAATTAGAATTTTTTAATAAACAATCTTTAAATAATTTTTTTATAAACAAATGAAAACATAATAAATAAAATTGAGTTTATAGCCTCCAACAATTGTTCAATCTCAATTGAATGAATTTGGTCATCGCGAGAGTTATACTTTCTTGACCATGATAACAACACGTTCCCATCTCAGGGCTTTGGAGTTCCTGAAATCAAAAAAGGTAAAACGCTCATATATATAATAAACTAATAAAATCCATAAAGAATGCATGCGATGTATATATAAGAGCACTTTTTTAAAAGAATGGATAGTAAATAAGATTGAGTTTATAACCTCCAACAATTATTCAATCTCAATTGAATGAATTTGGTCACCGCGAGAGTTAAACTTTCATGACCATGATAACACTCTTCATGCTCTTCCTTTGAAGCTATTCATATGTTTCCATCTCAGGGCTTTGGAGTTCCTGAAATAAAAAAAAAGGTAAAATGCTCATCAATATAATAAACTAATTAAAATCCATAAAGAATGCCTGCGATGTATATAAGAGCACTTTTTTAAAAGTAAAATGGAACGGAACGGAATAGAGAAGAAAATACACAATGAAGAAAATCTTGGCTCCATGTCTTTTTATATATTGAAAACAAAGGAGTAAAATATTTGCTATTGAAAACAAAGGAGTAAAAAAAGTAAAACGCCCATCTCAGGGCTTGATTCTCGGAATTTGAATTTGCTATTTATTAAGAAAATTAAAGGATAAGATTTACATTTGTTTATATATAACTTTTGTAACGGAAATTTTGATATTCTTAAGACATAATTACGTTTTTCTATTTTTAGCTTGTAACATTTTTTTTTAAATTGTGCAATTAATTAGATTATGTCCAAATACGTTTTTCCATAAATTTAGCCATTTAGGTTGTAACAAATTTTTTTTGTAACTCCTTGTAAATGTATATTAATTATATATTAAATATAAATTATTTAATGCAATAAAAATAATTCAAAATTAGGAGAAAAAAGAATTTGGTCCAAATTGGTCAAAAGACCATTCTCCTATATATATAGCCTCCAACAATTGTTCAATCTTGGCTCCATGTCTTTTTATATATTGAAAACAAAGGAGTAAAATATTTGCTATTGAAAACAAAGGAGTAAAAAAAGTAAAACGCCCATCTCAGGGCTTGATTCTCGGAATTTGAATTTGCTATTTATTAAGGAAATTAAAGGATAAGATTTACATTTGTTTATATATAAACTATGACTTACTAAACTTTATAAATATATAAAGTTAAATAAATTCATTTCAGTTGAAATTCAAAAGCTTATAAAACTCTCACCAAGTTATAAATGCATATATAATTACAAAAATATTGTTATAATCAATCAAAAAATTCACCTAAAATAGTACAATTAGAATTTTTTAATAAACAATCTTTAAATAATTTTTTTATAAACAAATGAAAACATAATAAATAAAATTGAGTTTATAGCCTCCAACAATTGTTCAATCTCAATTGAATGAATTTGGTCATCGCGAGAGTTATACTTTCTTGACCATGATAACAACATGTTCCCATCTCAGGGCTTTGGAGTTCCTGAAATCAAAAAAGGTAAAACGCTCATATATATAATAAACTAATAAAATCCATAAAGAATGCATGCGATGTATATATAAGAGCACTTTTTTAAAAGAATGGATAGTAAATAAGATTGAGTTTATAACCTCCAACAATTATTCAATCTCAATTGAATGAATTTGGTCACCGCGAGAGTTAAACTTTCATGACCATGATAACACTCTTCATGCTCTTCCTTTGAAGCTATTCATATGTTTCCATCTCAGGGCTTTGGAGTTCCTGAAATAAAAAAAAAGGTAAAATGCTCATCAATATAATAAACTAATTAAAATCCATAAAGAATGCCTGCGATGTATATAAGAGCACTTTTTTAAAAGTAAAATGGAACGGAACGGAATAGAGAAGAAAATACACAATGAAGAAAATCTTGGCTCCATGTCTTTTTATATATTGAAAACAAAGGAGTAAAATATTTGCTATTGAAAACAAAGGAGTAAAAAAAGTAAAACGCCCATCTCAGGGCTTGATTCTCGGAATTTGAATTTGCTATTTATTAAGGAAATTAAAGGATAAGATTTACATTTGTTTATATATAAACTATGACTTACTAAACTTTATAAATATATAAAGTTAAATAAATTCATTTCAGTTGAAATTCAAAAGCTTATAAAACTCTCACCAAGTTATAAATGCATATATAATTACAAAAATATTGTTATAATCAATCAAAAAATTCACCTAAAATAGTACAATTAGAATTTTTTAATAAACAATCTTTAAATAATTTTTTTATAAACAAATGAAAACATAATAAATAAAATTGAGTTTATAGCCTCCAACAATTGTTCAATCTCAATTGAATGAATTTGGTCATCGCGAGAGTTATACTTTCTTGACCATGATAACAACACGTTCCCATCTCAGGGCTTTGGAGTTCCTGAAATCAAAAAAGGTAAAACGCTCATATATATAATAAACTAATAAAATCCATAAAGAATGCATGCGATGTATATATAAGAGCACTTTTTTAAAAGAATGGATAGTAAATAAGATTGAGTTTATAACCTCCAACAATTATTCAATCTCAATTGAATGAATTTGGTCACCGCGAGAGTTAAACTTTCATGACCATGATAACACTCTTCATGCTCTTCCTTTGAAGCTATTCATATGTTTCCATCTCAGGGCTTTGGAGTTCCTGAAATAAAAAAAAAGGTAAAATGCTCATCAATATAATAAACTAATTAAAATCCATAAAGAATGCCTGCGATGTATATAAGAGCACTTTTTTAAAAGTAAAATGGAACGGAACGGAATAGAGAAGAAAATACACAATGAAGAAAATCTTGGCTCCATGTCTTTTTATATATTGAAAACAAAGGAGTAAAATATTTGCTATTGAAAACAAAGGAGTAAAAAAAGTAAAACGCCCATCTCAGGGCTTGATTCTCGGAATTTGAATTTGCTATTTATTAAGGAAATTAAAGGATAAGATTTACATTTGTTTATATATAACTTTTGTAACGGAAATTTTGATATTCTTAAGACATAATTACGTTTTTCTATTTTTAGCTTGTAACATTTTTTTTTAAATTGTGCAATTAATTAGATTATGTCCAAATACGTTTTTCCATAAATTTAGCCATTTAGGTTGTAACAAATTTTTTTTGTAACTCCTTGTAAATGTATATTAATTATATATTAAATATAAATTATTTAATGCAATAAAAATAATTCAAAATTAGGAGAAAAAAGAATTTGGTCCAAATTGGTCAAAAGACCATTCTCCTATATATATATATATATGATATATATGATAAGATAACCAATGCACATAACTAAGTAAACGTAGAGATGATAAACTCGTGACCAAAATTTTTTTCCCCCAAGAATTTAATCTCTTTCAAGAAGCGTCGGACACATTAAGCTGGAATCTTTCCCAATAGAAATTTAAACATTGGTTCAGTATTTTATAGTGACTAATCTCTTCCATTTTATCAATCACCGGTTGGCACTCACAACCACAAATTGATGATAGAGCTTTTTACTAAACTGATCATTTTATATATATTTAGGGGCCGTTTTGTAAGGTGTATGGGATTAAGTTGGATTAGATTGGAGCAGGATTGAAGGCCATATTAAAAATATGTTTGGTAGCTTTGATTGAGTCATATTATATTAAAACAACTACCGTAATATTTTTTGTAGAGCTATGAGTTTAGATATATATTTATATATTTTCAAAGATTTGAGAAGAATTTATTATATTTAATGATATGTTAAAAAGGAAATATGTAAATTTGAGGTTATTAGTGATATTTTACCTAATCCATATTCACCCGGATTAACTAATCCACCCATGCTTGGGTGGATTATAATCTAGTATTAATACCGGGTCGTAAGGATTCAATCCATTTGACCCGGTATTAGAGCAATGCCACCAAACGTTATATTAGGCCATATTAACTCATATAATATGACTTAATACCCCCTATTAGGTCCTACCAAACGGCCCCTTACATGACTGTACACGATATCCCAACATTGTTATTAGATTAATATTTTGGGCCTATGACTTTTGGCCCATGAAAAATCATATCGTGGGCTAAAAAGCCTCCAATTACTTCATTATTGCCTACATACAATATCCAAACATTAAACAATATAATTTGCTAAATCTAATAACTCGAATCTTTCCACACATCAACCTGCATTCTAAGTAGGGGGCTTCTAGGGACAGTTCAAGTTGTGGAAAACTGCCAGCACTTTTCCCACAAAATAAACTGCCCGAATAAAATATTATTATTTTTGTGACCTGCTAACCCGGTCTCATTTAGCAGGTCACATTTTGTCCTTTTACATATTTGCCCCTGCATATTAATAATACATAATAAAAACATAAAATCTCATTTATTTCATTTACATATTTGCCCCTCCTTATTAATAATATATATGTTAACTACATTTATAAATTAACTACTATAGTACTAATAAGATGGAATAAATTTATGCTTCGTATTTAAAATTTTATAATTTTTTTCCATAGATACTAATTTAAATGAATTCAAACTAAATATGTTTAGCTTGCAAATATACATTTTCATTATAAATTCAATATTTGTATACAAGATTTGCACATCATTATGTATTTAATATTCTAATTTCACTTCTCATTTTCTAAAAATGTTAAAATCTCTATTATTAATTATATAAAATTAAAAAAAAAAGAATTTCTTAAGGAAAAAAAAAAAAGGCTTTCTTCTTCTTCTTCTTCAGCCATCCTTGCCGCACCACCTCCACCTCCACATAGGACCACCATTCCGCTTTTGCTTCTTCTTCCAATTGTTCTTCTCTTTCCGGGTTGTTCGGATATGATTTCTCTTCCAATTGTTCTTCTCCTTCCGGGTTTTTCGGGTCCAGATCTGCGTTCGAGTCCAGATTTATGTTCGAGTCCAGATCTGTGGGGGTGGGGTCTTGATGTACGACGTCGGATTCACGTTCCAATTCATGTTGTAGAGGATGTGGTGGGTTTGAAGGACTGGACATGGTGTTGTGGTGTTCCGGTGGTGGGAGATTCAAAATTCCAAGAACAATTGAATTTTTTTTAGCTGGTAGTTGTAAATATGCTAATAGAAAACCCCTACCAAGCGATGAATTTGAAGCTGTTCATGGTTCTCTTCTTCAAAATTCCAAGAACAATTGACTCTTTTTTAGCTGGAAGTTGTAAATTCCAAGAACAAGTGATGAATTTTTTTTAGCTGGTAGTTGTAAATCTGCTAATAACACCCTAAGACCAACTCCAAGAGACCATTTAAAACTCAAATTATAAGAAAAATTATAAGAATCCTTAAAATGTGTTGCTCCAAGAGATCATTTATAATTTAGAGACCTCTTATTTGTTTAAGTTTGGACTCTCATATTTGAGAGTCCAAACTCAAAATTTATCCTGCCAAAGTTATACTTTCCCTGCACACAAAATGTCACCTCCTGCAAATAATTTAATTCCTCCATCTCCCAACTCCCCAACTCCCCCAACCAATAAAATTAAATCAAAATAAATGAAGATTGCAAATACAAATTTACCTCTATAAAATTAATCTTTACCACAATAATTTTACTACATCAAAAAAGTAAAGAATAATTTTTACAAATCTGAAAATTAAGAAAACAAGGTTTGCCGGATAATTAAAAGAATGTGTGTGTTTTTCTTCCAACACAGCAGCCACCGCGCTGCCGCCGCCAAAACCCGACCACCAGATCTGAACCGAACTCAAACCACCACAAAACCACCAAACCGAAGTCAACCCACTTTTTTCGAACCCAAACCACCAGATCTGAACCCAAAATCCACAAACCAATATAGGAATACCCAATTTCAGATTTCAATCAAAGTCTCTTACAATAAAAAGATTTCTTCAGGTTGCAATATAGGAATTCACAGAGGGCAGAATAGGCGAGAGTGTTGGTGTGGCCGAGAGGGTTGGTGGAGTTTTTGTGGTGTTTTGATTTTGAGAGGTTTAAGTGTTGTTTGTGGTGGAGTGATTTTGAGAGATTAATGGTGGAGTGATTTTGAGAGATTTTGAGAGATTTGGAGAGGATTTTGTGTTAGCCGAGAAAATGATGGAGTATTTGTGGTGTTTATTAACATTTCTAAGACCTTGTTTGGTTGGAAATGTTTTTATATTAACTAGAAATCTTATTTTCAAGATAATGTAAAAAAAGAGACAAACACGACCTTAAATATTTTTCCCAAAATAAAAAAATATACAATATTTTTAATAAACATTAAAATTGATTTTTATTTTTTAATTTGAAATCAATATATGTATTTTTGTTAATTCTAATTTACAATATTATTGTTTGTTTAAATAAATTATATTTGTGTGTAGATGGATCAAAATTCAAGTGGTTTCTATTCTAACATGTTCGCATCGGACGGAGATTTTATCCAACGAACTTTATTTGGAGACGACAATGGGAATCATCCTCCACAAGAATCAAATTTGCCGGATTTAAACTTTGACGATATGACATCAAACACGGATTTCAACGTCTATGTAACACCATCAAACACCAAAGAAACGACGAGCACCCGGAGACGCACCAAAAAAATTTCCAAGGAGGAATATATTCGTATCACAGAAGGGTGGCTTAACACGAGTATGGATCCTATACAAGGAGTACAACAAAAACTCGATGCATTTTGGGCGAGAATTCATGCACATTTCCTTGATCAGAGTCCCGATGCAACAACCCAACGTAGTCAACATGCCCTTGCGAGTCGTTGGAATGTCATCAATGGTGATTGTCAGAAATTTTTTGAATGTGTTACCCAAGTTACAAATTTACACAGGAGCGGTGTCACAGAACAAGACAGGGTATAATATTACTAAACCAATATTATTTTTCAAAATTTTAAATTTATTATAATACATATTTTTTTGTTTTGATTAAAGATATTGCATGCCAAAGAATTTTACCATCGAAACACAAAAAAACACTTTGTCATGGATCATTGTTTCGCCATATTGCAACATCACCCAAAATGGAGGCTAGTAATTAGCGCAGATCAAAACATCAAGAAATCATCCAAAAAGAAAGTTGGAGCAAGTCCGCGTTTTTCGCCAGCAACTGATGATTCTGTGGTCAACCTTGGAGATGACGATCACACTGCAAGCGATGATTTTGAGAGGAGACCGATTGGGCGAAATGCGGCCAAGGAAATTGAGAAAAAGAAAAAAGGGAAAGGGAAAGTTGGACAATCACAACCCCCCACACTTTTACAACAAAGCTTGGCAGATTTTAAGGAGGCGGAAAGACTTAAAACCGAAAGACATGAAAAAATGTTGAAGTTTCAAGAAGATTACATGAAACTTGAGCAGCAAAAGTACGACTTGCAAGTATTATCGACCGACACTAGTGGCATGAGTGCAGAAGAAGCAGCGTGTATGCAAAAGCTCAAAGATGATCTTGTGAAAAGAATGTCATAGGATTTTTTATGTTGTTGGTTAAGTACTGATAATGCAATTTTAGTTTTTAACAATTAAATATTATATTAAAAATGCAGTTTTCGTTTAACAACATAATTTTTCATACAAATGACAAATTAATTTGAGAACAACAACTTTCTAATTTGAAAAACTTAAGTAAATAAAATAAATTAAACATAAACCATCAACTCGGCATTCTATTCACTTCCATACATCTGTCACAAGTGTTCAACAAGATCCGATTACAGTTGGGAATGATTTTCCATACTTCTAATTTCGCTATGAATTCGATAAAACTCTCCGAAGTCGGCAGGATTCCCTCTTTATATGTCTTCAGTTGTAACTTGTTCAACCTGTTAATTGATGATATTTTACTCTAGCCAACCCTCTTTCATCCTCAACAATCATATTATACATTATGACACACGCATACATAATGTCTGCGAGAGTTTCTCTATCCCAGAAACGTGCCGGTCCTCGAACTATTCCAAAACGCTCTTGTAGAACCCCAAAAGCTCGCTCCACATCTTTCCTTGCTCCCTCTTGAACTTTGGCAAAAAGTTTATGCTTACGACCCCGTGGAAGGGGAATTGTCTTCACAAAAGTTGACCACCTAGGATATATTCCATCAGCTAAGTAATATCCCATCGTGTAATCATGTCCGTTTATCGAGTAATTGATCGGAGGAGCACGTCCATCAGCTAAGGCATTGAAAATCGGAGATCGACCTAGGACATTAATGTCGTTCAGTGATCCTGGCAGTCCAAAAAATGAATGCCATATCCACAGATCCTTTGAAGCTACTGCTTCAAGAATAATTGTTGGTTTACGAATGTACCTTGCCATGCAACCGGACAATTTTTCCATTGCCAATGCATACAATCGATGCTTCCTAACATTCCAGGGAAACCACGTTCTTCATTAACCGCTAGTAACTGACGGATGTCTTCGCTATTTGGTGACCTTCTATATTGGTCACCAAAAACTTCATTCACGGCCTTGACAAACCTTCGAAGTGACTCCATCACAGTGCTTTCTCCGATTCGCACATATTCATCATTGGAGTCGGCACACCTTCCATATGCAAGCATCCTCATAGCTGATGTCATCTTTTGAAATGATGAAAAACCGAGAATTCCTGCGGCATTTCTCTTTTGCACGAAATAGGGATCATGAGCTTCAATGGCAGATTGAATTCGAAGAAATAAGTTTCGCCTCATTCGAAAACTTCTACGGAACATTGTATCAGAATATGTTGGATCTGAGGCAAAATAATCCCTCCAAATTTGCTCGTGACCAAGAGCTCTGTTGCGGTGGATAACTTCATGACCAGGAGTAGACCCACCATGACGTGTTTGTGTTGCATTTTCTTCTTCTGCTGCTAAAGCCATAATTAGGTGTTGTTCGTAGTTGCTCGATGACTCATCCAAAAAATCTTGGTACATAATATTAGTGAAAGGATTAAAGGGATTAGCCATTAAGAGTGTTAAAATAGAAATAAAGTTCAAAGAAAATAATATTGAAAGATGTTAAAATGAGAGAGTAAATGAGCTGAAATATGTTGCAATTAGATAGCAAATGTGCACATTTTCATAGAAAAAAATATAGCCGTCGGGAATATAGCCGTTGGAAATATAGCCGTTTGGAATATAACCGTTGGAGCTCAAATTAAAAAATTGCACGAATCCCCAAGATTTAAAGTACGATCATATATCAAAATTTATGAGATAATAATATTTTTAATTTTTCAAATTATTATATATTATATCATTATTATTTATATATTAATAAATATTAAAAGTAGTTTGTTAAAATATAAATGAATTGTTGGAGTGATGTGATGTGATTGTTTAAAAGTGAACTCTTAAAATATAAATTAGCTGTTGGAGTACAGAGTAAAAAGTGGGAATGTATAACACTGTTCACCATTTAAATTTTAAGATAAGAGGCTTGAATTTAAACGGACTGTTGGAGATGGTCTAAACCCTTTCATCAAATAAAACCAGATTTACAAAATCTTGAATTAATTTGATCTTAAATTTGATGTACGATGAGGAGATCTGAACAAATATTTGGAAATTCAAGAATTCAAGTTTGGAAGAATTTAATATTTGGAAGAGGAGATCTGAACAAATATTTGGAAGAATTTAATATTTGGAAGAATTCAAGTTTAGAAGAATTTAATATTTGGAAGAGGAGATGTGTACGATGAATAATATTTGGAAGAATTTAATATTTGGAAAATGATGTGTAGGAGAAGAAGAAGGCATGGGCATAAAAGTAATTTCTCCAGTGTAAATAGTATAATTAATTGGACAGGGTATAAAAGTAATTTCGGGATAGGCTATAGTGTAATAAAGCTTCGGGTAACAAGTGAACTTTTTGCCACGTGGCGCCCGCCCGGTAAGTGATGAACTGCCCACAGTTCCGCCAAACGTGAACTGCAATTAGCAAGGCCGTTCTAAGTATTCCCCTCACCTTTTCCTTCAAACACGACGCACAATTCTTCTGCATCACCATGCAAGGCTTCGAAACGGTTCCAACCCTTAACATTTCCCCACGCACAAAATCCGTTCCCGAATATTTACAAATCATCCAAATAATCAACACCGCTCGATCATCCACGGTTGTAGAGACCTTCAAAATCCGCCTAGTCACCAACGCTATACCCGCGGCGTGGTTCAGAAATTGAGCCCTCCCATGATATAGTGTTCCCAAAACGAGTTCTTTCGTTTTCATGTCTCGACCCCTAAGTTCCAATTCAATCAGATTGAAAACCGCTCCGGACTCAATTATCATGACCCGGTTCCTTACCCATGGGCAAGTATCCAACAACACATGTAGAAGGGAATTCGTTCCTTGATGAGAGATTGTACCAAGATCATTTAAATAAGACATCATATTTGTGAAGAATTCGGGCTTGAGCCTCTCTAGCATGCCCGTGTCACACTACAAGGATAAGTTTTCAATTAAAGTGTTACAAACTTCGTATAGGAAAACAGTACAAAGAAATGATTTACGAAAAATTACATAGAACCAGAACAAATATAATGGTAAAACTGAAAATTAATCAAACCGAGGCCTGTGTGAAAACACAGTGTCCTTAAGACAAATTCGCTCCCTTACCCTTCCGGTTCGTGCTTGAGGTTGTTTGAACGTTCGTCTTCCAGGATTCAACGGTAAACAAATGAGCTTCGCACCAAGCTTATTTGCAACAAACTGAAACACCTTTCGAACTCTAGAGCAGGAAGATATAAGAGAGAATTGATTTCGATTTTTGTGTGTTAAAACTGATAAAATGAACGAGTATTTATAGGATGGGAGGAGGGCAAAATCGGAAAACAAAAATTAATGGCACAAAACCGTTTCAACAATGAATTTCGTAGCTGTTACAAAACGTTTGTAACAGTTTCGGATTTAAAAAAACCTTTAATCTTTGATAATGGGCCGAAAATAAATGCAAAATTGAGCCCGCCCGAAAGCCTTCAAATTTGGGCTGCATTCGTGTCCGCAGGTCGCGGGCTCGCACGAGTCTTGAAGGTCCGAACTTAACACATTTATGAAGAAATATTTGGATAATCGCTTATAAGTTATAACTATCACTTAATTGCTTGGCACATAAGCCACTATATTAATTGTATCTGTTTTTCTCAAACATATATTTGGCTATAAATAGAAAATACGTTACAAAGCTATACAATTTAAACCATTCCACTCTTAAAACCACTAAGTGCAATTTGGAAAATATACAACTGAAACTAGCCAGTCCATTCATGACAACCTTCGAGAAATGAGTTAATATGTACATGGTAGGCTTTTTTACAAGATTAACATGTACCAATTAGTGCGGTTTTAAGATTAACATGTACCAACTAGTGCGGTTTTAAGATGTTAACACCATATTTGGACTTTAGAATATTTCGCGACATATTATAATGATTTGCCATCTCATACTATTATTTCATGCTATTTTTGTCTTGTAATATTTGCTCACTTAGCAAAGAAGTCACTATATCTCCTAATGAAACGAGTTAAAGACCTTTTCTTTTATAATGAACATGAACGTTTCAATTTGTTCCTTAAATGATCATTAGCTCTCCTCACCGGAACTGAAAATCAACGGACGAAATAAATTCGGATTATCCAAATAAAACAACAATAGCATCAAATTATATTGCGTTAAGTGTCTCTATTCCTGAAATAACTTATTGAATTCGTTCGTTTTCAACCCAAAGTGAAATAGACTCACTGCAGTGTGTATTGGGCTTTACTGGATATCTAGTTAGGGCCATCTCCTATCAAGACCCATTAATAGATTATCACGGTAATGGAATGGGCCTGACTGAAAATAAAGATAATAAGCCCAATTAACAGAGCTGTGATATATCTTTGATTAGTAACTATTTCCTTATTTTATAATTATATATTGGTATATTTATTGTTTCTTTAAAAATAGTTTACTAACTTATATTAATTAATTTCAGTTTTATACAAGTGAATTATGTCGGCGAAAAAATGAAAATATATTTTTTTCCGTGAAGTGAAAGGTGATTATCTAGTCCGGACTAATCTCTTTATGTAGTAACGATCCAGGTATAATTACACACACTCCAACAAACACACTCCAATAGTGGCATCATGTTTGATAATATTTTAAAGAAAATGACAAATAATATTAATATAGTTATATTTTTAAAAAATATCACAAATTATAAATGTTAATTTTACTGATTAGTGATATTTTTTTTTATTATAGTGATATTTTATAATGTTATTTTTAACTATAATTGTGACATTGATACATTTAGCCACACCGCTACAAGTGACACTTTGTTAGTGACATTTTATATATAACGATATTTTTCAAACTGCCATTTGTAGCGGTGTGGTTAAAAGTTAAATGTCACAGTCATAACAAGATGTAACAATAAAATGTCAATAAATAGTTTACTTAACATTTATAATTCTTGACATTTTTAAAAAATGTGACTGTATTAATTTTTGCTCACATTTTCTTCAAAATGTCATCAAACTTGATTCAACCAAAGATCATTTTTGTTGAAGTGACACCAAATTAGTTGAGTTAATGTTACAATTAATGTAGTGCTCAAGATAGTTTTATACATTCTTTTTTAGATCGTTTCGATCATAGCTAAGTATAATGATAAATTTTTTGAAAAAAAAAACATCGAAAATATTTCAGAAACACCATAAATTTGTGAAAATATAAGTAAACTAAGCAAAATAATGCGTATCAAGGCAACCAAAGAATTAATTTAGAAATTACATGTTATTTTCATTTTTCATGAGCGTTTCACTGTTTTTATGGAAAAATACTAAATCATTTCTAGAAGAAACATTTAATCAGTTCCGGGTTCGAATTGCTCCACAAATAAAAGTTGTCAAAATAGAGCTCAATAAATGTCAGGACGGACCCATGCATGAAAATGAAATGGGTCAAATTATTACCTTGTCTAAGGTTTAGGTTTTGCAAATGGTAATAGAATCTGTATTCCACAAAAGCGGCTATATTTAATTGAAACATTGAGATATGTCGTCTTCAACAATTATTTTGTTCAATGATATCTCACTCTTATTCAAGGCATTCTTAATTGGTAAGTATTTTAGGAATTAATTAATAAATTAAATATGATGAATGCCTGATTGAGGCAGCAGACTTTTTTTAATGCCACAAGTCCATTCTGTTTTTATATATCAAAGAAAAAAAGAAAAAAAGAAAAGTATGACAGCATGCAAAAATATATATTAAGTTATTAACAGACCTACAAAATAGAATTCAAGTCCTTCGTATGGAACTAAACAAATACTTACACTTCTAGAAATTTGGAGTCTCAGTTTTGTTATTAAACAATTTCCTTTTTAATTCTACAACACTTATAAAATTTTGGAGTCTAAATTTTTCTATTAGACAAAAAACTAATTTAATTCCACAACCAAAACAAGAAACAATAACGTTTCAGCTTATTTCTTTTATCCAAAAGAAATATAAACAAGTAAATTCCACAGGATTTGACAAAGTTGGCTAGAACAACGTACACTTATTCGTGGTTGAAGGAATTTGATCAAACTATGCTTAACTTATAATTTTCTGAATTGTACTTATCTCTTAATTATGTACTTTGTTTTATGGTTGAATGTAGGTTCAGATTTCTTTTCCTTATCTTTCTTACTAATCACATCAACAAATCTCTTATTTTTTTTTTGGGACATCTCAAAATAACACTCTAATTTCTAAAATAGTATTATTTGTTTCAAAATTAACCTCTTACATAAAATAATGATTTGACATTACTAATTCTCAACAACTATTTTTGAAAGACATAAATGTAAACTTAACAAAAAATTCCACTTTTTAAACTTTTACATAAAATTCCGCTCCAAAAGTAAAAGGAGTAAAAATAATGGGATGAATGGAGTATAAAAAAGAGGAGTATTGACAAGTTAACCCGTGTGATATGTCTAATAGGTTATAATTTAACTCCATATGATATGAAAATAAACAATTTATCTCCGTGAAATGAATTAATGAGAAATTTACCTCCATGTAATATGAAATAATGGGCAATTTACCTCTTTGTTAGTGGAGGCGTTGCACACACACTCTATAATACGATTAATATTTTATTTTCATGTAAAAAATGATCAATTTAACCTTACCCTTGACATCATATTCTCATCACGTTATCCCTGTGATATGCGTAAATAGACGATTTACCTCCCTCTGATATTGCAGAATGAGAATTTTACCCTTTATGATATAAAAATCAAGAGGGAATCAATGTGCTTTTTTATAAAAATACAGAGAAGTATTTTGCTCTTTTATTTATCACAATGAGTTAAACCGTTTATTTAGAATAACGCAGAGAGTTAATTTGATATTCACTCGTAACAAAGAAAACGAATAAGATCAAGGAATGTGCCATGATATGATGATTAATTATTAAAACTTCAACTTCTTGAAAATCAAAGTGAAACAAAATCCTTTCCATTAAATTTCTGTAATCGGGCATTCTTTTTACCCTGTATAGTAATCTGTATCATCTCTTAACAAAACTATACACATAACTAACTTTTTATTTTTATTTTTATTTTTGTACATCTATTTAATCTAAAATTATATCCCCATTTCAAGATGGATATGAAGAAATCAAATTATTCGGCATACATGCAGAATTCCTCCAAGCTCTAGCATGCAATTTAAGCATTTCCTTCGCCATCTCCTTAATCTTCAATCCACAATCAATTTGAATCACCAAACACAATTTCGCCACAGCTCCAATTTGCAACATTTCCTGAACAACCTTAGGCGTTCCTGAAAATTTACAAATCGAGTACAAAATCCTCACCCCTCTTTCAGTTCCCCCTTGTGAAATCCGAAGTATCTTCTTCGATACAATCGCCAAACCCGCGCCATGGTTAAGTAACTCGGCCCTCCCCTCCGCGCATTGGCACAAAAAATCCAACACCATTAGTATCATTTCGCATTCCCATTTGTCAGTCGAATCGAGCAAGAGATCGATTAGTATAGACATCGTTCCACTTTCCACCGCCTTGACTCTATTCCTCCCATATGGACATACATTGATTAGCAGCTTCAATGTGGCCTTTGATGCCTTGTTACATATTTGATCTTTCAAGATTAGAGCTGATTCGGTGAAGAGTTCCGGGCGTAAATTAAGGAGTTGGGCATGATTGGAAACTTCAAGAATTGATTTCAATAGCATGACCGCATAAGCACGTGACTCGTAGTTGCCATTTCGCATTATATTTGTTAATGCCTCGATAAATTTGTCGTTGTTGAGGGATTTTAAACTCGTTTCTGACAACTGAAGGTTGTAGAGAATGTTTAACGCCTCGTCAGTCGCCCTGTTTTCTGATACTTGGATGGTTTTCATGACGATTAACGAGGCTAGGAACTCAACGGCCCCTATTCTTTCCAAGCATCTTTTATTGGTTTGGTTTTGAGAAGCAATGGATTTGAGTTTCTCCAAGGAATTGATTTGTGTTTGCGGGGATTTGGCTTCGTTGAGGAGCTTTAGCAATTGTGATTTGTTGATTGGAGCTTTAGGTGTCGGGAGACGTTGGATGTTGTCGGAGGCGTGGATGGTGCACCAAGATTGGATTAGACGCCGTAGAATGATGTTTGGGGTTAGTTCTATGTCGGAAAGGAGTTGTCGTGTGACGGGACAAGTGTTGTTGTTTTGAGAAAATATCCACTTTTCGATGCTTTCGCGATCATATGTTATGCCGGTTGAGGCCGTTACTGGGTCTTTCATGATTTGTAGTGTAATGGGGCATAGGAAATATGAGGGTACTTCAATTTCAGCCATTAATATTGGAGAGAACAAAGAACAAGTAAATAGAAAGTAAATAGAATGTTGTGAGTTTTTAGTGAGTAGTTGAAGATGTTGAGGATTGGATTGAGGATGTTAAAGAAGTTGTGGGTATTATATATGTGGAGAAGAGAGTCAAAATTGAGAAAGTCAAAACACGGAATAGTGGGCGTAAGGGTGTGGAAATGAAAATATATTTTTATAATATGTCGATTTATATTGGGAGGAATGGATTGGGCTAAAGACTTTTCAAATATAGCTAGTGTAATTTGTAATGTGTAAGATGAAGACAAATTATTCATATGTCCAACTGTTCTTTTGACTTCTCCTTATTACCTATAAAAAACAAACATGCATGGTTATTTTGACTTTCATCTCCTCTAAAACTCTAATTAATGACGTAGCTAGTTATGAGCTTCAACATTCAAACTAGGGCTTGAATAATTATAATAAAATAAAATAAAACTAGAACTTGATTATTTCCACATCAAGAACTTTCAGTAAAAAAAATTAAATGACAAGTATTACCTTACATTTGAACTAAATAATTATTAATATTTATCAAATAACCTCAATTATTGTGCTATTATGCAAATTGTAGTATTACTGGTGAAAGAAATGTGTGTAATTATTATATTTGCTGATAATTAATAGATTGTGACTAAATATCACAATTTTCTTTTATTTTATTGCTTTATTTTCTTCCAATTCCACTACATATATGCAAAAAAAAAAAAAAAACACCTAATTTAACCCCAATCAAGAATTTGTTAAATTGAGGTAATTAGTTGGTACATGGTAGTTAACAATTAGGTTAAGAAATGAAAATAAAACTCGTGCGTAATTGTGTGCATGGTGCGTGTATTTGGCTGCCGACAACCAGTGGTGGGGTAGCAAGTTGGCTGCTGGACCTTAAATTCACTATTTGGCCTCCTTAATTAGCCGTATTGACTAAACCCATTTTGGTTAATATGGGCCTGACCGCACATGATTAATTTGTACATTATGATATGAGCATTTATTTGTTGATTAATTTCATAAAAAAAAAAAGTATTAGTGAAATTTAGGGCATATGTGGATGAGTTTTGACTCGATTGCGCGGATTTCGCAAGATCAAATAATTTTACAAAAACATAACCCAATATCTATAATATAATAAAATGGGGTTTCAAATAGTTTTTTTGAATCTGAAATTCGTGAAATCAAGCCAAAATCCTTTCAAATAGGGCTGAAGATAAATATGAAAGTCAACCCGTGGAGATTTCATTAAACAAATTGCAAATAATAACAAAATAAAGTACTAGTACATGGTGTTTAATTGTGACTTTCTGAAATTAACGTTGCCTAGTGGTTCCTCCAATTGGTGGAGAAATAGTTTTCAGCCATGCAATATTTATGCACAAGTCTTCGGCCAATCTTTTTTTCTTCCACATTCTTTTGATGTAATTACATTTAAAGCAAAGTATTCAAGTGGGATGGGGATTTTCAACATGTGTGGATGATTCAAATTGAGTCTTTTTTATTGGTCCCAATTAGTTCCTTTTTTTTTTTTTCAGAATGGAGATTCTCTAGCTCTATATTTTTTTCTTCTTTTCAGAAAAGTAATTCCAATTTTGTAACAAATGTAATCCTAACCTCTTTATAAATTAAACTTTGAGGGAATTGCACTTTTCATACCAAACTTTTACCTACTTTATACATTTCATACCACACCTTTTAGAATGACACATTTTATACCAAAATCGATCAACCTTTTTCAATTTCGGTACCACAGTTAAATATTGGATGGAATCCGTTAACTCTCAGGAAAAAAAAAAAAAAAAAAAAAAAATTCGTGAAGAAGATGATGAATAGTAACCTAAATTTTAAAAATTGGGGATTTCTTCAATACTTGATGAAAATGGATGAGGTTGGTGGCAAAAGAACCGCAACAGCAAGGGGAATGAACGGCGGTAGGTATTAGACGGTGGGTCGACCTCCTCTGCCGGCGGCGGAATAAAAATCGAAAAAGTTAAAATTCATAGATTTGAAATAAAAGTGACGGGATGGATCTGAAACAACGTAATAGTGTATCATCTTTGTAGAGGAGGTCAAGACGAAGCTATAACCACCAAGGAGAGGTTTAATGGTGGCCGGAGTCACCGGGAAATTGAAAATTACGTGGAGGTGGTGGAGGTGGTGGAGAGGGTGGAAAATAATTGCAAAACTCCCCCCTGACCAATTGCAAAAATCTCCCCTGACCAATTGCAAATCTCCCCCCCTAAGAATTCAAAATTGTGACTTAACGGGTTTCCATCCAATATTTAACGGTGGTACCAAAATTGAAAAAGGTTGATCGATTTTGGTATGAAATGTGTCATTCTGAAAGGTGTGGTATGAAATGTATAAAGTAGGTAAAAGTTTGGTATGAAAAGTGCAATTCCCTCATTAAACTTTCAAGAAGATATGGCTCCATATTTTGCAACATTATTAGATTGGCGTAATACTTTGTATGTTCAATAATATAAAAATACTTTTTTGGATAACTAATCATAAACAAAAAAACAAGTTCTAATTTTTTCAAATACATGCTCGATTTAATTCTTTTTGCTAAACTAATAAATTGAAAGCTTTTGTATCCTATACTTTTAAATATGGAATTATACAACATCAAAACGAATACCTAAAGTTCAGTATTTTCTGTTTTCTTAGAGAAATTATCATTACATAAATATTACTAATTAATAATTTATTAAATTACAATCAAATTAGGAAGAAAATTGATTACCAAATTTTATTAGTTTTCTTTTTTTCTGTTTTTTTTTTTTTTTGACAATGGAATTCGCAGCCACCGAAATGCACAAGGTAAACTCCGCTTTCATGCAATAGCTCGCAAACCACATGAGAGATGTAAATCACAATAGACAAATTAGATGTGACGAGTTCGACCAAGAAAGTATTAACAAGGGGATTCGAACTCGGGTCAAAGACATGCGTTCACTTGCTCCACCAACTAAGCCACCCTACTAACTAAAAGAAAAAATAATATAAGTGGAAGTTGAACTACTAATGAAAAAGAATAAGCACTGATAAGTAGGGATTTAAAATTATATGTATACTATATAAAACCAATTATTGACTACTTTATTAAAACAATCACTTTTGAAACTATTTATATATATATAAAACACGTTGGCGATTATTGATTTCTATAAATAACCGAACCATGCACTACACGTGGGGATTTCACAATTCCCTCGACACATTTTCTTTCTTCCTTAATTTTTGGATAAAAATTTCAGTTAAGTTATCAAAATGGCACGCTTATGTGCCTTTTATTATATCTGAAAATTATTGTGGCATGGTTTTTTTGTAAATTATGAGATATTAATTTACTGCGAATTTTTTTATAGCGTTTCATGAACTAAAACTTTTATTGTTAGAACATGGAATTTAGCCTTGTAACGAAGGACTTATGGCGATTTTCATCCAAAAAGTGACGGAGAAAGAAAATGTGTCGAGAGGGGTAAAATTAGGGGTGGCAAACGGGAGGGTCAGGTCATTAATGGGTATGTAGTGATGGGTTATAAATGGATCGGGTCATAAACGGGTCGGGTCTTTATTGGGTTTGGGTCAGGTCGGCCCGGCCTTGTAGTCTTCATCTTCTTTTTTTTCTTTTTTCTTAAAAAAAATCCACAAAACATCGTTATAACATGGGTTGAAAAATGGGAGTAATTGATATCGAGATTTGAAAGAATAAAGTTAACATTCAAATTTGGAGACATGAATTATATGATTTGAAAATATAATTTTTGTTATTCTCTTATATCTAAGAAATATAAGAAATATATTGCGTAAAAATAAATATAAAAACCCTTTCGAGAGTCGATGCCAATATTTTATTAATCAAAAGGAGCCATAAAATTGGTATAGAAAAGACGAATGATTTTAAAATATTTTAATAATATAATTTTTTTCTCTAAAATAATGGGTTAGTAATTACAAAATAAGAAAAGTCGGTTTTAGGCCTCAATTTTATGATAGCAAACAAGACATGTTAGGATTTTATTTTTGGAATTAAAGATAGTAGCCAACTTGCTTTTAAATTGGTTGTTTCTATAAGACCCATTAAGTAACCCACTATGAGACCCGTTAAAGACCCATTAATTATAAAGCTGACCCATCTTGCCATGCCTAGGTAAAATCATTGTATTAAATGTGTTTTTTCAGAAATCATGATATCAAATAGATTGTCGATATAATCTCTATTTCACTAAAGAAAGAGGGAATTGCACCTTTTATATCAATAGTAAAGTACAAATAATGTTAAATTAACAAATTCAAATAATATTCACTAATAAATTAGAAACTCACACTTAGGTGAAATTTGAACCTATAAGCTTTTGGTAGTGACTCATGAACTCTCAGATTCGCCACAAGACCATACCCTTCTCGACCTAGTCTTTCCATTTTGTTGCGTCCTACTGTACATACAATTATGTAATCAAGAATTCAGGATACAATACTAACTTTACAAAAAATTTATAAGTGAATTATATTTGCAAAGTAGAATTCAAGATACAATACTAACTTTACAAAAAATTTATAAGTGAATTATATTTGCAAAGTGGATTTTTGACACTTTGCACCATCAAAATAGGGGAAATGAACACTTTGCATTCTTAAAATTCAAAAATAATATTTAACACCCTCGAATCAATAATAACTCAGCAATCTACAACTCCGCTCATTTTTTCAGCATAATTGACCAACTTAGCCAACAAAGTTAGGGGCAAATTAGGTAACTTAATTTCCATACATCTCTATAATCAAAACTTATAACCTAGACTGTCCATTTCTCTCATCTTAAAACCCAATTTTGCATGTTTTATTTCAATATTCTCTACTTGAGCAATTATATAATTCATCATTTCCCCTATTTTGTCCGTGTCTTCTAGCTTTTTTTTTTTTTTTGAGAGGAACAAATTTCATTCATGATCAAGCAATGTCATTTGCTACAAGATTTAGTAATTCAGCAGGAGCAATAGAAGTACCTAATCCTAATCTAATAGCAGAATGTGCTAGAAAGTGAGCAATCTTATTTGATTCTCTATATACATGGTTTGCTCTAAAAGAATTAAGTGAACTCGCAAGTCTCTTTATGTCATCCACTAGTGGTCCATAGTCATGCAGCGATGGGGAAGGATCTTCAATACTATCAATCAAATTTTTGCAATCGCCTTCGAGTATTATATCTAACGCCCCTAATCGAATCCCCATGGCCATTGCTCTCTTTGCAGCTAATGCTTCGGCAATAACGGCAGATGTAACATGCGTCCTTCGTTCAGCAATCCAATCCACACATTCACCGTTGGAATCTCTAGCAATACATCCTATTCCAGCCGTATTCTCAGCCCCTTTGAAAGCTCCATCAAAATTAATTTTGATTATTCCATTTGGTGGTTTTACCCAATGAGCTGTGATTTGGCGTGAGCTTTGTGGAAAGTTTGTATTAATACTTGGTCGCCTTATAGCTGAGTCATAGATTTGATGATAATTCTTAGCAAAGTGTACTGAATCCAAAGGTTCTTTTTCCTTTTTCCCCCCATACAACTTGATTTCTATTCCACCAAATACACCAGCACGAGGTTATAAATAAAGCAAATTCCCCTTGGTCTGTCTTCTTCCTCACCTCTTCTATCCATTCTATGACTGACTGCGATTCCGTATGATAGGTATTAAAAGCAAACTCGCTTAGAGCCCAGAATTGGCGTGCATATGAACAACGGAGTAGACAGTGCATCGCATCTTCATTTTCAACATGGCATAATGGACATTCAAGTTCCGGAATCCGTACGTGTCTTCGCGCAAGTGATATTCTTGTTGGAAGGGCATTCATGCAAGCTCTCCACAAGAATAATTTAAGTTTCGGCGCTACATTTGTCTTCCAAATCCATCTCCAATCTCTTGCACCCTCGGATCCGGAGGTTCTATCATTTTTTAAATCCATTGCTAGGTGATAAGCACTTCTCACTGTGAAAATTCCATTATTTGTATAATGCCATATAAGCTTGTCTTGATTTTGTGTGCTTCCCAGGGGGATTGAGATGATTCTTTCCACATCGACTGCCCAAAAGTATGTATCAAGCAACTCTCTATTCCACTGGCCCAAGTCCGGATCAATGAGGGTTGAGACCATGGCATCATGAAGTTGTGGGACTCGGGGTGAAAGGATACGAAAACTATGGGGTTGTGGCAGCCAAGCATCTCTCCAAATGTCAATCGAATTTCCGTTTCCCACTCTCCATCTAATACCCGCTTCAAGTAATGACTTCGAGCCCCAAATGCTTCTCCACGTGAGTGAGGGTCGTGAGCCTAGTTCAGACTGTATGAAATCACAATCCGGAAAGTATCTTGCCTTTAGTATTCGGCTCAAGAGGTTTTCTGGCTTGTGTATTATTCTCCAGGACTGTTTCGCGAGTGCCAAATTAAATGCTTCAAGATCTCTAAAGCCGAGCCCTCCAATCCTTTTACTCGAACAAAGTGTTAGCCAATTTACCCAGTGCAATTTCTTTGCTCCCTTATCATTCCACCAAAATCCCGAAATCATTGATTCCAAGTCATTGATGAGAGATTTCGGTAATTTGAAGCAATTCATAACATATGAGGGTATGGCTTGGATAACTGCTTTTACAAGTACCTCTTTCCCGGCCTTTGATAATAGTTTTTCGTTCCACCCCTGTATTTTATTCCAAAATCTTTCTCTGATGAAATTGAACACCTCTTTTCTTGATTTTCCAACAGTAAGCGGTAACCCGAGGTACTTTTCATGTATTTCTTCGACCCTGATTGGTAAAACCTCTTGAATAGACTCTATATTTTCAGCCCCCACATTTCTACTAAAGACGATGCTTGACTTTTGTATCTTGGCCGGAAGCTTTTCCATATACATCTAAGATTCTTTTAATGCATGCAGCTTCCCCTGGATTGCAAGAGGTGTGAAACCGAAGGTGCTCCATTGCAAATTCTTATTCCCTTAATACTCCCATTTTCTTCTTCTCTACTAATTAATGAACTCAACGCTTCTGCACAAAAAAGGAACAAAAACGGTGATAGGGGATCTACTTGTCGGATACCCCTTTCAGGAATAATGTAGCCAATTTGATCACCATTAAGAACACAAGAATAGCTCACAGTTGTGACACACATCATAATTAAATCAATGAAAGATACATGGAATCCTAGTCTATTCATAACACCCCTAATGAAATTCCACTCTACTTTGATTGTGTTCATAATAGGTTTTAGCCTATTGACTATTGCCTTTGAGGCAATTTTATAGATAACATTACATAGGCTTATGGGTCAAAATTGGGTCATGGATTCAGGTGTTTGGACTTTGGGTATAAGGATTATGTGGGTATAGTTGCACTTGTTATTAAAAGATCTGTTATTTAGGAAATTTAGTACACATGTAGAAATATCATGGCCAATCAAATTCCAGTATTTTTGATAAAATAAAGCTGAAAGACCATGAGGACCCGGGGATTTTAGGGGATGCATATTACGTATAGCTTGATGTACCTCATTAGTGGAGTACGGTCGGAGTAGTTCCTGATTTGCTCGTTGATCTACTTTCACCCTTACCGCCTCAAGAGCCGAATCAATCTCATCCTCAGAAGGTTTGGCAGATTAGCTAGTCACCCATTTTGGCCCTTAAATATGATATTATCTCACGTAATTATTGTTTTAGAGGAAAAATAATTATTCAATTGATTTTGGGAAAAAATGAAAATTGAGTTACACAATTTGCCATTATTAGGTTGTCAGTTATGCTGGAAAAAAATGAGGGATGCAAATTGATAAGATATTCTTAATTTGAGAGTGTTAAATGCTAATTTTGAATTTCGAGTGTGTTAGGTGCTCCTATTTTGGGGGTGCAAAATGCAAAAATCTCTAGCCAAGTTTGTATTTGGGCAAAAATATAAACATTTTTCTAGCTTTGGACTCTTTCAAGAATAGTCATTTACACTATTCACATATTTAGTTCTTCAAAACTTCATCATATTTCAATTTTATAGTTTTTTAACTTCCATATTTTCTCAATTATTTAGTCCTTCAAACTTTCACCACATTTCAATTTTATATTCCTTTAACTTTCATTTTATATTAATTTTATTGTCATGTATAACAAATTCCGTCCTCTAACATTCAAAATTTGTAATTGTATGACAAAAACTCAAATTTTATTTCTTAATAAATACTAGCCTATTCCCGTGCTATGCACAAATCGAAATAATTATTGCAATTACCTCAAAGTAATTTTACAATGTATTTTGATCATTCTAATTTTGATGTTTGGATACATATTTACAACACTAATAATTTCAGTAAAGGTATCATTTAATCAAGGGTTAATTACAGGGACCTCCCCTGAGGTTTGGTCAAACTCGCGTTCATTCCCCTCCAAGAATGCTAATTACCCAGACCTCCCCTGAGGTTTGCAAAACCTTACAACCGTTAGGGTTCCGTTAATTTTTGCTTACGTCATCATAAAATTTTCGGTCGATTGTCAATTTTGCCCCCGACTTACTGTAGCAAATTTGTATGGACTATATTACCCCTCTCAGCAAATGTTATGTTGTTGCATGAGAAAGGATCTAATTGAAATGTCAAATGACATTTGTGGATTAAAATGTTGTTAAATTTATATATAATGGGTAATGACTTTATTAACGTATATTCATATTTAAAATAATATTTTAAATATTTCTAAAGTATTTTCTTACTTATTGTAAAATATATGCAAAGAGAAATACACTAGTAACTCTTATATAACAAATTATTTCAATGAAGGCATGTAAAATTTATATAATTTGTAATTTAAAATGTAAAATGAATAAATTAACAATAATGTGTAGATATTAATTTCAATCCTTTTTCATAATGTTTTTAAAATTGAAGTGTTTAATATTTTCAACAATAAAATCATAAATTTATATCTTACTTAAATACAATACAATTAAATAATATTTTATTATAAAATACAAAAATAAAATCTTATTTACATATTTATTATTAATATAAAATTGCATAATTAATAAACTATTTTTTTCTTTTTTATGTGATATAAATCGGGGTGGGGTTAGTTTTTCTTTTCTTTTTATGTGTAAATTTAATTTTATTAAAGTTTGGGGACTAATAGGAAAATATAAATTTTTGTAAGGTTTTGTAAACCTTAGAGCAGGTCGAAGTAATTAAAATTGATGAGGACAAGAGGGTAATTTCACGCATTCCATCCACCTCCGTTAGTCTCCGTTAGGGTTTTGTAAGGTTTTGCAAACCTCAGGAGAGGTCTGAGTAATTAGCATTCTTGGAGGGGAATGGGCGCGAGTTTGACCAAACCTTAGGGGAGGTCCCTGTAATTAACCCTTTAATCAAAATGTTTCATATATATTTTTCATCATGTGATATGGACTATGATAAATTGATAATGTTTTTAACTCAATGACATCAAGGTAAAAACTACTCAATTATAACCTCAAACTTAGTGTAAATACACTGATCATCCTCTAAGCTTGAGAAATTACTTAAACTACCACACATATTGGATTCATTACATTTAATATGCTTGTTTGTTAGGTAAAAGGTATGTTGGTACTTTATTTGATGTAATATTTTGTAAAGTAATTATTTATTTAATTACCTTGAATTTTTACTTATTTTGTTTATTTAACCCATGTTCATATAATGTTTGAACTCTTGTTGCGTTTATGTTAAATAGTTATATTGTAATAAAAATATTCAATATTACATCAAATAAATTAAAAAAAAATTACTCAAACTATCCTTGAAGTTTAATGTAATTATTAAAATACCCATAAGTTTTATGATTTTTTACAGGTAATTTACATAAATAGAGGCATTTATCAATTTAGTTATTTTTTTTTATGGACTCCAGCCTCAAGCATTATAGTTTTTGAAGGGTGATCTATAGGATATCACTCAATCTTATGTGTAGTTGAATAGTTTTCCCAATATCAATAAATTTAATGCACAAGTTGAAAACATGTTACAATAAGCTTGTAGGTGCAATCAACGATAATTAAAATAATAAAATAAACTCTCTGAAGTAATTTATTTTAAACTCCATGTCATGAATTAATTAAATTTGGTGTAAAGATTGTTATGTTTTATGTTATTAGAAAATCAACATTGTTATGTCAAGTGATATAAAAATGTTAGTCAAATTTAATCAAAAATAACAAAAGATAGAAATAAAAATTATAAAATATTGCATTTGAAAAGAACGACCTCCAACCCCGACTTTAACAACATGTTACAACCAAATATTTATGAAGTACTACAGTGATAACGATGGTACAAAGTCTCTAGCCAAACTATTTTCACTTGTGATGGCCTTTACATTCTAATCAAAAGAGAGAAAACGAAAATTGTAAAGTATTACATTTGAAAATAATGACCTCCAGCTCCGTCTTTAACAATCTGTTGCAACCAAATTTTTATGACTTTTAGTGATAATGGTAGTGCGAATTTTCTTGCCAAACTATTTCCACGTGGGAAGGTTTAAAGAGACAAAAATTGTCAAAGACGAAACTTTATGGAACACATAAAATGAATAATATCGGTATTTTCTTTCTTTTTAACAAAGTTTATCTATAAACATAGGTATTTTACCTTCAATCATAAATATGATACGGATTTGGGAGGAATTTGAGTCTTCGGTACTTGTGGTAGGATTTACCTGAAATTGGAATAAGAGATAAACATTGTGAGTATTCAAAACTTACACAATGATAATTACATAAGAATGCAAGTGACAAAATGTAGTACATAATGAAAATATATCTAATTGTAAATGAAAATGTTCATGGAAAAAAGCAAAAGAATGAGACTGAACAAAGTTGTTTGTGATGAATAATTTTTGAATTAATATATATAGTCTGATCCGGATTTAAAAAGTGAAATAAGATAAATTGGGAGATATAATTAAGATTTCCTAATTTTATGCAAAATTATAGGAAACGGAAATTGCAATTGCATGCACATGTGTATTCCATGTAACTTTTATTTTCTAACATTAAGCCTACAATTTGAGAAAATTTATTTATTGTCCTTAACTATTGTCCTTAACTAACGTTGATTTATATTTAGGTTACAAAAACTACACTTCAAACTCTCAATAAATTTGTGAACTCCAATTAATCAATCATAAATATTACATCAATAAAAATAATTCTAAATTCTAGAAAAAGAGAATTTGGTCCAATTGGAGTCAAAGACCATTCTCCTATATATAAATATACTAGCCTATTCCCGTGCTATGCACAAATCTGAATAATTTGTTTTACTTTATATAAAAATAAATTATAATTTGGTGTGATCACTACAATTTTAATGCATGTGAAAATTACAACTTAGTATTTTTTACCGTGCTAGAATATTTGTAAAGTTTAATTAAAATGAATGTTTACGTATATCTTTTTCTTCATGGGATATGGACTATAAATGGTTACAATGCATAAGTTAACTCACAATATCAAATGAAAGTATAAGTATTGCATTTAAAGGAAGCAAGATTTGAGGTGTACTGCAAAAATTAAGAATGTCAAATTCAAATTATTATAAAATGATTCAAAAGTGTTTGTGACTATTTAACTATATTATGTTTAGAGAAACTTAAATTTAAATTATTCTTATTTTCTAATTTACATTAAATTTTATTTTTAAGGTTGTAATGGTATTTGTAGTGAATCCAATATCTCTGGGGTAGTTTGAGTAGTTATTTCTCAAAGTTGGAGCGTGATCGTGTAATTACACTAACTTTGAGGTGTAGCGAGAAATTTAAAAAATATTTAAAAATAATATAAGGGGTATTTCTACGAAATTTCTTTTCTTATGACATCAACATGTGCCGTCAGAAAATAATGTACTTTTTACCGTGCTAGAATATTTGTAAAGTTTAATTAAAATGAATGTTTATGTATATCTTTTTCTTCATGGGTATGGACTATGAATAGTTGACAATGCAAAAGTTAACTCAACAATATCAAAAGATAATTGTTTAAAGTATCTCTCATATTTAGTGTAAATATAATGACCACCATTAAGTTTTGGAAATAACTCAAACTACTCCAGAGGTATTTGATTCATTACATTATTTTCTGACGGCACATGTTGATGTCATAAGAAAAGAAATTTCGCTCAAGAAATACCCCTTATATTATTTTTAAATATTTTTTAAATTTCTCTCTACACCTCAAAGTTAGTGTAATTACACGATCACGCTCCAACTTTGAGAAATAACTACTCAAACTACCCTAGAGATATTCGGATTCACTACAAATACCATTACAACCTTAAAAATAAAATTTAATGTTAAGAGAAAATAAGAATAATTGAAACTTAAGTTTCTCTAAACATAATATAGTTAAAAAGTCACAAACACTTTTGTATCATTTTATAATCATTTCAATTTGACATTCTTAATTTTTGCTTTATGCCTCAAATCTTGCTTCCTTCAAATACAATACTTACACTTTCTACTTTTGTTTTACTATATTACTCTTATGAACGCATAAATATAATAACATAAGTATGCATGTAAAAAAAAAAGGAAAAGAGAAGAAATTATCATAATATTAACACACTACTATGATGAATACTCCATTCAGTTTCAAGAAAATAAAGAACAAAAATAGAGTAAAAGAGGAAAAAAATGTAAATACAAAATGGTTAATATCACAAATATATATAGGCTACAGACAATTAAGAACATAAACAATCGATAAGATAAACTGTGGACATAAAGTTCATGAACAGATTAAAAAAAGATTGAAAAACTAAGAAATAACAATAATTAAGTTTCACTTTAGTGTCTAAAAATTAAAAAAATACATTAAATTGTTAATCAATCATTAAATATGAAGTATCTAGTATCTACACAACTGAAAAAGTGATTAGTATTTCAAAAATATATGTTCCATAAAATGTTGAAATGTGAAAATGCAAACAATTGTTTACTTATCGAACTATGACTTACTAAACTTTATAAATATATAAAGTTAAATAAATTCATTTCAGTTGAAATTCAAAAGCTTATAAAACTCTCACCAAGTTATAAATGCATATATAATTACAAAAATATTGTTATAATCAATCAAAAAATTCACCTAAAATAGTACAATTAGAATTTTTTAATAAACAATCTTTAAATAATTTTTTTTATAAACAAATGAAAACATAATAAATAAAATTGAGTTTATAGCCTCCAACAATTGTTCAATCTCAATTGAATGAATTTGGTCATCGCGAGAGTTATACTTTCTTGACCATGATAACAACATGTTCCCATCTCAGGGCTTTGGAGTTCCTGAAATCAAAAAAGGTAAAACGCTCATATATATAATAAACTAATAAAATCCATAAAGAATGCATGCGATGTATATATAAGAGCACTTTTTTAAAAGAATGGATAGTAAATAAGATTGAGTTTATAACCTCCAACAATTATTCAATCTCAATTGAATGAATTTGGTCACCGCGAGAGTTAAACTTTCATGACCATGATAACACTCTTCATGCTCTTCCTTTGAAGCTATTCATATGTTTCCATCTCAGGGCTTTGGAGTTCCTGAAATAAAAAAAAAAGGTAAAATGCTCATCAATATAATAAACTAATTAAAATCCATAAAGAATGCCTGCGATGTATATAAGAGCACTTTTTTAAAAGTAAAATGGAACGGAACGGAATAGAGAAGAAAATACACAATGAAGAAAATCTTGGCTCCATGTCTTTTTATATATTGAAAACAAAGGAGTAAAATATTTGCTATTGAAAACAAAGGAGTAAAAAAAGTAAAACGCCCATCTCAGGGCTTGATTCTCGGAATTTGAATTTGCTATTTATTAAGGAAATTAAAGAATAAGATTTACATTTGTTTATATATAAACTATGACTTACTAAACTTTATAAATATATAAAGTTAAATAAATTCATTTCAGTTGAAATTCAAAAGCTTATAAAACTCTCACCAAGTTATAAATGCATATATAATTACAAAAATATTGTTATAATCAATCAAAAAATTCACCTAAAATAGTACAATTAGAATTTTTTAATAAACAATCTTTAAATAATTTTTTTATAAACAAATGAAAACATAATAAATAAAATTGAGTTTATAGCCTCCAACAATTGTTCAATCTCAATTGAATGAATTTGGTCATCGCGAGAGTTATACTTTCTTGACCATGATAACAACATGTTCCCATCTCAGGGCTTTGGAGTTCCTGAAATCAAAAAAGGTAAAACGCTCATATATATAATAAACTAATAAAATCCATAAAGAATGCATGCGATGTATATATAAGAGCACTTTTTTAAAAGAATGGATAGTAAATAAGATTGAGTTTATAACCTCCAACAATTATTCAATCTCAATTGAATGAATTTGGTCACCGCGAGAGTTAAACTTTCATGACCATGATAACACTCTTCATGCTCTTCCTTTGAAGCTATTCATATGTTTCCATCTCAGGGCTTTGGAGTTCCTGAAATAAAAAAAAAGGTAAAATGCTCATCAATATAATAAACTAATTAAAATCCATAAAGAATGCCTGCGATGTATATAAGAGCACTTTTTTAAAAGTAAAATGGAACGGAACGGAATAGAGAAGAAAATACACAATGAAGAAAATCTTGGCTCCATGTCTTTTTATATATTGAAAACAAAGGAGTAAAATATTTGCTATTGAAAACAAAGGAGTAAAAAAAGTAAAACGCCCATCTCAGGGCTTGATTCTCGGAATTTGAATTTGCTATTTATTAAGGAAATTAAAGGATAAGATTTACATTTGTTTATATATAACTTTTGTAACGGAAATTTTGATATTCTTAAGACATAATTACGTTTTTCTATTTTTAGCTTGTAACATTTTTTTTTAAATTGTGCAATTAATTAGATTATGTCCAAATACGTTTTTCCATAAATTTAGCCATTTAGGTTGTAACAAATTTTTTTTGTAACTCCTTGTAAATGTATATTAATTATATATTAAATATAAATTATTTAATGCAATAAAAATAATTCAAAATTAGGAGAAAAAAGAATTTGGTCCAAATTGGTCAAAAGACCATTCTCCTATATATATAGCCTCCAACAATTGTTCAATCTTGGCTCCATGTCTTTTTATATATTGAAAACAAAGGAGTAAAATATTTGCTATTGAAAACAAAGGAGTAAAAAAAGTAAAACGCCCATCTCAGGGCTTGATTCTCGGAATTTGAATTTGCTATTTATTAAGGAAATTAAAGGATAAGATTTACATTTGTTTATATATAAACTATGACTTACTAAACTTTATAAATATATAAAGTTAAATAAATTCATTTCAGTTGAAATTCAAAAGCTTATAAAACTCTCACCAAGTTATAAATGCATATATAATTACAAAAATATTGTTATAATCAATCAAAAAATTCACCTAAAATAGTACAATTAGAATTTTTTAATAAACAATCTTTAAATAATTTTTTTATAAACAAATGAAAACATAATAAATAAAATTGAGTTTATAGCCTCCAACAATTGTTCAATCTCAATTGAATGAATTTGGTCATCGCGAGAGTTATACTTTCTTGACCATGATAACAACATGTTCCCATCTCAGGGCTTTGGAGTTCCTGAAATCAAAAAAGGTAAAACGCTCATATATATAATAAACTAATAAAATCCATAAAGAATGCATGCGATGTATATATAAGAGCACTTTTTTAAAAGAATGGATAGTAAATAAGATTGAGTTTATAACCTCCAACAATTATTCAATCTCAATTGAATGAATTTGGTCACCGCGAGAGTTAAACTTTCATGACCATGATAACACTCTTCATGCTCTTCCTTTGAAGCTATTCATATGTTTCCATCTCAGGGCTTTGGAGTTCCTGAAATAAAAAAAAGGTAAAATGCTCATCAATATAATAAACTAATTAAAATCCATAAAGAATGCCTGCGATGTATATAAGAGCACTTTTTTAAAAGTAAAATGGAACGGAACGGAATAGAGAAGAAAATACACAATGAAGAAAATCTTGGCTCCATGTCTTTTTATATATTGAAAACAAAGGAGTAAAATATTTGCTATTGAAAACAAAGGAGTAAAAAAAGTAAAACGCCCATCTCAGGGCTTGATTCTCGGAATTTGAATTTGCTATTTATTAAGGAAATTAAAGGATAAGATTTACATTTGTTTATATATAAACTATGACTTACTAAACTTTATAAATATATAAAGTTAAATAAATTCATTTCAGTTGAAATTCAAAAGCTTATAAAACTCTCACCAAGTTATAAATGCATATATAATTACAAAAATATTGTTATAATCAATCAAAAAATTCACCTAAAATAGTACAATTAGAATTTTTTAATAAACAATCTTTAAATAATTTTTTTATAAACAAATGAAAACATAATAAATAAAATTGAGTTTATAGCCTCCAACAATTGTTCAATCTCAATTGAATGAATTTGGTCATCGCGAGAGTTATACTTTCTTGACCATGATAACAACACGTTCCCATCTCAGGGCTTTGGAGTTCCTGAAATCAAAAAAGGTAAAACGCTCATATATATAATAAACTAATAAAATCCATAAAGAATGCATGCGATGTATATATAAGAGCACTTTTTTAAAAGAATGGATAGTAAATAAGATTGAGTTTATAACCTCCAACAATTATTCAATCTCAATTGAATGAATTTGGTCACCGCGAGAGTTAAACTTTCATGACCATGATAACACTCTTCATGCTCTTCCTTTGAAGCTATTCATATGTTTCCATCTCAGGGCTTTGGAGTTCCTGAAATAAAAAAAAAGGTAAAATGCTCATCAATATAATAAACTAATTAAAATCCATAAAGAATGCCTGCGATGTATATAAGAGCACTTTTTTAAAAGTAAAATGGAACGGAACGGAATAGAGAAGAAAATACACAATGAAGAAAATCTTGGCTCCATGTCTTTTTATATATTGAAAACAAAGGAGTAAAATATTTGCTATTGAAAACAAAGGAGTAAAAAAAGTAAAACGCCCATCTCAGGGCTTGATTCTCGGAATTTGAATTTGCTATTTATTAAGAAAATTAAAGGATAAGATTTACATTTGTTTATATATAACTTTTGTAACGGAAATTTTGATATTCTTAAGACATAATTACGTTTTTCTATTTTTAGCTTGTAACATTTTTTTTTAAATTGTGCAATTAATTAGATTATGTCCAAATACGTTTTTCCATAAATTTAGCCATTTAGGTTGTAACAAATTTTTTTTGTAACTCCTTGTAAATGTATATTAATTATATATTAAATATAAATTATTTAATGCAATAAAAATAATTCAAAATTAGGAGAAAAAAGAATTTGGTCCAAATTGGTCAAAAGACCATTCTCCTATATATATAGCCTCCAACAATTGTTCAATCTTGGCTCCATGTCTTTTTATATATTGAAAACAAAGGAGTAAAATATTTGCTATTGAAAACAAAGGAGTAAAAAAAGTAAAACGCCCATCTCAGGGCTTGATTCTCGGAATTTGAATTTGCTATTTATTAAGGAAATTAAAGGATAAGATTTACATTTGTTTATATATAAACTATGACTTACTAAACTTTATAAATATATAAAGTTAAATAAATTCATTTCAGTTGAAATTCAAAAGCTTATAAAACTCTCACCAAGTTATAAATGCATATATAATTACAAAAATATTGTTATAATCAATCAAAAAATTCACCTAAAATAGTACAATTAGAATTTTTTAATAAACAATCTTTAAATAATTTTTTTATAAACAAATGAAAACATAATAAATAAAATTGAGTTTATAGCCTCCAACAATTGTTCAATCTCAATTGAATGAATTTGGTCATCGCGAGAGTTATACTTTCTTGACCATGATAACAACATGTTCCCATCTCAGGGCTTTGGAGTTCCTGAAATCAAAAAAGGTAAAACGCTCATATATATAATAAACTAATAAAATCCATAAAGAATGCATGCGATGTATATATAAGAGCACTTTTTTAAAAGAATGGATAGTAAATAAGATTGAGTTTATAACCTCCAACAATTATTCAATCTCAATTGAATGAATTTGGTCACCGCGAGAGTTAAACTTTCATGACCATGATAACACTCTTCATGCTCTTCCTTTGAAGCTATTCATATGTTTCCATCTCAGGGCTTTGGAGTTCCTGAAATAAAAAAAAAGGTAAAATGCTCATCAATATAATAAACTAATTAAAATCCATAAAGAATGCCTGCGATGTATATAAGAGCACTTTTTTAAAAGTAAAATGGAACGGAACGGAATAGAGAAGAAAATACACAATGAAGAAAATCTTGGCTCCATGTCTTTTTATATATTGAAAACAAAGGAGTAAAATATTTGCTATTGAAAACAAAGGAGTAAAAAAAGTAAAACGCCCATCTCAGGGCTTGATTCTCGGAATTTGAATTTGCTATTTATTAAGGAAATTAAAGGATAAGATTTACATTTGTTTATATATAAACTATGACTTACTAAACTTTATAAATATATAAAGTTAAATAAATTCATTTCAGTTGAAATTCAAAAGCTTATAAAACTCTCACCAAGTTATAAATGCATATATAATTACAAAAATATTGTTATAATCAATCAAAAAATTCACCTAAAATAGTACAATTAGAATTTTTTAATAAACAATCTTTAAATAATTTTTTTATAAACAAATGAAAACATAATAAATAAAATTGAGTTTATAGCCTCCAACAATTGTTCAATCTCAATTGAATGAATTTGGTCATCGCGAGAGTTATACTTTCTTGACCATGATAACAACACGTTCCCATCTCAGGGCTTTGGAGTTCCTGAAATCAAAAAAGGTAAAACGCTCATATATATAATAAACTAATAAAATCCATAAAGAATGCATGCGATGTATATATAAGAGCACTTTTTTAAAAGAATGGATAGTAAATAAGATTGAGTTTATAACCTCCAACAATTATTCAATCTCAATTGAATGAATTTGGTCACCGCGAGAGTTAAACTTTCATGACCATGATAACACTCTTCATGCTCTTCCTTTGAAGCTATTCATATGTTTCCATCTCAGGGCTTTGGAGTTCCTGAAATAAAAAAAAAGGTAAAATGCTCATCAATATAATAAACTAATTAAAATCCATAAAGAATGCCTGCGATGTATATAAGAGCACTTTTTTAAAAGTAAAATGGAACGGAACGGAATAGAGAAGAAAATACACAATGAAGAAAATCTTGGCTCCATGTCTTTTTATATATTGAAAACAAAGGAGTAAAATATTTGCTATTGAAAACAAAGGAGTAAAAAAAGTAAAACGCCCATCTCAGGGCTTGATTCTCGGAATTTGAATTTGCTATTTATTAAGGAAATTAAAGGATAAGATTTACATTTGTTTATATATAACTTTTGTAACGGAAATTTTGATATTCTTAAGACATAATTACGTTTTTCTATTTTTAGCTTGTAACATTTTTTTTTAAATTGTGCAATTAATTAGATTATGTCCAAATACGTTTTTCCATAAATTTAGCCATTTAGGTTGTAACAAATTTTTTTTGTAACTCCTTGTAAATGTATATTAATTATATATTAAATATAAATTATTTAATGCAATAAAAATAATTCAAAATTAGGAGAAAAAAGAATTTGGTCCAAATTGGTCAAAAGACCATTCTCCTATATATATATATATATGATATATATGATAAGATAACCAATGCACATAACTAAGTAAACGTAGAGATGATAAACTCGTGACCAAAATTTTTTTCCCCCAAGAATTTAATCTCTTTCAAGAAGCGTCGGACACATTAAGCTGGAATCTTTCCCAATAGAAATTTAAACATTGGTTCAGTATTTTATAGTGACTAATCTCTTCCATTTTATCAATCACCGGTTGGCACTCACAACCACAAATTGATGATAGAGCTTTTTACTAAACTGATCATTTTATATATATTTAGGGGCCGTTTTGTAAGGTGTATGGGATTAAGTTGGATTAGATTGGAGCAGGATTGAAGGCCATATTAAAAATATGTTTGGTAGCTTTGATTGAGTCATATTATATTAAAACAACTACCGTAATATTTTTTGTAGAGCTATGAGTTTAGATATATATTTATATATTTTCAAAGATTTGAGAAGAATTTATTATATTTAATGATATGTTAAAAAGGAAATATGTAAATTTGAGGTTATTAGTGATATTTTACCTAATCCATATTCACCCGGATTAACTAATCCACCCATGCTTGGGTGGATTATAATCTAGTATTAATACCGGGTCGTAAGGATTCAATCCATTTGACCCGGTATTAGAGCAATGCCACCAAACGTTATATTAGGCCATATTAACTCATATAATATGACTTAATACCCCCTATTAGGTCCTACCAAACGGCCCCTTACATGACTGTACACGATATCCCAACATTGTTATTAGATTAATATTTTGGGCCTATGACTTTTGGCCCATGAAAAATCATATCGTGGGCTAAAAAGCCTCCAATTACTTCATTATTGCCTACATACAATATCCAAACATTAAACAATATAATTTGCTAAATCTAATAACTCGAATCTTTCCACACATCAACCTGCATTCTAAGTAGGGGGCTTCTAGGGACAGTTCAAGTTGTGGAAAACTGCCAGCACTTTTCCCACAAAATAAACTGCCCGAATAAAATATTATTATTTTTGTGACCTGCTAACCCGGTCTCATTTAGCAGGTCACATTTTGTCCTTTTACATATTTGCCCCTGCATATTAATAATACATAATAAAAACATAAAATCTCATTTATTTCATTTACATATTTGCCCCTCCTTATTAATAATATATATGTTAACTACATTTATAAATTAACTACTATAGTACTAATAAGATGGAATAAATTTATGCTTCGTATTTAAAATTTTATAATTTTTTTCCATAGATACTAATTTAAATGAATTCAAACTAAATATGTTTAGCTTGCAAATATACATTTTCATTATAAATTCAATATTTGTATACAAGATTTGCACATCATTATGTATTTAATATTCTAATTTCACTTCTCATTTTCTAAAAATGTTAAAATCTCTATTATTAATTATATAAAATTAAAAAAAAAAGAATTTCTTAAGGAAAAAAAAAAAAGGCTTTCTTCTTCTTCTTCTTCAGCCATCCTTGCCGCACCACCTCCACCTCCACATAGGACCACCATTCCGCTTTTGCTTCTTCTTCCAATTGTTCTTCTCTTTCCGGGTTGTTCGGATATGATTTCTCTTCCAATTGTTCTTCTCCTTCCGGGTTTTTCGGGTCCAGATCTGCGTTCGAGTCCAGATTTATGTTCGAGTCCAGATCTGTGGGGGTGGGGTCTTGATGTACGACGTCGGATTCACGTTCCAATTCATGTTGTAGAGGATGTGGTGGGTTTGAAGGACTGGACATGGTGTTGTGGTGTTCCGGTGGTGGGAGATTCAAAATTCCAAGAACAATTGAATTTTTTTTAGCTGGTAGTTGTAAATATGCTAATAGAAAACCCCTACCAAGCGATGAATTTGAAGCTGTTCATGGTTCTCTTCTTCAAAATTCCAAGAACAATTGACTCTTTTTTAGCTGGAAGTTGTAAATTCCAAGAACAAGTGATGAATTTTTTTTAGCTGGTAGTTGTAAATCTGCTAATAACACCCTAAGACCAACTCCAAGAGACCATTTAAAACTCAAATTATAAGAAAAATTATAAGAATCCTTAAAATGTGTTGCTCCAAGAGATCATTTATAATTTAGAGACCTCTTATTTGTTTAAGTTTGGACTCTCATATTTGAGAGTCCAAACTCAAAATTTATCCTGCCAAAGTTATACTTTCCCTGCACACAAAATGTCACCTCCTGCAAATAATTTAATTCCTCCATCTCCCAACTCCCCAACTCCCCCAACCAATAAAATTAAATCAAAATAAATGAAGATTGCAAATACAAATTTACCTCTATAAAATTAATCTTTACCACAATAATTTTACTACATCAAAAAAGTAAAGAATAATTTTTACAAATCTGAAAATTAAGAAAACAAGGTTTGCCGGATAATTAAAAGAATGTGTGTGTTTTTCTTCCAACACAGCAGCCACCGCGCTGCCGCCGCCAAAACCCGACCACCAGATCTGAACCGAACTCAAACCACCACAAAACCACCAAACCGAAGTCAACCCACTTTTTTCGAACCCAAACCACCAGATCTGAACCCAAAATCCACAAACCAATATAGGAATACCCAATTTCAGATTTCAATCAAAGTCTCTTACAATAAAAAGATTTCTTCAGGTTGCAATATAGGAATTCACAGAGGGCAGAATAGGCGAGAGTGTTGGTGTGGCCGAGAGGGTTGGTGGAGTTTTTGTGGTGTTTTGATTTTGAGAGGTTTAAGTGTTGTTTGTGGTGGAGTGATTTTGAGAGATTAATGGTGGAGTGATTTTGAGAGATTTTGAGAGATTTGGAGAGGATTTTGTGTTAGCCGAGAAAATGATGGAGTATTTGTGGTGTTTATTAACATTTCTAAGACCTTGTTTGGTTGGAAATGTTTTTATATTAACTAGAAATCTTATTTTCAAGATAATGTAAAAAAAGAGACAAACACGACCTTAAATATTTTTCCCAAAATAAAAAAATATACAATATTTTTAATAAACATTAAAATTGATTTTTATTTTTTAATTTGAAATCAATATATGTATTTTTGTTAATTCTAATTTACAATATTATTGTTTGTTTAAATAAATTATATTTGTGTGTAGATGGATCAAAATTCAAGTGGTTTCTATTCTAACATGTTCGCATCGGACGGAGATTTTATCCAACGAACTTTATTTGGAGACGACAATGGGAATCATCCTCCACAAGAATCAAATTTGCCGGATTTAAACTTTGACGATATGACATCAAACACGGATTTCAACGTCTATGTAACACCATCAAACACCAAAGAAACGACGAGCACCCGGAGACGCACCAAAAAAATTTCCAAGGAGGAATATATTCGTATCACAGAAGGGTGGCTTAACACGAGTATGGATCCTATACAAGGAGTACAACAAAAACTCGATGCATTTTGGGCGAGAATTCATGCACATTTCCTTGATCAGAGTCCCGATGCAACAACCCAACGTAGTCAACATGCCCTTGCGAGTCGTTGGAATGTCATCAATGGTGATTGTCAGAAATTTTTTGAATGTGTTACCCAAGTTACAAATTTACACAGGAGCGGTGTCACAGAACAAGACAGGGTATAATATTACTAAACCAATATTATTTTTCAAAATTTTAAATTTATTATAATACATATTTTTTTGTTTTGATTACAGATATTGCATGCCAAAGAATTTTACCATCGAAACACAAAAAAACACTTTGTCATGGATCATTGTTTCGCCATATTGCAACATCACCCAAAATGGAGGCTAGTAATTAGCGCAGATCAAAACATCAAGAAATCATCCAAAAAGAAAGTTGGAGCAAGTCCGCGTTTTTCGCCAGCAACTGATGATTCTGTGGTCAACCTTGGAGATGACGATCACACTGCAAGCGATGATTTTGAGAGGAGACCGATTGGGCGAAATGCGGCCAAGGAAATTGAGAAAAAGAAAAAAGGGAAAGGGAAAGTTGGACAATCACAACCCCCCACACTTTTACAACAAAGCTTGGCAGATTTTAAGGAGGCGGAAAGACTTAAAACCGAAAGACATGAAAAAATGTTGAAGTTTCAAGAAGATTACATGAAACTTGAGCAGCAAAAGTACGACTTGCAAGTATTATCGACCGACACTAGTGGCATGAGTGCAGAAGAAGCAGCGTGTATGCAAAAGCTCAAAGATGATCTTGTGAAAAGAATGTCATAGGATTTTTTATGTTGTTGGTTAAGTACTGATAATGCAATTTTAGTTTTTAACAATTAAATATTATATTAAAAATGCAGTTTTCGTTTAACAACATAATTTTTCATACAAATGACAAATTAATTTGAGAACAACAACTTTCTAATTTGAAAAACTTAAGTAAATAAAATAAATTAAACATAAACCATCAACTCGGCATTCTATTCACTTCCATACATCTGTCACAAGTGTTCAACAAGATCCGATTACAGTTGGGAATGATTTTCCATACTTCTAATTTCGCTATGAATTCGATAAAACTCTCCGAAGTCGGCAGGATTCCCTCTTTATATGTCTTCAGTTGTAACTTGTTCAACCTGTTAATTGATGATATTTTACTCTAGCCAACCCTCTTTCATCCTCAACAATCATATTATACATTATGACACACGCATACATAATGTCTGCGAGAGTTTCTCTATCCCAGAAACGTGCCGGTCCTCGAACTATTCCAAAACGCTCTTGTAGAACCCCAAAAGCTCGCTCCACATCTTTCCTTGCTCCCTCTTGAACTTTGGCAAAAAGTTTATGCTTACGACCCCGTGGAAGGGGAATTGTCTTCACAAAAGTTGACCACCTAGGATATATTCCATCAGCTAAGTAATATCCCATCGTGTAATCATGTCCGTTTATCGAGTAATTGATCGGAGGAGCACGTCCATCAGCTAAGGCATTGAAAATCGGAGATCGACCTAGGACATTAATGTCGTTCAGTGATCCTGGCAGTCCAAAAAATGAATGCCATATCCACAGATCCTTTGAAGCTACTGCTTCAAGAATAATTGTTGGTTTACGAATGTACCTTGCCATGCAACCGGACAATTTTTCCATTGCCAATGCATACAATCGATGCTTCCTAACATTCCAGGGAAACCACGTTCTTCATTAACCGCTAGTAACTGACGGATGTCTTCGCTATTTGGTGACCTTCTATATTGGTCACCAAAAACTTCATTCACGGCCTTGACAAACCTTCGAAGTGACTCCATCACAGTGCTTTCTCCGATTCGCACATATTCATCATTGGAGTCGGCACACCTTCCATATGCAAGCATCCTCATAGCTGATGTCATCTTTTGAAATGATGAAAAACCGAGAATTCCTGCGGCATTTCTCTTTTGCACGAAATAGGGATCATGAGCTTCAATGGCAGATTGAATTCGAAGAAATAAGTTTCGCCTCATTCGAAAACTTCTACGGAACATTGTATCAGAATATGTTGGATCTGAGGCAAAATAATCCCTCCAAATTTGCTCGTGACCAAGAGCTCTGTTGCGGTGGATAACTTCATGACCAGGAGTAGACCCACCATGACGTGTTTGTGTTGCATTTTCTTCTTCTGCTGCTAAAGCCATAATTAGGTGTTGTTCGTAGTTGCTCGATGACTCATCCAAAAAATCTTGGTACATAATATTAGTGAAAGGATTAAAGGGATTAGCCATTAAGAGTGTTAAAATAGAAATAAAGTTCAAAGAAAATAATATTGAAAGATGTTAAAATGAGAGAGTAAATGAGCTGAAATATGTTGCAATTAGATAGCAAATGTGCACATTTTCATAGAAAAAAATATAGCCGTCGGGAATATAGCCGTTGGAAATATAGCCGTTTGGAATATAACCGTTGGAGCTCAAATTAAAAAATTGCACGAATCCCCAAGATTTAAAGTACGATCATATATCAAAATTTATGAGATAATAATATTTTTAATTTTTCAAATTATTATATATTATATCATTATTATTTATATATTAATAAATATTAAAAGTAGTTTGTTAAAATATAAATGAATTGTTGGAGTGATGTGATGTGATTGTTTAAAAGTGAACTCTTAAAATATAAATTAGCTGTTGGAGTACAGAGTAAAAAGTGGGAATGTATAACACTGTTCACCATTTAAATTTTAAGATAAGAGGCTTGAATTTAAACGGACTGTTGGAGATGGTCTAAACCCTTTCATCAAATAAAACCAGATTTACAAAATCTTGAATTAATTTGATCTTAAATTTGATGTACGATGAGGAGATCTGAACAAATATTTGGAAATTCAAGAATTCAAGTTTGGAAGAATTTAATATTTGGAAGAGGAGATCTGAACAAATATTTGGAAGAATTTAATATTTGGAAGAATTCAAGTTTAGAAGAATTTAATATTTGGAAGAGGAGATGTGTACGATGAATAATATTTGGAAGAATTTAATATTTGGAAAATGATGTGTAGGAGAAGAAGAAGGCATGGGCATAAAAGTAATTTCTCCAGTGTAAATAGTATAATTAATTGGACAGGGTATAAAAGTAATTTCGGGATAGGCTATAGTGTAATAAAGCTTCGGGTAACAAGTGAACTTTTTGCCACGTGGCGCCCGCCCGGTAAGTGATGAACTGCCCACAGTTCCGCCAAACGTGAACTGCAATTAGCAAGGCCGTTCTAAGTATTCCCCTCACCTTTTCCTTCAAACACGACGCACAATTCTTCTGCATCACCATGCAAGGCTTCGAAACGGTTCCAACCCTTAACATTTCCCCACGCACAAAATCCGTTCCCGAATATTTACAAATCATCCAAATAATCAACACCGCTCGATCATCCACGGTTGTAGAGACCTTCAAAATCCGCCTAGTCACCAACGCTATACCCGCGGCGTGGTTCAGAAATTGAGCCCTCCCATGATATAGTGTTCCCAAAACGAGTTCTTTCGTTTTCATGTCTCGACCCCTAAGTTCCAATTCAATCAGATTGAAAACCGCTCCGGACTCAATTATCATGACCCGGTTCCTTACCCATGGGCAAGTATCCAACAACACATGTAGAAGGGAATTCGTTCCTTGATGAGAGATTGTACCAAGATCATTTAAATAAGACATCATATTTGTGAAGAATTCGGGCTTGAGCCTCTCTAGCATGCCCGTGTCACACTACAAGGATAAGTTTTCAATTAAAGTGTTACAAACTTCGTATAGGAAAACAGTACAAAGAAATGATTTACGAAAAATTACATAGAACCAGAACAAATATAATGGTAAAACTGAAAATTAATCAAACCGAGGCCTGTGTGAAAACACAGTGTCCTTAAGACAAATTCGCTCCCTTACCCTTCCGGTTCGTGCTTGAGGTTGTTTGAACGTTCGTCTTCCAGGATTCAACGGTAAACAAATGAGCTTCGCACCAAGCTTATTTGCAACAAACTGAAACACCTTTCGAACTCTAGAGCAGGAAGATATAAGAGAGAATTGATTTCGATTTTTGTGTGTTAAAACTGATAAAATGAACGAGTATTTATAGGATGGGAGGAGGGCAAAATCGGAAAACAAAAATTAATGGCACAAAACCGTTTCAACAATGAATTTCGTAGCTGTTACAAAACGTTTGTAACAGTTTCGGATTTAAAAAAACCTTTAATCTTTGATAATGGGCCGAAAATAAATGCAAAATTGAGCCCGCCCGAAAGCCTTCAAATTTGGGCTGCATTCGTGTCCGCAGGTCGCGGGCTCGCACGAGTCTTGAAGGTCCGAACTTAACACATTTATGAAGAAATATTTGGATAATCGCTTATAAGTTATAACTATCACTTAATTGCTTGGCACATAAGCCACTATATTAATTGTATCTGTTTTTCTCAAACATATATTTGGCTATAAATAGAAAATACGTTACAAAGCTATACAATTTAAACCATTCCACTCTTAAAACCACTAAGTGCAATTTGGAAAATATACAACTGAAACTAGCCAGTCCATTCATGACAACCTTCGAGAAATGAGTTAATATGTACATGGTAGGCTTTTTTACAAGATTAACATGTACCAATTAGTGCGGTTTTAAGATTAACATGTACCAACTAGTGCGGTTTTAAGATGTTAACACCATATTTGGACTTTAGAATATTTCGCGACATATTATAATGATTTGCCATCTCATACTATTATTTCATGCTATTTTTGTCTTGTAATATTTGCTCACTTAGCAAAGAAGTCACTATATCTCCTAATGAAACGAGTTAAAGACCTTTTCTTTTATAATGAACATGAACGTTTCAATTTGTTCCTTAAATGATCATTAGCTCTCCTCACCGGAACTGAAAATCAACGGACGAAATAAATTCGGATTATCCAAATAAAACAACAATAGCATCAAATTATATTGCGTTAAGTGTCTCTATTCCTGAAATAACTTATTGAATTCGTTCGTTTTCAACCCAAAGTGAAATAGACTCACTGCAGTGTGTATTGGGCTTTACTGGATATCTAGTTAGGGCCATCTCCTATCAAGACCCATTAATAGATTATCACGGTAATGGAATGGGCCTGACTGAAAATAAAGATAATAAGCCCAATTAACAGAGCTGTGATATATCTTTGATTAGTAACTATTTCCTTATTTTATAATTATATATTGGTATATTTATTGTTTCTTTAAAAATAGTTTACTAACTTATATTAATTAATTTCAGTTTTATACAAGTGAATTATGTCGGCGAAAAAATGAAAATATATTTTTTTCCGTGAAGTGAAAGGTGATTATCTAGTCCGGACTAATCTCTTTATGTAGTAACGATCCAGGTATAATTACACACACTCCAACAAACACACTCCAATAGTGGCATCATGTTTGATAATATTTTAAAGAAAATGACAAATAATATTAATATAGTTATATTTTTAAAAAATATCACAAATTATAAATGTTAATTTTACTGATTAGTGATATTTTTTTTTATTATAGTGATATTTTATAATGTTATTTTTAACTATAATTGTGACATTGATACATTTAGCCACACCGCTACAAGTGACACTTTGTTAGTGACATTTTATATATAACGATATTTTTCAAACTGCCATTTGTAGCGGTGTGGTTAAAAGTTAAATGTCACAGTCATAACAAGATGTAACAATAAAATGTCAATAAATAGTTTACTTAACATTTATAATTCTTGACATTTTTAAAAAATGTGACTGTATTAATTTTTGCTCACATTTTCTTCAAAATGTCATCAAACTTGATTCAACCAAAGATCATTTTTGTTGAAGTGACACCAAATTAGTTGAGTTAATGTTACAATTAATGTAGTGCTCAAGATAGTTTTATACATTCTTTTTTAGATCGTTTCGATCATAGCTAAGTATAATGATAAATTTTTTGAAAAAAAAAACATCGAAAATATTTCAGAAACACCATAAATTTGTGAAAATATAAGTAAACTAAGCAAAATAATGCGTATCAAGGCAACCAAAGAATTAATTTAGAAATTACATGTTATTTTCATTTTTCATGAGCGTTTCACTGTTTTTATGGAAAAATACTAAATCATTTCTAGAAGAAACATTTAATCAGTTCCGGGTTCGAATTGCTCCACAAATAAAAGTTGTCAAAATAGAGCTCAATAAATGTCAGGACGGACCCATGCATGAAAATGAAATGGGTCAAATTATTACCTTGTCTAAGGTTTAGGTTTTGCAAATGGTAATAGAATCTGTATTCCACAAAAGCGGCTATATTTAATTGAAACATTGAGATATGTCGTCTTCAACAATTATTTTGTTCAATGATATCTCACTCTTATTCAAGGCATTCTTAATTGGTAAGTATTTTAGGAATTAATTAATAAATTAAATATGATGAATGCCTGATTGAGGCAGCAGACTTTTTTTAATGCCACAAGTCCATTCTGTTTTTATATATCAAAGAAAAAAAGAAAAAAAGAAAAGTATGACAGCATGCAAAAATATATATTAAGTTATTAACAGACCTACAAAATAGAATTCAAGTCCTTCGTATGGAACTAAACAAATACTTACACTTCTAGAAATTTGGAGTCTCAGTTTTGTTATTAAACAATTTCCTTTTTAATTCTACAACACTTATAAAATTTTGGAGTCTAAATTTTTCTATTAGACAAAAAACTAATTTAATTCCACAACCAAAACAAGAAACAATAACGTTTCAGCTTATTTCTTTTATCCAAAAGAAATATAAACAAGTAAATTCCACAGGATTTGACAAAGTTGGCTAGAACAACGTACACTTATTCGTGGTTGAAGGAATTTGATCAAACTATGCTTAACTTATAATTTTCTGAATTGTACTTATCTCTTAATTATGTACTTTGTTTTATGGTTGAATGTAGGTTCAGATTTCTTTTCCTTATCTTTCTTACTAATCACATCAACAAATCTCTTATTTTTTTTTTGGGACATCTCAAAATAACACTCTAATTTCTAAAATAGTATTATTTGTTTCAAAATTAACCTCTTACATAAAATAATGATTTGACATTACTAATTCTCAACAACTATTTTTGAAAGACATAAATGTAAACTTAACAAAAAATTCCACTTTTTAAACTTTTACATAAAATTCCGCTCCAAAAGTAAAAGGAGTAAAAATAATGGGATGAATGGAGTATAAAAAAGAGGAGTATTGACAAGTTAACCCGTGTGATATGTCTAATAGGTTATAATTTAACTCCATATGATATGAAAATAAACAATTTATCTCCGTGAAATGAATTAATGAGAAATTTACCTCCATGTAATATGAAATAATGGGCAATTTACCTCTTTGTTAGTGGAGGCGTTGCACACACACTCTATAATACGATTAATATTTTATTTTCATGTAAAAAATGATCAATTTAACCTTACCCTTGACATCATATTCTCATCACGTTATCCCTGTGATATGCGTAAATAGACGATTTACCTCCCTCTGATATTGCAGAATGAGAATTTTACCCTTTATGATATAAAAATCAAGAGGGAATCAATGTGCTTTTTTATAAAAATACAGAGAAGTATTTTGCTCTTTTATTTATCACAATGAGTTAAACCGTTTATTTAGAATAACGCAGAGAGTTAATTTGATATTCACTCGTAACAAAGAAAACGAATAAGATCAAGGAATGTGCCATGATATGATGATTAATTATTAAAACTTCAACTTCTTGAAAATCAAAGTGAAACAAAATCCTTTCCATTAAATTTCTGTAATCGGGCATTCTTTTTACCCTGTATAGTAATCTGTATCATCTCTTAACAAAACTATACACATAACTAACTTTTTATTTTTATTTTTATTTTTGTACATCTATTTAATCTAAAATTATATCCCCATTTCAAGATGGATATGAAGAAATCAAATTATTCGGCATACATGCAGAATTCCTCCAAGCTCTAGCATGCAATTTAAGCATTTCCTTCGCCATCTCCTTAATCTTCAATCCACAATCAATTTGAATCACCAAACACAATTTCGCCACAGCTCCAATTTGCAACATTTCCTGAACAACCTTAGGCGTTCCTGAAAATTTACAAATCGAGTACAAAATCCTCACCCCTCTTTCAGTTCCCCCTTGTGAAATCCGAAGTATCTTCTTCGATACAATCGCCAAACCCGCGCCATGGTTAAGTAACTCGGCCCTCCCCTCCGCGCATTGGCACAAAAAATCCAACACCATTAGTATCATTTCGCATTCCCATTTGTCAGTCGAATCGAGCAAGAGATCGATTAGTATAGACATCGTTCCACTTTCCACCGCCTTGACTCTATTCCTCCCATATGGACATACATTGATTAGCAGCTTCAATGTGGCCTTTGATGCCTTGTTACATATTTGATCTTTCAAGATTAGAGCTGATTCGGTGAAGAGTTCCGGGCGTAAATTAAGGAGTTGGGCATGATTGGAAACTTCAAGAATTGATTTCAATAGCATGACCGCATAAGCACGTGACTCGTAGTTGCCATTTCGCATTATATTTGTTAATGCCTCGATAAATTTGTCGTTGTTGAGGGATTTTAAACTCGTTTCTGACAACTGAAGGTTGTAGAGAATGTTTAACGCCTCGTCAGTCGCCCTGTTTTCTGATACTTGGATGGTTTTCATGACGATTAACGAGGCTAGGAACTCAACGGCCCCTATTCTTTCCAAGCATCTTTTATTGGTTTGGTTTTGAGAAGCAATGGATTTGAGTTTCTCCAAGGAATTGATTTGTGTTTGCGGGGATTTGGCTTCGTTGAGGAGCTTTAGCAATTGTGATTTGTTGATTGGAGCTTTAGGTGTCGGGAGACGTTGGATGTTGTCGGAGGCGTGGATGGTGCACCAAGATTGGATTAGACGCCGTAGAATGATGTTTGGGGTTAGTTCTATGTCGGAAAGGAGTTGTCGTGTGACGGGACAAGTGTTGTTGTTTTGAGAAAATATCCACTTTTCGATGCTTTCGCGATCATATGTTATGCCGGTTGAGGCCGTTACTGGGTCTTTCATGATTTGTAGTGTAATGGGGCATAGGAAATATGAGGGTACTTCAATTTCAGCCATTAATATTGGAGAGAACAAAGAACAAGTAAATAGAAAGTAAATAGAATGTTGTGAGTTTTTAGTGAGTAGTTGAAGATGTTGAGGATTGGATTGAGGATGTTAAAGAAGTTGTGGGTATTATATATGTGGAGAAGAGAGTCAAAATTGAGAAAGTCAAAACACGGAATAGTGGGCGTAAGGGTGTGGAAATGAAAATATATTTTTATAATATGTCGATTTATATTGGGAGGAATGGATTGGGCTAAAGACTTTTCAAATATAGCTAGTGTAATTTGTAATGTGTAAGATGAAGACAAATTATTCATATGTCCAACTGTTCTTTTGACTTCTCCTTATTACCTATAAAAAACAAACATGCATGGTTATTTTGACTTTCATCTCCTCTAAAACTCTAATTAATGACGTAGCTAGTTATGAGCTTCAACATTCAAACTAGGGCTTGAATAATTATAATAAAATAAAATAAAACTAGAACTTGATTATTTCCACATCAAGAACTTTCAGTAAAAAAAATTAAATGACAAGTATTACCTTACATTTGAACTAAATAATTATTAATATTTATCAAATAACCTCAATTATTGTGCTATTATGCAAATTGTAGTATTACTGGTGAAAGAAATGTGTGTAATTATTATATTTGCTGATAATTAATAGATTGTGACTAAATATCACAATTTTCTTTTATTTTATTGCTTTATTTTCTTCCAATTCCACTACATATATGCAAAAAAAAAAAAAAAACACCTAATTTAACCCCAATCAAGAATTTGTTAAATTGAGGTAATTAGTTGGTACATGGTAGTTAACAATTAGGTTAAGAAATGAAAATAAAACTCGTGCGTAATTGTGTGCATGGTGCGTGTATTTGGCTGCCGACAACCAGTGGTGGGGTAGCAAGTTGGCTGCTGGACCTTAAATTCACTATTTGGCCTCCTTAATTAGCCGTATTGACTAAACCCATTTTGGTTAATATGGGCCTGACCGCACATGATTAATTTGTACATTATGATATGAGCATTTATTTGTTGATTAATTTCATAAAAAAAAAAAGTATTAGTGAAATTTAGGGCATATGTGGATGAGTTTTGACTCGGTTGCGCGGATTTCGCAAGATCAAATAATTTTACAAAAACATAACCCAATATCTATAATATAATAAAATGGGGTTTCAAATAGTTTTTTTGAATCTGAAATTCGTGAAATCAAGCCAAAATCCTTTCAAATAGGGCTGAAGATAAATATGAAAGTCAACCCGTGGAGATTTCATTAAACAAATTGCAAATAATAACAAAATAAAGTACTAGTACATGGTGTTTAATTGTGACTTTCTGAAATTAACGTTGCCTAGTGGTTCCTCCAATTGGTGGAGAAATAGTTTTCAGCCATGCAATATTTATGCACAAGTCTTCGGCCAATCTTTTTTTCTTCCACATTCTTTTGATGTAATTACATTTAAAGCAAAGTATTCAAGTGGGATGGGGATTTTCAACATGTGTGGATGATTCAAATTGAGTCTTTTTTATTGGTCCCAATTAGTTCCTTTTTTTTTTTTTCAGAATGGAGATTCTCTAGCTCTATATTTTTTTCTTCTTTTCAGAAAAGTAATTCCAATTTTGTAACAAATGTAATCCTAACCTCTTTATAAATTAAACTTTGAGGGAATTGCACTTTTCATACCAAACTTTTACCTACTTTATACATTTCATACCACACCTTTTAGAATGACACATTTTATACCAAAATCGATCAACCTTTTTCAATTTCGGTACCACAGTTAAATATTGGATGGAATCCGTTAACTCTCAGGAAAAAAAAAAAAAAAAAAAAAAATTCGTGAAGAAGATGATGAATAGTAACCTAAATTTTAAAAATTGGGGATTTCTTCAATACTTGATGAAAATGGATGAGGTTGGTGGCAAAAGAACCGCAACAGCAAGGGGAATGAACGGCGGTAGGTATTAGACGGTGGGTCGACCTCCTCTGCCGGCGGCGGAATAAAAATCGAAAAAGTTAAAATTCATAGATTTGAAATAAAAGTGACGGGATGGATCTGAAACAACGTAATAGTGTATCATCTTTGTAGAGGAGGTCAAGACGAAGCTATAACCACCAAGGAGAGGTTTAATGGTGGCCGGAGTCACCGGGAAATTGAAAATTACGTGGAGGTGGTGGAGGTGGTGGAGAGGGTGGAAAATAATTGCAAAACTCCCCCCTGACCAATTGCAAAAATCTCCCCTGACCAATTGCAAATCTCCCCCCCTAAGAATTCAAAATTGTGACTTAACGGGTTTCCATCCAATATTTAACGGTGGTACCAAAATTGAAAAAGGTTGATCGATTTTGGTATGAAATGTGTTATTCTGAAAGGTGTGGTATGAAATGTATAAAGTAGGTAAAAGTTTGGTATGAAAAGTGCAATTCCCTCATTAAACTTTCAAGAAGATATGGCTCCATATTTTGCAACATTATTAGATTGGCGTAATACTTTGTATGTTCAATAATATAAAAATACTTTTTTGGATAACTAATCATAAACAAAAAAACAAGTTCTAATTTTTTCAAATACATGCTCGATTTAATTCTTTTTGCTAAACTAATAAATTGAAAGCTTTTGTATCCTATACTTTTAAATATGGAATTATACAACATCAAAACGAATACCTAAAGTTCAGTATTTTCTGTTTTCTTAGAGAAATTATCATTACATAAATATTACTAATTAATAATTTATTAAATTACAATCAAATTAGGAAGAAAATTGATTACCAAATTTTATTAGTTTTCTTTTTTTCTGTTTTTTTTTTTTTTTGACAATGGAATTCGCAGCCACCGAAATGCACAAGGTAAACTCCGCTTTCATGCAATAGCTCGCAAACCACATGAGAGATGTAAATCACAATAGACAAATTAGATGTGACGAGTTCGACCAAGAAAGTATTAACAAGGGGATTCGAACTCGGGTCAAAGACATGCGTTCACTTGCTCCACCAACTAAGCCACCCTACTAACTAAAAGAAAAAATAATATAAGTGGAAGTTGAACTACTAATGAAAAAGAATAAGCACTGATAAGTAGGGATTTAAAATTATATGTATACTATATAAAACCAATTATTGACTACTTTATTAAAACAATCACTTTTGAAACTATTTATATATATATAAAACACGTTGGCGATTATTGATTTCTATAAATAACCGAACCATGCACTACACGTGGGGATTTCACAATTCCCTCGACACATTTTCTTTCTTCCTTAATTTTTGGATAAAAATTTCAGTTAAGTTATCAAAATGGCACGCTTATGTGCCTTTTATTATATCTGAAAATTATTGTGGCATGGTTTTTTTGTAAATTATGAGATATTAATTTACTGCGAATTTTTTTATAGCGTTTCATGAACTAAAACTTTTATTGTTAGAACATGGAATTTAGCCTTGTAACGAAGGACTTATGGCGATTTTCATCCAAAAAGTGACGGAGAAAGAAAATGTGTCGAGAGGGGTAAAATTAGGGGTGGCAAACGGGAGGGTCAGGTCATTAATGGGTATGTAGTGATGGGTTATAAATGGATCGGGTCATAAACGGGTCGGGTCTTTATTGGGTTTGGGTCAGGTCGGCCCGGCCTTGTAGTCTTCATCTTCTTTTTTTTCTTTTTTCTTAAAAAAAATCCACAAAACATCGTTATAACATGGGTTGAAAAATGGGAGTAATTGATATCGAGATTTGAAAGAATAAAGTTAACATTCAAATTTGGAGACATGAATTATATGATTTGAAAATATAATTTTTGTTATTCTCTTATATCTAAGAAATATAAGAAATATATTGCGTAAAAATAAATATAAAAACCCTTTCGAGAGTCGATGCCAATATTTTATTAATCAAAAGGAGCCATAAAATTGGTATAGAAAAGACGAATGATTTTAAAATATTTTAATAATATAATTTTTTTCTCTAAAATAATGGGTTAGTAATTACAAAATAAGAAAAGTCGGTTTTAGGCCTCAATTTTATGATAGCAAACAAGACATGTTAGGATTTTATTTTTGGAATTAAAGATAGTAGCCAACTTGCTTTTAAATTGGTTGTTTCTATAAGACCCATTAAGTAACCCACTATGAGACCCGTTAAAGACCCATTAATTATAAAGCTGACCCATCTTGCCATGCCTAGGTAAAATCATTGTATTAAATGTGTTTTTTCAGAAATCATGATATCAAATAGATTGTCGATATAATCTCTATTTCACTAAAGAAAGAGGGAATTGCACCTTTTATATCAATAGTAAAGTACAAATAATGTTAAATTAACAAATTCAAATAATATTCACTAATAAATTAGAAACTCACACTTAGGTGAAATTTGAACCTATAAGCTTTTGGTAGTGACTCATGAACTCTCAGATTCGCCACAAGACCATACCCTTCTCGACCTAGTCTTTCCATTTTGTTGCGTCCTACTGTACATACAATTATGTAATCAAGAATTCAGGATACAATACTAACTTTACAAAAAATTTATAAGTGAATTATATTTGCAAAGTAGAATTCAAGATACAATACTAACTTTACAAAAAATTTATAAGTGAATTATATTTGCAAAGTGGATTTTTGACACTTTGCACCATCAAAATAGGGGAAATGAACACTTTGCATTCTTAAAATTCAAAAATAATATTTAACACCCTCGAATCAATAATAACTCAGCAATCTACAACTCCGCTCATTTTTTCAGCATAATTGACCAACTTAGCCAACAAAGTTAGGGGCAAATTAGGTAACTTAATTTCCATACATCTCTATAATCAAAACTTATAACCTAGACTGTCCATTTCTCTCATCTTAAAACCCAATTTTGCATGTTTTATTTCAATATTCTCTACTTGAGCAATTATATAATTCATCATTTCCCCTATTTTGTCCGTGTCTTCTAGCTTTTTTTTTTTTTTTGAGAGGAACAAATTTCATTCATGATCAAGCAATGTCATTTGCTACAAGATTTAGTAATTCAGCAGGAGCAATAGAAGTACCTAATCCTAATCTAATAGCAGAATGTGCTAGAAAGTGAGCAATCTTATTTGATTCTCTATATACATGGTTTGCTCTAAAAGAATTAAGTGAACTCGCAAGTCTCTTTATGTCATCCACTAGTGGTCCATAGTCATGCAGCGATGGGGAAGGATCTTCAATACTATCAATCAAATTTTTGCAATCGCCTTCGAGTATTATATCTAACGCCCCTAATCGAATCCCCATGGCCATTGCTCTCTTTGCAGCTAATGCTTCGGCAATAACGGCAGATGTAACATGCGTCCTTCGTTCAGCAATCCAATCCACACATTCACCGTTGGAATCTCTAGCAATACATCCTATTCCAGCCGTATTCTCAGCCCCTTTGAAAGCTCCATCAAAATTAATTTTGATTATTCCATTTGGTGGTTTTACCCAATGAGCTGTGATTTGGCGTGAGCTTTGTGGAAAGTTTGTATTAATACTTGGTCGCCTTATAGCTGAGTCATAGATTTGATGATAATTCTTAGCAAAGTGTACTGAATCCAAAGGTTCTTTTTCCTTTTTCCCCCCATACAACTTGATTTCTATTCCACCAAATACACCAGCACGAGGTTATAAATAAAGCAAATTCCCCTTGGTCTGTCTTCTTCCTCACCTCTTCTATCCATTCTATGACTGACTGCGATTCCGTATGATAGGTATTAAAAGCAAACTCGCTTAGAGCCCAGAATTGGCGTGCATATGAACAACGGAGTAGACAGTGCATCGCATCTTCATTTTCAACATGGCATAATGGACATTCAAGTTCCGGAATCCGTACGTGTCTTCGCGCAAGTGATATTCTTGTTGGAAGGGCATTCATGCAAGCTCTCCACAAGAATAATTTAAGTTTCGGCGCTACATTTGTCTTCCAAATCCATCTCCAATCTCTTGCACCCTCGGATCCGGAGGTTCTATCATTTTTTAAATCCATTGCTAGGTGATAAGCACTTCTCACTGTGAAAATTCCATTATTTGTATAATGCCATATAAGCTTGTCTTGATTTTGTGTGCTTCCCAGGGGGATTGAGATGATTCTTTCCACATCGACTGCCCAAAAGTATGTATCAAGCAACTCTCTATTCCACTGGCCCAAGTCCGGATCAATGAGGGTTGAGACCATGGCATCATGAAGTTGTGGGACTCGGGGTGAAAGGATACGAAAACTATGGGGTTGTGGCAGCCAAGCATCTCTCCAAATGTCAATCGAATTTCCGTTTCCCACTCTCCATCTAATACCCGCTTCAAGTAATGACTTCGAGCCCCAAATGCTTCTCCACGTGAGTGAGGGTCGTGAGCCTAGTTCAGACTGTATGAAATCACAATCCGGAAAGTATCTTGCCTTTAGTATTCGGCTCAAGAGGTTTTCTGGCTTGTGTATTATTCTCCAGGACTGTTTCGCGAGTGCCAAATTAAATGCTTCAAGATCTCTAAAGCCGAGCCCTCCAATCCTTTTACTCGAACAAAGTGTTAGCCAATTTACCCAGTGCAATTTCTTTGCTCCCTTATCATTCCACCAAAATCCCGAAATCATTGATTCCAAGTCATTGATGAGAGATTTCGGTAATTTGAAGCAATTCATAACATATGAGGGTATGGCTTGGATAACTGCTTTTACAAGTACCTCTTTCCCGGCCTTTGATAATAGTTTTTCGTTCCACCCCTGTATTTTATTCCAAAATCTTTCTCTGATGAAATTGAACACCTCTTTTCTTGATTTTCCAACAGTAAGCGGTAACCCGAGGTACTTTTCATGTATTTCTTCGACCCTGATTGGTAAAACCTCTTGAATAGACTCTATATTTTCAGCCCCCACATTTCTACTAAAGACGATGCTTGACTTTTGTATCTTGGCCGGAAGCTTTTCCATATACATCTAAGATTCTTTTAATGCATGCAGCTTCCCCTGGATTGCAAGAGGTGTGAAACCGAAGGTGCTCCATTGCAAATTCTTATTCCCTTAATACTCCCATTTTCTTCTTCTCTACTAATTAATGAACTCAACGCTTCTGCACAAAAAAGGAACAAAAACGGTGATAGGGGATCTACTTGTCGGATACCCCTTTCAGGAATAATGTAGCCAATTTGATCACCATTAAGAACACAAGAATAGCTCACAGTTGTGACACACATCATAATTAAATCAATGAAAGATACATGGAATCCTAGTCTATTCATAACACCCCTAATGAAATTCCACTCTACTTTGATTGTGTTCATAATAGGTTTTAGCCTATTGACTATTGCCTTTGAGGCAATTTTATAGATAACATTACATAGGCTTATGGGTCAAAATTGGGTCATGGATTCAGGTGTTTGGACTTTGGGTATAAGGATTATGTGGGTATAGTTGCACTTGTTATTAAAAGATCTGTTATTTAGGAAATTTAGTACACATGTAGAAATATCATGGCCAATCAAATTCCAGTATTTTTGATAAAATAAAGCTGAAAGACCATGAGGACCCGGGGATTTTAGGGGATGCATATTACGTATAGCTTGATGTACCTCATTAGTGGAGTACGGTCGGAGTAGTTCCTGATTTGCTCGTTGATCTACTTTCACCCTTACCGCCTCAAGAGCCGAATCAATCTCATCCTCAGAAGGTTTGGCAGATTAGCTAGTCACCCATTTTGGCCCTTAAATATGATATTATCTCACGTAATTATTGTTTTAGAGGAAAAATAATTATTCAATTGATTTTGGGAAAAAATGAAAATTGAGTTACACAATTTGCCATTATTAGGTTGTCAGTTATGCTGGAAAAAAATGAGGGATGCAAATTGATAAGATATTCTTAATTTGAGAGTGTTAAATGCTAATTTTGAATTTCGAGTGTGTTAGGTGCTCCTATTTTGGGGGTGCAAAATGCAAAAATCTCTAGCCAAGTTTGTATTTGGGCAAAAATATAAACATTTTTCTAGCTTTGGACTCTTTCAAGAATAGTCATTTACACTATTCACATATTTAGTTCTTCAAAACTTCATCATATTTCAATTTTATAGTTTTTTAACTTCCATATTTTCTCAATTATTTAGTCCTTCAAACTTTCACCACATTTCAATTTTATATTCCTTTAACTTTCATTTTATATTAATTTTATTGTCATGTATAACAAATTCCGTCCTCTAACATTCAAAATTTGTAATTGTATGACAAAAACTCAAATTTTATTTCTTAATAAATACTAGCCTATTCCCGTGCTATGCACAAATCGAAATAATTATTGCAATTACCTCAAAGTAATTTTACAATGTATTTTGATCATTCTAATTTTGATGTTTGGATACATATTTACAACACTAATAATTTCAGTAAAGGTATCATTTAATCAAGGGTTAATTACAGGGACCTCCCCTGAGGTTTGGTCAAACTCGCGTTCATTCCCCTCCAAGAATGCTAATTACCCAGACCTCCCCTGAGGTTTGCAAAACCTTACAACCGTTAGGGTTCCGTTAATTTTTGCTTACGTCATCATAAAATTTTCGGTCGATTGTCAATTTTGCCCCCGACTTACTGTAGCAAATTTGTATGGACTATATTACCCCTCTCAGCAAATGTTATGTTGTTGCATGAGAAAGGATCTAATTGAAATGTCAAATGACATTTGTGGATTAAAATGTTGTTAAATTTATATATAATGGGTAATGACTTTATTAACGTATATTCATATTTAAAATAATATTTTAAATATTTCTAAAGTATTTTCTTACTTATTGTAAAATATATGCAAAGAGAAATACACTAGTAACTCTTATATAACAAATTATTTCAATGAAGGCATGTAAAATTTATATAATTTGTAATTTAAAATGTAAAATGAATAAATTAACAATAATGTGTAGATATTAATTTCAATCCTTTTTCATAATGTTTTTAAAATTGAAGTGTTTAATATTTTCAACAATAAAATCATAAATTTATATCTTACTTAAATACAATACAATTAAATAATATTTTATTATAAAATACAAAAATAAAATCTTATTTACATATTTATTATTAATATAAAATTGCATAATTAATAAACTATTTTTTTCTTTTTTATGTGATATAAATCGGGGTGGGGTTAGTTTTTCTTTTCTTTTTATGTGTAAATTTAATTTTATTAAAGTTTGGGGACTAATAGGAAAATATAAATTTTTGTAAGGTTTTGTAAACCTTAGAGCAGGTCGAAGTAATTAAAATTGATGAGGACAAGAGGGTAATTTCACGCATTCCATCCACCTCCGTTAGTCTCCGTTAGGGTTTTGTAAGGTTTTGCAAACCTCAGGAGAGGTCTGAGTAATTAGCATTCTTGGAGGGGAATGGGCGCGAGTTTGACCAAACCTTAGGGGAGGTCCCTGTAATTAACCCTTTAATCAAAATGTTTCATATATATTTTTCATCATGTGATATGGACTATGATAAATTGATAATGTTTTTAACTCAATGACATCAAGGTAAAAACTACTCAATTATAACCTCAAACTTAGTGTAAATACACTGATCATCCTCTAAGCTTGAGAAATTACTTAAACTACCACACATATTGGATTCATTACATTTAATATGCTTGTTTGTTAGGTAAAAGGTATGTTGGTACTTTATTTGATGTAATATTTTGTAAAGTAATTATTTATTTAATTACCTTGAATTTTTACTTATTTTGTTTATTTAACCCATGTTCATATAATGTTTGAACTCTTGTTGCGTTTATGTTAAATAGTTATATTGTAATAAAAATATTCAATATTACATCAAATAAATTAAAAAAAAATTACTCAAACTATCCTTGAAGTTTAATGTAATTATTAAAATACCCATAAGTTTTATGATTTTTTACAGGTAATTTACATAAATAGAGGCATTTATCAATTTAGTTATTTTTTTTTATGGACTCCAGCCTCAAGCATTATAGTTTTTGAAGGGTGATCTATAGGATATCACTCAATCTTATGTGTAGTTGAATAATTTTCCCAATATCAATAAATTTAATGCACAAGTTGAAAACATGTTACAATAAGCTTGTAGGTGCAATCAACGATAATTAAAATAATAAAATAAACTCTCTGAAGTAATTTATTTTAAACTCCATGTCATGAATTAATTAAATTTGGTGTAAAGATTGTTATGTTTTATGTTATTAGAAAATCAACATTGTTATGTCAAGTGATATAAAAATGTTAGTCAAATTTAATCAAAAATAACAAAAGATAGAAATAAAAATTATAAAATATTGCATTTGAAAAGAACGACCTCCAACCCCGACTTTAACAACATGTTACAACCAAATATTTATGAAGTACTACAGTGATAACGATGGTACAAAGTCTCTAGCCAAACTATTTTCACTTGTGATGGCCTTTACATTCTAATCAAAAGAGAGAAAACGAAAATTGTAAAGTATTACATTTGAAAATAATGACCTCCAGCTCCGTCTTTAACAATCTGTTGCAACCAAATTTTTATGACTTTTAGTGATAATGGTAGTGCGAATTTTCTTGCCAAACTATTTCCACGTGGGAAGGTTTAAAGAGACAAAAATTGTCAAAGACGAAACTTTATGGAACACATAAAATGAATAATATCGGTATTTTCTTTCTTTTTAACAAAGTTTATCTATAAACATAGGTATTTTACCTTCAATCATAAATATGATACGGATTTGGGAGGAATTTGAGTCTTCGGTACTTGTGGTAGGATTTACCTGAAATTGGAATAAGAGATAAACATTGTGAGTATTCAAAACTTACACAATGATAATTACATAAGAATGCAAGTGACAAAATGTAGTACATAATGAAAATATATCTAATTGTAAATGAAAATGTTCATGGAAAAAAGCAAAAGAATGAGACTGAACAAAGTTGTTTGTGATGAATAATTTTTGAATTAATATATATAGTCTGATCCGGATTTAAAAAGTGAAATAAGATAAATTGGGAGATATAATTAAGATTTCCTAATTTTATGCAAAATTATAGGAAACGGAAATTGCAATTGCATGCACATGTGTATTCCATGTAACTTTTATTTTCTAACATTAAGCCTACAATTTGAGAAAATTTATTTATTGTCCTTAACTATTGTCCTTAACTAACGTTGATTTATATTTAGGTTACAAAAACTACACTTCAAACTCTCAATAAATTTGTGAACTCCAATTAATCAATCATAAATATTACATCAATAAAAATAATTCTAAATTCTAGAAAAAGAGAATTTGGTCCAATTGGAGTCAAAGACCATTCTCCTATATATAAATATACTAGCCTATTCCCGTGCTATGCACAAATCTGAATAATTTGTTTTACTTTATATAAAAATAAATTATAATTTGGTGTGATCACTACAATTTTAATGCATGTGAAAATTACAACTTAGTATTTTTTACCGTGCTAGAATATTTGTAAAGTTTAATTAAAATGAATGTTTACGTATATCTTTTTCTTCATGGGATATGGACTATAAATGGTTACAATGCATAAGTTAACTCACAATATCAAATGAAAGTATAAGTATTGCATTTAAAGGAAGCAAGATTTGAGGTGTACTGCAAAAATTAAGAATGTCAAATTCAAATTATTATAAAATGATTCAAAAGTGTTTGTGACTATTTAACTATATTATGTTTAGAGAAACTTAAATTTAAATTATTCTTATTTTCTAATTTACATTAAATTTTATTTTTAAGGTTGTAATGGTATTTGTAGTGAATCCAATATCTCTGGGGTAGTTTGAGTAGTTATTTCTCAAAGTTGGAGCGTGATCGTGTAATTACACTAACTTTGAGGTGTAGCGAGAAATTTAAAAAATATTTAAAAATAATATAAGGGGTATTTCTACGAAATTTCTTTTCTTATGACATCAACATGTGCCGTCAGAAAATAATGTACTTTTTACCGTGCTAGAATATTTGTAAAGTTTAATTAAAATGAATGTTTATGTATATCTTTTTCTTCATGGGTATGGACTATGAATAGTTGACAATGCAAAAGTTAACTCAACAATATCAAAAGATAATTGTTTAAAGTATCTCTCATATTTAGTGTAAATATAATGACCACCATTAAGTTTTGGAAATAACTCAAACTACTCCAGAGGTATTTGATTCATTACATTATTTTCTGACGGCACATGTTGATGTCATAAGAAAAGAAATTTCGCTCAAGAAATACCCCTTATATTATTTTTAAATATTTTTTAAATTTCTCTCTACACCTCAAAGTTAGTGTAATTACACGATCACGCTCCAACTTTGAGAAATAACTACTCAAACTACCCTAGAGATATTCGGATTCACTACAAATACCATTACAACCTTAAAAATAAAATTTAATGTTAAGAGAAAATAAGAATAATTGAAACTTAAGTTTCTCTAAACATAATATAGTTAAAAAGTCACAAACACTTTTGTATCATTTTATAATCATTTCAATTTGACATTCTTAATTTTTGCTTTATGCCTCAAATCTTGCTTCCTTCAAATACAATACTTACACTTTCTACTTTTGTTTTACTATATTACTCTTATGAACGCATAAATATAATAACATAAGTATGCATGTAAAAAAAAAAGGAAAAGAGAAGAAATTATCATAATATTAACACACTACTATGATGAATACTCCATTCAGTTTCAAGAAAATAAAGAACAAAAATAGAGTAAAAGAGGAAAAAAATGTAAATACAAAATGGTTAATATCACAAATATATATAGGCTACAGACAATTAAGAACATAAACAATCGATAAGATAAACTGTGGACATAAAGTTCATGAACAGATTAAAAAAAGATTGAAAAACTAAGAAATAACAATAATTAAGTTTCACTTTAGTGTCTAAAAATTAAAAAAATACATTAAATTGTTAATCAATCATTAAATATGAAGTATCTAGTATCTACACAACTGAAAAAGTGATTAGTATTTCAAAAATATATGTTCCATAAAATGTTGAAATGTGAAAATGCAAACAATTGTTTACTTATCGAACTATGACTTACTAAACTTTATAAATATATAAAGTTAAATAAATTCATTTCAGTTGAAATTCAAAAGCTTATAAAACTCTCACCAAGTTATAAATGCATATATAATTACAAAAATATTGTTATAATCAATCAAAAAATTCACCTAAAATAGTACAATTAGAATTTTTTAATAAACAATCTTTAAATAATTTTTTTTATAAACAAATGAAAACATAATAAATAAAATTGAGTTTATAGCCTCCAACAATTGTTCAATCTCAATTGAATGAATTTGGTCATCGCGAGAGTTATACTTTCTTGACCATGATAACAACATGTTCCCATCTCAGGGCTTTGGAGTTCCTGAAATCAAAAAAGGTAAAACGCTCATATATATAATAAACTAATAAAATCCATAAAGAATGCATGCGATGTATATATAAGAGCACTTTTTTAAAAGAATGGATAGTAAATAAGATTGAGTTTATAACCTCCAACAATTATTCAATCTCAATTGAATGAATTTGGTCACCGCGAGAGTTAAACTTTCATGACCATGATAACACTCTTCATGCTCTTCCTTTGAAGCTATTCATATGTTTCCATCTCAGGGCTTTGGAGTTCCTGAAATAAAAAAAAAAGGTAAAATGCTCATCAATATAATAAACTAATTAAAATCCATAAAGAATGCCTGCGATGTATATAAGAGCACTTTTTTAAAAGTAAAATGGAACGGAACGGAATAGAGAAGAAAATACACAATGAAGAAAATCTTGGCTCCATGTCTTTTTATATATTGAAAACAAAGGAGTAAAATATTTGCTATTGAAAACAAAGGAGTAAAAAAAGTAAAACGCCCATCTCAGGGCTTGATTCTCGGAATTTGAATTTGCTATTTATTAAGGAAATTAAAGAATAAGATTTACATTTGTTTATATATAAACTATGACTTACTAAACTTTATAAATATATAAAGTTAAATAAATTCATTTCAGTTGAAATTCAAAAGCTTATAAAACTCTCACCAAGTTATAAATGCATATATAATTACAAAAATATTGTTATAATCAATCAAAAAATTCACCTAAAATAGTACAATTAGAATTTTTTAATAAACAATCTTTAAATAATTTTTTTATAAACAAATGAAAACATAATAAATAAAATTGAGTTTATAGCCTCCAACAATTGTTCAATCTCAATTGAATGAATTTGGTCATCGCGAGAGTTATACTTTCTTGACCATGATAACAACATGTTCCCATCTCAGGGCTTTGGAGTTCCTGAAATCAAAAAAGGTAAAACGCTCATATATATAATAAACTAATAAAATCCATAAAGAATGCATGCGATGTATATATAAGAGCACTTTTTTAAAAGAATGGATAGTAAATAAGATTGAGTTTATAACCTCCAACAATTATTCAATCTCAATTGAATGAATTTGGTCACCGCGAGAGTTAAACTTTCATGACCATGATAACACTCTTCATGCTCTTCCTTTGAAGCTATTCATATGTTTCCATCTCAGGGCTTTGGAGTTCCTGAAATAAAAAAAAAGGTAAAATGCTCATCAATATAATAAACTAATTAAAATCCATAAAGAATGCCTGCGATGTATATAAGAGCACTTTTTTAAAAGTAAAATGGAACGGAACGGAATAGAGAAGAAAATACACAATGAAGAAAATCTTGGCTCCATGTCTTTTTATATATTGAAAACAAAGGAGTAAAATATTTGCTATTGAAAACAAAGGAGTAAAAAAAGTAAAACGCCCATCTCAGGGCTTGATTCTCGGAATTTGAATTTGCTATTTATTAAGGAAATTAAAGGATAAGATTTACATTTGTTTATATATAACTTTTGTAACGGAAATTTTGATATTCTTAAGACATAATTACGTTTTTCTATTTTTAGCTTGTAACATTTTTTTTTAAATTGTGCAATTAATTAGATTATGTCCAAATACGTTTTTCCATAAATTTAGCCATTTAGGTTGTAACAAATTTTTTTTGTAACTCCTTGTAAATGTATATTAATTATATATTAAATATAAATTATTTAATGCAATAAAAATAATTCAAAATTAGGAGAAAAAAGAATTTGGTCCAAATTGGTCAAAAGACCATTCTCCTATATATATAGCCTCCAACAATTGTTCAATCTTGGCTCCATGTCTTTTTATATATTGAAAACAAAGGAGTAAAATATTTGCTATTGAAAACAAAGGAGTAAAAAAAGTAAAACGCCCATCTCAGGGCTTGATTCTCGGAATTTGAATTTGCTATTTATTAAGGAAATTAAAGGATAAGATTTACATTTGTTTATATATAAACTATGACTTACTAAACTTTATAAATATATAAAGTTAAATAAATTCATTTCAGTTGAAATTCAAAAGCTTATAAAACTCTCACCAAGTTATAAATGCATATATAATTACAAAAATATTGTTATAATCAATCAAAAAATTCACCTAAAATAGTACAATTAGAATTTTTTAATAAACAATCTTTAAATAATTTTTTTATAAACAAATGAAAACATAATAAATAAAATTGAGTTTATAGCCTCCAACAATTGTTCAATCTCAATTGAATGAATTTGGTCATCGCGAGAGTTATACTTTCTTGACCATGATAACAACATGTTCCCATCTCAGGGCTTTGGAGTTCCTGAAATCAAAAAAGGTAAAACGCTCATATATATAATAAACTAATAAAATCCATAAAGAATGCATGCGATGTATATATAAGAGCACTTTTTTAAAAGAATGGATAGTAAATAAGATTGAGTTTATAACCTCCAACAATTATTCAATCTCAATTGAATGAATTTGGTCACCGCGAGAGTTAAACTTTCATGACCATGATAACACTCTTCATGCTCTTCCTTTGAAGCTATTCATATGTTTCCATCTCAGGGCTTTGGAGTTCCTGAAATAAAAAAAAGGTAAAATGCTCATCAATATAATAAACTAATTAAAATCCATAAAGAATGCCTGCGATGTATATAAGAGCACTTTTTTAAAAGTAAAATGGAACGGAACGGAATAGAGAAGAAAATACACAATGAAGAAAATCTTGGCTCCATGTCTTTTTATATATTGAAAACAAAGGAGTAAAATATTTGCTATTGAAAACAAAGGAGTAAAAAAAGTAAAACGCCCATCTCAGGGCTTGATTCTCGGAATTTGAATTTGCTATTTATTAAGGAAATTAAAGGATAAGATTTACATTTGTTTATATATAAACTATGACTTACTAAACTTTATAAATATATAAAGTTAAATAAATTCATTTCAGTTGAAATTCAAAAGCTTATAAAACTCTCACCAAGTTATAAATGCATATATAATTACAAAAATATTGTTATAATCAATCAAAAAATTCACCTAAAATAGTACAATTAGAATTTTTTAATAAACAATCTTTAAATAATTTTTTTATAAACAAATGAAAACATAATAAATAAAATTGAGTTTATAGCCTCCAACAATTGTTCAATCTCAATTGAATGAATTTGGTCATCGCGAGAGTTATACTTTCTTGACCATGATAACAACACGTTCCCATCTCAGGGCTTTGGAGTTCCTGAAATCAAAAAAGGTAAAACGCTCATATATATAATAAACTAATAAAATCCATAAAGAATGCATGCGATGTATATATAAGAGCACTTTTTTAAAAGAATGGATAGTAAATAAGATTGAGTTTATAACCTCCAACAATTATTCAATCTCAATTGAATGAATTTGGTCACCGCGAGAGTTAAACTTTCATGACCATGATAACACTCTTCATGCTCTTCCTTTGAAGCTATTCATATGTTTCCATCTCAGGGCTTTGGAGTTCCTGAAATAAAAAAAAAGGTAAAATGCTCATCAATATAATAAACTAATTAAAATCCATAAAGAATGCCTGCGATGTATATAAGAGCACTTTTTTAAAAGTAAAATGGAACGGAACGGAATAGAGAAGAAAATACACAATGAAGAAAATCTTGGCTCCATGTCTTTTTATATATTGAAAACAAAGGAGTAAAATATTTGCTATTGAAAACAAAGGAGTAAAAAAAGTAAAACGCCCATCTCAGGGCTTGATTCTCGGAATTTGAATTTGCTATTTATTAAGAAAATTAAAGGATAAGATTTACATTTGTTTATATATAACTTTTGTAACGGAAATTTTGATATTCTTAAGACATAATTACGTTTTTCTATTTTTAGCTTGTAACATTTTTTTTTAAATTGTGCAATTAATTAGATTATGTCCAAATACGTTTTTCCATAAATTTAGCCATTTAGGTTGTAACAAATTTTTTTTGTAACTCCTTGTAAATGTATATTAATTATATATTAAATATAAATTATTTAATGCAATAAAAATAATTCAAAATTAGGAGAAAAAAGAATTTGGTCCAAATTGGTCAAAAGACCATTCTCCTATATATATAGCCTCCAACAATTGTTCAATCTTGGCTCCATGTCTTTTTATATATTGAAAACAAAGGAGTAAAATATTTGCTATTGAAAACAAAGGAGTAAAAAAAGTAAAACGCCCATCTCAGGGCTTGATTCTCGGAATTTGAATTTGCTATTTATTAAGGAAATTAAAGGATAAGATTTACATTTGTTTATATATAAACTATGACTTACTAAACTTTATAAATATATAAAGTTAAATAAATTCATTTCAGTTGAAATTCAAAAGCTTATAAAACTCTCACCAAGTTATAAATGCATATATAATTACAAAAATATTGTTATAATCAATCAAAAAATTCACCTAAAATAGTACAATTAGAATTTTTTAATAAACAATCTTTAAATAATTTTTTTATAAACAAATGAAAACATAATAAATAAAATTGAGTTTATAGCCTCCAACAATTGTTCAATCTCAATTGAATGAATTTGGTCATCGCGAGAGTTATACTTTCTTGACCATGATAACAACATGTTCCCATCTCAGGGCTTTGGAGTTCCTGAAATCAAAAAAGGTAAAACGCTCATATATATAATAAACTAATAAAATCCATAAAGAATGCATGCGATGTATATATAAGAGCACTTTTTTAAAAGAATGGATAGTAAATAAGATTGAGTTTATAACCTCCAACAATTATTCAATCTCAATTGAATGAATTTGGTCACCGCGAGAGTTAAACTTTCATGACCATGATAACACTCTTCATGCTCTTCCTTTGAAGCTATTCATATGTTTCCATCTCAGGGCTTTGGAGTTCCTGAAATAAAAAAAAAGGTAAAATGCTCATCAATATAATAAACTAATTAAAATCCATAAAGAATGCCTGCGATGTATATAAGAGCACTTTTTTAAAAGTAAAATGGAACGGAACGGAATAGAGAAGAAAATACACAATGAAGAAAATCTTGGCTCCATGTCTTTTTATATATTGAAAACAAAGGAGTAAAATATTTGCTATTGAAAACAAAGGAGTAAAAAAAGTAAAACGCCCATCTCAGGGCTTGATTCTCGGAATTTGAATTTGCTATTTATTAAGGAAATTAAAGGATAAGATTTACATTTGTTTATATATAAACTATGACTTACTAAACTTTATAAATATATAAAGTTAAATAAATTCATTTCAGTTGAAATTCAAAAGCTTATAAAACTCTCACCAAGTTATAAATGCATATATAATTACAAAAATATTGTTATAATCAATCAAAAAATTCACCTAAAATAGTACAATTAGAATTTTTTAATAAACAATCTTTAAATAATTTTTTTATAAACAAATGAAAACATAATAAATAAAATTGAGTTTATAGCCTCCAACAATTGTTCAATCTCAATTGAATGAATTTGGTCATCGCGAGAGTTATACTTTCTTGACCATGATAACAACACGTTCCCATCTCAGGGCTTTGGAGTTCCTGAAATCAAAAAAGGTAAAACGCTCATATATATAATAAACTAATAAAATCCATAAAGAATGCATGCGATGTATATATAAGAGCACTTTTTTAAAAGAATGGATAGTAAATAAGATTGAGTTTATAACCTCCAACAATTATTCAATCTCAATTGAATGAATTTGGTCACCGCGAGAGTTAAACTTTCATGACCATGATAACACTCTTCATGCTCTTCCTTTGAAGCTATTCATATGTTTCCATCTCAGGGCTTTGGAGTTCCTGAAATAAAAAAAAAGGTAAAATGCTCATCAATATAATAAACTAATTAAAATCCATAAAGAATGCCTGCGATGTATATAAGAGCACTTTTTTAAAAGTAAAATGGAACGGAACGGAATAGAGAAGAAAATACACAATGAAGAAAATCTTGGCTCCATGTCTTTTTATATATTGAAAACAAAGGAGTAAAATATTTGCTATTGAAAACAAAGGAGTAAAAAAAGTAAAACGCCCATCTCAGGGCTTGATTCTCGGAATTTGAATTTGCTATTTATTAAGGAAATTAAAGGATAAGATTTACATTTGTTTATATATAACTTTTGTAACGGAAATTTTGATATTCTTAAGACATAATTACGTTTTTCTATTTTTAGCTTGTAACATTTTTTTTTAAATTGTGCAATTAATTAGATTATGTCCAAATACGTTTTTCCATAAATTTAGCCATTTAGGTTGTAACAAATTTTTTTTGTAACTCCTTGTAAATGTATATTAATTATATATTAAATATAAATTATTTAATGCAATAAAAATAATTCAAAATTAGGAGAAAAAAGAATTTGGTCCAAATTGGTCAAAAGACCATTCTCCTATATATATATATATATGATATATATGATAAGATAACCAATGCACATAACTAAGTAAACGTAGAGATGATAAACTCGTGACCAAAATTTTTTTCCCCCAAGAATTTAATCTCTTTCAAGAAGCGTCGGACACATTAAGCTGGAATCTTTCCCAATAGAAATTTAAACATTGGTTCAGTATTTTATAGTGACTAATCTCTTCCATTTTATCAATCACCGGTTGGCACTCACAACCACAAATTGATGATAGAGCTTTTTACTAAACTGATCATTTTATATATATTTAGGGGCCGTTTTGTAAGGTGTATGGGATTAAGTTGGATTAGATTGGAGCAGGATTGAAGGCCATATTAAAAATATGTTTGGTAGCTTTGATTGAGTCATATTATATTAAAACAACTACCGTAATATTTTTTGTAGAGCTATGAGTTTAGATATATATTTATATATTTTCAAAGATTTGAGAAGAATTTATTATATTTAATGATATGTTAAAAAGGAAATATGTAAATTTGAGGTTATTAGTGATATTTTACCTAATCCATATTCACCCGGATTAACTAATCCACCCATGCTTGGGTGGATTATAATCTAGTATTAATACCGGGTCGTAAGGATTCAATCCATTTGACCCGGTATTAGAGCAATGCCACCAAACGTTATATTAGGCCATATTAACTCATATAATATGACTTAATACCCCCTATTAGGTCCTACCAAACGGCCCCTTACATGACTGTACACGATATCCCAACATTGTTATTAGATTAATATTTTGGGCCTATGACTTTTGGCCCATGAAAAATCATATCGTGGGCTAAAAAGCCTCCAATTACTTCATTATTGCCTACATACAATATCCAAACATTAAACAATATAATTTGCTAAATCTAATAACTCGAATCTTTCCACACATCAACCTGCATTCTAAGTAGGGGGCTTCTAGGGACAGTTCAAGTTGTGGAAAACTGCCAGCACTTTTCCCACAAAATAAACTGCCCGAATAAAATATTATTATTTTTGTGACCTGCTAACCCGGTCTCATTTAGCAGGTCACATTTTGTCCTTTTACATATTTGCCCCTGCATATTAATAATACATAATAAAAACATAAAATCTCATTTATTTCATTTACATATTTGCCCCTCCTTATTAATAATATATATGTTAACTACATTTATAAATTAACTACTATAGTACTAATAAGATGGAATAAATTTATGCTTCGTATTTAAAATTTTATAATTTTTTTCCATAGATACTAATTTAAATGAATTCAAACTAAATATGTTTAGCTTGCAAATATACATTTTCATTATAAATTCAATATTTGTATACAAGATTTGCACATCATTATGTATTTAATATTCTAATTTCACTTCTCATTTTCTAAAAATGTTAAAATCTCTATTATTAATTATATAAAATTAAAAAAAAAAGAATTTCTTAAGGAAAAAAAAAAAAGGCTTTCTTCTTCTTCTTCTTCAGCCATCCTTGCCGCACCACCTCCACCTCCACATAGGACCACCATTCCGCTTTTGCTTCTTCTTCCAATTGTTCTTCTCTTTCCGGGTTGTTCGGATATGATTTCTCTTCCAATTGTTCTTCTCCTTCCGGGTTTTTCGGGTCCAGATCTGCGTTCGAGTCCAGATTTATGTTCGAGTCCAGATCTGTGGGGGTGGGGTCTTGATGTACGACGTCGGATTCACGTTCCAATTCATGTTGTAGAGGATGTGGTGGGTTTGAAGGACTGGACATGGTGTTGTGGTGTTCCGGTGGTGGGAGATTCAAAATTCCAAGAACAATTGAATTTTTTTTAGCTGGTAGTTGTAAATATGCTAATAGAAAACCCCTACCAAGCGATGAATTTGAAGCTGTTCATGGTTCTCTTCTTCAAAATTCCAAGAACAATTGACTCTTTTTTAGCTGGAAGTTGTAAATTCCAAGAACAAGTGATGAATTTTTTTTAGCTGGTAGTTGTAAATCTGCTAATAACACCCTAAGACCAACTCCAAGAGACCATTTAAAACTCAAATTATAAGAAAAATTATAAGAATCCTTAAAATGTGTTGCTCCAAGAGATCATTTATAATTTAGAGACCTCTTATTTGTTTAAGTTTGGACTCTCATATTTGAGAGTCCAAACTCAAAATTTATCCTGCCAAAGTTATACTTTCCCTGCACACAAAATGTCACCTCCTGCAAATAATTTAATTCCTCCATCTCCCAACTCCCCAACTCCCCCAACCAATAAAATTAAATCAAAATAAATGAAGATTGCAAATACAAATTTACCTCTATAAAATTAATCTTTACCACAATAATTTTACTACATCAAAAAAGTAAAGAATAATTTTTACAAATCTGAAAATTAAGAAAACAAGGTTTGCCGGATAATTAAAAGAATGTGTGTGTTTTTCTTCCAACACAGCAGCCACCGCGCTGCCGCCGCCAAAACCCGACCACCAGATCTGAACCGAACTCAAACCACCACAAAACCACCAAACCGAAGTCAACCCACTTTTTTCGAACCCAAACCACCAGATCTGAACCCAAAATCCACAAACCAATATAGGAATACCCAATTTCAGATTTCAATCAAAGTCTCTTACAATAAAAAGATTTCTTCAGGTTGCAATATAGGAATTCACAGAGGGCAGAATAGGCGAGAGTGTTGGTGTGGCCGAGAGGGTTGGTGGAGTTTTTGTGGTGTTTTGATTTTGAGAGGTTTAAGTGTTGTTTGTGGTGGAGTGATTTTGAGAGATTAATGGTGGAGTGATTTTGAGAGATTTTGAGAGATTTGGAGAGGATTTTGTGTTAGCCGAGAAAATGATGGAGTATTTGTGGTGTTTATTAACATTTCTAAGACCTTGTTTGGTTGGAAATGTTTTTATATTAACTAGAAATCTTATTTTCAAGATAATGTAAAAAAAGAGACAAACACGACCTTAAATATTTTTCCCAAAATAAAAAAATATACAATATTTTTAATAAACATTAAAATTGATTTTTATTTTTTAATTTGAAATCAATATATGTATTTTTGTTAATTCTAATTTACAATATTATTGTTTGTTTAAATAAATTATATTTGTGTGTAGATGGATCAAAATTCAAGTGGTTTCTATTCTAACATGTTCGCATCGGACGGAGATTTTATCCAACGAACTTTATTTGGAGACGACAATGGGAATCATCCTCCACAAGAATCAAATTTGCCGGATTTAAACTTTGACGATATGACATCAAACACGGATTTCAACGTCTATGTAACACCATCAAACACCAAAGAAACGACGAGCACCCGGAGACGCACCAAAAAAATTTCCAAGGAGGAATATATTCGTATCACAGAAGGGTGGCTTAACACGAGTATGGATCCTATACAAGGAGTACAACAAAAACTCGATGCATTTTGGGCGAGAATTCATGCACATTTCCTTGATCAGAGTCCCGATGCAACAACCCAACGTAGTCAACATGCCCTTGCGAGTCGTTGGAATGTCATCAATGGTGATTGTCAGAAATTTTTTGAATGTGTTACCCAAGTTACAAATTTACACAGGAGCGGTGTCACAGAACAAGACAGGGTATAATATTACTAAACCAATATTATTTTTCAAAATTTTAAATTTATTATAATACATATTTTTTTGTTTTGATTACAGATATTGCATGCCAAAGAATTTTACCATCGAAACACAAAAAAACACTTTGTCATGGATCATTGTTTCGCCATATTGCAACATCACCCAAAATGGAGGCTAGTAATTAGCGCAGATCAAAACATCAAGAAATCATCCAAAAAGAAAGTTGGAGCAAGTCCGCGTTTTTCGCCAGCAACTGATGATTCTGTGGTCAACCTTGGAGATGACGATCACACTGCAAGCGATGATTTTGAGAGGAGACCGATTGGGCGAAATGCGGCCAAGGAAATTGAGAAAAAGAAAAAAGGGAAAGGGAAAGTTGGACAATCACAACCCCCCACACTTTTACAACAAAGCTTGGCAGATTTTAAGGAGGCGGAAAGACTTAAAACCGAAAGACATGAAAAAATGTTGAAGTTTCAAGAAGATTACATGAAACTTGAGCAGCAAAAGTACGACTTGCAAGTATTATCGACCGACACTAGTGGCATGAGTGCAGAAGAAGCAGCGTGTATGCAAAAGCTCAAAGATGATCTTGTGAAAAGAATGTCATAGGATTTTTTATGTTGTTGGTTAAGTACTGATAATGCAATTTTAGTTTTTAACAATTAAATATTATATTAAAAATGCAGTTTTCGTTTAACAACATAATTTTTCATACAAATGACAAATTAATTTGAGAACAACAACTTTCTAATTTGAAAAACTTAAGTAAATAAAATAAATTAAACATAAACCATCAACTCGGCATTCTATTCACTTCCATACATCTGTCACAAGTGTTCAACAAGATCCGATTACAGTTGGGAATGATTTTCCATACTTCTAATTTCGCTATGAATTCGATAAAACTCTCCGAAGTCGGCAGGATTCCCTCTTTATATGTCTTCAGTTGTAACTTGTTCAACCTGTTAATTGATGATATTTTACTCTAGCCAACCCTCTTTCATCCTCAACAATCATATTATACATTATGACACACGCATACATAATGTCTGCGAGAGTTTCTCTATCCCAGAAACGTGCCGGTCCTCGAACTATTCCAAAACGCTCTTGTAGAACCCCAAAAGCTCGCTCCACATCTTTCCTTGCTCCCTCTTGAACTTTGGCAAAAAGTTTATGCTTACGACCCCGTGGAAGGGGAATTGTCTTCACAAAAGTTGACCACCTAGGATATATTCCATCAGCTAAGTAATATCCCATCGTGTAATCATGTCCGTTTATCGAGTAATTGATCGGAGGAGCACGTCCATCAGCTAAGGCATTGAAAATCGGAGATCGACCTAGGACATTAATGTCGTTCAGTGATCCTGGCAGTCCAAAAAATGAATGCCATATCCACAGATCCTTTGAAGCTACTGCTTCAAGAATAATTGTTGGTTTACGAATGTACCTTGCCATGCAACCGGACAATTTTTCCATTGCCAATGCATACAATCGATGCTTCCTAACATTCCAGGGAAACCACGTTCTTCATTAACCGCTAGTAACTGACGGATGTCTTCGCTATTTGGTGACCTTCTATATTGGTCACCAAAAACTTCATTCACGGCCTTGACAAACCTTCGAAGTGACTCCATCACAGTGCTTTCTCCGATTCGCACATATTCATCATTGGAGTCGGCACACCTTCCATATGCAAGCATCCTCATAGCTGATGTCATCTTTTGAAATGATGAAAAACCGAGAATTCCTGCGGCATTTCTCTTTTGCACGAAATAGGGATCATGAGCTTCAATGGCAGATTGAATTCGAAGAAATAAGTTTCGCCTCATTCGAAAACTTCTACGGAACATTGTATCAGAATATGTTGGATCTGAGGCAAAATAATCCCTCCAAATTTGCTCGTGACCAAGAGCTCTGTTGCGGTGGATAACTTCATGACCAGGAGTAGACCCACCATGACGTGTTTGTGTTGCATTTTCTTCTTCTGCTGCTAAAGCCATAATTAGGTGTTGTTCGTAGTTGCTCGATGACTCATCCAAAAAATCTTGGTACATAATATTAGTGAAAGGATTAAAGGGATTAGCCATTAAGAGTGTTAAAATAGAAATAAAGTTCAAAGAAAATAATATTGAAAGATGTTAAAATGAGAGAGTAAATGAGCTGAAATATGTTGCAATTAGATAGCAAATGTGCACATTTTCATAGAAAAAAATATAGCCGTCGGGAATATAGCCGTTGGAAATATAGCCGTTTGGAATATAACCGTTGGAGCTCAAATTAAAAAATTGCACGAATCCCCAAGATTTAAAGTACGATCATATATCAAAATTTATGAGATAATAATATTTTTAATTTTTCAAATTATTATATATTATATCATTATTATTTATATATTAATAAATATTAAAAGTAGTTTGTTAAAATATAAATGAATTGTTGGAGTGATGTGATGTGATTGTTTAAAAGTGAACTCTTAAAATATAAATTAGCTGTTGGAGTACAGAGTAAAAAGTGGGAATGTATAACACTGTTCACCATTTAAATTTTAAGATAAGAGGCTTGAATTTAAACGGACTGTTGGAGATGGTCTAAACCCTTTCATCAAATAAAACCAGATTTACAAAATCTTGAATTAATTTGATCTTAAATTTGATGTACGATGAGGAGATCTGAACAAATATTTGGAAATTCAAGAATTCAAGTTTGGAAGAATTTAATATTTGGAAGAGGAGATCTGAACAAATATTTGGAAGAATTTAATATTTGGAAGAATTCAAGTTTAGAAGAATTTAATATTTGGAAGAGGAGATGTGTACGATGAATAATATTTGGAAGAATTTAATATTTGGAAAATGATGTGTAGGAGAAGAAGAAGGCATGGGCATAAAAGTAATTTCTCCAGTGTAAATAGTATAATTAATTGGACAGGGTATAAAAGTAATTTCGGGATAGGCTATAGTGTAATAAAGCTTCGGGTAACAAGTGAACTTTTTGCCACGTGGCGCCCGCCCGGTAAGTGATGAACTGCCCACAGTTCCGCCAAACGTGAACTGCAATTAGCAAGGCCGTTCTAAGTATTCCCCTCACCTTTTCCTTCAAACACGACGCACAATTCTTCTGCATCACCATGCAAGGCTTCGAAACGGTTCCAACCCTTAACATTTCCCCACGCACAAAATCCGTTCCCGAATATTTACAAATCATCCAAATAATCAACACCGCTCGATCATCCACGGTTGTAGAGACCTTCAAAATCCGCCTAGTCACCAACGCTATACCCGCGGCGTGGTTCAGAAATTGAGCCCTCCCATGATATAGTGTTCCCAAAACGAGTTCTTTCGTTTTCATGTCTCGACCCCTAAGTTCCAATTCAATCAGATTGAAAACCGCTCCGGACTCAATTATCATGACCCGGTTCCTTACCCATGGGCAAGTATCCAACAACACATGTAGAAGGGAATTCGTTCCTTGATGAGAGATTGTACCAAGATCATTTAAATAAGACATCATATTTGTGAAGAATTCGGGCTTGAGCCTCTCTAGCATGCCCGTGTCACACTACAAGGATAAGTTTTCAATTAAAGTGTTACAAACTTCGTATAGGAAAACAGTACAAAGAAATGATTTACGAAAAATTACATAGAACCAGAACAAATATAATGGTAAAACTGAAAATTAATCAAACCGAGGCCTGTGTGAAAACACAGTGTCCTTAAGACAAATTCGCTCCCTTACCCTTCCGGTTCGTGCTTGAGGTTGTTTGAACGTTCGTCTTCCAGGATTCAACGGTAAACAAATGAGCTTCGCACCAAGCTTATTTGCAACAAACTGAAACACCTTTCGAACTCTAGAGCAGGAAGATATAAGAGAGAATTGATTTCGATTTTTGTGTGTTAAAACTGATAAAATGAACGAGTATTTATAGGATGGGAGGAGGGCAAAATCGGAAAACAAAAATTAATGGCACAAAACCGTTTCAACAATGAATTTCGTAGCTGTTACAAAACGTTTGTAACAGTTTCGGATTTAAAAAAACCTTTAATCTTTGATAATGGGCCGAAAATAAATGCAAAATTGAGCCCGCCCGAAAGCCTTCAAATTTGGGCTGCATTCGTGTCCGCAGGTCGCGGGCTCGCACGAGTCTTGAAGGTCCGAAGCCAATTTCGATCCATGATTTGCACCCCCCCCCCCTGCGCGCAAGGGAAGATACTTTTTGTAGCTAAGTAGTTACACTACTACATAGGCAAATCATATATATACTTCAAGATTTTGCACTCCACTTCCAATGTGGGATAATGCCATTTCAATTATTTTCTCCCATTTTAAAGAGTGTACTTTGAATGTCAATTTCTCATTCACCCGAACTCCGAATTTGACATACTTTATACCGTTTTAATCTACTCAAGTAGTAGATTATAAATCCGCAACGACCCGACACTTTTCTCAAAAGTGGGTCCCACTAAAATGTGGTCAAAACAGTCCATTAACTTCATTTTTCCAACATAAAGTGATATTAATATAGAGGTAATTGCAACTTACACCCATATGATATTCATAATGTTCAATTTATCTCTATCTGATTTGAAAAAGAACATTTTAGTACCCCCTATAATTTTATTAAAGCTTTACACAATCTCCCTGATATTTTCATATTTGGCAGTTTACCGCCCTATAATATGATAGCTTATCCCATGTTTTATGATAAATTTACCTCCCGCATTATGATAAATATGGCAATCTACCTCCTATGTAACAAAGCACTTTTCATGCACACTCTCAATTTTGCCATCCCTAATTTTGGGTCTTAATGGGTCTGGGCGGGTCTTTGCTGGCCCATTGGGTCCAGACCCATTTTGCCATCCCTAATTTTGGCAAGTAAGTTACACTTACCGACTGAATGGGGTAAACGTAAATTGCTCTTTTTCAAATTATAAAGGGTAAATTGAATATTATGAATATTACAAGGAGATAAATTATCATTACCTAATTAAACTTATCGCTATTAATTTTCATATATTAATTACTAAGTTATAACGATTCAAATTACTATTAACAATTATTTATATAAAAAAAAGTGATGGTTACCAAATACCTTACAACAATATATTATTGTTACTAGCTTGTCAAAAAAATGATGTTAATTATTATCAGTAGTGACAACTTATATTCTCGCGCGTATACTAATTGTCACACGGTAGTGATCATCAGTAACAACTTAAGAATTATTATGATCACTATTATCAGAAAAGTAATTGTGACAATATTAAACTTGCATGCGACATTAATCAATAGATACATAAAATGACGATTTTCATACTTTCATTACATATTTTGGCACTAGTACACAATTTTTGTGTACCTTATGAACAATGAATTTCAGTGCTTAAGCCGTGTCTGATTTTACGATGACATTGTTGTCGAGAATTAAAGTAACGATCATCACCCGAAATCCACATCAACAAATCAAAGATTTTATTGTCTTCAATCCAACGTTCCCTCAGACGATCGACTGGCATATTAATGAACCGCGGACAAGGTATAAAAGACTAAGACATTCTTCCACGCCGTCCATTTCCCCTTTCCGATGACACGAAACGAGAAATGTTACTAAACCGTTCCCTAAACCAGCCTCAACCATTTGAACCCTATTCCTCTCGTTCTCCACCGCCAACGCTTCCAATTTTTGTATTTTTTTTATCTGCAGATTTGGGAAAGAAAGATCATGAATGAGATTGATATATTGCGTTCAATTTGCCAAAGGGATAGGGATTCGGGGTGGGGATTATGTGCATACCACTCTCCGCATGGACCGTGCACCAGGCATGAATCAAACGGCTTAAGGTGTGGTTTGGTATTAGGTGATTTGAGCCTCGAGGTAAGGGCTGTTTGGTTACGGGGCATGTGGGGTTGTAGTGGGTTACGGACAACCATTGTTCAATGCTGTCCCGATCGTACGTGATTCCTGAAATTGTCGTGACCGGATCTTTCATAATATGAAGTGAAATTGGACAGTTGAAGTACTCAGGATTAATGTCAAAATATTCCATTTTGTATTGTGTATTAATATAATATATGTGATAGTTATTAATTTATTCATTGGTTTATATAGGAGATAATTAGTTAGGCTTAATTTATTAACGGATAGAATTAAGATCGCGTTCCTCCCAAAAAAAAAAAAAAAAGAATTAAGATCGCGTTAAAATTAATTCAACCATGGGTTAAATATTCTTAAGTGCGAAAATGGTAATTATTAGATGGTCAAGTTTGAAGGAAAAAATGTGTTTAGACAAATTAAGAATGAGATTAATTTTACTGGTAACAGCTGGGAGATTTTAGCCTTAGGGGGCAAGCATCTAATTCTAATTACTACAAGTAGGATCAACATTTTATGGCTTGCATTTCAACACTAATTAATTACCATAATTAATGAAATGAAAGTTTCTCATGTTGTGCGTTCAAGTACTTTTAATATTCGTTATCAATGGTGTATTCGTTTAATCAAATTATTTTCCACTTACGCGTCCAAATCAATGCTCATATGTCCAAATTAAGTCGAGGTATATCATTTTTTACAAGAATGTAAATTGCCTACTTTAAATTTCGCATAAAGATAAACTTGTATTCCATATTCAATTCAAACTCCATTGATATTATTGATATTAAAAAGAGTTTCATCGTAATTTTTTAATCGTACAATCACTTTTTTTTTTGTGATTTAAGACTAAAATGGTTTGATATGGCCGGCATTAAATAAAAAATTAAAATTAATCACCCCTATCCACCCGTTTCTTTAATTCACCAGGTCGTAATCTGAAAAGAGAAAAAAAAAATTACAGTGAGATAGATGGTGGATGGTGCATTTGACATTTCCGAGGGAGGTAAATCGCCAAAAAAAAATACAAAATATAATTGGAGTTACTATCGAAAACGACCAAAAAAAATAGAATTTTGATCAATCGCATTTTCAAAAACATGATTTATATCGCGCGATAAGGAAACATGCCGCTCGTATTTCGATTTTGCTAAAAAAACTTATTCATTAGATATATGTTGGGTAAAATTGCTAAAAAAAAGTGTAACAAAAAAGAAAGAAAAAACTTTGAAAAAAGAGAGATACCCATGGTTGTAAAAAAAGTCCAGTCAAGGTCAACTGACTTTACTCACACGTCAGAATCCAGTCAAAAAAAATTCACACATGCATTATTTAGACACTAGACAACAAAACGAGTCAACAAATTAATGATCTATGAGAAATAGTAACTTCATGACTAAGTTGCTACTTGATCCTCTTCTCTACCTAGATTAACTGCATTTGATCATATTTGAAAATTGGGTTTGTCTAAAGTCTTGAAATTATTAGGATATAATTAAACACGGTATAACTTTAATTGGGTCCACGTAAATTAGGTTACCATTCACATGACTCAAATCAATATTCGTTTAATTTTGCATGTAAAAGACAACCTTCGATATTTAGTGATTAACTTATTCTACTAAATTATTTTGAGCATAATTTTAAAAGAGATCGATTTTTAAATTTTTTTAAAAATACATTGATCTTCAATCATTACATTAAAAATCATTTAAAAAATTGGTGAAGTAAAAAAAATTACAAATAATAATCACTACCAAATTACGCAACACGTTCATCAGCTAAGACCTTTAACTAAGATAAACCGAGTACCAGGCCCTAACTCATAAGGGAAAGAGATCCAATTCTTAAAAGATGGACCAAGTACCAGGCGGTCAGGCCCAATTCTACAAGGAAAAAATACAGGAGATTCTCACTTCTTTTTTTTTTTTTGGTGAATTGAAACTGGGCCTTGGATTTTTTTTAGAGAATTAATTTCATCTATAAAAAGTAACAAAATAAAAAACAAAAAGATTCAAACTCACCCACTTGATTTGATTGTACGTTTGTGCAAGTTTTACTTAACAAGAGAAATATGTTGCACCCGCTTTTTCTTCCTTTAGAAAACTCAAATAGACTTTTTTTTTCCAATTGCAGTCCTATATTTATTAACAATTGTTTCCTCAATTTTTATTAATTTGTCACTTTAGTAAAAAAAAAATTATTTACTTTTATTTGTCGCTTTGAAAAATAAATTGTTATTGGACATCATTTGATCATCTTCAAATCTTCAGACATCTGCAACAGAAAGGAAGAAATCAGCTTCGGTTTAATTGAATAAAAGAAAGGAATGTAATTAGGGCTTTCTTCCCTCTTTTTATTTATTAGTTAGAAGCGTTGTTTATATATATGTAAGTTGCTATAAGTTAGTTAGGGGCAAGTCCAATGCAAGTAAGCAAATGGGGATGCAAAGCTCTAACTTTCAATTTGCATACATTTTTTTGTACTTTTTCCACTCCAATGGGGATAAGGAAAATGAGATCTATTTTACATTTTCAATTTTGGGATCTTATATTTACAAACTTTGGAGGAGAGAGAAATGGGGATGAAATAATTGGAGGGAATAAATAGTGAGCAAATAACTACCAACTTGTGAGATAAGATTGTAATATTATTATTTATAGTCATTTCATATTGTATCAAATTTGATTTAAATTATATTATTTATATTTGAGGTTTCAAACGAATTTAAATAAAAAAATTTAATTTAATTTTCAGTCTATTTGAAGTTTCAAAATTTGAGATTTGAAAGTTCCCACATATTTATATTGTTCAAAACTTGAAATTTCAAAAGATTTTGTATTTTGAAATTTAATTTTTCAAGTTTTCAAGATTTGAATTTGCTGCTTATAAATTTTTAAATTTGAATTTTTCAACTTCCTTAATTTTTTTTAATATTTATTAAAGATCTCGGAAAAAAATGAATTCATAAATATAATAGATTATATAATAAAACAAAAATGAAAATAAAATGCATATTCATTTTACATACACATGCATTGGAGTGAAAGACTTTTTTAGAATATGCAAAACACTATTCGAGTTTCTATAATGCATTTTGCTTACTCAATTTTATATTCTTGCATTGGACTTGCCCTTAGTTAAGTAGTTAAGTTACATATTGTATACATATAGATAGTGGGTTCAATCCCTCATTGTAACAATTCATTCAGATTATTTTTTCCAGTTTACTTGCAATTCTCTCCAAGATCAGAAAAGTTTCTTCTTGTTAATTCAATTCAATTCATTCATCTTCTACATGAATGATCAAATTGTATTAATTGTTCACTTTTATTTTTCGTTTTAGGAATTCAATGTAAAATTAATTCTTTACTATCAACTTTATCCTTCTTGTTATAGTTATAATTAATGTTAGTTAATATTGTATTAATTTGGTTAAAAGGGTGTTTTGGAATATTTCCTTAAAAAAAAAAATTATTTATTACATTTCTTAATCTGTATACAATCATCTAAGACGTCAAATAAAAAAAACGGAGAAAGTATATTTATTTGTGATTGTTGGAATTGGGTGGATGATGAGAAATTAGCTTAATGTATTCGAATTTTTTTTTTCTTTTCCTGTTTTGCTTGTGTAAATGTTTTTAAATGGCTCTTAGGGAAAGGTATAAATTCTAATTGCAAGACTTTAGTGCTAATTTAACTAATCGGATAAATTTTGTCCTTCAATATTCCTAATCCCACTTTTATTCTTTTACTTTCTTCTTTGTATGCAGATTTTCTTTCTGTATAACCATTTCCTCTTGTTGTCAAAACCAATGTTTTAAAAATCGGATCGGACATCGAACCGGTAGTCTTACTGGTTATTGCTTATATCGGTTTAACCGTTTTAACCATTGGTCCAAACGATGTGACGTAATTACAATATAATATTTAAGTTAATTTTAATATATGTAATCAACTATGTAAAATATTATATCATTCATTTTTTCAAGTTTATTTTCAAAAACTAAATGTTTATCTTATGATCAGTTATTTTTCCTTGAAAATTTGAGTTAAGAATGAATGATAGCAACAAAATTACAAGTATGATAACATGATATCAACGCAATAATTCAAATTATAATAAACACCATATCAAAAACAATAATTTTATTAATAATCACCTATGAAAAAGAGAAATTATTGATGAATTTTGTCATTGAATTATATAAAAAAAATAAAAATACTTGAAGTTTGCGAAAAAAATGACTTTTTCTAATGAATTTGATACTCAAATATATTTATATAACTTATTATATATAAGATTTTTTTGTTTCTTGTTGATTTTGTTTAATTCAAAGTGAAAAATAGAAGATATGTAAGAGTATTGTTATTGTTGAAGTTTAAAGGTCGCGGAAGAGAAATAAAAATCCGTAGCGTAAACTTTTTATTTTTATAAGTGAAACAGTGGTTCAATTGGTTCACTAGTTCATTGGTTTTACCAGTTTTTGACCGGTTCAAATTGATCAGGAACAAAGCTGGTTTAGGAGAATTAACCGGACCGAATTTGCAACTGATTACCGGTTAAATCGATCAAACCAGTTGATCCGATCCGATCCGATTTTTAAAACACTGGTCAAAACTAAAAAAAAAAAAGCATTCATAATTATTTTTCTAATCTTACCATGTAGGTTTAAAGGATTAGATTCATAAATTAAACTCATGTTCGAATTTCTATTAAAAATAATTTTCAGAGAATATGTCTAACACGTATCAAAATGAATTAAATTAATTCTAAGACTTGAATATTCTCAAAAAAAAAAATCTCTCTAAACGAACCATCGCCCATCAAATCGAATTTTGCTTTTTTTTTTTTTTTTTTTTTTTTTCTACGGAGTAGTTTTACTTGGCATCTGCATTTACTGATGTAAATTAAATAATGTAAATCCTGAATTTACACCCGCGCGATAATTATACGGTACTAATGAGTAAAAATTAATTATAAAAAATAAATGAATTAGAAAGGACACAATCTCTTTGAGTAGTATCGATCACCCCCTCAGCCTATAAAAAAGTCGAAAACTGTCCCAAGATAAGCCTCTCAATCTCAAGCATCCAAATTTTATTAAAAAATAATAATTCAAATATATTTTTCATAGTCTTCTTGCCATACAAGCAACTATTTAAATAAATTAAAGATGATATATGTACAAATGAGTCATCATCATTCTTTGTAGTATTCAAAGAATTCGTTGTATTTAGGATAGAGAAATCAACCACCCGTTTTAGTTTAATTAGTGGTATTGTCAATTGTTCAAATTGTCAAGCAACTAGAAGATTAGATTTCTGATAATTGTCTTTATGTGTGTGGACTATGTGTTTCTTTACCAATTCTTTTTCTTCATCTTGCCCAGACAAGAACCGTAAAAGAGAGGCCCCTTTTAATTGAAAAGCTTATCCAGTCCTTTCATCCTATATTTAATTAGTGCCAGTCCTTTTTTAAATTTTAATTATCACAAACCTCATTGTTTTAATTTTATTTATGAAAATATCCATGTGAAAAGAACAAAGAAAAAAACAAGGGCGTGTCACTCCCTTGGGACTCCGTTACTATAAACATAGGACTATTTTTTTTTTTATAAATTTTCTTGAAAATGTATTTTTACATAAAGTAATTATTTGACACATCTAACTTCAAACCACTACTTTTAAGAATATAGAAATATCTAAAAATTTCTACTTTTAACTTTTACCTAAATCTCAATGCCCAAAGTAAAAGTATAGAAAAAATAAGAACGGATCGAGTACTAAACATGAGGTATTATTTGCCTATACTCTATTAACATAAAGTGACGTCTTTTTTCTTTTCTTTTTATTAAAATCAAAGTATAGGGATTTAACTTCGATATTCAAGAAAGACAATGAAATAAATTTATGAAAGTATTGCTCAACGTTCGTGTTAATTAAATAATCAGTATATATGGTTTCTTGGTAATTAGAAATTTTAGACGTCTACTCAAGATGGTTGGGCCAAGTGGTAGTGACTTACGACCCCAAAGACGAGGCTCAGGTTCGAATCCTACTGGAGACATCACACTGGGGAGGACATATACCATTTGCACTATTAGGTCTGAGCTATAAATATACTCTATTCTAGATAAATAAATAAAAAAAATTTAGACGTCTTTGCATGTCATCTATATTTATTTATCTTTGGCCCTTTCCTCCCTTCATATATTCGATTAATTTTGATCAATTTTAGCAGATGGTAACCCAATATTAATATGCAAATGACTAAATCAAAAGGTCACCTAAATTTTCCATAACAATGAAAATTTCTATATTTTGTAGAATTAAATATAACCAGCAGCAACTTTTATGACAATATTGATTTAAAACCACTCTTTTATTCTTCTATATATACCACCCACAATTACTACATTAATTATCACAATCATCTATCCATCTGCAATATCAAAATTAATATACAATCCCCAATTATATCTTCTAAAAATGTCTAATCTTCCCTATAAGAACTCAAATGGTTCTAGTATACATACATATAAATAAATATCTATACTATCTATAAGTACCTTCTTCTTTTGCCTACATGTCAGTCCTCCTCAACTTTGCTCTAAGCTACAAAGTCAGGCAACAATTGTGCAGCAAACCTCTTGCGATTCTGAATGTTTATGTTCTCATACACACTATTCGAATGCGTATTTGTAGCATTGTTCATCCCATTAAAGTCATTTTCTTCACCAATTTGTAGACTTTGATTAGGCATAAAGCTTTGGTGGGCGCTTGTCATCGATAAGTTTTCGCAGTGCGGAAGGCCTAGTGTTAGAGAAACGGCATTACCCGAATACGGGGCTTGGAACTGGTCCGACCCGTATCTACCCAAGTCCCCAATCGGGTACGACCCAAACCCGCCAATGAAATTTGTTGGTGCACCCATTAGTGTAAACCCATCTCTACTCTGCCCCCTCTCATTGCCGAAGTTCATTGACATTTGCTCATTTGGCTTTGAGTCCATGTTCATTAACATGTCGGAATTTCGTTGCTTCTTTTGATTTCCTTGTGTTATGCTTTCGATGTCTGATGATGCAGTGAGATTGAAACCTGAATTGTTGTTCCGCATGTTTGATTCAGTTGGGGATGTTGATATTGTTGGAGCGGATTTCTTGACTGGGCTTTTCGTAGATTTTGAGGTTGAATCTTCGTTCTGTTCGCTTTTAGTAGTAATCTTATTATCATCTGATCCGTTTCGTTCGTTTTCCTTCATCTCCTCCGTGTACATCTCCTCTACCATCGGCTTCCAGAGTCGAACTCGAGCATTTATGAACCAATTCGACACCTAAATTCATAGCATTTATATTCATTATCAGGAACTCTACAAAATAGTATTAGATTTCACATGAATTGGGCTAAGTCCACGTTAATGATTTGGGCCTAACTCACCTCAAAAGCTGGCTCAAGAGGTAAGGATTGTCCAAGACTTTATAAGGTGAACTTAATCTTGATAACTAAATCATATGGGACATTTTAATCTCAATACACAAAGAATTAGTTGCTACCTGACTACGCGTAAGCCCGGTTTGCTTAGCAAGCATGATCTTATCCGAATCCTTTGGATACCTATAACATCATTTCGCAAAACAAAAATCAAATACTATTCCCAATAATGTGATTGATAATTAATCAAGAAAACGATATTGTAATAACTTACGGGTGGAGGAAGTGTTCGAAGAGCCAGGCGCGAAGCACGGATACAGATCGTTCGGGTAATCCTCTCTGGGGTCTCCAAGCATTGTGTTGGATCATTCCCAATTGTTGTAAAGCTCTTTGCTGTCGTATTTGAGTATCGACATATTTGAGCTTCGAGCCCTCGATTTTCCCTCCTACCAAATTGTCCTCTTCGCCTAAGTTTTTGCTTGCGGTTCGGATTTGGCCTAAGATTGCATCTTTTAGGCACCGAAATTGCTTCGAGATTGTTTGTAAAGCTAGTGCGGTGTATGTTTTTGCGGAGCCGATTCCGGCTGCTTGTTCGAACCAAGAGATTACTATTTGCATCTGGTGGTGGTACTGTCTGTACCTCTGCTCTACCTGAAATATCACAAATTTGGAAAGTTTATGTAAGAAATGAATGTGTAACAATTTGAATAGCCATTGTAGAGTGTTTAATTTAAGTTATATATTCAATTCAATATGAAATTTGATTGAAATAAGAACCTATACATCTTACTAAACAAACCAATTTTTGAATTTGGATTTGCACTGAAAAGTGCAACCTCCATTTTGAAGAAATTCACAATCTTGACTAGTTTTATAAATTAAAAACATGCAGACTTGATAATTTGATAAAGTGGAAAGAACACATCTGACATGAAATTAAATGATGGCTACTCTTTACAGAGACCTGATGAAACTTACTGATAGAGACCCATGATTTATCAATATTTCTTTTTTGTTTTCTAAAAAATTATCAAAACAATTATAATGTTTAACCATAAATGAAATTTCAATTCATGATTCTTTAGAAAGGAAAAAAGAAAATTTGCTAGAAAAACCAATTTAAAGATTCCCCTGTTATAAAATAAAAAAAAAGTAAAAACCAATATGTGAATACCTCATCAAATTTGTCATATTGTTAACAATTACACAAAAATTGACACGAGCAGACAATCTTACCTCATCAAGCATGTTAACAAGCTTTGCTTTCTTCATCTGAATTTCCTGTCTCTCTGCTGTAGTAAGCTCAGCCCCACTTTTCACACCACCACCCTCTCCTCCACTCCCTCCATCTCCACTCGCCGCCGCACCCGCCGCCGCAGATGTCTCTCCGACACTCTTGTTCTGTCCATTACCACCACCCGTCTTAACTCCCTTTCCAACATTAACAACTTCATCAAGAATCTCCTGTGTCGCCTTAAGATACTTAGAACTCAACAACACATGACTCTGCACCCCGTTCACCCCGTTCGAAACCCCCGAAGCCGAAGAAGGCGAACCTGTCGAAACCCGCACGTCATCCCCTCGCGGCGGAGACACCGCCGTCACGAGCGGCTGAGACGGCAAAGACCCGTACCCCGGCGGCTGCTGTGAGGAGAGGCTTAAAGACAGTCCCTGTTGTGCGCGCGTGACTTCACGCGCGGCACCCATTTCGATTTGCTGATTGTAGAGATTGTAGTGGACGCGCGGGTGGAAGCCGTGGAAGGTAGAGTTGTCTTGTGGAGAGGCGGAGGGAGTGCCGTGGAGTGGGACGCCGGAGTATGGCGCGTGGGGGAGGTTGAGGGGGTTTCCGGAAGAGTTGGAGTTGTTGAGGAATACGAAGTTGTTGTTTGACGGCGGCTGCGGTTGTTGGTTTTCGCCGTAGCCGACGTAGGCAGGGTTCATGAGAATTAGTGTCTGTAATCCATCGCCACCTCCTTGTATTTCGGAGCTTCCATGAAAATAAGTCGCCATCACTTATATACTATTATCACTTTTACGAATCTGATAAGAAATAAAAACTACTATGTTAGCCTTGGTGTCACGATCCGCTGAGATTAAGCCCTTTATTGTTGCTCTGATAGTAAAGAAAAAGGAAATAATACCAATAATTTATATTTAAAGTTACCTGTTGATGATGATGAGATAAGAAGGTAACAACTATTGAGAAAACTTCAAATCAATTGGTTGTTCATGAGGGTGATACTGATCTAACTCCTGAAAAATAAAAATAAAAAATATTAAAGTTATAAATAAATTGATTATCAACTTGGAATTAATAAAAAAAAATAAAACCATTCATACCTAAAAGTCCAACACACACACAGAGTACACACTCATGGATAATCAGCACACAAAAACAAAATCAACAACTTCTGAAATTAATAACAGTAGCATGAATTGTTGGAGAAGAGAGAGTGAGTGAAGGAGAAAAGGACTGTTTGGTTAATATTATAAATAAATAAGGTACCTGGTGTGATTGAAATTAATCTAAAGTGTGCACGTGCTCCATCATCAACATCTGCAAAGTAAATGAAGGATCAGTAATTTTATTACCAAAAAGGAACTTATATCAGCATGCAATTGAATTGAAGCTACAAATTGAAACTTGAAAAAGAGACACACACCAGAAAACAGAAACAGGGGGTCATACGGGCAGAGTCTATTTTCTTGATTCAATATGTTATAGTATGCATTAAATTCTTTTTTTTTTTTTTTTCTGGGTGTGTGAAATTGAGTGTCAGATTTCAAAATCAATTAGGCTCTGCGCAACTCTGCACTCACTCTTGATAAGGAAAGAAGTGAAGAGTGAAGAGAGAGAGATGGGGCTAAAAAGGGTTGGAAAAAGATGCTCATCTTTTTTCACTCATTTATCCACACAATTTATTCTTTTAATTTCTTTTCAAATTTTTTCTTCATAAAATAAAATGAAATTGTAATTTTATGTGGGTGGTGGCTTTTGTACCTGCGAATTGATCAAAACAGGGGAATTACAGTGATTTGACTCTTCTTTTCAAAATCATTTGATGCTCTTTGGAGAATGAGTTTTTGCCTACAAAGAAATTTAACTTTTAAGAATGAGAAAGAGATGTGTATGAAAACGCCATAATCAAAGTGTGTCAGAAGTTACATACATACATATCATACAAACAGATGAAAAACGAGGAAATGTCACCTTCCCACTAAAGATTATGGTGGTATTTTTGATTATATTTAAATGTAAAGTGAAAATTAAAAGGGAATTGAAGAGAAGATTATGATTATGATCTATGCCGTAGGTTAACTATCTCTTCTTTTTTTTTTTTTTAATGGGGGTGGGGGGGAGGGGTCCCCTTTGGTTCATTATTGATTGATTTCTCTTTTGTCCATTTTCTTTTTCTTTCTTTCTTTATTTATTTATCTTTTGGTGTTTAATCTTGATATATTATGTGGTGGATGCAAGAGTTTGAAGATAAATGGCATGAAGGTGGGACCAACTAATATAACACCTACTTAATGCCCCCAAAAAGCTATCATGCATATTGGTGTTTTCTTTTCTTTCCTTTTTTTAAAAAAAAAAAAAAGAAAGAAAATCCACAAATAAAGGCTCTAACCTATTTAAATTTCTAGTTTTGTTAATTTTTTTTTAGATAATACTATGACGGTAAGTATAATAAGATGCAATATACAACGAGAATTAAATAAACTTAGAGACGAAATTAATTTTCTTTATTGATTATATTACGTCATTCGTGCAACAGATGAAAAGATTTTATTCTTTCGTATAAATTTTCATGTTGAAAACAGTTGAAATATGACACACAAAAGTGAGATAAAAAGTCCTAAATACGCACGAAATGTTAAAGTCGGCTGCCTATGAGTCAAATTTTTAATTATTGAATATAAAATAAGACTAATCTATCTGAACAAAGTAATTAAATGACCATTTATATCTATCGGGCTGTATAACCACTCCATTAATTAGAGTTAATTGATCATTTTTATATAGGGCGGAGTCATTGTTGGTGTAAACTTTGAAACGATAACATTTTGAGAAAAAAATAGTTGTTTTAATTTATTTTTATTAAAAAGGCGTAACACTAATAACCTATCTTGATGAGTAGCTAGCTAGTCTAGAGGACCCCATTTACATGTTTCTTAGTCAATGAATTTAAGAACCAAAGAGGAATGTGGTCCTATAAAATTTAATAACGCATGAAAAGCATTAACTTGACTAAGCAATTTTCTCAACTTTTTTTTTTCTTTCTCTTGTTATTCATCATTTATATAAAATATTTATTAAAAAAAAAAAAAACTCTATTTTGGTAGTAAAACCATTATATGTATTCGCTTAATAGGTGGCACAAAATTATACAGAGTAAGATTCGCCATTGATGAGTTTTCTGGTTTCTATCCTTTTCTTTTACTAGTCATAGCTAACAAGTAACAAGTTAGTTTCACTTGTAGCCTAAATCTACTGAAATCTCAAAACATATTTACACATTTTTGGGTTCTATTCCATCCTTTCCAAAAAAGAGAAAATTGGGGCTTGTTTGTCTGGCATTTCTCAAAATTATTCCGTGTATGGAAAAAATGAGACAAACATGTTTTTAATTTTCTGAATAAATTTATCTTCTCTTAATTTTCCCGAATTACTTTATCAAAAATCAAACAAATAATATTTTTTTATATATAAAGACAAAATTAAAATTATTGTGATTAAACAATTGTGTGAATTTTTATTGTCTAAATCATTGTTGGGACAAATTAAAACTAATAAACAAATCGGGTGTGGTAGCTTCCGTGATCAACTGTCATTCTCGGATCATATCAATATCAAGTTTGTTTTATTTCCTCAGAAATCTCTCACTTCCTAAGATTCAACCTGAAAGGTCTACAGTGTCTATTCATTTATTTATTTTGTTTCTTTTTCCCAAGTTAGTGGGCTACATGGATGTTGTGCATATTTTAATATATATATCCATTTATAACTTTTTATAAAATTCAAGTCTGCATCTATCCATCATATAATGCAAAGCAACATACTTTTGGAGGCATAATTAACTACCTATATATTTCCCCCATGTGTTGCTTTTGTACCTCAAACATATATATATAGTAGTATTAAATAAATAAAATTGCAAAAATCATCCCAAACTAATTATTGATTTTGGATTTTCGTCCCAAACTATTCAACTTGGCGAATTTCGTCCCATAATTTAATATTTTTTTGAAATATCGTCCCACTGTTAATTATAAGACGGAAATTGTGGATTTGCCGTTAAATTATCACATGGCTGCTTACGTGTCATGACGTGGTAAATTTTAACATGAATAATTATATAATATTACAGAATTCGTCCCAAACTAATTACAAGATTGAACCGTCATTTCCAATAAATAAGAAATTTAATATAGGGACTAAATTTATACAAAATGGTAAATTATGGGACGAAATTCGACGAGTTGATATAGTCTGGGACGAAAAATCAAAATTAGTAATTAGTTTGGGACGATATTTCAAATAAATATTAAATTGCGGGACGAAATTTGGTGATTTGAGACGAAAATCCAAAATCACTAATTAATCTGGACCGTTTTCTGCAATTTTACCTATTAAATATTTGTTATTGGAACATTCTTAAATTTTCACATGTAAATGAAAATGTCAAATCTTCACCATATTTACATGCATATAGGTGCTTGTATATGATGCTAATCAGTATGAAAATTTTGGATTTGTACCCAATTTAATTATGAATATTGGTTTTCAACTATTAATTAAAAATACCAGAATTAAGCATTTTAGAATGTCATCTTATTTTAATTATTTCATTTTGCCCAGAATACCATCATTTGTGATTTGAGTCATTGTTATATATCACTTTGTAGCATGCATTGTTTAAGATAATTGCAAAACAAAAATTATAGTGCAAAGTTAATTAAAGGGAAAAAACTATATGGATTGAGATACATGAATGTCAAACAAAAATAAATTAATGTAACATCATTAACCATAACTCAAGTACATTAATTAATCAATGAATGTGATTTTAGATATTGTTATGTGGATATGTTGATAATGATGCTTCTTTCCTTACACAAAATTCATAATCAACATTCAATATTACCAGCCATTAATCTTGTGCTGAAATTAGAGCTGTCCCATTTGACTATGATGTTTGCAGTCATAAAACTGAAAATCCTATAAAATAGTAAAGTTAAATAAAATCAGAAAAACAAACAATCTAGCCATGATTGTCATGAGTAAATGTAACCCACTGACATGTTATAAAAAAATACATTGTGGTCGGATTTTTGTACTAGACCGTACGATAAATGTCCATTTAGTGGAAATTAATTTTTAATCTTCACGAATATAAGTTGAAAAAAGAAAAAGTTACATATTTAATATCATACAATATAACAATTTGCAATATTTATATTAGTGGATAAGTAAATATACATTTAGTATTATAATTTAAATATTGGTTACAATGTTTATACGACCATTAAATTATAATTGAATCGAAATGGACGAAATCGACCATATGCATTGCACACGACTGTTATCTCATTTTTTGGAGTGAAATTATCACCTAATAATGTATTAACGTGATAGAAATATTATCGTTTTTCTTTTAAAAGATGAGATAACGTGATATCTTTTTTCTCCAAGTGTAAGAGATACGTGATTATTTTTCCTCCAAAAGACAAAACATGCCATGTACGGTGCACGTGTCAAGTTCCGTCTATTTTTCTTCAATTATTTAAGAGTGGTATGAACATTGCAACAAATATTTAATTTATGATATTAAATCACACTCATTTATTCAAAGGTACCAATCATGAAAAAAACCTTATTATATTGTAACAAATATGCTATTTTCCCCGTTGCGAAAAACATATCACATCTTACAAATGGAAAGTTTCCATGCACGTGAATATATAGTAATATTTTTTTTCGAGAAAGTGAATATATAGTAATTAAGCTGTATAAAGTGTGAAATAAAATAAAAAAGAAAATGAATTTAGCATCCATTGTGTTTGAGATAGGAATGCATACAAGACAGTCATATCTAGATTTGAAACATTTAATAAAATATTATATTTAATTAATTCGCGAGTAAGGAATAAAAATGATACTACAATTCTTGCTCCTCATCATCCCCTACGACCCAAAATTCCATTTTCCTGCAATGAGAATTATACTATAAATGATTAATTAGAATTAATGCTTGGTGATAATTGATGTCTATATACTATTCTCTTGATCTGTTGATCACGAATCATTTGTTCTTTATTGTTTTATACTTTTTTAAACAAAAATAGTTTTCTTAAGAATTCCGAGACTGTTCAACAGATCACAAATCATATATTATTTATTTTTTTATACTTTTTTAAACAAAAATCGTTTTTTAAGTATTCCGAGACAGTTTGAAGGTTTCTACATGTATGTTTTACTAAGATTTTCCACCCATATTCAATAAACAAATAAATTGAAAAGGTGTAATTATATGAATGTTTAAGTTCAAAGATTGATTCTTTTCTTTTTTTGACTTTTTTTATTTAATTATTAATTTTTTTTTTAAATTTAACATTAATTTAACTTTATTACTTTTATAATTGTAACTTTTATTTAATAAACTTAACATTAATATGTGAAATTTAATAACATTGTAGGAAAATATAATTTGTCTGTTATTTCAAAGTTTGCGAATTTGTGTTAATTTAAAATAACGTAATTTAATACGATCAATGGGATTCAAATACGTTGAAAAACAATTCGATTTATTGAATTTAAATACATTAAAATTAAATACGATTTATTGAATTTATATACATTGAAATTAAATACAATTTAATTACATTGAAATATGAGAATTGGAATTAATTGAAGTATATTCGATTACATACGACCACCATTTGAAACATGTGTTGTCCACCTAGGTTTGACTAAGTCGGCTTGAAGTTGAAGATTGACATTTACTGATCGTATCTGATGACGATGGAACATATAAGCTTCTAGGGATGTAAGACTTGTTCGTGGATTGAAATCCAGAGTAGTGCCTTCTTGGTGATAATGGTGGCATGGGCCTTACGAGATATTATTGTTATTATTATTATTATTATTATTATTATTAAAAAATACAAAAATTAGAATTAATTGAAATGGGAGGACTGAGCTGAATATGACTATAAAAAGAGGTCTAGAAAGAAGAAGAGGAGTTTGAGGATGAGGTGAAGGAGAATCGCTGGAGATGACCACATTTATACTTTCATATATTTTGCTAAAATGTTTTTTTTACCCAAGTAACACAATAAGCCTTCTAAAAAATTCTATGGTAAAGAATTTGTTAATACAAATGGGTCCATGTCTTTATTAGGCACAACAAAGGATGGTCCTTTTTCTCTGTTGTGTGATTCTTTCTTCTGCTAGAAACCCATTCAAATACGTAACTTTGATATTATTATTGTGTTTTAGTTCAAAGAATATCAAACCCCACCATAAGCCATTAGTTGAAAATCATATTGCTTTACTCATGCCCTCTATAGGACTCCATTATTATCTCCTATTTAAAATATTGTGTTCTATGTACGTGTTTCGTGTAATATATAAACACGCGCTATTTAAAACACGATGGTTATTTTATTTTTAAATATAACACCAAATTTAAGGCAAAATTTCATATTGAAAATCGAAGAAAACACAACATTTAATTTTATGTATTTTATTAGAAAAAAGAAATACATATATAGATATTATTGTTATAGGGAGTGGTAAATTCATCTTTAATAAATTATTAGAGATTTATTGTTGACAGCCAGAGTTATCAAAGCAAATAATTATTTAAAAAAAATTCATTTAAATCTCATATAGTCCTTAAATTGTGGAAAAAACAAGCATATATAAATAAACTAATAAGCTTGTGGCCTACATAAAGCCATAAGCCAATCCCCTTTGATTCCAAAAGATTATTTGGTTCACTGGCTACATTAATGACGTAATGTTATATGTAATTAAAATTTCTTCGATTAGATATTTCATATAATGACAATAAGAAGATATAATTTAAATTTTAAATTTAAGAGGTAAATATAAGCTATACAACTATGTAAACGGTTGCATTAATTAATTTTAAATTTAAGAAGTAAATATAAATGCTACTCTCGGCGCGTTCATGCCACCTTCCTACTTTGACGGTCTTCACAAATTTATTTTGGAGCGCTAGCCTACGTGAACTGTACACGCGTCAACATTACATACACAAGGCCCACGAAAGCAAGAGGGATTCCGCGCCTGGGATAAGAGGGCCCACTTGTCTAATCATTCTTTTTTGGATTGTTTGTAGAGCCGTGTAGTGTGGGTGCAATTCCACGAATCATAGAGGCCCACGAGGGCCCAGCCCAAAGGAAAAAAAATGAGAAAAGTCAAGAAATTAGCCAATGAGAAGGTAGAGGTGTAGCTATCAAGCAAACTGCTTTTCATTTATTATCTCCGGCCCCCTGGTCGCTGTCGGCAGGACAGATGTCGCCCATTTAGCTGGTCCCGTTTCTGAGCCTGTGCGCTTTGGCTCTTCTTACGTCGTTGCCACGTCAGGCTGCTCTGTCATTTTCTGATCCTGATGCTTCCGACCCGAACTCAACCTCGGCTTAGTTGGATCAAATTTGGTCGAGTGTAAAATATAAGAAATATGAATAGGTAAATTATACTCCGCATGTATTTTACATTGAATTTTCATGACATCAAATAATAATAAAGAAATTATGATATCTTTCGAATTGAATAATTTTTTCGGATTTGATATGGAAGGATTCGATGAAATATTGATTGCTATAATTAGTGAATTCAAGTCTACAACACAAAATAAACGATTAGATTAATTAGTCAATTGTAATATGAGAAAAATAATATTTTCATGTTAGTATATATGTTAATTTACTTATAGTTTTCACATGAAATGGATTAGTATATACTAAATTAACATGTGTATATGTCAAATAATGATACGTTAATATAAGTCGAGATTGTTGAGAAATTTGGGCGGCTTATCGGGGGCGCCTTCCATCTCGTTTATTTTCCCACTTAGCCCGTATATTGCTTATCGGGAGTGCATTTCATCTTGTTTACCATTGGAATCCAAGTTCTGACCTTTATTAAATTTTTTTGCTATGAAATAAAATATTATGGTCTTGATCCTATTTGAAAAGCCAATCCAAAAATCGATTTAGGTAATTCAGACGATTTGCATCAAGACTCGGTGCGACTTACATAGAAGACTATCATTCCCATATAGTAATATTTTAATTGGTCCGAACTAAAGATCAACTTATAGCGCGCGTACAACCGCGGATAAACCTGTCTATTTAATACAATAGGGTTAATCGCACTTTTCGTCCTCTCTACATGTCAACTTTTACACATTCGTCACTCTTATCAATGTAGTGTAACACATTCGTCTCTCTTAAATATTTCGTAGTTGATGCATCCTGTTCAGTAATGTAGTGTAATACATTCGTCCCTCTTAAATATTTCGTAGTTGATGCATCCATCTCATTAATGTAGTGTAATGCATTCGTCCTTCATAAATTCAATTTACATCATTTTGTCCATTTTAGGAAGTATTTTGAATTTTAAGAGAGACGAATATGTTACACTATGTATATGAGAGAAACGCATTTGATATGAAAATTTTAAGAGGGACGGATGTATTACACTTAAAAGGGACAAATCTGCTATAAAAAGATTAAGAGGAACGCATGTTCAAAATTAACTCATAAGAGGACGAAAAGTGCAATTCATCAATACAACCTCATATTTGGTCATTAATTTGCTAGAAACCTAGACCGACAACAGTTGAAGTAGGAAATTATCAAAAAAATAATTAAAAAAGAACAGTTGAAGTAGGATCTTATTTTCACATGATAAGCCATTTTTCAAACCAAAGTCTTTTTTCCAAATTTTATCATTACATGCCAAAATCTTATTAAATTAATTGTAACAAATTAAATCCATATATATATATATATATATACTGTATGTATTTTTCATTTAAATTTGGCAGCATCTTACTCGATTTTCATGGAAGACCAAAGCTGGGAAAAGTCTTCTAAAGTAGCAAGTTGCGTGGTTAGATAAGATACTGAAATATATATGGTGCACTTTTATTAGAGTAAAACGTGGCCTATCTACATCCAAACAATGCCAAAAATTGGTCTGTTAGGTAGGCAAAAATAGGCATTCATTATATACATCTTTTGACCCATCTCAACTGTAAACTTAAATTATTATGAGACTTCAATTATTGGGTTTTTAAAGTTTTTTGAATTTAAATTAAGTATTATTTTTACCGAAAAATATATGAATTTTTTTTTTTTTAATTCCATCTATTGTTTAGTTAGCACCAATTTAATTATGTTTTGTATATAAATATGGATACAGATATTCTACCCAAAAAGAAAGGAAAAAATAAAAGGAGACAATATCTACCATTGTAATGCTTTTGAGATGCAAAATCAATCGGTATATTGATATTTCTTTAGATTATTTTACAATGAACTTTAATGTTTTAGCCAAGAATTAAATAGTATAATAGTTTTCGAGGGAAAGAGAAGATATGATGGGGCTGGCCGGATTGGTATATTATATTATTATATTTATCTTAAAGGAAGTCTTAAAGGAAGACTGCACTATCAATTCTACTCCAAAAAGAATTGGATTGTGACCTTAAAGATGTACATGTTATCCTAAGATCATACTTGCTAATAAGACTAATAATTAATTTTCTCATGAGAACTTGTTTTGTATGAAATACATACAATTTATGAATTCGAAAATAACTTGAGTATCAAGCTCACAGGCTGTAAGGTTATGAGTGTAATTTTATGTGGTTGACCTCATCGAAGCTCAAAACAACCCGAGACAATTACACAACCTCAATCAATAAAAATAACATTTATTTATAGTGTACTACTTAGTAGTAAGAAAATGACCATACAAATCAGGTCTACTTTATTGAGACTCATGTTCCACATTAGTTGAAAACTATAGTTAAATTCATTTTATAAGGTCTCAGACAATTCTTATCTTAGGCCATCTTCAGTGATTCCAGACTCATCTTTCCTTCAGACTTCTCTTTTTATAGTCATCTTCAGTGAATCAATCTTTTTATTTTATTTAGTTTCAATTTTCGTATTTACCCACTCTCACTTAAAAATAATAATAATAATAATTAAATAAATAATTAAATCAATAGTAAATTATATATTGACATTAATGCATTAATAATAACTAATTTAGCATTGATATTAATAATTAAAAATATTAACACACGGTCCAAATTGATAGGGTTATGTCGTTTATAATTTAGTTTATCGTATTTAAATTATGTAACATATAATTATTTTAATCCATTAGCCGTGTTTAAATTTCATATTTTTTTTACAACGTGATTAAATTTCAAACAATATAACAAATTCAAGTTAAGTTTATTACGTAAAAGTTACAATATTACAAGTAATAAAATTAAATTAATGTTAAATTTATTATCATTTATTTCACAAAATTTTAATTCTCATATTTTTCACTCTCACTTAATAGAATTAATAATAATAATAATTAATGAACATTGTGCATAAAATTACAATATAGACAAGTAATTAAATTAAATTAATATTAAGATTAAAAGAATACATTTTTTATAACTTAATTAACATCAAATAAAAAAAAAGAATAAATTGGGCGCCCAACACCCAAGTGAGGTGTGGAGGGCACCGCCCCACCCACTTGGGCAGTAGGTGACCACTGTCTAGGGCTGAAAATCAAATCAAAATATTCAATACTCGATTCGAACTCGTTCGACAAAAACTCTTTTGAGCTCGGTTAGTCAAACAAATCAAATAAGTTTGAACAAGATTTTTCGTTTGATAACTTTTGAAACTCGACTCGAGCTTGACTCGATAAACAAAAAATTGAAAAAATAAATGTAAAATACCAAACTACTTAAACACAAAATTTCAAGTTTGATAAAATTCAAACCAAACTTGAACAATGTGTCGTTCAATATTACTCGGCTCATTTACACCCCTACCACCGCCCAACCCACCCTCCCCCTCCTCACTAAACTCCATTTCTTCTTCCCCTCCACCATGGACTCCACCCCTCCCCCTCCCACTCCCCTCCCCTCCCCTCCCCTTATTAATGGAGATGCCTTTACAAGCTAGTTTTTCAGGTTGAGTTAGACTCAAACCATGTTAGTTAACAAATGTATGGGATGTCATTCATCGTCCAGTTAACAAAAGGCCTGGACGATCATTATTCATTTGTTGGGGGCCACATGTTGTAATCCGCAAGGTTAAGCTTTAATATGTCGCCTTGTTTCACCTACACATTCAGCCCGCCTACACATAAATGGGGAACATTGAGATTAAATGTCACACATTAATTAGTTGAAATTCATACATAAGTCCACTTTATAAGGTCTTGGACAACCTTCACCTTATAAGCTAGCTTTTGAAATTTAGTTAGGCACCATATTAGTGGATTTAGCTCAATCCATGAGATGAATTCTAATAAATTTGGAACAAATCAAGAGAATCAATGATATAACTCCTCAAATAATTAATAAAAAAAACAATGAAGGTATCCCACGATTTTAGCAAATATCTTGTGTGGATATACCCCCAAGAAGGTATTATAATCATTATACGAAGCCCAATATTTCTGATTTTAGTCACATAAATATCTGTGTAACATATCCTAAATATTGAAGAAATTTCATCGTAATGACTCCAATTCAAATCGATGACCTGGACTCAATAATAATATCACACCACACCTGTCTATGTATAGTGTTATTGCATCTAATTAGTAGCATAAAGGTGGAAACTTTATAAAGGAACTCAAAAAGAAAAGAGATAAACTATTAGGCACGACTTTACCATTAAATTAGTGATAAGACATTATCTATCTTTCTTTTAAGATGAGATTAATTCTTGCTTTTATGATTACTATTATATAAATCATGTTTGTTTGTCAAATGACTTGTTTGTGGAATTCATGCTTTTAAGGTCACTAGGGATTCGTGCCTCGGAAAGTCTTGACAAATTGAAGATCCTATGAAACTTAATACTTAAACTTAATACTTACTAATTATCAATCACTATGTACATCATGCAGTGCATGAATCTTTCACATCTTTAGGTTCTGTTTCTCTTTTTATCAACCAAACATGGTACAATAAAATATTATTCAATTTTATATAAATAAACACAACCTAGCTTGCAGCAAATTTGGTGTCTACTTTACTAACTCAATTAAGGTCCGGCTTGGACCTAAAACTTAAATTTGAGTACTTAGAAAATTTATAAAACAAAGAAAAGACAAGAAAAATTCCGTATTTTAGTTTTACGAGTCCATTTTTATTAAAATAACGTCCAAATACTAGGACAAAAGACCCGCTATAAAAGGAAAGAAAAAATGTTCATCACAACTTAATAGATCTCTACTGAATTATAGATAATTAGTATTCTTTATTCGAAAATTCTAGTTTTTTTTTTTTTTTTGGAAAATTATAGTTCATACCCCGAAAGTAATATAATTATTCAATCACACCGACATATAATTTGGACATTATTTGAGAATGTTATATGGAAACCGATTTTAAATACTCCTTCCGTTTTTTTTATTTGTCGTTGTGAAGGGGCGCAAAAATAGTCACCTTTTTTAGACAAAAACCCCAAAATATTCAATTAATCAAATAATAACATAATAAATTAGCATTTATTATAAGTATTAACAAGAAAGGTACTATTGATAGAAAACAATAATTTTACATTGAGATCCTAAAACGACAAATAAAAGTAAATAATTTTTTTTGGCCAAAGTAACAAATAAAAAAAACGGAGGGAGTAAAATTTACTTTGGACAGACTTTCTTATTGAGGGGCATATTAATAAGCAATTAAGTGCACTCTGTAATTAATCAATCTCTACAACCCTAATCGAATGATTCTTTTCTTTTTGGGTCAGGACCCATAATCCAATATAGATAAGCATGGTTCTGTTTAATTATCTATTGGGCCAACGGGAGCGAGCTCTTTTTAGAAAGTAATGGGCTTATTGATAGAAAAGTGGCCTAATTAATATTATCAGCCCAATCATGGCAAGTTTTATTCAGAAGTCATTTTATTTATTCAGCAAAATTGAAGCCCACAATTTTATTGATAGAACCGGTTTAAGGCTGGATATTTAAGTAAGCTATGTTGGGCTACATATTTCATGGTTCCAATAATAGAATTCAATAATTCTTGGTTCCAGTAGCTAGTTATACCGGTATATATAGTGAATAGCATTTTTGGTCCTTCTTATGGGTCACGTTTTACATTTTTGTCTCTCTTAAATTTTTTGTAGCAGATTGGTCCCTCTTATCAATGTAATGTATTACATTCGTCCCTCTTATAACACATTTTTCTCTCTTAGATTTTTTGTAGCAAGTTCTTCCCTCTTATCAATGAGATTATCAATAACACTATTTTCAAAAATGAACTTTATATTATCAAAAATACCTTTTCACAAAAAGTCATAATTTAATAACACTATCCTCATCCACATTTTTAAAGGCATAAATATAAACAAACAAAGAAATTCATTTTTTCAACTCTTACATGAAACTTCGAGCTAAAAATGAAAGTAGAAGAAAAAAAAGTTAACTAAGTGAGTACTCCCTCTGTCTTCTTTATTTGTTGCTTTGGTAAAAAGATTGTCTACTATTATTTGTCGTTTTAGAAATTCAATGTAAAATTAATTATTGTTTACCAAACTTACCCTTCTTGTTAATGCTTGTAACTATGATAATTAATGTTGTGATTATTCGGTTAAAATAGTGTTTTGCCATTTTTACTTCGAAAAAGTGACTATTTATTACTTTCTCTATTTTTTTATTTGTCGTTTTGGAGATTGCACACAGACTAAGAAATATAATAAACAATCATTTTTTTAAGGAAACCCCCCAACACACTTTTAATCAAATAATTACAACATTAATTTCAATCATTATCAAGAAGGATAAAATTGATAAAAATAAATTAATTTTGCTTTGAACACCTAAAACGACAAATAAAACCGAACAATTTTTTATTTGTCAAAACGACAAACAAAAAAAAGACGAAAGTACATTTTTTAATATGTACGCAATCCACCAAAACGATAAAAAAAATAGAGAATAATATTTTATGAGATTACACGTCCAATATTGATGATTTAAGTGGGAAATTCTTACCAAGATCGGGTTTGACCGAACCCAAAGTAACTACAAGGCAAGTGCAATACACTTGCTTTGAGATTGGATGTAACTCTCAGGAAATTGGTCATTCACAAAGCAAGTGCAATATAATTGCTTTATGGTTGGATGAGTTTGGTCAAGCCAAGCTTGGACACAAATTTTCCTATTTAATATGGTAATAATTTTGAGATGATTTTAGGGTTTTTCATATGTTCAGAAAAAGTGACTATTTATCATATTTCTTAATATGTATAAAATCCGCGATTCGATATAGTGTTTGATATAATATGTATCCATGAACTCAGAAAAAAAAAATGTATGAAATCCACCAAAATGAAAATTAAAATTAAAATACGAAAAGAGTACTTTTATGAGATTACACGAACCTCCAATATTGGAAGCACGCGTATAATATAAATAATCTTAATTATACTAAGAAGAACCAACAAATTTTTCTTTGGATGAAAGTCTTCTATTACCTAGCAGAACCAACAAGACCCAGTTTGAGTCCACAAGGCTAAGAATTGATTACTTGTTTAGCTGGTGAATTTTAATTTAATTTGGACATTTCAAAAGACTTCATGTGGTTATGTGAGAGAAGAAGAGTTTCATATTGAATCAGAAACAAATAATAATACTAATACGTCTTTAATAGTTTTAATTGTTAGTGGTGTCACGTCATTGAAGAAAATTAATTTGTATTTTTTTTTTCCTAATTGTTAGTAGACTAGAATTAAGAACAAATATTATATGTTGTTACTAATAGTGACGATAAAGTAAGAAAAATATATATAGGAATATTATTTTTGTTGTTTCTATTAGAAGCCAACTGAAAACTCAAAGTTTTTAGTTGATTTTAGTGATGCTCGGAATAATTAATTTTGTTGATCCAAAAAAAATTTAAGCAACCCCATGATAAGCACCAAACAAATATGAGTTAAACAAATTTTTGGTGTTTAATCAACTGGGCGACGTGCATATCCAATCGAAAATATAAGCAGGCTCTGATTCGAATTATAACGTACATAGTTTAATCATATTTGATAACTATATATGTGACGTTCTTAATACCTAGAAGAATTGCACACTCGACGAAAGTTGGATTAATTATACTAATGTTAGCGCCAATCCAACTTTCATGGGGGGTTTTATTTTGACTCTTTGATGGTACAAGAGTCATATGGCAGAAGTTTTCCCAGCCATTAGATAAAAAATGGACTAATCCTAACCATTCATTCTTGTACGAGGGGTACGAATCATACAATTTATGTATGAACCCAGCCAAATTGAACGTACATCTCAATTTGACAATTCTACCCACTATTTAATATGTATAAATACCAATATACCCTTCTATATTTAAAAATGAAAATTGAAAATTCTAATCTCCCAAAATTATTTTTCTCCCCAAAACTCCAACCCATAGCTGCCCCCTCCCCTCCTGGCCGGTCGGAAAAACAAGAACACCGACTGGAATTGTTAGTAGTTCAGTAGTCTTAGACATAACCGGCATCAAATTCATGTTATTCATTGAAACACACAATATAAAGAAACTCAAATAAAATAGAATTCAAAGAAAAAATTCAGATCTGGAAAAAAAAATCTTCACAAACTTGCTGAGATATCAAATTCTACCATTAGCATTTTTAATTAAGTATGATACTTAAATATATTGAAGATGCATTTGACACAACAATTCGATTTATCATGTCCTGCTCTTAAAATTTCACCAGTAGCATGAACCTGTGAAAATCTCATTCACGCGAAGAAGATGAATGTGGTTTTTTTTTTTTAATAATTACATATATATGTTGATTTAATTTGGTGCGATTTGAGTTAATTTGACGGAATTAAAAGTTGGTTTTAATGTGTATTTTATTCCTTCAATCCTGCCTGTAAGAAATTGGGTTGGAGAAGATGATATATTTGCACTTTCAGCCCCCAGCCTCTGTTCCTGGTCAAAATTGCCCACAAACTTTCAAATTTGCTGAAAAGTAAAGATTTTGTCTCTTTCTATTTCCTATCAATTCCAAAATTCATTTTCAATCTCCACCCAATCCCATCATCCTTTCCGTCTGTTGTCGTTTTCATGGAGACATGGCTATAATGCTGTTGGTCCCAAGTGGTCAGAAGAGGTTTAGAGGGGGGGGGGGGGGTGAATAAACCTCTTTAAAATTTTCTTTCAAATTTAACTTTAAAACTTTGCTCTAACTGAACAGACTAAGCTGATCAGATTAGTAAGTTACAAATCTGTTCGCGAACAAATCTTTGAACAGTCTTGTTGACCACTCGTCTGATAGTTACTTAGCTGATTTTGCAGAAATCAGTTTTAATACTTAGAGTACTTGCAGCGGATTTTCAAAGTGTTTTTCACAAGTAATCTTAGCAGTTTGAAAAATGTTTCCCCAGTTTTTATAAACTCCTTTTAACTTCTTTTCAAACAGTTAACTTAATGTGTTTTTATGCAATCAGGAAATATGCAAGTTTAAAATCAATGTAAAAACACAAGTAATTTTTATAGTGGTTATATGGATTTAAATATCCGTTAGTCCACTCTTCCAAGTCACTCAGATCTTGGGTTATACTATAATCACAAAGTTTACAGTATACTCTGCTTGCGTCGAACAACAAATGAAACGACCACAAGTTCGCAATAGGAGATCACACAGAAAACCTATCCTCTGAAGTTTGATCACTCACAAAGATGGATCACAACTCCGCACAACACTCTTGTTTACAAAATCACTCAGAAGATGTATTTTTCTTGATTCTTCAACTCCGCTTTCGTCAACAAATGACTCAGCTGATGAGTGAGCTGTTCTTGAGACTTAAAGAATTTTGCTTCGGATTTTCTCTCAGAAAGTGTGTTGCTTCCTTCTTCTTCGTCTCTTGCAGCTATTTATACTTGAGGATTGAAAAATGTCCGTTGAAGAGAGACAGAATTCAAATTCCTCGAGTACTGGTCCTTAAAATCCGCGAACGGCTCTTTTGCAGTCTGTCCGTACTCTGAACAGTACTATTCTGCAGGCAGCATTAAATGCAGCATTAAATGCACTCGGCTGATGCGAAGCTTTTCTTCAATCATTTGTCTTAAATATCCTCGTACTTCAGCACTTATTACACCAAGGGGCATTTATTACCGTTGGGAACACTTTATGATCTTCTTCACTTTGCTGATGAAAGTACACGTCTGATGGTGAACTCGGCTGATCTCAAACTTGAACAAATCTGATTTGAGTCGGCTGATCTTCACTAATCTGATAACTTTGCTTCAGCAGATCAGAAGTCTTGGACCTTGAAACTTTGACTCTTCTGATGTCTTCATTACTTAGTCAAAATTCCTTGATAAGTCTATCAGCTAAGTTACTCCATACTTAGCCAATCTTTGAAGTTTTGGAATGCATCAAAACCTCCCTTATCAAACTTTCTTCAGTGCCTTCATCTTCATCTTCATCCAACAATTTCCCCCTTTTTGATGATGACAAAACTTCAGCTTAGTACCTGTTGAATACCTAAACTAAAGATTGTAATCCTCAAAATTTTCTGAGATAGAAAAAGTTTATTGGATTGAACTTGAACATTTTATAGATATGGAAAGTGAATTACATGTACAAATTCATCAGATGAGATTTCTGAAAAAGTAAACTGATTACAATTGATTTTTCAATTTCTAACTATCAGCTTCTTCATCAGATTCAAGCACTTCTTCATATTCATAAGATGATTCTTCATCATCTTCTTCATCATCAACTTCTTCTTCCAGAATTGCTTTGGCAGCTTCCATCTTCTCCTTAAGTTCTTGTTCTTGTAGAGCTTTCAAAGCTTCCATGGCTTTCCTGGCAGATTCAGTGTTTTTGTACTTGGTATCTTCTTTTTCAATCTTTTCTTCTTCTTCTACCTTTCCAAGCACTTCAGCTTTGTCAGTAGTGTCTTCAGTTTCCTTGGCTTGAATGGTTGCAGCAGCAGTTTCTTCCTTAGTTGAATCTTCAGCAGCAGATTCCTTTGCTGGTTCTTCAGCAGCAGTTTCCTTAGCTGGTTCTTCCCTTTTATCTTCCCCCTTTTTGTCATCATCAACTCTGATGACATTAGAAGGTTCAACAGCAGGGTTGAGGGCAACTGTTGGAATCTTTACTCCAGCACATAAAGCCTTCAGATTCTGATTAACAACGTCATGACTAGCTGTCAGATGATGAATGTCAGTGCTGATGATGTCAGTCTTATCATTGAAGTAGTCAATGTTGAGGTTGATAGTTGCAATTTCATTTTGAACTTCCTGTGAGGCTTTTGCTACTTCTTGCAACATCCCCAAATTGATGTTCTTCTCCTCTTCACTGACCTTGATAAAAGTTGCAGTTAAGTCAGCAATCTTGTGCTCAGCTGATTTCAAGGCAGTGTGAAGATGATTTACATCACCCTTCACATCTTCAACGTTTTGATTCAATTCTTTCAAGCTGTTTACCAACTGCAATGTATTATCTTGAGGAATAGGTAGATCATCAATAGCCAATTTGATGGTACTGGCAGTTAGAAGATGTGCTCTTTCCGTCTGTTTAATAGTTGATTCAATTAATTCTTTCTTCATCTTCTGCAACTGCAGACTGTTCCTCTCTTCCATCTCTTTCACTTGATTTTCAATAAGTAATTGGAAGGCTTCCATCAGTGATGAGTGTTTATCACCTGATGAAGTAGAGGCATCAGCTTCTTCCTCTTTAGTCTCCTGATGAACAGGGACATCTTGCAAATCCGTCATCTGATGATCTTCAGAAGTCTTAGATGGCCCTTCAATAGCCAAAGGCTTGTCAGCAGACTTGTGCTTGTCAGCAGACTTGTGCTTGTCAGCAGACTTGTGCTCATCAGTGACATCATCGTAGAACAGATTAGTAATGGTTCCATCTTCATTAAAGCAAGTAGTCTGTCTAATCTGCCTTACAATGATCCAAGGGTTGACAAAAGCGTTGTTACCCTTAGGGACTTCATAATAAGGTTGTACTTCCTTGCCAAAAATGATTTGCTGGATACTTGGCAGTAGTGGCAAATCACTTGAACAGCCTTGCTGATACTTTGACTTCTTAGCCCATCTCTTCAGGGCAGTCATAACAGCAAACTTAATTGCTCTTTCCTCAGCATCTTCAGACTTCTTCTTCTTCTCAGGCAAGGTGCTCTTGATTTTCTTGGCTTCCTCCAGTGCAAAGCCTTTTGCATAATTATGCATTATGTCTCTTACATGACTGGGGTCAAGAGCCTTTTGAATAGAGTTTGTCTTCAGCCAACTTAGAACCCAACGTTCCTCATCAGCTAACTCTTTCATGCTTTGAAGTTCAGTGATTGATCTGTTCAACCTGTTGTCTCTCCAACTGATATATCTAGGCTTCTCTTGGTTGAACATAGTCATCAGCATTAGCTTCTGATCATAGTATGCTAGAGACTTCTCAAACTTCTTGAAAAGCTCCTTATCAGCATAGACTATCTCAAATGCTTTCCTGACTTCAAACTTGTCTTTGGACTTGGTTTTGGGAGCAGGCAGTAGTACCTTCTTCTTGTCTTCTTCATCCTTCCCTTCACCAATCTTGATGCCACCTCCATGGACAGGTCCATAGGCATCAACCTTGCTTTGTTCAATTACCATAGCCAGTTCAGCATCCTCAGCAGCTTTTCTCTCTGCTTCAGACATTCTTCTCCTGGCCTCATCCTTTTCTACTTGAGCTTTGCTTAACTCAAGAGCCTTCTTCTCTTCAAGCTCATCCTGCTTCCTCTGTTCAGCTTCTTCCCTTGCTTTCTTATCAGCTTTGGAGACTTTCTTTCTCCTTAGCACTATTTTTCTCTTGCCTTTATCAGCAGGTGCTGGTCCAGCAGATGATATAGGAGCAGCAGCTATAGGATGGATGATTTGAACATCTGGATCTTCTTGAGGTTGAGTAACCTCAGCTGTTGGTGCTTCCTGACTTGGCTGTTGCTTATCAGCTTTGTCAGTCTCAACAGTCTCAACTGTTTCAATAGGCCTTTGAGTAGCTTCAGGATCCTCCCTAGCTACATTTTCCAGATCAGTAGGTTTTTCAATGAATGTCATCTGCTTTCTAGCAGACCTCTTTGTTCTACCTTCACGATAAGTGATAGCAGCTGTACTTCTCTGTTGACTTCTTGTCCTTTGAGAAATATCCTCAGCAGGCCTTTCAGCTGATGGAGTTCTTGATGGTGATGCAGGAGATCCAGTCCTTACATCAGCTATTATGTTCTCAACAATTTTAGTGGCTTCAGCAGAAGTCACTCTCTCCAACTGCTTTGTTTCTTTCTTCTTGGGCTCATCAGCAGCCCTCTTCCTTTTAGTCTCAACAGCCAGGTCTGCTGTTTTGACTAACCTCTTTGGCCTTTTGGCAGGAACTTCTTTTGGTTCCTCAACATCAGCTTTTTCTAGCTCACCAGCCTTCCTCTTTTGAACAGGCAAGTACTTGGACAATGCCTTTGATTTGTGAATTTCTTTTCCATTCTTCATATCACAGCCCAGCTTTGACAGCAGATAGCTGAGTGTGATTTGATGGTTGGTGGAAGGGCCTTTTCCTTTCTTATTGTCAAGAAAGTCAGCCAATATGTACCAAACTATAATGGACCAGTTGACCTCCAATCCATAGTAAATGGCAGCCATGATGCTGAACCTCTTCATGGTAACAGCATCCAGTGAAAATGTGCAGTTTTCGATCAGCTTGCATACCATATCAGCCATCCGCTGATATTCATCCTTCAGTTGCTTCTTCCTAATATTTCCAGTTAACGTCTCACCCTCTTTGGCGCAGATCGCCCAGAACTGTTGGTGCTTTTATTCCGTCAGAACGATGACGTCATGTCGTCCTCTGTTAGGAAGCCCAAACGTCTCGTGAAGAACAGCAGGAGTAATAGTAATGGCTTTACCTTCCACTGTAGCTTTAATCTCCAGTTTGTTGTAGTCAGCCTTTGCATTATTGTAGTACTCCATCACTTGGGCAGTCCAGATAATTCCTTCGTGATATTCCATGAAGTTTACCAGCGAAGCAGATTTGAACTTTTCAAGTAGTTCTTTCATCAGATCCGTACCAGATTGATAGTAGGAATCATACACAAGATACATGCCTTCAGCAGCCATTTCAGATCTGTAGAAATTAGAAGAAAAACGAAAGGATTTTTGCAGAAAATTGCTCAAAATTTTCACAAGTGCTCTTGAATGTTTAGGGTTCGTAAAGAGCTACTCGACTGATCAGATGGGGATTTATAGAGTTGGGGTTTTTCGGTTTCCGTGATATCCGCCAACCGTTAGATCCGTTTTTCTGTCAGTGCTGATCGTGCGGCGTCAGTTACGACCTTTCAAATTCAAAAGATATTTTAACGAAGAGCGGGAATATGTACCGCCCGACAGTTTACTTGTAAAAGCGTGTTTTGGATAAAACATTTTTAAAATAGTTCGCTTTTATTTAAGTAATCAGATGAGTATAATAAACACTTATCTGATGGACTACTGTCCTGATGACAATGTTGTTATCAGAGAATGCCAATAGCTGATAACCTTCCTCAGCTGTTTGTCAATCCAGCTAGATAAAATAACTTCAATCTTCGATAGTTGAGTCTTCTGATGAAAACATAACTTCAACTAACTGTCATTAACAAATTTCATCTTCAATTCAGAAGTACCGCTAGTCTTACACGTTCCCCCTGAGTTTAAGAATTCATAAGTTAACTAGTCTGTTGAGAGTTAATCCTTGAAGATAATGACGAATTACTAAGCTGTTGAACTCCAGTCTTCTGATGAGTTCCCCCTCAGCTTATACATCCAAATTAAGTAGTCCTAACTCAGCTCTTAGAGTTGAGAACCTTGCTTCACTTAGAGGTTTGGTGAAGATATCAGCAATCTGATTATCAGTATGAACATACTCAATCAAAACATTGCCTTTTTCCACATGATCTCTAATGAAATGATGTTTAATCTCAATATGCTTAGTCCTTGAATGACTTGTAGTGTTCTGAGTAAGTGAAATTGCACTTGTATTGTCACAGTAGATTGGTATTCCACTGATCTTGATGTTGTAGTCTTCTAGTTGATGCTTCAACCAAAGTATCTGTGCACAGCAAGCTCCAGCAGCTATATATTCAGCTTCAGCAGTAGATATAGAAACTGAGGTTTGCTTCTTACTCATCCATGAGATCAGACGACTGCCTAAGAACTGACATGCACCTGTTGTGCTTTTTCTGTCAATCTTGCAGCCAGCAAGGTCTGAATCTGAATAGCCAACTAGTTCAAATCCAGATTCTCTAGGATACCATAATCCCAATTCTTGAGTGCCTTTAACATACTTCAATATCCTCTTGGCAGCTAAGAGATGAGATTCTTTGGGGTTTGATTGAAATCTTGCACAGACTCCAACTGAGTACATTATATCAGGTCTACTTGCTGTTAGATACAACAATGAACCAATAATGCCTCTGTATTTGGTGATGTCTACTGATTTGCCATCTTCATCTTTATCCAAACGAAGACTTGTAGACATGGGAATGGTAGCTGTTGAGCTAGTTTCCATACCAAATTTTTTGAACAGATCTCTTGTGTACTTTGCTTGGCTGATGAATATTCCATCAGGCAACTGTCTCACTTGCAATCCAAGAAAGTAATTAAGTTCACCCATCATGCTCATTTCAAACTTATTCTGCATTAGCTTGGAGAACTTATCACACATCTGTTGGTTAGTTGAACCAAAAATAATATCGTCCACATATATTTGCACAAGTAATATATGATTTTCCCATTCAATTGTAAACAAGGTTTTATCTACCTTACCTTTACGAAATCCTTTAATTAAAAGAAAATCAGATAGGGTATCATACCATGCTCTTGGAGCCTGTTTCAGTCCATAGAGGGCCTTCTTCAGACGATAAACTTTGTCCTCTTCTTGATAGACTTCAAATCCTGGAGGTTGTTCAACATACACTTCTTCTTGCAATTCTCCATTGAGAAAAGCAGACTTCACATCCATCTGATAGACAGTGAAGTTCTTGTAAGCAGCATAAGCAAGAAACAGTCTGATTGCTTCAAGTCTTGCTACTGGTGCAAAAGTTTCATCAAAATCAATTCCTTCTTCTTGACAATAACCCTTGGCCACTAATCTTGCTTTGTTTCTGGTGACAACACCATCTTCATTCATTTTATTTCTGAATACCCACTTAGTGCCAATTACTCTTTGATGACTTGGTCTAGGAACTAAGTACCAGACTTCATTCCTTTCAAATTGATTCAACTCTTCTTGCATAGCTTCTATCCAGAAGGAGTCATTTAGAGCTTCTTCAATTTGTTTAGGCTCTATTTGAGATAGAAATGTGACAAACATAGCATCTTGTGCAGCAGCTCTTCTTGTTTTCACTCTATCTAAAGGATCACCAATAACTAATTCAGGAGGGTGATTCTTGAGCCATCTGAGATCAGGTTGCAAATCAGGATGTTGTCCTCTGTTATGATCTTGCAACACTACTGTTGGAGTTTCAGTAGTAGTCTGTTGAACATTTGTGGTCTGCTGAACAGTCTCTGGTCTGTCAGCTGTTTGCAACTCGTCTGTTAGACAATCAGCACTGTGATTATGAACAGCACTTGAGTTAGCAGCTGAACTTAGATTAGGTAGTATGATGGGAACATATTCTTCATTTCTTCCAACGTCTAACTTCTGTAAATCAGCAGACAGATCTTGATTTACACTTTGATTCTTTTCAGAAGATTGACTTGGCTCATCAAATACTACATGAATAGATTCTTCTATTAGTAATGTTCTTTTGTTAAAAACTCTATAAGCCTTACTAACAGTAGAGTATCCTACAAAGACAGCTTCATCAGCCTTTTCTGCAAATGCAGTAAGGTGATTTTTCCCATTATTCAATACAAAACATTTACAACCAAAAATCTTAAAGTAATGAATGTTTGGTTTTCTGTTGTTCCAAACTTCATATGGAGTCTTGTTCTGATTTTTGTTGATCATACATCTGTTCTGGGTAAAGCATGCTGTGTTTGTTGCTTCTGCCCAAAATCTTTGAGGCAGTTTAGCTTCAGCTATCATGGTTCTGACAGCTTCTTTTAGTGTTCTGTTTCTCCTTTCAGCAACACCATTCTGTTGAGGGGTTCTTGCAGCAGAATACTCATGATGTATTCCTTTAGTGCTACAATATTCTTCAACAGTAGAGTTTGTGAACTCTGTCCCTCTATCTGATCTGATCTTCAATATCTTAATACTCTTTTCATTCTGGATCAGTTCCATCAGATTGGTAAGATGTTCCTTGGTTTCACTTTTCTTCTTCATGAAGATCACCCAAGTATATCTTGAATAGTCATCCACAACAGCTAGGCAGTATTTCTTTCCACCATTGCTGACTGGATCAATGGGTCCAAATAAGTCCATATGCAACAGCTCCAATATTCTTCCAGAAGATTGGTGCTTCTTTTCTTTGAATGATGACTTGATTTGTTTACCCTTCTGACATGCATCACAGAGCTTGTCTTTGCTCATGACTGCTTTTGGAATCCCTTCTACCAAATCATTCTTGATTAATCTGTTTATGGTCTTGAAGTTTAAGTGATTCATCCTCTTGTGCCATAGCCAACTGACTTCACTTGGTGCAGATGCCACCAAACAAACACTTGAATTCTTGTCAACAGAATTCCAGTCAACTATGTAGATATTTCCTTGTCGTCTTCCAGATAAAATTACCTTCTTTGTACCAATCTGTTCAACGTAGCACTTATCTGTTGAGAAGATGACTGAATATCCTTTGTCACAAAATTGACTTATGCTCAGCAGATTATATTTTAGGCCTTTAACATAGGAGACGTCAGATATCTCTATGTTTCCCTTGATTAATCTTCCTTTAGCTTTAATCTTGCCTTCTTTGCTGTCTCCAAAAGTGACTTTTGGACCATCCACAGCGACTGCATCAGTCAACTCATGTATGTTTCCACACATGTGCCTTGAACATCCACTGTCCAAGTACCAAATCTTCTCTACTTTACTCCTACTCCTAATCCTAACCTACAAAACAAAAATAAAATTGTTTTAGGTACCCTTATTGAGAGGGTCCTGAAGGATTAGTTCCACCCTTGACAACCCAAGATGATGAAGTCTTAGGCTTCTTAGGTTTCTGAGTTTTAGGAGCATGAACAGTTTCATTTTTATCATAGTTATCAGATAAGTCATGTTGATGATCAGTATGATATGAATAATGTTCATAAGCAGGGTAAGGTGCATGATATGCAGGATATGCATGCATTGGATGAGCAGGGTAAGGTGCATAGTAACTAGGAAATTGAGGTGCATGATACATAGGATGATATGCAGCAGGTTGCACATAATATGACTCATTTCCATACCAAACATTTTGATTTTTCTTGTTCTTATGCTTCTTTGGTTTACTAAATGCTTGCTCATTTGATTTTGACTTAGTTTTACCACTAGTCTGATTGACTTTAGCTTTATCAGCAGACTTCTTAGGACTCTGCTGTTTGGTCTTACTAGTCTGATTTCCTACACTAGGCTCTTTGCTCTTTTTAGCCTTAGGAGATTTCTTCTCCTTTACCACTTTCTCAGATGAGGTAGGTTTAGAAGTTTGAACATACAGAATGACCTTACTATTGTCAGCTGATATGAATTTTTCAGTATGGTTCAACTCTAGTTTATCCTTTTCTAAAGGTGTCTCCTGTTTCTTAGGTGTATGCATGGATGCAACAGTTGACTTATCATGAGACTCAATGATTTTCTCAAGTTCCATGATTTTTCCTTTATAAACCTCACACTCAGCTTTCAGAGATTCATGCTCTTGCTCAAGCTGTTTATATTCAGCTGATTCTTTTGGCTTTTCAGCTAAAAGTTTCAGTGAACTATTTTGCTCTTTTAGCAAGTTCATCTCTTCCTTAAGCTTAACAAACTCTCCAGCAATAGTAGTATTATTCAACATCATTTGCTCTAGAGAATTAAACAGTTCATTTTCTTGAGGAGTTACCTCATCCTCAGAGTCATCAGATTCCTTTGCCATCAGGCACAGGAGAGCAGGTTTTTCTTCATCAGACGATTCTTCATCAGACGAGTCTGAGTCTGAATCAGATGAGTAGACAGCAGCTGGCTTTTCTGCTTCAGCCATCATTGCCTTGCCTCTCTGATGCTTTCTTTCTTTTCTCATTTTCTTCTCTTCCTCAGTGTACTTCTCTGCTTTTGGATATGGGCAGTCTCTTATGAAGTGTCCCAATTTCCTGCAGTTGTAACACATCAGTTTTGATTTATAATCCTCTTTATCCTGAGAAGAAAAGTTAGGTTTAGAAGTAGAAGCAGCATGATTGTATTTGTTTTTCATCTTTCTCTTATAGAACTTCTTGAAGTTGTTCATCAATAATGCTACATCTCCAGCAGTGTACTCCTTTTTGTTGAGTAGAGTGGCTTCATCAGATGAGTCCACTTCTGCATTTCTTTGGGCTGGTCTTCTGGTGTTTTCAGCAGCAACCAGTGCAGCTGTGGGTCCTGAAGTTGAGGTTTCTTCAATTCCCATCCTTGGCAGTTTATACTCATACGCCTTGAGTGCGGAGAACAGCTCTGTTAGAGAAATCTTGCCCAGATCTCTTGATTCTTCCATTGCTGTCACCTTCATGTTGAACTTGGGAGGTAGAGCCTTCAGTACTCTGACAGAAATCTCTTTGTCAGTGAAAGTCTTTCCCAGCTTCAAAACTTCATTCAGAGTTCTGGTGAATCTGGTGTCCATTTGATCAATGGTTTCTCCAGACTTCATCTTGAAGTTGTCCAGCTTCTCCAAGGCAACACTGAGCTGATGCTCTTTAATAGCATCATTGCCTTCACTCATGTCACGAACCTTATCCCACATCTCCTTTGCAGTTTTGCAATGCTTGACTTTGTCAAACCGATCATTATCCAGGGCTTTGGTCATGATGAATCTTCCGACTTTGTCCAGGTTGAACAGCTTTATTTCCTCTGCTGTCATTTCTGTTAAGTCTTTTTCCACCACTATTTGAGCTTCATCTACGATGATGGTCTTGGTGAATTTGAATGGACCTTTAATGATACATGTATGCATGTTGTCATTATAGGCAGCAAGGAAAATCTCCATTCTGATTTTCCAGTCCTCAAAGGACATACCAGCAATGTGGGGAACATGGCTGATACAATCCATTTTTCAAAAAGTTTTTTTTTTGTTTTTCAAAAAGATGCTCTTTTGAAAAGTTTTGAAAACCTTTGAAAAACACTCGGATCAAGCTCGTTGATCAGGCAGCTGATTCTAATGAACCACCCGCTCTGATACCACTTGTTGGTCCCAAGTGGTCAGAAGAGGTTTAGAGGGGGGGGGGGTGAATAAACCTCTTTAAAATTTTCTTTCAAATTTAACTTTAAAACTTTGCTCTAACTGAACAGACTAAGCTGATCAGATTAGTAAGTTACAAATATGTTCGCGAACAAATCTTTGAACAGTCTTGTTGACCACTCGTCTGATAGTTACTTAGCTGATTTTGCAGAAATCAGTTTTAATACTTAGAGTACTTGCAGCGGATTTTCAAAGTGTTTTTCACAAGTAATCTTAGCAGTTTGAAAAATGTTTCCCCAGTTTTTATAAACTCCTTTTAACTTCTTTTCAAACAGTTAACTTAATGTGTTTTTATGCAATCAGGAAATATGCAAGTTTAAAATCAATGTAAAAACACAAGTAATTTTTATAGTGGTTATATGGATTTAAATATCCTTTAGTCCACTCTTCCAAGTCACTCAGATCTTGGGTTATACTATAATCACAAAGTTTACAGTATACTCTGCTTGCGTCGAACAACAAATGAAACGACCACAAGTTCGCAATAGGAGATCACACAGAAAACCTATCCTCTGAAGTTTGATCACTCACAAAGATGGATCACAACTCCGCACAACACTCTTGTTTACAAAATCACTCAGAAGATGTATTTTTCTTGATTCTTCAACTCCGCTTTCGTCAACAAATGACTCAGCTGATGAGTGAGCTGTTCTTGAGACTTAAAGAATTTTGCTTCGGATTTTCTCTCAGAAAGTGTGTTGCTTCCTTCTTCTTCGTCTCTTGCAGCTATTTATACTTGAGGATTGAAAAATGTCCGTTGAAGAGAGACAGAATTCAAATTCCTCGAGTACTGGTCCTTAAAATCCGCGAACGGCTCTTTTGCAGTCTGTCCGTACTCTGAACAGTACTATTCTGCAGGCAGCATTAAATGCAGCATTAAATGCACTCGGCTGATGCGAAGCTTTTCTTCAATCATTTGTCTTAAATATCCTCGTACTTCAGCACTTATTACACCAAGGGGCATTTATTACCGTTGGGAACACTTTATGATCTTCTTCACTTTGCTGATGAAAGTACACGTCTGATGGTGAACTCGGCTGATCTCAAACTTGAACAAATCTGATTTGAGTCGGCTGATCTTCACTAATCTGATACTTTGCTTCAGCAGATCAGAAGTCTTGGACCTTGAAACTTTGACTCTTCTGATGTCTTCATTACTTAGTCAAAATTCCTTGATAAGTCTATCAGCTAAGTTACTCCATACTTAGCCAATCTTTGAAGTTTTGGAATGCATCAAAACCTCCCTTATCAAACTTTCTTCAGTGCCTTCATCTTCATCTTCATCCAACAAATGCTATGTATTAATTACTTTAATATACTATATGAAGAAAATGATTCATATATATATATATATACACTGCCGTTCCTTTGTTTCTTTTCTATTTTGCACTACCAGGTCATTTTTCTTCTCCTTTATTTTTACCTTCTTCTAATTTCATCTATATGTTGGTGGTTCATTTAATTTGATGGGATTTGAGTTAATTTGACGGAATTAAAAATTGGCTTTATATGTATATTATATTCCTTCAACCGCTACCTGTAAGAAGTAAAGTTGGGGAAGATGACATATTTGCACTTTCAGCCCTCAGGCTCTATCCCTGGTCAAAATCGCCCTCAAACTTTCAATTTTGCTAATAATTAAAGATTTTGTATAATAAAGTTTAAAATTTAATAATATGGTTAATTTAAAACTAACAATTTTGCCTGCCTTTTGCCTTTCATTTGACTTAATTACTAGTCATTGTTAGTTTTAAATTTTAATAACAATTGTTAGTTTTAACTTTCATTTAATAACAATTGTTAGTTTTAAATTTTAAATCTGAAATTTGAAAAATACGAAATATCTAGTATGAATATAAAAAACGACTTAATTATAGTATCTGGAAAAAAAAAAGCTTATAATAAATCTTAATTAATACACAACACATCTTAAATAAAAAACACAACTTCTTTTTAAGATGGTGAATTTCATTATCTTTTCTTTTTTTTTTAATTCCTTTTTTTTAAATTTTAATTCATTTTTTAATTTACAAATTCTTTGATTTGGTTTTTTTAAAATTCTTGTTTTTTAACTTCCATAATTTGAAAAAATATTGATAATTTAAAAACGAAATTAATGACTCGGTGATTATTTCGATGAAATTGTCATTTAGATGGTTATGTAACGCTAACTCCTCCGTAATTTGAAAATATTTTGATAATTTTAAAAAAATTTATGATTCGATCATTATTTCGATCAAATTATCTACTAGATGGTTATGTAACACTATGTCTTCCGAAATTTGAAAATATATCGACAATTTTTAATAATTGATAATTCGGTCATTGTTCCGATCAAATTGTCTATTAGATGGTTATGTAACACTAAGTTCTCCGTAATTTGAAAATATATCGATAATTTAAAAAAAAAATAATGATTTGGTCATTATTTCAATCAAATTATCATTTAGATGGTTATGTAACACTAACTCCTCCGTAATTTGAAAATATATCGACAATTTTTAAATAATTGATAATTCGGTCATTGTTCGATCAAATTGTCTATTAGATGGTTATGTAACACTAAGTTCTCCGTAATTTGAAAATGTATCGATAATTTTAAAAAAATTAATGATTTGGTCATTATTTCAATCAAATTATCATTTAGATGGTTATGTAACACTAACTCCTCCGTAATTTGAAAATATATCGACAATTTTTAAATAATTGATAATTCGGTCATTGTTCCGATCAAATTGTCTATTAGATGGTTATGTAACACTAAGTTCTCCGTAATTTGAAAATGTATCGATAATTTTAAAAAAATTAATGATTTGGTCATTATTTCAATCAAATTATCATTTAGATGGTTATGTAACACTAACTCCTCCGTAATTTGAAAATATATCGACAATTTTTAAATAATTGATAATTCGGTCATTGTTCCGATCAAATTGTCTATTAGATGGTTATGTAACACTAAGTTCTCCGTGATTTGAAAATATATCGATAATTCTAAAAAAAATAATGATTTGGTCATTATTTCAATCAAATTATCATTTAGATGGTTATGTAACACTAACTCCTCCGTAATTTGAAAATATATCAATAATTTTTAAAAAATTGATGATTCAGTCATTATTTCGATTAAATTGTCTATTAAATGGGTATGTATGTCCTCCGTAATTTGAAAATATATCGATAATTCTAAAAAAAATTGATAATTCGGTCATTATTCCGATCAAATTGTCTATTAGATGGTTTTGTAACGCTAAGACATCCGTAAAATATATCGATAATTTGAAAAAATTGAAAAATTATCTGTATATTATATCGATCAAATTGTCTATTAGATAATAGACAATTTGATCGAAATAATATACCGATAATTTTTCAATTTTTTCAAATTATCAACATATTTTCAAATTACGGAGAACTTAGCGTTACACAACCATCTAATAAACAATTTGATCGGAATAATGACCGAATCATTAATTTTTTTTAAATTATCGATATATCTTATAATTACGAAGGATATAGTATTACATAACCATCTAATAGACAATTTGGTTGAAATAATGACCGACTCATCAATTTTTTTAAATTATAGATATATTTTCAAATTACAGAGAACTTAATGTTACATAAACATCTAGACAATTTGATAATAATAATGACCGAGTCATCAATTTTTTTTAAATTATCGATATATTTTCAAATTACAAAGGACATAGTGTTACGTAACCATCTAATAGACAATTTGATCGAAATAATGACCAAGTAATCAATTTTTGTAAAATATCGATATATTTTCAAATTACGAAGGACTTAATGTTACATAACAATCTAATAGAAAATTTGGTCGAAATAATGACCGACTCATCATTTTTTTTAAATTATCTATATATTTTCAAATTACGGAGAACTTAGTGTTACATAACCATCTAGATAATTTGATCGGAATAATGACCGTCATCAAATTTTTTTTAATTATCGATATAATTTCAAATTATGAAGGACTTAGTGTTACATAACCATTTAATAGATAATTTGATCGAAATAATAACCGAATCATGAAATTTTAAAAAATTATCAATATATTATCAAATTAAGTGTTACATAACCATTTAATAAATAATTTGATTGAAATAATTATCGAATCATCAATTTTTTTAAATTATCGATATATTTTCAAATTACGGAGGAGTTAATGTTACATAACCATCTAAAAGATAATTTTATCGAAATAATGACCGACTCATTAATTTTTTTAAAATTATCAATATATTTTCAAATTTCAGAAAACTTAGTGTTACATAACCATCATATAGACAATTTGATTGGAATAAAGACCGAATCATCAATAACACTATTTTCAAAAATGAACTTTATATTATCAAAAATACCTTTTCACAAAAAGTCATAATTTAATAACACTATCCTCATCCACATTTTTAAAGGCATAAATATAAACAAACAAAGAAATTCATTTTTTCATCTCTTACATGAAACTTCAAGCTAAAAATGAAAGTAGAAGAAAAAAAAGTTAACTAAGTGAGTACTCCCTCTGTCTTCTTTATTTGTCGCTTTGGTAAAAAGATTGTCTACTTTTATTTGTCGTTTTAGAAATTCAATGTAAAATTAATTATTGTTTACCAAACTTACCCTTCTTGTTAATGCTTGTAACTATGATAATTAATGTTGTGATTATTCGGTTAAAATAGTGTTTTGCCATTTTTACTTCGAAAAAGTGACTATTTATTACTTTCTCTATTTTTTTATTTGTCGTTTTGGAGATTGCACACAGACTAAGAAATATAATAAACAATCATTTTTTTAAGGAAACCCCCCAACACACTTTTAATCAAATAATTACAACATTAATTTCAATCATTATCAAGAAGGATAAAATTGATAAAAATAAATTAATTTTGCTTTGAACACCTAAAACGACAAATAAAACCGAACAATTTTTTATTTGTCAAAACGACAAACAAAAAAAAGACGAAAGTACATTTTTTAATATGTACGCAATCCACCAAAACGATAAAAAAAATAGAGAATAATATTTTATGAGATTACACGTCCAATATTGATGATTTAAGTGGGAAATTCTTACCAAGATCGGGTTTGACCGAACCCAAAGTAACTACAAGGCAAGTGCAATACACTTGCTTTGAGATTGGATGTAACTCTCAGGAAATTGGTCATTCACAAAGCAAGTGCAATATAATTGCTTTATGGTTGGATGAGTTTGGTCAAGCCAAGCTTGGACACAAATTTTCCTATTTAATATGGTAATAATTTTGAGATGATTTTAGGGTTTTTCATATGTTCAGAAAAAGTGACTATTTATCATATTTCTTAATATGTATAAAATCCGCGATTCGATATAGTGTTTGATATAATATGTATCCATGAACTCAGAAAAAAAAAATGTATGAAATCCACCAAAATGAAAATTAAAATTAAAATACGAAAAGAGTACTTTTATGAGATTACACGAACCTCCAATATTGGAAGCACGCGTATAATATAAATAATCTTAATTATACTAAGAAGAACCAACAAATTTTTCTTTGGATGAAAGTCTTCTATTACCTAGCAGAACCAACAAGACCCAGTTTGAGTCCACAAGGCTAAGAATTGATTACTTGTTTAGCTGGTGAATTTTAATTTAATTTGGACATTTCAAAAGACTTCATGTGGTTATGTGAGAGAAGAAGAGTTTCATATTGAATCAGAAACAAATAATAATACTAATACGTCTTTAATAGTTTTAATTGTTAGTGGTGTCACGTCATTGAAGAAAATTAATTTGTATTTTTTTTTTCCTAATTGTTAGTAGACTAGAATTAAGAACAAATATTATATGTTGTTACTAATAGTGACGATAAAGTAAGAAAAATATATATAGGAATATTATTTTTGTTGTTTCTATTAGAAGCCAACTGAAAACTCAAAGTTTTTAGTTGATTTTAGTGATGCTCGGAATAATTAATTTTGTTGATCCAAAAAAAATTTAAGCAACCCCATGATAAGCACCAAACAAATATGAGTTAAACAAATTTTTGGTGTTTAATCAACTGGGCGACGTGCATATCCAATCGAAAATATAAGCAGGCTCTGATTCGAATTATAACGTACATAGTTTAATCATATTTGATAACTATATATGTGACGTTCTTAATACCTAGAAGAATTGCACACTCGATGAAAGTTGGATTAATTATACTAATGTTAGCGCCAATCCAACTTTCATCGAGTGTACAATTCTTCTAGGATCATCTTTTCCTATTTTCTTGAACTTCTTCACGGTATCCACCACCATAATCTTAATCCATCCAAACATGGCCTTAAATCGCTCGCATGTATAGGTGGGTTTGCGAAGAACGCCTCGAGAGAATTTGCTTCTTTTCTCCTTAAACTTCTTTATGCTTTTTTTGAATTGTGTTTTTGAGTTGTGTTTTTCTTCTTGAAGATGACCCCTATTTATAGATGGGTTTTGAGAAATATTGTAATATTCTCCATATGATGTGGCGCAATTTGATTGGTTCTTCACACCTTGTATGACAAGAAGTATATCTTATTTCATTCTCTTGCCCTTTAAAAAGATATGACATGCAAATATTGCTTTGTGAAGAATATTCCAAGAAAATATTGCCTTGCTTAATAATTTCCTACACAAACTTGCCTTGAGTATGGAGATTTTAATTTATTTGCAAGAAATCTTGTATTCAATTAATCATTAGGATATAAAATATATTAATTGATTAATTAATTATTATTTTAGGAATTAAATTTGATATAATCCCAAAATAAATAAATTAATAATTAATATGTCTTGAACTCAAATTTGACAATAAAATTTAACTGCCTACAAGGATCACCATTTCTGGCTGATCATAAATTAAAGTGAAAAACTTATGGTTGTAAACTACTCTTCTATCGGAAAATTAAATACTCCAGATGTTGAATCTATTTTCATTTTTTCCCATCATCTAGAGCTACTAAATTGGTTCTCAGAAAAATGACACAATAGGTTATAGAAAAATTGCAAAAATGGTCGTGTCACTAAAGTTCGCTAACAAAAAAAATTTAGACCCCAGGCGAGTGGGTAATTAAGTGATGTAGCTAAATTAATATGACAAATTTAGTCCTATTGACCGAAATAGGATTAAATTTGTCAAATTAATTTAGTCACACGATTTAATTGTCAGCTTGAGCATTAAAAATTAAAATGACTTTTTGTCAACGAATTAGTTACATGACGATTTATGTAAACTTAGAAATTCCGGGCTGAAATAATACTAAAATTGTCAAATTAATTTGATTACGGGACTAAATTACCACTCCAAATATAATCTAAAGGGAGACTTTTTTGACATCGAGCATTAGTTACATGTTCTCATTTTTGCAATTTTTCTTAGTTATATATACCCCTTATATCCAGCGGCCAATTAAATAATGATCATCTCATGCGTTAATAAAACTAGTACCAATTAATTTCTTAGCTCCATATTGTAAGCAACACAGAATTAATCGAAAGTGGGTTGAAGAGAAACAAACAAGATCCATGCTGAATGTTTAATTAATTCGTACTAGCAAATTAAAATGATTAATTAGGTACATGTAATTAACCATATTATTAACTTCACATGCAAGGTGGCCACTGTATAAACACTATTAGTGAGTTTTTGAAATTAATTATATATCTTATTTGGAGTTGTAGAGATTTAGAAACGTACGACAATGTCGCAATCACTATATTTCATTAGCAATTAAATAAAGTACTCACTTCAATGTATTTACCAAAAAAAGAAAAAGAATACAGTTCTCACTCCTATATAGAGTAGCCTCAGGCGACGCACTCAAGAAGAAGATCCCTAAATCAAGAAATTTATCATATTTCAAATAATATAAGAGGAAATTTTGAGTTGTTTCCCACAAATTCAATTTCTTATACATATGACCAAATTAAAGAATCTAATTTATAAAAAATAATGCGGATAATAATTTAATTATTTCCGACGGATTTTATCTGTCGAAAAATAATAAAAAAATACTATTTGAATATTTTTTTTGTGAATTGATTATTTTTTGTGTTTGGTGCTCTGATTTTTTTTAATTGGGGAAATAAATTTTTTGAATATATTTTTTTTATTTTAATTTTTTTTAAAGACAGTACTTTTCCGACGAAAAGATTCCGTAGAAATTTAATTAATTTCTTTTCAAAAAATAATTTTCCGCGGAAAAACACCAAAAACGGCAAAGTCATTGGAGAGTCCCGTCGGCGATTTTCCGACGGGCAAAATCCGTTTGAAAATCTATTTTCGACGAATTTTTCTTGAAATCCGTCGAAAAATCATGTTTTTCTTGTAGTGAATGTTGTAATTAAATCACTACTTATATTATAAGAGAGTAGTTTTTGGTAAAATTATTTTAATTTTAAGAAAGAAATTGTTATTTTAAGACATCTCAAAAAAAAAAAAAAAACAAAATTGAAAAACCATGAAACTTAATACTTACTAATTATCAATCAATATGTACATCATGCAGTGCATGAATCTTTCACATCTTTAGGTTCTGTTTCTCTTTTTATCAACCAAACATGGTACAATAAAATATTATTCAATTTTATATAAATAAACACAACCTAGCTTGCAGCAAATTTGGTGTCTACTATACTAACTCAATTAAGGTCCGACTTGGACCTAAAACTTAGATTTGTACTTAGAAAATTTATAAAACAAAGAAAAGACAAGAAAAATTTCGTATTTTAGTTTTACGAGTCTGTTTTTATTAAATAACGTCCAAATACTAGGACAAAAGACCCGCTATAAAAGGAAAGAAAAATGTTCATCACAACTTAATAGATCTCTACTGAATTATAGATAATTAGTATTCTTTATTCGAAAATTCTAGTTTTTTTTTTTTTTTTTTTTTGAAAAATTATAGTTCATACTACGAAAATAATATAATCATTCAATCACACCGACATACACTTTGGACATTATTTGAGAATGTTATGTGGAAACCGATTTTAAATACTCCTTCCGTTTTTTTTATTTGTCGTTGTGAAGGGGCGCAAAATTAGTCATTTTTTTTAGACAAAAACCCCAAAATATTCATTTAATCAAATACTAACATAATAAATTAGCATTTATTATAAGCATTAACAAGAAGGGTACTATTGATAGAAACAATTAATTTTACATTGAGATCCTAAAACGACAAATAAAAATAAATAATTTTTTTTGGCCAAAGTAACAAATAAAAAAACGGAGGGAGTAAAATTTACTTTGGACAGGTCACAGACTTTCTTATTGAGGGGCATATTAATAAGCAATTAAGTGCACTCTGTAATTAATCAATCTCTACAACCCTAATCGAATTATTCTTTTCTTTTTGGGCCAGGACCCATAATCCAATATAGATAAGCATGGTTCTGTTTAATTATCTATTGGGCCAACGGGAGCGAGCTCTTTCTAGGAAGTAATGGGCTTATTGATAGAAAAGTGGCCTAATTAATAATATCAGCCCAATCATGGCTAGTTTTATTCAGAAGTCATTTTATTTATTCAGCAAAATTGAAGCCCACAATTTTATTGATAGAACCGGTTTAAGGCTGGATATTTAAGTAAGCTATGTTGGGCTGCATATTTCATGGTTCCAATAATAGAATTCAATAATTCATGGTTCCAGTAGCTAGTTATACCGGTATATATAGTGAATAGCATTTTTTATCCTTCTTATGGGTCAAGTTTTACATTTTTATCTCTCTTAAATTTTTTTGTAGCAGATTGGTCCTTCTTATCAATATAATGTATCACATTCGTCCCTCTTATAACACATTTTTCCCTCTTAGATTTTTTGTAGCAAGTTCGTCCCTCTTATAAATGTAGTGTAACACATTAGTCCCTTTTACAAAATACATCAACTTTTGTCCACTTAAGTATATTGAATTTAAGTGATGTATATTGTGTTTAAGAGGGACTTATTTATTCTAAATTGATTAGAGGGACGAATTTGTTACAAAAAATTTAAGAGGGACAAATGTGTTATAAGAGGGACGAATGTAATATAATGCAGCTAAATGGAAGGGAGGGCTTTATGCCCCCGACCGCTTGCGATTACATTGATAAGAGGGACCAATCTGCTACAAAAAATTTAAAAGGGACGAAAGGTCAAAAATTAATCCATAAGGAGGACCAAAAGCGCGATTTACTCATATATTTTCAAGGAAGTAACAAATAAAATAGAAATTACAGATCAATAATATAAATTTTGGTATACTGGTTGAATTATCCTATATGAATTGAAATTCATGACTACATTATACTCAATAGAGCTTGAACAATCATTAAAAATAACAATCAACTACGTTAATGATTCAATTATTGTAAACGTTTACTTAAAGCTAGCACGATTATATAAAAAGTATTTTAACTGAGACATGCTATCTCAAATTCTCAATACTTTAGCGAAGTTTTTCATTCAAAAATATTATCGCTGAGCTTGCCTCCTATTTCATTAGCAATTAGTATCTAAGTTTTAAAATTTATAAAAATATTATAAATAACCGCAAGAATAAAATTAAAATATTTTAAGGACAAAGAGATTTATTATAATAAGATAACGAATCTAAGGAAAATTTTTGTAATAACCAATGCGTGAGAGAAATTTTTGTAATTAAACCTTAATTACTTTAGAGGTATCCATAATTTACCCTTAATTTTAATGTAATTTTATCTCTATACATCAACTGAAAATTTAAATTACAATTGAATCCGCAGGTAAATTTTGATTACCTAGAAGAATTAACACAAATGAATTCTCTAAACTGCAATTATTTGCCCATTAAATGTCTAACCACAACCATTTCTGGAGTTGACATATATCAAAACGGTGTCATGACAAATGGTTTTTCAGCTGACATGTCTGTAAATCGGCGTCCTCAAAAAGTTTAATGAGATTATCAATAACACTATTTTCAAAATTGGACTTTATATTATCAAAAATACCTTTTCGCGAAAAGTAATGATTGACACCATTGTCTCTCAACAACACTTTCAAGGGCATACATGTAAACAAACAAAAAAAGTCATTTTTTCAACTCTTACATAAAACTCCGCGCTAAAAGTGAAAGTAGAAGAAAAAAAAGTTACTCCCTTCATTCCCTTTTACATGTTGTTTAAGGATGTTTCACAAGGATTAAGAAATCATTTAGGTGGTGTTTTCAAAAACTTAAAATAAGTAGTTTTCAGCTTTTAAGAAAAAATAAGCACTTAAATAGTGTTTTCAAATTGAAATTTTGTTTCTACTTCTCTTAAAAAAAGCTAAAAAGTACAATTAAGTTGAAGTTGGTGGAGAGGTGCTTTTAGCTTCTACTTTAACATTTTGAGAGAAAAAAATGGACAAAAGTGATTTTTTTGCAAACATCCAAAAGTGCTTTTTTGGACTTATTGACATAATTTGCAAACAATACCTACTTTTACTTCTCTACAACTTTTAACTTTTTTTTTAGATTATAATAATTAAGCACAATCACAATTTTTTGCAAACACCACCTTAATGCTCTAGATTTTAGGAAAATTAAAAGGTAGTTGGACAAAATGACCCTTGAGAAACATGAGTAAGTATTTTGGAAAATATTAAATATATTTAGGATTGAAGAAGGGCAAAAATGTCAAACTAGCATTTAAGCCTATCTATGAATTCTAAAGTGACATGTATTGTGAAATTTTTTCTTTCTAAAGTGACATGTAAAAGGGAATGGAAGGAGTAACTAAGGGTCTATTTGGATGGGTTTTGGCTCGGTTTCGCTGGTCTAGGTTTAAAAAAATTGATTTGGGTGGTTTTGATGAAACCTTTGAGACTTCATTTGGATGAGTTTTAGCTCTTGAGTTTTGTGGTTTGAATAAGTTGAAACCCCACTTGAATTGAGTTTGGATGTTGGGGTTTAGGAAAAAAAATAGGTAATATGTGTCAAATCAATGTCTTTTTTAGTGAAATTGGAGGGAAAAAGTAGGTGGTAGATGTCAAATCAATATTTTATAGGTTTTAAGAGTTTGAGTGTGAGTTTCTGAATAGATTTTTGATGGTTTTATGGGTTTGGCGAAAACTCATTTAAAAGGGTTTTGGCTCGGTCTCGCGAAACCTGCGAGACCGGGCCAAAACTCATCCACATACACCCTAAGTGAGTAGTACTCACTCTGTCTTTTTTATTTTCCGCTTTGGTAAAAAGATTGTTACTTTTATTTGTCATTTAAGAAATTCAATGTAAAATTAATTATTGTTTACCAAACTTACCCTTCTTGTTAATGCTTGTAATTATGATAATTAATGTTGTGATTATTTGATTAAAATGTTGTTTTGCCATTTTTACTTCGAAAAAGTGACTATTTATTACTCCCTCTATTTTTTATTTTTCGTTTTGGAGGTTGCACACATATAAAGAAATATAATAAACATTCAATTTTTTAAGAAACCCCCAACACCCTTTTAATCAAATAATTACAGTATTAATTACAATCATTATAGTGTTTGATGTAACATGTATCCTGAATTAAAAAAAAATATATGTATGAAATTCACCAAAACGAAAATTAAAATTAAAATACGAAAAGAGTAGTAATATTTTGTGAGATTACACGAACCTCCAATATTGGAAGCACGCGTATAATATAAATAATTACATGAATGTAGCACCTTTTTCTTAGCGGTGGCCGGGTACAATGCCCAAAGCACCATAAGTTTAGTAAAGGCTTTACCCCTTGTTTCCGTACGCTGAGTTGAACAAAGGAGGACCGTACTTTTAAAAGACTAAAGTCTACTTATCATAAATTCTAAGTTTGAAAATGATGGCAGTAATTATATAAGCAACATTGACTATGTGCTCTCTTTTTTTCTGCATCATTTATTGCTCTTCAAAGTTCATCCCCCTTGTATACGCAATCTGATTATATTGCTTTTCCAGATTTCACTATATATATTATTACAATATAGCTGTGCAGCTTCTCTTCCTGTGGGTAAATATGAACGCAGTAAAAATAAACTGTAACAATTTACCGCATTGAGAAATTAAAGAACATGTATAACATTTCATCTCAAATTAAAAATCATATTACCCACTTTAATAAAATAATTAGCATCAGTACTACTAAACCCCATTTTAATTTTTTCGAGTGGGTTATTTGCATATTTGTGTATTTCACATGGACATAGGTACACTGTCCATTAATTAGGCATATTTGATAGGGAGTTAAATTGATAAATTAAAATAGAGGATAAATATAGCTGGGGATTAAATTTTTTTTTAACCATAAAAATAGAGTCTCATTTGCATTTATACACATGTGACTTAGGGCTGAAAATCAAATCAGACTATTTGATACTCAGCTCGAGTTAATTCGATAAATTAAAGCTCGTTTGAGCTTGGTTCATCAAACAAATCAAACAATTTGAACAAGATATCACATTTGATAACTTTTGAAGTTTGGTTCGAGCTCAACTCGATATATAAGCTAACATTTGAAAAACCACATGTAAAATATCAAACTACTCACTACTCGGCTCGAGCTCGTTCGAGTTCGGTTCATCAAGAAATCAAAATAAACTCAAACACAAAATTTTAACCTCAAAAAAATTCAGACAATGCTTAAACAATATGTCGTTCAATACTACTTGTCTCACCCATTTTTTTCACAAAAGTGTAATATGCAATTTTTTTTTTACTGAAATATATGTAGATTATTTTTCAGACAGAGGTAAATTGCCCAAAAAACATAAAACCATATACTGCTTTAAAAGAGAAAAAGCCCCTAGAATTTTTGGTGCTTTTTAATTTGTGGGGAAGCTGTACTCCAGTAATTAAATAATGGCCAAATCCTAGTAAAAATCCAGTCACTCCTCCATCACCAAATTGTCAAGGAAAATACTTTTGTCATCATAGGAACGAAAAGAAAAAGAACAAAAACATATTCACATGTTACTTGTAATAAAATATGTACGTCTGTACCGCACATCCCACCACTTTTCAAATAAAGTGAGAACCCTCCAAAAATTGCATTAAATCTCACAATTACTCAATTGTCTCTCATACAGTGCCCAATTTGTCCATATAAATAACAAGTCCAAGCATCAAAAACTCTACAAAATTTTAAGGTCTCGTTTGGCAATTACCTTAATTAATTATACTTTTAACATTTCTCTCTCGCATGGAAATGAATACACCACATCAAGAAAAAAAGCTTGAATTTGTGGAGTATACTTGTGAACGATTTAAGGCCATGTTTGGATGGATTAGGATTATGGTGGTGGATACCGTGAAGAAGTTCAAGAAAATTGGAAAGGATGATCCTAGAAGAATTGTACACTCGATGAAAGTTGGATTGGCGCTAACATTAGTGTCTTTGTTCTACTACTTCAGGCCACTCTATGATGGTTTCGGACAGGCCGGAATGTGGGCTGTCTTAACTGTTGTGGTCGTTTTCGAATTCACAGTTGGTAAGTAATTAATAATATATTGTTCGTCTATGTACTCTCAAATCGAAAAAAATTGAATTTTTAAATTTACAGGGTTAATCACTCGATACTTTGGGCTAAACTTAATAAATTTGCGATTTTAATCCATATTTTGCAGGACCAAAACCTCAAAATTAAGACAATTTTACTGGACCAAAACTATTTAACTGACACAATCATAAAATTGAGAAAATATTTTACTAATTTATATAGTGTGAGACCAAAACTATTATTTTGTAAGCATATAAATTAACCAATACCAAAAGTATTGACGGTAAATTCTATTGGACTAAATATAAAATTTTACCACTCAAAATTCATAAATAAGAGGCATGGCTCTCATTTCACCTACTTATATATGTTGTATGGCTTATATTCCTTTTGTAAATTGATTTTTAATTTTACAATATTTCTCCTTAATTAAGGTTGTTAATTAACTAAATTATTTGTTAATTCCCTTTTAGGTGGGACCCTATCAAAAAGCATAAACAGAGGTTGTGCAACATTGGTAGCTGGTGCTTTAGGGGTTGGAGCTGAGTATTTGGCCGGTCTATGTGGAGAGAAAGGAGAACCTATTGTTCTTGGGATTTTGGTGTTCATTTTAGGTAATTCAATTTCTATTCAAAAAAAAAAAAAGAAAAATTATTACACGTTTTCATGCACCGTATGATTTTACTTATTCATTAAACGCGCTTTTCCCCATATACGTGCAGCTTCCACATCTACATTTATGCGATTTTTCCCACACGTGAAGAGAAGATACGATTACGGGGTGTTGATATTTATACTCACTTTTAGCCTGGTGGCTGTGTCGGGTTTCCGGGTCTCCCAAATCTTGCAACTGGCCCATCAAAGACTGTCTACTATACTAATTGGCGGGGCAACTTGTATGATAATATCCATATTCGTTTGGCCAGTTTGGGCGGGTCAAGATTTGCATAATCTGATTGCTACAAATATAGAAAATCTCGGTTCCTTTTTAGAAGGTGTGCATAATTAATTAGTTAGTGCATCTATATTTTTAATTAAAATGTCGAACTCTTTTTGAATAATTTTAAATTAAATAACAAGAGAAAGTGGCAAACCAAAAAGAACTGATTGGGACAATTATTTTATAATACTAATTACTTTTCTCGAGTACTAATTAAGTACAAATTAATTTACAGGTTTTGGAGGTGAATTTTTTAACTTTCCAGGGTCCGGTAATTGTACGGTTTCTTCCAAGGACGATGACATGTCATTTCTCAAAAGTTATAAAAGTGTGCTAAATTCGAAGGCAACCGAGGAATCATTGGTGAGTTGAAAAAACTGCAACGATTATTTTATATTTCACTCATCTCATTTTTTTATTTCATTGGTATAGTTGACCAGTCAGTTTAATTAAATTTTAAAAAATTATAATAAATAATTTAATTTATTTATTACTATAATAGAGTGATAAAATTATATAACACCATATATATAAATATTTAAAGGTTTAAAACGCTATAACTATAAACAACATACTTGCAAATTGATAAGTCACTTCAAATATTAAAAATATTGATTTTGCATTATAGTTAATGGAGTAAAAAAATTGAGACAATGGAAGCATTTTTTCTCTTCCAATATATTTTACTCTTATTTAATTTTTGTAATATTTCAAAATAAAGTATACTTTCTTATATTTTTTTTCTTTCGAAATTGTCATTTTACATAAAAGCAATTATTTTACCCAACTAATTCTCAGCCTCCCTATTTTCAAAAAAATAAATGTAAAGCTACCTTAAAATTTCAATTTTTAACTCTTATGTAGCACTAAGGTCAAAGCTAGATAAATTAAAATTTCCGGAGGATATATTATACTTACCAAATTTTCATCTGAAAACAACTAAATATATATAAAAACAAATGCTATATATATATATGGAAGATTAATTGATCCATGATATTTGCTTAAAATTTCAGGCAAATTTTGCATGGTGGGAGCCGGCTCATGGGCGTTTTAGGTTTCATCATCCATGGAAACAATACTTGAAGATCAGTGTTCTTGCCAGGGAATGTGCCTGCCAAATTGAAACACTTAATAGTCTCATCAACTCAAAACCTAAGGCAATTAATTAATCATATATATATATATATATATATATATATATATATATACCAAAATAATCACAAAATATATATATCTACTAAATTAATTAATCTTATTTGCAGGTAGCATTAGAATTCCATGCGAAAATCCAACAACCATGCACAAAATTGAGCACGGAATCAGGAAAGGCCCTGAAAGAATTAGCCACCGCTATAAAGAACATGACATATCCATCATCAGCAGTTCAATCCCACATCGAAAATTCAAAAGCTGCCGCCGATGACATAAAAAGCATCCTTGAAAACTCGTCACTCCCGACCAAAGCAGATCTTCAAGAAATCATGCCAGTACTCGTCACCGCATCCGTACTTATCGACAACATTAAATGCATCGAAAAAATTTCAGTTTCCGTACTTGAACTATCCCAAATGGCACGTTTCGTTGAACCAAAGTCAACCGATGGACTCGAAAAACAACAACAATTGCTTCACCGCGGTATTGTGAAACCGGTTGATGACGTTATTGTTAACGACGATGATCGTGTCGTGATTGAGATTACGCCAAAGGACTCGATTGCCCGAGAAAAAGCGGGAGTAAATATCAAGTTTTAATTATACTATGATAAAATAGGGCATTACTAACGACGTAAACATGACATCATTGACGATATAATTGTGCAATATTTATATTGTGTAATTGTGTCGTCGTCGTCGATTGATGACCGGTGTATGTCGTTGTTGATGTCCTTTTTTTTTTTTTTTAAAGAATTAATATTTATAGGGGAAATAATATATTTCACCGTTCTAATATCTGAGACTATATATTATATGGTATTTCTTATTGTAATATGTAAGTCCATGATGTATTAGTTGTTGGTGAAAGGGACAATCAACCTAGACTAGTATTAGTGCTATTTATAGAAAACTAGACCATGAGGTTGGGAAGTGGCAAGATTATGTAAGCTTAGTGGTATAAGATCCTTGTCAAAAGCAATTTGATTTTTGCAATATCTATATACATATAAATGCTTTATTATACTATCTAGATGCATGCATGTGGCTGCTCATCTTATATTCTTTATGATCTTTTATCGGAGAGACAATAGGTTTGTGAAGTCGGGCAGAATAATGATTATTCTGTAGGCAAGTTTTATCAGATAAACTTGTTACAGCATCCCATAAACCCTTGAGAGAATAAACCCTAAATTAAATCATCAAAATAAGAAAATTAATTAAATAACTAAAAATAAGAAGCATAATTATCAAGAAAATCTAATAAAAAAGATAGAGTGTCTTTGGTGCTTCTACATCACCAGGCTTTATAGTTAGCTTATACTTATATGTTTTATAAGTAAAGATTTTTATTTTAATATTTCAAGTCCATATATATACATGTACGAACCAGATCTGTATGCCGCCTGAGGTGCCGAATATTATATCATTAAATTTACCCAAAACTAAATTTATTACATATTTCTAAAAGCAAATAAAAGTTTACGAGGATCGCCATTTCTAGCTAATCATAATGTTTAAAGTGAAAAACTTATGGTTGTAAACTACTCTTTTATCGGAAAATTAAATACTCCAAATGTTGAATCTATTTTCATTTTTTCCCATCCTCTAGAGCTACTCAATTGATTCTCAGAAAAATGACAAAATAGATTATAGAAAAATTGCAAAAAAGGTCGTGTCACTAAAGTTCGTTAACAAGAAAAAAAAAAGATTAAGATTCAGGCGAGTGGGTAATTAAGATGTAGCTAAATTAATTTTACAATTTTAGTCTTATATACTGGCGGAAATAGGATTTAAATTGTCATATTAATTTAGTCACACGATTTAATTGTCAACTTGAGTATTAAAAATTAAAATGACTTTTTTGTCAACTAATTAGTTACATGACGATTTCCGTAAATTAGGAATTCCGGGCTGAAATAATACTAAAATTGTCAAATTAATTTGATTATGGAACTAAATTGCCACTCTAAATCTAAAGGAGACTTTTTTGACATCGAGCATTAGTTAAAATGTTCTCATTTTTGCAATTTTTCTTAGTTATATATACACCTTATATCCAGCGACCAATTAAATAATGATCATCTCATGAGGTAATAAAACTAGTTCCAATTAATTTCTTAGCTCCATATTGTACCAATTAAATCCATGTTGAATGTTTAATTAATTCGTCCTAGCAAATTAAAATGATTAATTAGGTACATGTAATTAACCATATTATTAACTTCACCTGCAAGGTGGCCACTGTATAAACACTATTAGTGAGTTTTTGAAATTAATTATATTTCTTATTTGGAGTTGTAGAGATTTAGAAACGTACGCAATGTCGCAATCACTATAGCAATTAAATAAAATACTCACTTCAATGTATTTACCAAAAAAAAGAAAAAGAAAACAGTACTCACTCCTATATAGAGTAGCCTCAGGCGACGCACTCAGGAAGAAGATCCCTAAATCAAGAAATTTATCATATTTCAAATAATATAAGAGGGAATTTTGAGTTGTTTCCCACTAATTCAATTTCTTATACATATGACCAAATTAAAGAATCTACGACCTAATGTTCTTTTCAGGCCAATAGTGTGTGAAATCCTCTCACGGATTAGTTACTAGCTAGGCTAGTTTGGATTGGTTAGGTCTCACTCAAATTGAGTTAAATTTCATCCGATAAAAAAAAAAATTAAAAGTGTCTCAGTTCAAATTCAGCTTCAACCCTTATCGGAATCTACAAAACCCTACTTTTTTTTTTTTGAGATGGCACATTGTTACATCAAACACTATGTCGAATTGAAACTATTGCAATGATATTACTAGAGAAAGGCTAGTATGAAATTAGAGAAAATACCCACATTCGTGAGAGTTGAACCCATGACCTCCTAGTCATAGAGTCTCATCCTTAACCACTTGACTAAGGCCTCATCAGCCTACAAAACCCTACTTGAGACTTATAAAATTATGGTTTTGACATTTGTTATTTCTTTTTATGTACATATATAGACATCCACCTATTTTTCTCCTTCAAGACCGACCAATCAAACATCAATTCAAATCACATATCAAAAATTTTCAAACCTACTAACTCTTCCATTGAAACCATTATCCAAATCAAACTTGAAAATTTATTTCGCCGAAAACTCACAAACCTCTTTCTAAAATCAAACCGAGACGAAATCTAGATTAAGTCTTAAGACTTGGTAAGAAACTTGTCATTTAGTTCTTCATTAATGCTCTGGTCTACTCGCGTCGGCATATTTCATCTTACATATACTCCTATACACGAGATATTGAAATAATTAATCAAGGGAAATTCTATCCTACTGTGTTCGGTTCGGTTTCAGCCGAATCTAAAGTAACTATATGATAAGTGTATTACACTTGTTTTGAGATTGAAAAAAACTTCTAGAATAGTAATCAATCACATAGTAAGTACAATATACTTGTCAATTGATTGATGGAATATGGTCAGATCAGGTCTGATTTGATTCGAACAAGAATTTTCCAATTAACACGTCATAAAAGTAGATCGTACCACAAATCAACTGTGAAGAAGATCTAGAGCTAGTGAATCAGATGTAGCCCTTTTCAGTATCTAATAATTACATTGTTATTAAAGAAAAACCAGGGATTGATAGTTAACATTATTGACTACATTTTTTGACTAAAAAAAATTCCTTTTTATTTTTCTCTCCTTAATTTATGAAAATTTTAGTTACAATAATAAATTATTAGTATACTTAATTTTCAAATAAAATTAGTTTTAAATTAATAAAACACACATAATCAACAAATATAATAGGCCGGTCCGAACCAAACCGACCAATTTATGGCCCAACCCATTACCAAACCGAACATTTACGACTCACATAAAATGACCCATTTAATATTCGACCGAACCAGACCTGGCCCACCCAATTGCCACCTTACATATAAAATTCCTCTAAAACAATTTTCTACCTATCCATTATGAAAATTTTCTTTTTGACCAACTAGTTATTTTTTCTCAAAAAGCTAGTTTACTTATTCATGCTTGTCTTCTTATATTTGATTCTTAGACATAATTCACCGTTCAAATATCAAAAAGAAAATGTACTTATACTAATTTAATACTAGATCACATACTTTATTTAAAGCGTTAATTAACTATAAGATAAATATAATGCTTCCTTAAAAAATGATTGATCGGGAGGGATGAAATTCAGTGGAAATACAATTTCTACTTTGGAATAATATAGAATATGGTTATTATAGCACTTGTATAGAGTATGATTATAGCATGTGACTACGAGAAAATTAGCAACGTCATGGATTTTTCTTTTGTGCGGAACACATGAATTAATTATTGATAATCTAGTTAGGTAAAAAGCCATTCTGATTTCTGAGCAATTTAAGATACTAGAAATACTATCATTGACTAAAAACTTAAGTAATTTTCACTACAATATTTTAATCAAACTGTTTTACTCACTTTACAATATCTTGTCATAGAGCTTTTAATGTAAAGGACAAAGTGCACCGAGACTAATAAAATACTATATAAGACTTCGCCGCCCACAACCTAGTTTCGTAGGCTTTTGCTTCAGATTGGTCGTCTACGATCCCTTTTAATTTAATTCCTTGTAATGTTTTTTGTGATGGTGGTTATCCCATCTTTAATTTCATTGAACCTTTTGTATGAAGTTTATTTTTTTATTGAAGTATTGATTTATCAAAAAAAAAAAGCTTCATTCCAAATTTGTGTAAGATCATGCATCAAAATTTTCATATTTTTCTTCGATAAAATTGTAAGGTTTTCTTTTCTTAATCAAACGAAACAAAAAGAAGTTTTAATTCCAAAATTATTTGTTTGACTTGAAATTTTCTTAATTTTCTTAATCTAGTTATTACTTTTACAATTACACTCGAAATATTTTCCTAATGTTTTCGAAATATTTATCTGATCGGAAATTACACTCGAAACGAAATTTTAATCCATGCTTAAGATAATTAAAGAATACCATCAAAAGAAACGTCAACAATTTTTTTTTAATACTCCCTCCGTTATGTATTTTTTGCTACTTTCACTTTTGATACTCCCTCCGTTATGTATTTTTTGCTACTTTCACTTTTGATACTCCCTCCGTTATGTAATAGTTTAAAAAATAAAAATAAAATTATATAACTTAACGCTCGTGTTCCTAGAAATAGTGGTTGAAAATTAGTGTTGTACATAATCAAATCACTACTTATATAAGAGAGTAGTTTTTGGCAATGTTTTCAGAACCGGACCGGACAGTGAACCGGTGATCCGACTGGTTACTGGTTTTACTGGTCGAATCGGTCGGACCACTGGTCGAACCGGTCGGACCACTGATTGGACCGGATGACGTCATAATAATATAATAAATATATTTAATTTTAAAGTATATGTAATGTTCGTAAAATTTAAACATTATCCTACAGTTGATTATAAACATAAAATTTGTTATATTATACTAAAATTAAATCATATAATATTTATCTAACTTATATCATAACGGTAATATGGTACTAATTTGTATGCTCATATAAATTATTATATTTCTTTATAAAAATTTAGAAGTGTAAGTTAAAAATACAACAAACTAATAAATTCATAAATTTTAAAATATGGTTACGTATAAAAGTCTAATATTCAAAGTCAAACTTGCATATTATATTATTTGACTCTTTATCCTAAAAATAATATTGAAAATAAATATTTTATAGAAAAAATTATTAAAATTTAATTATTTGAGTATTAATTTTCATTCATAATGTGTAAAATACTTATTTGAGTTAATTATCTAATTTATAAATAAATTTGGCTACAAGTTTCTATAATTTATAAATTTTAATTCGTATTAAAAATTCAACAAAAGTGATGTAGCTCAAATGGTAAGGAAGTCATGTTTCACTCTAAAGGTTAGGTGTTCAAGTTCCAACTTTTACAAGAATTTTTAGTTTATTTTTAACATTAAAAAAATTTAAAAAAATAAAAAAAAAAGGAAATTCAAAACCGGGTTGGACCGGTCCATACCGGTTAGGCGGTTTCGGACCCGTTCAACTCGGTTCAAACTGGGTTTTGGAGTAAGTGGTTTTAGGGGGTAAACCGGACCGGACCAACCTCCGGTTCGCGGTCCAACCGGTCGGACCGGCCGGTCCGGTCCGGTTTAATAACATTGGTTTTTGGTAAAATTATTTTAATTTTAAGAAAGAAAATTTTATTTTAAGACATCTCAAAAAAAAAAAAACAAAAAAAAGGAGTAAAATTTTAAAAAGGGACAAAGTATTTCAATAATTAATTAAACAAGTGGCTCGCTCGGATCCCCACAGCATTACCATAATACTACTTCAAAAGCTAAGCGGGCAGTCTTAACTAAAATATAAATGTCACTGTCCTAATTTATTTAAAAAAAAAAAAAAAGGAAAATGTCATTGTCCTGCAGATGCTTCACTATACTCATCAGCCGAAAGACCGAAAATATATATAAAGAATGAAAGAGTGATGAGAATGTTTCTAAAGCATAGAATGACAGTCAACAATTTGCACTCAAGAATTACAGAAATCATCACATTTGAAAAAAATTACAAGGATCATCGGTTTTTTTTTTTATTCTTTTAATATTCTTCTGCTTTTCTTTCTTGAAAAAAATTAAGTTTATTTTTTGTGATCCAAATTAGATAAAAATACAGAAATCATCACACTTGGGTTTTTGTTTTTTAAATTATAATTATTTATTAATAATATAAAACTTTATTAGTTTAGCAAATATTAAATTTATTAATACTATTATATAAATTTTAGATTTTAAAAAAATATATTTTTTAATTTTTGGATTTATATTAAAATAATATTTAATTATTTTAATATTATTTATAAAATTATATATATATATAATTAAAATCTCCAAATTTGTCCGCTCGTGTCTTATTGAGCAACTTTTAAAATTAGGGAACAATGTGGACTAAAATCGTCATCAGTAAATTTGAAAATTTGAGTTATTTTGTCAACTTGAAATGTTAGGGCATCTCTGGCCAAAGCATGCAACTCCCTCCACTTGTTTGCAGGTTTTTTGAACTTTGCACCCCAAAACATGAAAAATATACACTTTGCACTCTCAAGACATAAATTTACCACTTTGCACCCCTGAAATATGAACAATTCAGCACTTTGTACCCTATTTTATTTTCCTCAAAATACCTAGGGACAAAATAGGTAATTATTTTTTGAATCTTTGACAGTTTGAACCCCTGAAATACGAAAAATGGGCAATTTGTACCCCTGAAATACGAGAAATGGGCAATTTGCACCCGCAAAATAGAATTAGCACTTAACACCCTCGAATTAAGAACAGTTTTGCACCCCCCGAAACACGAGAAACTGGCACTTTGAACACCATAAACACAAAATTAACATTTAGCACCTCAAATTAAGGAAAATTCAACAACAAATAATTCATTTTCTTTTTTCTTAAATTTTGTAAAATATGATTATGAATACTAATTTTGTATTTTTCTTAATTTGAGGTGCTAAGTATTAATTTTGTGTTTATGGTGTTCAAAGTGCCCATTTCTCGGGGGTGCAAATTGATGAGTTGTTCTTAATTCGAGGGTGTTAAGTGTTAATTCTATTCTGAGGGGGCTAAATGCCCATTTCTCATGTTTTGGGAGTGCAAGGTGCCAAAGATCCAAAAATAAATTACATATTTTGTCCCGAGGTTTTTTTAGGAAAATAAAAGAGGGTACAAAGTGTTGAATTGTTCATATTTCGGGGGTGTAAAATGCTAAATTTATGTTTCGAGAGTGCAAAGTGCCTATTTCCCATGTTTCAGGGGTGCAAAATGTAAAAAAACCCCTTTTTTAGTCTGTCATTTCCAACAAAACCAAAAATAAAAAACATATAATTTCTTTTCAAAACTTTCCACACTCTCTCTTGATAATAATAATAATAATAATTTTTTTCATATTTTTATGTTTTGTGTGCTAACTAAATTAAAACCTTTTATAGTTAAGTTTCTTAAATTATAATATCTAAGTTAAAACAAATTATACTTAAGTTTTTTAAAACTAATTATAAATTTTACATAATAATAAATTAATGTTAAGTTTCTAAAATTAAAGTTAGGTTCATTTAAATTTACATTTTTATTAATTAAAGTTACATTTGTTCTAAGGAAAAATTAATGTTACATTCTCTTAAATTAAATGAAACTTAATGTTTCTCCTTCAAGTTATACTACTAGTTTATAATTTTTCTCCGTCATGTTTCACAAGTATTACAAAAAATTTCTCTTCAAAATTAGAACCCATTGGCCATTGAACATTTCTTTGCACATTTTACCAGTCTACATGAAATTAAAAAATACTTTTTTTGCTTTTTTTCTGCTTAAAGCACTTTGATAGTGTTTGAAAGTAGGTGCTTCTATTATTGTTTTTTCAATTGAAAAGCAGGTAAAAGCAGCAGCTAAGGGGGTATTTTTTCTATTGCTTCTTCAAGATGTCATTTTTATAATAATTAAAGCTGTTTTTTTTACATATTTGCAAACATCCACTGCTTTTGAATAAAAATACTTATTTTTTACTTTTACCTTAAACAACTGTTTTTGCGTTTTCAAAAGCATTTGCAGACACCCCTTAAGAAACTTAGAATACAAAATAAACGGAATGTGCAAAGAACAACAACATAAGCTAGGATGCACTAAGTTCAAAATAAATTCAAAATACATGTTTAATTTTCAGACATTAAATCCATGGGTAAAAATTGATTGCATCGAAGTTCAAATATTGATCTATGTCGTTGATTTCCTCTTCATCAGCCTTTGAAGATCGGATGGAACATTAGGAACATCATCATGAGCATCAAGCGTCTGTAGACCACCTTCGTAATATTTAAGGTTCGGATACGATTGTTGTATAAATTGTATGAAACTCAAACCTGGATCATATTTTGTTTCATACATAAATTTGTTACCAGCTTTCTCCAGTTCTTTCAACTTGTTAAGTTCGAGTGTTTTCTCTTTAAGCTCCACTGCATGTATAATTAAAAATAAATATAACTAATTCAAACAAACAAACAAATAAATAAATAAATTATAGTTACTTTCACGAAGTTTTGATTTGAGGGTAAGTTGCTCTAATTCATCTTTGAGTGAAGCATGTTCAAGTAACAATATTTTTCTCTTCTCTTTATAACTTTCAATTTGTGGAGTGAGAATTGTTATAGTTTCCTGCAACATCCATAATAAATGGAAATTAGAATCAAATTCAATATATTAATGTCATCATTTTATAAAATTTATTTATAATAAATAAACTTAAGTAATTACCTGTAAATTTTTCACCATCTTTTCCATCTCGAAAACATACTGATATTTCTTCACTCGAGATCTATGAGAAGATAACATGTTTGATATAGTCATGCATGGATGTCAAAATTTTAAATTACAGAATAATGTAAGGGCCATTTTGTGTTAAAAGCTACAACTAACTAATAACAACCTTCCAACTCACTTTAAACCATACAATAGCCCAGGCGCTATTTTGTGTTAAAAGCTACAACTTATAACAACATTGCAAATTAAATTTATAGGGTTAATTACAGGGACCTCCCCTGAGGTTTGGTCAAACTCGCATTTATTCCCCTCCAAGAATGCTAATTACTCGGACCTCCCCTGAGGTTTGCAAAACCTTACAACCGTTAGGGTTCCGTTAATTTTTGCTTACGTCATCATGAAATTTTCGGTCGATTGCCAATTTTGCCCCCGACTTACTGTAGCAAATTTGTATGGACTATATTACCCCCCTCAGCAAATGTTATGTTGTTGCATGAGAAAGGATCTAATAGCAATGTCAAATGACATTTGTGGATTAAAATGTTGTTAAATTTATATATAATGGGTAATGACTTTATTAATGTATATTCATATTTAAAATAACATTTTAAATATTTCTAAAGTATTTTCTTACTTATTGTAAAATATATGCAAAGAGAAATACACTAGTAACTCTTATACAACAAATAATTTCAATGAAGGCATGTAAAATTTATATAATTTGTAATTTAAAATGTAAAATGAATAAATTAACAATAATGTGTAGATATTAATTTCAATCTTTTTTCATAATGTTTTTAAAATTGAAGTACCAAGAAGAGTGAATAAATTATTGTTATAATCATAAGAAAAATTAAAGATAAATAAAAAGATCATTATGAAAATGCAAAAATATTAAGATTTATCCATATTCAAACCGTAATTTCAATAATATCAATTTCTTTTCATAATTCTAAAAATATTTTAACAACAAGGATAATAAATAAAAATTATGATTAATAAGGAAAAATTTGAACAGAAAAAGCATTATAAAAATGCGAAAATATTAATAATTAAGAAAATCAATTGTTTTTAAAAAAAATTAAATAATACTCATTCAAATACACATTTAATAAAATAAGAATTATTAATTTATTTATTGATTACTTAAACCCAATACTATTAAATAATATTTACTATAAAATACTTACATAATTAATAAATTATTTTTTACGCTATTGATAAATTATACAGTATTGAAATATGCATTTTATAAAAATTTATCTAAAAAAATCAATAAATATTTTTTTCACAAAATTTAAAGATACTAATCCAAATACCATTTTATAAAATAATTATCTATGTGGTATTTGTAAATAATTAAGTTTATGGGTTATTTCAGTTTTAAACTTTTATATATATATATATACATATATATATATATATATATATATAAGTGTTTAATATTCTCAACAATAAAATCATAAATGTATATCTTACTTAAATACAATACAATTAAATAATATTTTATTATAAAATACAAAAATAAAATCTTATTTACATATTTATTATTACTATTAATTGCATAATTAATAAACTATTTTTTTTCTTTTTTATGTGATATAAATCGGGGTGGGGTTAGTTTTTCTTTTCTTTTTATTTGTAAATTTAATGTTATTAAAGTTTGGGGACTAATAGGCAAATATAAATTTTTGTAAGGTTTTGTAAACCTTAGGGGAGGTCGAAGTAATTAAAATTGATGAGGACAAGAGGGTAATTTCACGCATTCCATCCACCTCCGTTAGTCTCCGTTAGGGTTTTGTAAGGTTTTGCAAACCTCAGGGAAGGTCTGAGTAATTAGCATTCTTGGAGGGGAATGGGCGCGAGTTTGACCAAACCTCAGGGGAGGTCCCTGTAATTAACCCAAATTTATAAAAATACAATAATTCAAGCGTCAGTTTTCAATTGTCCAGGTTCATACCCTGACGAGGACAATCCAACGTCATACCAAGACCCCAACAATCCCCTCCCAGAAATCGCCTCTGGGAGTCGATTATCGTGACTTTGACTCTGTAAATTAAGATTGAGCGTATGCCACCGTGCTAAAAGCACATAAGCATGTGCTCCATCCTACATGTTTGGAATAGCATAAAAACTCGTTTTGATATAGAATTTCTCATATATATATAAAATAAAATAATGAAGAATTATTGAAGATTAATTAAGTTCACCTTCCAAGCTTCTTTCTATCCAAGTTAGGTTCTAATTTAAGTCGGCCATGGTCGATTTCGTATTTGATTGTCTCCTGAAATTTCATAGAATCTCTAGGATTAGTAGGTGGAGCCAAGAGTAAAAGAGAGCTTGGCTTGCTCCGAGGAGGCAGGGACGGCCGATTCTTCTTATTTACGTTCGAATCTGAACCGGAGTTACTCTTGTATTCCAAATTTTTTAGACAAGATTTATTTTTTGAAGGTGTAACAAAATCAATTTCAATCCTATCCATTTCTTCAGCTATACTAATAATTTTCTGTAAAAAAAATTTGCAAATGTTAGAGAAAATGTAAATAAGGCAAAAAACTTGGAATTTTCAAAAATAAATATATTGGATAAAAATGTTTTGAGAGAACATACCCTTGAATTCTATGAAGGTGCAGTGTAAATTTTCAGAGACTCGAGGTGCTATTTATACACATACTCAAACATAAAGCAAAACTGCAAAATTGAATTGGTGTCATTGTTTGTTGCCAGCAAAAATTGTCCGGATATAAATCATTCAATCGTTTGTTGAAATTTAAATTTTGTAATAGTTAATTTATTATACAAGCCAAATAAGAAAAATTTACATAAAGTTTCAAGAGTAAATGATTTGCAACCAAAAGCGGAAGAAGTTACATTTTGCTTTTGGTTGGTACTTGGTAGGAGTATTTGTTTGTATTCTCACAAGTGTTATTAATGTTCATGTAATTCAAAGTTTCTCTCTAAAAATATTAGTGAGTGTATTTATCTCTAGGGAAAAATGCATATTACTATCATGTGATATCGAAAACCTGCAAAAAATTACTCTATGAAATTTTTTTTTGCACCAGACTTCCTTTGTGTTTTCAAAAACCCTACAAATTACACCTATTCTCCGTTAATCATTGACACCGTTACTTTTTAATTGAATTACCTAAATTACCCCTTATATATTTATAAAAATTATATTTTTATTATCGGGGAAAATGCATATTACTACCCTGTGTTATCGAAACCTGCAAAAAACTACCCTGTGAATTTTTTTTTGCACCAGATTTCCTTGTGTTTTCAAGAACCTTGCAAATTATACCCATTCTCCGTTAATCATTGACACCGTTAATTTTTTAATTGAATTGCCTAAATTACCCCTTATATATTAATAAAAAATTATATTTTTACAATTACAAAAACTCTCGCTAATTTTTCTCTCTCGCTTCTCATATGGAACAAATAAAGAAAAGAAGAGATATTACGTGCGAAGCTTAAAAGATACAAAATTATGGGTATAGTACAAAAGTATAAGGGAGTTTGAACAATCGTTTAAAAGTACAAGAATTTTTTGCGCAAACATTAAAAAATATGAGTTACTTTTTTTACAAACATTAAGAAAAACATAGAAGTTTTTTGCAAACATTTCAAAGCATAAGGAAGTTTGACGCAAACTTCCAAAAGTACAAGGAAGTTTTTTGCGAACGGTGGAAAACACAAGGAACTTTCACGCAAACTTTAAAAAACACAAGGAAGTTTTCTGCAAACTTTAAAAAACACAAGGAGGTTTTATGCAAACTTTAAAAAACACAAGGAAGTTTAATACAAACTTTAAAAAACACAAGGAAGTTTTCTGCAAAGATTCAAATGTACAAGGGTATTCTTGTCATTTTGAATGAAAAATTACGTCAGAAACAAAAAAATCGCATTTTTGGCGCGTAGAATACACGCACGTCAAAAAATTGCCGGAGGGAGACGGAATGGGTGTAATTCGCAGGGTTTTTGAAAACACAAGGAAGTCTGGTGCAAAAAAAAAATCACAGGGTAGTTTTTTGCAAGTTTTCGATATCACAGGGTAGTAATATGTCCCCAAAAATATTAGTGAGTGTAATAAAGGATGACAATAAAATTATAGGCTGTAAATTTGAGATACAATTAATGGATTATTAATGCATCTTAAAATTGGTTCAATTTAATTATCAAAGGTCAATTATATATTGGGGTGAGTTTGGCCTAGCGATTTGAAAAGCAATTATAGAATAATTAATTTTACTAAAATTGATTTTGGTAATAATTGATTATGATAATAATTAATTATAGAATAATTACTTTTGTATAATAGATTTTCACTACAAGAAAAACCGGATTTTCCGACGAATTTTAGCAAAAATCCGTCGGAAAATGAATTTTCCGACAGATTTTGGCCATCGGAAAATCCGTCGGAAAAAGTGGCGTGGGAAATTTTCCGACGGATTTCCGATGGAAGTTTTCCGACGACCAAATCCATGGGAAAATCCGTCGGAAACTGGAAAACTTCCGACGGACAAAGATGTCGGAAAAACCGTCGGATATTTCCGACGGGAAACTAGGTTGTCGGAAATTTCAGTTTGTTTTTTTCCGACGGATTTTATCCGTCGGAAAACATAAAAAAATTAGCTTTAATTTTTATTTTTCCGACGGGATCAAATCCGTCGGAAAAAAATAAATAAATATTTTTAATTTTCCGACGGATTTAATTCCGTCGGAAATGGGAAAAAAATTTAAAAAAAAAATTATTTTTTCTTATTATCCCCCAATAAAAACAGGTATATTGTATAAATAATCAAAACTCATAAATTAAACAATTCATAATTATAAAATTAAATAACGAACAATATATTCAACATATTCTCCTAGACTAGTAAATATCTCATCCACTCGGAATTTATAACACCAACTTGAGGAACTGGGAGCTCAATCTCATCACTTTCCCCCTTAGGACTGTTATAACTGCATAAAGAAATAAAAAATATGACAATTGATTCCGTAAGTTTGATCAGATGAAAGTAAAATACAATACATGAATTAGGAAATTAAGGATAAAAATGATTAGCTTTATAATCTCTTGAGCCATAATAGCCATAGTGGAGCATTCAACCTGAATATGAAGGCACCATAATCATAAATCCAAATTTAAGAGCGAAATGATGCAGCAACATTTTTAGCAAATATTCACATTATGTTGTTAGCAACCATTGGAAAAAAAAAAGCAATAGGGCCATTCTATGTGTACATTTTTAATGCAACTTAATTATGATATAGTACTACTAAGTGTATTGCTATTCCAGTAAGATTATTGACAAATGACAAGTAAATAAATCAAAGAAACAAAGTTCATTGCAGATTAAGCAAACAACTTTTTTTGCACTTTTGACCCCAAAAGAGTTCATGAGATCAAAACTGCAAAAAAAGAACTAAGTTTTAATCAAAGATCACATTTATAAACAATTTTACAATGATTTTGAAGTCAGAAGCAACATTTCAAGTATGAACTCCACAAGATAAACAAAAGTGCCAAGGATTAAAACGAAAAAATTATAATCTAATTCAAATTTGAATGAATATGGTACCATATAGTCTCAATATGCTTGACCCAGCTTAAAATGCTCCAACAGGTCTTCGATTTCAGCCAAATTTATTTGATCCTACACCAATATCAATAAGCACTATCAGGAAGAAGTCCATAAGTTGTTTTTGATTTATGAGCACAAGAAGATGTGGAGAATCTCACCACATAATACTTTCTTAGATCGGGTCTAGTCAAGAATTGTCCATGCTTTGCAAATAGGAAAGACATTAAATAAAAGCCAAAAATAGTTCTTGCAAATTGAGCAGTTTGTTGTGAACAAATGAGAGAAAGGGATTAGCATTAATTTAATCAATCTCAAAATTTAAGTCTAAAACAATGCAATTGAGCAAGTAAGACTCTTCTGGTCGGAAGCAGATATAAAAAAAATGCGCTGGGCAAAAATAGTACCATAATATGTGAAGCACTTGATCCAGACCTCAATCCAACTTCGTAGGATGAAAAATGAGCCCATTCACTTACATTGAACATCAACCTGCAGAAAGAATATTGATCATTAAATATCACACAGAACAGAAAGCTATCCACCCTCGTGGATGTAGATGTAATATACGGTTAATAGAATAGTGCATGTCCAATTTCAATTAAAAATAGCATTACCCCATACTTATTTAAGAGCAACTACATTAATTATATAGGAATGGCAGACATATGAGAATCAGGTATTCTGGCATTATTTCCAGCTCATTTCTTTACAGAGATATTCCTATTCCTTTTCCTTTTAACAATCTTTTCCTTTTCCTTTTTTTTATAAGAGAGTTCAATGAATTCAATCTCATATAATTCCTTAAATAGTTTGAGTAAAAAAAACTAAAGCAAGACATCGATGAATACTATCTCATATAATTCCTTTATGTTTCATTCTATCTCACATGAGTACAACAATTTCTCCTAAGCTTAATCTCCCTAGGTCAACTATGCAATTCTATTACCCTTTTAAGTAGAGTCATTTTCAACATACAATGCCTCTACGGAACTTAGCTACATTTGGTGACGAAAAATGGGGAGATATAAGTTGCATAACAAAAAATAGTTTGCAACAAAAATTTATACAAAAGCATTACATTCTACATTTTAAAGTTTAAAGACCTTGATTCGAATCCATTCAACAAAAGTAACCCACCCACTTAGAGAAATCCAGTGAAATCCACTACTCCAAAACTTTAAAAATGTTTCAAATAAAGAAGTAATGACATAAAATCCAATTAAAATTCTAATGATTGAACCCAACACTTTAAGAAAAAAATTCCTGAGCCAATAATCAACATACCAGAGGCTAAATATGTAATATAGCCATAACCTAAACATACTAACTCAAATCAAGCAAAAGAACTAATAAATCAACCACAAAATAATAATAATAAGAGTAAATATTTAAAGAAAAATTTCCTGTGAGAGAATGTTTACGGACAGGAGCTGGCCGTGTTGGGCGAGGAGGAGCAGGAGCAGGAGCGATCTGGGCTGGGCGGGTCGAACTAGTGCAGGAAAAGCAGGAGCGGGATGGGCTGGGTGGCGCGAGTTCGGGCACGAGCAGGGGTGGGTCACGCGGGTTTAGACAGCTGGGGGAGGCAGATTGCTTAGGTCGGGAAGTGGTAGGTGGATTGTGCAAGAAGATGGTGGTGAGTGGTTGTTGCGGTGGCGAGCGGCGGGTGGGACAGAGAGGAATAGCAGAGTGTGGGAGAGAGAGAAGAGCGGCGGGTTTGAGGGAGTGAGGAAGAAGTGAAATTTAGGGCTTTATGCCCTAAGTCAGTTGTTTTAAAAAGATCATTTTTTCATTCTTTTTAATGTAAATTTTTTATCTTAAGGTTATTTATAACTTCTATTTGTTAACATTTTTAAAATTAAATAATTAAATTATTGAAAAAATTATGAAATTAAAAGAGTTAAATCAATCTAAATGGAATCAATATGGTGGAAGATGTGTTAATAGAGGTCATCGGAAATTAAATTGATATTTGGTTCATAATTAGTTAATTAGATCATAATTCAAAATTATTTACTATTTTTGTACATTGGTTCGAAATTAATTAAATATTCGTTAATTCAAAATTGTTGAACATATAGTTACTTACATTGATATTATTTGCAATCAGATCGATCGATTCTCGATTTGCAAAGTTAATTGCCATATAGTCGACATTGTTGATCTTATGATTATGTATATTGAGGTTATTCGAAATCAAATCGATAATTGGATATAAATTAATTAGTAACTAATTCAAATTGTTGAACTTATGTTTATATATATTGAGGTTATTCGCAATCAGATCGATCGATTCTCGATTTGTAAAGCTAATTGACCAATTGTTAACCTTAATAGGGTTATGTACTATGAGTTTATTCGAAATCAAATCGATAATTGGCTCGAAATTAATTAATTAGTTTCTAGTTCAAACTTGTTGACTATATGGTTATTTACATTAAGGTTATCGATCCACAATCAGATCGATCGATTATCAATTTGTAACGTTAATTGACAAAAGTCAACATTATTGACTTTATGGTTATTTACATTAAGGTTATTCGAAATCAAATCGATATGTGACTCGGAATTACTTAATTAGTCACTAAACCCAAATTATTGACTATATTGTTATGTACATTGAGACTATTCACAGTCAGATCGATCGATTCTCGATTTGCAACGTTAATTGACCAAATCGTTGACCATAGTGTTATATTGTACATTTGAGGTTATTCGAAATCAAATCGATACTAGCTTGGCTCGGAATTATTAATTTGTCACTAATTCAAAATTGTTGATTATATAACTGGTTATGTCATTGAGATTATTCAAAATCAAATCGATCGACTCTCAACTTGTAAAATTAGTTGACAATAACCAACATTGTTGACATTAGGGTTATGTAATTGAAGTTATTTATAATAAAATCGATATTAGTTTGGCTCGAAATTAATTAGTCACTAATTTAAAATTGTTAAGCATATGATTATGTAAATACGAGTTAAATCGACCCGAAAAGATTTGAATTAATCAAATTATTGCAAAAATTGTGCAAATTAGAAAAAGAAATATAATGAAAAACAAGTTAAATCAATAAATATTAATTTAACTTGATACAATTAGTGAAACGAGTTAAATTAAATATCTATTTTTTATTTTTTTAAATAACAAATTTTTTTATTTTTTTGTTATTTTCCGACGGAAATAATCCGTCGGAAAATAATAAATACAATTGTAATTTCCGACGGATATAAATCCGTCGGAAAGTTCATAAAAAATAAAATAAAAAGTTTTAACTTATTTCCGACGGAAATAATCCGTCGTAAATCAATTTAAAACATTTATTTTTATTTTTTTTATAAATTTTCCGACGGATTTCTATCCATCGGAAATTACAATTGTATTTATTATTTTATTAATTATTTTCCGACGGATTATTTCCGTTGGAATGTTTTTTTTTTTAAATTTTCAATTAGCTTTTAATGTATTTTCCGACGTAAATTTAATTCTATCGGAAAATCCGTCGGAAATTTCCCACGGATTTGGTTCATCGGAAAATCCGTCGGAAATTTCCCGCGGAAATATTTTCATCGGAATTCCGTCGGAAAATTCCGACGGATTTATGTCCGTCGGAAAAATTCCGTCGGAAAATCTTGTTTTTTTTGTAGTGTTTGTAAAAGTAACACTTTAGTTGCTTCTAAAATAAGTTGATTTTTTGCTTCTGAGGATCCCAAAGTGATTATGATCTTGGGGGCCAAACACCATGAAAATCACGATTGAACAGAAGTAATTTTTATAATCGGGGCCAAACACTTCAAAAATCACAATAGAGATGTAAAAGTGATTTTAAGAGCTCCAATCACAATAGAATAGTAATGCAAGTTGTATTCTTTAATTTTTCCATATATTAATAGTTCATCTTTTGAGTTACAATGGTAACAAGTTTTATGCAATTTTTTGTTTTGTTAGTGATGCTTTTATTTGATCATATTGTGTAATTGGATTAAATCAAAAACTTTGGGCGGAACAATCAGCATTTTGCACATTAGAAATACACTTTTTTTACACTTTATTTAGAATTGAATTTTTGCACTTTTTATTTTATAATAGCATATTCATTAACAAAGTGCACCTTACTAGGGTGCAAAACGTCCTCCAGAATGGAGTAAAAAGAAATTAATAAATTTTTTTCACTTTAAATATTTAATTAGATGATAAGTAATTTTCACGTGAAACCTCATATTAATATTTTCAACAAAATAAGATAAACAGACAATTATAGTTATGGCCTTTAGTGTTATACCCATCGACCGAACTTATGTGTCAACGTACACTGATTTACATTCAGAATGTGATCTAAAGTATTTTTTGATATTTATCCCAAAAAAATATTCTAAAGCATATTTAATTTATATTCGTGTGGTCTATGATCGAATAATCAAAGTTATTCATAAATGAAAAAAGTTATTTTGCTTGAGATTATAATTACATTTACACAAATGACAGAAAATTATTCATCTCATAAACCATTACAAGAAAAGTTCAAGTAATGGAGCTTCAAAATCGAAGGTTATTAATTTAAACTGTTGTCTTTAAAACAGACGTTGTTAGTAGTGTAGAGCCTTAAAATATTGAAATAAAAAAAAAATAAAGAAAAGCAGGGGTCATTAATTCAAATTGTACCCCTTAATTTTGTCCTAATGCAAATGATTCAACACATCAGATTTGGTAATTATGTCATTTAGTGAGTCAAACATTTTTAGAGTAAATGTTTCTCAACAACCGGTAGGAGAAAAGCAAAATTAATTTCTCTGTTTGGCATGAGTAAAATTTTGGGGCATGTTTGTTCGGTGTTCCCAAAAAAAAATTGTTTGGGAAATGTCAGACAATCATGTTTTCTATTTTCTAAAATAAATTTTTCATCTCTCAAACTTCTCAAATTAGGCGGGGCTTTCAACCACTTAATAAAAGTAATTCTTGGCTTCTGGGATTAAAAAAACAATTTAAATATGTTTGCGAAACAAACTTATAATTATGCTTCTCTAAAAACAAGTTGAAAGTACACCAAAAGTGAAGTAGCCCGTGACGTGCTTCTGGCTTGTGATACCATTTTGGTAATTATTTAAAAGCTGATTCTGACCTTTTTACCCATAATTATTATGGTCCGACATATTTCAACAACACGAAGGGTGAGTTTGGCCCAGCAGATGTAGCTCTTAAAAGCACTTATAGATTTCTATTTTGATTTTTGAAGTGTTTGGCTCTGATTATTAAAATTATTTCTGCTCAATCGTGATTTTCATGGTGTTTGACCCCCATGATCATAATCACTTTTGGGATCTCGAGAACTAAAAAATAACTTATTTTAGAAGTTACTAAAGTGTTACTTTTGCAAAAGCTATTATACAAAAGCAATTATTATATAATTAATTTTTATTATAATCAATTATTACCAAAATCAATTTTATTAAAATAATTCTCCTATAATTGATTTTCGAATCGCTAGGCCAAACTCACCCGAAATAAAAAGAAACAAAGAAAGGGGCAATACAGACATTAGATGTACAAAAGACAGAAAAAGCCCATTTGACAGTTTACTTAGAGCATCACCAGTGGTGTACCCATATGGGAGCCCAAATTAGTTTAGGTCCAAAACTTGCAAAAAGTACCTTACAGTGGAGGACCTAAAGGGAAGTGCAAAATGCACCCAGAACCCATTTACTTCCAATTGAACCCAAATTTGAGCCCTCAAAATTGCTGAACCCATTTTCAACATCCAATCATAAATTGACATGTATACGATGTGGGAAAGAAATCTGATAAGAAATTTCAACAAAAAAAATTTATATGAAATCTCAGTATCTAATCATAAATTGACACGCAGATAAAAATATTATCACAAAACTTTTCATAATATAATATCAAATTTCGATTCAAATGGATAAAAAAGCATATCAAAGATAGAATAATGATTACATAAAATATAAATCCGCACTTGAAAAAAATAATGAAGACACCATCAATGAGTTTATTGTCTACAATTAATAATTATTAAAAAAATTACAAATATTTTGAATTTTATTTATTTTTTCTTTAGTCCAAAATTACTTTTGATTGTATTTTTAAAAATGGGTTCACACTTTTGATGTCTATTGCTGCAGAAAAAAACTTTTTCAGAGAGTGCAAAACACTGTAGCAGGGTGCATATGAAGAATTTGAGTCCAATATTTTGGTAGACCACTGGTGATGCTCTTAGCAAACACTATTTTTTTTTTTTTTTTTTGCTTTTACTCACTCTAGTTTCCTATTCTATTTTTTCATAGATTCTTCAAGTTAAATAAAAGTATAATCAATTGAAAACACCACCTTACTTTCTCAAACACCAAACAAATAGAAACTCTGATTTGACATAGAGTAACATATCTCTTATACAATTTATTTCACATAACAAACATGATTTGACATAAAGTCTTATACATTTTATACCTACAACCTAACTCTTCCAAAAAAATCTACATCTACTTTATTTTTCAAACTACTCTCTCATAACTCAAACAAAAAATATTACGCAAATCGAGATTATTTATCAAATTTTTACTACTTTCACAAACACCAAACAAACAAACCCTTCGTATCTAATCCCTTCTTGAAAGATATAAAATTGTAGTGTAAAATTGATTAATTAATATCAAGTTTTATTGAAACTTACCTCTATGAAGATTATGACATTAGTTAAGAAAGTTGAGTTAAATAGGTAAATGCACCCCAAAAATGTCGTGTAACATAAAAATTGGAGAAGGTCAATTATGAGTAATAGCATGATCGTGCAATCATTTTTTCATGCTCAAATTTTTACAAAGAAAATTCATAAAATGTGTCCAAACAAGTATTACAAATTTTTCATAATTTTTTACACACATAAATTAGGTTTTAACTAAAAAAAATTTAAAGCCCATTATCTTGGACAAACGCGTGCGTCCAGGAGCTGCTAGGCAACTCCTCCCGGATGTCTGTCTCTCCATTCGGGGGAGTTTCGTCTCCGGTCGTCGGGGTATTGTTGCTTGACTCATCGGCGTGGCTGGAGATAGCCTTATAGAATAGAATTGGTAGTTAACATAAGTAATGACATCAATTTTATAATAAAATATAACTGTCACATCACCAATTAATGACAATATCACAAGTAAAAATCGATATAAAATTTTGATACCACAAATGTAATTCAATCTAAAAATATATTTGGGTTGCAAATCTTAGCGACATGAAATAATGGATCGCTATAAAATGATATTTAATTATTTGAGGTGTAAATGGGAACATATACTAAAGACTTCACATGATATCAATTAACGTTTTTCGTGAAATCAACTCACAGAATTAAAATATTAATACGAAAGAGTACTGTTGGGGCCGGCACATGAACCGCACGCACGGCAGACAGGTCCATTTGAGTGCGATTAGTATTAGTTAGCATGAGCTAATTGAGTACACATTAGGCTCCATTTTGTTGTAATCTTCTAGAATGTCAGACAACAATGAATTAAAATTTCTTTTTTTAATGTATGTTTCAGTCAGTTAAATGTTAGAAATATTTTGATAATTTTTTATAAACGTTTGTAAATTTTAGAAAATTTATAAAAAAAATTGCTAAATTTTTAATAAGTAAGAGATCAGCCACAAGACAAACAAATAGTTTTGAAAATTAGAACTTATTTTTGTTTTCATTTATCCAAAAATGGAAACGATCATTTTTTGTATCCATGCTCCCATTATGAGATAAAAACAAATGTATAACTTCAATATATTTCTACCGCTAAAAAATATTGGATCTCTACCAATCAAATTATATCCGACTATATTTTAATTGTATTTCTCCTCAACATAATTGGTCCAAAGTTATACCTTATGAGAAGAGCAATAGATTATTTTGGGCCTAGCTGGTCCTTGACCCATGGACGTGAGTTTGGGTCAAGTTGGCACATATATAACACATGGACACACCAGGTGTGGGTTTGGGCCTGCTAAATTTATTTTCTTATATGGACCATTAACTGGTCTTATTTTATCCAATGGTTCAATGCTAAATTGACGCATAAAATGGAAGTGGTGCTTGAGTGGTCTTCCAAGTGGTTAAGTTTGTAGAAAATTGATTATTTTTTTATGTTAAAATTCAAAGAATTATAAAAAATGTTTAAACATGCTTGATATTAGTTGAATGAAATGTATTGTTTAAAAACATTTTCTATAAATTATGACAATTTTTCAGAGTGGAGATCTTATTAAAAAAAATTAAAATAAATGTCGAGTCTGATTAAAATACAATGAATTCCAGAATTCCAGAACCCCAATCAAAATTTGTGTTCGAGTCCAACAATAAATGGAGTCCAATTCGAGAATGTTCCGAGAGGCCCGAATTCAACTTGCCATTATATTGGCCACAAATTTGGGCTTTGACAAAATGCATTCTCACATTGGTTGGCGCAAGTTTCAAAAACCCAACATTTAAGATTATGAAGATATTTTATTCTAATTAATGTACTCTCTCCCTCCTTCCCAAAGTTTTTGTTTCCTTTAGGTTTGACATGGAATTTTAGACAATTTGTTAAAAAAATAAACTTTTGTTATTCTTTAAGAAAGAAAGAAAATTATATTTTGGGACATCCAAAAAAGAAATAAGACAAAAACAATGGGACGGATGGAGTAGTTTTTGTATTGTACATGCCTATAGCCAGTGGCGGCCTGGAATTTTTTTTTTTTTTTATATATGTGTTGTTATTTTTTTTTTAACAAAAAAATTCATATATTTGTCCAATAGCCCAAATATAATTTTAAGTCTAATTAGTATACCCACTTTAACAAAAAATTTAATATATTAACCCAATAGCCCTTATATGGCCTGACTATTTGATTGGGTTATGATGGTGGTCAATATTTTTGGAGGATCTCCTAAACGTCGATATTCTTCTTGACAAGCAATTCGAAAAAGTAGTCGAGGCTTTATCAAATAATGAAATTGAAAGTGGTAAAGGTCTCAACCAAGAGAGAACTATCATTCGTGCGAGTGACACACGTTGGGGATCACATTATGGTACTTTGATGAGTGTAATTCATATGTTCTCTTCCGTGATTGACATTCTTGGTTTCATAGTTGAGGAGTGCACCGATAAGAATGGAGAAGCAAGCAATCTATTGATAATATTGCAATCATTTTCCTTTGTCTTCAATTTATATTTGATGACGTCGATATTAGGGATCACTAATGACATGTCTCAAGCTTTACAAAGAAAAGATCAAGATATAGTGAATGCTATGAAATTAGTCAAATTAGCTAAAGATCGTCTTCAAGAGACAAGAGATGATGGATGGGAAACTTTGTTGGAGGATGTTACTTATTTTTGTTCTATACATAAAATTGAAGTTCCTTCAATGAGTAATGTTTATGTTCCATATGGGAGGCCAAAGCGTAGGATTGAACAAGTGACTATCGAACATCATTACAAAATTGAGAGATTCAATTCGGTGATAGATAGACAATTGCAAGAGTTGAACAACCGTTTCAATGAAGTAAACACGGAGTTGCTTCTTTGTGTTGCATGCTTAAACCCATCCAATCACTTTGAAGCTTTTGACAAATGAAAACTTGTTTGTCTTGCCGAATTTTATCCAAATGACTTTTCTTTTCTTGAGCTCTCGGCTCTTTCCAATCAACTTGAAAATTATATAAGGGATGTTCGATCAAGTGATGATTTTTCTAGTTTGAAAGGGATTTGTGATCTTGCTAAGAAGATGGTTGCAACTAAAAGACATGTCGCATTCTCGATGGTTTACAAACTTATAACATTGGCGCTTATTCTACCCATTGCAACTGCATCAGTGAAGAGAGCTTTTTCGGCTATGAAGATAGTAAAGAATCGACTTCGTAACCGAATGAGCGATCAATGGTTAAATGATAGTTTAGTTGTCTTTATAGAGAGAGAGAAATATTTAGTAGTATTTCAAATGATGCTATCATGGACCAGTTTCAAAAGATGAAAAACCGTCGTGGTCAATTATTAATGTAAATATGTAAATATTTTGGGTTCTTATGTGAATAATATAAACTTTATGTTTAACTGTTTGACTTTTTTTTTTGGTATAAGTTTAGCCCCCTGACCCAAATTCCTGGATCCGCCCCTGCCTATAGCCCTATGCTAATATGGCAACAACGTCGTCATGGTCGAAGCTATTGTTCTATAACTAATCCTAATAGTGGAATTTTTTGGATACTTGACCTGCAGGAAATAAAATAATACTATAACTAAAGTAATAATTAATGAAATATTGATCAAGAGATAAGGTTGCATGAGCATTTACCGGTCTAATTATCATGCTTTATTATATATATGAATTCAATTTCGAGTGTACTGTTTTGACAGGTGTTTTCCATCATGAAATTCCAATATAAAATAAGAAACTAGCTAGAGTAATTAAATATCTTTCTCTACATAAAGCATACCATTTATGTGCCTGAAAATATGGCAATCAAATCCTCACGGTTCACTTGATTTGGGCCTTCTCACTGGCCTATTGGAACGAAAAAGTAAAAGGAACAATCAATAATGGATAACATGCATAACTTAATGAAAACAAAATTACGAAAAAAAAATAAATGGAAAAGCGAAGGTAGTACTAACACATACACCGAGATAAAATATATAGAAACAAAAGATTTCACAAAATTAAAATGAAACATAACAACGATTATGACACACAAGAAGCTCACACCCGTGAGAAAAAGAAAAAAACACTCAATAGTTTCTCTGTAGACTGTCTTTCAATTTATAAGAGAGTAGGATAGGGGAGAAATAAAAAAAAAAGGGTTAACGCGTGAGAGGAATTTGCAGGAAAAGGAAAGTCGAAATTCGAAGTGGGCCCCACATGAGAGTACGATCGCGATCAATACCGCCTAAATAAAAAGACAAAAGAAATTACTTCAGCGTGTGAATGGAAAAAAAATACCCCATACGACATCGTTTTAGTAGAAAAACGTTTAAAAGAAATGAAAATAAATTGGAGTGTACTGCTCATACTAACGGTACACTCTTATATAGAATAATAAAATAATAAAATACTTAGATATATTCAATTATTACGAATTTTTGGATTTCTTTTATCATTGATACATGAGTATTATAACTTTATAAGTATATTCACGCCACATTCTACATGAACTTATAACATAACATTAAGGTACGTAAAACCGATACTATTTTTTCATTAAATCAAGAAAAATAGATATTGATAGAATATTGACAATCATTTCTCAAAAGAGAAAATTGTGCTTTTGTTATCAAACTTTATATCGATTCTCATTTGTGGTATCATAAAAATTCAGGCCGACACATTTGATACCACCGTTAAAAATCAAAGTTATATGGGTGATGTGGGCACGTGGCAATTAAGTCAATTTGAATTATTGCAAAACTAATGTTATTACTTATGCTGACTGAAAATTCTACACTATAACATTTCAGGCTAGCAAAATTACCACACTTCTTCAAATTTACTGACAATTTTAGTCAATATTATTGCCCAATTTTAAAAATTGACTCAAAAATTTAAAGATTTTAATTAGTATATTTTATAAAATAATAAAGTTATACTTCCTCCGTCCCACTTTTTTTGCTCATATTTCTATTTTGGGACGTCCCAAAATATGACTCTCTTTCTCTCTCAAAAAATTTCAAAACTTTACTTTTTTAACAAATTGTCTAAAATTCTGTGTCAAAATTAAAGGGATAAAAATATTTGGGACGGAGGGAGTATATTATTAAAATAATTATAATTTATATAAAAATAAAAATAAAAAACTAAACCCCAACCACCTGCCTCAAGTCCCAGCCCGTCGTGGTGGTTTATGGGGGTTGGTGGGTTTAGTTTATTTTTTAAAATTATAATAATTTATTAATAATATATAATTTAATCATTTTAATAAATATTAAATCATACACAAAAAATTGATATTAAAAATTCAATTCTCTCCTTTTCAAAAGATTGCTATGGACCGACCCTGCTACCTTGCTAGTGAAGATTCCTCCTTACAGCATACGCTACATTTATGAACACTGGCGGAGCTACGTTGTGAGTTGTGGGGTGCACTGATCCCCTAAACTTTTCAATTTGTTTAAAAATGAGTAGAGTGTTATGTTTAGTTTTAATTTTTGTATTTAAATGTTAGTGCAAATTTGATTTAGCTTCAAAATGACCCTACTAATTAGAGTTCTATACTGCAAATTAATGGGGTTCATACTTCAATTAGAGTGACATATTAAAGTTGTATTTTCATTTATTTATAAAATATTAAGAAATTAGATATTGGATAAAATTATTATATCATTGTATGTTTAATAAAATCTAACAAAGTCACCACAAATTTGGCTTCAACTCAAATACCAATCTTATTTTTTTACAATATGTTGAATCGTAATAAAATACAAATCACAAAATTTAAGATTGGGTGATACTTTTCCAATACTAGGAATCAATTTAATTTCATATCAAACTCTCTCTCCCAAAAAAATTGTGCAGAAAACATTCCGTCTACTTAAATTATATTTGATTTGAATTAATTTTGATTGACTTTTCGATGTCGTGGTTATTATTATTTTTTTTTATTTCTAATTGATATTAAATTTTATTGTAATCTATAATTTTATAATGACCCCGATGAAAATATTTTCTGGCTCTATCACCGTTGATGAAATAAATGTACTTTCTAGACTCAGAAGTCCATTTATCATAAATTTTAGGTTGAATGCAGTCACTTTAAATGCCAAAAAATGAAAATGTAACAATAAATGAAGCAACAATTTCTGTATATACCATCACAATCTGTTCAAATCTTTTGCATTTATTAATTGTTCCTCGACGACAGATCAAACCAATTGACTGGGACTGCAAACTAATTGTTGTAGTACGTAGGTAGTTAGGGTTGTAAACGAGTCGAGTAATATCGAACGGCACATTGTTCAAACTTGGTTTGAATTATATCGAACTTGAAATTTTGTGTTTGAGCTTGATTTGATTTCTTAACGAACCGGGCTCAGACGAGCTTTTATCGAACTAGATCGAGCCGAGTATCGAATAGCTTAGTATTTTACACATGTTTTTTCAATTTTTAGCTTATCGAGTCGAGCTTCAAAAGATATCAAACGAGAAATCTTGTTCAAGCTTGTTTGATTTGTTTGACGAACTGAATTCAAACAAACTTTTATCGAACAAGCTCGATCCGAGTATTGAATAACTTAATTTAATTTTCAGCCCTTTACATATTAATTACTACTTCAAAGTAGGGCTGTCAATGGGTCGGACTCGGACCGGATCAGGGCAGATCCGGATCCGAGTCCGATTTCCATTTTTTCTATCCGGATCCGAATCCGCTCGGATCTGGAATATTAGTAACCGGATCCGAATCCGGCAGATATTCCGGATCCGGATAAATTATCCGGATCCATTTAGCAAGCTATTTTTTTTTTCCGTTTTCCTCCAAATCACTTGCAGATTCCACCATCATGAATTAAATATGTAAAATTTTACTTACTTCATCGAAACTATTGCCTAAAAATTGTAGAAGATGGAATATGATGGACAAATATAAACGATAAAAATTAGAACAAAAGAATAAACAAAAATATAAGTAAAAAAGATATAAACTGGGATAAAGAAGAAGAAAACTCAATATTGAGAAATAGAAGAGAAGATAAAAATTGAAGGATGAATGGTTATGGTTTGATTTTTCTTATTAAATAGTATAAATTAATATGTTGTAGACACAATTAGTTTTCTGGTCAGTCCACCAACATTTCTAATGCATTTCTTTTTAAAATTATTTTTAATATAGTAAAAGATTTTAGTGGAACATAGATAGTTTTATTTTTATTTTTATTTAAATACATAATATATAAACAACATATAGTAATATATATCGGATACGGATATGTAACGGATCGGATCAACCTAGATCCATATTCGCTCCATATAATTCGGATTACGGATCTTCTTAATCGAATCAGGTCCATCGGATCACTAATCGGACAATTATCCTAATAAATCGGATCGGATTCGGATCGGATCCGGATTGATATCCGCCCCGTTGACAGCCCTACTTCAAAGTATATATGTAAGTGATTTGGACAGGTCCATATTATATGTATATATATAACCGACCATTTAGACCCTGAATATATATATTTACTACATTATCATATATTCTCAAACTTTGAATTACATTACAATTTACAAGTTAGTGCTTATTAAATTTTAAGCCAAATTAAGATAAAATCTAGTTCTGATTACTTATGGAACAGAAAAATAGAATTAGCAGATTGCATAGCAATGTTAAGGCCCTGTTTGGAAGGTTGAAAACAAATGTGGTGGAAACGGCAAAGATGGGGAAGAAAATTGGAAAAGAAGATCCGCGCAAGGTTATACATTCCATGAAAGCTGGATTGGCTCTTACATTAGTTTCTTTGTTCTACTACTTGAGGCCACTCTATAATGGCTTCGGACAATCAGGAATGTGGGCTATTTTAACCGTTGTGTACGTGTTTGAATTCACAGTTGGTATGTTTTTAACGGAAAAATCTATTTTAATCTTTAACAATTTCGTGTACTTATAAACATGGATCAAAATTTCCATCTTCTCCTTCGAAAACATCGAAAAGTTTCCGTTTTTGAATCAAGCGAAACGAAAATAAGATGTAATTCCGAAACTATTTGTTTCTCTTAAACTCTGTTATTTATTTAAATTTAGTAACTTTTATTACAATTTTTCCTTAGTGTTTTCGAAACATTTCCGAAAAATGTCGAAAAGTTTCCAATATTTAACTGACCGAAACATACACTTGAAACGAAATTTTGATCCATGCTTATAAAATTCCACTTTTAAACTCAATGTTTCTAAAAGTGCAAAACAGATACAACCATATGGCAACAAAAATGCTAAATATATAATGTGTGTCAAAGTGCAAAATCTTATAATGAACTTTTTTTTTCCCGAAAAATGTTATAATGAATCAAGATAAAAAAAAATGTAGTTTTGTGAAGTGTGCAACAAAAATTACAATTCTATAAAAACGAGATCAGAAGTGATAAGGGTTCAATTCAATGGGATTAAAATTACACGTTTGCCCATTTTTTAAATATTTTAAAAATTCCACTGTAATCGGATGAATTATCTATTACACTTTCTTATTACATACATTTGTTGACAAACGTCATAATTTGAAATATGTAAGAAACCTCAAATATATTTGCTGATGAATAAATACATACGTGTGACAATAATAATGGATAAAAAAATATATTACCTTCTATAATATTTTGTATTTATAAATAGGGTAATTTACGAATGCCCCCTCAGGTAAGGTCTAATTACAAAAATCCCCCTCACGTATTAGGTATTACAAAAATTTCCCTCAGGTTTATCACCTTCTTACAATTAACCTCTTGTCCCTAAAATGTTCCAATTTTGCCCTTGAAAGTTATTAGTAATGTTTATAATATGTTATAAATTTTAAAAATTGGATGTTAGTTGTTATATCTTGTAAATATAAAAAAAATAATCATCTATTTACCACCAAAATAATTGATATAATTTATAATTTTCCATAAATTTCAATAAATATTTCAATTTATAGTACAATATAAACTTTAATAAATTAAAATATCTTATTTATAATACAGTATAATTTATTAAATTTACTAATTTATAAAATAAATTCATTTAACTAATGTATAAACAATTCATATTTTTAAAATATATTATTAAATTTCTATTTAATTTAATATTTTACAATTTAAATTGCTAATAAATATATAAATACCTTTTTTTTGCAATATTTATTAAAACTTACAGGAAATTATAAATTTTATCAATTATTCTGGTGGTAAATATATAATTATCTATTTTTTAATTTATAAGATATAATAATTAGATCCCAAGTTTTAACATTTATAAGATACTAAAAACAATACAAATAACACTCAAGGGCAAAATAGGAATATTTTAGGGACATGGGGTTAATTGTAAGAAAGTGACAAACCTCAGGGGGATTTTTGTAATTAGGCCTTACGTAAGGGGGTATTCGTAATTTACCCTTATAAATAAATTTAACCTTAATTTTTTTACCTTATTATTAATTTGTTTTGAAGGTGGGACCCTTTCAAAAAGCTTAAACAGAGGTGCTGCAACAGTGGTAGCCGGTGCGTTAGGGCTTGGAGCCGAGTCTTTAGCCGGTCTATGCGGAAAGATAGGAGAGCCGATTGTTCTTGGGCTTTTGGTATTCCTTATAGGTAAAATAATTTAATGGAATTGCGTTTTCCGGACTTTTATGTACTTTAGTTTAGACATTAGATATCAAACCTTTCAAAGATACATATTTAAAATCAAAATTAAATAACTTTTTGCACATTTCCTTTCTACGTCAATTTTTTAGGGCCAAACTTTGTGTTATTCATATTGCTGGAATGCTCTTGACGAGGGTTTTCTAATAGTACAAGTTTCAGTTCATGCAACGCAAAAAATTAACAAAGTTTCAAGACATTGATAAACATTAAATCATATATCATGATCTACAAGAAATCATGCCATAGTAATTTTCAATCACGATATAGGGCACATAAGCATGTTATGGTAAAAAATTTTGAGCATACGAAAAATCGTCATTAAAGCTAAAGAAAATGTGAAAATAAAACCTCTTCAATTTTTGTATTGATCGTAGCTTTTTTTGAAGATTTGGTACCAATATATCTAAAGTAGGTAAAAGTTTGATATGAAAATATAATTTCCTAAAAAAGAATAAGTAAATAAATTTTATTAAGTTGCAAAGAATTTAGTAATTAAAGTGTTTGTAATTAAATTAAATGATGCAGCAATGGCATCTACATTCACTCGCTTTTTCCCAAATGTGAAGAGAAGGTATGATTATGGAGTGCTGATATTCATAGTCACTTTCAGTTTGGTGGCTGTTTCGGGTTTCCGGGTCACCCAAATCATACAGCTGGCCCATCAAAGGGTCACCACCATTCTAATTGGCGGTGTAGCTTGTATTATGATATCCGTATTCATTTGCCCGGTTTGGGCGGGTCAGGATTTGCATAATTTGCTTGCAGCAAATATCGAAAAGCTTGCCGTTTTCTTAGATGGTATGTGGTTAATTTATCTTTAAATTACAATTACCAGAGCAATAAAATCACATAATAATTAATAAAATAAATAAACGGAGGAAGTGAATACCAGCGGTTACACAAAATAATTTCTAGTAGCGTCTAGAGAATTAAATGAAGGTTTTTGATAATTTAACTTCATGTGATATGTTTAATGGACAATTTAACTCCATGTGATATGAAAATAGATAATTTACCTCTCTGTTAAATGAAATAATGAATAATTAATGTATATCTCTGTGATAAGAAATAATGAGCAATTTACCTCTTTGGTTGTGGAGGTGTTGCACACACACTTTATAATGCAACTAAGACTTCATTTTCATGTAAAAAATTATCAATTTAACCGTATCATTGACAACATATACACCTTACTTTTATCCCCGTGTGATATGCGTAAATAGACATTTTATATCTCTATGATATGCGTAAATAGACACTTTAACTCCTTCTGATATATTGCATAATGGACATTTTACACCCTTGTAAAAATATAAAAATGTAAGAATTAAGAGGGAGGCAACATGTTCTCTTATAAAAACACTGGAAGATATTTTGCTATTTTATTTATCATGTAGAGTTAAACTGCCTATTTAAAATAACATAGGGAGTTAATTTGATATTCAATCAATTAAATAATTAACAGGTTTTGGAGACGAATTTTTTTGCTTTCCTGGGGATGAAGGTACGATATTGTCCTCCAATATTGATAACAAGTCATTTCTCCTAGGCTACAAAAGTGTGCTTAATTCAAGCATGATTGAGGAATCCTTAGTAAGTAAAAATCCCCTTTTGTAAATTTGATAAAATTGTGTATTTTATCATTTTAATTAGGCACTAACGCAAACGAAATTATCTTACGTTTAATTCTGAGTTAATTAATCTCATGTCATAAAATTCCGATACTAATTAAATTTGGTCTCATTTTATTAATTTGTCACGTACATAAGTTTTAGACATTGCTACAAAACAAATCCAAAATATTACAATATTTTCATCATTATTCTATTAATTGATAGATGTAAAATTCCATAATAAATTGATCTAATAATTGTTGGTAAATGAGGGAATTGCACTTTTTATATCAAACTTTTGGTACCTTTATACATTTTATACCATACCTTTCAAAATGACATATTTGATACCAAAATTGACCAAGTTTTTTCACATTTTGTTTGGCCTCTAATTTGTGAATGAAAAATGTCACGTGCGTGACACATGCCCGTTAAGTGAAATAAGAGGTGAAAAATGCAATTATTAAAAATTGGGCAGGGGTTTTTTGCAATTTAGTCTTCTTCTTCCTCCTCCCATACAATCGCGGGCTTCCGGTGGCTTTTGGTCAAAATTGGTTGAGGGTTTTTGTTCATCTTGTCATGGGAAACCCGGGGAGGCGCATTTTTTCGCGAAAATTAGGGTTTAGGACGAAAACCTTGGGTGGAGTTCAACCGTCGTCGACAGCTACAATTAACCCATGGAAAATGATGCCCATGGTCATGGCAAACTATTGCAACAAGAATCACGAAATTTTGTTGAGAATCGAAGGAGAAATCACGATTTTAAATTTCGAAAATTTTGACCTATGAAATTCGAATATTAGAACATAAAATTTGAATTGATTACTCAACGGATTGAAAAGATCTTTATGTGTACGAGTACACTACGAGATGAACAAAAGCCCTCAATAAAATTCGACCAACAGCCACTGGAAGTCGGCCATTGTATTGGAGGAGAAAGAAGAAGGCGAAATTGCCAAAAAAACCTACCCAATTTTTAATAATTGCATTTCTCACCTCTTTTTTCACTTAACGGGCATGTGCCACGCACATGACATTTTTCATCCACAAATTAACGGCCAAACCAAATCTGAAAAAGGTTGGTCAATTTTGATATTAAATGTGTCATTTTGAAAGGTTATGAAATGTATAAAAATACCAAAAGTTTAGTATAAATAGTGCAATTCCCTCGTTGGTAAATTAATGGTAAATGTTTCAGGCAAATTTTGCATGGTGGGAACCCGGTCATGGCCATTTTACGTTCCATCATCCATGGAACCAATACTTGAAGATTGGAATTCTTGCCAAGGAATGTGCCACCCAAATCGATGTACTTGCCAGATTTTTAAACTCAAAATCTCAGGTACGTACCATCTCATTTAGGGAGAAAAAGATAAAACAAAAATGAAATAAATGTGTTCAATTCAAAGTAACGTGTTTAACCAAAGACTAAATGTGTTGGATAAAGATTAAAACCAAATTGGGCCCAAAAAAGAATTAGTTAGAATTACTTTGTTGTAAGATGAAAGTTACAGGACTAAATAGCAAAATATGACAGTTGCAGGTAGCATCAGAATTTCACAGAAAAATCCAAAAACCATGCACAACATTGAGCACGGAATCAAGCAAAGCCCTTAGAGAATTGAGCCATTCACTAAAAAACATGAGATTTCCATCTTCAGCTGTCCAAATTCACATCCGGAATTCAAAAGCCGCGGCTGATTACCTCAAAACCACGCTCGAGAACGCCTCTTTACCGCATAAACAAAATCTCCAAGAAATTATGCAATTAATTGTGATTTCATCTGTACTTACGGACATTATAAAATGCGTCGAAGAAATATCAGTATCCGTACATGAACTTTCCCGAATGGCACGTTTCCAAGAACAAAAGTTGTTTCGCCGTGGAAATGTGAACGTTGCTGATGATATTGGCGACGGCGATGATCACGCCGTGATTGATATTCACGGCGCATATCCAAAAGACACGTCAGGGAGGAATATTCTTCTTCCGCTGGAGAGAGAACAACAATTGCGCGTGTATATAGAATAGATATTCTTTTAACCTGATAGAATTAGTAGAAGTTCTTTTAATTAGAATATAGAGAACAACTATTCGGTTCGGTTCGGTTTGATTACGAAACGATTCGCTCCATTTCCAAAAAATAGAGACGTATATATAATATGAGTCTTATTTGTAATAAATTAATTTTTAAAAATTGTAGCTTGATTCAAAAACGTTGAATCAACGTTATATTAAATTCTAAATTTAATTTATTAATGCAAAACATCAATATCATAATATTTTTTACCAAAATACTAAGATACAACAAAACCACTTGTACTATTAATTAGCATATACTCACTCCATTTTTTTTATTCGTTTTGGAGGATTGTACTTGCATTATGAAATGTAATAAATAGCCTTTCTTTAAGTAAAAGTCCCAAAACACCATTTTAATCGAATAATCATAGCATTAATAAGAAGGGTAAAATTGGTAAAAAAAAATTATTCTATATTGAAATCCTAAAATAAAAAATACAATAAAAAACGAAGGGAGTAATTATCATTTGACACCAATAATATGAAATAATCACTTCTACATAAATTAGCTCAACAGAGCTTACATAACAAGCATATAGAGAATTTCAATAGAATGTGTACAATTAAGCAAAAGTTAATTTGATAGGTTAAATATATTTTAGTGTCGCACTCCAATCATTGTCCAACACATCCGAACCAATACATGATGCATAAATATTAATATTTGCCTCAACATTAATTGATCAATTAAATATGATCCAATATATTATGCATAAAGACATCTAGAACCTTTTTTTTTTAATATACATGGTTCTAGATTATGGAGTAAAATATTCTAGATAAGTATATATGAAAAGTCTCTATAGCATCAGTTTTAGCCACTAGATCAAGTTGATTTTCACCGTTTGTTTGAGAAAGTGGTTATATAAATAGGGCAAGACATTATTTGAAAATTATCCAAGTTTGTTGCATTCTTACATCTTATTTGATAAAAAAATCATCAAATATTAAAAAAAAAATGAGATACATTTACACTTCCAAAATAACTTTGTGAGGTCCCTATATAGTCAGGACCTAGGTTAATGCCTAAATTGACTAGTTATAGAGTAGGCCCTGAAAGCAATTTATGAGTGTTTGCAATAGTAATGTTGAATTTAACTTACTGCAAATTCAATGACATATTTGCCCTCAGTAAAAATATATTCTACTTGTTATTTATCCTCAAAAAATTAGTCAATTTAAGTGGGGTGCATGTTTTCCATAAACATAATTAAGAAAATTAACTATTATATTCATGTAAAATATGTATAAAAACATCGTCTTATTTTGGCACATTAAGTATGATCCAGTATATTATGTATAACGTCCTCCTTCACAATATTCTTTCCCGTACTCTTCTGTTCAATGTATCCGAGTGACCGACAGGAACCCGCTTTGCTACTGGCTTTCAATCTCGATCTACCACCGGTTTGATGTCGTGGCTTGTGGATCGAACTCATCCTTGGCTGCTAAGAAAAATAGCGGCGTTTCTGAAGTATAAGTTCCTGAGGCAAACATGTCAATCTACTGCTCGAGCTCTTCTACCTGCTCTCGAGGGAAGTTTACTTGTTCCTGGTATTCAGGAAGAATCGCAGCAATTCCCCAATCCTAACGAAGTAGTTCCTCCGGAATCCAATCTAGGACATTCTTTTTGTATATACATGGTTCTAGATTATGGAGTAAAACATTCTAGATAAGTATATATGAAAAGTCTCTAGAGCATCAATATTAGCCACTAGATTAAGTTGATTTTAACTGTCTGTTTGAGAATGTGGTTGTATAAATAGGGGAAGACCTTATATGAAAATTATCCAAGTTTGTTGCATTCTTACATCTTATTTGACAAAAAATATCATAAAATATTAAAAAACTGAGATACATTTTGTTACGCTCCAAATACGAGTGCGTAGAAACGCAAGTATACGGTCGTTACAAGTAATAAAGTGATAAGGAGTGTCGAACCCACGAGGAATTGTTCAATTAATTACCAACAAACGTCTTGTTACTTCGACTTAGATTTGTAAGTTGAGTATGGTGAAGTGGTGGCGGTTTTGATATTACTAATAAATTAAGGCGACTAAGGAAACTAACACTTGACTTAACAATAGATAAAGGCTTCTATGATTTTACGTCACCTAGTTCGATTCAAGATAAACGACTCAACAATTGACAACCACACTTATGTTTGTTGTTCAAGATTTTATAAAATATTCATATGTATCTTTCGATATCGTACGAACCTACCAAAGTAGACTAATCCAATTTATGTCTAAAAGGATTAAGCCTAAGTGATGCATTAACTCCAAACCTTGTTAGAACATGAAATGACCTAGGTATATTTCTATCCTAAAATCAATTCACAACCTAGTTTCATAATCTAATCTTTAATCAACTATGTCTAGCAATTAAAGATCAATCCATTTCATCCTATGGTTGGCCTAACCACAAGTTGACAAAGGCTCAAACTAGATTAACAAACACTTGTATACAAGCATAGCAACAACCATTAACTCATCATTTAATCAAGAATCAAGAACCAAACATAGGATCAATAAAAACATAGAATAAAGGAGATTAGCTACTCATATTAATCAACACAATATTCATTACATTAAACAAAGTCATAAGTGTAAATGAACAAAGTAAGAAAGAGTTGGAATAAGCTTAGTGGTTGAGGTCTTCAACAACTTCTCCCTCAAGCCTTTTTATCTTCAATGGGGAGTCCAAGTGAGAGTTCTTCTTTCCAAAGTGCAAACCCTTCTCTTTTCTTCAAAAGAGGCAAGAGGAAAGTAAAAGTGTAGAATGGTATGAGTTGGTTGAATGATTCCCCTTTAAGCCTCTAACCTAGAGGAACAACAAGTTCATCATGCCTAAGTTACCCTCCAAACTATAGTAACAAAGGCCAAAAATTCCTAAAGGAAGTTGTATTTACAAGTGGGAGAAGGGCAATATACAAAAAGGCCCTCAAAATACGCAGAAAAACAGAGCAGACCTTGCCGCGGCGAGGTTTATGCCGTAGGAAAACTTGTTTTTTTTCTGCTGGCAACTCGCCGCGGCGAGCCTCCACCTCGCCGCGGCGAGGTTTATGCCGAAGGTGAGCTGGTGTTTTCTGCTCTGCCGCACTTCCTTCCGAGCAGCATATCTTTTGATTCTGAACTCCGATTGTGGATCCGTAAAGTCCGTAGCGTAGCTAACTCACTCATCTATGACATAGCCAAAATTCAGCTCATTTGGATCATCTATGAAATATTTATGCATGTTCTAGTGAGCAGCTATCTACATTCTTGTACAATTTGCTCCGGGTTCTAATTGCTTTGAAGCTCAAGCTTGACTCGCGGGGTGGGTAGAGCGACTCGTATCATTGATACGCAACTCCGAATCTCTCTAAGATGTCAATACCTACAAACCACGGAGAAAACGATCAAAACGAGAACAAAAACACAAAAACGAACAAAGGCCAAACAAAGAGGCCAAAAACACAAAAGACACGAAAACACGCAAAGACACACAAAAACTCGGATCAAAACAAAATGTTTTGGGCTTAAAGAGATAGGTAATAACGACGTTTTAATGGCGTTATCAACACCCCCAAACTTAAACACTTGCTCGTCCTCGAGCAAAGAAAACAAAACAAGAACAAAACAAACATACTTAAGATCGAAATGCTAAAACTTAACACTTTCAAATTATTATTTAAACAAACTCCATGTGTGTGTGATGGCTTCGGCTAGATTTTATTTTAGGTGAATACGTCCTGATAGGTCAAAATCATCGGTTCTATTTGCAAGGACTTCTAATGTTTGACAAAGAATATCTCCTCACCGTAGATTACAAACTTAATGCTCAAATCACTTCACAGGACTAAGTTATAGGTAATTTAAGAGTGTTGTCCCTATTCTTAAGTTAATTGACGATTTTAGCTCCTAACTCTTTTCTCACCATTCTTTGCTTTTCTTTTGATTTACAATAATAACATAGCACTTTGTGCTTTACAAGAATATTGCGATACGATACTTGCACTAATGGCGAACTTGATGCAATTTTGCTTTTGTGGGCTACTAGCACCACTCTCTTTTCTTCTTTTGTGCACACATATAGATTTTTCTATTACAACTCTTGCACTAGATTAATGAGATAGAGTAATTACCAAAAATGATCAATGAAAACTAATGATTGAAGGCTTAGCCTTTCTTTTCTCTCATAGAAGTGCGTATATTTTAGCAACTTCTCTACTCATTTCTTTTAAGAGTTAGGTGTTCAAAGGTTTTTCATTCTCGAAAAGGGTTTACTCCCCCAAACTTAGGCCATTTATGCTCTTTTTACATTTAGATTCCAAGCTAAGGATTGGAGGGATTCTAAGTTAAGCAAAAGGAGTCCTAGATCCTATTATCGCTAAAGTTCGTTATCCACTTTAAATATAATCATAGCCATTGCCAATGTGCTTTGAACTTTGTAGAGCATGTACAAATAATAATAAGAATTTGAAAAAATTTTGGCGGGTCGACTTAGTACGCAACAAGTGACCTTACTACACCCCCAAACTTAAAATGCACAATGTCCCCATTGTGTGAATTGAGAGTGACGGAATAAGGTACGACACGACAAAAACAAGAACACAACAAAAACACAAGCAAAACCAAACAAAACAAAACGAAACGAAACGATAAACGAGCGAGCACGGCTCTAAATAAGATCCAACAAGCAAACGTTATAGATTTAAACGAGTAAACATGCCAACATCTCTTAAGAGTTAATAACAAAACCAACACAAGACGAGAATATAATTAAAACATTGTAAGCTCAATCTAAACCGACGGGACTGCGTAAATTTAAATTCAACGTCCCTTTATGTATGCTTCCCGTGGTTGCTCCCGTCTTCAGTGGTTTCGTGCATTGAGGGCACGCTCCATTGCTTTCCCGTACTCTCCCCTTCTATTTCAAATGCTCAACTTTCCATCAAATTTGTGTTGCAACTACAAAACCACAATAAACCAATGCCCCAGCAACTCCACAATAGAAAAATAGCAAAGAGGGTAAAAATTTCTCACACGCAATTTATCAAACACCTTGTGTGCACTCCTCAATTCACTAATTCTCTTCAAAGTTTACAAGAGCTTCAACCCAAAAATTTTTCAATACCAAACAATTCAACACCAATACACCAATACCAATTAAGTCAAGCCACACTTACCACTTGAATTGTCGAATCACTTGGTTGAATTTCGGATTTGGTGTAATGGGGAGATTTGAGATTGATTTATAGGAGAGAAGGTTTGTGTGTGGGTGTTTGAATGAGGTTTGGTGTGAGTTTGTGAGATGTTTTTGATAGAAGAGTGAGATTTGAGAGTGAGGGCGCGGGTGGAGCAGAGTTTGAAAGTGAGAATTGTTTTTGAGAATGGAGGGTTGTGGGAGGTGTGTTTGAGGTCGGGTGTTTAAAAAAAAAAAAAAAAAATTTTTTCTGGCACGCCTCGCCGCGGCGAGGTTTTTGCCGTAGCTAAAATGCCTCAACCTCGCCGCGGCGAGGTTATTACTTATTAATTTTTTTTTTTAAACAATACAATTACTCACTTTTCTTTTGTTCGCGACCTATGGTTCGTTTAGCTTGACCTCGCTCGATTGTGCTTGTCAATCTTCGATCTTTCACGCGCGCTCATTTACCTACAACACAAACCGCGACAACGAAAAGAAAAAGAAAAACAACACAAAACACAAAACAACAAAGGAAAAAGAAATAGGCTCGGGTTGCCTCCCGAGAAGCGCTTGTTTATAGTCGGTAGCTCGACTTTAAACTTTCCTTTTCTTTTAGGGTGGCCAATAATCGAATAGGATCCCATCGGGATCAAGTATGAGCCCCGGCCTCCTCGCTTTTAAATTCGTCCCATGCCTTAATTTTTCCATTGTACGGCCTTTTGGGACGGATTTGAACCACATATCAAATCGAAAACTTTTATCTCCCGGTTCAAATCTCTTGTAATCTTTACCCATAATTATCCATGTTGCTTTGCTCGGGTGGATCCACTTGTCTTTTTCGGGAATAACCAAGTCCACATAAGAATATTTGATGACCTTTTGATCAAACCCTTCATCCATGATGAACTTATTGTCCTTTGCAAGCTCTGTCCATCCACCTTGTTCTTCCTCTCTAGTAGGAAGCTCATTTGTTTCTAACATTTCACTCGGTTCATTAAAGCTTTCATTAGGAGCAACTGATTCAATTGTACTCGGCAAAGCTCCCGGGGGTCTTATGCTTAAAAATTGTGAGATTTTCTCCATTTGCGTTTGAAGATCCCTTAATGTCCCCGAGTCTTCTTGCAATTGTTTGGAAATTTCTTCCAATTTAGAATCATTGTCAACCATGTATTTGGTGGTGTGCTCCATGAACATAGTGAATGCTTCTTCCAAAGATGATTTTGCTTCTACCGGAGGTTGAGAATATTCATGATAGTTCGGTTGGATGAATGAAGTAGTCATCATCATATCCGGATGTGGTCCACCTCCCCACTCATTGCTCCTTGGATAATACGGGTTATCTCCCCATTCGATATTGTAGCTATTGTAAGGGGGACTCGGCTCATAATGATTACCCATGTTGATAGAATAGTGTCCTGCAAGCCAACTATTTGGCTGCATTTAATTGAAAGGACCGTTCGATTGGATTAATAAATGCATTTTATTAAATGGTCATCTTTATCTTATGTAATAATTATCTATGCATAAGGATAGAAGTCCTTAGATCACAGGGCTATGGGACAACCCGTGGACTGATCTCCAAGGCCGTGATCTAGAACATATTCAAGAGTCATAGAATCCAATCGAGATAGGACATCGTTGGATTTGGTTAGACTCTCACTATTGTGTATACTCCGATGAACTGGAGAACGCTGGGGTCCACGAGCGTGACTGGGATAGTCGATACACATAAGTGGGTGGCTTGCTGGGATGGCAAGCGCACTGAATACCCCAATTAGGAAATAACTCACCATGGAAGCGGTAGTCGCATATCGGGGATGAAGTTATTCCAATTTACAATTGTATACGAGGAACGATCCCTAAATACTTGAGGTGATAGGGTTTATTTGGTGCGAGAACGTCTATACTTTGATGTGAGTTTCCGACTGACTGGAGATTACCAGAAGGTCTCTGTGGACTCATGTTGGGTATAGAGGAACTCGTATGCAGGTTCATATCATCAACAAAGGATCCATTGACCCGACTTGATAGGTTGGGAAATTCTCCTATGGATTTCTGTGAGAAATTAATTCTGGTAAAATCCTCGGCCGAGGTATCTGACGGCTTTATGTAAGTAGCTCATAAAGGTTAAGTCAAAGAGAATTATTTCGAGACCAGAATTCATAAGGTCAAGACAAAGGAAAAGGGAAACCGATGAAAGACCATACCCTTAAGTCTCGACTGGGAGATTGATCGATGGAGAGATTATGTCGTATATGGAAATTGTAAATGATAAAAGGTTCACTGAATTAATTCACCAGTGATTGGGCTCCATGGGCTTGTGGCTGGACATCGATCGTGGAGTGTGGGAGAATTCCCAAATTGGCAGGGGTGCTAATTTTGGAATGGTCAATCGACAGAGTGTTCGATTGATTTAGAGTAAATCTTACTCGAATAATTAAATAATATTTAATTATAACCCACGGCCAATTATGTGGTGAACCTACGGGGGCATACACAATACACATGAAGCGAAAGCGAGGAAATAAGGACGACCGAGTCGACTGGGTCGACTGGGTAAATAATCGACTGGGTCGATTATTATGGGTGGGTCGACTGGGTCGACCCAATTGGAACAAAATGGATCCAATTGGAATTGGATCAGGATCATAAATTAAATTGGAATTTAATTTATGAATTAATTAATTAAGTTGGATTTAATTAATTAATTGGAAAGGATTTTAATTAAATGGACTTAGAGTCTGATTTAATTAAATGGGAGATTAAGTTAATTAATTGGGCTATTTAATTGGGAGATTAAATAAAGCCTGGTCAAATTAATTAACTGGGCCATGAATTAATTAGGAGACTTGGTCTTCTAAATTAAAGAGGGCCATGGCCCATGTAGGAGAGAAGAACCCTAGTCCTAATAGGACTAGGTTAGGGAGATAACTATAAGTAGCTTTCTTGTAGTTATTTTTCACACAACTCCATAAGCAAAAAAAAAAAAAAATTGAGCAAGAGCAAAATTCTCTCTCCCTCTCCCCACTAGTCGACCGAACCCACTTCTTCCTGTGGAAGAATTTTTCGTTTTCGACTTTGTTCCAAAATCGTTCCTATATCCTAGATCATAATATATCTTGTGTTCTAGCTGATCAAGATTTATTATTTTCGTGTAATTGTGGTGTATCAACCCGTAGAGGCGCAACACGTGGGGCGCTACTGCAGAGCTTGGATCGATTTTCACTGTGGGAGAAATCAGAGTTCGTTTGCTAGCTAAAGGATTTGCAAGGAGATAGGTATAACGTGTAAACTTATACTATCGTTTTATTTATATTCATATATATACAACTAGAGTAGTATCCTGGCAAGATTCCGTAAGAGGTCCTAAAAATTATTAAATTCCGCTGTGCCTAGGGCTGTTTATCTTACCGAATCCCAACAGTGGTATCAGAGCCAGGTCTAGGCTTTGTATATATATGAATTTGCAAATTCTGTGTTTATTAAATCATATGTTTGATTTATGTGGCTAGTTCTTTAACTGTATATGTTTTAGGACGTAGATATGTTAACTTGGAGTTAATGTAAAATTTTAGATTCGAAAATTTTATCATGTTGATGTTATTTTGGATTGGGATTTAATTAACTGGGTTATCAAATTAAATCTGTAAGTAATCGAAGAAACAAAAAAAAATATTTTGGATCCAACCCGCGGTGGCACGCGGCGGTGCGCTGCCGCGCACCGCGGCTGGGCGGCCACCGCGAGCCACGGCCTGCGGCAGCGTGCGAACAACATGCTGTCCACGCACGCTGCGCACAGCAGCAGCCCACGGGCTGCTGTCTACGCGCAGCTGTGCGCGGCAGCCTGATGTCGCGCGCAGCCCACGCGCCACGGCTGCTGCCGCGGGCAGCTCACGCGCACCTGGTGGTCGCGCGTGGGTTTGTCTACATGGCAGCTCCTGATTGGTCTCGACTAGTCGTTTTTGGGTTGGAGTCTGATTCTGCCTATTTTGATAAATCTGAAAATCTTGGAGATTTGGTTGTTATGGAATCTTGGTGAATCTTGGATTGATCTTAGAGATCTAATTAACAAGGAAACTTAGAGTTTCATTTGTGATAAGACATTTAATTACAATTAATGTCTTCTAGTTAATTACCAAGATTAAAGATCTTAGAGATCTTATTAATCAAGGAAACTTAGAGTTTCAATTGTGATAAGAGATTTAATTATAATTAAACTCTTCTAGTAAGTTACCAAGATTAAAGATCTTAGAGATCTTATTAAATTAGGAAACTTGGAGTTTTGGATAAGGTATAAATCTTGAAGGATTTGGACACTACCTTAGTTAACTAATCTAATCAAAATAGGATTATCTTGAAAATCTTGGAGATTTGGGAATTTTGGGAAACTTAGAGTTTTGGATAAGGTAAGAATCTTAGAGATTTAGATTACCTTAATTAACCAATTTAATCAAGATAAGAATTGTAGATTACTTAGAGCTCAAGTAAGAGCTAAATTAATTTTAGAGATTAATTGTTAATTCAAAATTAATTAACTTGGATGAATTTTTGCGAATCAAAATTAATGAAGCCGGTAAATTTACATTTTTACCCTTATGTGAATTTATGCATGTTCTTGAGTGAATATGTGGATTGGTCGATTTTGCCCTTAAGCCCTGTGTAGTTTTGGTTTATTTATTTTATGGGTTGTAATTAAATGGGCCTGATTGGTGCCCTTGCTTGCGCAAACAAATGTAATAGAATAGGGCCTTTATTTTTATAAGCTAGGCTTAGATTAGGCTTGGAGCCGAGAATACCTCATGAAGACTTGGAGATCCACATGGAGGCCCATTACCTTGGAGGACATGGAGGCCCAATTCATTACATGGAGGGCCAATCAAGGTGGATATTACAAGAAGGCCCATGATGTATGGGTTTGTAAATTGTAATAGTTAGGACATTTAATTTCCACCCTAGACTGACCAATTGGTCCATCATGTGGCTCGTGATGGATCGCATAGGATGGGCAATCGATCAATCGTGTGTGCAATGCTAGGTGATGAATGTTTACTTTTTCGTAATTATTCTTTGATGTATGAGATGCATGCTTAGGATAGAAAAACGTAAACAAGATAAAGCATAATCTGATGAGACCTCGCACGAAGAAAACTTAAAACCTCCAATTGAACTTAAAAACTCAATTAGAATATTAAATCGATTAACGGGCGCATATGAATGGTGTCTATGGTCCGAGCCTATCCAATTACTAGGTCTTAGGCATATTGTACAAATATATCTCGATGTCTCACGAGTCGTGGGTCGAGCTATAGGAAGATGATATGTCTATTGCCTCGATGCACAGTTTAGTGCCAAGGGAGGGGATAGCAAGGTTCTAGGCGCTGTCTCACGAGTCGTGGGGTGTCTAGGATTGAACTATTTCTCTTCACGAGTATTGGACATGATTTAACGCGAGTAAGTATGGATGTCTCACGAGTCGTGGGTCCATAATGAAAACCGAGGCTGAATGAACTCAAGGGTTAGCTGGGATGGTTAACCGGCGACGTGATCGCCCACCAAGTGGATCGATTGGTATGGCCAACGAGTCGTGGGTACTGAGCGATTGCATTTGGGCCTTGAGCCCATTAGGAAATTTTTATTTCCCGAACCTTATGTGGGGGCATAAGTATTCGACAAAAATAGTGGGAGTAATTTACAAATGAAAACCATGTTTGTAAATTATGCATTGATATTAATCTGCCGCGTATTTATCGTCATGTTTATGATAGTTTTTCATAAGTTATGTATCCATGAATATTTACCATCATACTTGAATCAAATAAATTGACTGAACCCAAATGAATTTTGAATGACTTCGAAACTTGAGAAATTATTCTCGAGTCCAAGCAAGGACTAATCTCCTTACAAAGATTTCATTGTGTTTCCTTTCGAAGTTACACTCAGACTGGAATGGTGATAGGTTTCACTAGGCTGCCTTTTTTCAAAGTTACTCTTCAAATAAGAAAGGTGATAAGTTTCACCAGAGGGTTGAGGATGGTTCTCAAGCCCAAATTTTCTTGAAGGAAAACATGAAATCTCCCATAAATGGGAAGTACCATCTTGTTAAAAGGCTTCAAAAGGCTCGAGAGATGGAAGAAGAGGAATGTATCCTCTCTGAAGGGAAATAACCTTGGAGGTTTTTCTGTAAGGATGATAAGTTGAAAAGTCAATCAAAATGGTTCTTCCATGGATTAAGATCAAGGGAAAGAGGGAATTGAACCTATTCATCCCATAAGGGATGATTAAATTTTATTGAACTTAACCTTATGGTTAAAGTAATGCATAAGGGTGTTGGATACCCGATGAAGCACTCATTGATGCATTCAATGCATCTAAAGCCATGAATTATTTAGATCATTAGAATTTGCTTATACCATCCCTTGTCTTAAGGGATGTGATAGTTCCATAATGGTTGGAACTGATTGCGCTATAAGATTTATACGCAAAAGGTGTACATAAGCAAATGAGTATGTATACTCATATATCGACTAAATATATTATGCATAGTCAATAAAATATAAATAATCAAGATTTCACACACTTGAGTTGTTGTAAAAACCGAAAGGTGATACACGAATACTAAAACATATTTCCGAATTAAAAGATTCAAAAACTGAGCTCGACTGGGTCGAGCTTGACTGGGATACTGTACACAGTAACCGACTTTCGAATCTTGTTTAATGGAAATTAGATTTAGTAGTTGGTTGCTAGGCAACCAAGAGGCATAAACAATTGCAATGGATTTAATCCATTTAAAAGTGTGTAGAAACACTAAAGCATTAGTGGGAGATAAGGCGTCTCTAGTACCCTCATGGGTAAAAGTACGTTGTGATGTACAATTCCAAATTACTTTTGGAATAAAGAAGAGAGCCTAATCAATGAAAGCATGTGAGAGATTTGGATCGATTCAAAATCGAACATGCATTGGCAGTACGCCATTGATTATTTAATAGAGAATTAGATTCTCGAAATGTAAGACTCGCTCAAAACATTGTCAGTTGTTGAGCATTCTGGACATGTAAATGTCCATTCAGAAATCTTACATGAAATTCCTTATTCAAACAAATGAAACTTGATCGAGAAAATCGAAGATACTGAGCTAAGTATCTCTGAAGCCAGATCCAAAACATATCACGTGATATGAGTTTTGGTATTGTACCTTCATATGCATTCATGCGCATATGGGGTCTCCCGCTTATGTGAATAAGCTGGTAGGAGATAAGTTGGATGTAAAGTCCATCTTATGCAATTCGTGGGGTATCCAGAAAACTCTATAGGATACAAGTTCTACGATCCTACAAGATAAACTAGGTTTGTCTCAAGGAACGCATACTTCTTGGAGAAGGATTTCTTGCTAGGCAAGAAGGAACACAACGTAGAACTAGATGAGGTCACTGAAGCTGAAAAGGCCGAAGAGGTCAAACAAGCCGACCCATCACCACAGGCAGTGGGAGAACATGAGCATGAAAGTGCACCAGAAAGTACACCGGTGCTTCGTAAGTCAGAAAGACAACGTAGAGAACCCGAGAGGTACTACAGTCTGCTGCATGAGACTAGACAGTCTCTAACCGACCCAAGGACTTACGAAGAGGCTATGCTAGGCATAGACTCGGGAAAGTGGCGTGAAACCATGGAATTCGAATTGGACTCCATGCACTCGAACAAGGTCTGGGCCTTGGTAGATCCACCAGTGGGAGTAGCTCCCGTGGGTTGCAAGTGGATCTATAAGCGAAAGCTTGGAGTGAACAGAGAGGTAATAACCTACAAGGCGCGACTAGTGGCAAAAGGATACACTCAAAGACCTGGAATTGACTTTGAGGAGACCTTCTCGCCCGTCGCAATGCCTAAATCCATTCGAATCTTGCTGGCCATAGCTGCGTGGTATAACTACGAGATATGGCAGATGGATGTAAAGACTGCCTTTCTCAATGGGGACATTGATAAGGAGATCTACATGGAGCAACCAAAAGGATATACATCCAAAGGAGATGAACACAAGGTGTGCAAACTCCAGAGGTCCATTTATGGACTGAAGCAAGCTTCCCGAAGTTGGAACATTCGTTTCGATGAGACAATCCAAACTTTTGGATTCATCAAAAACATGTTCGAACCTTGCGTGTACAAGAAGGTCAGTGGGAGTACAGTTGAATTTTTGTGCTTTATGTTGATGACATTCTTCTCATTGGGAACAAATGTGAAAGTGTTGTCCGAAACTAAAGCATGGTTATCTACACAATTCTCGATGAAGGATTTGGGAGAAGCATCCTTTGTACTAGGTACAAGGATCTACCGAGATAGATCAAAAGGACTGCTGGGCCTCTCCCAATCCCAGTACATAGATAAAATCTTGAAAAGATTTAATATGGAAGAATCCAAGAGAGGATTGCTTCCAATGAGACATGAGATTGCACTCTCTAAGTCTATGGCCCCAAAGACGCCTGAAGAGAGAAGCAATATGTCTCGAATACCATATGCATCCGCGATAGGAAGCATAATGCATGGTATGTTATGTACTAGACCAGACGTAGCGTACGCTTTAAGCGTTACAAGTCGCTACCAGTCTGATCCAGGTGAGCAGCACTGGATAGCCGTAAAGGCAATTCTGAAGTACCTGAGAAGGACTAAGGAATTGTTCTTGATATACGGTGGAGGAGAATTGAAATTGGAAGGCTATACTGATTCTAGCTTCCAATGTGATGTAGACGACTTCAAGTCGACATCTGGATACGTGTTCTGCCTCAATAGTGGTGCGGTAAGCTGGAAGAGCTCCAAGCAAGACACTACCGCAGTTTCAACCACCGAGACAGAATACATTGCCGCGAGTGAAGCAGCAAAGGAAGGTGTTTAGATGAAAAACTTCATCAGGAATTGGATGTGATACCTAGCATTGTCGAGCCATTACTATCTTCTGTGATAATAATGGAGCTATCTCGCAAGCGAAGGAGTCGAGATCTCATCAGAATCCAAGCACGAACTAAGACGATACCATTTGATATGTTATATCATTGGCAGAGGAGACATAAAGATGGAACGTGTCACCTCAAGGGATAATACGACGGACCTGCTGTCTTAGCCATTGCCTCAAAGGCATCCGAAAACATCTATCTAAGATGGGAATCAGAAGTATGAAAAGTTGGCTTTAGCACAAGTGGGAGATTGATAGAATAGTGTCCTGCAAGCCAACTATTTGGCTGCATTTAATTGAAAGGACCGTTCGATTGGATTAATAAATGCATTTTATTAAATGGTCATCTTTATCTTATGTAATAATTATCTATGCATAAGGATAGAAGTCCTTAGATCACAGGGCTATGGGACAACCCGTGGACTGATCTCCAAGGCCGTGATCTAGAACATATTCAAGAGTCATAGAATCCAATCGAGATAGGACATCGTTGGATTTGGTTAGACTCTCACTATTGTGTATACTCCGATGAACTGGAGAACGCTGGGGTCCACGAGCGTGACTGGGATAGTCGATACACATAAGTGGGTGGCTTGCTGGGATGGCAAGCGCACTGAATACCCCAATTAGGAAATAACTCACCATGGAAGCGGTAGTCGCATATCGGGGATGAAGTTATTCCAATTTACAATTGTATACGAGGAACGATCCCTAAATACTTGAGGTGATAGGGTTTATCTGGTGCGAGAACGTCTATACTTTGATGTGAGTTTTCGACTGACTGGAGATTACCAGAAGGTCTCTGTGGACTCATGTTGGGTATAGAGGAACTCGTATGCAGGTTCATATCATCAACAAAGGATCCATTGACCCGACTTGATAGGTTGGGAAATTCTCCTATGGATTTCTGTGAGAAATTAATTCTGGTAAAATCCTCGGCCGAGGTATCTGACGGCTTTATGTAAGTAGCTCATAAAGGTTAAGTCAAAGAGAATTATTTCGAGACCAGAATTCATAAGGTCAAGACAAAGGAAAAGGGAAACCGATGAAAGACCATACCCTTAAGTCTCGACTGGGAGATTGATCGATGGAGAGATTATGTCGTATATGGAAATTGTAAATGATAAAAGGTTCACTGAATTAATTCACCAGTGATTGGGCTCCATGGGCTTGTGGCTGGACATCGATCGTGGAGTGTGGGAGAATTCCCAAATTGGCAGGGGTGCTAATTTTGGAATGGTCAATCGACAGAGTGTTCGATTGATTTAGAGTAAATCTTACTCGAATAATTAAATAATATTTAATTATAACCCACGGCCAATTATGTGGTGAACCTACGGGGGCATACACAATACACATGAAGCGAAAGCGAGGAAATAAGGACGACCGAGTCGACTGGGTCGACTGGGTAAATAATCGACTGGGTCGATTATTATGGGTGGGTCGACTGGGTCGACCCAATTGGAACAAAATGGATCCAATTGGAATTGGATCAGGATCATAAATTAAATTGGAATTTAATTTGTGAATTAATTAATTAAGTTGGATTTAATTAATTAATTGGAAAGGATTTTAATTAAATGGACTTAGAGTCTGATTTAATTAAATGGGAGATTAAGTTAATTAATTGGGCTATTTAATTGGGAGATTAAATAAAGCCTGGTCAAATTAATTAACTGGGCCATGAATTAATTAGGAGACTTGGTCTTCTAAATTAAAGAGGGCCATGGCCCATGTAGGAGAGAAGAACCCTAGTCCTAATAGGACTAGGTTAGGGAGATAACTATAAGTAGCTTTCTTGTAGTTATTTTTCACACAACTCCATAAGCAAAAAAAAAAAAATTGAGCAAGAGCAAAATTCTCTCTCCCTCTCCCCACTAGTCGACCGAACCCACTTCTTCCTGTGGAAGAATTTTTCGTTTTCGACTTTGTTCCAAAATCGTTCCTATATCCTAGATCATAATATATCTTGTGTTCTAGCTGATCAAGATTTATTATTTTCGTGTAATTGTGGTGTATCAACCCGTAGAGGCGCAACACGTGGGGCGCTACTGCAGAGCTTGGATCGATTTTCACTGTGGGAGAAATCAGAGTTCGTTTGCTAGCTAAAGGATTTGCAAGGAGATAGGTATAACGTGTAAACTTATACTATCGTTTTATTTATATTCATATATATACAACTAGAGTAGTATCCTGGCAAGATTCCGTAAGAGGTCCTAAAAATTATTAAATTCCGCTGTGCCTAGGGCTGTTTATCTTACCGAATCCCAACACATGTATGAATTCCCATATTGAAAATGAGTTGGACTCATTGGGCAACCGGCGATTGTGCTCTCCCCCATGCAATGCATACAATAACAAAGTGATCGTCCCTCGGTTGACCTTGGATAGCAATCATTGTAGGCCATCGTACCTAGGAAGACAAAGATCACAACGTAAATAGCAAATCCAAGTTAAGATATACAAGAGTATAAATTGGCAAACAATCGTTACAACTCCCCGGCAACGGCGCCAAAAACTTGTTACGCTCCAAATACGAGTGCGTAGAAACGCAAGTATACGGTCGTTACAAGTAATAAAGTGATAAGGAGTGTCGAACCCACGAGGAATTGTTCAATTAATTACCAACAAACGTCTTGTTACTTCGACTTAGATTTGTAAGTTGAGTATGGTGAAGTGGTGGCGGTTTTGATATTACTAATAAATTAAGGCGACTAAGGAAACTAACACTTGACTTAACAATAGGTAAAGGCTTCTATGATTTTACGTCACCTAGTTCGATTCAAGATAAACGACTCAACAATTGACAACCACACTTATGTTTGTTGTTCAAGATTTTATAAAATATTCATATGTATCTTTCGATATCGTACGAACCTACCAAAGTAGACTAATCCAATTTATGTCTAAAAGGATTAAGCCTAAGTGATGCATTAACTCCAAACCTTGTTAGAACATGAAATGACCTAGGTATATTTCTATCCTAAAATCAATTCACAACCTAGTTTCATAATCTAATCTTTAATCAACTATGTCTAGCAATTAAAGATCAATCCATTTCATCCTATGGTTGGCCTAACCACAAGTTGACAAAGGCTCAAACTAGATTAACAAACACTTGTATACAAGCATAGCAACAACCATTAACTCATCATTTAATCAAGAATCAAGAACCAAACATAGGATCAATAAAAACATAGAATAAAGGAGATTAGCTACTCATATTAATCAACACAATATTCATTACATTAAACAAAGTCATAAGTGTAAATGAACAAAGTAAGAAAGAGTTGGAATAAGCTTAGTGGTTGAGGTCTTCAACAACTTCTCCCTCAAGCCTTTTTATCTTCAATGGGGAGTCCAAGTGAGAGTTCTTCTTTCCAAAGTGCAAACCCTTCTCTTTTCTTCAAAAGAGGCAAGAGGAAAGTAAAAGTGTAGAATGGTATGAGTTGGTTGAATGATTCCCCTTTAAGCCTCTAACCTAGAGGAACAACAAGTTCATCATGCCTAAGTTACCCTCCAAACTATAGTAACAAAGGCCAAAAAGTCCTAAAGGAAGTTGTATTTACAAGTGGGAGAAGGGCAATATACAAAAAGGCCCTCAAAATACGCAGAAAAACAGCGCGGCGAGGTTTATGCCGTAGGAAAACTTGTTTTTTTCTGCTGGCAACTCGCCGCGGCGAGCCTCCACCTCGCCGCGGCGAGGTTTATGCCGAAGGTGAGCTGGTGTTTTCTGCTCTGCCGCACTTCCTTCCGAGCAGCATATCTTTTGATTCTGAACTCCGATTGCGGATCCGTAAAGTCCGTAGCGTAGCTAACTCACTCATCTATGACATATCCAAAATTCAGCTCATTTGGATCATCTATGAAATATCTATGCATGTTCTAGTGAGCAGCTATCTACATTCTTGTACAATTTGCTCCGGGTTCTAATTGCTTTGAAGCTCAAGCTTGACTCGCGGGGTGGGTAGAGCGACTCGTATCATTGATACGCAACTCCGAATCTCTCTAAGATGTCAATACCTACAAACCACGGAGAAAACGATCAAAACGAGAACAAAAACACAAAAACGAACAAAGGCCAAACAAAGAGGCCAAAAACACAAAAGACACGAAAACACGCAAAGACACACAAAAACTCGGATCAAAACAAAATGTTTTGGGCTTAAAGAGATAGGTAATAACGACGTTTTAATGGCGTTATCACATTTACACTTACAATAATTTTTTGAGGCACCTCTATAGTCGGGGCCCTAGGCTAGGGCCTAAATTGCTTAGCTATAAAGTCGGCCCTGAAAGCAGTTTATGAGTGTTTTCAGTTGCAATGTTAGGTTTATATGAATGTTAGGTTTATGAGTGTTTATGAGTTGTTATTTGAGTCAATTTAAATGGGGTGCATGTTTTCCATTAACATAATTAAGAAAATTAACAATTATATTCATATAAATATGTATAAAAATACCGTTTTATTTTGGCACAATTGAAATTTCATAAATGAATAGAGGACAATAACGTCCAATAGAATTTAAAAATTACAGAAATGTCATCAGACTGAAAAATAGCTTTTGAGCCAAAAATCAGCTCAGAAGTTGTTGCAAACACACCCTACTGTACTATTTGGTTGTCTGAAAAGTGAGGGAAAGTAAGTTTTTTTTTCTCTCATTGTTGTTTGAATAGCAGGAAAGGAAGTTATTATTTTCCTTCAACTTTCCTGCAGGAAAATTTTGTGAAGAAAATTTTTTCCCACCAATTTGATCGGGAAATCCTGGGAATTTTTTTTAGTAAATTGCAAAACACCCCTTGTACTTTGTCTAACTATCATAATTCTCCATTTGTGAATTTTTCCTATCAAAAGCCCCTTTGCGCTTATTTACTATTAGCAAAAAGGTACCCTCTCAAGTCATTATAACAATTATACCCTCAAAAAATGATGCAAAAGCACCCCTTTTACCTAAAATATTATCAGTAACCCCCTGTTAACTTTAAATTGACGATAACCCCTTGTTAATTTTGAAAATTGATATAAATTTGGTGACTAAAAAATATACAATAGCATCAAATTAATCTATATATTATAGTTAGTATAATGAAAACATGATTATTCATACAATATTTTATCAACAAAGAAAACATAAATCTTATCTTGAAATAAAAAAGTACAAATTACAAAAGACAATATCAACTAATTTGTATATATATATATATATATATATATATACACAAACCATTGATGACCATATCAATGATTATTATGATTTATTTTAAGCTATTTTAGTTTATTTATTTCATTATTGTTAGCTTTTATTTGATTCAATTACTCGATTTGTACTTTATATTTTCTAGGGATTAATTTGATAAGTTTTATTTTGCAATCACTTTTAATATATTTTACAATTTTGAAAGTATTCATAATCAAACAAAAACATTTATCAAAAATATTATATTCCTAAATTTTCTTGACAACCAAACATCTGCAAGAAAATAATTTTCCTGACAATAAACATGTAGACGAAAATGACTTTCTTTTCCTTTTCCTTTCCTTTCCTTTCCTTTACTTTTCCTACAACTTTTCCTCACTTTCTTGACAACCAAATAAGCTATAAGTGAAGTTGATTCCACAAGCAACAAGAAATGATTAAGGTAAGGTTCGTTTGCCTGTATTTTGGCTGGCGTTTAAGTTTCAAAACTAGGTATTTTAAAGTTTATTTGGAAGAGTTTTGGCTCAGTTTTGTTGGTCTCGGTTCGAAAAATTGATTTCGGTTAAACCTTTTAAACCTCATTTGATTAGGTTTTGTATGTTGGGGTTTGGGAAAAAAAAGTAGGTGGTAAGTGTCAAATCAATGTCTTTATTATAGAGTTTGAGGAGAAAAATAGGTAGTATGTATCAAATCAATATTTTATAGGTTTCAAGAGTTTGATTATGAGTTTCTGATAAGTTTGTGATAAGTTTTCGCGAGAAAAAGTCTATTAGACTATGATCTAGAGTAACAAAATGGGACTTTCTTAATTAGGCTTTGATGGTTAGTTTATATTTATACTATGTTGCACGGATACGGATAAGCCGATACAAATACGATACGGATTTTTAAAAATTTACTGGATACGATACGATATGGATACGATTGTAAAAAACATAAATTTATATATTTATGCATATTGAAAAAGTAAAATAATGTATGTATATATTCATACATATTGAAATAGATCAAATTAAGTTTCATAAGTACTAAATTGCATAATTTTTAGGAAAAAAAAAATATTTAGTAATTTAATACTATTAATTATACATAATGTTCATTATTTTACTATGTTATATAAAACATGTCCGGTTAGACCAATTATCTTGTATTGCAGTTGTATATAATACAAAGTGTGGTTTGACCTCTTACATTGTTCTTACCAATTGTGATGACTTAGCAAAATTCAGAATATAAAATGTGTTGGATACGTCTAAATAAATATCCGATATGTGTGTCCAATTTTTCTTTCTAATCATATTTACCGACACGCCACATGGAATGTCGAATACGTATCCCACAAGTATCCGAAAAGTATCTGACACAGCATTTCATATTTTTTGAAGTATCCGTGCATCATTGTATTTATATCTATTTATGGTTTTTTTTGTTGAATTTTGAGTAATGTCAAATGTAAATGACACTTCCTTTGAGGATACGTTGGTTTATATTTATTTATATTTTAAGGCTTTTTTTTTTTTTGGTTAAATGGAGTTTTTGGGGTGTTCAATTTTGTGTTGGTCTTGGCATCGTGAAAGGAAAAAGAACCCACAAGTTTAATAAATCGCATGAACTTCATTGGACACGCAATATACATACTTGGATCAAAAATTTTAAGTCAGTTTTGATCAACATATTTTGTTCCAAGTCAAGGTCGAACTCCAATAAATCCTAAAAAGTAAAACTTACTTGGTTGATAATAATATCTCTACAAATGAACAAAACTGGTAAAGTAAATGCAACAAAATAATAAGCCCCCAGGGCATATCTCCAACTGGTCGACCAATGATTCATAAGGCTTGCTCCAGCGGCAAGGGTGGGGGTTCGAATCCCATTTGGAACTTGGATGGAAGCATTTCTATGGGTCTATCTAAGGGTCATTTGTGGTGAAGACTCCTTTGTGCGCAGAGTGTACAGCAGTATGGTGGGAACCCGGGGCTTGGTGGAGGCACATCCTGCGATTTACATCCTTCAGGATTCTAGGGCAAGGGTTCTGAGGGTCCAGGATTAGTCAAGTGTAAGCTTGTACACCTGGGTTATCCAAAAAAAAAAAAAAAAAAAAAAAAAAAAAAAAAAAAAATATTGCAAGCCGCCAACTCTAATTTGAGATTTAAAAAATCTTAAATTTGGTACGGCTAATGCTCGATATTTACCACCCTATAATTAAAGAAAGATCACTTTAGCCTCCAATAATTTTATAAAATTTTCACACCACATGTCTGCTATTTTATATGTGTCACTTAATCCCCTGTGTTATGATAAAGTGACAGTTTAACCCCTCCACCCCCCACACCCCCGCGCGCGCATTATAATAAATGTGACAAATTACACCCCCTGTGTTACAAAACACTTTTCACGTCCACTATCAATTTCGATAAGAGAAATACACACTATGTCTAAATGGGGTAAATTGCTTTTTTTATCAAAGGGGGAAAGTTAGCTCTTTTTCAAATCACATATGGTAAATTGAACATTATGCATTTCACATGGGATTAAATTGGCATTAACTCTAAAATAATGCTCCAATATATATACCCAAAAGACATCACATACCTATAATACATGACACACACACCATGATATACAATATAGTCATGTTTCTAACTACCATCCATATATAGGATTCTCTACTTGTGGAGGCATGAGATGAAGATCTTTACAGTGTTGTTTATCATAGTCTCTAGTTCCGGGTATTGCACCAGTACACAACCTAAGGAACTCATTTCCAGTGAGACAGTAATGTGCAAATGCCAACCCTCCATCAACCATTTCATTCAAGTTAGGCATTGGGGTCGATTTCCTCAAAGATTTATTGCTATTCTTACTCGAATATATACCGCCTGGATTATTTAAGACCTTGTCGAGCTCAGAATATTCCATGAATCTCTGGGTCGCAGCTTCCCAGGAAAGGTTGTATCTTTGCTCTAGTGTAAGAGGATGAGGTTCATTGGCCATAGCTTCTTTTACTTTCGTAACAAAGTCTTCAGGAGTCGTGTACGTTAAACAGTTGGGAAATGCTCTGAAGAAATCATTTGAAGGGTGGTCTGCACAGACGACAAATTTTCCCATTGCCAGGGCCTCTGCTGTAGCAGTGCAGAGGACATCACTGACACTTGGATTTATGAAGATTTTGTAACTGCAGGAAAATATATATATGTCAAATATTAACAAAAGATTTGAAATATTTATTAGATTGATATTCATGACCATGTAGAGAAGATTATTCGGTGAAATGAATGCCTTACCCTTGAAGGGAATCATCTGCATGGTCTCTGCCTTTCTTAAAGTTGAGATTCAAATTTAGCCTCTCCGCGGTGCTCTTAACTTCATGAGAATCTTCTCCATTGCCATATACATCTAAGTTGAAGCCATCAAGGTCTTTTTTGTGCTTCGATAACAAATCTATTAACTCTTTATACCCTTTTGCCCAAACCATCTTTCCTAAGAAATATGCTCCCTTGGAAAAAGTTTGGTCCCCTCGCTCCTTCTCTACAGCCACTTTTTCTCCAATCTTTAAGAACTTGGGATTTACACCATGAACATTGCAAATAATGGACTTTGGTAAATCTTGAGTAGCAGCAGAAAGCCTCAGGACCTATAGAGAATGATAATATAAAAAAAAGGTCATTAGCATAAGATTTACTCAAAAGCAGAACCGTTCAGTATCAATGATTTGTTGAGAAGTCATATAACTGAAATAAGAGATCAAAAAGGGTCAATTAAGAAAGGATCACTACCTTGTCACAGTATGCTCTCGCAACCCAATTATTTATGTGTTTAACAAAAAATGCTTGGAGAGCGCCATTCTTCTCCCGTTTGATGTATTCCAAATAATTTGTGTGAACAATGCCGACCACGTGGTTGAATTTATCAGTCCAGCGTTGACCATGGTGGTACCAGTTCAAGTGTTCTGGTTCTTCTAGGATTGCAATGTCAGCATCCTTTGATGAAATAAACAGAGAAGTATCTCCAGCTGGTAATATACTCCGCCTTGCTTTTGAGAACTAGAAGGAAAAGAGAAGCATTAAACAATGAATCAAATACCTTACTTATTCAAAATAATTGAGACCGAGGCTCATTGTGATTACACAAATCTACGCAGTTTTTATACCACCTCTCAATAATATGATTCTGTTCTGTACACGTTAAATATCAATTAAATGTAGTTCAGTAAGTCATGACTCTGAAATATGGTGGCTTCAATGTATAAAAATAAAAAGACCTCAGAAAACCTAATTGAATCCATATACAGGGCATATACGACATGAAATTTATTAATTGGAATCTACCTTTCCTGGGTAAAATGATATTTTGAAGTCGGTCTTAAAGCCAACCCTTTCTTCAAGCCAACTTCGTATGTAACTTTCCTGCTCCTCGGGTGAGCTAAAAGTCAGATTGTTGGGATAAACAAGCTCTTGATCAGATCTAGAAAGCCAAGGAACCAAAAGTGTGACATTCTGATGAGCAGATTTCGCTAAATATGCTGCTCGGAATAATGGATTTACAGCTGTTCCTGTCATCCAAGGAAGGCTGGCTGTGGTGACAATTGCCACGTGCCTCTTTTTGTCTGACACATCGTGTTTCCAAAAGCCGCCTTCATAACTGTGCCCTGTACTTTGGAGAACACTGGCTATCCTTAAATCTAAGTCATCATTGATATTATTACTTTCAAGATTAGACGAATCTCCTGCAGGTAAGGAACGAGATACAATTTGATTTTTGCGTTTACTGCACAAGCTTTCCACTATCTTGTCCGATATGCCTGCCACCAGAATACAAGTGTTACAAAATGCGCTGCACTTTAATACGTCACTGCAATAAGAATTATCGTAGGAAACCGTCCGAAAATGAGAAAATAAAATATTCAAAATATATATTTATGAATTGACTGAGCAAGGTAAAACCTCGTCAGCGTCCTCATTGTTTGATTGACTTAGCAATTAGCACCGGGCTCTGGTTAGTAATAAGGGATAGGGATGGTCAGAATTCCAAGATTGTTGTTTCTGAACACCTTTGTTGACACATGACAAAACTAGGAAAAACTTGAAAGCATCCCCCTCCTCCCAAACCCGCAAAGGGGTTTGGTCCGACAGCCCCTCTTTCACCATCCTCTATGACCAATCACAACATATATCTGCCTACTCTGACTCACACAACAAATAAGGGCCATGTACACCTCACCCCCTTTCAGATTTTCACTCAGAAATTTTATAGCCACCATCTCCAAGAAGGATCCTGGGTCAGACAGGGATCTGTCTCCAGGATACATACACCATATGTGTTACACAGCATGCAATCTCATAGATATTACAATAATGGATCGACAAGAATAAACTTGAAACACTAAATATGAAAAAATTAATTTTAAAAATTTAAACAATAAATTTTAAATCATTGTTTTGGGACGAGTAAAATTAATTAAAATCAATAGCTTCGCAAAGAGAAAAGACTTACTATCGAAGAATTTATCAAACTCTCAAGCTAACTTTACCAGAAGAACAGTAATTGTTGTATAGGAACTGCATACCTCTGTTAATGCCGAGTTGATCCAGTAAGGGGCTAGACTGCCTCACTAAACATGCAAGCAATTCCGGCACATCTAGGGGAAGAACTACCTAAATCAAGAATGGGAAAAAGAAACAGAAATTATTTTGCACGTCAGAAGAATGGATGAACATTCGGAATTCATAGATAACTTGCATAATTTTTTTATGAATTGGATATACGTCATTTAGCGCTTCAGTGATAATTCCCACAATATCACATATTGTTATTAGAGCATAACGTCTACAAAAATATATTCCTGGATTTTCCAGATTTTATGAAGATAATCTAACTTAGTTTACATTTAATTTTTTTCTCCTCCCTTCTCCTCCATTAATTCAGCAAGTAAAACATAGAATTCCAGTCTAAACATTGAAAATATGAAGCACATGTCAGAGTATAATGTGAACACACTTTTTATTGGATAATAAACCAACCTTCGGCTCATTTGGATCCTTGCAAATTGCTTTCTGCAAAAAAGTAGTGCAAAAGAAAACAAACAAAATTTAGTCTAACAAATGGAAATGTCAACAAAAGCCAACAACTTATAATAACTAGATGGAAAAAACATTCGAACCCAGTTATCATAGTAATCAATGCAGTTTGAAATGATCATAGTAATCAGAAAAAACATGGTTGCTGGTAAAAAGAGACAACCCTGGGTTTAGTTATCATAAATAAGAAGAACCTCCAAGAAAATGAGCTAAACTAAAACATTAAAACTCTTTATATAGAAACATTCATGTCCTAAAAGAATTTGATATTCATTAACCAGGTCGTTATAATCAATGCCTGCGTATGAGAATAATCTTAAATTACAACTACATGATGATAATAGCTTACTAGTTAGAAATTCCTCCTCCATTATCCAACAGTTTGCCACAGGGAGTACTCCATAGTCCATAATATCATTGTTTTCACAAGTTCTCATGAATTCACAACAAAAGTTCTTTCTTAGAGGGGGAAAGAAAATCTTAGAAGACGTCAATTTTAGTTCAATTGGTTCATTAACTTAACAACACTAGATACTTCAATTTCCAACCATATTTATGGGGAAATAACATCTACCTTCAATACCAATTTAATTCTTCAACTATTTTGCTATTGTGGCGAATTGAACCTGAAGCTATAAACTCTTAGCCACCAAACTATATTCATGCACCGAAATTAAAAGGAAACACACACATGACACATATACAAAGACTTGAACCCATCATCTGGTGCACTTTATGCACTATATCCTAATGAAATGATAGAGAAAATATTCATACCAGACTTGACTTAAACTTTTCCACAAATTCACTATTCTTAATCTCTTCCATAATCTCCTTCGAGCTCTTGTGCTCCAATTCCCTGATTCTCAACTTTAACGTTCTTATCGGCTCCCAAAATTCCCCAAACTGCCTTTCCTCTCCCTCATTCTCTTTAAACCTCACCTTCTTCCATTTCCTGAACATCTTTCTCTTGTCCTCCTCCTCATCCTCCACCCCCGCAACAATCGCGTTCTTAATTGCTGACAAATCGATCTTAATTTGAGGCCGCGAGTAAAACTTGAAAGCCGGTGACGAGTAAACCCTCCTGATTTCAGATAGTTTCGGCTGGAGCTTCTTGACGAAGCCGATTTCGTAGGAGGGAGCGGGGTTGAGAGTGGCGGAGGCGGTAATTGTGGGAACACTGAAGGGTGATATGGAAGCCGAGTTGATGAAATTCTCGAGTTCTCTATCGGCTAGGTTTTTGAAGGAGTTGGCGCGGTTTTTGAGCAGCTGAAAATCAGCGTCGGCTGAAGAGCGGACCTCGCGCCAGCCTTTAGATATGAAGGAGAAAGCTTTCTCCGCCGTCACGGTGGAGGAGGGCGGCCGCGTCTCCGGCGGTTTAAAGTTCATCCTTTCTGTTTACTAGGGCTGCTGAATTTTCCGATTGAAATTGAGTAAATGGCCAGCTAGGGTGATCTGGTCTGTGTTATAGGATTTTTAACGGCTATGATTTTGGTAATTGTTCCTTCTCATATTTTAAAATTTTAGTGCGACAGCGCTACTAGTTCTGCTATTTATTTCAATTGTTTACAGGTAAATTAAATAAATAAAAAATGGTATAAAATTTGGGGTTATTTTCGTCCAATTATGAACACCAGGGGCATGAGGCACGTGACGTGATAGCTCTATGGGGGGAATATTCTAGCATGAAGAAATTACTTTGCATGGGAATCTTTTCCCATTATAACAAACCGACTTTTTTCCTTTTTTTTTATACTTTCTTTGTTCCATATTTTTTCTCCTTTTAGGTTTGGCACGGAGTTTTAGATAATTTGTTAAAAAAATAACACTTTTATTATTCTTTGAGAGAGAAAGAGAGTTATATTTTGGAACTCCCAAAAAGGAAATAAGAGCAAAAAAAGTGGGACGGATGGAGTATTAGGCAAGAAATTATAATTAGCTTCATCTGTAGTTTATTTTGAAAGAAAAAACACTTTTGATATCAAGATTTAGTTCAAAATACACATTTGGTATCAATTTTTTTTGGAAAAAAATACATTTCATATCATAATTCATACAATCTTGACACATTTAGTTTTGCCATCAATTTTTGGACGAAATTCAGCACATGCAGCTCATTTGCCCGTTAAATTGACAATGTGAGGGCACAAGTTTCAAAGTCCCACAGGCACTTGCTGAATTTCGTCTGAAAATTGACGAGAAAAGTAAACGTGTCAAGATAGTGTGAATCATGGTATAAAATATGTTTCAAGATAATAAAATATATTTTTTCGAAATGTCTAATATCAAATGTGTTTTTTAACTGAATTTTGGTATCAAAAGTATTTTTTCCTTTTTTTTTTTTTTTTTTTTAGAAAATTGAAAAGTGACTACTTTGATTGATGCACAAGTGAAAACCACAACGTGCGGCTAGGACTAATTTGTTGTTTGTTTAGGGCTTTGCCTACTATTGAAAACAATGGCTTGTAATCATAGGTGTCCTAAAGTTATTGTCTCGTATTTCTCAAAATTATTTTATGTATGAGAAAAGCGAGACAAATATATTATTTATTTTTTAAAATATAATAATCATTTATCAAATACTTTCTCAAAAGTTAAACAAATAACTATTTATTTATCTCTAAAAAAATTTACATTAATTTTATTTTGATTTGACATAAAGTAATTTATCTCACGGAACATATATATATATAATTTGACATAAAATAAATATTATTTAACATAAAGTTTTACATATCTTATACATATAAAATAAATCCTTTAAAAGAAATATATATTTAACGTATTTATTAAATCACTATCTCAAAACTCAAACAAACAACAACATTACATAAATTAAAATTATTTCACAAATTTTCACTATTTTCTCAAACTATTTTATCGAAAACTCGAACACCAAATCAATCAAACAGTACAACTGACTCCTAGACTGAAACTGTAGAATGTAGAATATTCGTGATAGTGACAATTTATGGTATAGGGGTATTTTAGTAATTTTCTAATTAATAAATTTGATAATAAATAATTATATCACTTGTCAAAATGACTGTTTTGCCCCTAATTAATTCATTGACATTTATGGGAGAAAACTCTTCACCTCCCAAATCCTCCTATAAATAGCACCTCATATTCCACATAAAGGGCAGGTGATTCTGGAGAGAAAGAGGTGGAAAAGAAAAGTTCTTGGCAAGTTCGTCCCGTGCAAGTCAGCATTTGTAACTTGAAGAAGGATCAAGGAGAGGGGAAATCTCGGAGAAATCCCTTGATCATTTTTATACAACATCATTTTGGCGCCGTCTGTGGGAAATTTTTGCTTGATTTGCACGTCGAGATGGCGAATGAGAATGAAGAGAACCAATGGAAAAACACAGAAGAGTCGAATGATCCACCTGGTGGAGGAGACGCATAACGCGATTCATTCGTTGAAGGAGACGCATAAGGCGATCCATCCGCTGAAGGAGGCGCATGACGTGATCCACCTGGTGGAGGAGACGCATAACGCGATTCATTCGTTGAAGGAGACGCATAAGGTGATCCATCCGCTGAAGGAGGCGCATGACGTGATCCACCTGGTGGAGGAGACGCATAAGGCGATTCATTCGCTGAAGGAGACGCATAAGGTGATCCATCCGCTGAAGGAGGCGCATGACGCGATCCACCTGGTGGAGGAGACGCATAAGGGGATTCATTCGCTGAAGGAGACGCATAAGGTGATCCATCCGCTGAAGGAGGCGCATGACGCGATCCACCTGGTGGAGGAGACGCATAAGGTGATCCATCCGCTGAAGGAGGCGCATGACGTGATCCACCTGGTGGAGGAGACGCATAAGGCGATTCATTCGCTGAAGGAGACGCATAAGGTGATCCATCCGCTGAAGGAGGCGCATGACGCGATCCACCTGGTGGAGGAGACGCATAAGGCGATTCATTCGCTGAGACGTATAAGGCGATTCATTCGAGCAAGGAGACGCATAAGGCGATCCATCCGCTGTAGGGGCGCATGACGCGATCCACCTGGTGGAGGAGACGCATAAAGCGATTCATTCGCTGAAGGAGGCGCATAAGGCGATCCATTCGCCTAAAGAGGTGCATGACGCTATCCACATGGTGGAGGAGACGCATAAGGCTATCCATCCGCTGAAGGAGGCACATAAGGCGATCCATCTCCTGAAGAAGGCACACAATGCCCAGTGGAGGAGGCGCAGGACACGACCCATCTGGTGAAGGAGGCCCAGGAGGCAATCCAATTGGAGAAGGCATAAGAGTCAATCCAGCTGGAGGAGGCGCAAGAGGCAATCTGATCGGAGAAGGAGGCGCACAAACTCATATGACTGACCCTGAAATAGCATCTGATATGCCCAAAGTTGAAGCGGCACCTGATGCGTCAAAAACTGAAGAAATGTCTGATGCGCCAAAAAATCGAAGAAGAGCTGGAAGCGCCAAACCTTGAAGCAACGATTGAAGTGTCACTCCTAGCACCCACAATGCAAATGACTCAAAAGATGTTTGAAGCACAGGTAGCGACAGTTGCCGCATGAGCGATTGCGCAATATGTGGAAGAACAACAACGAATGCATGTTCCAGACATATCCCCTCACAGAGAGTCAAGAACGACAAAGAGAGATGGACAAAGGCCAAGGAAAAACATATTAAGACCAGCAAGACATGATGACAATCTGCTCAAATATGGTTTTATCAATATTATATCAGGAGGACCAACCGGAGAAGGTTCAGCAACTGCAGAAAAAACTTTAGCAAAATCAAAGAGAGCATTTTTTCGAATACCAGCCACAGTCAGAGCACCTGATTCAACTGGTAGAAGAGAACCTCCAGTCTATCATCTTTGATGATAGAATTTGGAGAAAGGACAACTGACACCCCTGCATGATATTTTGGTGATTACTACAACTATTGTGAATCATTGGATGCAAAATACCTTGATCAATACCGGCAGCGCTGCAGATATAATATTTTATGACACTGCCAAAGGCAAGATGGTGAACATGGTAATAGCAAATTTTTCAGGAGAAATAGTGAAGCCGTCAGGAGAGGTTATGTTACCTATCTCTCTTGAAAATAACCCGAGAAGAGTTATGAGAATGATAAAATTTCTGGTTATCAAGGCTACGTCGTCCCACAATGTGATACTGGAGACCTAGTGTGAACCTCTTCAAGGCAGTCATTTCCACATATTATATGAAAACAAAAACAACCCTTCAAGGTGTAGAGGAAAACCCTCAACCGAAGCCCAAGTGGTCATTCGAGGCAATGAGGGAAGTACCACGCCTCAAGACCAAAATAATTACTCAAGGCTAAGAAAACCCCGACTGAGGCACATGCCCTACCGAGGCGCACCAAGGGTATGATGAAAGCACAACGAACTTTCATATGTTTAAATTCCTTGATATGACTTCGTTTATCTCTTATTAAAAATAAAAAAAAATAAAAAAAATTTCTCAAGGCTAATGGAAAAATCCTAGCCTCAGAGTCGAGGTAACTCTTTAAAGGCATCAATGGATATACCACTTCTCCAAACGAGAAAAATAAAATAAAAATTTCTCAAGGTTAAAGGAAAAATCCTCGCCTTAGAGTCAATGTAGCTCTTTAAGAGCATTATGCTTCAAAATTAAGACAAATAAAAAATAAAACCTCAAAACGTGACATGATCACACTTGGATAAAAAATTACTTGAATCTCGCATCACCAACAACGAAATTGCGTCCGAAACAAGCAATTCGTGATTGATCAAAGTGAAGAATGCCTGAACAAGGCATAAAAGCACGATCAAGGCACAAATGCCGGCTAAGGCACATGCCCGATCGATGCAAAACCACGACCGAGGTACAAACTCGACCGAGGCATAAAGACTGGTCGAGGCACAATGGCCCAGCCGAGGCATAAACCCGAAAGAGGCTCATGCTCGGCCAAAGTATAAACTCGGACTAAGCTCAAATACCAGCCGGTCGAGGCATAAAGACCCACCGAGGTGCACTAGTAGCGCGATCGAAGCAGCTCAACCTCGGCCACAACCCAGCCGAGGCATAGCATGCCTCAGCCAAGCCAGCACCAGCCGAGGCAATATATGCCTCGTCCAGGCCCTGCCGAGGCAGTATGCCTGCCGAGGCAACATATGCCTCGGCCAGGCCCTGCCGAGGCAACATGTGCCTCGACCAGGCCCTGCCGAGGCAGCATGCCTGCCGAGGCAACATGTGCCTCGGCCAGGCCCTGCCGAGGCAGCATGCCTCGGCTGCAGGCCCTGCTGAGGCAGTATGCCTGCCGAGGCAACATATGCCTCGGCCAGGCCCTGCCGAGGCAGCATGCCTCGGCTGCAGGCCCTGCCGAGGCAGTATGCCTGCCGAGGCAACATATGCCGCGGCCAGGCCCTGCCGAGGCAACATATACCTCGGCCAGGCCCTGCCGAGGCAACATGTGCCTCGACCAGGCCTTGCCGAGGCAGCATGCCTCGGCCAATCTCAGCCGAGGCACACATGCCTCGGCCAAACCTAGCCGAGGCTCATCTACCTCGGCCAAGTCTAAGTCGAACTAAATTTTGACAACATCTCCTACGCATTATTGCCGACACTGGGGCCATCCTATCACCATAGCCTTGGCCGAGGCCGAGAAATAGAAACACTAAAAAGAAAAAAAAAACTGACTACTTTGAGATATTGATACTTCAATCACACATGTCCTAGAAGTGAAAAAAAAAATTTACTTCTTCGAGACGAAGGTTCTTCAATCATGCATTTTTGGGATAATAATCATTCAATCGCTCCATGTCCTGGAATCGAGAAATCCATGGAACAACGTGCACTCCTGAGGAACACACACATTTAAGATCGAAAAGTCTTCGTTGTGATAATCATTGCAATTACACATGCCTTCAAAAATATTATACTGAAGAATCGAACCTCAAATTCACTCCCAAGTGCAAAGACCTGACAGAGGCGCGGGCAATTCGCGATGACGAATGGCGTGAAAAGCCCTCAAACGGCATGGCCAAAGAGTGGCAACCTTGAGTTACGCACATGAGGCTCAATGACCTCGGACCGTGCGGGTGAGGCGTGATGACCCCGACCGACATGGACGAGGCTCAACAATCCCGACCCTCCTTACGGATGAGATACCTTAACCGTAAAAAAGAGAAATTAATAATCTCCCTTGCAAAGTTGAACAATTCATCTTCCTACGTACATATTTAAATAACATATAAATTAAATATAGTAAAATCAATGGGGCAAAATGTCTTTCTTAATTTTTGCATGCAAGGTCAACCATGTGTACGTATAATAGCCTACATATATAATCTATAAAATTGATTAAAGTAATGCATGGTGATTAGTGCAATGCATGACCTCGGCCGGCCATAACTTCGGCGCCAAGGCATGATGACTCGGCCGACCACAACACCATCAATCAAATTGAAGTGGTGTACCGAGGCTCAAGACTCGGTCGGGATTACTTAAAAAAAAAAAAAGATTGATGTATTTTTCTTATTATTTTATAAATTTATATCTTCTAAATATTGAACATATTCTTGTTTGAGATACATATATACATAATATATATTTATGCATATATGCGTATATATATTTTAAATTCCGCAACTGAATATCTCAAAACATTCACTTACGGAACTGGGGGGACATCATGATAGTGACAATTTATGGTATAGGGGTATTTTAGTAATTTTCTAATTAATAAATTTGATAATAAATAATTATATCACTTGTCAAAATGACTGTTTTGCCCCTAATTAATTCATTGACATTTATGGGAGAAAACTCTTCACCTCCCAAATCCTCCTATAAATAGCACCTCATATTCCACATAAAGGGCAGGTGATTCTGGAGAGAAAGAGGTGGAAAAGAAAAGTTCTTGGCAAGTTCGTCCCGTGCAAGTCAGCATTTGTAACTTTAAGAAGGATCAAGGAGAGGGGAAATCTCGGAGAAATCCCTTGATCATTTTTATACAACATCAATTCGTTTCCTTGCTACCACCTGCAAAGGGCAATGTGTAATATATAATATGCACGTGTGATATTTCTTTTCCATTATCCATTTTCTTTTTGTATAATGGAGTTTTCTTTTTATTAATGGAAGGGATGGAAAAAACTTAATTCACTCGAGAATGAAAAAGGATTAATTCTGTAGAATCATTATTCGGTTACATAATATCTGGTCTTTCAGTAATTTAAGTTCTATCAATTCGATATAAATTTAAAATGTTCTCGAACAATTTAAGACCGTTGAATATAGAAAAATTAAATGAAATTATATGTTTGGCCATCAAATAACAATTGTGCAATTTTTGGATCAACTCATCTTTTTCCTGGCATTTTCTTGTGTCAATATATATACAAGTTTATCTCATTGTATTTATTTATATATATATATATATATATATATTTTTTTTTAAAGTGTTCACATGTCACAATTTTATTCTATCCAGCAACACATTTATGATTCGTATTTATGCAATAATTAATATACAACACGGCAGGTAGTCTATTTCTTCTTGTCAAACCAAAAGTGTGAACCCACTATAGCTTGTCCCAAGGGAGCTTTACCATGCATACTTATTGTCGTCACGTGTCAATTTTATTTTTCTTAATTCATAAGAAAAAAAAAATAGAAAAAAAAAATTTGTCAATATATTTTCTCTGTATTCAACAGTTGATACACATTAGTTTAGTCCTTTATTTCTTGGTCTCTCGTTCATATGAATAATACGATCATACACACGTCTCTGTTCGAAATTTTCTAAAATGTAAAACTTACCGACGTGTAGCACATTTCCACTTTTCCACTAACCCTACAATTGATTAAGTTTTTAAGTTGCATGAAAAAATAGCAATATGTTGGGTCTATTTGGATGGGTTTTGGCTCAGTTTTACGAGTCTCGGTTTAAAAAAATTGGTTTGGGTGGTTTCGATGAGACCTTTGGGACTTCATTTGGATGGGTTTTGACTCTTGGATTTTGTAGTTTGAGTTGAAACCCCACTTGGATTGGGTTTGAATGTTAGGGTTTAGGGAAAAAAGTAGGTGATAGGTGTCAAATCAATGTCTTTTTTAGTGAGATTTGAAAAAAAAAATAGGTGTTAGGTGTCAAATTAATATTTTATAGGTTTGAAAAGTTTGAGTGTTAATTTTTTAATATGTTTTTGATGTTTTTATGGGTTTCGCGAAAACTCATTTGAAAGGGTTTTGGCTCGACCCGCGAGACAGGACCAAAACCCATCCACACACCTGTTATATCTCAATATTTCAGAGTGAATAGCCATTACCTTCAAGTGTTATTTTTAATAAGTAATTTGTCTTTATGATAAATAAAATGACAAAATAACTCCTTGTAATTTTATAGAAAAAAACACATTGTCTCCTTTTTGTTATTTATATTTTTACAAGGGGGTAAAATGTTCAATATATAATATTACATGGAGTTAAAGTGGTCATTTATACATATCATTAGACCATCTCCAACAGACCTCTTAAATTCAGGCCTCTTATCTTAAAATTTAAGGAGTGAACAGTGTTATACATTCCCACTTTTTACTCTGCACTCCAACAGCTTCTTTATATTTTAAGAGTTCACTTTTAAACAATCACATCACATCACTCCAACAACTCTTTTATATTTAAACAAATTACTTTTAATTTTTATTAATATATAAATAATAATGATATATATATTTAATATATTATAATTTGAAAAACTAAAAAAATTATTATCTCATAAATTTTTGTAATATATTATAAAAAAATTTAAAAAGTACTATTGTTAATATATAAATAATAATGATATATATATATTATTATATTTAATATATTATAATTTAAAAAATAAAAAATTTAAAAAAATTATTAATATATAAATAATAATGATATATATATTATATATTTAATTTATTATAATTTAAAAATAAAAAATTCAGTTCATTTTTACCTTTTCCATTAATTTTTGGGAATTGGAGGTTGGAGGATTCAATTTTCTGCAAAGGAGTGTAGAAAAGTACTGTTGTTTGTACTTTTCTATGCAAAAAGTAATTTTAAGATTTAAGTTTGGACTCTCAAATATAAGAGTCCAAACTTAAAAAAATTTGGCTTTCTTAAATTTTAAAGACTCCCTTGGAGTGGATTTTTTGTTCAAATCTTATCCTATCTCTTATAATATAGGATATAAGAGTCCCCTTGGAGAAGGTCTTAGGAGGTAAATTGTCTATTTACACATATCACATGGAGATAAAACTTTCCCCCAAGCTAGATTCCGGCTTGGTCCCAGCTAGCTAATAGTCGACAGGCATTGGTAGTTGGTAAGTGAAGTGAATATGGTAATGCAAAATTGGAATATTTCATATGGATTGACTGCGTTGAAAATGAATTAGGAGAAAATAAATCAAATTACTCCAATGTTAGATAAATTTTAATTTTCCTAATTAAAAAATAATTAAATATTTTACAGAAAATCAAATTAGCAATTTTAATTATTAAAAAGTTAATGCATATGAGTCCATATCTGCTTAAAATACATGGGCTATCCGTTGCGGTATTAAGCCCACGGTCCTACAGCATTAGAAAGATGGGTTTACGATTTTACATAATTAAAAGAACAGAGAAAAATTCCAGTCCACTCATCACATTAAGGCATAGTGAAGTTGGACGGCCCAATAAGTATTCCAGTTTTTATTTCAAGAAAGTTTAACTTAAATATGTGTTTTAATAAGAAACAACTTTTTATCATCTAAAAATTCTTTTAAATAGATCCTTGACATACAATGCACGAATGCATTCTTCTAATGATATTTGTCCAATTTTTTTATTTTTTTTCTAAATATCTACATTGTTAATTCTAATTTATAAAAAGGACACATATTATTAGGAGAATGCATCAGTGCATTGCACGACATATAACATCTAAATTTCCGATATTGACCATGCAAATGATTATTCTGATTTTTCTTCTCTAGAGAAGTTAATGACCTTCCAAATATACTACTTCGTCCATCCCAAAAATTTACTCAATTTGCTATAGTGAAAGTCATAAATTTTAATTTTTTCATTTGCTTAATATTTCAAGTAACTTATCAACTTGATACATTTATAGCGTTTTGAATTTTTTCAAATATTAATATATGTTATATTATATAATATTATTGAAATAAATTAAATAAATAATTTATTATAAGTTTTTAAAATTTAATCAAGTTGAATGATTAATTGTACGATTAGAGTAAACTTTTGGGACGAAGGTAGGATTAAATATCACTGCAGATTGTTTTTCTGTATGAAAATTGTTGGATTTGGATCAATCCAAACTGTATAACTACTTAATATAATTATATTTGTGTCGCACGTCATTAAATGAAGTAAAAATAGCTAAATATTAACTCTTATAATAATTTCCTTATATTTATATTTTTCATAATTAATAATTTCCATTTATAACCGCGTACAGATTTTGCAGTGCTGTCTGGGAGCTGACGTGACGTTTACCGTAACTTCCTTAGCTGCTAAGACTCGAAATTTAGATCCTAGACGAAGGGCATTTCCGTCGTTTCACAGGAATCAGGGATCCATTACAAATTTACAATGCAGAGGCACCACCGTATTTGAAAATCAGAAAACATTCAACTTTTAAGCCAAATATATTTGGTGCGAAATTATCTGTAATAATTTAACTGCTTCTTTTTTCTTCCTTATTTGCACCAGAGAAAAGCAAGGAACAAATATGGGGCTGCTTTCCAATAGGTAATTGAAATTTGAACACATTCAATAACTTCTTTGTTTTCCCCCAATCCAATTTCTTTTTCTTCCATTTTTTCATATTCACGTTGTTATGCAGAGTTGAAAGGAGCCTCCTGAAACCAGGCGATCACATATATTCATGGCGCACTGCTTATATTTATGCTCATCACGGTTTGTTTTTCTTTATTATTCATCTGATTTCGATTTGAATTTGTTAATTGTGCATTTGTTATGAGCATATGCGGTGGTTGAATTAGGGTTTCTTGTTTCAAATTGATTTATTAAAATTTCCAAAGACCTAATTAGGCTTTCTAACATAGAGATGGAATAAGTAGATATTTTTTTATGCATGTAGTGGTTTGATTTAGGTGGATTAAAATAGGCAATATCTTTTAATTGTGTTACTTAATAAGAACTGTGAAGGTTATATGCCATGTTGGTTCAGTCTGTGATTATGGATTTGGACATGTAACTTAGTAGAATATCTTCCTGAGATAACATTTAGTACTTATTAATAACTTAGTCCTTATAATTGACTTGACGAAGAGTTTCGTAATTGAGCAATTACGAAAATGCAGAGGTGATGATCTTAGATTTAACAAGAAGTTATGACATCACAATTGAATGTTATTTATCGATGCATAAGAGTTTGATAATGCTTTGAAATGAAGTAACAAATATATATAGATGAAACTAACTAGTTTAGGAACGAAGGATCTTACTTGATGGACTTGATGTATAATTGGAAAATCAGCCTAGTTAAAGCACAAGTTCTTTCTTCCAGATCTAGCATTTTGAAAGTTAATTATGTTGTATCCAATAGCATATCTTTGCATTATTACTATGTCTACTCGTACATGCTTATTTCTCTCATATTGTTTGTTTGCAAAATAGGCATCTATGTTGGGGATGATAAAGTCATACATTTCACTAGACGTGGCCAAGAAGTGGGAACTGGTACCATGTTAGATGTCCTTTTAGTAAGCTCAGGACCTACTCGATCTCATATCCCATGCCCCGTCTGTGTACCATCACAAGAGGCCCATGGGGTGGTTTCCTCGTGTTTAAACTGCTTTCTTGCTGGTGGCATCTTATATCGCTTTGAATACGCCGTCACTCCGGCACTCTTTCTCGCAAAAGCCAGAGGAGGAACATGTACACTTGCTGTCTCTGATCCCAGTGACATCGTGGTTCATCGAGCAAAGTACATTCTCGACAACGGATTTGGATGCTACAATGTTTTCAAGAACAATTGTGAAGACTTTGCAATATACTGCAAAACGGGATTGCTTATTTTAAAGGAGACGACAATGGGGCAGAGTGGACAAGCCGTGTCTATTATTGGCGGGCCCCTTGCAGCTGTCTTATCTACACCACTGCGACTTGTGACCACTAACGTTTATGGTATGGCAGCTACTGCTGTTGCGGTTTATTGTGCTAGTCGATATGCTGCTGATATTGGCATGAGGAGTGATGTAGTGCAAGTTCCTGTTGAAGAACTTACTAGCAGGATAGCCTCAGGTATGCTTCAGGTACTGGAACCTAGTTTACCGGCTCTACCTGCGTCTGCGAGTTAGCATGTTTGGTTTGTGTACGTGGTTATGAACGAACTGTGGTTTCTTGTTGCCAATAAACTGCTGTTATGAAACTAAGACTTAAGTTATGTTGTAACCTGTTCTACAATAAAGATGTTTAAATTGTGCAAGAAAATATGACTTGCTTTAGACAACTACAGTTATTTGGAGATGTGTGTGATTTGTAATATGGCTGATTTCAAATTATGTATTCGAGTATAAATCCGTGTCCCGAAACTGAGATAAATGTTTGACCAAAAAATGGAAGAAAGATATGGGTCTAATGTGTGATTTTAAGATTGTACTGAAATTATTCGGGACTCATCAATTAGAAGATTTGGTTTTAACATTTAGAAACATGTATTAGAGATTATGTGAATGCGATATCTTGGATATAAATTTATTTTGAAATTTGATTTACGGATTTGATTTTATGAAAGTGACCAATTTCTGAGTCTAAAACCGAAGAACCATATGACATCTCTAATTAACTATCTCACACTTTTCAATAAGGTCGTATATATTTGCTACCATTAAAAAAAAAGGAAAAAAAAAAGAAAATAAGGCCGTGAAAACAAGTTTAAAGTCCTAGAGCTTCTTTATTCTACTTTTTACACTTTCTTTCTCTCAAAACGTGAAATTGTAGTGTTAATATGGTCAAAATTTCATCTATTTAGTATGTTTAAGTTAGTTAAATATTATGAAAATCTTTCAAGCTTTTTTTGGGAAATTTTGGGGAAAATAGGAAAATAAATGTTTGGAAATTGTGGGAAAACATATGAAAAAAATTACAAGTTAAAGAAAAATATTTGAATTATAATTTCTTTATATTTATAGTATGGAGTGATGTAAAATGGAACATTTCTCTAAACTGGGGGAACTTTTTAGGTACATTTGATTAGATTTTGACTCGATTTTATTTAATTTTGATTTCGAGAAAATGGTTTGGATAATTCCACCAAAATTGTTGACACACCAATTTTATTATGTTTGGATATTGAGTTTTGTGATTTTTTTTTTTAAAAATTAATGTATGATTAGTGAGTATTGGAGTTTGGGAGGGGAAAATAGGTATGAGATATCAAATCAATTTAATTTAAAAAAAAAAATAGCTGCTACATGTTAAATCAATGTGTTTTGCATGATTTTCTGTATTCTAACTGTAATTAATTAGAATTTTGGGTGTAATTGATAAGAAATTAGAAAATTATTAAGGTAGAATTTTGGGGAATGAAATCAGAGAAAAAACTTTGGGCAAAATTTAGATTGTATTTGCTGAATCCTCTTCCCGCCAGTAACAATTTTCCTGTAAGCTAGTAGAATTGACTAATTGCAAAAATAAAAAATAAAAAAAAAATCGTTCGCTTCACCCTTTGCATCCAGTTACAAAAGTCACCAAATTGTTGATCCGTTGGGTTTGGTAAATTATTTGATGTAGAACTCATGAGGATGAAGCAACTTTGTAATAAGGGTAGGACTAAGGTTCCTTCTTATGGTATGATGAAGGTGGCTCTTTCTGTTATGGTTTTTCAAATGAGAGAGTTGGGGTACATTCAGAAAAGACAAATAAATTTCAGGATAATAAACATTGTCCAGAATTTCTTTTAGATTCGAACATAAAGTACTATTTAATTTGGTTGTGGCATTAGGCTTTCGACTTATTATTGTGGCTTATTTCATTTTGATTAGCGGTTTGGCAAAAAAAAAAAAAAAAAAAAACACTAAGCTTGACGTTTGTTTCTCAAAATTTCCCGAGCTTGGTTAGAGAAATCAATCATTGTCTATAGCCTATATGGCTATGCTATAGGGACTATTTGACGAAAAAAAAATTCGTGAAATTTGGGAGCATATCTAGTAGGACAAAAATATGATTCCGAGCTCAAAAATCACACATCCAAAGCAGGATATGAATGTGATTTTTAGACTAATTTTAATTTGATTTTTTATGTTTTGATGGTGTAGTTCAATATTGTAATAAGCTTCCCAAAGTCCAAAATCTTCTTTGCTAAAGGAGGTGATGGTAGGACGAAAAGAGAGATTCAGACTATTTTGAACATTGGCCGGACGAACAACCTTGGTAAATATCTTGGGGTTTCTCTTATCCCCAAACGGGTTGCCCCTTGTCTTTTCCGCGAAGTTGTGGACAGGGTGGCAAGTAGACTTTCGGCTTGGAAAGCAAAACTTGTATCGCTTGCAGGGAGGGCTACCCTCATCAAGTCAGTGACGTCGGCGATTCCGAATCACAATATGCAATTTGTTTGGCTTCCCGCGACTACATGTAATCATCTTGACAAACTTAACCGAAAATTCCTTTGGTCCTCGGACACAATCTATAGGAAATTACATCTCGTTGGATGGTACAAAGTCACAGAAAGCAAAAAGCATGGAGGGCTTGGGATCAAACAAGCAAGGAATATGAATGTGGCTTTACTAGCTAAAGTGGGTTGGAAAACATTAAATGGTGAGAGCTCTTTGTGGGGGGAAAAATTTCATAACAAATACCTCAAAGATTCCGATCTTATTGGCTACAAAATACGGGGTGATGATTTTTCAACTTGGAAGGGTATAGCTCGGAGCATGGAGATGGTTAAAAACTGCTTCGATGGCGTTTTGGTAATGGGAACTCTATATCCCTTTGGACAGATATATGGGTGGGAAATGCTCCGCTTGATGGCTGCGTGGGAGTGGAAATACTTAATGAAGAAAGAGACTTTAAGGTCTCGATTTTGATCAATGAAACTGGGGTGTGGGATAAAAGTAGAATTCAGTCCTTGATTTCGGAAGATATTTGGAAAGAAATTGAGAGTATCCCCCTCCCAATAGACCGTGACCACGAGGATATGAGATTGTGGGGAAATACGCCTAATGGTAAGTTTTCTTGCAAGTCGGCTTACTCTCATTTAATGCAGGATGAAAGAGGGATTGACGGAGACTCAGTGGACTCTTGGGAGTGGATTTGGAAGATCAAATGCTCGGAGAGAATGAGGCTCTTCATTTGGACTAGTATGCACAAAAGTCTTGCCACAAATTTGATGAGGTATGAGAGATTAATTTCGAATTCAGCAATCTGCCCAAGATGTAATGTCCAAGCCGAATCCATCATACATGCATTGAGAGACTGCCGCTGGGCTTACGAGGTGTGGGAACATGCTATTGTACCAACACAATTCCTTAGATTCACTAACATGGATGCCAATTCTTGGATAAAGAGTAATATCACACGGGAAAGGTTCGACAATATTATTCTCCCCAACACCCCTTGGTGTATGTACTATGTTTATTGCTATTGTTTGGGCCATTTGGAAATCTAGAAATAGGTTCATTTTTCAAAACACCCACGAGCCAACAAGGCAGGTCGTTTTCATTGCAAAGGGGATGGCAGAGGACATGGTGAGAGCCAATATAAGAAAAGAGTATAAATGAAAATCAGCCCCGAATCTTGTCAAATGGAGCAAACCTCAAGACGGATGGTTTAAATTAAACACTGATGGCAGTGTTTTGAAGTCTGGAAATTCTGCTGCAGCCGGGGGTCTCCTTCGAGATGACACTGAAAATTGGGTGGTGGGCTTCTCGCGGAAACTAGGAGGCGTTACTATCACGATGGCCGAGTTACTTGCGGTCAGAGAAGGGCTCAGTTTGGCTTGTGAAAGAAGAATTCCACGCTTGGTTATGGAGTCAGATTCGGAGGTGGTTATCAAGTTGATTAATGAGGCGGACGTCGAGACCCACCCTCTAGGTAATATCATTAAGGTCTGTCGGAATTTTATCCGATTGCCATGGGAATGTAGACTCGCTCACAAGAGACGGAGTAGCAATATTTGCGTGGATGCACTAGCAAAGAAAGGACACAACTTGGATGAAGCTGCTGTTTGGTGGGAAGATGCCCCTGAATTTATCTTACCTCTGCTATAAGAGGTAACTTCTTGTAATAGAGTGGGTTCTTCTTTTTCACCAAAATGTCCATAATTTGAGGTAAGAAGCTTGGAGTTTGGATATTCAGAAGTTTTTGATTGACCTTTACAAATATTCGGAGTTTTTTTTATTGGAACTGGAATATTTATACTCCCTCCGTCTTTTTTAATCGTAGCTTTGGAGGATTGCACACGAATTAAGGAATGTCGTAAATAATCACTTTTTGAAGTAAAAAATTCAAAATATCCTTTTAATTAAATAAGCTTAGTATTAATTAACATTAATGATAAGTAGTAGTAAGAAGGGTAGAATTGGTAAAATAACATTAATCTTACATTGAAATCATAAAGCGACAAATAAAAGTAAATAAGAAAATTTTTCCAAAGCGAAAAATAAAAAAAACGGAGGGAGTATAGCTCGAGACTTGAGACTCGTGTCTTAATTTTTTGTGATACTTATGTTATTCTTTGCATTGCATCAACATTTTTGTTAATTAATGGAAATGTCATAACATGTTTTTGTTTTGTTTTTTGGTAATATGTTGTAACTATAGTTTTTATATTTGTATGTTTGAACCCAGAATGGCGTGTACTCGAAAATTTCGGATACCAAAAATATCAGGTAAACGAGTTTCGGATGTGAAAAAATTATCAATACTCGACTACGGGTCGCAGTGCCTCAAGGATTTGCTCAATTTGATCAGAAGTACACTACTTAGATGGTGTTTTCAACTGATTCTACTTTTACTTAATTTGAAGAATCTATAAAAAAAAAGTTAGAAGTACACTACTAAAAAAACAAAAAATCCAACCGAAAATGGGTAAAAATCGGTTGGAAACTTGAATTTCCAACCGATTTTGCAACCGAAGAAATCGGTTGGAAAAACCTCCGTTGGAATTGAGTTTGCTACCGAAATTCCAACCGAATATTTTTCCAACCGAATTTCCAACCGACATCAAAATAAGTTGGAATATCTTTCCAACCGAAAATATTTTGTGATGGTCCGGCTCCGCGGGTCCGTCGGATAACGGTCGAAAAATTATTATTATTTAAAAAAAGAGTTAAAATATCTAAACCTTTTGAAAAACGATAAATTTTCGATAAATAAAAGCTTTAAACGGAAGCGGTTTAAAACGAAATAAGAAAAACTTTGATTACTAAGTTTAAAGCGGAAGTAATTAAAACAAATTTTAATGGATGATTTGATGTAGTAAAAAAAAAAACTTGTGGGTCCCAAAAGGTATACAAGAAGATTAAGATTAATATTTGATAAAATTTATAATCATTTTTTATAGATATTCCCATTTTACAAATTAGCTAAAATACCAAAATATTTAGCAAGATATAATAAAAATCAACTTAGACATTTTAGGAGATTTAAGAAAATGAGTTCAAATGAAAATCTTAAAATCAAATAAGAATTTAAACAAAAGTTCAACTACTCTCTGGAACTATGGTGGGACCGCAACCGTGATGGCCTAACCGCAACATGAACTATCGTTTACCCCAAACACCTGTAGCTGAAAGATTGAAACATGGAATGCATAAGTTGATCGTCCAACTTAGTGAGGCAGTAGTGCACATGTGCGTGTGACGCGTGGATGCAACATAATATACGTGAGCATATATGCCAATGCAGTAAATAAATACATGCAATAATAATTTAAGCACGTTAAACAATTAACCAACAATTGTTGATGACATCCTTCTTTTACCCTCCGGTCCATATTATGACGCCCCCACCGAACACTCCAAGTAAGGAGCTACCTTACTAACTGTGCGCATAGACGTCTAATGCCAGGAGTTTGACATTCACTCCCCAAGTGTAACCTCCACACTTGGCTCGTGAAGCTGGTCTACGGTGGATCGAGGTAACCCTCCGTCCCTAACCTTGCGGGTTATCCACGATTCCGCACACCAAAATAGGGCCCACATAATAATACCAAACAATACAGTACAGTAACAATCCAGTAACAATACAGTACAATAACAATCGAGTAACTGTAAATCAGCAACCAACTCAATAACCATCATTAAAATGGTTCAATATATGATATCCAGGACTCGTAAGCACATAGGCATTATCATAATTCAAGGTGTATATTTTGTCCTAAAAGTTGAGTTTTTCATTGTATCATACATCGCATGCTCGTTCGTTTAGGGACTAAGTTGCAGTTATGACTCGACCTACTAGCACATTCGAACTGACACATAAGTAACACACAGCACTCACCTAAGGAGCTTATTACGGCGACCAAAATTCCACAATGAAGTATATTCAAAACCTTAGCAATTACGTATCCGACTAAGAATGTATCTAATAACCTTACTAAAACGTAACTAATGAAAATCCTACACAAGGATTTCCTAAACTAACACATCACACAAAAGTGCTTAGAACTTAAGAGATATTATTTTCAAAACTCAAAATACTAATTTCATAAAACAGTGCCAAAACAGCAAAAATTTCACATTCATTTTTCAGATTTACAAAACAGCCCCTAAACTTTTAAAAATATTCAATTTTTGCAAAAATTTGCAACAAACTTTAAATCAAAAGATTTTTAACTAAACTCATATAAAAAATCAAATAAAAGTATTAAGTATCTTGTTACTTCAAAAATCAAATCTTTAAAAATTCCACAAGTTTAAAACTTTTCAGAAATACCCTCATAGTTTTGAAAACTTAATAAAACCAATTTTCTTGAAATTAATTCAAGATCCACGCATTTAAGCAATATTTAAAAATAATCAATCATAATTTCAATATAAAACTGAGATTAACAATAAGTTTTAATAACTTTTCACAACTAACAATGAGAAACAAAAAAGTTCTTTCATTATAAATTTTCTTACGAATTTTTTCAAATTTTCAATCTTAAAATACAAGTTATCAAAGCACTACTTCAAATCAATTAATCAAAAGTTTATAAAAGTAACAATGAAGAAACAGCGACCAAACAGCACCTTTACCCCCTTATTTTCAGATTTACAAAAATAACCCCAGATGTTTCAAAAACTCACATTTTTACAAAATATCGAAATAAACTTTAAAACAAATGCTTTTCAAGTAAATTGCGCCAACTGACCGGAAAGTATGTTAACCCGAGATAAATATTGGTCCGCTCGTTGTGCTTCCGCTCGTAGTCGCTCATCCCGAGCTGCATCCCTAACCCTCTGTTCTTGCAACTCTACTTCTAATCTGCTTAATCTTTCATTAGTTTCCAGATCAATTTTGATTGTAATCTTGAACGATTAATGCATACATGAACTGCGTCATTACCAAGACCGTATACAGTGCCCTTCTTCGATACACCTTGAACCTGTGTCCACACCTGTAAAAAAAAAAAAAAAAAGATCAAATCGTTTGAGAAAAAATAAATAGTATATAGAAACTACTTGTTAAAATTGATTAAATTTCATACCTACATCTGAACTTCTTTAGGTGGCGGCTGCGTATCCTCACTGTCATCTGTTTCAACTTCAATTGCGATTCTTTCCATATAATCATTCTACAAAAATAAATACAATTTTTGAATCAGTTAAAGTTTAAAAAATTAAGTTAATTACAAATTTTTCTACTTACGTATGCATTTTCTGAACGGCCACACTCCCACTCTTGTTCCCCATTCTCCAATTTTCATGAATTCATTACTTCAAAAATTTCATCGAGTCTAGGGTCACGACCATATTTTTTCTTCTGCATTATCTAACATAATGAAATTAATAATATTCTATGGGTGTAAAAAATAATTACAAATATTACTTACAAATTCTTTTTGGGTGAAATTGCAACCGATTTTAAATTCGGTTGCAAATAATGTACAGAAATTGCAATTTCAACCCCGATTTCAACCGAAATTATTTCAGTTGCAATTTTATTCAAATTTTCAACCGATTTAATTCGGTTGCAAAAATTCGGTTGCAATTTTAATTTAAGTTTTTTTAGTAGTGGTAATATAGAATAGAAAGCATGTAGTGTTTGCATAACAAGAGAAAAAGTGGATAAAAACAAATAAAATAGTGTTTGCTAAATAAGCTGTCAAGTGGGCTTTTCTGTCTTTTGTACATCTAATGTCCATATTGCCCCTTTCTTTATGTCTTTTTATTTCATGTTGCTGAATATATCAGACCATTATCAGCTCTTGCCTTTGAAAACCCTTTCTGGTGTTGTGGGTAAATAACTGAAATTTTCTTCGAATCACATGAAATTATATAAAAAAGAAAGTTCAATTTTAATGAATCTGGAACACATTATCCATGATCTGATAATAACCGAGGTACATAAGTTAGCATGAAAAGTATACCCATCTACTTGAATTAGTAGGGGACAAAAGAGATGCCTTTGATATTCAATGCCATAATTGAAACACATTCTAAAATTGTAATAAATAGGATGACTAAGAAGTTTTGACATCCACATTCTCCAGAAAATCTCCATCATTGTTGAAATCCATAAGATTGCATAGTTGACAGAAAATGGAATTGAGAACAATGTGTGTAGTGCGTGTTTCTTGGAGAGAATAAAGAAGAAAACTTGTAAGTTTTTTTATTAACGCTACCTATTTATAAGAAACTAAGGGGGTTCCTTCCTAACTAAAAGCCTAAACATGCTTTAACAAATAAATAAAGAAACAAAAAAGAAAGAAAGAAAAGGAAATAAAAATACAACATGAATACACATAAAATTAGAAGTAAAATCCCTAATTCCCAATTTCTACTCTTGAACTTCAATCGTGTCCTCTTCAAGCTGGAATACCTCCAATACTCCCCCCCTCAAGATGGAGCATGGATGTCAAGCAGCGACATCTTGGATAACAGCTGCAGGAAGCGAGGTAAGGCTAATGCCTTTGTAAATAAATCTGCAATTTGAATGTCAGTGTGAATAGGCATTAGTTTAATTCGCTTTTGCTCAACCTTCTCCCTGATAACGTGACAATCCATTTCAATATGTTTAGTCCTTTCATGAAATATATGTTTATTTGCTATATGAATTGCAGAATTGTTATCACAGTATAAAGAAGTAGGTTTCAAAGTAGGAACTTGGAAATCATTTAATAACTTTTGTAGCCAAACTATCTCACTAGAAACCATTGCTAAAGCCCTATATTCAACTTTAGCCGAAGATTTAGAGACTGTTACTTGTTTCTTGGATTTGCAAGAAACAATAGAGTCAACAAAAAAAACACAAATAACTGTTTTAGACCTCCTAGTGTCTTTACAAGATGCCCAATCTGCATCAGCAAAGGCAGTTAAAGTTAGAGAAGAGGTAGAGGAATAAAACAATAATCCAATTGGTCTGAAAATAAGAAAGATTAATATCATAAGTGTTAGAACATATACCAGAAACACAGGATATGTGTGCTGACTCATTAGTCTGATTGGCTGATGACTATGAAGGAAATTGCAATTGAGATGAAAAGAGATTCATCAAATGATGACATTTCTCAGCAGTGAAGCTTTGAAGTAAAGGATTAATAGGATGATTAGTGTCATCAGTGGTACATAATCTAGTTTGGGAATTGTGATTGTTGTGAAGGGTATGGGAGTCATCAGAGACTTGGTTTATAGGATTAGGATGAAAAGATTGTTGTTTAGGCTTGAATTGAAATCCAGGAGGATAACCATGTAGTTTAAAACACTTGTCAATTGTATGGCCTTGAATATTGCAATGTGCACAGGTAGGTTTGTCCTTTTTTCTCGAAATTGTTAGGCTGGTTTGATTGTTTGAATTGGTTATATGGGCGTGGTGGTTGATTTTGTGGCATAGAATTCTTTGATGCAAAAGCCATTGAAGAAGATAAATCCGGTTCAGTCATTTGCCGAATTAATTTCTGTCTTTCAGCCTGAGTAGCAAGGGCAAAAACCCTGCTTATAGGTGGTAGAGGATCCATCAAGAGGACTTGGTTCTTTAAAGAAGAATAAAAAGATGAATTCAGTCCCATAAGGAAGGCCATGACATATTCCTCTTGATTATAGTCATGGATTTTCTGGGCATTACCACAGTTGCTGGTGCAAGAAACCAGTGTTGGTCTGTATGTATGTAACTCATCCCAGATTGATTTCAGTTTTGTAAAATAGATGTTTACTGATTGAGTATCCTGAGTGAGAGTGGCAAGATCCCTCCTAAGTTGAAACACCATAGGACCATTACTCTGTTGAAATCTGATCTTTAAGTCAATCGATATTTCTTTGGCAATAGTAGTGTATATGATGCTTAAGTGTATTTCTGTAGAAACAGAATTTAGAATCCAAGAAACTACTATGTTATTGTTTCTTGACCATGCATCATGCATAATAGGATCTGTGTATCCAGGATCTGATATACTTCTATTAATGAAACATATTTTATGTTTAACATTTAAGGCCAGGGACATAGATCTAGCCCATGCAGCATAGTTGTCACTCACCAGTTTATTCTGAACAAGGAAAAGGTCGGGGCCGTCTGATGGATGAAGGAAATAAGGAGTTGAAGGATCCTCCATTGGTAATCTTGTATGAGGACTGCCACTGGATGAAGAATTTAATCTAGATTCAGAAGACATGTTTGTAATGTGAATACAGAGGATGAAAAGGCACCCTAGGAGAAAATAGAAGAACAAGGAAAAAGAAGAGGACAATCTCAAAGAGATTGGCGAAATAGATAGGAAAAAACCTTAAAAAAGACAGGACTTCAAGAAAAGAGGGCAGAACCTCTGGATCGCAGACAAAAAATCTCAAGAAGACAGAACTTCAAGAGAGAAAAGAGATGAAGAAGATAACAATCTTCTACAAATTAAAGGTAACAGATGAGGCAAAATGTGTGAAAGATTTATGCGAAAGCAATGTATAAACTAACTGATACCATGTTGAAATCCATAAGATTGCATAGTTGACAGAAAATGGAATTGAGAACAATGTGTGTAGTGCGTGTTTCTTGGAGAGAATGAAGAAGAAAACTTGTAAATTTTTTATTAATGAATAATGTGTGTTACAGGTTTTGAACTCTCCCTATTCATAAGAAACTAAGGCTAACTAATAAGCGTAAACACGCTTTAACAAATAAATAGATAAACAAAAAAGAAAGAAAGAAAATGAAATAAAAATCTATATCTATACTAATACTAAAAGCGTGAATAATTTAAGTTTTTTTTCTTTTTTTGTGAAGACAAAATGCCCTTATTCAAATTGTTAAGTATATTAATAAAATGTAATTAGACATGAATTTTCCTTAAATTTTTTCATCAAAAATTTGTGACTTCCTTTCTTTCTAACCAAGCACCATGAATATGGAAGAAAAGAAAAATGTATATTCAAATTTGAGGGAAAAATGCATATTTAGTCACCCAAGTTTAACTCTAAACACACAATGGTCACTCAACTTTCAAGAATAATATATATAGTCACCCAAGTTACAATTAAGAACATCACTCATCACCAACTCTATGACATTTGATGGACAAATAACGGAGTATCATCACGAGACAGGCACACGCATTAAAACCAAATAATAAGGTAAGTGAAATAATTTGAGATATACTTAAAAGTAATTGAAGATGTATAATTATTTGAGTTGAAAATTCGGTAAATACAGGTGAAATCATTAAGTGAAAACATGTGAAATTGGGTGAAAACATGTGAAAATTGGTTAAAATGAGTGAAATCAATAAAATGAAAAAAGTTCAACCAACAAAAACAATGTCAAACCATTAGAAAAATGGTTTAAACCGAAAAAACTAAAGAAATCAATGAAAATATACATGATAAAGTCAATAAATTGAATAACATTGATTAATATGATATTTTACATAATGGAATTAATTTTACTCTGATTTACAATAAAATACAACTGAAATTAAATAAACACGTATAATGTACGTACACTTTAAACCGGTGAAAAAAATGCATGTGAAATCTTAAATACATTTGAAATCGATAAAAAAAAAGCGGGTAAAATTTATGAAAAATAGATGAAAACGGGTAAAATCGGTTAAAATAAACGGGTAAAAAATGTGAAATCGATGAAAATTAATTCGAATAAAATTTCTAAGAAAAATGACGAAACCATGAAATCCAGTCAAATTGGGTAAAGTCGGTGAAAAAATGGTAAAATATGTCAAAAACGGAAAGTTGGTAAGAACATATTTAATCAATGAAAAATTCAGGTGAATAACATGTGAAATTAGTTTAAAAACATGAAAAATAGATAAAACGGGTTAAAATAGTAAAAACGAATGAATCGGTTAAAAAAAGAGTTTAATTGGTGAAATCGGTAGAAAAATAGTTTAAACTGAAGAAAAAAACGAAAGAAATCGACCAAAAACGAGAAAACAATGAAAAATATTATAACCGATAAAAAAAGGGAAAAGTTTCTAAAATAAAATAAATCGGTAAAAAAAGTTAAGCAGTGAGAACATATGAATCGATGGAAGTTTGGGTGAAATTTGTGAAAAAACGGATAAAATCAGTCAAAAAAGCTTGAAGTCAGTGAAAATATATTTAACCAATGAAAAATTTAGGTGAATACCATGGGAAATCAGTGAAAAGGTGGAAAAGAGTTAAACTTTAAACGACGAAAACTAGGTGAAATGGGAAGAAAATAGTTTAAATTGAAAAAAAGATCGACGAAAAATGGAAAACAATGAAAATGTTAGAATCGATTAAAAAGTGAAAAAAATTGATAAAAAAATAAAACATCGAAAACATATGAATCGATGAAAATTCGGGAGAAATTGGTAAAAACTGGTGAAACCAGTAAGAAATAATGTTTGTGAAATAGATGAAACTTCGGGTGAAATATATGAAGAAACGGATGAAACATGTGACATCTGTGAATAATGGATAAACTTGACATGAAAACTATTATGATGGAATGAACTAAATAATGTTCTTACAATCTTATTTTAGAACCAATTTTATAAGATTTAATGACTAAATCAGTCCTTATTTTATTACAAGTATTCAAAGCAATCTTTTTTTTATACACCGATAATAATTAATAAAAATAAATTTCTTAAAAATAAATTGACCTTTCATAAATATATGATATTCTATGACATAAAAATAGTTAATTTTACTCTAATTTATGAAAAATACTCATAAATTTAAAACTAGACACGTGCAACGTACGTGCACTTTTCTAGTACAACATAAATATACATAAAATTAGAAGTAAAATCCATAATTCCCAATTTCCACTCTTGAACTTCAATCGTGTTCTCCTTTTCAAGCTGGAATACCTCCAATAATCATGTTTTAAAATTGACCTCCATTTCAGTTTTGTGATAACCCCACTAGTCTAAAGTCAATGATATACTACTGGTTTGTCTTAGGTCTGGCCATACCTTAACAATGTCAAACCCAAAGATCCAAATCATGTTTTAAAACCTACAAATTAAGAACTGAAACCCAATTCAAAATCGTGTTATAGAACCATGTGAATCAAAGAACATACACACGCTAAATTTGCATTCCTTTTCATTTGGTTACTAGAGCATCAAATAAACAAGAAGCAAAATTGATTGACGTATGTAGATCCAAGTACATACATAGGAAACAAGAAAACATAATACTCATGATCTAACTACTTAAGCTAATTCGACGGGAGGTTTTTCCATCAATCAATGCATCAATCTGGTCGTAATTCTCAATTCCCAGCTGAAAATCAAACAAATTAAATTATACCATATCCATCAATCATGTAAAATTGATTTGAACCATGATTAAAAGCAGTTTGCCTGATTTGGTGATTTGCCGTGAGAGAAAACACGGAGATCAAACACAAAGCGAGTGGGACGGTACTCCAAATCAATGAGCCATCAATGGCCTCTTCAACTTGGCCCTCCGTTTAACTGTCACATGAAGCTTTTCCCCTAATACTATTATATTATATTATATAACAACAATTAAAGAGAAATTTCTAATTTAAATATAAATTATTAATTTAATTGGGTAAAGTCGGTGAAAAAATGGTAAAATATGTCAAAAACGGAAAGTTGGTAAGACCATATTTAATCAATGAAAAAATCAGGTGAATAACATGTGAAATTAGTTTAAAAACATGAAAAATAGGTAAAACGGGTTAAAATAGTAAAAACGAGTGAATCGGTTAAAAAAAGAGTTTAATTGGTGAAATCGGCAGAAAAATAGTTTAAACTGAAGAAAAAAACGAAAGAAATCGACCAAAAACGATAAAACAATGAAAAATATTATAACCGATAAAAAAAGGGAAAAGTTTCTAAAATAAAATAAATCGGTAAAAAAAGTTAAGCAGTGAGAACATATGAATCGATGAAAGTTTGGGTGAAATTTGTGAAAAAACGGATAAAATCAGTCAAAAAAGCTTGAAGTCAGTGAAAATATATTTAACCAATGAAAAATTTAGGTGAATACCATGGGAAATCAGTGAAAAGGTGGAAAAGAGTTAAACTTTAAACGACGAAAACTAGGTGAAATGGGAAGAAAATAGTTTAAATTGAAAAAAAGATCGACGAAAAATGGAAAACAATGAAAATGTTATAATCGATTAAAAAGTGAAAAAAATTGATAAAAAAATAAAACATCGAAAACATATGAATCGATGAAAATTCGGGAGAAATTGGTAAAAACTGGTGAAACCAATAAGAAATAATGTTTGTGAAATAGATGAAACTTCGGGTGAAATTTATGAATAAACGGATGAAACATGTGACATCTGTGAATAATGGATAAACTTGACATGAAAACTATTATGATGGAATGAACTAAATAATGTTCTTACAATCTTATTTTAGAACCAATTTTATAAGATTTAATGACTAAATCAGTCCTTATTTTATTACAAGTATTCAAAGCAATCTTTTTTTATACACCGATAATAATTAATAAAAATAAATTTCTTAAAAATAAATTGACCTTTCATAAATATATGATATTCTATGACATAAAAATAGTTAATTTTACTCTAATTTATGAAAAATACTCATAAATTTAAAACTAGACACGTGCAACTTACGTGCACTTTTCTAGTACAACATAAATATACATAAAATTAGAAGTAAAATCCATAATTCCCAATTTCCACTCTTGAACTTCAATCGTGTTCTCCTTTTCAAGCTGGAATACCTCCAATAATCATGTTTTAAAATTGACCTCCATTTCAGTTTTGTGATAACCCCACTAGTCTAAAGTCAATGATATACTACTGGGTTGTCTTAGGTCTGGCCATACCTTAACAATGTCAAACCCAAAGATCCAAATCATGTTTTAAAACCTACAAATTAAGAACTGAAACCCAATTCAAAATCGTGTTACAGAACCATGTGAATCAAAGAACATACACACGCTAAATTTGCATTCCTTTTCATTTGGTTACTAGAGCATCAAATAAACAAGAAGCAAAATTGATTGACGTATGTAGATCCAAGTACATACATAGGAAACAAGAAAACATAATACTCATGATCTAACTACTTAAGCTAATTCGACGGGAGGTTTTTCCATCAATCAATGCATCAATCTGGTCGTAATTCTCAATTCCCAGCTGAAAATCAAACAAATTAAATTATACCATATCCATCAATCATGTAAAATTGATTTGAACCATGATGAAAAGCAGTTTGCCTGATTTGGTGATTTGCCGTGAGAGAAAACACGGAGATCAAACACAAAGCGAGTGGGACGGTACTCCAAATCAATGAGCTGACAAAGAGCCATCAATGGCCTCTTCAACTTGGCCCTCCGTTTAACTGTCACATTAAGCTTTTCCCCCTTCTACTATTATATTATATTATGAGAGAATTTCACTTTTGATACCATAACTCTACCAACTTTAGGGATTTGATACCACAACTCTTTCTCCCGACACATTTGATACCATAACTCTCACCCACTCAACACATTTCATACTTCCGTCAAATTAATGACGGAATGATCACGAGAATCTCACGTGCCCGCTATTTATCGTCAAATCTGATTTTGGAGGGAGACCAGTTCCAGGTGTCATGTTTGTTGAAGGAAAGTTGCAAAGTCAGCTGCCACATCACCGTCCACATCGGCAGAGGAAATAAAGAGACACTCTCAGTCTCATTTACGGGCAGATTATCAAAACAATTCTCTCCCCCTAAAATCCCAAATCAGAACCCTATATTTTCTACTCCAAAATTGTAACCCAAACTTGATACAAACACAAGAGTTCGACGAGTTCGACGACGGGGAGATCTTGAGAAAAGCTGCACCGATTTGAAGAAGAGGATTTGAGCATTTACGGGTAGGAAACTTTCGCCCCAAATTTCAGATTTTTTTTTACTTTTTATTGTTTCGTTTTGTCAACAAAAATCAAGCAGTGGGTATTAATAGGTCCTTTTTGTTGTAGTGACACAAGCAGTAATCTTCCCACCAAATCAAAAATGGCATTGCGCAAGAAGCAGTTCAATCATGAACCTCCCCCAGTATATGGTATGTGCAATATTTATAGGTTTTATATGTTTATCAGTTTCAATAGAAGATTTATGCTAAAGTTGAAAATTGGGGGTATATATTGTTGTTTATTTTGTTGTCGTGATAGTGGGTATACACTCTGAAAAAATATTTTTTTTTATTAATGAAACAGTATTTGTTTATTATGTGATTTAGGGTTTATAATGAAATAATATTTGTTTATTATGTGATTTAGGGTTTATGGTTTGTTTATTAATGAAATGATATTTGTGTAACAGTTGTTCCCCGAATGGCTACTCTAAGGATCCATCATGGTGGAAAGCTTGAACATGGGCCCCCTGCCAAATATATAGGAGATACTTCAAGCTGTATAGACTACGTTGAAATTGACATTTTATGTATGGACTTAATCAAGGCTATTTGTGAGGAAGTGGGTATTAGAGGAGTGGAAGGCTTTTACAGGATTGACTATTTTAACAAATTCAGAAAACTACAATATGAAACTGATATAGTTACTTTGGTTGATACTACAAGGAGTAAAGAATTGCATATTTATGCAAATCACATTGGAAAACAAGTGGATGTGGATAGGGGTAAAAGGGTAGTTTTAGAAAAGGAACCAGTGTTAGAAAATGAGCCAGTGTTAGAAGAAGTGAGGGTAGTGGTTGAACAAGAAAATGTAAGAAATGAGGCAGAGGTAAGAAATGATGAGAGTGATGATTTGGATGCAGTGATAGACTCTTATGTCAGTAATGAGGCAGAGGTAAGAAATGATGAGAGTGGGGGTAGGGTTGAACAAGATAATATAAATGAGGATTTGGGTGCTGGTGATAATGATGGGGTGAGAAATGAGGGGCATGTGTCATCAGAATCAAGTGAGAGAGATGATTCAAGTGATGAAGATTATTCAGGTAAGGAAGAACAATGTGTCCTATCCAGTGATGATGAGAGAAACTGGAAAGGAGATGATGAAGGGGAAACTTTGCCCAGATTTAATGTTGAGAACACATTTTCTCCCATATTTGAATTGAAACAAATATTTGCAACTAGGCCAGAGTTCAGGGAGGCTGTGCATTCACATGCAATTGCAACTATGAGAAACTTGAAGATTACTGTGAATGATCCAAGAAGAATTTATGCTAAGTGTCAGGCAGAGAATTGTGATTGGCACATCCATGCACTGAAGGTTAAAAATGAATCAACTTACCAAGTCAGAGCATATCAACCTGAACACAAGTGTGGTACAAATCCCCACTGCAAGAATCTGAACTCAAGTTGGCTTTCCAAAAAATACCAGGATTTGTTTAGGACTGATCCAAATAGAAGTGTGAAGGGATTTAGGTTGGAGTGCATTAAAGAGATAAAGTGTCATATCTCAAGTACTCAGGCATATAGAGCCAAAAGAAAAGCCTTAGAAGCTATAGAAGGGGATCCTGTAGAACAATATGCCAAACTGTGGGATTATGCAAATGAGTTAAGGAAAAGGAACCCTGGATCAACTGTAATATTGAAACAAACTGATGAAGGGACAAGTGATGGGCAGAGAAGATTTGATAAATTTTATGTTGGATTTAAAGCTTTAATGGATGGATTTAGGGCTGGTTGTAGACCATTAATTGGGGTAGATGGAGCACATCTTTCTGGTCCTCATCCTGGGATTCTACTGACTGCAGTAGCATTTGATCCCAATAATTGTCTTTATCCTCTAGCTTATGCAGTTGTGGGCAGTGAAACTAAGGTCAATTGGGAGTGGTTTTTGAGGTTATTGAAAGAAGATTTGGAGATTGAAAGAGATGATTGCTACACCTTTATGTCTGATAAGCAGAAGGGTCTAATAGGTGCATTTCAGAATGTGTTTCCAGGCTCAGATAATAGATTTTGTGTGAGGCATTTGATTGGTAATATGAGGCAAGATGGTTACAAAGGTGAGGAATATGAAGATGCAGTGTGGGCAGTTGCTAGAGCTACTACTATGCCTCAGTTTGAGATTAAAATGAGAGAGCTTTTGGAGGTTGATGATGAGTTGGTGGCATGGTTTTCTGAAAGACCTCCAGTCCATTGGAGTAGGTCACATTTCAGTACATTTCCCAAATGTGACACACTACTTAACAATGTATGTGAGTCTTTTAATGCAGTGTTAGTAGATGCAAGGGAGAGACCTATACTTACAATGCTTGAGTGGATTAGGAAATACATAATGACCAGATTGCAACAAAACAGAGACAAGTCATTAAGGAAGTGGGGAAACCATAAAATATGCCCCAAGATTAGGAAAGTAATTGAAAAGAGGATGCAACAGGCTGCTAATTGCATACCAACAAAGTCAGATGACTGGCATTTTGAGATCCATACAGGGGAAAATTCTCAGTACATTGTGGACTTGAGAAACCATACTTGTACTTGTAGGAGATGGGATATTAGTGGTATTCCCTGTATGCATGCCATGAGTGCAATCACCTATATGGTGCATGATCCTGAAGACTATGTGAACCCGTACTACTCTGTTGAAACTTATAACAAAGTTTATGGACCAGCTATACTTCCCATTAATGGTTCAGAGTTATGGGATCACACCTTTCATATCCCACCTCTTCCACCAACCTTTGGTAGAAAGAAAGGAAGACCAAAGAAGGCAAGAAGAGTTGGTCCTTATGAAAATGATGCTAAGAAGAAGAAAAAGAAAACTAAATGGACAAAAGATAAAGAAAAAGGTCTGTGATTTTAGAACTTTTGTATTTTTAATGAACTAGCAAATTACTTTTTGATCCTTTATTAATGTTGACTCTAAATTTGAAGGTCTGAGAATGGGGAGGCAAACCAAGGGAGTCACATGCAAATATTGTGGATCCAAGGGTCATAACAGGCTGACTTGTGAGAAGAGGAAAGAGGATGAGGCCAGAGGAGATATTCCAGAACCTGTTCCAGAAGCAGGCCCTGAAGTTGCTGCTGAAACAGGCCCTGGAGTTGCTGTTGAAGCAGGCCCTGAAGTTGTTCCAGAATCAGCTGGAAAAGCAGCCAAGAAGTCAAAAATTGCTTCAAAAAATGTAAGAATTTTTTTCAAAAGAAAATTTTGATTATCAATATTGTTTGAAGTTGTAAGTGATTTGTTTAAATGGCTTAGGCTAAGAGGAAGAGGGCTGAGTCAAATGATGCTAGTGAAAAGATGGTTATTGATAACCCACTTACAAGTGAAATAAACTTGGATGATGATGCCCCTTTGTCCAGTCAAATGAACTCTCAAGATAATGTAAGTATTTGATCAAGGCTTTTTTTTTTTGTGATGAGTATATTCGTATAATGGTTGATTGATTTAAATAATTTTTTGGTTAAGGTGGGAAAAGGAAAGGAATCAATAGTAGATGAGCTTTTGGAGATTGAAATTCAGGTTTTATTCCCTAAATTTTCTTACTTGTGTTTTAAAGAGACTTTTAATGATGTCATGTTGGTGTTAATCATGTTTAGTTACATGTTTAAATGTAGGTGGCAAAGGGAAAGAAGAAACATGTTCCATTCAGACCTCCAAGTCACCTACCTCAATTCAGACCTCCAACTCAGCTCCCACCAAGTCAGCTCCCACCAAGACCTCCAACTCAGCTACCACATGTTCCAACACAGGGGCTGCACCTTAGGGAAAATATAAGAGGTCATGCTCCAGTAAGCACTTCAAGTGGTTCAGCAAGTGAGGTGTTTCAAGTTATAAAGAAGGATGGGAAGAAGTATGTAATGTTATCAAACCTACCTGCTGCAGCTAAAAGTTTGCAGAGTTCTAAGAAGAAGTGAATGGATTGAACCACTTTTGATTTTCATTGTGTGCCAAATGAATTGATACATCTATCTTTTTTGAACTATTGTTTTGGTTAAGATGTTAGACCTAATGTTTTTGAGCCATTGTTTTGGTTTTTTTGGGAAGTTGAATGTCATTTTGGTTGTGATTAGTTTTTTTCTCTGTTTTGAAACATTATGTCAGTTGTATGTCATTTGGCCATCAATGAAATGAAGTTATTTTGCAGTGATCTTTTTTTGCCATTCATGTTGATATGTATTTCAAGAGAGAATTGTGTAAAATTAAACTCACTAATAGACAGTCCATATAAGAACAACAAAATACATTACATTAAACACTTAATTTGAACACCAAATACATTACATTAACCTAAACTAGATTACATGAACACCAAGAACATTACATTGCTGTTGAAGTACATTTTAATCATAATAAAACTAACACAATCTAAACACACAATTGTTCTTCAACACTACTTCAACAACCTCAAAAAAACATTTTCCAGAAAATAAACATCCAAGTGAGGCCAAGCATTGACCCGTACAAGTTGTTCTTCTTCTTCAGTTCACCCACATGACCTTCATGAATGGAAGCTTCTCTTTGAGCCATGTTCAATTCACCTTCGAGCCTATTCATTCTACGCAGCAATCCTGGAATAATTTGCCTAGCTCGTTCACAAATGGGCATGTCTTCCCACTCAAAAAATCCACATCCACTCCCACTGTCATAATTCTTACAAGAATGAAATCTCCTACCTGGATTCTCATTTGTCCAAGAAGTCTTGAGAATTGTTTTTTCTTGACAAAAACACTTCAACTCTCTTCCTGTGCTGAAATAACGCCTGGATGCACTTGAAGATGAAGACATTTTTGGTTTTTTTTTTTTGTGAATGAAGAGGAGCAATTAGGGCTCTGCTCTGCTCTGCCCGTCTTTTATAAAATGAAATTGGGCAGCTGACTATGCAATTTTCCCTCCAAAAAACATGACACCTGGAACTGGTCTCCCTCCAAAATCAGATTTGACGATAAATAGCGGGCACGTGAGATTCTCGTGATCATTCCGTCATTAATTTGACGGAAGTATGAAATGTGTTGAGTGGGTGAGAGTTATGGTATCAAATGTGTCGGGAGAAAGAGTTGTGGTATCAAATCCCTAAAGTAGGTAGAGTTATGGTATCAAAAGTGAAATTCTCTCATTATATTATATAACAACATTTAAAGAGAAATTTCTAATTTAAATATAAATTATTAATTTAATTGGGTAAAGTCGGTGAAAAAATGGTAAAATATGTCAAAAACGGAAAGTTGGTAAGAACATATTTAATCAATGAAAAATTCAGGTGAATAACATGTGAAATTAGTTTAAAAACATGAAAAATAGGTAAAACGGGTTAAAATAGTAAAAACGAGTGAATCGGTTAAAAAAAGAGTTTAATTGGTGAAATCGGCAGAAAAATAGTTTAAACTGAAGAAAAAAAACGAAAGAAATCGACCAAAAACGAGAAAACAATGAAAAATATTATAACCGATAAAAAAAGGGAAAAGTTTCTAAAATAAAATAAATCGGTAAAAAAAGTTAAGCAGTGAGAACATATGAATCGATGAAAGTTTGGGTGAAATTTGTGAAAAAACGGATAAAATCAGTCAAAAAAGCTTGAAGTCAGTGAAAATATATTTAACCAATGAAAAATTTAGGTGAATACCATGGGAAATCAGTGAAAAGGTGGAAAAGAGTTAAACTTTAAACGACGGAAACTAGGTGAAATGGGAAGAAAATAGTTTAAATTGAAAAAAAGATCGACGAAAAATGAAAAACAATGAAAATGTTATAATCGATTAAAAAGTGAAAAAAATTGATAAAAAAATAAAACATCGAAAACATATGAATCGATGAAAATTCGGGAGAAATTGGTAAAAACTGGTGAAACCAGTAAGAAATAATGTTTGTGAAATAGATGAAACTTCGGGTGAAATTTATGAAGAAACGGATGAAACATGTGACATCTGTGAATAATGGATAAACTTGACATGAAAACTATTATGATGGAATGAACTAAATAATGTTCTTACAATCTTATTTTAGAACCAATTTTATAAGATTTAATGACTAAATCAGTCCTTATTTTATTACAAGTATTCAAACAATCTTTTTTTTATACACTGATAATAATTAATAAAAATAAATTTCTTAAAAATAAATTGACCTTTCATAAATATATGATATTCTATGACATAAAAATAGTTAATTTTACTCTAATTTATGAAAAATACTCATAAATTTAAAACTAGACACGTGCAACGTACGTGCACTTTTCTAGTACAACATAAATATACATAAAATTAGAAGTAAAATCCATAATTCCCAATTTCCACTCTTGAACTTCAATCGTGTTCTCCTCTTCAAGCTGGAATACCTCCAATAATCATGTTTTAAAATTAACCTCCATTTCAGTTTTGTGATAACTCCACTAGTCTAAAGTCAATGATATACTACTGGGTTGTCTTAGGTCTGGCCATACCTTAACAATGTCAAACCCAAAGATCCAAATCATGTTTTAAAACCTACAAATTAAGAACTGAAACCCAATTCAAAATCGTGTTACAGAACCATGTGAATCAAAGAACATACACACGCTAAATTTGCATTCCTTTTCATTTGGTTACTAGAGCATCAAATAAACAAGAAGCAAAATTGATTGACGTATGTAGATCCAAGTACATACATAGGAAACAAGAAAACATAATACTCATGATCTAACTACTTAAGCTAATTCGACGGGAGGTTTTTCCATCAATCAATGCATCAATCTGGTCGTAATTCTCAATTCCCAGCTGAAAATCAAACAAATTAAATTATATCATATCCATCAATCATGTAAAATTGATTTGAACCATGATGAAAAGCAGTTTGCCTGATTTGGTGATTTGCCGTGAGAGAAAACACGGAGATCAAACACAAAGCGAGTGGGACGGTACTCCAAATCAAAGAGCTGACAAAGAGCCATCAATGGCCTCTTCAACTTGGCCCTCCGTTTAACTGTCACATGAAGCTTTTCCCCCTTCTACTATTATATTATATTATATAACAACATTTAAAGAGAAATTTCTAATTTAAATATAAATTATTAATTTAATTAGGAATAGGATGAAGATCAAGAGGGGTAGATAGAATCACTCACGTACCCTGTTACATTTGATTGTCAAAATTACCGAATGATCATCTAGAACTACTTGTTTGTTAACTTCTTCTTCTACTACATATGGAACTACTTGTTTGTCAGCTTATTTATCTACTACAGATTCAGATTCCATTTTTTTTTATCACCGAAAATATTTAATTTGTTTGAATTACAAGCCAAGAACTTTGTTCAGTTTGAAAGAAACAAACAAACAAGGTAAGAAATACACTATATATACTCACTCCAACTCCAATTGTCTCATCTCATGTTGAATTGAATGGTCATGTCATCTCACCTCACTTGTCAATTTCAACAGTGGCTCATGTGATGTCTTCTGGAAAATCAAGAAATCTTTAGGAAAATGACTGCTCCAAAGATCATTTGTTTGTAGTAATCTTTATTCTCAACTCGTGTATAAAAATCATTAATTCGTGTAAGACTTGCATATCCAAATTAAATACATCTGATATTTTAAGTTTATCTAAATCCAACAATAAAAATTACTCCATCCGTTCAAATTAATTGATATATTTGTAAAAGTTTCATATTTCAAATTAAACCGACTTATGGATAAAGGCAATGAGATCCACTTTCACCATACTTATTTGTATGGAGAGATTATCTTATTTGATTAGTGAGATGGAGGTGTGGAAGAAACGGAAGACTCTTACAAAAAATGCAAGATGTATAAGAAGGGTTCTTAATACTTTTTGTAACTTATCAAGATTAAAGATTAGCTACCACAAATCCAAAGTTTTCTTTGCGAACGGTGGAGATGGTCGTACGAATCGCGAGGTAGCTTCTATTCTTAACATTGGTCGTACTAACAATCTTGGGCTATTTTTGGGGTTCCGATTATTCATGAGAGGGTTTCTCCGAGGACGTTTAGGGATACGATTGATCGGGTTGTGAATCATCTAGTGGGTTCCAATTATTTAGCCGGTCGTACAACCCTCATCCATTCGGTTACTTCAACTATTCCGAATCATGTAATGCAATCAAATTGTCTACCGAGCTCTACTTGTGAGCAACTTGACCGTTTGAATCGTAATTTTCTTTGGTCTTCCGATGTTTCACAAAGAAAACTTCACCTTGTGGGGTGGCATTAAGTGACGAAAACTAAGAGAGAAGGGGGGTTGGGTACTAGACCTGTTCGAAAAGCTAATATTGCTCTACTTGCTAAGGTGGGGTGGAAGACTTTGATTGGTGAAGACGGATAAGTGGTGCTGGATTTGGAAAATGAAATGTTCGGAGAGGATTCGTCTTTTTATTTGGACTTGTATGCATAATAGTTTGGCAACCAATAATTTGAGGTATGAACGTATGATTGCTGATTCTAACCTCTGCCTTCGATGCAACAATGGACCGAAAACCATTGTCCACGCTCTTCGGGATTGCTCAATTGCACGGGAGGTTTGGGAATTTGCGATTACACCGGCTCAATTTTTGAAATCTACCAAGTTTGTCCCGAATCTTGGATTAAAGAAAACATCACGAGAGCAAAGTTTGCTAAAATTTTATTATCGGAGGTCGCTTTACTTTAATGTATTTGGAAAACGAAAAATAAGGAGGTGTTTCAACACGCTCGAGAGCCGATGAAAGTGGTGATTTTTGCAGCAAAAAGATTGGCTAGGGAACTTGTGCTTATTAGTAATAGACAATGAGTTAAGCGAAAAAAGCATACTAAACATACCCGATGGATTAAACCAGAGAATGGATGGGTCAAGATCAACACGGATGGCAGCGTTTCGTAAAAAAAATGTGTGCGGTTGCTGAAGGGTTGATTAGGGATGAACGTGGGGGTTGGATTACGGGTTTTGCAAAACCACTTGAAGATGTTTCAATTACAGTGGCAGAACTCTTGGCAGCTAGAGAAGGTTTGGTGCTAGCTTGGGAGAGATAGTTTCAAAAGGTGATTCTTGAAACTGATTCGGAGGTGGTCCTTCATCTTATTTGGGAGGTTGACACCGAATGTCGCCCTCTTGGGAGAATTATCGAATATTGCAGAACCTTGTTGAGAAGGCCGTGGGATTGCCGGATTGGTCCCTTACACTCTTAGAGATGGTAATAAATGTGCCGATGCCTTGGCACGGTTAGGCCATAGTGGGCAGAGAACTTGGGATGAAATGCTTGGAGATATTTTGGATCTAATTGAAGAAGATGCAATGTAGTTGTGTTGTTTGACTTTTTGCACCAAACAAAAAAAAATAAGTACTACAACTTAAGCGGGTAGTAGTGATCCAAGTAGTCAAGATAAACAAACGGGTAGGGTCGCAATAAACAACTTCGTTATGGGAATCAGGAGCAAAACTCCAGCTGGTGCTAACTGATGATGGAAGAATAGATGGACCACATCGAGTTCAGTTCAAAACACAACTTGGGGTTATGGCTCGAAATGCGAACAGGTTTGGAAGGAGATAAAGGTAAGCATAATGCAACTCTTAGAATATTTACCTTTACTCCTAAATTTTAGATTTAATTAATTAGACAATTATTTTGTTATATCAAATTTCATAGTCGTTCTTTTCAATAGATTTTGCATGTTATTGGTTTCAAGATTTTTATAGATCATTGAACTTGTAATTTAGGAGAACACAACTCTTTCGGATGAGGCAAGGAAAGTTGTTGAAGATCTCGTAGCGAAATGGAAACAGGGAAAGTATAAGTTAAAGAAAAAAAGTTTTAAAGCATTTAAAGACGATACTAAGATAATGAAGGTACTCTTAGATCATTGTGTTCCTAAGGCTGAAGCAGAGGCTATGCTTAAGTATTGGAATTTGGAGGAAGTACAGGAGATATTTTAGTGAAAACGTGTTCTTTTATGTCAAAGACATGCATTTATTTATTTATTATTATTATAATATCGTGAGATATTATAAACATGATAATCATCATTCATCAAAAATGTGCTTTTATATATATATATATATATATATATATATATATATATATATATATGTTTTCTATTTTTCAGAAGAAGGCAGAACAAAATGCTAAAAATATAAGCCAATACAAATTCCACCACCATCTAGGCCGAATGCCAATCTTAGAAGTAGAAAATGAGGTAAATTAATTAATTTTTTTTATTAGATCGCTTTTAAAGATAAAAAATATATGTTAATGAGAGTTTATATACATGGAAATTTGGTTATTTGAGTTCTTCTTTATTATGCACAACTTTTGGCTGAAGGGAAATTTCCGTCTCGAATTGATGTGTATGATGTATCTCGTGGACGAAATGGAAAAGCTTCTGTCAATGAGCACACAACCAAACTCATTGTAAGCATATTACCTTTTTTGTAAAAGTAATTGTGTAGTTATGCAATTTTGGGTGCTTGATAGTGTGAATTCGTAAACTACAGAAAGAATTGGTTGAAGGCATATCCAAAATACCTGAAGAAGAAAGTACACGAGGGTATGATGAAAGGGTTTGGGTTGAGCAAATGGGATTAGATGGTCATATGAGGGAGGAAAGGGAACAAATGAGAGAGGAAAGAGAGCAAATGAAGGTTTAATGGAACAAATGACACAAAGGATGACTCATGCACAAGTGGTTACATCTCAGGCCCGAAATGAAATGACCCAAGCAGTGGCTGAGGATGTGGTGTCTTATTTTGGTCTTGGCAACTTTCCTACTGCTCCATTTAGAGCACCTATTGGTCCATTTTCTGGTGCATTTAGACCTTTTGACGTTACATCGGTAAGAAAATCTCAAAATTGATCAATCTGTTTATCATAGTTGGTTTCTTATGTGATATTCAAATTCAAATGTAGGTTCCCGATGAATCTAGCCCCCATGGAGCTGGTACAAGTGGTACACCGAGTGGTTTATAACCACAAATTCTTGGTAAGTTCTTGATTTGTTCTTATAAGAACATTAATAACCTTATGTAGTCTTATGGCTAACTTAATTAATTGAATAGATCTCATAGTCTTATGGCTATCCCCTCACCTGATTTGCTATTATTTATAGTATTTACTTCAGTTTATGTAGAAATACAATCATTTTTAGCTTGGTTGTATATTTTGGGTGTTTGGTTTTACATGTTCTTTATCTCACACTCATACACATAATGCACTCAATAGATTTGGCTAGTTGTATGTAGTATTTAAATATAAGGTTTGAAATTTGAAAGTACATTTACCCATTAGATGCTCTGGGTGTTGCCCTTATTTGTTGATCTTAATTTAAGATAATTTATTGTGTTTTTTAGGCTATTCATGCTATGTTGTGTGTCTGTTTGTGTAGGCTATTGTCTAATCTCGTTATGAAATGTTTATATTGCATAATTGTTGAGTATTTATGTTGATTGTGCTTTGTTCAACATTAATCTCATTATGTAAATGTTTATAATACTATGTTCAACATTAATCTCATTATGGTTTCTGCATTAACTACAGGAGTACTAAAATTATTTTATTAAGTTACTAATCTATTAAAACAGTTTTTGTCATAAAAATGAAGTGATGAATAAAGTTACCAGTCTTTTCTTATGCTATGTTTTTTAATAATTTGTTGATAAACTATTTGATTTATAGATTTTATTTATCGATGCAAGTTACATGGATGATCAAGCTAAAGTGGTGGTGGTACTGTTAAACCGCTAGTATTATGAATAGTTGGATTTAGACTTTAGAGGATCATAATTTTACTCTTTTTAATGCAATAACTACCAGAGTATTATGAATATTTTTTATGTGTTTTATTTGTAAGTGATGATTTACTTTTGTTAATAATGGCTTGATATATACTAAATGGTATGAGTATATGCAAGATTATTGCATCATTATAATGTATTTTCATTTGATATAAATAAAGCTCTAAACTGTAATAGCTGGAAATGCTTTATAGAATTCTTTTTGGAAATTGTATTGGCCTCGGGTATTTTAGGCTGACTATCAAAGACTTTTGGCCACGGCTCATAGTATCTAGCCAAATTTTGGCTTCGACTCTTTGGGCCATGGCTATGAGGGGTGGCCAATGCATTGGCCATGTCTATTAGCCGAGGCCAAAGTTTTGGCCACCCCTTTTAAAAAGTCGGCCGATTTGCCGTAGCAGGGTCGTAGGCAATTGCCATTGGCCAACCAAGATGACTATTGGGCTAGCTAAGAGTCGTGGCCAATGCTAATAATTCTTGTAGATCTCTAGCCCATTCTTGTCATCCACCATTTGTACCCTCAAATTCTATGAAGCAATGATCTTTGTAAAGATTATGTCTAAAATTTTTGGCTCTCCTATCAATTTGTAGGTAAATGACTTTGGAATTTGCCTCAGTCCCTCAACAAGTAAAATACTCAACAAGAATAAAACTAAAACAGAATCTTGTTTATCTTCTCACTTCATTCTAAGTATATATTAATATCTATTATCTAATAATTAAAAGTTAGATCCTCGATGATCAAGGGATATATGCTACACCATATTTATACCAAAATTACCCATAGTTTGATCATATAAAACTACCTTGTCAATTGCAGTTTCAACACATCTTTCAACATTATTGAGGTCCCTTGCCGTTGAGATGAAAGATTTAGCACCACAAGTCTGCCAGATAAACTTGTTAGAGCTACTTGTGTTGAGAAATCTTCAGTTTGTCACATTACATATCGAACACCCAATTCATCCAACCACATATTCATCAATATCATCAACTATTTTGCAGAAATAAAAATAAAGTTAACAGAAAATAATGAAGCAACAAAATTATGGGCGTGTGAAAAAATACCGAATTACTAGCGTTGTCCCATGGCGTATGATATCTACGAAAAGAATATTTTCCAAAAAATTCAATCAGAAAATGTTCACGGTATGTTTGAGGAACCCTAATTTGTGAGAGAAATCATCGAAACAAACGTTGAATTTGAGAGGAACAGATTTGGGTTATTAGATAATAATTATGGGTAAAAAGGTCAGAATCATCTTTTAAATAATTACCAAAATGGTATCACAAGCCTAGAAGCAGAGCTACTTCTGCTTTTGGTGTACTTTCAGCTTATTTTTAGAGAAGCAGAATCATAAGTTTGTTTAGCAAACACATTTAAACTGCTTTTTTAATCCCAAAAACCAAGAATCACTTTTATTAAGTGGTTGAAAGCACCACCTTATTCAATTTGATCACAAGTACACTACTTATTCATATGATGAGAACATATACATGTTACATGTTTCATAATTTGACTGCAAAACTGTCTGAAATTGGACATATTTCACAATTTTTAGACATATCTTCAATCTTCATTTACTTTATCTAAATTGCTCTAATTCTTGTGGGTAGATGTTTGATGTGAATGTTTGTGTTACCCAAATGTCAGCAACCCAAGTTCTTGAAGAACAATATGTATTGCTTAGATTTAATTATTAATGCTAATTTATTTTATTTCCCTCAAATATCGGCCTGGTCATCCAAATGCTAAAATGTATGAGCCTTCTGTTAATGTTTTGGATTCCAATGGTATATTATTACTCCTTCCGTTTCATTATAATTGTCATATTTTCATGATTTTTATTTTCTAAATTAGTTGTCACGTTTAATTCCCAATGATTTTTATTTTTTAAATAGTTTATTAATTTATGTGGAAATGCTGACAATTAAAATTAAACGAACGAAGTATTGATTATCCTTTGAAATTATAAGCTTAATTATATTTTTTTTAGGTTGGTCCTTGAATTTCAATGATAAAAATGATGAAAAGAACAAAAAGTGAAGCTTGATTATTATTTGATTCAGACAACATTTTCTTAGTTACTAAAATGTAAGAACCGATCGAACATAGCATTATGACTTATGATCCGAAGGGACTGAGCCTAGCAATCAATTCGACATTTTTTTTTTGAGAAAACTCGAAGGTAATGCATTAACGGTTAAAATCGTCCAAAACAAAGTCATGAATAAAATGCGGAAGCTCAATAAAAGGTGGAGATAGGCTATAAGATACCTTAGCTAGTGCGTGAGCCACCAAATTATTTTTCCTAAAAACGTGAGAACAGACAAAAGAATCAAGACACAAAGCTAAACTTCTAATGTCTTCAAAAATGTGCCCCAACGGATGGAAGCAAGAGAAATCACCAAGAATGCCGTCGATGATCATTTTACAGTCCCCTTCCAAGACAATCTTCCGCGAACCTTTAGCTATCCCAAACTCAAGGCCTCTTAAAACTGCTATAGCTTCGGCTGTATCTGGACTAGGCGAAAAATCAAAGACTTTTACACCCAAATCTAAACAAGCACCAACATGGTTACGTGCTATAAAACCGATACCAAAACGAAGAGCGCCCAAGTAGATTGAAGCGTCAACATTAATTTTAAGAAAATCAGTAGGAGGGGGCGGCCAACTTATACCTTCTCTAATCAGCAAAGTGCGTGGCAATCAATTCGACATTTTAATTTAGTTAAAATGGTAGAACATATTGGGCTTGTAATGTTTGGTTTAATCAATCAACCTAAAAGATGGATTATTCAAATTTTCATTAGTTGTGGGCCGCCCATATTAACTCCTTTTGGGCTCATAGTCCAATCCATTGTATTAAATATAATTGTGGGCTAGATTGACTTAGACTATTACTCTATCAAGTCCACTAAACTTTAATAAATTCGGCAAAACATCATCTATTCTATGAAAAATTCTTATTCACGTCGGGTTTGGCCAAATCCAAATTAACTATATGGCAAGTGCAATACAATTGGTGTAGGATTGAATGTAACTCTGAGGAGAGTGATCAATCACAAAGTAAGTGCAATAAACATGATTGGTGAGTAGATGAGTTTGACCAAATCGAACTTGGACGAGAATTTTCCCTATTCTATATTTTTTGGAGCTTTTATAGCTTACGAACCCGAAATCCACAAAATTTTAATTTTATTTTGATCCTTGAAACTATCATGTTAGCAAATTAGCTCTTTTTAGATATTATATCTCGCAACTTTGACATTATAAATTTCTAATGAATAACATAGCAGAAAAATTAATTAACTCCACTTTGCATCCTAGAACTAGGTCAAAAACTAATTATTCCATTTTGCATTTTTAAAATACATTAAGGACTTCACTTTACACCCTACGAAGCGCATGAATCAAATTTTCACCATACAACAAGGCTATTCGGGACACACCAACTAATTGGTTCGACGTCCTTAAGATTTGATGAACATAGATAATGTATGATGAATCTTAACTTCTTCTTTCACTTAAAATATAGTTAACTTAGTAATGAGACCGTAGTCTGTTGGTAAGGTCATAAGGTTGAGGTCCTGAGTTCAATTCTAACTAATGTAGTTTTTTATTTTAGTTTTAAATTTTAATAAGAGTTGTTTAGTAGTTACTTTTCATTGTAATTTGGCTGTATATATCTGATTTGATGATATTATTGTAATACGAAGTAATTTCTACTCTAAAAAAAAATTATATTTAACTTATTGCTTAATGCATCTTTTAAGAGGAAAAGGGTAATTGGGATATTGTCTTTGGCTGTAATTAAAATCAAATATTTTTCTGGATTCGAACTTAACTTAGTCATTGGAGACTAATCTCTTTCACTATATCAATTACCTATTGATAATTAAAAATTGAAAATCAAATATTAATCTTAGGTAAACATATTTATGTTTTTTTTTTACAATTTAAGATGGATTAGAATAATTTAATCATAGAAGGAAGACGGGCCGTTTAAGGTCTCCTTGTTTGACATTTGAAATAGTAGTTTGGGAAAGTAGTGGAAGTTTATGAAATAATTTTGATTTACGTACTATTATTTGTTTGGATTTTTAGAGATTAATTTTGGAAATAAGGTAGATGTATGCTTTTTTGGAAGAGTTTATGTTGTAGGTGTAAGATTTGTAAGACTTAATGTCAAATCATGTTTGTTATGTAAGATAAGTTGTATAAGAGATATGTTACTTTTGGTCTATTTGGATGGGTTTTGGCTAGGTTTCGCGGGTCTCGGTTTAAAAAAATTGGTTTGGGTGGTTTCGATGAAACCTTTGAGACTTCGTTTGGATGAGTTTTTGCTCTTGGGTTTTGTGGTTTGAATAAGTTGAAACCCCACTTGGATTGGGTTTGGATGTTGGGGTTTAGGGGAAAAAGTAGGTGATAGGTATCAAATCAATGTCTTTTTCAGTGAGATTTGGGGAAAAAGTAGGTGATAAGTGTCAAATCAATGTTTTATAGGTTTGAGTGTGAGTTTCTGAATAGGTTTTTTATGGTTTTATGGGTTTGACGAAAACTCATCTGAAAAGTGTTTGGCTCGGTCTCGCGAAACCCGCGAGACCGGGCCAAAACCCATCCACATACAACCTTTATATTAAATCAAAATAGAGTTTGTGTGGCCTTTTTTTTTTATACTTGTATGTTTGTTTAACTTTTGGGATAGTTGTGTGAAAAAATTAAGAGATAATAAATTTATTTAAAAAAAATAAAAATATATCTATTTCATTTTTCACAAGCATAAAATAATTTTGAAGAAAGTGTGACAAACAAGCCCTAACTTTTACGACCATTTGCTCTTTCAATCCAACATAGTCCAGACAAAAGCCTAAGCACCAGTGGATTTAATGGGGCCCGATTTTTTTTCAACCCAATGGCCAAATCAAAAGCCACATTTGCACCGACACACACCACACTCAATGCTAATTAGCATCATTAAGTGGCAAATATATATATTAGGCAAAAGTTTAATTAAATTAAAAAATAAAAAGAATGCATAATTTAGATTTGCAAGATCTTAAATTTGTCGGTCAAAATGATTATTTCAATATATATTCAACTACAATAATATGATTGTAGTGTACGTAATATATAGCTAAAAGACGTCGTAACGATTGTATTGTCCTGTAAAAATACATTTTACGTATTAAAATAAATTATTTATCATAATTCATAAATAATCAATAATTATAATGACCGTATAAATTGTCCTTTGTTTCTAATTAGTCATTACTGGCATATTAGTTGATAGAGATAACTATTTAATAAAAACCTGTTCTGACTTTAACTGCAAGTAACACTTACAATTTTCACAAGTTTCATTTTTTTTTCATATAATTTCTTTATTAAATTACCTAACATGCTGCAAAAAATAATTGCATAATGAGGTATTGTTGGTTTTTATTTTACACGTAAATTACATGCAGGATATATATATTTGGAAATGGAGTCCATGATGAAATAAATGTTACGTCACGCGGTCTAATAATTCTTAGTTGGCTAGAGGATATGAATTTATAATTAATTGAAGCAATGCGTTAATACCATTGTAAATATGTTTTCAGTGGAGGATTAAAGAAAATTTTAACTTTTTTTCCTTATTTTATTTAGATTATTAATTAGTGGAGAGTAGACATATATACCACTTGGGACACTAGTAAAAAAGTCAAAAGAGGCTGCATTCTTTAATTATAAATCATGTTTTCTTATTTGCTAACAAAAATATTACTATATATGTGTATCATTAATTATTAATAATTATTTTATTTAATTGTCCATTACTTTTTTTACCCTTTCTTTTGTATTACTATATGTTTTCATCATATAAATATGGTCATTATTATATATTATAACCACCGTCCATTTTGAGGCAACTCAAATACTTGGTCAATAACTTTCCTCCTTTCAATCGCACGGCAAAGCCCTTTCGTCCCATCAAATTAGAAATTATTTTTATGTATGAAAAAAAAATCATAATTTTAATCATAATAACGAAAAGTGAAGTTGTATTTTGCTTTTTTTTTTTCCTCCCTTCCCACCCCACATGCTTAATTGGCTGATGGCACTTGGGATGGTAGATAATTATTTGGCCTTTTTTGGGCAGATATGAAGTCTGAAATTATTGTTCATATGATATGGATATGTGGTTGAATTGAATTCAAATTATTTAATAATATTTTGAAGAAATAACTAAAATTTGAACACAAATAATATACTCCTATATGACTTCAAATTCTAACATTTGTGAGTTCGAATTTTCATTTCTGATGTTGGGTAAACATTATTAATGGTCCTCTTCATTATTAACTTTTAACAGAATAATCCCTTTTTTTTTTCACATGTTAGTTTCCATTATGAATAATTTTTTATTCATCTTGGTCATTTACAAGTGATTTTTTACTTACAGTGTTACATTTTAGTCCCTCATAAAATTATTTTGACACTTTAGTTCATTTTGGACCACTTGATAATGGCCAAAGTGAAACAAATAATTCATAATAAAAACTAATGTAAAAAAAAACGCAAAAAGGATCATTCTATAAAAAATTAATAATAAAAAGGATCATTATTAATGTTTAATTTGCATGCGAAATAAAGGTGGAAGCTCATAACTGCGTGAATCGTTGGCCACGGTTCACCTAAATATAATAAATACCATAGTAAAAGTCAATAAATTAGTATTAATTACTTCAATGCGTAGAAGAATCAATGAGGAAGCAATGGCATAATGAGGAAGTAATAGCATCTTAGTTAAATCTGATGTTTTATGATTAGAGGTTATGGTTCAATTTTTATTAGTATGTATCTCTCTAGTTTAATAGTTTTTCTTTAGTATAGTATTAGATTTAATGATGCTGATAAAATAGATTCGAATAAATTTTCTTTAATATAATGATTGATTTAACGATGTTTTCGTCGTCTCAAATTAGGCTCTTATGGATCAATTATGTCCTTGTAGATTTGTTTGTCTTGATTTCACAATTTGACGAAATCATATAGGAACAAATTTCACGATTTGGCTTATCAGATCAGCACAAATCACCAAAGTCTGTTTGTTTGGCGTTTGAGAAAGTAGTCTAGGAGAGTGGTGGATGTTTGTGAAATAATATTGATTTGCGTAATATTGTTTGTTTGTGTTTTGATAGAGTGATTTGAGAAATAAAGTAGATGTAGATTTTTTTTTTGAAAAAAATAGGTTGTAGATGTAAGATGTGTAAGACTTTACGTCAAATCATATTTGTTATGTGTAGGGCTGTGCAAACGGTAAAACCGAACCGTACCGTACCGAAATTCGGTATACCGGCTGATTCGGTATTCTGGAATCTCGTACCGTTTGCCAAACCGAAAATTTCGGTTCGGTTCGGTAAATTACCGATTCGGTACGATTCGGTTTGATTCGGTACAAAAAAACCGAAAATTTTTTAAAACCAAAAATAATTTGTCTTAAAAATAATAACCTGCTTCCACAATCCAATGAAGTTGAATAGAAATCATAAAGAATATATCAAAGACCACCTATCCTCAGTATTCTCTGAAAAATTACTTTAGCATCATTCAAATTTGGGGTTTTAAATGCAATAAGAACCCAATTTATTGAGAAAAAAAAAATAAAAAGGAACAAAATTGGGCATTTAAAATTTGGACTGTACCTTTGTAAATTACAAACTAGGCCGAGAGAGAGATAGCGGAGGCACGGAGCAGGATGGTGGTGTGTCGGCGCGGTGGGATTTTGAAGGGGGGAAGAGGAAGATTTGGATTTTGCTCTAGGGCAGTGCATAGAAGAAGGGAGAAGAGTTTCAGAGCTGATGGGAATCATGAATTTGCCATCTTCAATTTGGAACGAGTAGGGAGTTTTCTGTAATTTTCAGTCTTGAGTCTCTTACCATTTAGATTAGGAATAGAATTTAAAAAAAAATATAAATATTTCGGTATTTCGGTTCGGTTCGGTAAACCGGCCGGTAATACCGAAAACCGAAAGGGAACCTAGTTCGGTAATTGGGCGCGTACCGTTTACCGAACCGAAATTTCGGTTCGGTAAACGGTACGTACCGAAACTTCGGTTTCGGTTCGGTACGACCGGTTTACCGAATCGTGCACACCCCTAGTTATGTGAGATAAAATATGTAACAGATATGTTACTGTATGTCAAATCAGAGTAGAATTTGTATATGTTTTGTTTAGAGATAAGATTATTATTGTTTGTTTGACTTTTGATATAGTAGTTTGAAAAAATTGAGAGGCGAAAAATTTATTTTCGAAAATAGAAAACATGTTTGTTTGACGTTTTTCAAACACGATATAAAGGACAATTTTAAATTCTAAAAAGTGAAAATCCACTAGAAAAAACATTACTTTAAAAAAGAGGTGCCCCAACTACCTAATTACTAAAACTACAAATTAAATCAATAATCTCACAGAAAAGTCCAAATAGTAGTAGCACCTATCAGCTTCTACCTCAAAATTAAAGGACCATTTTCATTGGATTTTCCAGAACAAGCCAAGAATTGCCCAATCATGAAGTCATAAGTAAATAATTTTAACAGCACAATAAAATCACATATCTTCTTTAATAATGCAATGCACTGGATATTGGACATACTTCTAAACAAAGATCCACTTTTTATGGTCTTCACTTCCTCAACAAGCTTCACTCAACACGTTCTTCCATTTCCAATTATTTAATTTCAAACAAGTACTATTATTCCCCTGTTCATTATTCTTCCCTGTGCTTCTGCTGCGCCACTTTAAGTAAGTCTGCTTCACTATTTCTCACTCCAATTATCATTCCCCTCTTGTATTCTTCTCATGTAAAGGTGAGACACAAAACCCACCACTCATTTTCCTCCAAAATGAGGTGTTCTTAAAAAAACACCCAATAGAGTACACATTTATTAGCTTTTCTTCAACTCCCAATGCTTAAGTACAAAAAAAATCAATGGAGGCAAATACCCAAATAACAATTTCTATAATACTTCTTCTATTTGGTTTTTCACTTGTTTACAGTGTCACAGACCCAAATGATTTATCCATATTAAATGATTTCAAAAAGGGTTTGGAAAATGGTGAGCTTCTAAACTGGCCTCAAAATGGAGACGACCCATGTGGCCCACCGAGTTGGCCTCATATATTTTGTACTGGAAACAGAGTTTCACAGATTCAGGTTAGAGGGTTGGGTTTAAAAGGCCCTTTACCTCAAAACTTCAATAAATTATCCATGTTGCAGAATTTAGGCCTTCAACAGAATCATTTCAATGGAAAGTTACCATCTTTTAGTGGTTTATCTGAATTGAAATATGCTTATTTGGATTACAATAATTTTGACACAATCCCATCAGATTTCTTTAAAGGGCTTGTGAATTTGGAGGTGCTGGCATTGGATAATAACCCTCTTAATGCAACCACAGGGTGGTTCTTGCCAAATGACTTAAATGGTTCAGCGCAGTTGAAGAATCTTACCCTAGTAAGTTGCAATTTAGGTGGTTCTTTGCCTGAATTCTTGGGAAATATGTCTTCTTTGGAGGTTTTGAAATTGTCTTTGAATCGACTTTCGGGGGGTATTCCGGAAAACTTTAGGGGGTCTCTGTTGAGAATTCTTTGGTTGAATGGACAAGGAATGAATGGCTCCATTGATGTAGTTTCGAGCATGGAGTCCTTAACTAGCCTTTGGCTACATGGGAATCATTTCTCAGGTAAAATCCCTTACAATATAGGTGATTTAGTTTCTTTGAAGGATCTCAATCTTAATAGTAATGATCTTGTTGGTTTAATCCCTAATAGTTTATCAAATATGGGATTAGACCATTTGGATTTGAATAACAACCATTTCATGGGTCCTATACCGAAATTCAAAGCTGTTAATGTTACTTATGAGTCGAACCCCTTTTGTGTTTCTAAACCGGGAGATCTTTGTGCTTCAAATGTTATGGCGTTGTTGGAGTTTCTTGATGGATTGAGTTACCCTTCTAGGCTTGTTGGATCATGGATAGGTAATAACCCTTGTCAAGAATCTTGGTTAGGAGTTGGGTGTGATGTTAAAGGAAAAATTATTACCTTAAACTTGCCAAACTCTAAGCTTTTTGGTACTTTAAGCCCTTCAATCGCAGATATTGATTCCCTTACTTATATATACTTGCAATCGAACAATATCTCGGGACCAATTCCGGCAAACTGGACTAGTTTGAAATCTTTAACATTGTTGGATTTGAGTAAGAACGACATTTCCCCTCCTCTTCCAAGATTTTCTAGCAGTGTTAAGGTTGTCTTAGAAGGAAACTCGTTATTAAATACCAACCCGTCCAAAGAGTCCCCTTCAGGTGATAATCATAGCGCACCTTCTCAAGAATCAAGATTCTCTCCCACCTCACCATATGAATCCATAGTAGAAAAAAGTTCAAATAAATCTAAGTTATTTGTGATTATAGCTCCTATTGCAACTTTTGCAATTCTTGTTTGCTTGGTAGTGCCACTTTCGATTTATTTATGTAAGAAGAGAAAAGATGAACATTTTGCACCAAGCTCCATTGTGATTCATCCTAGAGATCCATCAGATTCAGAAAAAGCGGTCAAAATTGTGGTTGCAAATGGAACAAATAGAAATGCTACTTCTATGAACACTTTTGGTTCTGCAAGTGTAAACAGTAGTGAATCTCACGTAATCGAGTCTGGGAATCTTGTCATATCAGTTCAAGTTCTTAGAAACGTGACCAATAATTTTTCTTCAGAAAACGAACTTGGTCGTGGAGGTTTTGGGGTAGTTTATAAGGGAGAATTAGATGATGGAACTAACATAGCCGTAAAAAGAATGGAATCTGGTGTAATTAGTAACAAAGCTTTGGATGAATTTCAATCGGAAATTGCTGTTTTATCTAAAGTTCGGCATAGGCATTTAGTATCTCTTTTGGGATACTCAGTCGAAGGAAATGAAAGGATTCTTGTTTATGAGTATATGCCTCAGGGGGCTCTAAGCAAACATCTTTTCCATTGGAAGAAATTGCAATTAGAGCCTCTTTCTTGGAAAAGAAGGCTTAATATAGCATTGGATGTTGCTAGAGGAATTGAGTATCTTCACAATCTTGCTCATCAGAGTTTCATACATAGAGACCTTAAACCTTCTAATATTTTACTTAGTGATGATTTTCGAGCAAAAGTGTCGGATTTTGGGCTCGTTAAACTCGCTCCCGATGGAGAGAAATCTGTGGTTACTCGGCTTGCTGGAACTTTTGGATATCTAGCTCCTGAATATGCTGGTAAGCATTTTGTGTAATTTTTGTCTGCTTGACAGTAAACTAAATAGTTCTTTAAAAGCTGAAAATTTGAAGTCCAAAAGCTAAACATGAGTGTGGTAATATTAAGTTTACGTATAAGGAGCCAAATGCAAAAATATCCCCTTTGCTTTGCCTAATTGGCAAAGTTAACGAAAAGATTATTGATAATTTTTAGGTTAAGAGGGGTGTTTTTGTATATCTTTTTTCCCAATAAAGAATAACAAATGGTTTTTTTCTAATAATAATAACACAAGTTTGTTTTGTTTTTTGCTAATTAGGCAAAGCATTAGGGGTATTATTGCATTTCACTCCAAAAGTGATATCTTTGAATTTGTCATTTGAACATGTTTAAACATGAAATTTGTGCAGTTATGGGTAAAATCACTACAAAAACCGATGTCTTCAGCTTCGGTGTCGTGTTAATGGAGCTACTAACCGGAATGATGGCACTAGACGAAGACCGACCAGAAGAAAGCCAATACTTAGTCTCATGGTTTTGGCGCGTAAAATCAAGTAAAGACACCCTAATGGCTGCAATAGACCCTTCACTAGACATAAAACAAGAAACAAACGAGAGCATTTCCATCATTTCCGAACTTGCTGGCCACTGCACAGCACGAGAGCCAAGCCAAAGGCCCGATATGGGGCACGCAGTGAATGTGTTGGCCTCACTTGTCGAGAAATGGAAACCACTAGATGATGTCACGGAGGAGTATAGTGGGATCGATTATAGCCTTCCACTTAACCAAATGGTAAAAGATTGGCAAGAAGCTGAAGGGAAAGACTTGAGTTGTAATATGGACCTTGAGGATAGTAAGGGAAGTATTCCGGCTAGGCCTGCTGGATTTGCGGAATCGTTCGATTCAGGCGATGGGCGGTAGGGTAGGTATGTTTGCTGTTTTTGGTGTTTTAGTGATGTGAATAAGTTGTTTTTATGTTTTGTGGGATGTGGATATAGAATAGTGAACAATGAGCTCCTCTCTTCATAGATGCATTTTATTTTGTAATTTTTGTATAAAAGTTATTGTTCCTACATTCATGTATGCAACTTAGGATTTGTTTGTTGTCATTTTTTAGAGCGTTGTAGCGTTTTTGGAAAGGGAAAATTAGTGGCATTGCTAAGATTTCCCTATCTGAATTTGTTATCTAAATTATCTCCATTTTCTCATACATAGTTTTTTTTTTAAATAATTCAACAATGCTTAAAAAATAATTGTAATCTGCAAAGAACTTATACCTTAGGTCATATGAATGTGGGTTGCCTCATATTGCACCATATCACGACAGATCAAAACTATCTTGTACATAGTTTCGTTCCAATTAAGTCAAACTCAAATACGATGTCAACCATATTGCACCACGTCAAGACGGGTCAAAACTCCCTTGTACTTAGTTGCGTCCCAATTAAGTCAAGCTCAAATCCGACATCAACCATCTTATATAAATTTAATAAAATTAATTTGATATTTACCACTTTTTTCTTTTTCCGGTAAAATTCATTGGATGGACACATTTCCTCTCAAACCTAATCTAAATAATATTTCAAAATTTCAAGATCCAAAAAATCAACATCGAAATTTAACCCAAATCGTGTTTTAAAGATTTTGTTGTAATCACTCAAACCATTTTGCCAATATTAAAACCAAACAAATTCGGTTGACATCATTCCATATGAACTCCAAGTTTCTCTCTCTCTTCTACCAACATTTTCAACATCATAATCAGATAAAAATCCTACAAATTATCAGACATTTTTTATTATATCCTCTTAAACAACTTTCATTTAAAAAAAAAAATCAAAATTTTAGTGTTTACCTTAATCCGTATAGACACAAAACAACCGTACTTGTCCAAAATGATCGGAATTATGTCATTTCTGAACACGATTCATTGTCAATATTAGCAAGTACCAACCAACCCCTTAGATTTTTTATACCTTGAAATTTAAGTTTGCTACCGATTTGTAATTCTCAGATTTGTGTTCTTCCTGTATAAGTAAAATTGGAAGATGAAGTTAATCTAAAAGGTTGCTTTCAGTTTTGGACCCAATTAAAAAGTGTCCCGTAACAAAAAGATGGGAGTGGTCTTAATCACGAGGTCCTTTTAACATATGGCATTGTTCCTCAGATAATGAATCTTCAACTAATACACACATTATTGGTTAGATTCAAATGTATATAAATACTCCAAATGAAACAATATTTGTGAACGTGGCAAGACCCAAGAGGACGGAACATTAATTATCAAGAAACATTCAATGTCAAGGTCATGTGCAGAACATGAAGGTCAATTTTCAGTGTCATATTGAATATCTAATTGTTAGGTTTTTTTTGTCGCTTTTTTTTTTTCTTCTTAATTTTAAGATTAATCCCGAAGAAAGAACCCCCTTTCCTGTGTCAAAAATTTTTATCAGGAAGTATTTAAATCGAGAGATATGCACGAATGACATAGTTCTGAGGAAGACAACCAACATAATATCAATCCCAACACAAAATTTGTCTCACACGAGGTTCAAACCTGCATTGCTGGAGGAGAGATTCTCCACATCACATCATTCCTTACAACTCCACTAATGCCAGTAGAAACTTAGTTTATTGTATTAACCATGAAATGAATTATATAAATGGCGTACAATTACTTTTAGATTTATATGTTGTCTATCCCATTGATACATGAATACAATTATGCCCCGCCTTTTGTTATTGTCACTGTCAATTTGATGTGTTCTCGATTTTTTCTTTTTCTCTTGATTCTTTATGCAAAAGCATTTGTTTCTGTCATTTTATGAGTGTTTTTTTTTTGTTTGTATGACATCCTCACTCCCTTTGATAGTATCCACTAAATTGGAGCTTAATTTATTTTTAGCCAAATAATTGTTATAGCTTACAAAATACAATAATTGATATGTTCGCTAGAATTATGATATTGTGTTTTTCCTTGTTTTAATACTTGGTCAAGGATTCAAACATAGTCAAATTTTCATATGTTTTTGACTTTTGTTAGAAAGTTTTCTTTAATTTACATATTGTTTGAAATGATTTTCGGAAAATAGTCAAAAAAGTTATATATATATATATTTTTTATTGGGTTTTCAAGGGTTTAATCTCTTTCGAGTCTGGTCGAACACATTAAGTGGATACCTCTCCCAACAGGGTTTCGAACAAAAAAGCTATATTAATTGACCGGAATATAACAGATGAGCAAAATGTTAATCCATGATTCAAATATTTTATGACTAGATCTTAAGAGTCTATTATAATTGGTTAAATTCCTTGCTAAGGCTTGTTAAAGGGGATTAGGCCAGATTGATCCATTTTTCTATTTGGCTGAATGAATTGAAACTATGGTCTCCAAACATGAAAATTTAATTATTTATTTGAAGTTTATTCTTGAAGACATATTTTCGTTAGAAGAAAGAAAGATCATATCGATGTTATCTTACAAACGACACATAAACAAAATCGTTGGTACTCCCTCACCTTTTTCCAAATTTTTTGTTACATTAGCTACATAATTGAATCTAACTTTATGTTAAAAAAAAATTAACTTTTGAATATTTTAAGTGATTTATCTAGTAAGTGGACTTTTGTTATGTTTGTGGTGTTTTGGAGCTTTTAAATATTAATATATACGATATTATTAATATTATCAAATACTTATTGAAATAAATTACTTAAATTATTCATTGTAAGTTTCTTAAATTTTAATCAACTGTACCTACGGGATGAAAAATCATGGAACGAGGTTTAGGTGACTAATATAATATAGAGTAATAAATATGGTGCATTGAATTAAGCAAATTTGAGTGTGTCGTATGGTACTAGTAACCGAATTGAATTAGGGCTGTCAACGGGTGAATTTCAATTCGGACCCGATTCAATCCAGTCCGATTTTTTAGAATAATTCTTCAATTAAAGATTTGATGGGCCTGATCCGATTATGTAATTCGAAACCCATGGAGCGAATATTAATTTAGGTTGATCCGCTCCGTTAAAGATGCGTATCCGACAATAAATAAAAAGAATGATATATATACATAATATTTTATAAAATTAAGTAACATTAATAATATTTAACTATCAATTTAAGAAGATTATAATTTATAACTCGTTTATAAATTTATTTAAATGAAATTTTCACATAAAAATATGAATATTAGTAAAGAAAGTATGAACATGTAAGCTAAAATTTAATAAAGTTAATAAACTTATTTTAGGAAAAAAATATTAATGTAATTTTTTAAATGAAAATTTCATTGGATCCGAAAAGGATTTGATATCAGGCCAAAACCGACCAAGATCAATTGAATTCAAAATATTTAGATCCAAGCAAAATCCGAATCCGACATAATTCGATATAAATGGAGCAAAATTTGAATGAATCCAATCCGAAAAAGAATTCGACCCATTGACAGCCTTAAATTGAATCATAATTTGGGCAAAAGTTGGGCCTGTTTGTTTGGTGTTTGAGAAAGTAGTTTGCGAGAATAGTTGAGGTTTGTGCAATAATTTCGATTTGCGTAATGTTGTTTGTTTGAGTTTTGAGAGAGTGTGAGAAATAAAGTATGTGTAATTTTTTTTGGAAGAGTTAAGTTGTAGGTATAAGATGTGTAAGACTTTATGTCAAATCATATTTATTGTGAGATAAATTGTGTAAGAGATATGTCACTTTATGTCAAATCAGAGTAGAGTTTGTATATGTTTTGTTTAGAAATAAGAAAATTGTTGTTTGTCTGGATTTTGAGAGAGTAGTTTGAAAAAATTGAAAGATGAAAAATTTATTTCAGAAAATACAAAACATGTTTGTTTGGCATTTCCCAAACACTAAAATTTTTGGGAAACGCCAATCAAACAGGCCCTAATACTGGCTGTCGTTCCTAGTAGATCGTGACATATAGGCCCATCCAATTAGAGAATCCAGTGGTAAATAAAATTAGCTTTATCATTTTTAAACTTTTAATGATAACTGGGCTTTTCTATTATTAAATAAATGGGCTATAAAATTTTGGCCCACGTAACCATAGAGAATAACTTAACCGCCACTTTGACCTCAAATCCCCAATAGCCTAAAAGCTTAAACCCTAATTTATTTTCTACTGCTCTTTTGAAATTTAGGTTAAGAACCTACTTAAGAAAAAGGAAAATCTGATAGACGACGATCGGCGCAATGGTGAAAACTAAATCCCAATCGAAAAAGACCCAGAAACGTGGGGTGGACTTCAAAGTAATAATCAGAATTTGGTTAATATTTGGAGCTCTCTTGACTATATATGAATTTTCAAGTTTTTTGAATTTGTTCTTATTGTAGAAAATAAGGCGGAAAATCGGCAGGAAATTGCCTCCTCCAAAGAATACTACCAACACTGAAGTAAAGTCCAAAGCAATTATTCTTCCGGAGCAAAGTATAGCAGCTGAAAAGGCGGGATTGGCAGTCAGCAAAAAGGGATTGACACTTAAGGAGCTTCTTCAGCAGACAAGCCATCACAATGCCAGAGTCCGAAAAGGTTCGGTCTTTCTCTTTTCAGTTTCTGTAATCTACCTTGATTATGTTTTTGAATTTCTAGTGCGTGTGCAGTCTACTTACTTCTGTTCACGTGGATAGGAAAATGCCGACAACAGCTGTGCATGAACATAGCTTAGGATTCTAAGAAGTAGTTGTTGCGGAAAATTGTTTTGGCTGAAGTTCAAAATTTTAGATACTTCTTTACATATTTGACGAGTTACTATTATGCTTCAGATAAGATAAAAATATGATTGGACATTGAGGAAATGAACTAAACTGTAATTTCATTGCTGTCATTCTGAATGAGTCAGTCAGGGATGGTCAATTTAAGATATTTGGCAGTTGGTCAAATTTGTATAATGTGCGCAAGTTAATGGCATGGAAGGTATGACTATAATTGTCTTAAAACCGAGCCTTTATATATAACTAACTGTTTTTTTCAATTTGTGAGATTGAAGCATAATCTTGTTAAAGTTCTGAAATGAACACAAACATTTGTTATTTGTGATTCTGATTGGTATCTTTTTCACTAGACAATGTATGGGGTGTGTGTGTGTGTGAGCGAAAGAAGGAGGCCATGTAGTGGACATGAGACATGGGAAGTGCGAGTTTTTCATCATGATAAGGAATAGAGTGCTTTAAAGAAACAAAATAACATAAAAATGGTGAATTTTAGTTTCAGAAGGTAGTCAGTCAGTTTCACCTCTAGTCTAAATAACTGAAATTTATTTGCATTAGTTGAAGTACTTATGAACCTCTCTTAATAATGCCTTTTGTTTTAATACAATTACAGTATTTCCATATAAGTGAACATGTACTACATTCTGTTTTGACAATTTAATATGGGTGTGAATCCATTTTAATGTTTGCTTCTCACTGTGGTAAAAACTAACATGAAATACTTATCTTTTCCCCAGATGCATTACTAGGTGTCAAAGATATATTACTTAAGCACCCAGCTGAGCTGAAGTTGCATAAAATTGCTGTTATAGAGAAACTGCGTGAACGTATTGGTGACGATGATAAGTTAGTCCGTGAAACACTGTATCAACTTTTTAAGTCAGTAATCTTTCCTGGCTGTGCAAAGGTAATTGTAAAATTACTTTGGTTTCATATTATAAGCATGAAATCTTAATCTTACTTCTTTATTTTAGACCGTGAATATACCTTCAATTAAGACATAGTTCCAAGCCATTATATTTTGTCTCAAAATCTTTCAAACAATAGGTTATTTAATTCCTTTGCTCATTTGGATCTATTTGGTTTATTACATTTTTTCCCTTCCAGTTGTAGACGGTGTAATGTTATGCACTTATGCTTCTGTGACCAAAGGAAATAAAATACTTTACTTTTTAGGACTCGGCATGTTTGCTTACTGAATGTTTATCTAGAGATATCACTGGAAAGTATTTTTCATGTTAGTAATTTAATTGAATGTCATTGCATGGTTTTTATACAAGATCTTCTTTTATGTTATTATAAGATGTGATGGGGGCTATTTTACACGTAAACCTAAACCTATATTTGACACTTCGGGCCCGTCAAGGTCATTCCGATCCCCTCAGCTAGTAAGAGCACTTCGAGAGATGGAGTTCGATCCGACCTGCAAATTATATCTTATCGACCTAACTGGAGAACCCGTGTGTTTAAGGGCATGCAAGTTTCCTAGTCTTGATAGGATAGGGTTAGGATTGTGAAAACTATATAAGATAACTCCTGCATTTAATTAGGGGTTACACACACACACACGCTCATACATTGTAATACTCACACTTTAGTAAAAGATATAGCTTTTGCTCTCCGTTACTCCTTAATTTTTACTGTTATTCTTACGTTATTTTACTTGGTGTCATCCTGAGTATATTATCCAGGCCCTAAAACCAGATCGATTAATCCTATATTCACGTTAGTTCTTTATATTATTGATATTACCGTACCTCACGAAACCCGGTAAAATCTCATGGAGGACTTGTATATGCTGTAAGCTGCTCTTACTACAATGGGGCTGGGGGGTGGCGCATGAGACGGATCTTTTTTTTTTTTGCAGTGTTACGCTAGGTTAGCAGTAATATGGTTATCAGTACAATAACGAGAGGGACAGCAGTTGTTGCTGCTTCTGCTTCTACTGTCTTATTTTCTTATATTTTTACTGATCCTTAGAATATGGATTGAACATATGCGATATTTAACTGAGTTTCCAGAAACATAAATTATTAAATTAATTTCTTTCAAATCTGGTTGTCAAAGTTCAGTTCAATTCGTGGCACATAAGTAAATTTTACTGTTAGCAATTCGGGAAAATCGTCAAATCACACGAACTTCGTGTTTTAATGACACGACACTTCAACTTCTCCCATCTCTCAGGATTGGTTATTACTATAGGTCATCTTGTCTGTTATGTATGTTTCCATTGTAGTGTGTGTTTCTGCGCACATCTTGTTATGCAAATATGGTACACTGTGGTTTTGATAATGACGTTTTCAATTTTTAATCAAGAAGGAAGGTGGGTTCATTCTAACTGATGTCATGCTTTTATTTTACAGGATAACCAAGGACCACTAGTTTCCTTGATGATGGCATATATTTTTAATGCTATGACCAATTTAGCAATTGATGTGCGTTTGATGGCTTTCAAATTTTTCGACCTTGTTATCCAGTATTACCCCTCTTCATTTTCCCTGTATGCTGAAAAGGTATACTTTTTTTTTCTTTCTTATATGGATGCTTATCTCATTTCCTAGTCATGTGTTTGAGAAATTTTCAAATATAATTATGCAATCCATAAATGAACCCGTGCATCTCAACAGTGTTCATACTCTTGAAATTTGTTCATGCTGCTGTTCACATTTTGTTGCATTTTTTGTTAATTAACAAATCAAATGAAATAAATTTTGTTATTGGGTTGGTCCAATTGTCTAAGTAAATAGCTGTTGTTGAAAAAAAAATGTGATAGCCTTTCATATCCACAGTGGTGCAATAGAATTGGTGAAGTCATTCTAGCACATTCTGCTGTTCTTATATTTCATTCATGTCTCCGGAAATTGTGGCTGATGCAAATCACGTTTAATTATTGATTTCTCTCTCTCTCTCTCTCTATTTGATTATCTTGCTTGTTGTTGGGGTCTATTAAATATTTTCATCATTCATTATCTACAACTTGAAATCCTATATGCAGGTCCTCCAAAACTATGAAGATATACTTCGGAAGAACCAATTTTTAGAGGACAAGGGGAAGTTAAAGAGCATTCTTACTGGACTAATTCAGGGTTTATCATTGTTGCCAAATAATGTGGAAGAAGATCGCCTGACAATCAAAAATGTATGTACTGATGAACATATTGCTAAAGCAAATATTTGGTCTATTAGTTTCTCATTTAAGTTGAATGTTGAAAGCAAGGTCTGGCTTGGTTGCATTGCCAGTTTTAACTGTGCCTGAGAAGAAGCCGATATTCTTCATTCATAGTTGATTTAATGAAGAATATATAGATATGGCTATATGCCTTTTGAGTCAAATATGATAGTGAATACTACTATGAGACAACTATGTATGTGGACTGTAGCCACAGTCTTGATCTAACTTGTGTGGGTTGTGACAATGCAAAAATCAACTGTTGCTTTGTTATGCTTACCTAGGTGAAGATAAGGACATCTTTCCGATATTTGCACTTGATCTTTTCTGTCTTTTTCAATGCATACTGACAGTTAATAAATACCAATTTTTTTCTCATCAGTCTTTCCCATTACCTTATAATTGTATGATGACCATAAGGTGTGTAATCCCCAATAAATACAAAAGCGGTGTATGCAAGAAGTTACATAGAATGCCTTCAGACTCTTAACAAATGTTGAAGATTTCTACAAGGGAATGGAAAAACACATTTTATTTCTTCCGCTTCCTTTGTAATTGTATTCTCACGTTCTTCTAAGAAAATGAATTTATTATTCTTAATTCAGTCACATACAGAAGTCACACACACATGTATACTTATATATGTATTGGCCTATTTGATATTGTAGTAACACAATGCTTGAGTGTCTAGAGATATCTATTTCACGAAATTTCCCTTGTTGATGTCTTCTAGGGTAATTGTTAGTCTGTTTCTTCAAGTTGGGCTTTAGATTGGTACCTAATATAAGCTGATCTTTGCAGGATATTCTAGCTCATGACATTCTTCATGCTTTTGAGCCTGAGGTTCACAGAAAGCCTATTGGTGAGTGCCAAAATCTTGACTGCATTATATGTATAACTGGTTGTCTACGCAATACCTTTACTATTTCCCTTCTCTGTTCCTTCAATATTGTTTCATGCTGTTGCATTTTTCAGGAACCTAGTATTTAGTATGAAAATTCTCTCTTTCTCTCTCCCCTCTCACTCTATTACAGCACACACATTAATTGAATAGTGGCCGGGTATCACAAATGGGAATTAGCAATAAATTCTTACTGTCATGAACTAGTGATTTTGGTCGATTTTGTTCCGCCTTTCGTCCTCAGTGTAGGTGGCAGAAAAATAATTACACATTCATGCTTATCATTCAGTTCCTTTGATTTTCTTTCAAATCCTATATTGACAATTTGACAGCATGTTATTACATAAACTGGGCTGGAACTTTGATTACTTTTTAAGTTTGAAGATGATGCATGTACAGCATCTTATGATTCCTTTTTCTGGAAGCTCCTTAGATAGAAATTTACAATTGGATCATATATGATTAAGAACAGGGTCTGCTATCAATTTCCTGCAAAATTATGTCAACTTAGAATATTCACAAGGGAGCATAAAATTTTATTTTGAAATTCGGTTGTACTATGCCCGAATTTTGTTGAGATTCTACACAGCTCCTTCATCTTGACCAAAATTCACAATTGCACCTCAATCTGTGTCACTCACAATGAAAACTGCTGGATCCGCCACAAAATTATAACTTGATTTTGTTTTTTTTTTTTTTTTGTTGGGGGGGGGGGGGGCGAGGAGAGGCTGTCTTTAAAGACAGTATGGTGCATCAAGTTGCAAGGGGAATTCCTAGCCCTTCCGTAACTTGGTCTTAAGTTTGTTCCTTATAGCATTTGGCATGTTTTATTATTGTAATTTTAATTATGAAAATTAAATTATTGATGGATACTCACAATTCTTTGATGCCATGTTTGGCAGGGCTTACTGACCTTGTCAAGAAATCAAAGAATCTTTTGCCCATTCTAGTTGGTCGTTTCCAGGATTTCATGCCATTAATGCATACCACCTCCCAGCTGGATGCACAATCATGTGATTGTCTGCAATTTATTCTCCAGAGCATAGATCTTATAGTCAGGTTTTTGGTTTGTGGAAGTGAACCAGATCCACAAATTCTCCCAACTAGTCAGAAGCCTGATGTGACTACATATAATCCTCTTATATCGCCAATGATGCTAAAAAAGTTGTGGGATCTCTATCCCCTAAGCCTTGTACATCTTACAGGAAAGGTATTCTGTAGCTTCTAAATTCCTTTAATCCCATATGAGGGGTTCTCTACACCTGAAAATTTGTTTGCTGAATTCTCTTCAGGGTGAAACACCTTTTCAGGCTTACTTCATTTGCGTAACCTTATATAGGCCCATATTGGTGTGTCATAAGCAATAATTTGTACAAACACCTTTTGAGTAAACTCACGTAGGCCCATATTGGTGTGGCATAACCAAATAATTTCCTGAAAATGCTTTATGTTTTACTTTGTGGCATCTTTTATGTTGTATAATTAGTGGCTATTTTCTACAGCTGCTACTTTTTGGTGGTTCTAAATTATAGTTATCTTCTTTTCCTAATTATTGGTTTTAGTGATCAAAATCATCAATGATAACTCTTCCTTTTTAGGAACATAAATCTCTTATTTTTTTTATGCCTCGCAGGATGACGATCGGATCTTTATGCTAAATACAGTGATTACCAAAATATATTTGCAGTTGAGTAACTGGAACTATTCTCCCTCTGCTTTGTTGGAAAAGTTTCTGGAATTCATTGAAAGTTCACTATCTATAAAGGTTTGCTAATGGCCTTCTATTGTTTTAGTTTACGGAGGTAGAACAATCATTAAGGTTTTCATGTGGTAACGCACACATAAACCAAGGCCTAAGTAGAAAGAATATAGTTGATGATTACCATGAAACACCTTTTTTTCATCATGTGGTTCCTTGTCATTTGCATGACGTGAACTATAATGCAATTTAACAAATGGTGGTTTGGGGGTCCATCCATGTCTTCTACTTCATCGTAGCTGTTCTGCTCTATATCTTTACTCGAGTGTCAAATATTTTTTTCCATTTATGTTATAAATATTTATTTGCAGATACATACTGGGAAAGTTTTTCATGAGAAACACTTGCTTCCACTTATTCCATTCATTCCAAAACTAACAGTGCAAATTTCTGGTGACTGGAAGTCTCGTGTTCTTCAGGTGTGCAATTAAATATTTAGTTGTTTGATTGCTATCTGATTGTTCATCAACGTTCTTTATCTTATATGCTTTAATCTAGTGATCTATTAAATTTTAGCCTTCATTATTTCGTTTGTTTTGGACTTACATTCCAAGAATGATGATCTTCAAAGATGTAGCATTGCCATTGCAGGCTTTCACTCAGGTTTTCAAGAACTGCAATCCAGAGTCTTCAATGAAATTAGCTTGCCTTTCTGCAATTCAGGAAATGCTTACTCCTGTAAGATATCTATTTTTCTTTAATCAATCTAGGATTGTTTTGACCTTTGCAATATTTAGGTTGCACTTAGATGTATTGTAATTTGTCAAGTTTAATGTTTTTCAATATAATGCCCAATCTATAAACCTGAATTTCTCTGATTGATCATTTATATTTTGTTTTTGGCTTCCTATTCCTGTGCTAGTACTGTAACAAAATTGTCCAAAGCTCGTGGATCCAAATAATTTGAAGAACCAATTAGAATAAAACTGAAAAAATCCCCAGAATTGAAGTAATGCAGAGACCATGAGCTTCAGTGTCTTGAACTAGATATCCATGACAAAATTTTGGATGATGGTTGTACCATTTTGTTACATATGGACATCAGAATTTTGTACCTTTATCACTTATCATCCATAAGCAATCTTTGGATTTTCGTGTTTTCTTAGGAATATGTTTTCCGTAGAGTGAGATAGGTCCTCTTCTATCCCTTGTCCATTAAAGGCAGTTCCTTGTCTCGCTTTGTCAACTTCCTCCGTCCAGCTGATTAACTCCTTTTCCCATGTTCATTTGGACTCCTGTATGACTTAGCAAAGGGTTTAAGAAAGGATAGTATACAAATTATCAAAGTATCAAAATATTATTGCATAATATTTCTAGAACACAACTTCTAATGAGGTCATTGCAGTTACATTTGTTGCGTTGATGTTTGAAAACTTTTATAACCTTTTACTTATTCAAAGTAATAATGAAATTCTGGAAGTTTTTTGTGGTTTAACATCTAATGGCAACATCTTTTGAGACAGACAAAAAGGCATGATAAGCTTTCTCTCTTTGCCGATCAGATTTGGCCCATATCTTAAGTTATGATGTATAGCCATATTGATCTGAATTTTAAGGTCAGCCATAAGTTTAACATATTCCCATATACAGCTTTACCATGGCAAGTAGCAGTGCAGTCTACATAAAAGATACATGTTATTTCTCATGAATTAATTATTTTGTATATTATAATATTTCAATGCAATACTCTTTTATGGGTTTATTGAGTTACTCTCCCTCTGGTAGAATCTATTACAGTAAAATTGGTTGATTTCTGTCAGTGGTTTCTTTAAGGGAATTGTGCACTAAAATTATCTGTGCAACAGGAAAGGAGCTGGGTTTACCTAGATGCAAGTGATCCTGCAATGTTACACTATCAAATTGTTTGGATACAGGAACTTCCTTTATTGCTAATTTTGTTGGATGACAAAAATCCATCATGTTCCAAGGTAATTTCTGGTGTTACTGTACTTGTTTGGACATTCTGTTATGTATGCATTATCCTATAAAAAGGTTTATGTCGCATTCCAAGTATACTCTACTGATGATTATTCTTTTTGTAGGCTGTGTTGAACCTTATACTTTGCGTAGGAAAAGCTGCTCCAGTGAACTCTCCATTCTCTCAAGAGTTTGACAATATGCAGTACAGTTTAAGAAGTTTTTTCAGCACAGAAATTGATGGAGGTAAGAACTGTTGGTTGTTTCTACCTTTCTCATTGAATTACATTTTCTATATTTATAAAACTATTCTCTTTTGCAGTCGGTCCATTCATAAGGCTTGCTGCAGATATTCAAGAGCTTGCCGTTTGTTGCCTTTATTATTTCTCCTTCATCAACTCCCAGCTTTTGCAGTCTCTACTTTCATGTTGCTTATGTAAGTGCAACTGGTGGTTTCTTTATAAGTATATGTCCCTTGGTCATACTCTACTTCAATTCTTTTGAGAATTCTTTTTTTTTTCCCCTGTCAGATTATATTCTAGTAAAGATTTGGTAGGTGCCCATTTCCTTTCAGTCTAGTTGCGTATATATTTTGAAAAACTAAAGGAAGCATGCCTGATCTAGATTGTACGCAATTTTAATGCCCCGTCTGCATGCCCCCTCGTTATTAGTAGAAAAATATGGTTCTGCAAAAGAGCTCTTTTCCAATCTAGAAATGCCAAAGAAATAAAAATAATTTGAATGCAAACCTCGTGATCATCTCGTTACATATATGTGAGGTACTTCAGCTTTCATGCTATGCAAAGTGGTTCACGCTTATCTATGTGAGGTCAATTTCTTTATTTATAAGGGAAAACTTTGAATCATAGATAGATGGTTCTTCTACATCATGGAGCTGAAAAAAAAAATCTACTATAAGCATCATGTGATAAATGTTAAAGTCTAAGGAAGAATAGGAAGTTATTTATGGATTCTCCTGTCAATCTACTGCAGGTACTGATCTCGAGCTATCCATGATATTCCGTATCACTGAAGTTCTGCATTCTGCCTTTAGAGCTGGACATATCCAAGTTGCAGATTATTCAAGTTTTCTTGTCACTTTACTCTCGCAGTTCCAAGTTCATCCTGGTACCTCTGCGATAAATTCTGTAGCATCTCAATTCTGCTGTGTTATTGCGTTTAAATCCATATTTTTTTTGTTACCTTGTGAATTGATTGCATGTTAAAATTTGGTATTTACTGTGTGAGCTCGATATGTTTGGTTTATAAAATCATGCTTACTGTAATGTCAGTTTTTACTTGGTCTTTGTGCTGCTAATCTGACAGAATACCCATGCACCACCTTTCCTTTTCTTATTTATATTAATTTTATGTGGTATTATTATTGTTGTTGTTATTATTATTAAAAAAAATTTGAGGGGGGAGGGGGAGGAGTCATTGGTTGTTTGGGAGATAGTTTCTTAAAAATCATGCATCTTAGAGAAACTGTAAATTCCTATATACTGAGTATATTATTTTTGGTGAGTAATATTTGAAACCAGATAAAAGGTTTGCATATTCTTCTTGAAGCAGTCAATAGTTTGTTTTAAACCGGATCTTGCTTGCATAAAACCAACAGTTATTCTATTTTCTGTTGATTTTATTTTGATTTATTCCTTGAGATTATTATAGAGGCATTTGGATTGTTTTGCAGAGAAAACCTCTCCTGATATGGCATATGATGGGAAGTCAAATTGGAGGACATTTAAATCTGTAACTAGTGTTGTCTGCACATCTTTGTCACAGATTGGTGATGATTATCTTGTTTTTCAGATGCTGGAGAAAATTATTGTTGATCAAATGGTATGTTCCATGACTATCAACTTAGATCATAATCTTTTTTCTAAATATTTGTTGGTGAATTTTTCTTTCCTTGTTAATTTTTCAATAATGTTCACATATCCTGTTCGTCACCTTTTTCTTGATATTATCCATGCCTATCAATTGTAGTATTGAATAGAAAAAGTTCATAAATTTTCAGTGTGGCAAAATACCGACGGACAATAAGTGTGCCTTTCTCAGATTGCTCGTTACACTAGACTCCAGACCAACAAGACTTTCTGATCAGAGCATTGTCAGCATAAGCTATGTCCTTCCACAGTACTTGGTCGATATTGTATCCGTGAGTATTTACCTTTCTTAATTTATCCTTATCCTATGTATGTCAGAATCAATATGTTTTTACTTGCTTCTGTCAGTACACTCATTTTCTTCACTTCAACACTGTCATTTTGTTGCAGAATAGTGAGGAATCTGATCACGAGTCGACTTCTGTAATCAATGCAAAAAGAAGACAATATTATATGTTACCATCCTTTTATCTATTTCATAGGAGCAGAAGACTATTAACTCTTGTGTTAGGTGTGATGGGAACTTGGGTTTCAAATGTTAGTCCGTCACTTGGTTCAGATCATCATAACCCCTCAATTGATCGTTCAACGAGGGTGTGTGCCATTGCCTCTGTACTCCTTCATATGTATAATGATGTCAAGATCCAACAAGTTCTGTTGTCGTGCAAGATTGAAATAGAGAATTTGTTACAGAATTTGCTCAATCTTCTGGTAAGGATATATCTTCTCTTTACCTGTGTTCTGCTTGGTTAGGATTATACAGCCTTGTCTTATTGTATTGGATAAGTGTAATGCATTAGTTAGTTTGTGCACCATAACCAGTACCACATTACTCTTTTACAGTCTTCGAAAGTGATAAACTTGAACTTGGAGGAAAGACACAAAATTCGAAGTGCATATGATAGATTAAGAGCAATTGCCAATAAAGAAGTGGTGGGACACTCATAACTTGGAAGACGCGACAAAGTAAGTCTTCTCTATTTAAATTTACGATCATGGATTTGGAACTTAATAGTATTATTCATTTTGAGATTCGTTGATGCTTACCTGTTATTCATTATGAGATTGGTTGATGCTTACCTGTATTATGCTTTTGATTGCAGAATAGGATGCATCATTCTTGTAGAAACAGATGATGAAAATCGATAGCACAGGCACGCGTTTTTTTTTTTTTTTGGGATGGCAATAGTTAAGGCAAAATAGACGAGAAAAAGCTCTTGCACTGAACAAAATGATATCTATATGTCAAGTGAGCCTCTTCCTAATTTCATATAATCATTTTTCCGCAAATAGATAGTTTTTAGCCATATCTTTTGTTTCGTCACCTTTATCAATTTGCGCGGAACTATATATCGGATTAGTCTCTTTGCTTTTCTCTTTTGAAATGTAATCTTGTTCTAACACATTTCATTTCCGTGGCAGCAAATAATCTTCAGTAAACTTGGAGATGACACATTATACATTATCAGTGCCCTCACAGCGGCATACTTAACGAAACCGATTGCGATTTCTGTCCATATTCAACTTCTGTCCACATTCAACCTTCGCCTTCAACATCTGCAGTTTTGTAAGTTTAGCAGATGATCTAGCTCTTTTGTAACTCTTCTTATGTAGGAAATAAAGCAGCAGAAGATTTTGGTACAGTTAATTTACAAATTGCATTTAGGAGAATGTTTTTATAAGGGCTTCAGTGTTGTATGTGATTTAGGACAATTAATTATGTTTGCACGTTATTAGTGGCTGCTGAACTGTCAGTGGGCCAATTTGGGCCCTGATTTGAATTTCAAAGATTTGATTCGATTTAAATAATGATCCGTTAAAGATTTGACCCCATTAATATTTAGTATAACATATCTGTTGAAGATTTAAGTCCATTAATAAATATGGCATATATACATAATCTTTTAATTATAAAAGCAACATTAATATAGTTTATAGTTGATCAAATAAATAAAAGGTGTCAGTTTTTAACAACGTAAGATATAATATATAAAAATAATATTTTTATTAATTAAAGCATTAATGTGATTTTATTGCCGATCATTTAAAAGGTGCCTATAATTTTATTCTTGGTCTCATGTTCATACCTTGATTCTCAATTAACATAAATCAATCTAGATAAGATCTGATAAATATTCCAAAGCAAAATAGTTAAAAAGGTCGATGCTTCAACGTTGAAGCCCAGTGAAAAATAAAGTTTGAACTTGTAAGTTGAGATAAAAATTTATACTCCCTTATTCGATTAAATTTTTTAATCTTTTAAGTGACTTATCATATATGTATTAAACCTAAATATCATATATGATATTATCAATTTATTAACAAAATTAATTATATATATATATTTTTTTTATAATTTTAATTAAATTAACCAATTGATCGTATAAAGGGAGCTAATAAATGGGAGAGAAAGTATTTCTATAAGTAATTGGATAATTCAGCGGGCTTAAATACAATCCAAATCTGAATCTGGTTAAAATAAATGAATATAAGTCTAGTCTGATCCGACCTAAACCCGACCCCTAACGGCCCTAGGACGAACTGAATTGGGTTTGAGCTAAACGAGAATTGATGGTCCTAAAGCCCAACAAAAATTTACTCCGCGGGTGCAATTATTGAAGATTTGAAGTGCTTTCGCCCAAATTCCTTTTGGCGGGAAATCAAACAGAGGACTAATTTTCACAGCTGGGGTTTATTCTCTCCATCAATCGTCAAGCAAAGCAAAGGAGATGATGAAAAGAGAAGGAATGCAACCAAAGTTGAGCGCCTTCTTCAAACCCGTTCAGAAATCTCCCGATCCATCTCCATCTTCCAACGATTTATTAGGGTTTGAATCTGAAAAATTAACAAATGAACCAGAGATGACCGTCACCTACAAACGCAAGATTTCAAACCTAAACAGGTAATTATTGATTTATTTCAGCTACGAATTGATTTAAACTGGTAAAATAAAGAAATATTTGGATGATTGGTCTTATGTTGGTTTCAATTGGTTGTGTTAGCAATCGATTATTTCCTATACATAATTGTATATGGACTTTTCCTTGTATTCTCATATTTAAAACTCGTTCGGTGAAGGTTGTTTTCCTCTTCTGACGTTATTAATTTCATTTGATTTCTGAATTTATGTTTATTTCTTTACTCCTAAAAAGTCTAGTTGATTGGAATCATTGGTTACTCGGGGTATATTTTTTTTCATTCTGTTAAAGTCATAATTTCATTTATTTTTCCTTTGTTGTAAAATTGATTGTGGATTGAATAGCAACGCGGCAAAGGAACATGAACATAAAGAAGAATTGCCTCAATCGAAGCAAGCTAAGTGTAATAAAGTTCTGAATAAGAAGAGAAATTATGCCCAGTTACATTTGGAGTTTGGTCAGTCTGATTTTCTGTTGCATACATGTACAACATGTGGATTCAAGTATGCTACTGGTGAAGAAGGTGATGAAAAGGTTCACAAGACCTTCCACAAGAATTACACCCATGGGATCCCTTTTAAGGTACTCAACTAATTTTGTGCTCACCATTTTGGTATTGTTCGTATGATTGTTAATTTTATCATTATTTGATTCTAAGGGATGGCGTAGTGAGAGGATTGTTGATGCACTTGAAAATGGGCGCATTATTTTGGTGCAAGATGGTGATCCTTCTGCTCAGCAAAACAAGGTACTATTCTAAGATAATATTGGTTTCAGTTTCTCCATTTTCGAGAGATTCGGTGGTAAATCTTGTTAAAATATAGGTTAAGGATGTTGTGCACGTGATGGAAATGGAGCTTGGAGATGGTTGGATACTTGATAAGCAGTGTAAGGTTGCAAAATTTTCCTATAATACTCTCAGTATCTTTTGCTTTTCGCTTATTTTATCAAGTATACTTGAAAGTTTAATTCTACTTGTATGCCCACTTACAATTGAGTCAAATCTTCATTACTCAAGGATCGACTGATTTTTTTCGTGTTCTATATCTTTTTATTTTCCAGATATTTCCTCCTTTCCTGATTTATATATGAAGTGTAAAAGTCCCTGTTTCTCTTTTTTGTAAAATGAATTTTTAGAGTGAATCAGCCTGATGGCTGATTTCTTGTTGTATCAGGTATATCTGTTTATTTCATCACAAAGAGTATCTGGATGCCTAGTTGTTGAACCAATAGAAAAGGCTTATAAGATTCTCTCAAGTCCAATGGGTGAAAAAGACGATAATGTGATTCCAAAAGAAAAAAGGAACTCAACTCTTCAATTTGGAAGTGTTAGTTTCCAGAGGGAAATCATGAAAAGGGATTTTGTCAAAAGTCCCAAAGAAGCAAGCCACGGTGGGGCCATTGTGTGTGGCGATGAGGCTGTGCCAGCTGTTTGCGGTATAAGAGCCATTTGGGTCACTCCTTCTAACAGGAGGAAGCACATAGCCAGTAATCTACTTGATGCGGCGAGGTAAGTGTATAAGTAAATATAGCTCCTTTCTCATCAGTTGCCTGTTTATTTAATTACCAAAAATGAGAGAGATTATTTCTTAAGTGGAAAGCTTATATTTTCTTCTTTCTACCAATGAAAAGTACATTGAAAGACAAAGTTTTTGTGTATTTTTATCATCTAACTACAAATGTGAATCCATATGTTGAAGCAAAGCTTATATTTTCTTCTTTCTACCAATGAAAAGTACATTGAAAGACAAAGTTTTTGTGTATTTTTATCATCTAACTACAAATGTGAATCCATATGTTGAAGCAACTGAAATTTTTGCATAATTGTCCTATCTTCTATAGGCATCTTTGGTTTTTCCCTCTCCCTCTAAGTGAACAAGGTTTTGAAATCTTTTTCGTAACTATATGTGGCAAATTTTTATTTAATTATAGGAAGAATTTCTGCAAAGGCTTGCTTCTGGATCGTACACAATTAGCATTTTCTCCACCAACAGCACTTGGAAAGGCATTGATATCCAGTTATACAAGAACAAGTTCATTTTTGGTCTACACATCGGGTACTAATGGTTAGAGCCTCTTCTGATTATATCCGGCTTTGCAATTTTAGCATATTTATACATGAGGATGAAATAACAATTACAGTTTTTTTACATGGATACAACACATTGATTATGAGATTTCCAAAAATCTTCTATGTGATTCATCGAAATAATTATTTTAAACCTCTGACCACAGGTTTACAATTATTATCATCAATGTTTTATTTATTTATTTTTGTCTAATGTATGTTTGTGTTTGTGCATATATATTAACAACATTTATGATATTTAGAAGTAGGATCCTATTCTTTGTTGCTATATGGTAAGTCCAATTGGCATTGGCTGGCAGCTCAAACAAAAGCCAGAATTTGATTCAATTGTTTTCTCCAATTTATCCATCTGATTATTGAAAATAAGATCAGAAAACAAATTATATTGTCTTTACATAATTCCACTAAATTTGCTATTTGTGCTATTAAAGTGAGTATGCTTAACTATATTTATTTATTAAGCTAAATTTCTACTTTCAGTATAAAATAAAAAGACCCCAAAAAGAAAGTGCGCAGTCCACATTTCCCTGTGGTCCACACCTTTTTCCATGCAAGTTTCTTACGATTCTTCAAAAATACCTACCTATTATGGCATAATTGAAGCCTATTATCTTCTTTTTTTACTAAAGAGGCAATTTTGATCATGATAAGTTAAAAGAAATTTACAAGCAATAACTTCTTGTGTTCATTTGCACATGGATTGGTGATGCACATGACATGTTTGTTAGCATAAAGAGAATTAAAGGAAGATGTGGTTACGATATTTTAGATGGAGTAATTTTTTAACAAACAAAAATAAAAATGTTAAACATGTCATTTTTGGTTACATTCATCCTACACCGGTGGATTATATCCATAGGGGTTGGATGATAAATACGTGTGCATAAGAGGACAAAAAGTTGTCCTCTCGTACACACTTGTCGCTCATCCAACACCCCAATGAATTGAATCCACCGGGGTAGGCACATAATTTCCGTCATTTCTTTTCATTTTCAATGTATTACTGTTTCAATTTGACCTAATAACTGGAAAATGGAGAAGTATTTTTTTCGTGGAAACTAGAATGAAAATAGAGAGGAAAGTGGTATTTCTTTCCATTAGAAAAATTGAACCGTGTAATGTGTCTTTCCAATTTCAAGTCAATCTAGACTTTTAATGAAATATGGAAATTAGAGGGTAATATCGTCCATAATAATCCAAAGCACCGCGACAGAAAAGCGTATCACAATAGCTCCAGAACGGGGGCAAAATAGGAAATAGAGAAGTTAGAGCAGTTACGCGCTTTGGCTTACAGAACACTTGTACACCCCAGTTTTGCTTGGAGTCCAAGTAACTACCAAAAAGCGTTTTCTAGAAGCTACTCTGCTACACACGATATTGGCATTTTTTGGATAATTAAATACCCGAAGTGCCCCCACCGCCATATTTTAATTCCACTTTTATCGCCCTAAACCCCACCTATATAAAATCTCTATCCTCTTTTAAAGACCCTTCCATTTTCTCTCTGTTTTTTTTCTTTTTACTATTTCCTTTCCGTTACTAGTAGACGCTATGGTGGAGGGTGGCGGAGGGCCGGCTTTTCCGGTGGTTTTCTACGACGGCGAAAGGGAGATGAACATCGGTAGTGTCAACATCAACCCGTCGCTGGTGTACAAGACGTTTCAATTGATGCTAAGCCAGAGGATCGGGATCTCGCCCAATCAAATCTCCATTTACTTAGTCGACCGGAAAAAGAGCCCTAGTTCGCCGTTCATGGATGAGCGCCGACGACTTCCAATCACCGGCAAGGTTAATTTCGCCACAATTTGTCGCCAGAAGGACTGCTATTTTCTCGTCGTCTTGAAAAGATCAAGGAAATCGAGGAACAGAAAGGAGAGGATAATCAACGGCCGTCGCCTTGAATTCTCCGATTCCTCGCCGGAGAATGAGTATTCTCCACCGTCGATGCATCCGGTGCCTGAAAATCTGATACTGCTTCGGAGAAATCAACCGCCGTTTTGTGATCAGATTTCGGGGTCAGAGCTGGCTGATATAAATTACCGATTGCAGAGCTTGAGGTTTCACAGAGAGAATTATCAGACGGCAATGGCTAAAGGAATCGTCAATTCGCCCGGTATCGGTTCGGGTCACGGGTTTGACCTGAATACGATTCCGATAGTGGATCCGCTCCCGACTCTAGATGATTTATACCAGGTTCCCGTAGGGTCAAATATGATAATGACGACTAAAAATGGAACACAGAAGATTTTCTGTGAAGATTGTGAGAATTCAAAGGACGGCGACACCACATCGTTTCATCCATGCGTTAATGACGCAGTGGTTACTAGATTGACTAAACGATTGAGGCCAATTAGTCGGCCAGATAAACAGCGTCGTTGAGTCCTTTCTTGAATTCTGGAAATATGGATTGAAAAGGTCAAGAACCAAGTTTTTCTTGTATTTTGGGTGGTAATCTGCTGTTTAGTGGCGCGTGATGACACGAGAGGTATATAGGTATACCCTATAGTTTAGTAAATTTAGGCACTAGAAAATTCATGTGAAGTACGTGATGATATTGAAATGGACCAGCTTAATTTGCCTTGGCAACAGAAAGAGGAGCCAGTGGTTTTGGCACCAGAATGCTGTTAGAGTATGTTAGATTGATTGGTCATCTAATTGAGGGGGGTTAAATTTGCAAATGGGTCCTTGGTTTTGGGCCATATTTTGTTTCTCGTGTGGCGTAGATCGATCTTGGCGTTAGCATTACATAATTGTGAGTAATCTTTTCCCATTTCAGCAGCCAATATGTTAATTTTGTTTCCGCTCTAGACATGGGTTAAAATTCCATTTCTTGTAATGGTTTTGTTATATATATTTTGATGGATGAAATATTAGCAACTTTTCAAATATTTTTCGGAATGATAAGAAGAATTATGAATGGAAGAAATACGTTGAAGCATAAAATTCTTCATCATTTTGTTGATTTGATTCATTAACTTTGTACGTATGATTGGTAGAATTGTTGTGCATCTTCCTCTGTTTGTTAAGAAATTTACCACTTTTTATTGCTTATTCCACACGTATTTTGTTAGTATTAAATAGTTTAATGGATATAGACCAGTATTGAATATAGTTTAGTACTTTTGATTGACCATTCAGTTTTAACTTTTGAGGGCCTGCTTGCCATGGTTTTCTTTCAAAATATATATAAAATAATTTGACTTAAACAAGACCTTGATCCAGACTATCTTTTTTTATGTCAAATGAATTTGAACAAGACCTTCATAACCACTATTTTTTTTTTGGGATTTTTGCACGTCACGCTCCAAAAAAGTTTTATTTTCATATTTTTTTCCTTATAATTGAAAAAACATGACATAGTCCCCTAGAAGTTTTGACAAATTAGTGCACTTTGCCCCTTGATTATTTTTAAGAAATTTTAAAAGTGTAAAAACGTCACTCAGGGGGTTTTGTGCAATAACAAAAAACTTTTAGGGGATACACAAAATTTTAAATTATTCAAATGTGACTTGCAATTTGAAAAAATAAAAAATATTTAATTATATTTTTGTACAAAAATTTAAATTTAAATTTTTTTTTAACGAAATCTTTAGTAGTCTTAATTGTTTATTTATTTATTTACTTATTTACAAATAAATCATCACTATGCTAAAAATATTTTTAATTAAATCAAAGAAATTTGAAAGTAAACAATTAAAATAAAAAATATGTTATAAAACTAAAATTAGATTACGATTTGATTATCAAGGTAAGGAATTCTATGAAAATATGATTTGAAATGTAAATATTCTAATAAGTTAAATAATAATATTTTGTGCACTTAGCTCCCAAAAAATTACTCCCTCCGTCCCATTTTAATTGTCGTTTTAGGTGTTTTCACACATGTTAAGGCACCTACTTTATTGCCTCAATTTTAGGAAAAAAACAAATGATATTCCTAAAATACCCTTACATTCTCTCTCTTCCTTTTTCTTTTATTCTCTCTATCTTTCTCTTTCTATCTCTCTTGGAGTAATAAAGTAAGAGAGAGAAAAAGCAAAGGGCAAAATAGGAAAGTATGTAATTAAAAGTGCATTGAAACTCTAAAGTGACAGATAATTTGGGACAAAAAAAATTCTCTAAAACGACACTTAAAATGGGACGGAGGGAGTAAAATTTATTGCACTAAACCCCAAATTGAATTTCTACCCTTTGAAATCCAACAAATTATTGACCCAGAGGGCAAAGTGCACTCACTTAGCAACTTTTAGGAGGTACTGTCATGTTTTTTCAATCATAGAGGAGAAAGTGCGAAAATGAAACTTTTCTGGGAAAAACTTGCAAAAATCCCTTTTTTTTATGCAAGTGAATTTGAATGATATTTTGCAATATAAATTGTTAGAAGTGAAAATGGTTTCAGAAAAGCTATAAAAATATCAAGAATGACAATTAAATATATGTTCTAGTTCTTTCCGCTCTTGTTTGTCGTCCACAACAGGATTTTTGGAACTTGACCTGCCAACGGTGACTCAACAAACGATTGAGGAGAGTTGGGACCCTTTTAATCAAATCTTCTGGCACTCGAGTAAAAATGCTAAGATGTAATAAGTAATATGTTTGTATTTGATGATTTTTTCTTTTTCTAATGACGATGAGTTGAATACTATAAACGAAAAAGTATGTTATGTTAATTATTATTTTTATCATTACTCGTATTTTATTATTAATCAAATTTGTCCCTATCATACATTTTCTCTCACCATAAGCTACACTAATTACTCTGGATTGTATTTGATTTATAATTTGTCGCATATGTGTGTGCTTATGATAAAAAATTATCGTACTTACAGACATGTAGGGTTTATTTATCGTTTTTCATTAAAAGTTATTTCAAAGTCAACTAAACAATTATTTTTATTTTAAAAGATAGACTTATAACTCTCTCTCAGTATTTAGAAATAAATTCCTCTAAAAATTATATTGTATAATATTTTATTTTATAAAAAAGTCCTACAACATAATTTCTATTTTAATTTGACAAAAAATAACTTATATCATACAATAAAATTTGATTTAACTTAAAGTAACTCATCTCTCAATTTATTTCTAAGAATTTAAATAAATAATTTTTTTTGAGCACACGAAAATCAAAATCGCTTATTACAGAAATTCGAACCTACGTTCATCACTTATGGGACTAATTCCTTCCTCTAAACGACAGCATATGTCCGAATAATGGAAAATTCTTACCCAGATCGGACTTGGCCGAACCCAAAGCAACTACATAGCAAGTGTAATACACTTACTTTGGGATTTGATGTAACTCCCAGGAGAGTGACCAATCACAAAGCAAGTGCAATACACTTGCTTGGTGGTTGAATGGATTTGATCAAACCAGGCTTTGACAAGAATTTTCCCCGAACAATATGTATTCATTTTTATTTTATTTATAAATTTAAAAATTAGTATAATATTGTTAATTGTAGTCAACAAAGAATACATTCTTTCTCAAATGTTTATCTGTACCACTAATATTTTTTCCGCATTAAAGATTTTCATTCTTTTCCCAAACATAACCGTCTCTTTCCCCATTTTCCACCACCCCCAACCAAACACACCCAAAATTAATTAAATAAATAAAAAAAAGGGAAATGTACAGAGTGGCGTAGTGGTGGAGATAATCTCCGATCATTAAGGTCCCCGAGTAACAGTCGTGGCACTGAACCCTGTACCACCAAATACTCGTGCTTAGTCACGTGACACGCCCCCCCTCCCACCCCCCCACCCCCCCACACACACACACACTTTTACTTTACCTTTTCCGTTTCTCCCCCCTCTTTCTTTTTACTCGCAGAAGCGTCATTTTTTTTAACCATTTACTAAAATTTCTCTCTCACACACAAACACACACTCGAAAAAACAAAGCCAGAAATGGAGGATGATTTTGGTGCTGAAAATTTGGAAGATGGAGAGCTATGGCTTCCCTCTGATTTCTTCTCCACTGATGAAGTTCATGAAGTCTCCACTAATTCCAATTGCTCTACTTTCTCAAATGCAAAACCCTATTGCATGAATCAATTTTCTAATTCTTCATCCCCTTTTCTCGAGCGCCATTACCCCCATCACTATTCGGAACCTATTCCAGCTTTACAGGTAGGTGAATGCATGCATGCATCACCGTTTAATTTCTGCATTTAAAATATTACTGAAACCCTAGCATTTGACTATAATTTTGTTTTTCCGGGTCTAAAATCAGCGATTTAAGCCGGTGGATCGGGTCGGGTATGCCGGTGATGGTGCTCATGATTTCTGTGGCGGAGGAACCGGAATTAGCTTGACCGGGTGCTCGCCGATTAATCGATATCAGCGCCTGAACCCGGTTGAGTTGTCATTTTCATGTCAGTTTTGGTCAATAGTGTGTTTGGTAAAGTAAAGTAATTAAAAGTGGCGTCGTTTCGTTTTCTGCAGGTTCAGAACTTTATGGGAGAAAGAGCTTGGTCTTTACAGAATCAGCAGCAGGAAAACCGGTTTGCCCTGAACCGGGTTATGCCCGGGTTGGGAACGGGCGGTTATGGAGGAACCGGAGTCTTTCTTCCTCGTGTTTCGAGCAATAGCATTTCCACCGCCAATGTAGGAATAAATCACAACTACCACTGCTTTAGAAAGGGACAAGGTGAATTAATTTTTTAATTTTCAGTTTAAGCGGCAATGCCAAATGTCTCCAATTAGGGACAAACAATTTAGTAGCATATTGGCTTGTTCTTTGTAGATGTCAGCATTATTTTCCGTATTTTTCGTAGAAATTTACCCACTTAAATCCGAGAATCGAACGTAGCCTAGATGAATTAAGTGACAAATGTTCTTAATAAAAAAAATTATAATTTTCTTGTCCATGATAGTTATGATTTCAATAGATCATATATATAGACCTTGTTTTTGGCATCTTGAATTTCGACTACTTGCTTGAAGATACAAATTCAACTTAAGAAAAACAACGTGTAGGCTTGCATTGAACTTATTCATCTAGTTGTCGAGATTCTTGGCAAGAGTATTGCACGCGCGCTTTAATTCTTAATTACGAACAGGCACAATTATAATGAGACATGGTAATGAAATTCTATGATCTAATATGTGACAGGAATGGTCAATAAACATGAGATTCCTCCGCGGAAGATCTTGCTCAAAAGGAAGCAAAAGGAATGCTGTGATTATGTTACTGCTTAGATGCACTTGTCCAGTTATCGGACACTTCAAAATGGTATGGGAAGAATAAGAAGTGGTCAACCGTCATAAACGCTTTTGTATTTTGTATAACCGTAGAATCGGCTACCTATGTTTGTTCGAACTATGTAAAGGAACAACATTTTCATTCTGAACTTTATGTTTGAAAGATGAAGTGTATATTGATGAACATTTGTTTCATCCTTCTTTTAGGCCTCATTTGGATTGATGGGTTTGAAGGTAGGTTTAACTTGATTTTGAATGCATTTCAAATCCATAGTTTGTGTTATTCTTTCAAGTGAAACCATGGATTTGAAATTCACTCAGTATCGGAGTCGTTTAAATTTTAAAATTATTCCTCGAAATCACTACAATCACTCAATGTCCAAATGAGACCTCAGTCTTTCTAATTGGAGTTATGATGTAGTAATGCAACATAAATATTAATTAACGTATAATTCTAACCCAAACTGTGTAGAGTTAGGCCATCTCTAACCGAAGGCCTTGCCCAATTGTTCAATTGCTTGCCCAATTGTCCAATTACCTTGTCCTCTTGCCTTGCCCTCTTGCCTTGCCCTCATGCCTTTTCGACCCACCTAAAAAATTTATCTCCAACTGAAGGGCAATCAACATTCATTAATTCAACAAATCTCATTTATTTAGATTTATATTTGTTCAATTATATATGAAATTGTTCAACAAATCTCATTTATTTAATTCATGAAATTTACAAAAAATAAAATAAAAATAGCACCCGAGCCTCGGGGGGCGTTTGTTGCCTGCCCCGAACCCCCTGCCCGCCCTGCCCCCTTGCCCGCCCAGTTGCCATCATCCATCTCCAATCGAACCGAGCCGGCAATTCTCCCTCATGCTCGGTTGGAGATGGCCTTATATCAGACCTGGTTTGGGGAATTACCCTTAATTAAAGCTAAATATTTCAGCCATGAAGCAAATTCCAAAATTTGGTTGCAAGGGAGAAGAGTTTTTTTCCTATATAGCCTATTATACAAAAGTATTTCCCAAAATGACATAAACTGAAAAATATTTTCCTGAATGTATCTCTTTGTTAAAATCGCTATTGTCAGTGTCGATTTTACCTAAAATCGATATTGTCAATAGCGATTTACCGGTCATCTCCGAAAATAAAAAAAAAAAATTCAGTTAAAATCGATACTAGTAATATCGATTTTTCTAATTAAATTAATTACCAACTAATTAATCCACTAATTAATCAAGGTAAAATCGATACTGGTAGTATCGATTCTTCACAAAGGCTCGAAGATGCATCCAAGAACCAAGAGGAGTAGTGCTGGCAAAAAGGATGTGAATAAGAAAAAGGAACCTGATGAGGAGAAGGAATCAAAAACGCCAACGGAGAAAAAGACTAAAGAGCCCAAGACTTCAGGACAGAAAAAGGAATAGGAACTGAAAACCCCCACGCCTTCAACAATTGAACGGCCTGTACGCGAGCGGAAATCTGTTGAAAGGTTGGTTGCCGTTGTTGAGAAGGACTCTGCTAAAGAGTTCCGCATTGAAAAGGTATGACCTGTAAGTTTTCTCTCTTTGTTCTTTCCACTCATTTGTAAAAAAATTCTGCTTTCTTAGTGTGATTTTCAGTCACTTCTAGTTGAAGATTTACTGAATGACACACAATTGTTTGCAGGGTCGTGGAACAGCATTGAGAAATATGTAATTTAGTTCGGGCATTCTTTCGAAGAATCGATACTGTTAGTATCGATTTTATCCTTACTTAATTAGTGAATTAATTAGTTAATAATTAATTTAATTAGAAAAATCGATATTGCTAGTATCGATTTTAACTGAATTTTTTTTTTTAATTTTCGGAGATGACTGATAATCGCTATTGGCAACATCGATTTTAGGTACAATCGACACTGTCAATAGCGATTTTAACAAAGAGGTACATTCAGGAAAATACTTTTTATTTTAGGTCATTTTGGGAATTACTTTTGTACAATAGGCTATATAGAAAAAAAAAAACTCAAGGAGAATGGCGTATAATTATGAACACGATTTTAAGTACTATATACTGACTAGAGAAATTGACATGTCCTATTTACTGATGTACCCAAGATAGCGATTTTAGGAATCTTGAATTGACTTCATAGGTTTATAGGTTGGCTGACCATTCACCAGTGCTCTGTGTTCGTTGCAGTAATTTCTTTATTTTCCTAGAACAGGATTGTCCACGTTTTTGCTGTTTATTCTTGAATTTGTCTCCAGTACGATGCCTATTAATACTGTGGTTTTTCCCGGGCGTAAAAATATATATGAAATCGCTCAAATGTAGAAGTAATAATATTTTCATAAATTACCCAAAATTTTGGTGAATTATTTGACTGTTAATTTGTTATTAAATTCTACTATTTCAGGAGTTATTGGAATGTTAATCTGTCGTGTACTAAATATGAATTTGTTAACACATACACATGTATTGTCTCCTAACTTAAAAGAATTGGATCCAACTCACGTGGACGAATTTGATCAAACTAACATTAGATCCAATTCATATGGACTTAATCAATTCATGCGTGTCTAGTTGAATAGACAAGTCAATACAATGTAGCCAATCAAGTTCAAATTCATGTTTGAAGATATTATCATTTAATGTGTCAGATGAGTCGCGAAAAAGCTTAAGTCAAGTCTATACCTGAATATCCTTGAGAAACCAAAAATAAAATTATGTATATTACAATATTTTGTACAGTTTTCGCTTAACTTAAATACATACTTTCAACAAAAACTTATTTGATACATTTATCACCAATGAGTGGTGTTAAAGTTTTTTATTGGTTCAAGCTTCAAGCTCAAATTGTATCGGACTTCATTATAATAATCACAACTCAAATTCTTAATTTCTTTTGCTTAAGTTCAAATGTGGCTCACATTTTTAATGATGTAGAGCTAGCTCACACACTAGCAAATTTTGTCCAAAAAAATTGGGTGACGTTTTTATTTAATTTTATAGATTTATGTTGATATCTCACCCTAGCAACCAAAATTTTGTCCCCAAGAAAAAGTTATGCGATACCAATATGATTGTGAAGGGACTTCTTCACAATATGCTTTTCAAAATTCAACGGGCCTGTTTGTTTAGCGTATTCCAAAATTTTTTTGTGGTTGGGAAATGTCAAACAAACATATTTTTTATTTTTTAAAATAAAATTTTCATCTCTTAATTTTCTAAAACTACTCTCTCAAAACCCAAACAAACAATAATTTTCTTATCTCTAAACAAAACATATACAAAATCTACTCTGATTTGACATAAAGTAACCTATCTCTTACACAATTTATCTCACAACAAACATGATTTGACATAAAGTGTTACACATCTTACACCTACAACCCAACTCTTCAAAAAAAAATTATACATACTTTATTTCTCAAACTACTCTCTCAAAACCCAAACAAACAACATTACATAAATCGATATTATTTCACAAACCTCCATTACTCTCCCAAACTACTTTCTCAAACACCAAACAAACAGGCCCAACAATTGTAATACTCAACATTATCAGGAAATAATTTCAATTTAAATTGGGTAATAATTAAGAAGAATGTAATTGTTATGCATAATTATTACAAAAGCATTTATAATCCCAATCTTCTATCGACTAATAAATTTATTATACCAAAAACAGTAGTTCACAAAATCAACAAAATTCGTGTTATAAAAAATAAAAGCAACAAAACTCGCATTAAATTAACCTAAAGCCCAAATATAATCTGTTCACAATTATTTTTGTATTATGTTAACAAGATATTAAGAAAGATAAAAGATAATATATATGCCACTCTTTCTATTTTTATGTTGAATTTGTGTATTTATTAACAAGTATATATTTTTATACTAAAATCTTGTAAGGTAATAAACACGTGACTAACACATTTTTTATTATGAAATGAGCCAATTAATTATTATAAAAAAAATGGTAATCCAACCATTAATGAAGGTCACGCTTTCAGCACGTGATAAAAGCGACGCACTCCACGACGCAAAACTATAAAACCAGCTAACTGCGCAAACCTCTCTTTTCTTTTTCGTACCTCTTAACAAATTCTCCATTTCGCATCTCAAAATCACGCACATTTAGCAGACGAAAACCCTAAGAATGATGATCAGTACATAGATACAAGAAATTAATTAAATTAATACACAAAAAGAAGAAAAAAATGGGGGCATATAACGCGGCAATGGAAACCCTAAGCGAGCGGGCGGCATTGATGAGAGAATCAATGCAGAAAACACAGGCCATTACGGATAACATGGTTGTAATTCTCGGCTCCTTCGATCAACGACTCTCAGCACTCGAGACCGCAATGCGCCCCACACAGGCAATCTTTTCCCCTTTCCGTTTCAACAATTTCACTTGTTTTAGATGTAAATGCATGTAGAGATATTAGGCAATTTTATGAAATGGTAGTTCAATTATGTGCTCTGGAATTTGTGCAGTTGAAAACGCATTCGATAAGGAGGGCACATGAGAACATCGACAAGACGCTTAAGTCTGCCGAGGCTATTCTCCGTCAATTTGATCTCTCACGCCAGGTCTCGGTTTTTTATTTAGCTCTCTCAATTTTTTTTTTTAAATATTGATTTTTAATTTCGTTTGAGTTTGTTAGCCTGCCTAAGTTTGCGATTTCGTTGTTTTATTATTTATTTTTGATTTATTGTGGAATTTAGGCAATGGTTTATGGTTTGTTCTAGGATTTTTGCAGGAAAAAAATATGTAAAACTATAATGAACAAAAAATTAAACATAATGTCTGACCATTTATGCGAGTATATTTTCCTTAACTTTTTACGTGCTAAATCCAAATCCTAGAAACAGCAATAGCCTTATTACAGAGTATTTCCTGTTCTCAATCATTTGGTAACAAAACCATTTGCATTGTTTGAGCACCATCATAACCCTTATTTTCATAGCTTTCGACCTAGTTTACACCATAATTCTATCCGTTTTCAAATAATCTGCATTTTTTTGGGATTAAACAAGTAAACTTGCAATGGAACCAAAAAAATCTGATATAGACTTGGGCATGTCTTTTTTATGTTTGATGTTGGGTAAACATAATATTTTTCTTATTTTTATATTTCAAACAAATTTGTCAACTCTGGTCAAATTGCAGTCCAAATCAAATACATGAGCGCAACTTCGTAGCAAGTCTTATTCGAAACTTGAAAATGAAAATATTCATCTGAAAATGAAACCTAATATAGATTTAGATTTCTATTTTTTAACAAAAATTCTAAGATAATATATTTTTAAATCTTCTGGTGCTTTTGATAAAGCGAACTAAACATAGCTATTTAGCTTACATTCAGCTGAATTGCATTTTCATCGGTCCACGAGATTTACTTCCTATCTCCATTCATAACTGAATTTCAGGCAGAGGCTAAAATTTTGAGGGGCCCGCATGAGGATTTGGAAAGTTACCTTGAAGCAGTAGATCAACTAAGGAGCATTGTCAAATTTTTCAGCGGCAATAAAGGCTTTAAGAGTAGTATTGGGGTGATCAACCAAGCCAATAACTTACTCGGGAAGGCAATCTTCAAACTTGAAGAAGAATTTAGACAGCTTCTCACCTCATATAGGTTTGCCAATCCGGAGCAATTATCTGTTAAATTTACATCTTAGCGCCCATGGTTTCTTTAATGCTTTTTAATATATTCATAGTCAAAGTTGCGCAATATGAATGGCATGTTCTGAAAATCTCATGTCGATAAGTGAATATCCTATGTGTATCCTAATCCAATTTCTACCCGCACATAATTACCTGTAATCTCACATCCGAGCTATTTGTCTAACAAAGTTCTTCTGATGTCTCTCTTCTTCCTTTTCTACCTATCTATGAAACGCTCGTAGAACTTGATTTAGCTGTTATAAAATCTACTAATTGCAGGGGAAATGACTTTGTAGCTTATCTCTGACGCGACTTAGATATATTTTTTTTTCTGATTGAGAATAAGTTTCATTTTTCTCCTTTTTGAAAGTTGTGATTGAGCGGGAGAAGGAATTTGACTTTTTTTGTAGGCCTAGCATAACTTATTTATTCTTCTTGTAACCCCATTCACTATTAATCATGCGGATTCTTATGCAGCAAGTAGATTAAAATAGGAAGGTGAGAGAGCAAACATATATCATGTACAAGGTAATTAAAGACGAGGGCAGTTAAATTTCCTAATTGTTGCTTATAGATGTAGCCTCAAAGAAATCTATCCATCAATGAGTGCTAATGATAAGAAATGCCACTTTATATGTACTCCTTTAGTTCTCAACCCTCGGCGGCTCGGCCTAACCATGACAAAAATAGCTAGTCTGTCTATCTGTGCAAAAATGTTGGCAGCTTATTACCATCCTGGTTCAGTTAAGCAATTAAACTACTGATTACTTATTTGCCTGAATGCTCAATTAGCTGATGAAAACATTTCTCTTACCTCCTATCAGGCTCGAAGCTTGTGTTTTTGTCATTTGATTTAGTAATTACAACTCTAACATACATGTAAAGATTAGGTATCAGTATGATCTTAAATAGCTCCTTTGGTAAGTTATTTTCTTCTGATTTTCAGCAAACCTGTTGAACCTGATCGTCTATTTGACTGCCTACCAAACTCTATGAGGCCATCGGCAGGATCACCACGCGGTGGGGAGACAAATGTAATGAAATCATCAGCAGATCACCAAAATAAAAGTGCGGAACCTGTTGTGTATCGCCTCCCAGTTTTAATTCCAGCTAGAATTCTTCCTTTGCTGCATGACATGGCCTTGCAAATGATACAAGCTGGCCACCAACAACAGCTCGTCATTATATACAGGTAATCTTATGGGTTTTATTTTATCTTGATATTGTTGCTGGGATTACTGTATAGATGTTACTAACTGGAAAATTTGTTGTGACAACCATTACATTTAGAGAAGCACGTTCTTTGGCAGTAGAGCAAACTCTTAGGAAATTAGGTGTCGAAAGACTTGGTAAAGAGGATGTGCAAAAGATGCAATGGGAAGTTTTAGAAGCAAAGATTGGAAACTGGATTCATTTTATGCGAATTGCGGTAAGGATTTTACTCACATTCTGAGACTAGTATTTTCTTTCTTTTATCAAGCTCTTCTTTCACTTTACTGTATATATATATATATATATATATATATATATATATATATATATATATATATATATATATATATATATATATCATGTACAAAACAGGTGAAACTTTTGTTTGCTGGTGAAAAGAAGGTGTGTGACGAGATTTTTGAAGATAATGATACTCTTAGGGATCAGTGCTTTGCAGAAGTCACAGCAAATAGTGTAGCTATGCTTCTTAGTTTTGGAGAAGCTATAGCCAAGAGCAAGAGATCACCGGAAAAGCTTTTTGTCCTCCTAGACATGTACGAGATAATGAGAGAACTTAAGTCAGAGGTATAAGGAAATATTTCTTATCAATATCATCCAGGTCTGGGTGTTTTAGTTGAGACTCTTATGTTCTGCTTGACTTGCATTCTAACATTCTAGTGAACATGCCCTTTCATTATTTCTCTTCATTGCTCGTTTGTATGTAGGTTTCCTGCAAAAGAATTTGTCTTCAATTACAAATAAAATTCTCTCTTGCCTCTTCCATATTCATGAGCATCTATCTTTAACCCATCTTCTTTACTAGCAACTCACATTTGGTATTCACATTTTTTATTTTATTTTAATGCACTTTATAATTTCATGCTACTTATTGTTTCTAAAGACAACTATTATTACAACTTGAGATCATTGCAATTATTTTATTGTTTTAGTTTGGGTTTCAAAACTTTTGCTAAAACAATGATTTCTCCCTCCCCTCCCTACTTTTTAGCAAAAGGAATTGTTTTGTGGATGGAGAAGCATTTTAGGCTCTAAAATGAAGTCAAAACCTTGTCCTTTACATATTTGGTGTCGAATTTGTAAATCATCTTCTTCCTTTCCATTCTGTTCAGATCCACATTAATTAAATCCTTTTAAACTGTCAACTCTCGTCTACTAGCATTTGACTAAAATTACATTTCTTACTCGGGCTCACTTTAACTAATTATAAATCTTCTTGCTCTCCACAATTCTAGTGATGCCTTCTTTTGTATTTGTATTGGACAATGCCATCTGCAAAATGCATGAGGAACAGATTTCTTGTATACAACTCATAAATTCGAGATATATATTACTCTTAATAAAACCGTACATGTAGACTTTTCTTATGCTCTATTCTATTCCTTTCTCAAGGTTTATAATTTTGGCTTATTATCGGTGTTCTGCTGACAGATGGATATTATATTTGGAAGTAAATATTGCGGTGAAATGCGGGAAGCTTCTGTTGTCTTGACAAAACGACTAGCTCAGACTGCTCAAGAAACCTTTGGTGATTTCGAGGAAGCAGTTGAAAAAGATGCCACAAAGACTGCTGTTCTTGATGGAACAGTTCACCCTCTAACGAGCTATGTTATTAACTATGTGAAATTTCTGTTCGAGTAAGTCTACCTTGATCACATTCATATTTGTTCCTCAGTTTACATCTAATTTGGTGTCCTGGAAGTTCAATCTTAAAGCTTTATCTTGGTTTCGTTTGCCGGGTGGTCTCATGCATGTAAACGTGCTTCTGTTTTCTGTGTAAAATCTTGTGATGCCAGCAAATTACAGTATCTTATTGTTGGTATTGATCCTTTCAGTTATCAATCAACTCTGAATCAACTTTTTAAGGAATTTGACGATGGGGATGCAGAAGAACAATTAGGAGCTATAACAACAAGGATAATGCAGGCTCTTCAAAGTAACCTTGATGGGAAATCCAAGCAATACAAAGATCCTGCTTTAACACAATTATTTCTGATGAACAATATTCACTATATTGTAAGATCTGTTCGCAGGTACATATCTAATTTTTAGTGTTCTTCTGATCATCTGTTTAAAGTCAGCCTTAGTTATATTTCATAAAATTTGTTATCCAGATCAGAAGCAAAGGATCTGCTTGGGGATGACTGGGTGCAGATACATAGAAGAGTTGTCCAGCAGCATGCAAATCAGTACAAAAGAATATCATGGTCTAAGGTTAAATATAAATATCACCAATTTCATAGTTTTATTCTTCTAATTTCTTCAAACCTTTATGAGAATTTTAACTAGATATTTAATTTATCTAAGATTGTTGTTTCATGTTGTGATGTGCAGATTTTGCAGTGCCTCTCTACTCAGGGACTAGGGCCAGGTGGGAGTGGGTCTTTTGGAGATGGTGGCAGCACGACTGGTGTATCCCGAGCAACGGTGAAGGACAGATTCAAAACCTTCAATATGCTTTTTGAGGAGATTCATCAAAGGCAATCTCAATGGACAGTTCCTGACAGTGAATTACGAGAGTCGTTAAGGCTTGCTGTTGCTGAAGTCCTACTACCTGCATATAGATCTTTCCTTAGACGTTTTGGGTACGTCGTTTTTTTTTTCTCTCTCTCTAGAATGTTGTCTCTTCATAGTTTGAATTGATATTTGCAAGTTTTTTTTTTTTTTTTTTTCCTTAGGCCCTTAATCGAAGGTGGAAAAAATCCATCAAAGTACATAAGATATAGTCCTGAAGATCTTGAAAGAATGCTGGCGGAGTTCTTTGATGGAAAGACTTTTAATGAACCAAGGCGATAGATTTTCTCTGGTAAATTAGATTCTGCTTTCGATATAAACTGTAAATTACCAAGTAATAGTCGCTAGCAAAATAATATTTCCAGTTTAAGCTTGTAACTTTTGGCTTTTGCCTTACAAAAAGAGTGATGTTTATGATTTTTAACAATATATAGATTTAGAAGCAGCACTATTTTTTATGGATGTTGGTTCCAAGCCTGGAACAAACCTGCGTTACTGATTTCAGGCACTAGAAATGTTTCTAAGTATGGATTAAGTTTTGAAGCTGCTGAATATTTTTTTCCTTAGTCATTTATCTTAAAGTTAAAGAGTGAACATAAAATGAAGAGTGCATTTTTGTGAACTTTATAAGATAATAAACTATTTAAAATTACTAGCCCCACAATTTATATAAAAGTTGATTTAAAGTCCATATGATGGCAACGTCCTCAAATCTTTAAGGAGTGTATTAATTGTTTTCTTGTAGATCATGTAATTGGATTCAGAGCAAATTCTTGTCCAGACCTAACTGCACGCACCAGTAACAAAGTAAGTATATTTGTACCCTAGTATTCTCATACGGCTTCCGCTTAATACAAAAATTAAGATCACTGCACATTAATAATATGGTTAGCTTTAGATACGCAACTTTTCCCAGGCTATATATCGTGGACCCAGAGTCAAAATTCTGCAAAGAATATAGAACCAATTGGACAGAATACGGAGAATTCTTAGTAGAGTAAATCGCACTTTTCGTCCTCCTTATGGGTCACATTCGTCCCTCTTAAATTTTTCGTAGCAGATTCGTCTCTCTTATCAATGTAGGGTAACACATTCGTCTCTCTTAATTTTTTCGTAGCAAATGTTTCCCTCTCATCAATGTAGTATAACACATTACACATTCGTCCCTCTTAAATTCAAAATACATCCTAAAATGGAAATATATTGGATTTGAGTGAGACTTATTTGTTACAAAAAATTAAGAGAGACGGATATATTGATAAGAGGGACGAATGTGCTATGAAAAATTTAAGAAGGACGAATATTTAATATTCACTCTTCTTAGTAAGGTAATAAAATTTTTCTTTTTTGGTGTGGTTAAGAAGTTAATTTCTCATATTTTGATGTGTCCATAAATAGCAGAGAAGATATAGTAAATCTTTAATCTCACACATCCTAAAATTCTGCTCAACCATCTGAAATTGATTGACCTTCAGTTCTCCAACACCTAGTGTTGCGTACAACGCCTCATTCCATTATCTGCTTCTTCATCCCAAAATCACTTCTTCACATTCTCTCAGTTTCAAAATCTCAATCCCATTTCCATTTCCATATCCCCTGATCCTAAAATCAAAGGGGTGAAGAAATCAAAAAATGAGAATCTCATCAAATCCTCAATCCTATGAAACAAGACATAAAGTTGCCATGGGATTACCCTCCATGGACAGTTACCACGACCAAACACACAATATAATCCAACCTCAAGCTTCTACGTTATATTCTCCGGGTAAGTATCCAAGTTCGACAGAAACAAATCCGTATTCCCCATCATTCGACGATTACCACTACCAGCAGTCCTTTAAGCTCGCCCCCCTTCCCCTTATCCCCGACCCCAACAAAGGAAGCTCGTTTGGTAGGCATATGATAATCTTAATGACTGTTCTAGTCTCCAGCATGTGCTTGTTAATCTTCACCATGTATTTACTTTTCCATAACAATATCCCTGAATTCCAAGTTGCGTCTCTCAAGGTCTCAAATTTCAGTGCAACTGACACTAATGTGACCGGGAAATGGGATGCTAATGTGCTAGTCAGGAATACTAATAAAGAACTTTCTGTCCGATTCGAAAAGGTTAAGTCTTCAGTTATTTATGACGAAGTTGTGCTTGGGGTTTCTTGTTTAGAGCCATTTCAAGTTGATAAGGCTCAAGAAAGGGAGTTTCATTTGAATGTGAGTGCTACAGAAAATTTGAGTGTCGATAAACTGCAAAGTGCGGTGTTGCCTACTCTTGTGCGGGAAAGGAATAATGGTGAGGTGACTTTTCGGTTGAAATTGACCATGACGGCTATTATTACGTCTACGGGTAGGCAGCAAGGTTTGACTGTTTTGTGTGAGAAATTGCAAGTTAACTTTACTAGTAACAATGAAGGGGTGTTAATTTATGGATTGGGAATTCCGGGACCTTGTTCTAGTCGTTATCGTTAAACCCTGGTAATTTTGTACATTTTGTGAATATGCTCATCATTGAAGTTGTAGTTTTGTATGTTCTTATTGATTTTATATGTTATGTTGTAATGTTTCAAATTTTATTGCAGCGTTAGTTCGATCATCGATGGAGGAGGTAGAACGCTCGAGGCTTTCTGGGTTGCGGATGTAAAGACGTGTATTATCGATCTTAAAAGACATAATTTCTCACTTTCTCTTTTTTGTTATATGATGTAGAAAATGTATTCATGTACAAAATGTTTATGCATAGTGAGATTATATGGCTTTGTCAAAACGTAGCTATTAGTAACTGCAATTCTTTTAGAATCAAATATCATAAATTACTAAAATCAAACCTCATATAAAAATTCTAACCACTTAACTATACTTGCTAGCAATATTTTAGAATCAAATATCATAAAAATATAATTTACGTTAATACAATTTAAAATCACTCGGGTCGGATCTAGTGTAAACTATTAACTATTAGCCCATTACAAACGTTTTAAACTCAAATTCGAGTCTTCACCTTGAGAAATACTAATTTATGTACCGAGGGCATCACAACAAAAATTAACTCACATATTAGTTTAGATGAAGAGGAAAGTAAAAAGAAAAAAGAATTTAGTTTGACTCAGAGTTATTAAAACCGGATTGGCCGATTCAACCGGTCCAATCGCAAACCTAGGACCTATCCGATAAACCCTCAATTAACTTGAAATATACAAACTAAATTTTAATTTTTGTATGTTTTTCTTATCTTTTAGGATATTGGACATAATTGATATTTTAAAATTAAATATGTATTTTAATCATTATGATATTATTCGGTTCGATCACTAGCTCGACCAATCAAACCAATCGATAAATTCAACTAACCTGTAAATTCAACGATTGATCTCCAATTCAATTTCACATCAGAGCCATCTACATAAAGTAAACTTATTATCTAATCCAAAACAAGTATTTTATGGTTGTCGTGTGAACATTTTGGATCAAATCAAACCCCATTCTATATCTATATCTATATATATATTATATTATATTATTTATATTTTATATTATATTATTATATTTATATTTATATTTTATATATATATATATATTATATTATATTTATATTTATATATACATATAAAAGTACGATTTCAGAAAATAGAATTTTTTGAATTTTTTGTAAAGATTAATATACCCTTACTTAAAATTTAGTTTAAATGGCAAAATAGGAAAAAACTTGAAGAAGCATACTTTTATATAAACACTACCACTTGAAAAAATATATCTTGGAGTTCATTTTCCTATCAAAATTTGAAAGCCCATATCCAACCACATTAAAACTAATTCCATGTATATGCGTAGGTTGATCAACACTAGCCACCACACCATATCATTATAATGAATATTAGTAAAGTGAATTAGTGAAAATAATAGAAAATAAATCTAAAAAAATATATTTGTGAAATTGATTGTGTTCGAATTTTCATGGAGTTTGTATAAATATACTAATAAGATGCATTGGTTTAATGTAAGGATTAAATTTATGGGCAGAAGGTAGCACAATCGTAATATTGTGAATTTTTTTACCAATGACCCGTTAACCCGGCCCAGCCCACCAAATGAATCGAAGTTCCCTCCAAATTATACTGGGTTCCACTCAAAGAAAAGAAGAAAAAGAAGATGGTAAATTTATAATGGGTAGTAATACGGGATCGGTTAATGAAAAGGTGAAATCGAGAAAAGTTGGTTAAAATATGTGAAAAGGCTAAAAATTTGGGTGAAATTGGTGAACACTAGTAAAATTGATAGATAATTTGTTAAGCCAGTAAAAAGGCGCCCAAGAATATTAGTAAAGTTGGTGAGAAAACGTGTGAAACCGGTAAAATAAAAATTGTGAAATTCGTAAAAAACTGATGAAATTGGTGGTACTCGAATTTTCAAGGAGTTCTTTTCATGGAAATAGGCGAAGTCGATTAATGAAAATTGATAAAAGTCAGTTAGAACATGTGAAAATGATAAAAATAAAAAAAATTGGGTGAATTTGGTATACACTGGTAAAGTTGGTGAAAACGAGTGAGCCTGGTAAAAATGCGCCTATGAAATTGATAATTACATTTGGAATCGAATAACTTTGGATGAAATTCTTGAAAAACGGATGAGATCGGTGACATTAGTGAAAATGGATGAAATCGTTAAAAATAGGTGAAATCAGTGAATCGGGGAACAAAAGTGAAGTTTTGAAAACATGTGAATCAATTAAATATGATGTGATACTGGTGAATAAACATGTAAATCCGTGGGAAAAAGAGTGAAACCTGTAAAAAGAAGAAAAAAATAATTTAACCAACAAAAACAGGTTGAAATCGTTAGAAAATGGTTTAAATTGAAAAAAAATAAAAGAAATCGAAGAAAAAATGGAAAATAATAAAAGTAGGTTAATTTCGATAAAAGAACGGGTAAAATCGGAGAAAAATGCAAAAGGTAAAAGATGGGATAAAGCCGTGAAAAGATGGATTAAAATAATGAATTGAATAGGTAAAAAACTTTTTAGGTATTTCGATTACTTAAATCCTACCCGAGTGAATTTAATCAATTGGGGTTTAATGTCCTATATATGGGCACGAGAGGACAAAATGTTGTCCGTAAGCAAATTCGTTTCAAATAACAAATAAATAATTAAACCAAATAATTTTAAATAAAAACTACTATAATGGATTGAGCTAAATAAGTTTATTATAATCTTATTTTAGAAAAAAATCTACAAGATCAAATGAACTAATCAATCAATTATTTTTTATTACAGTAACTCAAAGACATCATTTTTATAAATTAAATTGAATATAAGTCATCCTTAATTTGTGCTATTTTGTAACATAATAAAATTTATTTTACTATAATTTATAAAATTTATTTATGAAATTAACTAGACACGTACAACTTTAACATTCACTTTTCTAGTTAGACAAAAAATTACTTTTTAACTTTAAAACTCATATTTTATTATTATTATTATTATATTATTATTATTAACACAAGGCAAACTCTCCTCCTCCATCTTTACCCTTTGTTTCTCTCCGGCCTCCTGAGCTTTAACAGTCTCCTTTCGGCCAATTCACAGAATCAAATATCAGATTTTTCACATTTCGCCTAAACATTTTTCCCAATTTTCATATTTTTTGCTTTCCGCCATCATCAATGGAGTTAGAATTCACTCGAACAACTCATAAAAAGCTTCAAAAACGACAAACAAAACATCGCCCAATTCTTCAACACGTGTTCTCTTCAAAACCCCCGTACAATCCACACCTCCCACATTTATAACGCCCCCTACAAACCCTTGATTCGAAACCAACATTACATACATGAATTAAATAATGGCTTCCTCTTCCTCCGCCGCCTCTGCCTCCGCCACCGCCTCCGCAGGCTGTACCAGAAACAGGGCACCAGAAGTTAACCAACTTGTTGCCCCTGCACCGCCACCTCCGCCGCGACCAGCGGCGGCGGCGCATGCAATATACGTGCAGCAGTTATATCGCCAACAAAGGCCCATTCCACCACCTCGCCGTGAGTTTGCATTTCACTGCCGTACAGCTACGTTGGTGCTATTAGCTTTTTTAATCATCTTTGTGGTCTCATTCGTCATGTGGGTTATTTACCACCCCAATTTTCCCAAAATCCGTGTGACGGAAGCTGAAATGTCGAACCTCGCCGTAACCAATACCACCGCCACGGCGGATTGCAACCTCACCCTCCTCCTCACAAACACCAATCGCCACCTCAATGCTATATATGATAGAATGGCAATTTCGTTGCTATATCCGTCACAGAAAGTGTTGCTCTCGCAAGATTTTCAACCCCCATTTATACAGCCTAAGAAAACCCGAACCGTTTTGGAAACGAATTTGAGTTTCGATGAGATTTATTTGGGAGAGGACGTGATAAAGGTGATGAAGGAAGATATGGATAGTGGGAAATTGAGCTTTGGGATTAAAGTGCTTGCGGTTTTGAGGTATAGGAATGGCGCTTGGAAAAGTCGGTCTCAGTTCATGAGGGCTTATTGTGGTGGTTTGTTTTTCGGGGGTAATTCTAGTAGGAAGATATCGAATTCGCTTATAGATTGTGAGGTTCATCTTTATACATAATGAAAAGGATAAATTATTAATGCATGATGCATGGTACTTGTTATGGTATCGGAAATAAGAAATTAAATCGATTTCGTGGCTAATGGCTTATTGAACCTTTTATTTTGTTTTAGAGTTTATATTCCTATCTTGCTTGATCATGTATGCATCTATAGTTGGTTCATCGATCATCTTATCATTTTGAATAGTGACTTTGTCGCTAGTGTTCTCGTTTTAATTTGAGCTGTTACATTCGTTTTATGATCAACAACGCCGCAGCTTCTTAATGGTTTATCAAAACATTGAAATTCAATGTGCTGTGATGATGAATTGTCTGTTTCAGTGGGATCAAATTCAGAAATTAAATGTACTTATGATCTAATGAAGATTTTTTTATGATTTGAGACTATACAAGGTTTTTGGCACTTTATTTAAGAGATACACATAAGATTTACTTACCGGCTAATGAATTTTGTTTACTTTGTCCCAAGTAAATCATGAACTTCATACATCATTGATCCTTGTATGAAACTTTATTGATAATTCTCTCAGTGTAATTTGGATTGACATGTGTTTCTACTGTTTTATGTCTTATTTCAGCTTGCTTATAGAAAACATAGCATCTTGTTCATTTGCTTTCTAGTTCTTCTGATTAGGGGTCAGAATCGATCTGAGTAACTCGGTACTCGGATCGAACTCAGCTCGGCATAGGCTCGACCGAACTCGTTTCATTCCTTGCCAAGCCGAGCTTGAACAAGAATCTAGACTCGAACAAATTTTCAAGCCGAGACCGAGCACATATTTGTTTGACTTGTAGAGCTCGTGAACATGAAAGGAAAGAAGTTTTGTGCACAGTCAGGCTTTCCTTTCTGGCCAGTAAATCTTCAAAATCCTTCTTTTTTGCCAATCTCGAAGTGGCCTTTTGGGAGAAAAAAAAGGTTCCTTCTTGGCCAGTAAATCTTCAAAATTCTTTGTTATCTGGAAGTTGCCTTTTGGGAGAAAAAAAAGGTTTATTTTTGTATATATATTCTCTGGCAAAGTTTGTTTTCTTCAATTCTGAGGAGATTTTGTAATGGATACAGAAACAACTGAATTTGTCTTGGAGAAACCAGTAGCTGTTAGTGTCTCTGTCTTCAATTTCCCATTTTTTTTTTAATGGAACTCCCTCTTCAGTCTTATTATATTGGGAGTGATGGAATCGTTTATATTATTTTATTATAGCCATAATGACAAGGGTTACATTCATCCTACACCGGTGGATTATACCATAGGGGTTGGATGATAAACACATGTGCATAAGAGAACAAAAAGTTGTCCTCTCAGTCGCTCATCCAGCACCCCGGTGGATTGAATCCACTGGGATAGGCACCTAATTTCCGGAAGATAAATTCAACTTTGTCAGTAAAGTGTCTTTTTTGTTTCCCAAAGTTGTACTAGCTAGGCACGTGTCGATAGCCCTATGTTGCAGAAGTAATACACGGAAGTACATCCGGGAATTAATTCACCGAAACGAGCCGAGTACTCGTAAACATCATTGTTTTGTCTCGAGTCGAGTTCAAACGTAAAACAATACTAGAGACTCGAGCTCGAGCCGAGCCTGAACGACTAGACTCAATTTTCGATCCGAGCTTGATCTCATACTTGATCGGTACATGCGAGCTCGTTTTCAGCCCTACTTCTGATCATGTTTCAGTGTTTATAGTGTTTGGGATGTTTGCCAGAGTTTCTCTTAAAGATTAAGAAATATTATGCTGCAACTAGGTAATGTTTGCCACTATTTTAGATTTTTTTCTTTCTTTCCAAAAAATATATTTAGAATACTTTCATGAAAAATGGATGACGATTGCTTTTGTTGCAGGACTCTACGACTGACATATGCAGAGCTGTTTGGAGTTTGTCCCAATGTGACTGCCGTAGATCAAACTCGTTTTGTTTCTGTCGCATTAAATTTTGAATTAATCTTTTTCTTTTAATCTGAGAATCTATATATTGGCATTAAAGCTTTTAGTGTGAAGGATGCATTCTATTTTTGGGTTAACCTACATGCCTTTTGGTCAAATCTCATGTATAGAATGTAATTCTGTTTTCATCTTTTAATAAGCTACCGTGATTTACGGCATGTTGCTGCTTTTCACAAGCTACGTAAAATGCTAGATGCATTCACAACTGAACTAGCATTCATACTACATAATAGCATGCGGTTATATTTAGTTTATTCCGCTTTCTCAATGTAGTTTCTTGAGGAGAAGCACAAAATGTATATACAAGATTAGCAAGTTTCCTAATTTTTCATATAGAATTTGCCCTGCAACTAAGACACCTCGGGTTTTGCCTGAAGGTCAACTCATTTTTATTCTAATTTCAGATTTAGTTTTATCATGAATCTCCTTTCAGGGCATCAAACATTCTATTACTTGCCTGATGTTCATATATATAGGTAATATTGCAGCGTCATAATCAAGTTCTTCAATTTTTGTTCGTTCCTTATAAAATGAATAAGATTTGGTTGTTCCCCTTTTCATTACCATTTATAACAGTAAATAGGATGTTTTGCTTTTGTTGTTAACTTGTAGGAACATCACAGGTGCATGCAGCCATGTAGCTGAGAAAATTACCTTAAAACAAGGCGGGACATGATCCCAGATAGATTGTATATGTTCTACGTAATCCATGATCATGTGAGAGGTGAGTTTCACTTGATTTATCATTACGTGAACCTTCCGTTTACGTAGATTGTGTCCTCCTCGTTCGCTAGTCGTTATAATTATTACATTCTGGAGTTTTATCAGATTTCAGTTTCTAGATCTTTTTCATCAGGTCTTATAGGGTTGTATTTGAATGAGTTTTCGCCAAACCTATAAAACCTATTCAGAAACTCACAATCAAACTCTTCAGACCTATAAAACATTGATTTGACACCTACCACCTACTTTTTTTCTCAAATCTCACTAAAAAGACATTGATTTGACATCTATTACCTACTTTTTCCCCTAAACTCCATCATCCAAATCCAATACAAGTGGGGTTTCAATTTATTCAAACCACAAAACCCAAGTGCCAAAACCCATCCAAATGAATTCTCAAAGATTTCATCGAAACCACCCAAACCAATTTTTTTAAACCAAGATTCACGAAACCGAGCCAAAACCCATCCAAATAGACCCATAGTTACATTACATGTTACAGATTTTCAGCAACACACACATATAGACAGATAGCTATGTGTTTCGTTTTGTGTATCATTTATTATACACTGTTTGAGCATCATTTAGCATGAATATTTTCATTAATTTATGATTTCATTTGCATACCTAAATTAACATGAACCAAATAATATAATACTTTTTATACTAGAAAACACAACGTTTAACAGTATACACTGTTTGCGCCAATCAACAAATGAAAAAGCCACAAGTTTACACTAGGAAATCACAAAGATGACCTAATATACAGAATTTTATCACTCACTAAGATGGATAAAATTCCTCACAACACCCTCTAACAGAAATCACTCAGATTTGTAGGTTTTTCTTTGATCTTCAACTTCGGTTTTTGTCAACAAATGACTAAGCTGATGAGCGAGCTGTTTGTGAGTTCTTGAGATCTAGAAAAATTCTGCTTTGAAACTTTCTCTCAGAAAATGTGTTGTTGTTGTGTTATCTTCTTCTCTCAAACTCTTGAACTATTTATACTCTCAGTCTTGAAAAATGTCCGTTGAAGAAAGACAAGATTTAAATTCTCGAGTACTGGTCCTATTCTCTGAAAACGGCTCTCTGCGACTGCTACATTACAGTCTGCTGTACTTTCTGTCGGCAGCATTTAATACACCAAGCTGATACAAGGATTTCTTCGACAATTTGCCATAAATACCCTCATTCTTCAGCATTTATTACTCCAAGTGCATTTATTACCTTTGAGGAGACTTCCTGATCTTCTTCACTTGGCTGATTAAGTTCTCTCGTCTGATGATGTACTGAGTTGATCTCATCTTGAACTAATCTGATTTGAGTCAGCTGATTTTCACAAAACTGATTTCTCCTTCAGCAGCAGATCAGTAGTCTTTTGGACCAAGTGGAATTTTGACTTGTCTGATTTGTTTTTAAGTTGGTCAAAATTCTCAAAGGGATTTCACTAAGCATTCCTTACTTAGTTATTTATGATGTTTTGGAAATCATCAAAACCTCCCTTCAACTTTTAACTTCCTTGTACTTCTATCTTCATCTTCATCCAACAGAAGTAACATCAGTGAATGGATTATTTTTGAACAAAGTAGTCCTTTGCACTTTTGTATGTTGAAAATGAAAGTACATACTCGAAGAATTATTACACATCATAACTTATTATGTGTGTCTATATGTCGGCATTTAAGATTCCGTCTATTTGTTGCTTTAAATGGAAAAGTGAGTGTCTCCAGTCAAAACATTTTATTTTAGGAATAAAATGCCTCGACTAGTGCATTTAGCATGATAGCACTAAATGGATAGCGATGCGGCACTCACATTCCACTTTTAAGTTCACGAAGATTAATTTCTGGATTAAAAGAAAAGGAATTAATTTTGGTTTGCCATTGTTCACAATTGGATTGTCTCTTATTAGTTTTAATATATATATATATATATATATATATATATATATGTGTGTGTGTGTGTGTGTGTGTTTGTAGAAATACTTCATCTTCATCTTCGCCTTAAGGCTAGAAAGAGGATTCATGTTGTTTGTCTGTATTTGTTTCACCACAACAATGCATAATTAAAGTCTGAGCATGTTTGACTACTTTGTTCTTAGGGATTATATAGGCAGACTGAGACATTCATATCGATGTTTTAGGACCAAATTGAGAAAATTAATTTAATATTTTAATGGAACTTTTTTTATCCATAAATTAATATCCGAGAACATTAGAGGTTGCTCCAAAATCTTATCTTCATTTTGTTGTTTACGTTTCTGTGGCACGTCAGAATTGTTAAGTGTATGGTGGAGCATATACCAGTAGTCAGTAGATATCTCTTTCAACAAAGTCTGGGGAATCTGTACATTGTGCTTCTTGGAAAAGGTTTGAAACTTCTATTCTCCATCATCTATGACTTGATATATGCAAGAAAGTGACATTTAGAACACTCACTAAGCATGGTGTAATATTCATCTTTTTTGTCAATTTATTCGTTGTAGAAGAGTGTTGCACGTGGGGTAGAATTTGGGTCAAACATTTGTAGAGATTTAAAAAAGCTACACAAACACACTTGTAGATATTTATAAAAGCTGTGCACGAACACAATTGTACAATATTCACATGCAAGATTGCAGAGATCTAATCAAGTGATTATTTATCTATTGATTAATTAATTTTAATTCAGTGTATCAGTGATAATTTAAAAATGGAAACATATGCACAAGAACATCACCAATTTTCTTTTCCTGGTAAAATATGTAATTCCTGCAATGAAATCTTTGTTATCTTACTGGTACATTATCTTCCTATGCACTTCTCAATCAGTGTAATCTACACACATGTATATAAGATTCAACTAACTTTCAGTATTTGACATTTCTTCGTCTACATATTGGGAGATGCCACCTCTTGAAATAAAGCATTCTCTAAATCAAAGCTTGGTGATTTTAAGATAGCAGGACTCTTGGTTCTTCCAATGGCTTGATTTTAACCTTTGCATTAGAAACAACGACCTTGTATATTATTAATATATTCCACCATAGTCGACACAATCCATTAGTTGTAAGTAATTCTAAGCAACTTATTATTCATTTGTGCAAGAAATGATGTCTCCAAAACTGACCGTGGCAGTGTGTTTACAGGTGTTGTAAAATTTTTGGAGTACTACAGTACATTTCAGTGGGAAACGTATGCTGTTGTTGAGAAAAAAATCGGTAATTGCAGGACAAAAATCGAGCAGGACTCTTGGTTCTTCCAATGGCTTGATTTTAACCTTTGCATTAGAAACAACGACCTTGTATATTATTAATATATTCCACCATAGTCTACACAATCCATTAGTTGTAAGTAATTCTAAGCAACTTATTATTCATTTGTGCAAGAAATGATGTCTCCAAAACTGACCGTGGCAGTGTGTTTACAGGTGTTGTAAAATTTTTGGAGTACTACAGTACATTTCAGTGGGAAACGTATGCTGTTGTTGAGAAAAAAATCGGTAATTGCAGGACAAAAATCGAAACTTGTAGACAGAGGGATGAAATTTCTAACCTTAAGACGAAAACCAAAATTTTTTCATAGTTAGAGAACAAAATTTTTTAGTTGCACTTTGGAATAATTTGCTTATGAAGTTTAAATGTAAATTACTTTGGCAGGTAGCCCAAAACTGCGCAAAGTTAACACAAAATATACTGCTGCTATTGGAAATATCGAACATTAAAGAGGCACCGTGTTATTGAGAAAAGCGTGTTGTCTTTAAATGCGCTTACGTGTTTTCTTTTTCATCTTTTCTATATAAACCCTACTAAATAGATTTGGGCATTAGGTCACAGCCGTAATCCATTCTCTTGATAGCCATTTCCATCCACATCTCTATTTAGATATATATTTGGTAATGGTTTAGTTAAATGCTTGGTGGATATGAAGCAATTATTTTATGATTGCGGGAACGATGTTTGCTTCAAGATTTTGGCGGAACACAAGAGTGCTTGTGAATTGAATTCAAAAGATAGATTGGTATGGGTGGAATTGGAAAAACTTATTTTTTGGGTGAAGTCTCATCTTCATTTATCATCTTTACTTTTTTTTTTAAATAATTATTATTGTGGCTCATAATCTGGTTTCTTGGGCTGTGAATTTGAATTAGCTTGATCATTTTTGTTGTATTCCATTTTTTTGAATTGGCTTGATCCTTTTTGTTGTATTCTATTTTTTTTCCTCTTCCTATTAATGTTATTCGTGATGGGGGTTCCATTTTTTTAATTATGTTGCACCGTTCTCTTGAAGTTTCGTGGAAGAATATGTTTGATTATAGAAAAATTATTATTATTGTCAATTGAATTTTCTTATACTAAATAAATTTTGCAGATCGAACATTCGAGACCATTGAAAGGCAAAGATTTCAGTGATCCCTATTAAATTTTGCTTCAAGAAAATTGATTTTATTAAGTTTTTGAAAACTATGAGGGCGTTTTTTTAAAAAAAAAAAAAGTTTTAAACTTGTGGAAAATTTAAAGATATGATTTTTGAAGTAACAAGATACTTAATACTTTTATTTGAATTTCGATATGAGTTTAGCTAAAAATATTTTGATTTAAAGTTTGTTGCAACTTTTTGCAAAAATGGATATTCTTAAAAGTTTAGGGACTGTTTTGAAAATCTGAAAAATGAAGGCAAAAATTTGCTGTTTTGGAGTTGTCTTATTTAATTAGTATTTTGAGTTTTGAAAATAATATCTCTTACTTAAAGTTGATGTCATAAGTTCTAAGTACTTTTGTGTGATGTGTTAATTTAGGAAATCCTTGTGATAGGATTTTCTTTAATTATATTTGAGTAAGATTATAAGATAATTTATTAGTCGTATACGTATCTGCTCAGGTTTCGAATGCACTTCACTGTGGAATTTTGGTCGCTGTAATAAGCTCCTCAGGTGAGTGCTATGTGTTACTTGTGTGTAAGTCCGAATGTGCTAGTAGGTCGAGTCATAACTGTAACTTAGTTCATAAACGAACAAGCATGTGATATTTAATAACATAAAGAACCCGGCTGCTAGGATAAGTTACACGTTGAATTATTATTTATGTCTATGTGCTTATGAGTCATTGATAGTGCATGTTGAACTGTTATTGAGTTGTTTACTGATTTCCTGTCACTGAACTGTTACTGTTACTGTTACTGTACTGTACTGTTTACTGTTACTGTGTGGGCCCCTATTTTGGTGTGCGGAATCGTGGATAACCCGGAAGGTAAGGGCCGGAGGGTTACCTCGATCCACCGTAGACCCGCTTCACGAGCCAAGTGTGGAGGTTACACTTGGGGAGTGAATGTCAAACTCCTGGCATTTGACGTCAATGCGTACTGTTATGTAAGGTCGCACCTTACTTGGAGTGTTCGGTGGTGGTTTTCCTGACTGTGGATTGGAGGGTAAGAGGAGGACGGCATCAACAAATGTTGGTTACTTGTTTAACATGCTTAAATTGTTATAGCATACGTTCATTTACTGTACTGTTGTATATGCTCATGTATATTATGTTGCATCCACGCACATGTGCACTATAGCCTCACTAAGTTGGACGATCAACTTATGCATTCCGTGTTTCAATCTTTTCAGCTACAGGTGTTTGGGGTAAATGATAGTTCATGTTGCGGTTAGGTCATCACGGTTGCGGTCCCACCCTAGTTCCAGAGAGTAATTAAACTTTTGTTTGAATTCTTATTTGATTTTAAGATTTTCGTTTGAACTCATGGTTTAAATCTCCTATAATGTTTAAGTTCATTTTTATTATATCTTGTTAAATATCTCGGCATTTTAGCTAATTTTGTAAAATGAGAATATCTATCCAAAATGATTTTAAATTTTATCAAATATTAATCTCAATCTTCTTGTAATTCTTTTGAGTCCGACACGTTGTTTCACTATGTCATGTCATCCGTTAAAATTTGTTTTAATTACTTCCGCATTAAATTTAGTAATCAAAATTGTTCTTATATCATTTTAAACCGCTTCCGCTTAAAATCTTTAAATCTCGATTTTTATTTATCGTTCTTTTTAAATGTTTCGATATTTTAACTCTTTTTCAAAATAATAATAACTTTTCGACCGTTATCCGACGGACCCGCGAAGTCGGGCCGTTACAGGTCCGAATGTAAATCACCCTAGTAAATAGTATTACCCAAGTGTCAGAAGAAATAAATATCAATTGTCTCTTATTTAGTAAATTATCCTTAATGTGCAACCTCTGCATTCCCCCTTGTATTATTAATTTATTATTAGAGTAAATCGTGCTTTTGGTCTTCCTTATGAATTAACTTTTGCATTTTCGTCCCTCTTAAATTTTTTGTAGCAGATTGATCCCTCTTATCAATATATTATATCACATTCGTCACTTTTATAACACATTCGGCCATTTTAAATTTTCTGTAGCAAATTCATCCCTTTTATCAATGTAGTGTAACACATAAGCCCTCTTAAATATAAAATACATCACTTAAATTCAAAATACTAAAGTGGACAAAAATTGATGTATTTTGTAAGAGGGATAATGTAAACATTGTCACTTAAAGAACTTCATTAACTTATCAAATAATGGCCAAAATATTAATTAAATTGCTACTATTGACAATTAGTGATACAAAACGACAATAAATGAATTGTCACTGAGCACGTGTCACTAATAGTCAATAATGACAATTTTAATTACCATACATAAATGAATTTGCTACTAATATTGTCACAACATAATTGAAAATTTACATGAAATTAACATTTATTCAATAATACACTATTTTCTTGTAGTGCATTTGAGTTTACATTGAAAATTTGCTATTTGCTTAAGATGATATTGGTTGTAGTACAAAAATCAATAGAAGAATTAGGTGCTATGGAGAGGATATTTTTTAAGATGGATTAGCTCATATGCCTTCAAATCCTTACTTCGTTACTAGAATAAATCCCAAGAGAAGGACTGAGTTGGTAAGTGTTTACATATGGCACATGTAAACACTTACCAACTCAGTCCTTCTCTTGGGATTTATTCTAGTAACGAAGTAAGGATTTGAAGGCATATGAGCTAATCCATCTTAAAAAATATCCTCTCCATAGCACCTAATTCTTCTATTGATTTTTGTACTACAACCAATATCATCTTAAGCAAATAGCAAATTTTCAATGTAAACTCAAATGCACTACAAGAAAATAGTGTATTATTGAATAAATGTTAATTTCATGTAAATTTTCAATTATGTTGTGACAATATTAGTAGCAAATTCATTTATGTATGGTAATTAAAATTGTCATTATTGACTATTAGTGACACGTGCTCAGTGACAATTCATTTATTGTCGTTTTGTATCACTAATTGTCAATAGTAGCAATTTAATTAATATTTTGGCCATTATTTGATAAGTTAATGAAGTTCTTTAAGTGACAATGTTTACATTATCCCTCTTACAAAATACATCAATTTTTGTCCACTTTAGTATTTTGAATTTAAGTGATGTATTTTATATTTAAGAGGGACTAATGTGTTACACTACATTGATAAAAGAGATGAATTTGCTACAAAAAATTTAAAATGGCCGAATGTGTTATAAGATTGACGAATGTGATATAATACATTGATAAGAGAGATCAATCTTCTAAAAAAATTTTAAGAGGGGCGAAAATGCAAAATTTAATCCATAAGGAAGACCAAAAGCACGATTTACTCTATTAATAAATGAATAATACAAGGGGGAGTGCAGAGGTTGCACATTATTGAAAATAAGACGAAAAGATGTAAGTTTTAGTAAACATGCCTGTTAACATATATTTAATAGGAATTTCTGCAATTAGGTATTTAATAGGAATAATCTAAATCATTATTCCATATTTTTCTCCACTTGAAAATAAAAAGCGTGTTTTGATCATACTTCTTATAGCCACACGACTTTTGTTCCACAAGTCGAATACCCAAATTCATAAATACCGGAATCGAGGTATTTGAGCAAGGGCGACGCTTGGCGGAAGAAAGAAAAAGAAAAGCGGAGGTATTAGTTGAGATATCATCCGAATTTCGGAGCTTTTGATAAACTCGTAACCCCCCCCCCCCCCTTTTTTTTAAATTATATATTGTATTGTATATGTTTTCACAAAGCTTTTATAGTAGTTTGTTGTCATTAGATTTTGCCTTTATTTCATGCATTGATAGATTAGTATAAAGTGGACTATAACAGTCAAAATATTTTATTTAAGGAATAAAATGCCTCGATTAATGCATTTAGCATGATAGCGCTAATTGGATAGCGACGCGGCACTCACTTTACACTTTTAAGTTCACGAAGATTAATTTCTGGATTAAAAACATTTTCAACGGAGTATTAATTTAAATTTCCTTATTTGCTCCGAAATTTATCAAGTTCTACCGTAGAATCACCAAATGGATCCCTCCGTCCACCTATATAAACCCTATTAACAAAGTAGTCACACACACTCAAATTCTAACTATGTGATGCGGCAGTGAAACAAATAAAGGCAAATACCATGAATCCTTTTCCGAGCCTGAAGTCGAGGATGAAGATGAGTTATATTTTCAGAATTATATCTAATATTTTCTATTAAAAAAATGTGCATCGAGCACACACATTTTCATGTTTAAAAATGATATTATACTACATTTGAAATGTAGCAAATAAATATACGTGTGTGAGCATGATTTTTTTATTCTATTTAATTAATTATTTTTTTAATAAGGAATATAGTGATTTCTAATTTGAGTGAACCAATTGATTTTTGAAATGTTAACGGTTTCCTGTATTTTGTTTACCTATAATACAAGTATTCCTATGTGAATCAATGTATATATATCCCAAAAATAAGAGAGAGAGAGATAAAGATAAGATAAAACATTATATATAAATAAATAAACTTTATGCATAAATAAATAAATTATTATAATCAAACAACGTTAAGAGAGAAATTTAAATGAAGTGGTATAACCGACCATATACAAGAATAAAAACATTTAAAATGGTAATAAGATTTTCAAACCTTCAGAAGAATCTTGAGGATTTGTACTAGATAATTGTTGAATTACAGAGGAAAAATTATAAGGAGATATTGTCGCTAAGGGGTTTTTAGTGTATGAGAATTGAAAACTTGATTCTTGAAATGAGCCAGACTCTTCCTTTTATAGGCGTCTTTAGGGGTATTTTCGAAATTTATGAACAGTATGAAGTACTGTTTGCACGTGTTGTAATAGTGTATAGTGTTCTATGACGTCATTGCGTTCGTCATTTAACAGTAGATGATGATGTCACTGTCTTCGTCATTGAACAGTAGTTGATGAGATCACTGCCTTGGTCATTGAACAATCTTAGACAGACAAATGCGTGTGTTCAACACACACGCACACACACACACACACACACACATATATATATATATAAGGGCAGTTGTTGGTCCCAAAAGTGGTCAATGAGATCTAGAGGGGGGGGGGGGGTGAATAGATCTCATAAATTTTAAAACTTTTTCTCTAACTTTTTCTGTCAGCAGACTAAGCTAATATCGAATCAGTAAGCTGACTAAGCTGATCGCGAACAAATCTTCGAACAGCAGAGTTGACCACTCATCTGATTTCACTCAGCTGATTCAGATGAAATATCAGAGTTTTAGAAACTAGTTGGCAGCGGATTTATCAAGTGTTTTTCAACCAATCTGTTCCTCTTTAAGTTTTCTCGCTCAAAAGATTTTATCCCCAGTTTTTACAACTCCTTTTAAAATCTTTTGGTTCAATTCGTATGTTTGAGTTCTTTTGAAAATAAGCAAGATAAAGAAACACTAAATCAAACACACATAATTTTTATAGTGGTTATATGGATAAAAATCCTTTAGTCCACTCTTCCAAGTCACAAAGATCTTGGGTTATACTAGAAACACAAAGTAACCAGTATACAATGCTTGCGCCAAACAACAAATGAAATGGCCACAAGTGCGCAGTAAGAAATCACACAGAAATCCTACTCTCCGAAGCTAGATCACTCACATAGATGGATCTACACTCCTCACGCTATTTTCAGTATAGGAGCTCACAAAGAAAACCTACACTAAGAAGCTATATCACTTCACACAGATGGATATACACTCCTTTCTTTTCTCAGTTGAAAGTCACTCAGACAGACAACGTAAGTTCTCTGTTCTTCAACGAAAAGCTTCGTCAACAAATGACTGGGCTTGTGATCAGACGACTCAACTGATGGATCTCGCTCTTAAGATGTGATCTTGAATTGTGCAAGTCCCCCTTTTTGATCTTCAGTTAGTCTTCTATTTATACTCTTGAATTTGAATTTCTGCCCGTTGAAGATGAGACAGAAATCTGCAGTCCTCGAGTTCTGGTCCCCAAATTCTGGAACGGCTCCCTGCAACTGCTACAGTACAGTCTGCTGTACTTTCTGTCAGTCGCATTTAATGCACTCAGCAGGTTACCGTTGGATAGCTTGCTGACCGTCTTCACTCTGCTGATGGGAGTACTAAGCTGATGGCTACTCTGCTGATTCAAGAATGAACACATCTATCTTGACTCGTCTGATAGCACCCATCTGATCTTCACTGATCTGATATCCCACTCGTCTGATTCGGTCACATAGCTTCCAGACCTTGAGATAGGTTTCACTAAGTTGTTCTTAGTTGATGACTTAACCTTTTGATCTTCAAAACCTTTATGGCCTTTTTGTCATCTTCAAAACCTTCTCCAATTCTAACCAACAATTTCCCCCTTTTTGATGATGACAAAACCTTCAACTAAGAACGTCTTCTAAGTCTTCAGATTTGGTCTTCATACCTTGAGATGGAAATTTATTTGATACAACTTTAAAAAAAAATTACCAATAGTTGGTTCTTTTCCCTTTTCTGATCTTCTGTTTAAAGGGTTCTTAGTTGCATCCTTTATCTTCCCCCTTTTTGTCATCAACAAAAGTACTTGAGTTGCATCTCTTCTTCCACTTTTTCTCTTTATAGGATTGCAAACTTAGTATGCTGAAGACAATTTGGTGAATACTAGGCTGATTTAGGTAGTCTTCGTTGCTGTTTATCACTCCAGCTAGAAAATTCCCTTAACTTTCAAGAATTGATACCACTTGTTGGTATTTGTGGTCTGATTCTCTTGTAGTCTGATGCTACTTGTAGTCTGATACTACTTGTATAAATGTAAATCAGATTAGTCAGCTGATATCACTTGTTGATGTGATAACACTTGCTGATACCACTTGATGTAGTACATTCTTGAATAATACTTGTCTGTTGAGTTCCAGTCAGCTGATAAGAAGCAGTCTTCTGATAGCTTCATTTTGACTTATTGAAGACTTCATCTTTATTTAGGAGTACCGCTCGTCGTACACGTTCCCCCTAAGTTCAAGAATCCGTGGTCAAGTAGTCTGATGAGAGTTTCTCTTCAAGACACTCAGCCGTTGAATTTCAGTAAGCTGTTCTGGGTCAGTCTTCTGATAAGTTCCCCCTCAACTTATGAATCCAAAATCAACAAACCACTTTCTTTGTCACATGGTTGACTGATACCACACTTGTTGGTGATACTGCTTGTTGCGATCAGTTGTTGGTCTTTAATACCACTTGATATTCTTGATAATCTTCAACTTTTCAACACTCTTGCGTTCCTTGACATTTCCAAATGTAGAGTCTACCACTTGAATTATACCAATTTGTTGATACCACTTATTTGATAACAAACTTCTTGGTACATGCTTGCTGGTGAGACCACTTGTTGAACTTTGGTGAAATTTGCAAGGCAGTCAACTCATCTTTGTCATCTCACATGCACTTCACCTGTAAAACAGATGACTATTTTTGGTACCCCTTGTTTATTGGGTCCAGCATGGTTAGTATAACCTTTAACATGTGATGATCTAGTGACTTATGTTTCATCATGATGATACCATTTGTCATTATGATACCACTTTCTGGTCATGATTAAAACAGAGCTCATAAGCAAGGTAAGATGCATGAAGTGTGTGATAAACATGCATATTGAAATGAGGATGGCAATTAGCACAGTGAATATGATCAACATGATAATATGAATAAGCATAGTACATGTCATAATAGTAATTATCATAATGTGATTCAAATTCTTGCCATATAATTCATTTTTGCCTCAATTTCTTACCTGAGTTATTTAATAACTCTCCTTAGATTTAGCAGACTTGACATTTAAATTTTACTCCTATCAGCAGCCTATTCAGCTGATGGGTTTTAGTAGTCTGATTCGTCTTAGGTAGCTTACTAGGTTTTCTAACCTGTTGAGCATCAGTAGACTTCTTCTCCTAAGCCTCTGATTTCTTTTTATTTAGAGAATGATGCAAGTTTTTCTTTTAAATTTCATTTATATCTTCAAAACAAATTGCATACTCAGCTTTTAGAGTTTCATTCTCGTGCTCAAGCTTTTTGGTAGTCAGCTGATTCTTAAGGTTTTTCAACCTAAAGTTTCAGTAATCTGATTTGCTCTTTTTAGCAGAGTCATCTCTTCATTAAGCTTGGCAAATGCACAAACAATATTTGAATTTGTAATTCAGCATTTATTCAGACGATTCAAATAGTGCATTTAATTAATAGTAGAAGTTACCTCAGTTTCAGAATCATCAGATTCTATGGCAGTTAAGCATAAAGTTTCAGGTACTTCTTCAAATTCTTTATCAGACGACTGGTGGTCTGAATAAGATATGCCGGAGTTTATTAGCTTTGCTGCATCAGCTAACTTTAATTTTCTCTTTGTAAGCTTACGCTCCTTATTGGCACGCTTTTCCTTTTCAGCTAACTTCTCAGATGATGAGTGTGGATGACCTCTGATCAAGAGTCCATACTCTTTGTCATTGTTGTCTCTAAGAATTGCTTTCGAGGAATCCCTGTTTTCCTGAAAATGATCAGAAGAAGATGAAGTAGCATTTTTATATTTTAATTTCATTTTCTTCTTGTAGAACTTCTCAAAATCATTCAGCAGCAGGGTAACGTCGTCAGCAGTGTAGACTTTTTCTGAATTCAGCAGAGTCTTCTGTTTTGACTTGTCTGCTGATTTTCTTGACTTGTCTGACGCCATTAGAGCAGCAGTAGGGTCTGAACTGGTTGACACTTCTAATCCCATTCTTGGCATTTGATACTCATATGCTTTGAGGGATGAGAACAGTTCGGAAAGGGAAATCTTCCCTAAATTCCTTGATTCTTCCATGGCTGTCACCTTCATGTTAAATTTAGGTGGCAAGGCCTTGAGAACCTTTGCGGTGATCTCCTTGTTCAAAAATTCTTTACCAAACCTTAGAACTTCATTCAGAGCTTTGGTAAATCTGGTATCCATCTGATCAATCGTTTCACCAGACTTCATCTTGAAATTTTCAAACTCCTCAAGAGCCACACTGAGCTTGTGTTCTTTGATAGCGTCGTTTCCTTCGCTTAGCTCGCAGACTTTATTCCACATCTCTTTGGCAGTTTTGAAATGCTTGATCTTCTGGAATCTTTCTTCGTCTACAGCTTTGAACATAATGAGCTTCGCCTTTTTATCAAGGTTTACTAACTTGACTTCTTTGGGAGTCAGCTCATCCAGCTCTTTGTCAACTATCTGATCTGGTTGGCCAGCAACCTTCACAGTCTTCTGAAATCTGAATGGTCCTTTTGTAAAACAAGTAAGCATGTTGTCGTCATAAGCGGCAAGAAGGATTTCCATTCTGATTTTCCAGCTTTCAAAGTCCATAAGGCCAATGTGAGGAACATGGCTTATGACATCCATTTTTCAAAAAGTTTTTGATTTTCAAATTATGCTCTCTTTTTGAAAATTTTGAAAAACACACCTTGGATCAAGTTCGTTTGATCAGGCAGAAGATCAGGTGAACTAATCTGCTGAACTACCTGCTCTGATACCACTTGTTGGTCCCAAAAGTGGTCAATGAGATCTAGAGGGGGGGGGGGGTGAATAGATCTCATAAATTTTAAAACTTTTTCTCTAACTTTTTCTGTCAGCAGACTAAGCTAATATCGAATCAGTAAGCTGACTAAGCTGATCGCGAACAAATCTTCGAACAGCAGAGTTGACCACTCATCTGATTTCACTCAGCTGATTCAGATGAAATATCAGAGTTTTAGAAACTAGTTGGCAGCGGATTTATCAAGTGTTTTTCAACCAATCTGTTCCTCTTTAAGTTTTCTCGCTCAAAAGATTTTATCCCCAGTTTTTACAACTCCTTTTAAAATCTTTTGGTTCAATTCGTATGTTTGAGTTCTTTTGAAAATAAGCAAGATAAAGAAACACTAAATCAAACACACATAATTTTTATAGTGGTTATATGGATAAAAATCCTTTAGTCCACTCTTCCAAGTCACAAAGATCTTGGGTTATACTAGAAACACAAAGTAACCAGTATACAATGCTTGCGCCAAACAACAAATGAAATGGCCACAAGTGCGCAGTAAGAAATCACACAGAAATCCTACTCTCCGAAGCTAGATCACTCACATAGATGGATCTACACTCCTCACGCTATTTTCAGTATAGGAGCTCACAAAGAAAACCTACACTAAGAAGCTATATCACTTCACACAGATGGATATACACTCCTTTCTTTTCTCAGTTGAAAGTCACTCAGACAGACAACATAAGTTCTCTGTTCTTCAACGAAAAGCTTCGTCAACAAATGACTGGGCTTGTGATCAGACGACTCAACTGATGGATCTCGCTCTTAAGATGTGATCTTGAATTGTGCAAGTCCCCCTTTTTGATCTTCAGTTAGTCTTCTATTTATACTCTTGAATTTGAATTTCTGCCCGTTGAAGATGAGACAGAAATCTGCAGTCCTCGAGTTCTGGTCCCCAAATTCTGGAACGGCTCCCTGCAACTGCTACAGTACAGTCTGCTGTACTTTCTGTCAGTCGCATTTAATGCACTCAGCAGGTTACCGTTGGATAGCTTGCTGACCGTCTTCACTCTGCTGATGGGAGTACTAAGCTGATGGCTACTCTGCTGATTCAAGAATGAACACATCTATCTTGACTCGTCTGATAGCACCCATCTGATCTTCACTGATCTGATATCCCACTCGTCTGATTCGGTCACATAGCTTCCAGACCTTGAGATAGGTTTCACTAAGTTGTTCTTAGTTGATGACTTAACCTTTTGATCTTCAAAACCTTTATGGCCTTTTTGTCATCTTCAAAACCTTCTCCAATTCTAACCAACAGCAGTCGAACCGTGCAAAGTGTGGTGCCATTGCCCCGTATTAAAGAATGTTTTTGAAGCATTGTTTCTGTAATTATATTTCACAATTACAGCAGTTAGGTTTCTATTGTAGTAATTTGAAAAGTTATTGATACGCCATATAAAATATATTTCGTTCGTGCATTTGCTTCAACAAATTAATTAACCTATATTGGAAGCTGATAAATATTAGATATATTAAATTATCAAAAAAAAATATTAGATTTATTGTTTCAGTTTTAACATAAAAGAAATTGATGTTTAAAGATATTGATCAACATAATACCTTTTTTCAGCCATAACATCAATTATAGAAGTTGTTGGTCCCAAATGGTCAGATGAGGTCTAGAGGGGGATGAATAGACATCTAAAAATTTTAGACTTAAAAACTTTTCAGTCGACTGTTAGCAGACTAAGCTGATCGTAAACAGTAAGTTGACTAAGCTGATCGCACAAAAAATTTGAGCTGCAGAGTTGACCACTCTTTAGATAAATACTTAGCTGATTCAGCAAAATCAGTTTTAAATCAGATTACTTGCAGCGGATGTTTTAAAGTGTTTTTCACAAGTAAACTAAGTCTTTTAAAAGTTTTATCCCCATTTATAAAATTCCTTTAAAATCTTTAACAATTTGGTTCCAGTGTAAACTTATGCAATTTTAAAGTATGCTTGAAAAACTTATGCAAAAATGAACACAAGAATTTTTATAGTGGTTATATGGATTTAAATCATTTAGTCTACTCTTCCAAATCACTTAGATCTTGGGTTATACTAGAAAACACAAAGTTTAACACTGCTTGCGCCAATCAACAAGTGAAAAGGGCACAAGTTCACACTAGGAAATCACAAAGATGACCTAATCTACCGAATTTTATCACTCACTAAGATGAATAAAATTCCTCACAACACTCTCTAACAAAAATCACTCAGATTTATAGGTTTTTCTTTGATCTTCAACTTCGGCTTTTGTCAACAAATGACTAAGCTGATGAGTGAGTTGTTCGTGAGTTCTTGAGACTTAGAAGAATTCTGCTTCGAAACTTTCTCTCAGAAAATGTGTTGTTGTTCTGTTATTTTCTTCTCTCAAACTCTTGAACTATTTAAACTCTCAGTCTTGAAAAATATCCGTTGCAGAAAGACAAGATTCAAATCCTCGAGTACTGGTCCTGTTCTCTGAAAGAATTTAAGTCAAGTTGAATATATGAGTAATCCTGACAAATAAAATAAGAAAATATATTATTTTTACTTTTATGAGTAAGAACAATTTTTTTTTATTACTATGGTGTGCTACAAATAAATCCAATTTTAAAAATAAGTCAATAACTACAAAATCAAAATATTCACATATTCTACGGAATAAACCTACTGTTATTGTCTATTTACTTTTAATTTGTATACACATGGCATCATCCAAGCTCACTACATTTCCTCATCGTCACTGCCTTGTACAAAATTCTTTCTTGTGGGGCTCTTCTTCACTCACTCAGTTTCAAAGGGCTTTTACCAGAAGCACTCCTTTCGCGATTAGAGTTCAAAGTAAAATAGCAGCACAATCTTAAATGGTGAAAGCAATAAGGGTTCATGAATTAGGTGGTCCCGAGGTATCCCTTTCTCTTCTTTTCCTGCAGTCAATATTTAATTTTTCTCCTTTTTTTTGCTCTATCTGAATGATTTTTGGATTAAGCATGTGGTAATGAGAACTGGGTTAATTTTAGTTGAAGGAAATTTTTGATCAATTTCCATCCTAATTTGAGATCAATTTCTCTGTTATTAATTGTAAAAGAATCGGGGAAGTCTGATTAAGGTTAGTAAAAAAAACAGCCTTTTAGATTTTCTTCCAGAGGTGATTATCTAGTCTACATAATGTAATATCTTGATTGCCACCTGTGAATTATTACTTGAATTATCATCTTACAGAATCAGTATGTGATATTTGTTGTTTTCAATTCATATTATATGGAAATAATTGGTTATTGCTGAAACAGAGTTAACCATGCATCATATAGTGATCTACCAACTAACTTTTTTTTACTTCTTAATGCATTGGATGACAGGTCTTGAAATGGGAGGATGTGGAAATAGGGGAACCAAAAGATGGGGAAATCAGAGTAAAAATTAAGGCCATTGGGCTTAACTTCATCGATGTCTATTTTCGGAAAGGGGTTTACAAAGCTTCCACACTACCCTTCACTCCAGGTCAAGATTCTTTGAATTAGAATGGTTTTTGCTGAACAATTTTCTTTTTTATGATTATCTATGTGTTGGCATATCCTACACGTATACATTTATAGCAATGTTTTTAAGAACTGTTAACAATGACAGGTGTGGAGGCCGTTGGTGAGGTTACTGCTGTAGGTCCGGGACTTACCGGAAGAAAACTCGGAGATATAGTTGCTTATGCAGGTACCCCGATGGGCTCATATGCAGAGGAGCAAATCCTTCCTGCGGATAAAGTAGTTACCCTGCCTTCTTCCATTGAACCCATTACTATTGCAGCACATTGCAGCACACGAGACTTTACACTTTATTTATTTTCAACTCTTTTTCTCTAAGTCTTTAACTGGAAACTGTGTGATTTAGGGATCATTGGCTTGTTTAAAGTTATGAGGATACATGGTTAGTTTTGGACAATCATCGGGGACACCAGACCCGGTGCCTTTATCAGCACTTGCAACAAAATCACTATTCTTGACGAGGCCTACACTGATGCAATACAATGTGACTCGAGATGAACTGCTGGAAGCTGCTGGAGAGCTTTTTGCTAAAGTTGGATTGGGTGAATTACGGGTTCGTGTAAATCATACTTACCCTTTATCTCAAGCGGCACAAGCGCATGCTGATCTCGAGAGTCGGAAAACATCGGGATCTGTAGTTCTTCTACCATAGGGGTATTGAGTTTGTTTTTGTTTGAGAATTAAGTGGTAAGATTCAGTATTACATCTTGTTAGTACTTAGTACTTTGGTAACCTATAGTTGTTTTATATACTCTCCATCTCAAGTACTATATAGTTGTACATTTGCCTTGTTTGGTTAACAATGATCTACTTTGACCATTCATTTATTTCAAAAGAAAACAGGGAGTTCTTTCTTATTTATGTTGTGCTGACTTTTGAAATTATTTGGGTTAACCGTAATAAAGTTACTCATAGTGCTCCCTCTTTTGACGTACAGGAAATGACCCAAAGAGTGGAAAAGAATGCAAAAGAGCACTTTCAAGCCCAATTATCCAGCCACATCTCCAAATGCTTGAACTACTCTTCTAAAGGTTGGAGACCTCCAAAAGAAGGTTGGATTACGGTCAATACCGACGCTTCCTTCAAAGCTGAGGAAAACGAAGCTTCAATGGCGATCATCATCCGTAACCACAATGGGTCGATTCTCTTTGCAGAAACTTTTTCTCGCCCGTGCCTTAATGCGCTTGCTGCTGAAGCTTTTGCCATCAAGGAAGCTTGTGTCCGGCTGCACTTTGTTAACGCTAAGTTTGTCACTTTTGAAAGTGATTGTCTTGTTGCTATTGAGGCTATTTTGAACAAAGAAAGGGATATGGATTGGGCAATTAGAGAGCCAATTGATGTTATTAGAAGATTTTGGATGAGTTGGCCAAAATGGAATTTCAAATTCATCCCCCGTGCCTCAAATTGTGCAGCCCATAACCTTGCCGCTTGGGCCTTTTTGTCTAATGTTTGGGATAAACTTTCTTTAGATTCTATTCCTTTTTGTTGTTTTTGCGATGGGGGTTTCCCGTTTGTTGATGTTGTACCGAATCTTTCCTTTTATTATTAATTTTAATTTGTTTGTGATAAAAAAAAAAAAAACAAATGTATTGATAAAACTATGTGGCGAGAGAAAAATTGTTATGATTTGTTGAATGTGATATAAAATGCTTAGTTTATGGCAATATTCATTGGGTTTTGATGATGGGATTACTTGATATTGATTTGGATGGATTTGTTGTTTGATTTTGGCCGTGCCTTTTCCCATTGGTTTTGAATATTTTGATTCATATTTTACAGCATGTAGTATTATACTCCATTATAGAATAAATATCCACACAACCTTGAGGCTAGGTAAATTGATAGAAAACACCCCTTAGGTTTTAGTAATTATTAAAAGGAATCTCCCTTAAACTTTAACCATGGCAGAGTTGCACGTGACTATTTGGGAAAATTGTTTTCCATGTTGACCAAGGGTCAAGCCCAAATTACTTTTGTGATCAAGTTCGAAGAAGGGGATGGCGACTTAGCCTGTGTTGATCTTCAACGAGCATTGAACCAAATGAATGGTGGGGAATTAACTAGTCTTGGGGTGCAGTGTGACAGCTGAACCATGGTTCAGAATTGCGAGCTTCGTTTTCCATTCGTTTGACATCTCAGTACTTGGACAGAACCCTAGTGGCTAAAATTGTAATCCCAACCATTTGGAAATCGGTTCAACTTATAGATTAGAACCCTATTGACTAAAAATGTGATCCCAACCGTTTGAAAATCGGTTCAACGTATAGATCGGTGATTAATTAGCTTTAGATCAGGCTTATTTTCCTAAGATCCTGTTAACCGAATAGTTGATGATTAACAAACGAACTTTTAATATTTTGGTGCTCTTTAGTTTTATGATTTACACATGTTTTTATTTATAAAAGAGCAACCCATTTGGAGGTTGAGATAGTCCAAAATGAAGAAGGCCCAAGTTCGATACGAAAAGGTTTATGCAAATTATGAAGGAAGATCATGAGAAGACCAATTTTAGCTAAAGGCTCGTTAAGAATGAAGATCAAAATCGAAGCCCCTAGCACCCCTGAAGGGCCCAATTTTTTATTCAAGAAAATTGTGGTCTACTTAGTAAGTATTTTCAATCGATTAAAAGAGCAAGAAAATTCGTAGCCCAAACCTATTTAAATACTTTTTAACCCAACATTTTTTGCCCTTTTCTAAAGTTTGTTTCCTATCAATTTGCCTACCTATCTTTTTAAAAAAGAGCCGTGGACCTTGCCATTAATTTTGGCCGAAAATCATTTGTTTAATTAAGCATAATCACTCTTGAAAATTAAATTAATTTTGGCCATTGTTTTTGAATTCTAAATCAAATAAATTTTTAAAGGGAAGATTTCTTTCAAATCCTTTGACTTAGCTAGTAAAATAATTTGTCTCCAATTTGTCTAGCTTAATATCTTACCCCAGTTATTTAAAATCAATTCTTTTGGAAAGAATTTGTCTTCATCTAATTACTAAACCTTGTCCACATTCATTGAAATGTAAGTCACATGTTTTAATCTTGCAAAATCATTTTGATTGTGACAAAATATTTTTTGAATTTTAAAATCCTTTCCTATTGAACCAACTCCACTCAACTATAAATAGTGGATCATTTCTCATGGCTCAAACACAACTCAATTCTCTACATTTTCACTTGCTAAATCATTTCTCCTAGTTAAAGTCTTTGAGTGCTCTTAAGTTTGTTAAAATCGTTTTTCTCAAAAAGGCTTTTTAAAATATCTTTTCTTCTTGCTCTTGAAATCTTGAATATACTCTAAGTAATAGAAGAAAAAGATTAGCGTTTTCTCAATTGCAAAATCAGCTCACTTTGGAGCATTTATTTGTAAACAAAATTTTACTATTGTTTTTTAGCGAAAGTTTTGTACTTGCAAGCTCATAGTGCGATAGGACTGAGTGTTCTAGCAAGCACTGTTTTTGTGCGATAGGTAGGAACCTAGCAAGCACGCTTTTTGTTGAGCGATATGTTAGGCCTAACAAGCTCGTTTCGAGAGAAATAATTGATCTTGTAATCTCGAGTGGCGAAGGTTTGTCCTGCAAGCCACAATATATTAGTGGATTTTACCCAGGGGTGCTGGAAGAGAGGAAATAGGCCATTGGGGCGCGAACCTCTATAAATTGTGTTTGCTTTTTCTCCTTTTATTATTTGCACTTTACTTTTTATCGTAACTTTAATCTTAAAATCATTGGAACAATTAACTTTTATTTAAAGTTACTGAAACTATTTACTAATTGTCTTCCAGGAAATAAACTCTTTGAAAAAGTTATATACCTAATTCACCCCCCCTCTTAGGGCATCTCCTATGTATAAAGGTGTGGCTGGAGTTGGATCTAGGGGGATGAAAATATGAACTAAAATGTAGAAAGGGAAAAAAAAAGCAATTACCCCTTCAATCCACCAAAATCAATTAAAAGGGGTGAGGCAAGCTGGTGGTGGCTTGCCTCACCCCTCTCGATCTGTTACTCCCAGCTAGCAGGTGGCCGACACTTGGCGGCCACCTGTTCACTCTCTTTAAAATTTTTATTTATTTTTTGTTTTTATTTATTTTATTTAATAAAAAATCCTTTTAATTTAATTTTTTTTTAAAATAACCAATTTAATAAAATGTAACTCTTATTTAATTTGTGTACTACTTTTAAAAAGCTAATTTTAGTATAACTTTTATTTAATAAAATCAAATTTAATGTAACTATTATGTTGGAAAATTTAATGTCAATATTAAATTATTTTTATTATTTCCAAATCATGTCAATCAAATATTTAATTGTTGTATTATTGTGCACCAATTTTAAAATTCCTTTAAAATTTAATTATTGGAAACTCAAATTTAATTTAATTAATAAAAATGAAACCTTAAAAGAACTTTTATTTTTTATAATAAACCTTAAAAGAACTTAATGAACCTTGCATATGATTCGTTAAATTAAAAACGATATAACCCTAACAATTATATCTTATTTATTTATTATTGTTTAATTTTTATTATTATTATTATTAAGTGAGAGTGGGGAAATTGAGAATTTTAATTAAATGGAATTGATAGATTGATACATTTTAGATGACTTATGAAAATGAAAGGGGAAGCTGGACTTGGATTCTGAGGGGAAGCTGGACTTGTATTCTGAGGGGAAGCTGGACTTGGGCTGAGGGATACATAGGAGATGGCCTTAGGTATCAGATCCAAAATACAGATTTGTTAATGCATGGAGTGGTGTTTGAATGTTTGTTCATTCGGTCAAAATCGAATTGAAATTTCGATTAACCAAAATTTTGGTTCACAATCGAACCGAACATCCAAATTTTGTTTTCGATTTAACCGAAAATAATTTGTTTGATTTTACTGAAATTTAAACTATGTACTTCTTATACAAACAAATAATATAACATTTATCACAAAAAAAAATATTATTCATAGGTAACCATAACATTAAACATCGTTAAACATTACATGAACTAAATAGTTATTAAAGTGAATTGCACTTTTCATCCTCATTATGGATCAACTTTTAAACAGTCGTCCCTTTTAAATATTTTGTAGCAGATTCATTCTTCTTATCAATGTAGCGTAACACAGGAAAATTCTTGTCCAAGCCTGGCTTGGCCAAACTCATCCAACCACCAAGCAAGTGTATTGCACTTGCTTTGTGATTGGTCACTCTCCTGGGAGTTACATCCAATCACAAAGCAAGTGTATTACACTTGCCATGTAGTTGCTTTGGGTTCGGCAAAACCCGGTTTGGGTAAGAATTTCTCCGTAACACATTCGTCCCTCTTAAAATTTTCGTAGCAGATGCATTCCTCTCATCAACGTAGTGTAACACATTTGTCCCTTTTAAATCCAAAAAATACATCCTAAAATTGATATGACCATTTTGACAATTTTCCAGCTGGGCATCAAATCAAAAGCTTGTTTAGTTTGTGCCCGATATATGCTCATTGCCATGATATGCTACAAATACAAATTAATAGTTAAAATATGTATATAATGAGAATGGTTATAAGATAACTGAGTATGAGACCTCGTCCAAAAGGTTTTGACACCATCATAAGCTCTTGCAGCTTCATGATTGCAGCTTCAGGAGTTGTCATGTCCATTTGTTCAAATATGGAAAAAGCTGTTTATTTTCAAATGAAATGCAATTCTTCAAGTAGTATTTGGAATTTAGTGGTGTATTTGTTTCTAAATAGTATTGCTTGCATAGTGTTAATCGAAGAAAATGGGCTGAAGATTGAAGAAATAAAGAAGTCCTAATTTCAAATTAATTTAGGGGTAAACGTTTGTATTTAGTCTTCTGTTAGTTAGCTTGTTCAATTATCAGTTAGGATAAGTTAGTTTATTTGTTAGCCGTCTTTTGTATTTTACTCTTTTGCCCTTAGATTAGCTGTATATATATATAGGTGTTTGTTGTAAATTTTCACTCACTTAGTCATCAGATTATTCATTGTAAAATCTTCCAATCAATAAACAGTTTTTCTTTTTACAAAATTCTCTCTGCAAATCATATTCAATTATATGTATATTACTATACATATTAACATGGTATCAGTAGACTCTATCATCTAATCCGCTGCAAATTTCTTCAAAGTTCTTCTTGTTCAAACACAATCATCAAATCCGTTCTAGATTCATCAACAACAATTCATCAAAATCAGTCCTATTCTCAGCAGTTTCCTGTCATCATCTTCAATACCCTCTGGTTTGATCTTTTCATCACGTATTTTTTTCTCTCTTCCATCTCATATTGCACTACATACAGTAAACTTCTTCTCATCAAGATTCCTATTCTACCTTCTTATAATCTCAAGATTCAATCAACAAAACTCAGTTCCAATTTTTTTTTTTGATTCCCACACACATATTCATCATTTTCCCATAAATTTGCCTTCAAGATTCATATTATTCATCAAGATCCACCAGTCTTTCATCCCTATCTTATTCATTACCATTCCAAGATTCCAATTATAATTTTTTTCTCACATACCTACTATGGACACCAATAGTTCCACCACTGATTCTGTCTCCCCTGCCATAACCTCAAACCGCCACAGGGCTCAAATTGAAGATCCCAGCAGCCCCTATTATCTTCACCCTGCAGATGGGCCAGGAATCTTGTTAGTTTCAGAAAAATTAACAGAACACAATTATCAGAATTGGAGCATTGCTATGGAACTCTCATTATACCATGAAATTAACTAGACACGTACAACGAACGTACACTTATTAACTATCAATAGAATAATAAGAAACTTTCTCTTAATATTTCTTTCCCTGCGTTAAGCGATTTTGAGATGAGGGGGTGAAATTAAGTTGATGAATTATTCACGTGTGTTTTGTAGACTAGGAAATCTACGGAAATTTATTGTATAAGAAACACTAAATCGTAAAAGATTGATAGTATTTTTGGTCCTCCTTATGGGTCAAATTTTGCATCTTCGTCTCTTTTAAATTTTTTGAAGTAGAGTAGTCCCTCTTATCAATGTAATATATCACATTCGTAACTCTTATAGCACATTCTTTCCTCTTAATTTTTTTTTAAAATTCGTCCCTCTTATCAATATAGTGTAATACATTAATCCCTCTACATACATCACTTAAATTCAAAATACTAAAGTGGACAAAAGTTGATGTTACATTACATTGATAAGAGGGACGAATTTGCTATAAAAAATTTAAGAGGGACGAATGTGTTATAAGAGGGATGAATATAATATACTATATTAATAATAGAGACCAATCTGCTGTAAAAAATTTAAGAGGAACGAAAGTGCAAAAATTAATCCATAAGAGGACTAAAAGCGAGATTACTATGCTAATTCTCTCTCAGGTTTTCTTTTGAAAGCTCGGAGTTAAAATTTTTTTTTTCTTTTTTTTTCTTTTTGTATTAGGATTGTTCTGAATTCATTACCAGTGAATTCAAGACCGTATAAATTTTTTAACCTCATATTAACACTTGTTTCTTTTAATTACTTTAGTTCATACACAATGGCGAAGTGTTTAGACTGAGTTATATATATTGGGAAATTCTTACTCAGATCGGATTTAGCCGAATCCAAAGTAATTACATTGCAAATGTAATACACTTGCTTTGGAATTAAATATAACTCCCAGGAAAGTGACCAATCATAAAGTAAGTGCAATATACTTACTTAATAGTTGGATAGGTTTGTCCAAACTAGATTTAAATAAGAATTTTCCATATATTTTTTAACCTCATATTAATAATTACACTTGCTTCTTTTCATTAGTCAACATGCATGGCTATGTCTACATGGCTATGAAAAGAAACAAATATAAAGTCTGTAGGGCATAGCTATATCTGTAGACTAATGAAAAGAAACAAGTATAAAGTCTGTAGACTAATGAAAAGAAACAAGAGAAACAAGTGTTGGAGTTTTTGTTAATAAAATTAATAAAAGAAAGAGATGTATTTATTCGATTCGGACTGAAACATTATGTTCCTTTTCAAGAGATATTTTGTGTCTATTAAGTAAGTGCACGTACGTTGTATGTGTCTAGTTAATTTTATAGTTATTTTTTTTTTGTAAATTAAAATAAAATTATTTTTTTATGTCATAAAATAGAGCAAATTAACCGGTTTTCACCAGTTTAACCTATATTTCACTAATGTTGTTGTTGCACCAATTTCATCTTTTTTTCACGAATTTTCATCGAGTTCATATTTATTTATCGATTTCAATAGCCCTTTTTTTTTTACAGGTTTCATCCAAAATTCCACTCATTTCACCAGTGTTCACCAATTTCAACTGAATTTTCATCAAGTTCACATGTTTTCAATTATTTCATAGATTTTGTTTATCGATTTCGTCATTTTTCACCAATTTCGCACGTTTTTCATGAAAAATCGATCTTATGCATATTTTGATATAACTGAATATTCTTAGTAGTTTTCTGTTATAGCCAAAGTAAAATTACGTAATTAGCTAAGTCATAAGTAATTTTTTATTCTTACATAGTAAAATTCGATTCAATTTTAATTTTTTGGTAAAAAATGATATTTAAGAGAATTTTATTTATAAATTTAAAATTATGTAATTTGTACTAAATATTTAAATTAATATTTTCTTAGTTAAGTAAATATTTGATGCTAAAATATGATATTTATATATATTTTTAGGGGATATTTAAAATAATATTGTTTTCTTATGGTTCGAAATCTATTAAGAGAATATACAAACATTGATGTAAGAGAAAATTTAAAATTTTCAGGAGTTTATGTAGGAGATAAATATAATAAGACTTCATGTCTAATTATACCTCTTCAATTACTTTTAGTCTTTAATTTATATATTTACTATTTAATTAAATATCACTTTATAATCTAAATAGGGGTATTTTACTATGTACAAAAAGGTTAAGAAATATTCATGCTTTTATAAGAGTACATAAATAAATAAATAAAGATAAAGATTTGAAAAGTGCATGTAGGTTGTACGTGTCTAGTTTAAAAAATATGGGTATTTTTTATAAGTTAGAATTAAATTAGCCATTTTTATGTCATAATATATAATATATTCATGACTGACCAATTTATTTTTATTAATTACTATTGATTTATGAAAAAAATGATATTTTTAAATAGGTGTAAAAAAATACAAAATGATGACTGATTAGTTATTATATCTTATAAAATTGGTTCTAAAATAAAATCATAAGAACATTATTTAGTTCATTCCATCATAGTATTTTTCATGTCAAGTTTATTCGTTATTCATCGATGACACAAGTTTTATCCGTTATTCATCGATGACACAAGTTTTATCCGTTTCTTCATAAATTTCATCCGAAATTTCATCAATTTCACGAGCATTTTTTCATACTGGTTGCACCAGCTTTTTCACAAAGTTCACCACTGTTTACCAATTTCACCGAAAGTTTCACCATTTCATATATTTTCACTGTTTATTTTTTTAGATATTTTCGATTATAACATTTTTTACTGTTTTCCCATTTTTCGTCGATCTTTTTTAAATTTAAAAAATTTTCTTCCAATTTCACCTTATTCTTCTCGGTTAAAGTTTAACTCGTTTTCAATTATTTCACTGATTTCACATGTTATTCACCTAAAGTTTTCATTGATTAAACAATTTTTCGCCGACTTCAAGCTTCTTTGACTGATTTTGTTCGTTTCTTAATTTCACCCAAACTTTCATATATTCATATGTTCTCAATGTTCATATTTTTTTATCAGTTTATTATTTTTTTAGCGATTTATCCCATTTTTTTATCGACTATAATATTTTTCAATGTTTTCTCCTTTTTTTGATCGATTTCTTTTATTTTTTTCCAATTTAAACCATTTTCTTAATGATTTAACCTGTTAAACTCTTTTTTTGATTGATATTACTCATTTTTACATTTTAACCCATTTTTACCGATTTTTCATGTTTTTTCACTAATTTCACATGGTATTCACCTAAAATTTTCATTGATTAAATATGTTCTTACCAACTCTATGTTTTTTGACCGATTTTACCCCTTTTTTTCACCGACATTCCCAATTTCACTGATTCCATCATTTTTCTTAGAAATTCCATTCGAACTAATTTCATCGATTTCACATATATATTGTCACCAACTTAAACTTTATTTTAACCAATTTTACCCGTTTTCATCCATTTTTCACAAATTTTACCTGATTTTTTATCGATTTCACATGCATTTTTTTCACCGGTTTAAAGTGCACATACGTTGTCGGTGTCTATTTATTTTCAGTTGTAAATCAGAGTAAAATTAACTTCATTATGTCATAAAATAGCATAATATTAATGACTGATATTCACTTTTTTAACTTCATCATGGATATTTTCCATCGATTTCTTTAGTTTTTTAAGATTTACACCATTTTCTAATGGTTTGACTTTGTATTTGTTGGTTGAAATTTTTTCATTTTATTGATATCACTCATTTTTACTAGTTTAACCAATTTTCACATGTTTTCATAGAATTTAATTTTTTTCACCGATTTTACCCTTTTCACATATTTGATCATTTTTTATGTAATTTCATCGTAACACCGATGTCATCAATTTTTTTTTTTGCGAATTTACTTGAATTTTCATCAATTTCACATGTATTTACCGTATTTTCAACTCAAATAATTATACATCTTCAATTACTTTTAAGTATATCTCAAATTATTTAACTTACCATAACATTTGAAAGACATTTCTTTACCGATCTAAGCCATTTCAATTATCATATTAATTAGTTTAATCAATTTTCATTGATTTTTACTGGTTAATTTTCACATGTTTTCGCCGATTTTACCCCTTTCACATATTTGATCATTTTTAATATAATTTCAACGTATCACCAATGCCATCAATTTTTTCCGCAAATTTACTTAAATTTTCACTGATTTCACATGTATTTACCGTATTTTCAACTCAAATAATTATATAACTTCAATTACTTTTAAGTATATCTCAAATTATTTCACTTACCATAACATTTGAAAGATATTTCTTTACCGATCTAAGTCATTTTACTGATTATATTAATTAATTAGTTTAATCAATTTTTATTGATTTTTACTGGTTTTATATGTTTTTACTGATTTACTCGTTCTTGATCAATTATAACATATTGTCCATAATTTTTCCTATTTTTCATCGATTTCTTTTGTTTTGTCCTATTTAAACAAAATAAAAAATATTTCAACTGGTTTAGTTCACACTGTTTTGCTAGTTAATTTTTTTTTCTTTTTCTTAATTTACTTATTTTTATCAGTTTAACTTATATTTCACTTATTACACATGTTTTTTTTAGTCAATTTTACTTGAATTTTCGTTGATTTCACATTATTTCACCGACTTTACTCTTTTTTCAATGATTTAACAAATTCTTCATATATTTCACTCATTTTTCTTTGATTTCACAATTTGTTTCCCATGTTTTCATAAATATCACCCTAATTTTCATCGATTTCACTTGTATTTATCACTTTTACTGGCATTTTTTAATACCAATTTCACCCATATTTTCACATACTTCACCAATGTTCATAAATTTCATCCAGAACGATTTTACATGTTTTCATCAATTACGTAAAATTTATTTGACCGATTTCCCCAATTTTCATTGATTTTCATCATTTTTTTTTCACTTCATTCACATATTTTTCTCGAAAAGATTTCCATGAAAATTTGAGGTAATTTTTCTCATGTTAAATAAAGATTACTTTGTTCACTAAGTCATAAGCATTTTTGTTCATTCATAGATAAGATGCGATTTTACTTTAACATATTTTACGAAATTTTACAGAAATTGAATTTTTTAATGAGTGACATATTGTACTAAATATTTAAATGAAACAAACAATATTTTTTACATAACATATTGATAATACGTTAAATAATTTTAAATATATATTATAGCAACTATGCAAAATAATAGTGTTTTTTTTTTGTGTTATAAGAGAATAATAATAAAATTGTAAAAGTGATGCAAAAATTTGTAACTTCTTTTCTCCTAATCAAACATTGATAGTACCAATAACCATGGTTATACCATGGTAGTATACCAATTCTCAAACCACCATGGTATTGTCAACCATGGTTATACCAATGATGTTGGATGAAGATGAAGATGAAGGCACTGAAGAAAGTTTGATAAGGGAGGTTTTGATGCATTCCAAAACTTCGTAAAATTGGCTAAGTATGGAGTGACTTAGCTGATAAACTTATCAAGGAATTTTGACTAAGAAATGAAGACATCAGAAGAGTCAAAGTTTCAAGGTCCAAGACTTCTGATCTGCTGAAGAGAAGTTATCAGACTAGTGAAGATCAGCCGACTCAAATCAGATTTGTTCAAGTTTGAGATCAGCCGAGTTCGTCATCAGACTTATACTTTCGTCAGCCAAGTGAAGAAGATCATGAAGTGTTCCCAACGGTAATAAATGCCCCTTGGTGTAATAAATGCTGAAGTACGAGGATATTTAAGACAAATGATTGAAGAAAAGCTTCGCATCAGCCGAGTGCATTTAATACTGCATTTAATGCTGCCTGCAGAATAGTACTGTTTACAGTACGGACAGACTGAAAAAGAGCCGTTCGCGGATTTTAAGGACCAGTACTCGAGGAATTTGAATCCTGTCTCTCTTCAACGGACATTTTTCAATCCTCAAGTATAAATAGCTGCAAGAGACGAAGAAGGAACAAGCAACACACTTTCTGAGAGAAATTTCCGAAGCAAAATTCTTTAAGTCTCAAGAACAGCTCACTCATCAGCTGAGTCATTTGTTGACGAAAGCAGAGTTGAAGAATCAAGAAAAATACATCTTCTGAGTGATTTTGTAAACAAGAGTGTTGTGCGGAGTTGTGATCCATCTTTGTGAGTGATCAAACTTCAGAGGATAGGTTTTCTGTGTGATCTCCTATTGCGAACTTGTGGTCGTTTCATTTGTTGTTCGACGCAAGCAGAGTATACTGTAAACTTTGTGATTATAGTATAACCCAAGATCTGAGTGACTTGGAAGAGTGGACTAAAGGATATTTAAATCCATATAACCACTATAAAAATTACTTGTGTTTTTACATTGTTTCAAAACTGCATATCTTCTGTTTGCATAAAAACACATTAAGTTAACTGTTTGAAAAAGAACAAAAAGGAGTTTATAAAACTGGGGAAACATTTTTCAAACTGCTAAGAATACTTGTGAAAAACACTTTGAAAATCCGCTGCAAGTACTCTAAGTATTAAAACTGATTTCTGCAAAATCAGCTAAGTAACTATCAGACGAGTGGTCAACAAGACTGTTCAAAGATTTGTTCGCGAACAGAATTGTAACTTACTAATCTGATCAGCTTAGTCTGTTCAGTTGGAGTAAAGATTTAAAGTTAAATTTGAAAGAAAATTTTAAAGAGGTTTATTCACCCCCCCCCTCTAAACCTCTTCTGACCACTTGGGACCAACAAGTGGTATCAGAGCAGGTGGTTCATTAGAATCAGCTGCCTGATCAACGAGCTTGATCCGAGTGTTTTTCAAAGGTTTTCAAAACTTTTCAAAAGAGCATCTTTTTGAAAAACAAAAACTTTTTGAAAAATGGATTGTATCAGCCATGTTCCCCACATTGCTGGTATGTCTTTTGAGGACTGGAAAATCAGAATGGAGATTTTCCTTGCTGCCTATAATGACAACATGCATACATGTATCATTAAAGGTCCATTCAAATTCACCAAGACCATCATCGTAGATGAAGCTCAAATAGTGGTGGAAAAAGACTTAACAGAAATGACAGCAGAAGAAATAAAGCTGTTCAACCTGGACAAAGTCGGAAGATTCATCATGACCAAAGCCCTGGATAATGATCGGTTTGACAAAGTCAAACATTACAAAACTGCAAAGGAGATGTGGGATAAGGTTCGTGACATGAGCGAAGGCAATGATGCTATTAAAGAGCATCAGCTCAGTGTTGCCTTGGAGAAGCTGGACAACTTCAAGATGAAGTCTGGAGAAACCATTGATCAGATGGACATCAGATTCACCAGAACTCTGAACGAAGTTTTGAAGCTGGGAAAGACTTTCACTGACAAAGAGATTTCTGTCAGAGTACTGAAGGCTCTACCTCCCAAGTTCAACATGAAGGTGACAGCAATGGAAGAATCAAGAGATCTGGGCAAGATTTCTCTAACAGAGCTGTTCTCCGCACTCAAGGCGTATGAGTATAAACTGCCAAGGATGGGAATTGAAGAAACCTCAACTTCAGGACCCACAGCTGCACTTGTTGCTGCTGAAAACACCAGAAGACCAGCACAGAAAAGCAAAGAAGTGGACTCATCTGATGAAGCCACTCTACTCAACAAAAAGGAGTACACTGCTGGAGATGTAGCATTATTGATGAACAACTTCAAGAAGTTCTATAAGAGAAAGATGAAAAACAAATACAATCATGCTGCTTCTACTTCTAAACCTAATTTTTCTTCTCAGGAAAAAGAAGATTATAAATCAAAACTGATGTGTTACAACTGCAGGAAATTGGGACACTTCATAAGAGACTGCCCATATCCAAAAGCAGAGAAGTACACTGAGGAAGAGAAGAAAATGAGAAAAGAAAGAAAGCATCAGAGAGCCAAGGCAATGATGGCTGAAGCAGAAAAGCCAGCTGCTGTCTACTCATCTGATTCAGATTCAGACTCGTCTGATGAAGAATCGTCTGATGAAGAAAAACCTGCTCTCCTGTGCCTGATGGCAAAGGAATCTGATGACTCTGAGGATGAGGTAACTCCTCAAGAAAATGAACTGTTTAATTCTCTAGAGCAAATGATGTTGAATAATACTACTATTGCTGGAGAATTTGTTAAGCTTAAGGAAGAGATGAACTTGCTAAAAGAGCAAAATAGTTCACTGAAACTTTTAGCTGAAAGGCCAAAAGAATCAGCTGAATATAAACAGCTTGAGCAAGAGCATGAATCTCTGAAAGCTGAATGTGAGGTTTATAAAGGAAAAATCATGGAACTTGAGAAAATCATTGAGTCTCATGATAAGTCTACTGCTGCATCCATGCATACATCTAGTAAACAGGAGACACCTTTAGAAAAGGAAAAATTAGAATTGAACCATACTGAAAAATTTGTATCAGCTGACAACAGTAAGGTCATTCTGTATGTTCAAACTTCTAAACCTACCTCATCTGAGAAAGTGGTAAAGGAGAAGAAATCTCCTAAGGCTAAAAAGAGCAAAGAGCCTAGTATAGGAAATCAGACTAGTAAGACCAAACAGCAGAGTCCTAAGAAGTCTGCTGATAAAGCTAAATTGAATCAATCTGTTGGTAAAACTAAGTCAAAATCAAATGAGCAAGCATCTAGTAAACCAAAGAAGCATAAGAATAAGAAAAATCAAAATGCTTGGTATGGAAATGAGTCATATTATGTGCAACCTGCTGCATATCATCCTATGTATCATGCACCTCAATTTCCTAGTTACTATGCACCTTACCCTGCTCATCCAATGCATGCATATCCTGCATATCATGCACCTTACCCTGCTTATGAACATTATTCATATCATACTGATCATCAACATGACTTATCTGATAACTATGATAAAAATGAAACTGTTCATGCTCCTAAAACTCAGAAACCTAAGAAGCCTAAGACTTCAACATCTTGGGTTGTCAAGGGTGGAACTAATCCTTCAGGACCCTCTCAATAAGGGTACCTAAAACAATTTTATTTTTTGTTTTGTAGGTTAGGATTAGGAGTAGGAGTAAAGTAGAGAAGATTTGGTACTTGGACAGTGGATGTTCAAGGCACATGTGTGGAAACATACATGAGTTGACTGATGCAGTTGCTGTGGATGGTCCAAAAGTCACTTTTGGAGACAGCAAAGAAGGCAAGATTAAAGCTAAAGGAAGATTAATCAAGGGAAACATAGAGATATCTGACGTCTCCTATGTTAAAGGCCTAAAGTATAATCTGCTGAGCATAAGTCAATTTTGTGACAAGGGATATTCAGTCATCTTCTCAACAGATAAGTGCTACGTTGAACAGATTGGTACAAAGAAGGTAATTTTATCTGGAAGACGACAAGGAAATATCTACATAGTTGACTGGAATTCTGCTGACAAGAATTCAAGTATTTGTTTGGTGGCATCTGCACCAAGTGAAGTCAGTTGGCTATGGCACAAGAGGATGAATCACTTAAACTTCAAGACCATAAACAGATTAATCAAGAATGACTTGGTAGAAGGGATTCCAAAAGCAGTCATGAGCAAAGACAAGCTCTGTGACGCCTGTCAGAAGGGTAAACAAATCAAGTCATCATTCAAAGAAAAGAAGCACCAATCTTCTGGAAGAATATTGGAGCTGTTGCATATGGACTTATTTGGACCCATTGATCCAGTCAGCAATGGTGGAAAGAAATACTGCCTAGCTGTTGTGGATGATTATTCAAGATATACTTGGGTGATTTTCATGAAGAAGAAAAGTGAAACCAAGGAACATCTCACAAATCTGATGGAACTGATCCAGAATGAGAAGAGTATCAAGATATTGAAGATCAGATCAGATAGAGGGACAGAGTTTACAAACTCTACTGTTGAAGAGTATTGTAATATCAAAGGAATACATCATGAGTATTCTGCTGCCAGAACCCCTCAACAGAATGGTGTTGCTGAAAGGAGAAACAGAACACTGAAAGAAGCTGTCAGAACCATGATAGCTGAAGCTAAGCTGCCACAAAGATTTTGGGCAGAAGCAACAAATACAGCATGTTTTACCCAGAACAGATGTATGATCAACAAAAATCAGAACAAGACTCCATATGAAGTTTGGAACAACAGAAAGCCAAACATTCATTACTTTAAGATTTTTGGTTGTAAATGTTTTGTATTGAATAATGGGAAAAATCACCTTACTGCATTTGCAGAAAAGGCTGATGAAGCTGTCTTTGTAGGATACTCATCTGTTAGTAAGGCTTATAGAGTTTTTAACAAAAGAACATTACTAATAGAAGAATCTATCCATGTAGTATTTGATGAGCCAAGTCAATCTTCTGAAAAGAATCAAAGTGTAAATCAAGATCTGTCTGCTGATTTACAGAAGTTGGACGTTGGAAGAAATGAAGAATATGTTCCCATCATACTACCTAATCTAAGTTCAGCTGCAAATTCAAGTGCTGTTCATAATCACAGTGCTGATTGTCTAACAGACGAGTTGCTAACAGCTGACAGACCAGAGACTGTTCAACAGACGACACGTGTTCAACAGACTACTACTGGAACTCCAACAGTAGTGTTGCAAGATCATAACAGAGGACAACATCCTGATTTGCAACCTGATCTCAGATGGCTCAAGAATCACCCACCTGAACTAGTTATTGGTGATCCTTTAGATAGAGTGAAGACAAGAAGAGCTGCTGCACAAGATGCTATGTTTGTCACATTTCTATCTCAAATAGAGCCTAAACAAATTGAAGAAGCTCTAAATGACTCCTTCTGGATAGAAGCTATGCAAGAAGAGTTGAATCAATTTGAAAGGAATGAAGTCTGGTACTTAGTTCCTAGACCAAGTCATCAAAGAGTAATTGGCACTAAGTGGGTATTCAGAAATAAGATGAATGAAGATGGTGTTGTCACCAGAAACAAAGCAAGACTAGTGGCCAAGGGTTATTGTCAAGAAGAAGGAATTGACTTTGATGAAACTTTTGCACCAGTAGCAAGACTTGAAGCAATCAGACTGTTTCTTGCCTATGCTGCTCACAAGAACTTCACTGTCTATCAGATGGATGTGAAGTCTGCTTTTCTCAATGGAGAATTGCAAGAAGAAGTTTATGTTGAACAACCTCCAGGATTTGAAGTCTATCAAGAAGAGGACAAAGTATATCGTCTGAAGAAAGCCCTTTATGGACTAAAACAAGCTCCAAGAGCATGGTATGATACCCTATCTGATTTTCTTTTAATTAAAGGATTTCGTAAAGGTAAGGTAGATAAAACCTTGTTCACTATTGAATGGGAAAATCATATATTACTTGTGCAAATATATGTGGACGATATTATTTTTGGTTCAACTAACCAACAGATGTGTGATAAGTTCTCCAAGCTGATGCAGAATAAGTTTGAAATGAGCATGATGGGTGAACTTAATTACTTTCTTGGATTGCAAGTTAGACAGTTGCCTGATGGAATATTCATCAGCCAAGCAAAGTACACAAGAGATCTGTTTAAGAAATTTGGTATGGAAACTAGCTCAACAGCTACCATTCCTATGTCTACAAGTCTTCGTTTGGATAAAGATGAAGATGGCAAATCAGTGGACATAACCAAATATAGAGGCATTATTGGTTCATTGTTGTATCTAACAGCAAGCAGACCTGACATAATGTACTCAGTTGGAGTCTGTGCAAGATTCCAATCAAACCCCAAAGAATCTCATCTCTTAGCTGCCAAGAGAATATTGAAGTATGTTAAAGGCACTCAAGAATTGGGATTGTGGTATCCTAGAGAATCTGGATTTGAACTCATTGGTTATTCAGATTCAGACCTTGCTGGCTGCAAGATTGACAGAAAGAGCACAACAGGTGCATGTCAGTTCTTAGGCAGTCGTCTGATCTCATGGATGAGTAAGAAGCAAACCTCAGTTTCTATATCTACTGCTGAAGCTGAATATATAGCTGCTGGAGCTTGTTGTGCACAGATACTTTGGTTGAAGCATCAACTAGAAGACTACAATATCAAGATCAGTGGAATTCCAATCTACTGTGACAATACAAGTGCAATCTCTCTTACTCAGAACACTACAAGTCATTCAAGGACTAAGCATATTGAGATCAAGCATCATTTCATTAGAGATCATGTGGAAAAAGGCAATGTAATGATTGAGTATGTTCATACTGATAATCAGATTGCTGACATTTTCACCAAACCTTTAAGTGAAGTAAGGTTTTCAACCTTAAGAGCTGAGCTAGGACTACTTAATTTGGAAGCATAAGCTGAGGGGGAACTCATCAGAAGACTGGAGTTCAACAGCTTAGCAATTCGTTATTATCTTCAAGGATTAACTCTCAACAGACTAGTTAACTTATGAATTCTTAAAACTCAGGGGGAACGTGTAAGACTAGCGGTACTTCTGAATTAAAGATGAAATTTGTTAATGACAGTTAGTTGAAGTTATGTTTTCATCAGAAGACTCAACTATCGAAGATTGAAGTTATTTTATCTAGCTGGATTGACAAACAGCTGAGGAAGGTTATCAGCTATTGGCATTCTCTGATAACAGCATTGTCATCAGGACAATAGTCCATCAGATAAGTGTTTTTATACTCATCTGATTACTTAAGTAAAAGCGAACTATTTAAAAACGTTTTATCCAAAACACGCCTTTACAAGTAAACTGTCGGGCGGTACATTTTCCCGCTCCTCATTAAAATATCTTTTGAATTCGAAAGGTCGTAACTGACGCCGCACGATCAGCACTGACAGAAAAACGGATCTAACGGTTGGCAGATATCACGGAAACCGAAAAACCCCAACTCTATAAATCCTCATCTGATCAGTCGAGTAGCTCTTTACGAACCCTAAACTTTCAAAAGTACTTGTGAGAAAATTTTAAACAAGTTTTCTGCAAAAATCCTTTCCTTTTCACTAACTCTCAACAGATTAAAATGGCTGCTGAAGGTATGTTCTTAGACTATGAAGCCTATTATCAATCTGGTACAAGTTTGATGAAAGAATTGTTGGAGAAATTCAAATCGGCACAGTTGATAAATTTCATGGAGTACAACGAGGGAATAATCTGGACTGACCAGGTTATGGAGTATTACTCAACGGCAAAGGCTGATTATCACAAACTAGAAATCAAAGCAAAAGTGGGTGACAAATCTGTTGTCATCACTCCACAAGTTCTTCATGAACAGTTTGGTTTGCCTAAGTCTGGAAGACACGAAGTTATCGTGCTGACTGAAGAGAAGCACCAACAGTTTTGGGCGATCTGCGCCAAGGAAGGAGAGATGTTGTCTGGCAACATCAGAAAGAAACAGCTTAAGGATGAATATCAGCGGATGGCTGATATGGTGTCTAAGCTGATTGAAAATTGTACTTTTTCTCTAGATGCTGTCACAATGAAGCGTTTCAGCATCATGGCTGCCGTATACTATGGAATAGAGGTAAACTGGTCCATCATAATTTGGTATATACTTGCTGATTTTCTGGAAGTGAAGAAGGGAAAAGGCCCTTACACCAACCACAGAATCACTTTAAGTTACCTCTTATCAAAGATGGGCTGTGTCATGTCAAATGGCAAAGAAATTCACAAGTCCAAAGCAATGAACAAGTACCTACCTGTTCAGAAGAGGAAGGCTGATGAGCCTGAAGGAGAAGAAGTTGAGGAACCAAAGGAGGTTCCTGCCAAGAGGCAAAAGAGGTTAGTCAAAACAGCAAGTCTGGCTGTTGAGACTAAGAGGAAGAGGGCTGCTGATGAGCCCAGGAAGAAAGAATTAAAGCAGATGGAGAGAGTGACTTCTGCTGAAGCCACTAAAATTGTTGAGAACATAATGGCTGATGTAAGGACTGGATCCCCTGCATCACCATCAAGAACTCCATCAGCAGAGAGGCCTGCTGAGAATGTTTCTAAGAGAACAAGAAGTCAGCAGAAGGATACTGCTACTTCAAGAGTTGTTCAAGGTCTGACAAAGAGGTCAGCTAGAAAGAAGATGACATTTTTGGAGAAGGATACTGAGTTGGTGGACTTAGTAAGATCAAGTCCGGAGTCTGCTGAAAGACCAGTTGAAGCTGCTGAAGCTTCCACTGTTGACAAAGCTGATGAGCAACAGACTACTCAGAAAGCACCAACAGCTGAGGTTACTCAACCTCAAGAAGATCCAGATGTTCAAATCATCCATCCTATAGCTGCTGCTCCCATATCATCCGCTGGACCAGCCCCTGCTGATAAAGGCAAAAGAAAAATTGTGCTAAGGAGAAAGAAAATCTCCAAAGCTGATAAGAAGGCAAGAGAGGAGGCTGAACAGAGGAAGCAGGATGAGCTTGAGGAGAAGAAAGCTCTTGAGTTAAGCAAAGCTCAAGAAGCAAAGGATGAGGCCAGAAGAAGAATGTCTGCAGCAGAGAGAAAAGCTGCTGAAGATGCTGAATTGGCCATGGTGATTGAACAAAGCAAGGTTGATGCCTATGGACCTGTCCATGGAGGTGGCATCAAGATTGGTGAAGGGCAGACTGAAGAAGACAAAAAGAAGATACTACTGCCTGCTCCCAAAACCAAGTCCAAAGATAAGTTTGAAGTCAGGAAAGCTTTTGAGATAGTATATGCTGATAAGGAGCTTTTCAAGAAGTTTGAGAAGTCTCTAGCATACTATGATCAGAAGTTGATGCTGAAGACTATGTTCACTCAGGAGAAACCAAGATATATCAAGTGGAGAGATATCAGGCTGAATAGCTCAATAACTGAACTTCAAAACATGAAGGAGTTAGCTGATGAAGAACACTGGGTTCTGACTTGGCTGAAGACAAACTCCATCCAAAAGGCCCTTGATCCCAGTTATGTAAGAGAAGTCATGCATAACTATGCAAAAAGCTTTGCATTGGAGGAGGCCAAGAAGATTAAAAACACCTTGCCTGAAAAGAAAAAGAAATCTGAAGATGCTGAAGAGAGAGCAATTAAGTTTGCTGTTATGACTGCTCTGAAGAGATGGGTTAAAAAGTCAAAGTATCAGCAAGGATGTTCAAGTGACTTGCCACTGCTGCCAAGTATTCAACAAATCATTTTTGGCAAGGAAGTACAACCGTACCATGAAGTCCCTAAGGGTAACAATGCTCCTGTCAACCCTTGGATCATTGTAAGGCAGATTAGACAGACTACTTGCTTTAATGAAGATGGAACCATTACTAATCTGTTCTACGATGATGTCACTGATGAGCACAAGTCTGCTGACAAGCACAAGTCTGCTGACAAGCCTTTGGCTATTGAAGGGCCATCTAAGACTTCTGAAGATCATCAGATGACGGATTTGCAAGATGTCCCTGTTCATCAGGAGACTAAAGAGGAAGAAGCTGATGCCCCTACTTCATCAGGTGATGAACACTCATCACTGATGGAAGCCTTCCAGTTACTTATTGAAAATCAAATAAAAGAGATGGAAGAGAGGAATAGTCTGCAGTTACAGAAGATGAAGACAGAATTGATTGAATCTCACACTCATCAAGTGGAAAGAACGCATCTTCTAACCAGCAGTTCTATCAAGTTAGCTATTGATCAGATTCCTATTCCTCAAGATCATTCACTGGAGTTAGTGAATAGCTTAAGAGAGCTGAACCGTAATGTAGAAGATGTGAAGGGTGATTTAAATCATCTTCACACTGCCTTGAAAACAGCTGAGCACAAAATTGCAGATCTGACTGCAACATTTATTAAAGTCAGTAACGAAGAGAAGGAAATCAATCTGGGGATGTTGCAAGAAGTAGCAAAGGCTGCACAGAAGATTCAGGATGAAATTGCAACCATCAACCTCAACATTGACTACTTTAATGATAAGACTGACGTCATCAGCACTGATATACATCATCTGACAGCTAGTCATGACGTGGTTAATCAGAATCTTAAGGCTTTGTGTGCTGAAGTAAAGATTCCAACAGTTGCCCTCAACCCTGCTGTTGAACCTTCTACTGTCATCAGAGTTGATGATGACAAAAAGGGGGAAGATAAAAGGGAAGAACCAGCGAAGGAGTTTGCTGCTGAAGAATCAGCTATGGAACCTGCTGCTGAAGAACCAGCTAAAGAGACCATTACTGATGAACCAGCAAAGGAGTCTGCTGCTGAAGAAACAACTTTGGAAGAAACTGATGCAACTATTAAAGCCAAGGAAACTGAAGACACTACTGACAAGGCTGAAGTACTTGGAAAGGTGGAAGAAGAAGATAAGATTGAAAAAGAAGACACCAAGTACAAAAATACAGATTCTGCCAGAAAAGCTATGGAAGCTCTGAAAGCTCTTCAAGAACAAGAACTTAAAGAGAAGATGGAAGCTGCCAAAGCAACCCTGGAAGAAGAAGTTGATGAAGAAGATGATGATGAAGAATCATCATATGAATATGAAGAAGTGCTCGAATCTGATGAAGAAGCTGATAGTTAGAAATTGAAAAATCAATTGTAATCAGTTTACTTTTTCAGAAATCTCATCTGATGAATTTGTACATGTAATTCACTTTCTATATCAATAAAATGTTCAAGTTCAATCCAATAAACTTTTTCTATCTCAGAAAATTTTGAGGATTACAATCTTTAGTTTAGATATTCAACAGGTACTAAGCTGAAGTTTTGTCATCATCAAAAAGGGGGAAATTGTTGGATGAAGATGAAGATGAAGGCACTGAAGAAAGTTTGATAAGGGAGGTTTTGATGCATTCCAAAACTTCGTAAAATTGGCTAAGTATGGAGTGACTTAGCTGATAAACTTATCAAGGAATTTTGACTAAGAAATGAAGACATCAGAAGAGTCAAAGTTTCAAGGTCCAAGACTTCTGATCTGCTGAAGAGAAGTTATCAGACTAGTGAAGATCAGCCGACTCAAATCAGATTTGTTCAAGTTTGAGATCAGCCGAGTTCGTCATCAGACTTATACTTTCGTCAGCCAAGTGAAGAAGATCATGAAGTGTTCCCAACGGTAATAAATGCCCCTTGGTGTAATAAATGCTGAAGTACGAGGATATTTAAGACAAATGATTGAAGAAAAGCTTCGCATCAGCCGAGTGCATTTAATACTGCATTTAATGCTGCCTGCAGAATAGTACTGTTTACAGTACGGACAGACTGAAAAAGAGCCGTTCGCGGATTTTAAGGACCAGTACTCGAGGAATTTGAATCCTGTCTCTCTTCAACGGACATTTTTCAATCCTCAAGTATAAATAGCTGCAAGAGACGAAGAAGGAACAAGCAACACACTTTCTGAGAGAAATTTCCGAAGCAAAATTCTTTAAGTCTCAAGAACAGCTCACTCATCAGCTGAGTCATTTGTTGACGAAAGCAGAGTTGAAGAATCAAGAAAAATACATCTTCTGAGTGATTTTGTAAACAAGAGTGTTGTGCGGAGTTGTGATCCATCTTTGTGAGTGATCAAACTTCAGAGGATAGGTTTTCTGTGTGATCTCCTATTGCGAACTTGTGGTCGTTTCATTTGTTGTTCGACGCAAGCAGAGTATACTGTAAACTTTGTGATTATAGTATAACCCAAGATCTGAGTGACTTGGAAGAGTGGACTAAAGGATATTTAAATCCATATAACCACTATAAAAATTACTTGTGTTTTTACATTGTTTCAAAACTGCATATCTTCTGTTTGCATAAAAACACATTAAGTTAACTGTTTGAAAAAGAACAAAAAGGAGTTTATAAAACTGGGGAAACATTTTTCAAACTGCTAAGAATACTTGTGAAAAACACTTTGAAAATCCGCTGCAAGTACTCTAAGTATTAAAACTGATTTCTGCAAAATCAGCTAAGTAACTATCAGACGAGTGGTCAACAAGACTGTTCAAAGATTTGTTCGCGAACAGAATTGTAACTTACTAATCTGATCAGCTTAGTCTGTTCAGTTGGAGTAAAGATTTAAAGTTAAATTTGAAAGAAAATTTTAAAGAGGTTTATTCACCCCCCCCCTCTAAACCTCTTCTGACCACTTGGGACCAACAAATGACCAATGAAAAGGAAGAACCCAGCACTCTTTTACAGTTTATCACCGCAAAACAATTAATTCTCCCCTTCTATTTATGTACTCGATCAGTCAAATTAAGCTTCTCCATTAAGTAATTCATACCAAAATCATGATACGCCTAATATCTGCAATCCTTGAAATACTTGTTTGGATTCTTGTTCAAGCCTTGAGGAGAAGCAAGTATGTTTGGATTACTGTAGCAATGGGTCTCAGGTTTGCAGCTTTTCTCATCATCAAACCTCTGGAAGAGTCACTTATTCACAATTTCCTAGCCATGTCCCTGTACGCTCTCGCCGCATTCAGCTCATACTACATCCCGCTCAGGATCTACGAGTGGTTCGATGAACAATTGAAAGCCATGGATAGACGCTTTAATGAGCTGGCTGTTAAAAGCTTTTATCATGATAATATTACTCGCGCCTGCCGCTTGTTTTGCCGCAGTGTGACGGCAACTTTCATGCATTTGCTTTCTCTCTATATGGGCTCGTCGAAAGAGTACCCGGAGGATCTTGTTTGTTGGGTCTTTAGCTTATGGGCTGGTTCCGTTGTGCTCATAAGCTACGGAACAATGACGGAAGACGACTACGGAGTGGCAGTTGCCCTAATCGACGTCGTACTTAACCAACTAAATATAGGAAGTAACTTCCGCATGGTATGGGTTGCTGTTCTTTTAGTCTTAACTCAAACTTCCAGGATAATTATAATTCCAATTATAATAAACTTTAATGTATGGTACGGTGATCCTCCTTGTCCCCGTGTATGGGGTCCCGAACTACCTATCAGTTATCCCTCATGTATGACAAACAGTAGTAATGTTGCACCCCCACCAAGGGATCAAACTCATGAATCTCCTCGGGCGACCACTTCAGAGGCACCACAGGCTCCAACACCACATGTACAGTCGTCTCCTCCGGCGGATCAAACTCATGAATCTCCTCCGGCGACCACTTCAGAGGAACCACAATCTCCGACTCCACGTTCGTCCCCTCCGGCGGACCAAACTCATGAATCTCCTCCGGCGACCACTTCAGAGGAACCACAATCTCCAACTCCACATTCGTCTCCTCCGGCGACCACTTCAGAGGAACCACAATCTCCGACTCCACATTCGTCTCCTCCGGCGGATCAAACTCATGAATCTCCTCCGGCGACCACTTTAGAGGAACCACAATCTCCAACTCCACATTCGTCTCCTCCGGTGGATCGAACTGTGGTTTGATTACTTAGACGAAAAAGGAGGTTCCTTTCTTTCATCATGTATATAATATTCATTTTTCTTTTTGGATTTTAATATGGGTGATTTACACTCAGACCTCCTCAAGTTTGGGCATATTACAAGAAGCCCCTCGTTGTTCCAAAAATTACTTGGACACCCCCTTAGGTTGGGCATATTACAAGAAATCCTTACGGCGTTAAAAACAAATGGAATTTGATGACGTCAGCAAAAAAATTTTGATTTTTCAAATTTACCCCTGGCTAAATATACCCACAGGGGGTGTCTATGTGATAATATCATACCACAGGGGGTATATTTGAAAGATTAAAATAACTTCAGGAAGTTACTTGTAGCCAATTATCCTATTTTAAAAAATGACCATTAGATGTTACTGTTGGCCACATATTTTGGTTATAAATAGCAGTCCAAATGTGCATTTTTAGTTTTGCATTTCATCCCACAAATTTGATGATGACATCATCAAATTCAAGAGGTAGTGTGAAATGCTTAAAATATCGATAATCAAAATATTCATGTATAGGGTGTGTGAAGAATGCACCCATAATGGTTACAGATGCACGCCGAAATTTACAGTAACATCCATTGATCATTTTTAGAAATATGACAATTGATAAGTAACCCCATGAAGTCAAAATATATGGTCAACAGTAACATCCATTAGTCGTTTTTTAAAATAAGACCGTTGGCTACAAGTAACCCCATGAAGTTATTGTAATCTTCCAAATAAACCCCATGTTGTATTACATAGACACCCCTGTGGTATAATATTATTACATAGATACCCCTTGAGGTATGATATTATTACATAGACATCCTGTGAGTATATTTAGCCAGGGGTAAATTTGGAAAATCAAAATTTTTTTTGTTGACATCATCAAATTCCATCTGTTTTTAACGCCGTAAGGGGTTTCTTGTAATATGTTCAAACCTGAGGGGGTGTCCCTATAATTTTTTAAACAACGGGAGATTTCTTGTAATATGCTCAAACCTTAGGGGGTCTGAATGTAAATCACGTCCCTTTTAATAAATTAAATTGCAATTTAAGTTTTTAATGTTTTTGAAATATTTGATTCAATCGCATATTTATTCTAATTTTCATTAAAGTTCAGTTAATAATTAAATTGACATGGATTACTAATTCTTTTTATATTGTTTAATGTTTATTTTGAGTTTTGATTCGTTTATTTTTTTCCTTAGGAGCATTAATAATTGGAGATTGGAGGCTTAAAGAAATTATAATTTCTCATGTCATGTTTAATGTTATTTAGTTTTGAAAGTTGGACTGTACTAAAATCCTTTTAAATTTATGGATTGTAATATTCTAGTATTTGATGATGTTTATTTATGGAGCATTAATAATGTTATATTTTGCCCATCTTAAGGCCATCTCCGAGAGCAAGTGTAAAACTTAAAATTTATAAGTTTTGTTAAAATTATGATAAAAAGTGCTCTCCAAGAGCATATATATAATTTAAGAGTTGTTAAAATTTAAAGGTTTGGATGGTCAAATACCCATGGTCAAATACAAATTGCTATTTGCATTTGTTCATGCAAAACATTAAAATATTATTTCCATAAAACTCCGAAAATTAATATTTAAAAAAATTATTTTTAATTATGAAATTAAATGAAAAAATTAATATTATAAATATATCATTATTATTTATATAAAATACTTCTTCTGTCTCATTAATTTTTATCTCTTGGTACCATTGACCAGTCAACTTGACTAATTCAAAAGAAAACTAATAAATAATTTAATTAATATATTTAACTAATAATTTGATAATATTATATGACAAAGATTTAATACGCATGATAAATCACTTAAAAGATTAAAAAATTTGACTGAATAATATAGCTAATTGAGTAAAAATAATGGGATGAAGTGAACAATATATAAAAGTTATATGTTAAAATATAAACTAGTTATTGAATTGCATAGTAGAAAGTGAAAATGTATAACACTGCTCATTGTTTATATTTTAGGATAAAATGCTGAAATTTAAAAAAGCGGTTGAAAATGGTCTAATTAATTATGACTCTACACTGGTGGTGTGTGTGAAATTTAGGAGTTCTGATAGTTGTAAGTTTTAGGGACATTCTTACTTAGACTTGGTTTATGATATTTTTCTAGATCTTGTGATTAAAAATATATCACATTATCATTGTGAGAGCACCACATAATTACAATTAATGATATGATGTAATATCAACCAAGAGGTCTAGGAAATATCTCGTAGACTAGGTCCAAGTAAGAATTTTCCTAAGTTTTTTACTACTATATTAATAACAACACATGCACTTGATTATAAATCACGCCTGCATGGGCAGCTCAACTGGTCTCAGAGGTGGAATTTGGAACATGGAACAAGAGATCAAGGATCGAACCTCACCAGCGGCAGTGTGGGAGCAACCTCTCAAAAAATAAGGGGGGCTCCTTATGCGCAGTAAGCACTGGTCCCAGCCTCTGTTGCCGGTTAAGTCACCATGATTTACCTCCTCTTACAATCCCGTCGGGCAGGGGATAAGGGGTCCGCTGGATGAGCGATTTCACCTTTTGGAACAAGATTATAAATCACTAAAATTTTGTTCGTAGAATGGGTTAGGGCCCACTATAATAGGACAACCTACTATTCTAGTGTTTTTGTTTTGATCCACCTCCACCTACTATTCTAATTTTATCATCGCTTGCTCAATCTCCTCTTCCACGCTCGACCGGCCCAATATTCTTTTTACCATAATTTGTGTATCACTAATAAGTAATTGTACTTATTAGTGATACACAAATTATGGTATAGAGGATCTTCCTCCGACCGACCCAAGATCCTCTGCAGACATTGCGATAGGCATTTTCTCTCTCAATACTCTCATCTCTAGATTTATATGACAGTACACTCTATGTTTCATCTTGCTAATTTTTTTCTGTTGTTTAACCTTTTTATTGATTGATTTGTTGTAGGAGGTCTCGATTGCTCCAAAAAGCTTTCGCCAAACATAGATTTGGTGTTTGATTTTTACAAGGTAATTATTGTTTTATGAATTTTAGTTTGAAAATCAATGGTTAATATTTTCAGTTTGCCACTAATGTTCCTCCTTTAACCAGTTCATTTCTTGATTATTTTATGGACCCGAGAATTTTAAAAAACAGAGGAAAAGTAGGAGTCTGGTTATTGTTGATGAACTTTATGATTCTCTCCTTGTTTGTTCATGGCAGAAATTTTTTGAAAGATGGAGAAATCAGAGTAAAAAATTAGGCCATTGGACTTAATTTCGTCGATGTCTATTTTCGGAAAGGGGTTTACAAAGCTTCAACGCTACCCTTCACTCCATGTCAAGATTCTTTGAATTAGAATGATTTTTGCTGAAGAATGTTGGAAAATTCTTGTATAGACTTGGTATGAGATTTTCATAGACCTTGTGGTGGTAAATAAGCTACATCATACATTTTGAGGGTATATGCGAGAATATTCCAAGAATGTTGCATTTTCATGATTATCTTTGTACTGGCATATCTCCTACTACATGTATGCGTTTATAGCAATAATCAGGGACGGGTTTAGCCAAGATTTTTTAAAAATTTATTTATGCTTTATATTTATATATGTGTATATATACAAACAATATCTTAGTATTAGTATATAGTCCAATGATAAAATGAATTTGACTCGTTATAGTGGATGTTTATCGCCTAAATTATAAATAATATAATAATGCATTCGTACTAGCTAGTTTATTTATTATACAATTGATGGTGAATTATTAATTAATATAAACTTAAAACTATAAGAAAATCAACTATCATTGATGCATTTTATCAAACAAAGAATGTTAAGAATCTGGAACCTTAAATCCTAATGTATAAAATTGTGTGTTGAAGGTTAATCCATCATTATGGTTTATTCCATAGCAAAATTATCTTCATAAAATGTAACGAATTGTATTAACAAAAGATTTCTAGAGTTATATAAAGAAGTGAATTTGGAACTCACTATAAGAAAAATAATGGCATTGAAGTTCGGCCCCCCAAGACTTCATTCCTGGATTCGTCCCTGGCAATAATCTTTTCAGGAATTGTTGCAGCACAAGTTTCTAGAAACTTTACTGCGTTCGACTTTATTTATTTGTAATAAATATTTTTTCTCTAGTCATTAATTAACTGGAAACTGTGTAATCAGCGATCATTGGCTTGTTTAAAAATACGAGGATACATGGTGAGTTTTGGACAATCTTCAAGCACACCAGACCCCGGGCCGGTTCTGAGTTTTCGGTGGCCCTAAGTCAAATTTTAAATTATAGCCCTCAAATTTATACGTACAACAAAATTATGTTAATAACAAATACAAATTTTTTAAAGCAATGCAAACAAAACTACTAATTAGAAAAATAATAAACAATTCGAATAATAAATCAAATATAATATCGCTTTGTAAAAACATCGATAACACAAGGTATAGTTTTACATAATAAGAAAATGATTATATCCTATAAATTTTTGGAGTAAAATCACAAATTACACTTGCATAATCATGGACTGAGCTAGGCGTATTTTAATGGGGGGGGGGGGGGAAGTTTTTGGGTAAGGAAATCGATATTTTTTTCGATGTAATTATAAAATAACTAAAACAAATTTAAGGTAAAGTGATACAATGTTTTTATCCATAAAAAAACGAAAAATATACACTAGCAAGTTTTTTCAAAAGTAAGATACTTTTTTATAAATAACTAGCAGCACATATTCATAACACTCAATACTGATGTTTAAAATGCAATTCAATTGAACAAAAAATAATTTGATAGCAACTTGATATATTTATGATGTTCAAATAAAATGACAAAAATTAACTTAGATTATAATAAGTTTATAATTTTATCTAATAACAGGGTTAAAGGATATACTAGGAATTTTTTAAAGTATCTATTCAACAGATGATTCAAAAGATTGAAGAATTGATAAGAAGATAATGAACACTTTACAAAATAAATTCAATTTTATAAAGAAAATAATGATATAAAAAGTACAAATATTAAATCTAATTTTTTTTTTATATGCTAATTCATATGACCATATGTGCACAGGACATAAGAAAATATAAAACAAAACATGAGAATATATAAAACAAAACTAACCACTTCTCCTCCAGTGGATTTCGAACCTGGAACCTCATGGTTGACAAATAGTTGTTACAACCACTAGGCCAACTGAACTTTGCTTGTAAGAATTGATAAATAATATTACTAATAGGAATTAATATTTTTCTACCTACTATATATTAATAGTTTTTTTGGAGGCCCTCGACTATCGGTGGCCCTAAGCGACTGCCTATGCGGCTTATACTCAGGGCCGGCCCTGCCAGACCCGATGCCTTTATCAGCACTGGCAACAAAATCTCTGTTCTTGATTGCAATACAATGTGACTCGCGATGAACTGCTGGAGAGCTTTTTGCTAGAGTTGGATTGGGTGAGTTACGGATTCGTGTAAATGCATGGTATTGCCTTCCGCTCTTTTTGGTTTACATGTGTCAGTAAGTCTACTTTTTGAATATAAAAGTAGAATGAATTGGTCCACTTTGGACATGTGTTATTCATAGAAACTCATAAGGCAATACCCAGCAGATAGCATTTCCTAAATGTGTGTAGACTGGATCTCCCGGCCCCACCCCAAGAAATTTATCCATTAAATATTATTAGTAGTCAATTTATAACATGCTTAAACCTCTATCCCACTGGATAAGATGTTGATGTCTCAGCCCTGAATATTCAGGCTTTCTACTAAGTTCAATATATTATTACGGGGTAAATGCAAAATACTACTCTATGTTATGTAAAACCTACAAGAAACTATCCTGTAAAAATTTTATTGCGCCCGGGGACGGATCTACTAAATGAGTTGGGGGGGCCTTGCCCCCCCCCCCCCAAGATTTTGCTTTGCCTTTTTTTTTTTTGAAATTTTATTCATATATATATATATATATATATATATATATATATTTCATTTGAATGCTTATTGGTTTCTTTTAAAATCTAAATTATCAAATTTTGTAAATTTAAGTAATATGTCTATTAATAGTATGACTTAATTAATTAAATTATTTAGGTTCTTAAACCAATATGATAGTAATATATTGTGATATTAGTTTATTCATTATTTTATATGTTCTATTTGCAAAATATAAAGTAAAGCTTGTAAAAAATAAGCTTGAAAGCAATAAACAAGTTTATTTATTATTTATTATTTTGCTAATGTATTAATTCATAATGAGAAGAATATTAGTTTTATTTGAAACTATTTTAAAGTATATTAACGAACATTGTGTGCAATTATAATATAGTGAAAATACATTTTTTGTTCATCTATTTACGCAGATTTTTTTTTCATGAAAATAAAAGTTGGCCCCCTCGACTTTGGTATTCTGGATCCGCCCCAGATTGCGCCAAACTTTCTTATGTTTTCAAAAACCTTGAAAAATCATCCAATTTGTAAAAATTACGTTTTGGATCGACATATTTCAAGAAATCATTTCAAAAATACTTCAAATTGTTCCCTACAACTTCATGTGATATGTTTTAAAAATGGTTTCTTGAAATATGACGATTCAAAATGACTTATTTTTTTTATGAATTGGGTGTTTTTTGCAGAGTTTTTGAAAACACAAAGAAATTTGGCGCAATAAAAATTTCACATGGTAGTTTCTTGCAGGTTTTACATAGCACATGGGAGTATCTTGCATTTTTCCCTATTATTACTAGTTTTTCTTTATCTCTTAATCTCAATTATGCCTTCTCTTAATTGTTCTTCTGATTATATAAGGAATATAATATTCTATTATTCTTATAATACGATTATTTTCTTTATTTATTACATAGTTCCAAAAAAAATCCTTACTAACTGTAAAGAAAACGTGATATTTTTTTTATTATGTCTTCTCTTTATAATTATATTTATTGAGTGCACTCTTTTTTATATATTTTCTTTATTAAGTGCACTGCTTCAAAAAATATTTATTAATAATTGTGATGTTGTATAAAAATGTTCGGGGCAAAGATAGAATAAGCCCTTCGATCTATAACAACATCACAATAATAAAATAAGGTCTGCACACTTATATCGAGAGAAAAATTGTTTAGTAATTGTAATAGTGAATTTCGTTCCTTATGTTCGGAAATAGGGCGACATATTTATAGGTACATACAGGGGTATAATAGTCTTTTCAGGAAAAACGTTACAAGTAATAAATACAAAGACGTTACGAGAGTTTATGATAAAGACGTTTCAAACAGGGGCGGATCTATGTTCATGGTTGGGGGGCCCTGGCCCCCCAAGGTTTTTTTTTTTTTTTTTTTTACCCTTTGGTTCTTATTATATTAATTTTTATCATTGAAAATACAACTAATATGTTTATGTATATATGACCAAATTAAATAATCATATTATGACTCATTAGAAGATTTTGGCTAAATCTTACAAAATCAAATAGACGAATTCCACATGATCCCTTTTCTAATAAATATCTTTTTTTTCATTAATATTTTCAATATGTATGTACTGTAAATTAATGTAAGTAACATATTTATACTAGTTGAAGAATATTGAAAGGTATCCTGCATGATTACTTACATAGTTACATTATATATGAAAATAATTGTTGATAATTTGATACTTATCATATAAAAAAAAATTATAATATAAAAGAACATTGTGTGCATCTTTTATAATTTATCCATGTAGGATTAAAACAGTTCTTTTTGGTAATCTATTATGAAGTGTTGTTATTTCTTTTCATTAATATATAAAGCTTGGCCCCCCCAACTATCTCATCCTAGATCCGCCCCTGGTTACAAATCTCTTATTTATGCAACTTAGTGTAATCTCTAAATTGCCCTCGGGTACAAAATTTGGACATATCAAATTGTTAAAGGAATAAGGTATTTTATTTTATATATAATATTGCTTTAATATTTATTATTTTGTTTATTTACTGCACTACTCGAAAAAATTTCAACCCCGTCTAGCTCCGCCACTATTGATACATGCATGGAAGCTTTAGCTTTTGGATATGTGAAACGTTCTCCACAGAATAAACTAAGAGAATAATTCATTATCCAATTGCCAATTACTTAAACGGTGTGAACTTTTTCGAAAAGATATAACATTACAAACACATTAAAGTCAAACACACTACCATTAATATAAAATAATAATTATTTGGCTAATTACAAAGCGAATCATTTTAGAATCCGAGTTGTACTTATTTCTATGCTTACTAAGTTCGGGCTTGCTATGGGCAGTTCAGTCTTGGCTAAACTGCTCATAGTTCACCATATAAAATATGTCATGTGGAAAAAATGGCACCTGTTACCTGATAAATATTTACACTATAGGGTCGCGAGAAATGACTTCTATGCCCCTGTCTTCTTCTTCTTCTTCTTCCATTCTTCTTAAAACAGAGGAGTATGCCAATTAATCAATCATCAAATTTAAGCAAAAAACACCTGAAATTAAACACTACGAACCAAAACAAGCAATGTAGAACAAGAATCAAGAACAAAAACACTCAAAAAACCGCTAGAATCGAAGAACCCGAAATCTGATTTGAAGCCCAATTTGCAAAATTCAACAAGATCGAGCTGCTGTTAATTGCGTAGGAAATAGGCTGTAATCAAACCTCCGAACAAAAAGAAGAAGATTCCTCAAGAAATCCGAATCAATTTTGAATGGAATTCACGGCCCGTTTAAGTTCTTGAGGGCCCGAATCTCTTAATCACTTAAATGAACACGACAAACAGCAATTAAACACTCCAGAAGTGTTGTCCAGTCAAAATCGAACAGAAATCTCACGGCCCGTTCAAGTTCTTCACGGCCGAATTAAATTGCAGCTCAATTAGTGTATGTAATGCGAAATTAACTTCAGAAACACTCTACCCAGGCCTAGAGAAGAGTAAACGAGTAGCAATTGTCTCTACGTGAAACCACGATCTGTTCTTATTGTATTGTTGTGTTATTAGTTTCTGGAGCTCTAAAAATCACGATCTGTTCGTATTGATGTATTGGCCATAAGAATGAATAAAATAATGTTATTTACAGTCCAAACAAAGTTTCAGATAAGTAATTAATTTGCAGTTCGAAAATTCTGTTCTTATTGATCTCTTTCTTTCCAGTTCGAAAATCACGATCTGTTCTCCTTGTCTTTTAAATCCAATTATTTTACCTGGTATTTACTTATTTTATAAAATAACTGCTAAAACAAGGAGGGGCAAAAGAGTAACTAAAATAATTGTGACCTGCTAATCTTTACCAGTACAGGTCAATATTATATTAATAAAATTATGTTGCAGTTCAGTTTTCCACAACTGCCCTTAGAAGCTCCCTACAAAGTTAATTAAAACATACGGAGTATTTTCAATGCCATATTTGACGCCGTTTAAAACAACCATTCTTTTATTTCACTAAGGTCGACCGGTCGGTCATGTCCGGCTTTATTAACATTGCTATACAAACGGAGTTATAATAATGAATTATAGAGATTAAGTTTGTTACAATTTAATTATAAAATCTGAATAAGTATTAAGGGTGTGATTTTTTATTGTTTTCTTATAGAACGAATTATTTAAAAGAACAACAATTCATTTGTTCACAAAAATTAATAAATATAAGACAATATCAATAGGATGATGGATTGCAAGTAAAAAAATAACTAAAAATTTAATTTTAAAAAAATGCAATTTGCACCCAAGAAGAATTAGTATGGTAATAATAGTTTCTTCCCTATATACACTAAAAAAAATGTCTTGAGTAATAAGCGGTTACTTAGATCCTACACTAGTGGATTTAATCCATTGGGGTTAGATGAATGCCACATGGGCATGAAAGGACAAAAAATTATCCTTACATGCTTATGTGGCATTCATCCAACACCCGGGTGGATTAAATCCATCAGGATAGGTACTAATTTTCGGTAATAAACTACCTTACAGTTAAACTTAAGGAATTTTTTAAGTGTCGAATTGTGATCAATTAATTAAATATGTACAATTTGTATGATTATATCAACTGACTAAATTGAACCCCCCCCCCCTTCCCCAACCCAAACTTTTTAAATTAAGAAGAATATATCCAAATTTATTTCTATAACTATCGAATGAGTTAATAAAGTATTTTAGTAAAAATTAAAAAATTAAAACTTTCGAATATTAAAATTCAATCAATGCTTTGAGTATATATAGAAATCAAAAAATCAGCTGAAAAAAAACCAAAATGGTCATAATATTTTGAATAATGAAATAGTGATAGTATATAACATTTAAAACAGTGAGAACATCATAATATTAGAGAGTATAACATTTGTAAATAAGTTAATCATTATTCTAATAGTAGTCATATATAGACAATGAAACTATAATCAAATTCCTTGAGAAAAAAATCAAAGTTAAAGTGTGAACTCAACAATTAAAATTTCAGTTGTGACGCCTTCCATATGATTCCCAAATCTTGTAATCTTAATTATGTTTAATGCGCCTTTTTTTTTTGCCGTGAATAAAATCACTGCAGATGTCCCTATCCTCTTATTTATTCATTTGTTATCACCTTTATTGTTCCTTAAATCAACATAAGAAAAAGAAATTAGTCTATATAATACAACATTAACTACATACAAATATACAATGGAAGAGATGAATGGATAGCTAATGAAGTAATTATATTATAAAAACCAAAAAGATGAGTGAGAAGAAGACAAAATGTATGAGATGAAAAAAAAAAAAACATACAATAAATTGAGAGGTCAAAATTTTCTTTTTATAAGGAGAAAAAAATTCAAAATGCCATTAACCATCTAATCCGTTACTTAAGGAATTTTGGCAAATGACTTCATTTTCGCATTTCAGAATTTTAAATGTCATTAATTATCAAGTCAATGTTATTAAAAAAATAATGTACCAAAAAAAAAAAAAAGATACGTCCTAGTTTGAGGCTAAATATTCATATTATGTTAAATGTAATTACTTATTATATTTTGTTACCATGGTAGAAATTTTAATTTTAAAGTTGATGGCAAAACTTTCGGGTTTAATTAGCAATTGATTGTTTTTATGAATTTCTTATCATGCATAAATTACAGGTTATTTAGTTAGTATCAAATGACAGTTTATATGAATTTCTTACCATAATAAAATCATAAATAAATAATAAATGTTATAGAATTTATATGGTTCTTGGTTAACTAATATAAACAATTAAGATAATAATAATAATTCAAAATTATATGAATTTAGTCTAATGGGAGTCAAACCATTCTCCTATATATAAATATAAAAGATTATCAATACATGTGTTTCATATTGTGCAAATAATAGATTGATATATTATAATATTCCAAAAAAGTCACCAATACGTGTGTTTCATATCGTTCAAATAGTAATGATTACACTTTTTTTTTTCATGATCAAACACAAATACAAAATGGGAAATAAATAAAAAGTAAAAAATATATTTATCCATTTTTTTTTAGAACAGATATTTATCCATTTTATATAAGTTCAAATTATAGTAATACAATTAAATTTCAAGCAATAAACATCAACACCGACAAATTTAAATTGCTTCGTGTAAGAATTAATTTTTTTTTTATCTACTAGACTGTGTATTTACAGCTCGGACTGAAGAGTGCAAAGGGTATAGGTCCTCCCCAGTGTGGTGTCTCCAGTAGGATTCGAACTTGAGTCTCGCCTCTGGGGGTCGCAAGTCACTATCACTTGGCCCAACCACCTTGGGTCGTGTAAGAATTAATAATTGTGCAATAAGCTTGGGCGGAGCAACTACTACACTAGTATATATACAGAGAGATCGTCTCCTTAGTTTGGGTTTTTTTTTTCACTTTGCACCCTCAAAATATAAAAAATGTCATTTTGCACTCTCTTTTATTTTCAGGCAAAAATTCAACGGCAAAATAGGTAATTCAATTGTAAATCTTTGGCACTTTGCACACATGAAATAAAATTAGCACCTTGAAATAAAATTAGAACTTAACACCCTCTAATTAAGAACAAATCAGCAACTTGCACACCTGAAACACAATAAATAGGCATTTTGCACCCCCAAACACAAAATTAACACTTAACACCCTCAAATTAAAAAAAAAATTCAAACCCCTCGTTTTTTTCGTCAAAGTTGACCATCGAGGTGAAAAAAAGTTAAGGCAAAATAAGTAATTCATTTGTTTCCTTCAATTTTGCAAAATACTATAAATACTAGAATACTCGTTTCTCTCTCCATCTTTCTTTTCATCAATATACATATCCATAAAAAACTAAATAAAGTATAAGTATACTTCTCAACACATTGTCTACTTCAAAATATCAAAAACCCATAAATAATTACCTATTTTGCCTTAGATTTTTTTCTCCCCAATTGTCAACTTTGCCTGAAAAAAAGAGGGGTTTGAGGATTTTTTTTATTTGAGGGTGTTAAGTGTTAATTTTGTGTTTTGGAGTGCAGAGTGCTCATATATTGTGTTTCGGGGGTGCAATTTGCTGATTTGTTCTTAATTAGAGAGTTTAAGTGCTAATTTTATTTTGGGGGTGCAAAGTGCCAAAGATTTACAGTTGAATTACTTATTTTACCCTTGAGTATTTGCTTGAAATTAAAGAGGGTACAAAGTGCTGCATTTTTCATATTCATAGGGTGAATAGTGCTAAATTTATATTTTAAGAGTGCAAAGTGCCTATTTTTCGAATTTCGAGGATGTAAAGTATAAAAAAACCCCATAGTGTGGTAAGTATTTTACTCCCATATAGATGAGATCTCTTTTTCTTTCTTTTCCTATTGAAACACAATAGGGTCCGTCTAAAATAAGATTTTGAGGGATGGGGAGCACATGAGATAACATTTATCTTGGTGACACGTGTCCTCTTAAAATTTAAGTTAAAATAATTTATTTTCTTAAAGACAAATTTATCCTTTTTTAATGAGTAAAATTCAACAACACCCCTTATGTTTTGCCTAACTAAAAAATATGTATTATTTTTATTAGTAAAATATCCATGTATTTTTTTAGTAGCAAAAAATATCACTCTCAAGTCGAATTATCAATTTTACCCCATCAAATGATGAGAAAACATCCGCTTAACTTAAAAGATTACCAATAGCCCCTGGTAACTTTAAAAATTTTCAATAACCTCCCTGTTTTTCTTTTTATAAACATCGACAAAAACTTCCACTTGATTATTGAAACCACTTTAAAGATTTGAAAAAATCTTATCCCCCAAAGTTACATATTGTGGCACTTTATCACACATATGTACAAAATAAGCACTTTACTGCCTCAAATAATTTTATTTAATTTTTGTTCGACGAAAAATATACATGTGCCCCTTACATGAATTTTCAAAGTTAGTTACAACACTTCTTACAAGTCCAAATACTTCGCTCATGTGAAATAACCAAAAATCCGAAGTGAAGTAGAAAAATATTTTATTTGTAAAGAGAGAACATTGTGTTTGTGTACTAATAATTAAGTTGTTCACAAATTACAACAGAGAAATGAGAAGGTAAAGTTTAAAGTTTTTATTTTAGAGGGGCATATGTATATTTTCCAAGAATATACATGTGCCCCTCAATGTATAAAGTAGGCAAAATTTTGGTATGAAAAATGCAATTTTCTCAATTTTTTTTTTTTTTTTTTGGAAAAGAGATATGAAATTAATTAGAGAAATTTATTTAAACACATTAATTAAAGGGTTAGTATGTAATTTAACATATGTTTATTTTTTATAAATGTCCAATGCCACATCATCATTGAACATTTTGACCAAAAATTGTGGTTTAGATTTGATGTTGACCTTTTTTAGTGGTTGAAATGAGGTATCTCATATACACTTATGTTCCATGAAATCTTATTTTAGAAAGACCCAACACAATATATTTATATTAACTAATTTTCCTTTCTACTCATTTAATAAATAAGAGGAATAAGGATAAGTTAGTCAAAATTAGAAATATGCTTTGACACCAACATTAGATATTATTTGATTAATGACTTCGTTTTCATTTACTTCAAGGTTTTGATAAATTCATAAATTATGTTCAAAATTGTCATATTCTATATACATACTAACAATACTTGAGTTTAATTTATAAATTGTATAGCCATATTTTACAAATTCCTCTCCCCTATAAAAAGGGACTTCAACATTGCAAACATAATTCATGTAGATTGAGTTGAATGATTATATTCTATTTGACATACAAATCCGATTCCAACTAAAATAAAAGAATAAAGATATATATCCAAGTCCGAGTGCAAATAAAAAAGAGAATGCAGATTTGGATCTAAGCTTATCCGGCCCAATCATTATTGGGCCACTGTAACTTTTTGCAGTTTGGACATGGACGTTGCCCTACTACATATGGGCCTATGGATAGGCTTTAAGCCTAATTAATTAGATTACAATCAGGTCAGTATTCTCCCGAAAAAGAAAAAGAAAAAGAGCGAAAAAAGAAACCAAGTTTTTGAATAAAACAAATGATTTGATCCACATATCAATTTCTTGATTAGTTGACATAAAAATTATTGGAATACCGAATGACGAATTCAATTTATTCATCAATATGTTCAAATAAAATGTATGAGCTTCTATGTTTTTCAAACAATTACAAACAATAAAATAAACAAATTTACAATTTCAAATTTAGAGATTCAATTGATCCAACTTGATCTCTAGAAGTTCTTCACCAAAAATAAATTTAAACATTCTTCGGATTTCCAAAACCAAAATTCATCAACTTTCACATGTTAACAAAATTAGTGAAACTAAAAATAGATTTCATGCATTCAAAGTCCTCACAGAATTGTCCTAAATTTATACTCCCTCAATTTCAGATTAATTAACAAATTTCTAGTTTTCACACATATTAAGAAATTCCATAATAAATCATTTTTTTGGTAAAATATCAAAAATACCCTCTTTAATGTTACTTATCCATTTTCTTTTACCTTTTTTATCCTTTCATTGGTAGCTTCCCAAGAAAGGGCAAAACTAAAAAAGAAATGCATTAGAAAATTAAATGTACCAATTAATTTAAACATAAAAATTCGAGAAATTTGTCAATTAATTTGAGATGAATGAAGTAATAAAGTACTTAAAATTCGGAAGTTTCTCAAAGTTCAAGGATGATATTGTAGGGACTTCTACAGGTACAGCAATTAAAAATAAAGTTTGGAATTAAAAAAAATGTTTCTATTTGTCGAGGAAAAAGTAGAGAAATCTGTTTTGGTGCACTGCACCGCCGCCCATGTTCGTCTTTTATGAATTACGTAGTCAATATCTCTGGCTTCTTTGTCCTGTCCAGACCTAGATGGCCTTATCCTCATCACTCGGTCCTCTTCTCTTACAATAAACTTTAAATGATTTTTTATCTTAGATAAGATTTGGAATAATTCTTAGATCTTGTAATTGAAAATAAATAACTTTCTCCTTTCCATTTTCATTTATCTATTGATACAGATGACTAGTCAATTCGAATAAATTTATAAAAATTATAATACTTTCTCCGATTTACTTTTCTTGCTCCAATTTTTATTATGGGACGTCCCAAAAAATGGCTCAATTTCTATATTTGACTAGCTATTTTTTCACAAATGTCCTTAATAATGGACCTCAATGAATAAACAATGAAATAAAAAACAGATTATAGGAGGGCAAAAAAGGAAAAATGACATAAACATGACATTGTGCAAAATGTAAGAGGAGCAAGAAAATTGAGACGAAGGGAGTAAATAATTTACAAAATATATATAATTAATAAGTTGATTATATTATATGACACCATATATATTAGTAATATTTAAAAAGTTTAATACATCATAAATATAAATAATTTAATAAAATAAGTCACTTTAAAGATTAAAAATTTTGACTGAATAATATAGCTAATAAAGTAGAAATAATGGATCGAAGGAAGTATTATTTTATTCATCGTGACAATGTTATACTCTTACAATTGATTATGTCATTATTTATGACAATTAAACTCTTATAATTTATTCTGATGTAAATTCTCAACCACTAGTCTAACAAGAATGTTTAACATTTAAACCATCTGAATTTTACTTTTTTCTTGATATATAATTTCTTCGTCCCATTTATTTTGCTCTTTTGGTACAGTTGATCAGTTAATTTGACTAAATTTGTAAAAATTATAATAAATAATTTAATCAATATATTTATATAATAAGTTGATAATATTTTATGACATCATATATATTAATATTTAAAAGATTTAATTCACCACAAATGTGAATAATTTAATATAATAAATTACTTAAAAAATTGAAAAATTCGATCGAATACTATAACAAAGAAAACAAAATAAATGGAACGAAGGGAGTATATACCAAGTTCTAATATTGGTGGGGGGAAAGGGACATAGATATATAAATAAATGCATATTCAAATAAATTATTATTTGATTTAATTTGTTGACTAGGTAGTAAGGTTATCTAATGTATAATACACTCTACCCTAACCCTATGTGGTGACATACCCGACAGAGGAATTATTTTTCACATGTGAACCAAGAAAGATTTACAAGTAACGGTTTCTGAATGGTTGCATAATTGTATTAAATGGTAGGTAAAAAGTTAGGAAGATTAGCTAAAATAAATTTAAAAAACAAATAATAAGAATAAAGTGGTCCGAAAGATGCTCATCTTTCTTACCCACGATGACATAGAAATTAAAGTAATTTTTCGTCTATGATTGTTGTTAGTCAACAATTAAACCTATAATATAATACTTCCTTCGTCCCTCGTTCCACTATTTTTGCTCTTATTTTTTTTTTAAATATTCTAAAATATAATTCTATTTCTCTCTTAAATAATAACAAAAGTTTATTTTTTTAGTAATAAATTATCTAAAACTCCGTGCTAAAACTAAAGTGATAAAAAACTGTCCCAAAGAGAGTATTAAATATTCTCAATTAGTGATCATTCTGCAATTCAAAGACCAATTGAAATCATTAATTAAAAAGTTTACGTAATTTCATCAAACTTTAAGGTGATATATATTATTTGAATATTGAACTAAACGTGATGTCGGTGGAAGGTTCTCAAATTTTTCTGACAATACTTATGTGGGCCCATTCAATTCACAAAGAGTCAAAATAAATTATTACTAAGAAAACATTAGTTTAAAAATGTTGTTATTGCAGCTAATTTTGAGCTAAGAAATTAAATTCGCTCGTAATCTTAATTGAATTAGCTGTAAGTTAATCAATCTTGAAGTTTGATCCATTCAGAAGATTCCAAACTATTTTCTTTTTGTGATTAGGCACATGACACATGTAAAGAGGCCAATTCACGTCTTTTCTTTCTTTTCACCCTTTTTTAAATTATAAAGCTTTGGGATTTCTTCATTTTCTACTGTATGTTTAAGTTTAAGTTAGATGGGATGTCTATGGTGACTCTAAGAGTCATCAACAACATCATTTTTTAACAATTAAATTTGGACACGTGTTCACATTATAACCCAATAAATTTATTTACAATCTCAACTAATTCTTGAAATACCCATTATACCTTTAGACTTTATTTTACTAAATTCCTAACTTACCCTTTATATATTAGATTTTAGTTCAAATATCAAGTATATTAGATATTAATAATTGGGTTGAAATTATATTAGATTTTCTACCAAGTAAAATACAAAGCTAATAAAAATATATATTTCTTTTAGGTAAATATAACATTAAAATGAATATTTTTATTTACAAAAATATATTATTCTCATAATGAAATGTTTTTCTACAATAATTGTACATTATTAAATATTTAATATTTTAAGTCATTTCTTATTCTAAAAAAATCATTTCTTAAATTCACCGGTGAAGCTTCACCGCTGCACCGGTGAAGCCTTAGTGTTCTGGTCAGAGACCAAAACTGAGGGAGAAGGGTTGTGTCGTTCTGGCCGCGACCAGAGAGGCGGCGATGTGCCGCCTCCGTACAGGTCGCGGCCAGAACAACAGCGAGTGATGTGCCGCCTCCGTTCTGGTCGCGACCAAAACGGCGATGACCTTTCGTCGCCATACTAGTACGACCAGATGGGAGACGGCACTTCGCCATCGCCGTCCTTGTTGGAATAGGTACATAGAGAGGAGGGTGGTGGTGGTGGAGGTATGAGTTAGGTTATGAAGAGAATTTGGGGGAGATAGAAAAGAGTGGGACATTTTGGTATTTTGAGTATTTTAATAAAGGGTAATAATGTAAAATTCATATTTACAATGTATTGTTTATTTAGCTTTTGAGTGTAATACACAAAATATAGGGATAATATACATTTGTACACCTTCAATGGACAAGATAAAGTTTTCTTTTTTTTTTCAATGGTTGAGATTAATTTTTTCTTGTGACTTGAGAGTTACAATAGAATTCCCCAAGTTAGATACATATTGAAAACTTTTCGAGATTTTTTGAAAATGTTGCGAGAACAATAGAAAAAATTATAAAAAAAATTACTAAATTAAAAAAATAACAGAATTTAAGGCAAATAAATTATTTCGGAATTATATCTAATTTTCGTTTCCGTTGATTCAAAAACGAAAACTTTTCGATGTTTTCAATTAAAAAAAATGAATTTTTTTTATCCATGGAACCAAGTATTAATGGATAAACTGAATGAAATTTTCTTAATGTAGCATAGCCCTCTTACACAAAGAATTTGCATCATAATTGTTTTGCCAATAATATGAGACAATCTAGGTTTAAAATTCATAATAGGGAGCCTGGGCATCTTGGAAAATTCACAAAGACATCTTTTTCAAATGACGATTCAACCATATAGTTGCTTTTGTCTAGGGCTGCGACTCTATTTTGACACTTTATTTTGAACACTTGGTTCTCGAGATTTTCTTTCCCCTTCTCATTTATTTTTTGTTATTATTTTTGGAGGGTTAAATAAAACGTGATTTCTCTTGTCACCTTTTATACATAGTGAGTATTTTAAAATATTAATTCTATTTTATGGGATTAGTACGTAAGTAAAGAAGAATAGGTTTAGAAATGAAAAAAGTCTTAAAAAAATGTTTTGCATAAAAAAGGGTCTATATTTAGGCATCACTTTTTTGTAAACTTGAAAAGAAAATTAGATCCTTTTTTTCCACTAAAGTTATTGATTCTCCACTTTGATATCTTTATTTTTTCTATTTCTCGACCTTTCTTTTCTTTCCTAACCAAATAGAAGTCATATAGAGAATCAATTCCAACCATAATTCATCTTATTTTTATTTTTATTTTTTATAAATGATTCATTTTAAAGTTAATAAAGTGTACCTTTCATCGTAGCATGTGTATAAAATGCAACGCAAAGTCTTAATTAATCTCATTTTATAAATTACTTCATTTTAAAGTTAATGACTTCATTTCATTTTTGCTATTTTAGGCACAACCCAAAATTAATCTCCACTGTTCCAAATAGTTGCAACCCATACCACGTCATTTTCGTAATTTAATTAACACATGCTTTAGTAGCCCACTTTAATAATTACGGTAAATATAAGTCCACGTCACGTCTACACCTACATAAATTTCAAATTTACTATATGCCAAAAAAATTAAAGGAACTCTGCAATTTTTATTTTAGTAAAATTATGTAATAGGAAGTCCAGAGCTTTGGACGCTAGTAGCAAAAGGTAGAATAGATTAGTTTCTAAATTTCTACTTATATTAATTTTTTTATTGTATATTTTTAAGCAAGACACATTTCTCATGAATGGGATTTTTATTTTTAAAGTCATCTCACATAAGATAATAATTTGTTACAACTTTTAAACATTACTTTAAAAGGTATAATGTAAAAATACTTAAAATCTAATGGTGTATGTGGATGGGTTTTGGCCCGGTCTCGCGGGTTTCGCGAGACCTAGCCAAAACCCTTTTAAATGAGTTTTCGTCAAACTCATAAAATCACCAAAAACTATTCAGAAACTCACACTCAAACTCTTCAAACCTATAAAACATTAATTTGACACATACCACCTACTTTTTTCTTCAAATCTCTCTAAAAAATACATTGATTTGGCACCTATCATCTACTTTTTCCCCTAAGCCCCAACATCCAAACTCAATCCAAGTGGGGTTTCAACTTATTCAAACCACAAAACCCAAGAGCCAAAATACATTCAAATGAAGTCTAAAGGTTTCATCGAAACCACCCAAACCAATTTTTTTAAACCCAAACCCGCGAAATCGAGCTAAAACCCATCCAAATAGACTCTAAGTCTTACACATATCTTCGCGCCAAAAGAAAATGAAAACAAAAAAGGGTCGGAATGAGTAATATAAATTTGAAATTCAATAATTTATTATTCTTTAGTTTACATTTATATTTGATTCTGGTTTGATTGTTCAATAAAAATGGTTAAAGCGAGCTTTAATCGAGCCAAATACAAATCGATCTCTAAAAATTCAATATTTTTACATACATGTTGTAAGTTTGAGTTGATCAACTCCAAATATCCAATCAAGCTAGAATTTTTTAATGTTCGAACCTATATAATATGTTTTTAACAAATAAAAATCAAACAAAATTTTACCAAAACAAACTCGAATTTAATATAGAATTTTTTTACTATCACACACATAATTCATCTATATCCCAAATGCAAACAAACACACGCTCACACAGTTAGGCGGCTAAAGATCCTCTATACCACAATTTATGTACCACACTTGTGTATCACTAATAAGTAATTGTCACGTGTATTTGTGACAATTATAATAATTGTCACATATATACACGTGTGTATCACTAATAAGTAATTGACACGTGTATATATGACAATTATAATTGTGACAATTTATTATTATAATTGTCACATATACATGTGACAATTACTTATTAGTGATACACAAATGTGGTACACAAATTGTGGTATAGAGAATTTTCACAAATATGATACACAAATTGTACACTCACACAATTAGGCACTTTTGTCAAGGTACATCCTAAAAATTACACACACCCACACACAAAGGCCCCCACCTTCACCCCAATCCCATACCTAAAGCCTATATTAGACAAGCCTAAACCCAATCCTCCTCCCATTCCCACTCATTTCCACACCTCTAAAAAATCCCAACCCCAAAAACACAAGCACCGCCGTCCACCGCCATGACGGAAAAATGCAGCCACCACAAAAACAAGCGTAGAAAAACCCTCCGCCGCTGCTGCGCCTGTCTTCTAATCTTCGCCTTCATAATCCTATTCGTAATCCTCCTCGTATGGGCCATACTTCAACCCAGAAAACCCCGTTTCGTCCTCCAAGACGCCACCATCTTCAACCTCAACGTCTCCGCCCCTAACGTCATCTCCACCACCGTCCAAGTCACCGTTATTTCCCATAACCCCAACTCCAGAATCGGTATTTACTACGACAAATTGGATGTCTACGCCACCTATCACAGTCAACAAATCACTTATTACACCGTTATCCCTCCCGTTTATCAAGGCCACAAAGACAACAACGTTTGGTCGCCGTTTGTTTACGGGATCAACGTACCGGTGGCGCCGTACAACGGAGTTGCTCTGGGACAGGATCAGTCTAACGGCGCCGTTACCATGAATATTAAAATGGACGGCCGCGTTAAGTGGAAAGTGGGTTCGCTTATCACCGGCCGTTACCATCTTCATGTGACCTGCCCTGCTTATATTCCGCTTGGAAATAGCAAAAACACTGGAATTGTCGTCGGCACTGGAATCAAGTATCAGCTTTCACAGAATTGTAGAGTTAGCGTTTGATTACTGTTATAATTATTATTATTATTATTATTATTATTATCATAATTAATTTAAGCTGGGTTAATTAATAAGGTAAATTTTCAGTTGTTTTAATTTCCCCTGTTTTTTCCTTTTCCTTTTGTAACTCTGCGGCTGAAGAAAGAACTGTGAATAATAAAATTACAGTACTGTAAATTAAATTAAAAGATGAAGGTGAGACAGCTGGAAAGCATACATTTGCCATTATCTTGTACCACAAAATTAAATTGTATTTTGTATTTCTTTTTATTTTATGGGCATAAGAATAATGGAGAAATAATATTTTCTTTGATTAGAAAAGTTAAATGGGTTTTTAGTGGAGGTTAAGGTGTCACTATCTTTCATTTTCTTCCATTAAAGAATATTGATTCGTCTTCACTTTAATTTTCTTGAAATGGTTTATAGTTAAATTCAATTTATTGTAGTAATCAGCAAGAAGTGGGCTTAAAATTTTAAATTTGATTGTATTGTTGTATTTTTTTGTATTTTTTGTGAGCTGTTTTTATGATTGAACTAAGAATAGGAAATGGGCAAGCCATGTGCTGTTAGCTGGTTGGAAGGATATTAGTTCTACCAATCTAAATATACCACCACCTTCTTTTCCTTTGTTTTTTCCCATTCATTATAGGGACAATTACAATTTTAGCCTTATATGATGTCAATTAGCAATTTTGGGTTCATAATTATAAAATTGAATCTGTAGTCCAATTTCTTTGAAATGTTTTGCATTTACGGCTTCGTGTTTATCAAACTTGCATTTTTGGTCTTGAAGGATTGGGTAAAATTGCAAAAATCGTTCCAAACTAATCATTGATTTTGGATTTTCATTCCAAACTATTCAATTTGAGGAATTTTGTCCCATAATTTAATATTTTTTTGGAATATTATCTCATCGTTAATTGTAAGACGAAAATTGGGCATTTGTCGTTAAATTCTCACATGGCTGCTTACGTGTCATAACGTGATAAATTTTAACATGAATAATTATATAATATTGCAGAATTCGTCCCAAACTAATTATAAGATTGAACCGTCATTTCCATTAAATTAGAAATTTAATATTGGGACTAAATTCATACAAAATGGTAAATTATGGAACGGAATTCGATGAGTTGATATAGTTTGGGACGATATTTCAAACAAATATTAAACTGTGTGACGAAATTCGGTTAGGTAATATAGTTTGGGATGAAAATACAAAATCACTAATTAGTTTGAAACGTTTTCTGCAATTTTATCTGAAGAATTGTCTCAAATTTGTACTTTTGGTCAAGACAAATAGTGCCAAAATGTTAAATATCAGGACTGAAAGAAGAATTTTGCAAACTGCAGGATCAAAATTGCTAAGACACCACTTGTATCAGCGTATGAGATTGGAAGTATATTTTTCCATTTTTTTTTCTCTATAAAATAGAATAATATTTCATCAGATGACAATTATTCAACTGTCTCTTTGATTTGTTTTTTCTTTTTTATTTTTTATTTTTCAAGGTTTTAATCCCTTTCGAGGCGCGTCGAACACATAAAATGGGAACCTCTCTCAACAGAGATGCGAACCTGAGTCCGCTACTTTGTAGTGATTAGTCTCTTCCACTAAACCAATCACGTATTGGTTCTCTTTTATTTGTTTGAGATAGTGAAGCTTCATGTTACTTTATTTCTACTTTAATTCCTAATAGAGTAACGCTGAAATTTCAGCGAAACTAATAAAAAAATATATATTTCTTTTTCGGTTCATTGAGTAGAAATTACAAACAATATTTATTTTCTAAAAGCAAAGCCCACGAGTGTGATTATTGTTGCCTAATATGACAAAAAAATTGAAATCCTATTTTTTCAAGAGAAGATAAAAGTAGTACTAATTATTAAATAAGTATTTATATAGGTGCGGCCAATAAATAGGGTAGGTACAGTGTTAGCGTTAGTGTTAGTGTTGTACTTTTCAAAGTGGGTAACAATTATTAGTATTTTCACGATCAAATAAAATTTAGTTTCAAATAATTTGTAGTGTTTTATTGGGGAAATGCAATATACTCCCCCGAATTATGCTAAATATGCAAGAATTTATCATGTGAAATTTTTATTGCACTAAACTTTCTTACGTTTTTAAAAATTCTGCAAAAAACATCCAATTAATTTTTAAAATACTCCAAGTTAGTCCCGACAACTTCACGTTGATATATTTTTAAAATTATTTTTTGAAATATGTCGATCCAAAATAATCTATTTTTTACAAGTTAAATATTTTTTGCAGGGATTTTAAAAACACTAGAAAGTTTAGCACAATAAAAATTTCACAGAATAGTTTCTTGCAGATTTATCATAAAACGGCGGAGTATTTTGCATTTACCCATGCATGTGTTATTGTTATATAGTAACTCAATCATCTTTAATTCACAATACCCACATCTTCAATAATTTGTTGAGTTAATTTTTTCCGATTATTCAATACGAGTGATGGTCCTTTTCACACTCCACCGTCTCTAGTTGCTAATAATTGAAATATGGAAAGAGACCTAAATTAAATGACCACGTAATCTTTCCATGAGGAAATGATGATCTTCTCTTAATGGCCAAAAGACACTAACGTATACATTTATTTTATTTTGCTCTAACTTATTACATTAGGAAAATAATGATTTAGTGCATAATAACATGTCAATCAAAATGACAAAGGTTAAGATAGAAAGAGCTTCATATTTATTTTACAAGTAAAATAGTCAAACTTTAAGAACATTTTAAATTATGTTCTAGGTTTTGAGCTAGATTCGAAAACATTAAAATGTCAAATATATGTAAGTTGTTGAAGAATTTAAGATTTTTCCATGATCAAATCAATAAAAATTCATTCAAAATTAATTTATTTGATGAATAAATGAAGCTTAATTTACAACTAAAGTTTAATAAAGATCGATAATCAAATTAAATTTGAATAAGTATATATTTGACTCTACTCAGATAGGCTTGGAATCTAATTTATATTTACAGTTTAGTCATCATGACATTATTGGTCAATTGAATTAATGTCAATAATCTTGTCATGCATTTAAACTGAAGTTACTCATATTATTATTATTGGACTTGTTTTCCAATTTGGGCTTTTGGAGGCCCACTTAAATTGTAGGCTTTAATTAATTTAATTTTGTGAAACATGGTCCGGCAAAACAAAGTCATCTATTGATTATACGGGCTGGACTTTTCTTTCGATATAAATGGGCTGGACTTATTCTATAACAAAACTGTAAGGATATAACTTATATAAAATGTCCCATTTTTGGGCCCAATCTCTGTCCTGTGAAATGAGTACTTTAGTGCATATTGATAATAATTGATCATTCAATAAAAGTGTGAAAAGAATTTAGCTACGTATATTGATAATCATTCAGTAATTAATTATATTTTAATAATCATGCATGTAATACGTATAGTAATTTTTGGGTAAAATTGCAGAAAATATCCCGAACTAATTAGTGATTTTGTATTTTCGTCCAAAACTATATTACTTCATGTAATATCGTCCTGTAATTTAATATTTGTTTGAAATATCGTTCCAAACTAAATATTAATTTTGATTTTTCACCCCAAACTATATCGATTTGTCGAATTTCATCCCATAATTTACCATTTTGTATGAATTTAGTCCCTATTAAATTTCTAATTTAATGAAAATGACGTTTCAATCTTGTAACTAATTTGAGACGAATTCTGCAATATTATAGAATTATTCATGTTAAAATTTACCACGTCATGAAACGTAAGCAGCCATGTGATAATTTAACGACAAATCCGCAATTTCCGTCTTATAATTAACGATGGAACGATATTCCAAAAAATATTAAATTACAGGAGGAAATTCGCCAAGTTAAATAGTTTGAGACGAAAATTCAAAATCAGTAATTAGTTTGAGACGATTTTTGCAATTTGCCTTATTTTCGCATCTCACCAATTGAATAAATATGAATGAGTATGTGTTTATTAATTATTTAATTATTGTTAAATTAATTACAAACAGATAGTTAAAGTATTTTGTAATTCACATAAAAAAAAAAAAATTTGTACTTTGTATAAGATATAACACTACGACTGCGTTTGTTGGGCTTATAAGTTCCTATAAGTATTTTTGTAACCCTTAAGGGCAGGTCCAACACATAGCGATCAAAGTTGGACATCAAATAACTATTTCATGGTCGCGCTAAAATATATGAGGCTGCTACAAAAGTTTTTTATTTAAATGCTCATCCTTCAAATCCGTTTTAAATTTTAAATTTAAATTAATTCAACTTGAAAATAGAACAAAATTAAACTCACTTAAGTATTTCATATATAAAACGAGATTAAATTAACTAATTACAAAATCTAAATTTATGCATATCGTACATGTAATTCAACTGCTTTCACGTGTCAATTTACGAATGGTTCTCTATATTGCAAATATTAGATAAATGAGGTTTAATATAGTTACATTGTAATTTAAAAAATACAAGAATAAAAGAAGAACAATGATACAAAATATTTAAATTAAATTCAATCCTTAATTAAAATCAATCTAAGTTAGACCAGAACTAATACAAAACGTATTTTTATTTTAATTTAAATTCATCACAACTTTTTCTTTTTTTAATTTTTGTCTTGTTTTCTTATTTGTGGTCGAATTTCTTGTAAATGTGTATTTTTTGATGTATATATCAGTCTGAGTTTTTTGTCGAACATATTAGTCCAATTTATACAAAATCAACGAGTATTTTTTTTCAAAAAATTTCCCGCTTGAACTAATCGTTGTAGGCTGAAATCAGTGTTTTAAAAACCGGACCGGACCAGTCGGTAGGCCCGGTTTAACCGCTAATAGGTCCCCAATTCGGTCCGATTTATCCCTAAAAACCAGTCTCCTAATTAACCAATTTGAACCGATAAATTCGGCTTCAAAACCGATAAAACCAGTGAACCAGTGAGTCACTTAAATTTTTTTTTTTTTTAAATTTAGAGATTTTTCGTTATTATTATTTATTTGAACTCTGTTTAACATTTAATAGAATTACATTTATGTACTTTAATTGAAATAACATTCATTATTTTAGTGTATTAACAATCAACGAGGAACAACCAATGCAATATTGCATTTTTTTTTACATAAAGAAGTACATAACCATTTTCTCATCATTGTGAATAATATTATTTTTTGTATGAAATTATGCAAATCAATTACCGTATAAACATCAAATTACAACAATAGAACCCAAATGAACAAGCCAAAACTTTGAAAATGAAATGAACTTTTAATTTTTTTGTTTTGTTTCGAATGTATGTATCTTTTAGGGATACTTGAGATTTATATTTTTGACATTGATCTTAATTTTTAAGACATTTTGATTATATGCATGAAACAATAAAAATTTATATTGACAAAGAATGAATTCTTTTTGAATTATAATTTTATTTTAGATAATCCAAAAAAATATATATAAATATTACATAATAATAAAGTCACACCAGTTATACAGATGGAACCAGTGATCGACCCGATCTAACCGATCGAACCAATAACCAGTAAAACTTCCGGTTCAATGACCGATCCGATTTTAAAAACACTGGCTGAAATCATTCTCACCAAATTTTGATGTCAAGCTCCATTGCCCCTAGATTTGGCAATGACTTGTTTTATTCTTGTCATTTTGACCTCATTGGAACTCAATCTTTTTACTTCGAACCATCAGAATGACGATTATGTACTTTGATGACCCATTTAATGGTTCCATGAGCTACCGTTATAACTTGGTTGTAGTCAAAAGTCATAAAAGAATCGGCCCAATATAAATACAAAGCCCAGTTGAAAAAAGATTACAAGTACAAGAGCCTACATCTATCTCTGCCTCAAGGCAGTAATGAAATTGTAAGTGTCTGTCTCTACGAGAATTACAAAAGTGCCCTCTAACTAATTTCAAATTTCAAAAATCCCCCAACTAGACACACTCAAATCGTTCAGATTTTGGAATTTGAAGAAATGAATAAATCAAACTTGAAATCGTTCAGATTTTTGAGCAAGAGGAAATTAAACGTTCTTCCCGAAATTTTAATCTCAAAATCATTAAGAATTTGGAGCAATAAGAATAGGTTGTTCTTCCCCGAATTTCAAAGACCTTTTTCGCTAAGGTTCCGTACAATATTACTGAAAACTCATCCAATTTCATGGATAATTCTTACATAGACCAGGTCTATAAGAATTTCATAGATTTTGCGGTTATAAATTCACCACATTATCAATTTTGATGATGTCATGTTTTCAAACTTAATGATGTGGTGAATTTTCAATCATGAGACGAGATTTATGTAACTATCATGATGACCTGGTCTTTGTAAGAATTTCTAAATATCATACGCGGTCCACAACTTCAAATTTTAGAAATAGTTTAAAAAAATTAGCCCTATTTTTAGACCCCAGCTCATAAAAGCTTTGAGGGGGAGGGGATATGAGAATGCTACCCAATTGCTTGAGGGGATGAACATATTTTGTAGAAATGTGACATGGGTATAATTGACATTTCATAAAATTGTAAACCAACTTATTCTTACTATAAATTAATTTGTCAAATTTGTACAAATTTATCAGTTCATTTAAAAGGTTACAAAACAATTTTTGTATATTCATTATCATATAATTATAAATTTATAACCACAATTTTATACTCCATCTCTTACAAATTTGAAAGAGCTTCAAAACGGATCCCACGATTTTACTTATAATGTTATTAATTAATGATATGATTGTTAGCTGCCAACAGTCATATTTTATTCATTTTGTTGGTTCACTGTAGAAGTTGGTTGTGTAAAGTCAAAAGTACCCCCAAAAGTAGATTTAACATGGCAGATGACTTTGTCCATGGCTCACCAGATCATATAATATAGGCCCTGTTCTAATCCATTTTGATTAAAAAAATTCAAATTTTCTTTCTATTAAACACTGTTGGACTAAAAATAATACAAGTACTACTTTCATTCAATTATTATATAATATAATTCAATTAATTTAAATTCAAATTATATGATTTGACACTTATTTCATATTTTTTATTTCCAAAATTTTCACATCCGAAATATATTCAAATATTATCAAAATCATTTCACCAATAAATTAACATTATTTAACATTTCAAAATATTTTAACCAAAATACACCCAAGTTATATTTCAATTGTTTCACACAAATTTACTTAACCAAAATATTTTTCACCCAAAACAAATGAAATTGAACTTATGATTTAAGTTTTAGTAATATGACTCTTAATAGTATAATTTTGAGATTTAGAAAATGATATTCCCTCTGTCCCAAATTATCTGTCCTTTTAGAGAAAAAAAATTTGTCTCAAATTATTTGTCACTTTAGGATTTCAATACACATTAATTACATATTTTAGGTACTTTCAGAGAAAAAGTAAGAGAGAGAGTGTAAAACTTGAATAACGTGTAAATACCTAATGGTGGGATAAATAAAGAATAAGAATATTTGAGGTATATAATTTATTTTTTCCATAAAAGTGAGGCTATGTAGTAGGTACCTTGATATGTGTGAAAACATGTAAAATGACACTTAATTTGGGCAGCAGATCCTCTATACCACACAAATGTACCACATTTGTGTACCACCATTATAAAATTGACACATGTCAAAACTAAATAGCATGCATTGCATAGGATTATATTTTTTCCACCCTTTCTCCTTCTTATCTCCATTTTTGGTTTTAACATCTTTTTTTGTAAATAATAATGCCGACTTTTATATATTTAGGCTGCGATTTAATGACATTATATATTTGTGTACCATTATTTGTAAATAATAATACCGACTTTTAATGAAATTAGCGAAATAACAACTCAAAAATCTGAATTATACTTTAAAAAATAATAATTATATCCTATTATTTATATATTAATATTATTATCAAAATAATAATAATGTAATAATAATTATTATATAATTAGTACACAGATTTTGAATTATATAATTAGTACACAGATTTTTTTAGTATCAAAATCTGAATTATATAATTAGTACACAAATTTTTTATACCAAATTTTTTTTATTTCAAAATAAAAAAAAATAGTTTTTTAAAGTATAATTCAGATTTTTTGAGTATAAAAAATATGTGTACTAATTATATAATTCAGATTTTGCTATACCATTATTTCAAAATCTGTGTACTAATTATATAATTCAGATTTTTTGGTATAAAAATTTTACTAATTCAGATTTTTACTTTAAATAAAAAAAAATTTGGTATAAAAAATCTGAATTTTATAATTCAGATTTTTGAGTTGTTATTTCGCTAATTTCATTAAAAGTCGGTATTATTATTTACAAATAATGGTACACAAATATATAATGTCATTAAATCGCAGCCTAAATATATAAAAGTCGGTATTATTATTTACAAAAAAAGATGTTAAAACCAAAAATGGAAATAAGAAGGAGAAAAGGGTGGAGAATATAATCATATGCAATGCATGCTATTTAGTTTTGACATGTGTCAATTTTATAATGGTGGTACACAAATGTGGTACATTTGTGTGGTATAGAGGATCTGCTGCCCTTAATTTGGGACAGAGAGAGTATATGACAATTTCCTTTAAAGGGCTCAAGATCCTCTGTACCACTTTTGGTGTACCACTTAAGTGTATCACCACTAATTGATTGACACATGCATATGTAAGAATTATTAAAATTGTTATATGTGCAAGTGTCAATTAATTAATGGTGATACACTTAAGTGGTACACCAAAAGTGTACAGATGATCTACACAAGGGAAAGTATTTGGTGATGGCTACAAATATGACTCATTTTCAAATCCGTTCATCAAAATACCCACCATTTCTATATTAGTATATCATATTTTGAAGAAAAAAAAATTACCTGCAAAAAATCAATTCACGAAAAATTACAAGATCACTATTGCAATTTCATTAATTGCTAAAATATTCCATACTTCCAATGTCAACTTAAAAAAAAAAAGCTCTCACACTATATTCAAGTAAATCTTTTTAAATACTATGAAATACTATACTATATGAGTTAAAAAATTTAAATTTGACTCTCTTTTTAACTTTTAAAAATCCCACATATGACGCAACATTTGAAAAAAAAAAAACCGTTTTTCAATAAGTCAAAGAAGTTGTTATCTTGGAAGTTTCCATGTAGCACCCTCTTCTGAAAAAAAAAAAATAAAAAAATAAGCATCCCCATTCAAGTTCAAAGCAACCGCGTCGATGCAAAATTAAATTCAACACCTAAAACCCTAAAAAAAAAAAAAAATCCCCAAATAAAAAACAGTTTAATCACCGCCGTATATCCTATTTCTTCTAACTAACTACGCCGTTTACCAATTCTCCCTTTCCCAACAAATATCTAGAACCACAATATAAATACCTCTCATTCCATCACTTTTCCTTTTCATCGAATCACAAAAAGCAAAAGATAACCTAATCTACAATGGGAGAAAGTAGACAACCCCATCTCAACGGCGCTTACTACGGCCCATCCATCCCGCCGCCGTCGAAATCCTACCACCGCCCCGGACGCGGCGGCGGTGGCTGCTGTTGCAACCCCTTCAGCTGCTGCTGCGGTTGCTTAATGAACTGCCTCTGTACCTGCGTGTTCCAAATCCTCTGCACAATTCTGGTGGTTGCCGCTATCGTCATCGCCATCCTCATTTTTGTTTTCCGTCCAAACGCCGTCAAATTCCACGCCACCAACTCTACGTTGACCGAATTCAACCTCAACAATAACACGCTCCACTATAATTTGGCGGTTAATTTGACAATCCGAAACCCTAACAGACGGATCGGGTTTTACTACGATGTGATCGAGGCTAGGGCTTCGTACCAGGGGCAGAGATTCGCTACCGCTCAATTGACGCCGTTTTTTCAGGGGACTAAGAGTACGAACAATGTGACTGCTGAATTCAGAGGGCAGAATATGGTTTTGTTAGGAAACAGAGAGATGTCGCATTATAATAGGGATAGGAGCTCCGGCATGTATGATATTGAAGTGAAACTTTATTTGAGGACTAGATTGAGGTTTTGGATCGTGAAATCGATGAGAGTGAAGCCGAAGATCGAATGTGATTTGAGAATTCCGTTGAGTTCTAATGGTTCTGCATCTGGAGCTTTTGAATCTCAGAGGTGTGATTTTGATTGGCGTTAATTGGTTTCTTTGATTTTGATGCTCTGCTTTTTGAGTTTTTACTGTTGGTAATTCTTCTTATGTTGGTATTATGATTCTTTTGTCATAATTCTAACTTTTTTTTTTTCTTGAGAGTTGATCTTTATCATTGTTTGATTCCTTGATTTTTTATTTTATCTAGTAGTTGTTCAACTATCATACCTATTTCCAGCATGGATTCTTTGTAAATAAAATAATGAGTTCATAACTGTGATGTTTTTTTTTTTGTTTTTTTATGTTAAATTTTCATGTATTTTTCATAAAATCGATTTTCCTGAATATATCAATTTCTCCAGCATTGATTTTCTTTGCTGTGAGAGACTAATTCATCATTCTAACTCGAATAGCAACTAGCCGTGTTTTTGAATTAAGGAAATAAATTTGGAAGGAGAAAGTGACCGTTGCTTTAAGGTTACAAAAGGTAAAAGTGGTATGTATTGGATTGGATTGGTTGAACGTTTTTTATTTTAAAATTTGAATTTCAAATCCCGGGTCCACAATTGTAAATTACCCACAAGTTGACAATTATAGTTATCCAAACAAGTCCTGTTGCCGCGGTGGCAGTATACTAGTGTCAGTTTGTGGACCTAAACGTCTCACACTACTAACTCTGGCTTTATATCATCTTCAATACAGATTAGGCGTCAACAAATAATTAGGATTTAGGCAATATCACGGGAAATGGATTTCATTTTTAAGTTTGTAATATATTTCGATTATCTCACATTTTGATTATCAGAAAACTCTAAACTAATCATGTGTATAACTAAATTTGGAGAGTTTGTTGTGTGTATAGTAGGATGTTAACACAATTGTAACAAAAGTGAAATAGATGTTAGTGGGTGGCAAATGGACCACGCGGATCGGATCCTTGTGGATCGGATCTCAAATGGATCCAGAATGATGGATTCATTTAGGATCCGATCCAAACCGGATCTGGGTGAAAAAATTTCGGATCCACCATGGATCCGAATAGATCCATTGTGGTCCGTCATGGATCAATGGTTGTGGATCAAGGGATCCCATAAAATCAAAATTCTTATTGAAAGAGTGAAAGTGTACTAATGCAACTAAGATGGGAAGAAAACTAAAACTTATAAATTGTGGATCCATCATGGATCCATAGTTGTGGATCAAGGGATATCATTGAGAAAATTCAAAAATTCTTACTAAATGATTGAAAGTGTACCAGTGCAACTAAAATATGAAGAAATATAAAGCATAAAACATATAAATAAAAATCACACCGTCAAAAATCCAAAAAACTTCTACAAGCAATCAAACCAATTTAAAAACTCCATGACATGTAATCAAACCAAGCTTCTCAAATTTATATATTCTTAGAGAAACAAATCTTGTTCAAGGTGCACAAATAAGGAAAAAACAAAATTCGTGAAAATAGATGGTTCAAATCACTTCAAACTACAAACCTAGCACTTTTAATACTGCAAATTCAAATTTACCAAATTATTTACAAATAGATTGTGAAAATCATCACAAAACAAACAAGAGCATCCCTTTACTACAATCATTTACAATATAATAAAACAGAAGTAAAATAACAACACTTGTTAGAACAGCAAGCCGATCCATAAAATTAAACAGCAATTTAAGCTATTAGAATTTCAAGATTTTGATCCCAACAGAAAGTGAATCTAGCTAGCTTTTCTGACTGTTTTTTTTCTTTTTAATCAATCTAGCAACACAAATGGAAGAATACATATTTAGTTGCTACATCAAGTTAAGAATAAATAAAAGAATATCATATATAATCCACAACTTTATATTATGAGAGAATATAATCCACAACTTTGATTCTTCAATTACCTAGAACATAAGAAAATGCACATTAGCTAGCAGCATCTAAAATTACCCAGAACATAAGAAAATGCACATAAGAAATGGAAAACCTAAATAGTTGTCAAAAAGTCAAAAACCCTAATTCACGTTGAGTAGGATTTCTCTAACAAAACCTAAATAATTTCTCTAAATAAACAAGAAAACAAACAAAGGATGATTTTGTGGATGAAATTATACCTTAAATGGGCAAATGGAGCCGAAATTGGTGCTTTTGTGAATGAAACACGGAGCTGGTGACGGCGGCGGTGGCAGAGGCTCGGCGGCGGCAACAGATTTGAAGGAGGAGAGAAGAAGAAAGACAGGGGAGAGAAAAAGAAAGAACTGGGAAAAAAAATAACGTTTACTTTTGAATTCATCCAATAATAAAATTTTTTTTGAATCCAATAATGGATCCGGTGGATCCTTTAGTGGATCCGATGGATCCATTAGTGAAAATTAATGAATCTTTATGGATCGAATCATTTGAATTTGGATCGAATTTGGACCAGATCCAAGGATCTGATTCATATTGCCACCCATTGTTACAACAATATCATTTTTTGATAAAGCACAATAGATTTTTAATCACGTAATATATTTGTGTTTTGTTTCTTATAAGAAAATTGATTGCAAAAATCGAATGAAAGATTTTAATCTAACGACGGAGAAATGCCCGTCACAAAATATAAATAAATAGGCTTTCAGTACTTTTTTTTTTTAATTATAATTGAGAGATGCCCATCACACATAATAAAAAAATAAAAAATAAAGGCTTGCTGTTTTTTTCTTCTTCTTATAATAAAGAAAGTAATGTCAAATTATCTTGAGACTGTGTCAATAATGGTAAAAACTTCAAGTTATGTTATTACAAATATGATAATACAAACTTTGAACTTGTTTAATGTCAATTTCTAAAATCTAAACTAGTTGCAAATTAATAACATGAGACAAATTGTCACTTAAATTTGTTAATGGGGCGAATACATTATATTAACTTGGAATTTTTGCACTTCACCCCCCAGAAAAGTTTTATTTTCGCACTTTCCCCCTATAATTGAAAAAACATGACAGTATGACAGTACCCCCTAGAAGTTGATAAGCGAGTGCACTTTGTCCCCTGGTCAATAATTTGTTGGATTTCAAAGGGTAGAAATAAAATATAAATTTGGGGTTTAGTGCAATAATTTTAATCTTTTGGGGGGTTAAGTGCACATTATAAATTCAAGTTATTAGAATAGTAACATTTCAAAGCACATTTTCATAGAATTCCTTACCTTGATATTCACATCATAATTTAATTTTAGTCTTATAACAAATTTTTTTATTTTAATTGTTTTACTTTCAAACTTCTATGATTTGATTAAAATATTTTTAGTATAGAGATGATTTATTTGTAAATAAATAAATAAATAAATAAATAATTAGGACTAATGAAAATTTTGTTAAAAAAATTTCTAAATTTGAATTTTCTTACAAAAATATAACTATATATTTTTTTAATTTTTTCAAATTACAAGTCACATTTGGATATTTTAAAATTTTGTGCACTTAACCCTCTAGAAGATTTTTGTTATTGCACAAAACCCCCTGATTGATGTTTTTACCCTTTGAAAATTATTTAAAAATGATCAGGAGGCAAAGTGCACTCATTTGTCAACTTCTAGCTGAGTGGCACTGTCATTTTTTTCAATTATAGGGGAGAAAGTACGAAAATGAAACTTTTTTTGGGGTGATTTGAAAAATCCCTAATATAAAAAGTAGGATTTTATTTATTTTTTATTTATTTATGGATCGACCCACTTTATTTATCAATTCTATTACAAATAGAGGTTAGTGGAAAATGTAATCTCACCTAAATTTCATACTAAACGAATTTTTTAGAAGAACTGAAAAAGTAATTGAAGTAGTTGGGATATAAAGATATCAACCACTAAAAGCAGACATTCGCAACCTTCACCTCAAATATTCCAAGTTTCTTTTATCATGGGCTAAAACTTTAACGTCTTTCTAGCTTTAGAACATCATTAGTTTACTTTATTTATATTTAAAATTAAAATTGTTCTAAAAAAATATATATATATTAAAATTGATAACAAATCTTCCGTTTAAACAAGTCCAGGCTAAGACCAAAAGAGCAACAATGCATACATATTGTGAGATGGAAATTGAGTCGAGCATCGCCTTAAACAAGTCTCCTTTAACGACATTTGCACTCATAATCATGTCTTCTATGAAGGTTTCCATTCAAATCCAGGTTGTATCCCTTGATATGCAACTTTTCCCATTTGGGATGGGTTTTATATTTATATACGATCTCCTCCTCAAATGGGACTCCATTTAATAGTTTGGGAGAGTAATGGATGGTTTAGAAGAAGCTACATAATCGCAATGGAGGTTTGTGAAATAATCTCGATTTGCGTAAGGTTATTTGTTTTAGTTTTGAGAGAGTGGTTTGCAAAATAAAGTAGGTGTAGGTTTTCTGGAAGCGTTTGTTGTAGATGTAAGATGTGTAAAACTTTATGTCAAATTCTGTTGTTATGTGAGATAAATTGTGTAAGAGAGATATTACTTTATGTCAAATCAGAGAAGAGTTTGTACAGCTTTTGTTTAGTGATAACCAGAGTGTTGTTTGTTTGGCTATTGAGAGAGTAGTTTAAGAAAATTAAAATGTAAAAGTTTTATTTCAAAAAGTAGAATACATGTTTGTTGGACATTTCCTAAATAAAAAATAATTTTGAGAAACAGCAAACAAACATACCCAACATATTTGTACAATTACCAAATATGGAGGACTATAACATATGGTATTCATAAAAAATTCCAAGCCAACTTGTGGCGCAGTGGCTTCGGATGCAAGTGTATGCTTTGTGATTGGTCACTTTCCTGGAAATTACATTCAATCACAAAACAAGTGTATTACACTTGTCACTTATCATGTAATTAATTTGGGTTCGACCAAACTCGATCTAGGTAAGAATTTTCCCTAATAAACATCTCAATTCTCAACTTTCAGTTATTTGTTGTATAAAATGGGTGACAATTTCAAATAATTGAATTTTAAACTTGAGGACTGATCCAATCGATTGGGAAGCCCAATGCACTATCCCTGATGGACCTGATCCGTTGGCTTACTATGCGAAAGGGCTCCTATTTAACATGTTGTAGTAATACAAAGGTTTTGTTTGTTTGCACGACAAACTACACTTATTTTGAGATTGAATATTATTCAGTTAATCACAAAATAAGTATATTATAGTTATTTAATGATTGAATAAATTCGGTTAAATTCAATTTGAGAAAAAATTTCCCTCGCTTTATCTATACTATTAAAAAAAGAGGTTTGTATTTACTTACATAGTGGCGGTTGTGACACCATGCTACACCAAAAATTATCATTTTTCAGAATTACCCTTTTTTTCAAAATTTAAAATTACAAAGCACAAAAACTACACAATAAAGAAAAAACTACCAACTAATAAAAACTACATTTTTTCACTTTGATCACCATGATAAAGTCACGGTTAATTCTCCATTACTCCCTTTTCCCCTTATATTTCGTTCCTTTTTCTATTATTTATCTTCTGATCTCCATAGATTTGTTAATATTTCTTCAACTTAAACTTTAATTGTTATTTATTTCATGGTTGTAAGGACAATGAATGGAACTTACTATTTTGATGGATGGATAATACTTCGGAATGTGACATAATAGCCGGACAAGAAAAGAGAAACAATATGTGTGTTTGATTTTAATTATCTTTTTGGCTTTCTTTTGTATGTCTTCTTTTAAGTTAATATGTGAAATAAACTTTTCTTAGTTGAATCTTTGCATATATTATAATTTAAAGAATTCAACACACGCAAGTATCGCGTGCCACGACGACTAGTTAATTCAAAACATTTGCCTGTGGTAGATATTTTATTACAATTGGTCATCTACTCTAACTTGTATATTGTCAAGATATACCTTCTTTCGAAGCTGAAATATCAAAATCATATAATCTTCATTAATAATTTAATATAAATAAAATGAGAAAAATTCAAACCACGGTCTTCTTGAAGCAGTTGCTACATCATAGGATCCTAAATTACAATTCTACCCCCACTCACTGAACCATTTTACGTTCAGAATTAATATTCCAATCCTCCGTTGACCAAACATTGACCACCTCATGAACTGGCGAAGACGAGGGAGTAAAATACAAAGGCGTAGCGCAAGGAGTCGAAAACGGCGTCGTTTCATCGATCTCGACCACCACCGCCGACTCTTCCTCCGCATTCAGATAATCCTCTAGGCTCCGCCTCTTAATCCTGTTTTTACTTTCCTTTTCGGCAGGCGAATCCAATTCTTCTATCTCCTCTTCTTTGATTGTGAACAAAAATTTCGGTGGTCCAAACATTCCCTGAATCTTCATCAAATCAAAATCGATTACTTCACTTTCACTTTGCTGATCCGAATTGTCACCATTACTAGTTGAATTAGCATTAATTGAATTGCGTCCGAGTTGAGAATTCGATTTTACGCAGAAGAAACAGTGGAGCTCTTTGGAAGAGGTCACGGCGGAGAACGGTGGATCCGAACCAGAATTCTGGCTGAGTTGATCTCCACGGCGGCGCCACAAGAGGTAGAAGATTTCGGCTAAGAGAGCCGCCAGTGAGATTACGAAAATTATAGTGAGAGTAATGCCTATCTTCCTTAATCCGCCACCGCCGCCGCCGCCGCTCATTTTGCTCGAGTATGATTTGTTCTTATGAGCCTGTTTGTCAATTTTATTAATTGGAAATATTTTCTAATACTGGAGAAAATATATTACTATGTGAAGGAGTTTTAATTTTATTTACTAAAAAAGGAACACGAACGAAATAACAATATAGGGGTCTGTTGGTAGGTTTAAAATTTAAATTAAGGGTGATTTGGGCATATCAATTTAGCTTGTTTGTCAATATTTATTCTTGTTAATTAAACCCTGCCATAAAGGAATTATAAACAAATTCTCAAATGACAACTTGCGTAATTTGTTTCAAGGATTTTTTTTTTTTCACATAATTTTAGTTATTAGATTTAAAACCTTATTATTATTTTATTAGAGTAGAAGAATGACGTGGTCGACGTAGTGGACTCATGTTCGAATCTCTGTTCGTAGAGGTTCTTATTTTATGTGTCCGACGCGCCTCAAAAGGAAAAAAATCTTTGAGAAAAAAAAATGACTTGGAGGTTGAAATATAGCTAGCTAGCTATCAAGTACAAACAATATGAGGAAAAGAGAAATAGGAGATGAAAGATCATAAATGTAAATTATGATCAACGAGTGTGGTCTAATGAATGATTAATCTATTGAGAGAAATTCATACGTAATGTGTTTAGGAATGACCTAAAATTCAAAGAGAATTTCATCAGATCAAAATATTGTAAATTAAAAGCCTACAACTCTTTTCGTAATCGCTCTAATATATATTTACCTGTTTACCATAAAAGTATAATATTATATACTCATTGTTTTTTAAAAAAGGAAATGAAATCTTTCATTAAACGAGCTCGAAAGCCAAAATGCCAAGAATTGTTACATGAATGTTATATAAAGCAGAAGAATCTCTAAAAGAAAGTCGGGCTAATTCGTGAGTCACTCGATTACCATCTCTTCCAATATGTTGAAACACTAAAGTGGTCCAAATAAGTCAATTATCCGGCAATATATACAAGACGCTTATATACTAAATTTAGCTAAATTAATTGGATCAAACTTATTAATGAATTTGTTAATAATTAACTCAACTCAATTTATATTTGTTTGATTCGTCTAGCATTTGCTAGTTATATGCTTCTGTTAATATCAACTTTTGCTCACATTAAATTCACAAAAGTTATTTACACATATCTAAAAAACATATGCTCACAAAAGTTATTCTCACATTAATCACGTTTTCATGTGCAGGCTAAACAATTTCTCCAAAAAAAATGTGTAGATTAATTTCACTTTTCACTTTTCCGTTATATGTCATGCAAGCTCCATGTGAGTTTGGTAATATCCGTTTTTTTAGGTACCTTGTTATGTAATGGTGGAAATGACAATTTTTTTTTGTTTTTCAAGGGTTTAATCCATTTCGAGGTGAGTTGGACACATTAAGTTGGTATCTCTCTCAACAGGGATTCGAACTCGAGTTCGTTACTTTGTAGTGACTAATCTCTTCCACTAGACCAATCACTTGTTAGTAAGAAAATGACATTTTAAAGCATAATCATGTGACCACTGGACCAACATTATCGAAATATTGGAAGAGATTGCCGTATTAATTCAATTTTTACATTAAGATATTAGATGATTTCAAGGTACGTTTGGTTTAGTGGCTGAAATTCTAATAGAAATAATCTACGCATTTACTATCGCGATTTTAAAAGTATTTAACTTCAAAATAAAAATTAATATTAAATGAATAATCATTTTTGAGATCTCCAGAGGTAAAAAAATATTTAATTACCGAAGCCACTAAAATATGAGTATTTGGTTGTAGTTTATTATTTATAATTCTTTGTAATTTAGCAGTTTATTGATAAATGTAATCATAAAAAAACAAGTATTTCCTTATTGAGCATAAAAGAAATAACTTCTAACGTGATGAACAATTTGCCGATTAATCTGATTAAAGGAAACACTATGGGCCGGCTTAAATTCAATGGGTCAGAATTAGGTCCAATGGGCCTAAGGAACCCAAAGGTTTGCTGGGCTTGTATTCACATCAGGTTTTTGACCCAATTGCCCCAAATGCATGTATGTTTCTCAGGCAAAGAAGAAATGGGCCGGGTTTGCTGGTACCCGATTTCTCAGTAGATAGTAGGAAATTTCGGAAAGGCAACATTGTTGTCCGAATGTAGATGTCATGGCCCACATTCACTCATTATGTTTTTTGTTGTGAATATTACGTAGTTTAATCAAATTAGGGTAAATATCACTTTTGGTCCCTCTTATCATTAACTTTTTACAGAGTGGTTCCTTTTATATTTTTTTTTTCACTTTAGTCCCTACTATAAATTATTTATTTCACTTTTTACAGATTGTAAATGTAAATTACAATCAACGATTGTGGTCTAATGAATATTTAATCTATTGAGAGAAATTCATACGGTCTAATGAATATTTAATCTATTAAGAGAAATTCATACGTAATGTGTTTAGGAGTGACCTAAAATTAAAAAAGAATTAAGTCAGATAAAAATATTGTAAATTAAAAGCTTGTAACTCTTTTCGTAATTTATCGTTCTAATATATATTTACCTTTTTACCATAAAGTTATAATATTATATATTCAGTGCTTTTTAAACAAAGAAACGAAATCTTTCATTAAATGAGCTCGGAAGCCAAAATGCCAAGAATTGTTACAGGAATATAATATAAAGCAGAAGAATCTCTAAAAGAAAGACGAGCTAATTCGTGAGTCATTCTATGGTAATCTCTTCCAATATGTTGAACACAAGCGGTCTAAAGAAGTCAATTATCCGACAATATATACAAGGCGCTATAGCTAAATTAATTGGATCAAACTTGTTAATGAATTTGATAATCATAAACTCAAAACTCAACTCAATTTATACTCCTATTTGTTTAATTCGTCTAGCATTTGTTAGTTATATGCTTCTGTTAATATCAACTTTTGCTCACATTAAATTCACAAAAGTTATTTACACATATCTGAAAAACATATGCATCACATATAGGTAAAATTGCAAAAAAGTCCCAAACTAATTAGTGATTTTGGATTTTCGTCCCAAACTATATTACCTCACCGAATTTCGTCCCACAATTTGATATTTGTTTGAATATAATCCCAAACTAATTCTCGCGAATTTCGTCCCATAATTTATCATTTTGTATGAATTAATTCCCAATATTAAACTTCTAATTTAATGGAAATGACGGTTCAATTTTGTAATTAGTTTCGGACGAATTTTGCAATATTATATAATTATTCATATTAAAATTTACCACGTCATGACACGTAAGCAACCATATGATAATTTAACGGCAAATGTGCAATTTTCGTCTTATAGATAACGGTGAGACGATATTCCAAAAAAATATTAAATTACGGGATGAAATTCGCGAAGTTGAATAGTTTGGGAAGAAAATCCAAATTCAATGATTAGTTTGGGACGATTATTGTAATTTTGCCTCACATATAATATTAGTTTCTGAATAATAGGAAAGTTTTTGTTCTTTTATGATCTAATTTGTACTGTAAAGCAAAATTATTCATGTGCAGGCTAAACAATTTCTCCAAAAAAAATGTGTAGATTAATTTCACTTTTCAATTTTCCGTTATATGTCATGCAAGCTCCATGTGAGTTCGGTAATACCCATTTTCTAAGTAGCTTGTTATGTAATGGTGAAAATGACATTTTCTTTTGGGTTTTTTTGCACTTTGCACCCCCTGAAAAATTGGAAATAGGCACTCTGCACCTCTGAAATTTAGATTTAGCACTTTGCACCTTCGAAATATGAAAAGTGCAACACTTTGCACCCTTTATTTTCAAGCAAAATTCAAGAGCAAAATAGGTAATTCAATATTATTGGGACTTTGCACCCTCAAAACTTGAGAATTTCGCACTTTATACCCCCAAAATAAAATTAGCACTTAACACCCTCTAATTAAAAACAAATCAGCAACTTCCACCCATGAAACACAATAAATGGGCACTTTGTACCCCAAAACACAAAATTAACGCTTAACACCCTCTAAATCCCTCGTTTGTATGGTCAAAGTTGACTATCGGAATGAAAAAAATCTATGGGAGAATAGGTAATTCATTTTTTTCCTTAAATTTTGCAAAACACAATTATAAATACTCGAACACTTATTTCACTCTCCATCGTTCTTTTCAACAATATAACCATAAACTTCTCGAAGACTCATTGTCTACTTCAAAATATCACAGACCCATAAATAATTACCTATTTTGCTTAAAATTTTTTTCTTCTTAATGGTCAATTTTGCCGGAAAAAACGAGGGGTTTGAGTTTTTTTTTAATTTGAGAGTGTTAAGTGTTAATTTTGTGTTTTGGGGTGTAAAGTGTCCATTTATTGTGTTTCGGGGGTGCAAGTTGTTGATTTGTTCTTAATTAGGGAGTGTTAAGTGCTAATTTATTTTGGGGGTGCAAAATGCCAAAAATTTACTATAGAACTTGAAAATAAAAGAGGGTGCAAAGTACTGCATTTTTCATACTTCGAGGGTACAAAGTGCCTATTTTCAATGTTTCGAGGGTGCAAAATGCAAAAAAATCCCTTTTTTTTGGTTTATCAAGGGTTTAATATCTTTTGAGGCATGTTGGACACATAAAGTGTATACCTCTCCCAACAGATATTCGAACCTGAGTCTATTACTTTGTAGTGATTAATCTCTTCCACTAGACCAATCACCTGTTGGTAAGAACGTGACATTTTAAAGCATAATCATGTGACCACTAGACCAATATTATCAAAATATTGTAAGAGATTGCTGTATAAGTCCAATTTTTACATTAAGATATTAGATGATTTTAAAGGTAAGTTTGGTTTAGTGGTTGAAATTCTAATAAACACAATCTACGCATTTACTATCGCGATTTTAAAAGTATTTAACTTTTATCGTTATTTTTATAATGATTGCTCCTAAATGTATAATCACTTTTGAGATCTCCAGAGGTAAAGAAATATTTAATTACCGAAGCCACTAAAATATGAGTGTTTGATTCTAGTTTATTATTTATAATTCTTTGTAATTTAGCAGTTTATTGATAAATGTAATCATTAAAAAAACAAGTATTTCTTTATTGAGCATAAAAGAAATAACTTCTAACGTGATGAACAATTTGCCGATTAATCTGATTAAAGGAAACACTATGGGCCGGCTTAAATTCATTGGGTCAAGATTAGGTCCAATGGGCCTAAGGAACCCAAAGATTTGCTGGGCTTGTATTTACATCAGGTTCTTAACCCCAAGGCCCCAAATGCATGTATGTTTCTCAGGCAAAGAAAAAATGGGCCGGGTTCGCTAGTACCCGATTTCTCAGTAGATAGTAAGAAATTCCGGAAAGGCAACATTGTTGTCCAAATGTAGATGTCATGGCCCACATTCACATTTTATGTTTTTGTTGTGAATATTATGTAGTTTAATCAAACTAGGATAAATATCACTTTTGGTCCCTCTTATCATTAATTTTTTACAGAGTGGTCTTTTTTATATTTTTTTTTCACTTCAGTCCCTACTATGAATTATTTATTTCACTTTAGTCCCTACCATGAATTATGTATTTCACTTTAGTCTTTATCAGGTGGTTCCGGTAACACGTGACATGCATATGAATATTTTTTAGGGTATTTTTGTCCGTTCACTATTGAGTCTATCTGAGATATTGTTTAATTGGTGAGCAATTTTGGTGTTTGAAAAAGATTTTAGGAAAAAACTTTAGTTTGGAACGAAATGTACGATTAAATTGGATTGGAATGAAAAGCCTAGTTTGGAAGAGATTATATATTTAATTTTTTGTAGATAATTAGAAAACGAAAATATCCCTGTTAGTTTAATTGAAATGACAAAATTGCCCTCATGAGCATATCACATGTTATCGGAATCGCATTGGACCACTTGAAATGACTAAAGTGAAACAAATAATTCATAGTAGGGACTAAAGTGGGAAAAGAAACATAAGAGTGACCACTCTATAAAAAGTTTATGATAAGAAGGACTTAAAGTGGTGTTTACCCATCAAAATATAATAAGCTAATTTAGCTAAAGCAGTTTCAAAAAACATCAAGTAGTTAAAGACGAGATTCGATGATTAAGATGTCATGGATTCAACTTCCATTAAGATAATTATTTTCTCTAATTTATTAATACGAATATTTATAATTTCTTTATTTTTATATTAATGTAATAAATTCAGTTCGATACAATATTTGATTTAACGATATATTCATGACTATCTAAAAAAAAATAGAAAGACAAAACTAAATTTGCTTGAAAAGGAACCCAAAGTCTATTCTTTTATTTGAAAATTGTTAAAATTGTAAGTTTAACAAATTGATCTAATAGTTCTTCCTTATCCTTAAATTTTCATATAAAATACTGCCCACATAATATGTGTCAGTGTCATCAATTGTTTAACGACTAAGCAAATTAGGTCTGAATAGTACTTTCATTTCATGTGTCACCTTTTCAAGTTTAATTATATATACCAAATAAATAAGATGAACATTATATTGTAAAAAGGCAAACCCATTTAAAGGTACAAAAAGTTGGTAATGGATTAAAGTAATCTTTTTAATTATAATCCACGAGGTGTTGAAAAAGGGAAGAACTTTGTGTTAAAAGGGCTGTCCACTTTCTACATATACTTGAACTTAAAAATTTAATCAGTCATCATGGAGTATCTTCCTTCCTGCTTTTGAGGCAAAAATAATAGATTCCATATGCCTTCACATTTACATTTCAATAAATTAATTATGAAATTATTCTTTGATTAGTGTAAATAAGTTAAATAGATTAGAACAAAATATTTTTTAGTTTGATTTGATATTCGATCTGTCTCGAAATATTGTGTTTGAACTAAGTTTTTCAAACGGATTAAGTTAGAACTAGTTTTTAACTGAGTTAAACATGAGTCAAGTTTAAGTAATTAAATAATCATTTTTTTTAAGGAATGATTTTTTATTTCGAGATTAATTAAGTTAATGCTAGTTAATACCTTTTCTTTAACATCCTCTCTATATATGCATGGTAGCAATTATTTTGTCTGAAGCATCTAACAGCTCAATCCTATGAGAAATATACTAAAACTGACTAAATTGGACACTTTATGATATTCCACACATTGCCAAAAATGTACATACATAATGAAATACAAAGACAAAGAAAATTAAACTTCGACTATACTCAACGTACAAGGTGAATTTATGTTCATTTATAAATTATATATAGGAAAACTATCAAGCCTAGATCTTAGGTTTAAATTAAACTATACTATATACAAATTATTTGCAAATGAATTTAACTACTGCCCAAAAATATGACCCATTTTCATGCACTACTAGGTAAGTAATTTTAGCGCATTTTTTGCAGGTTAACTCTATAATATATTTACTGGACAATTTTTTCTCCATGTGTTATGGAAAATATGTATCGATCTATATGGTGTATATGTGTTACTATTGTGGAAAATAATAACGATATTTTTTTCTCCTTTCTTAATTAACGTGGTGTTGAACACACGCTTAAAATTGGTAATGGAACTTTATTTTGATAGAAAAAATGACCAATTTAACCTCCTTTTGATAACATATAATACCCTTCACTTTCTTTCCTCTATGAAATGTCTAATAAATATTTAACTCTCTCCGTGATATTGTGTAATGAACACTTTCTCCTTATATATTTCTAATGAGCAATTTATCCACCTATAATATTTCTAAAGTGTACTATATGAGTGAATGTAAGTTTTTTCATAAATACGTAAGAGAACCAACATGTGATTAGTCTAACGGAAGGAATTAGTCACCACAAAGTAGCGGACTCATGTTCGAATATCTGTTGGGAGAGGTACCCACTTAATGTGCCCAACTTGCTTCGAAAGGGATTAAACCCTTGTGAATCAAAAAATAAAATAAAATACGTAAGAGAGACAATAAGTCATTTTTACAGAAATAAAGAGAATATATATAAAATCATTTTATTTATCACAGGGTAATTAATTGCCTTTTCGGATAACATGGGGATGCTATTAGTATTAACTCGAGAATTATGAATTACTTTAAACGCTCAAGTAAAAGTAAATTTTTTTTACTTTTATCATCATTTTTCTGTTTGAATAATTGTTGGTTTGAATTTTCAAAAGTCAAAATTTTCAAAAAGTACATTTAGGGCACATAATAATACTAATCGGAAACCTATGAAATTGTTGGTTTTCGATGCTCAACTACTCAAGTATTTAATTTTTCCGTAACAATCATATTTTTGTCTGAATAACTGTTATTTATAATCTTCAAAAATTAAAATCCGAAACACATAAATTACAGTACTTAGGGCAGAATTTAGAATCATCATTAATTCATGGGTATTTGACCTAAAAAATTATAATGCAAGTCCACATGCTAGATTTTTGACGATTCAGTAGATGTAAAAAATAACAATATATCATATTTTCGTATACGTATCAGACTTAAGAAACAAGCATGCAAGTTCTGGTCAACTGATTGGTTTTTAATTTAATGCTTATGCACCAGCTAAAAAAATAATATTACTTCATGTAGCAATCATATTTATGTCTAATTAACTATCTTTAGTTGAATACGTTACTTGTAAGTTGAAACAGAGACGGTTAATAGACCTATAAAATTAGAGTAAATGGCAATTTACCCCCTTGATTTACATGATGTTTAATTTATCCCCTGTAATTTGAAAAGAACATTTTACCCGGCCCTCTGTGATCGTAAAATTAAAAAAATTTGCACCGCCTCCCTGACATTTTTAAACTTTAAAAATATATGAATTCACAAAACTATCCCTCTTAAATATGACAATTTATCGGTTTATCCCCCTCCCCGTGTTATGATAAATGTGGCACTTTACCCCCTGTGATATAATAAATGTGACAATTTACCTCCATGTGTTACGAATACGATAAATGTTGCAACTTATCCCCCTTTGTTACAAAAAAAAAAAAAAAAAAAATTCATGCACACTCTCAATTTCGGCGAATGAGTTATACTATCCGGTTGAAGAAAGTAAATCGCTCATTTAAATTGTTTGCAGGGGGTAAATTGCTCCTTTTCAAATTACAAGGAGTTGATTGTCATTAACTCTATAAACTAATATGCAAGGTAAATTGTACATATGGTTTTAAAAACTAGTTAAGCACACGCAAATTAAGATTATTAATTTAGTTTTATGGTAACAACATATGAAGTATTTTAATTTGTTTTAATAAGCTAGAGTAATTTGAATTTCAAAAATTCAAATTCCCCAACAAAAAAAAAAAACCACTTATAAACCAAATAATATAAATTCGGACTCTTGAGTTGTGTGTCCTAAACTTTCCTGAAGTAATTAAAATGTTAGTTCGTTCATCACGATTTATATATTACATCTAAATTAAATCTCAGTAATATGATATTTGATATATGCTTCTTCTAAAAAAAAAAATTTATATAAATGCTTGCATGTTTTTTTATTATAAATATTTAATCAAACTTATAGATATTTTACATATATAAGAATAGTAACATTCTCTGCAGAACAAAATTACATGTATCCATTTTCTACGTAGAAATGAATATAATTAAACATATGTAATAATAATTCAAAAATATATTATAGGGTTAAATAGGTCCCAATCAAATTCATGTGTAATAATTTTTGCATTAGGAGCCTCCGACCCAAAAAATAAATGTCGGAGCGCATAATGGAAGATTAATTAAGGACTGAATAATCCATAACGTAATGGTTGCACAAAGGAGGTGTAACTTTTTTACTTTAGAAGGTAAAAGAAAAAAAATAAATTAAAAATTAAAAATCTTCACTACGAAATACCAAAAAGAACGCACTACTTTTCATGCATTGTGATGTGTTTTGCAAAAGAATCACCTTTTGCTTCTTTGATTTTCGTAAACCAACATTCTTATCTGTAGAAAGCATTTTAAAGTTGAAGAATATTATGTATAGAGTTTGTAATAAAAAATAAAAAATGTGGATTAAAGAAAAATAAAGCAAAACTATTGGGGGTAAAACATAGATAAAAGAATCCTTCTTTAAACCTTAAAAAAGATGGTTACTTTAGAATCGCCAAAAGAAGATTATATTATTATATATATTGGCGAGTACTTTAAATTAAACCGGCCTGTATAGAAGCATAAGTAGGGAATTTGTCGCTTCTTCCTTTAGAAAAAAGATTAGGAGTTTAGGGAATTAGTGCAAATTGTAAAGGAGGAAAAAGGGTTTCTTATTACATTATAAATATTCTTGTCTAACAATCTTTTTCTCTTTTCCAAAATGCTTTTGGACTATAGATATGATCATATGAGTCCTACTGAAATACTATGAATTTGGTTGCTATTTATCTAACTACTAATTCAATTTGATTAAAGTTTTTTCTTTCTTTCTTGAACCTCAATTTTAAGCTACTTTCGGCAGCATATATATATATATATATATATATATATATATATATATATATATATATATATATATATATATATCACTACAACAAAAATGATCTTTGATGGCATTTTACAGAAAATATGAGAAAAATGAATACAGTTGCATTTTTTAATATTGTCAGGACTAAATAAATGTTAATGTTAAATATACTATTTAGTGACATTTTAATATTATTATGACATTATTTAATGTTACTCTTGTTATGATAGTGACATTTAACTTTTAGACACACCCCTACAAGTGACACTTTGGAGAATGTCATTACATATAAAATTTCACTAGTAAAATGTCACTTGAAGCGGTGCGACTAAATGTATCAATGTCACATTTATAGTTAAAAATAACATTATAAAATATCACTATAGTATACAGTTTTGAAAAATATGACTATATTTATATTTTGTGATATTTTCTTTAAAATATCATCAAGCATGGTGCCAATATAGATCATATTTGTTGTAGTATATGTCAGTGATGTAACTCTTTAATTATTTATTTAGAATTTAATTATAACAAAATCGCATTTTTAGTTTCAATATTTCTAATACAGAACTTGCACGAATTATACTTTTGATTCTAATTTTTCAATATTTATTACACTTTTGATTTCATAATGAGCAATAATAACTTATTTTCAAGTTTTGAGCTACGTACCCAATCATGGGAAGATTAATTCCTACATCAACATGATATGATGTGGTACAACATGGAGAAGATTTATCTAATTAGACTTTACATATGGGTTTTTTTGCAAGTTAACTTTTCGTGATATGTTTAATGGGCAATTTACCTCCCTGTGAAATAAAAATAAATAATTTAACTTCCTGTGAAATGAAAATGAGCAATTTACCTCCTTGTTATATAAAAATAGGCAATTTACCTCCCTTTAAAATGAAATAATGAGCAATTTAACTCCTTGTGATATGAATTAATTAGCAATCTAGAGGAAGACAATGTGCTTCTTTCATAAAAACACGGGGAGGTATTTTGCCATTTTTATTATCGCAGGAAGTTAAATTGCCTATTTAAGATATCACCAGGGAGGTATTTTATCCTTTTATTTATTACAGGGAATTAAATTGCCTATTTAAAATAACACATGGAGTTAATTTGCTATACACTCCTTTACATATCGTTACATAGGAGGTGAGAGGTTGTGAAGTCAACAACTCCTTAAATTTATGGACTAAATTGTAATTTCTCGTGTATTCTACCACTTCAATCATGCATGCAGCGAATAATTTCGCGAAAAAAAAAAAAAAGAAAAAGACATGCAGCGTTAGCACAAAATTATTTTCTCCAATCATACAACAATGTTCGTACATAGAGTATATATTTAATAAAGCTACCTTGGGAAATATATATATGTCTATATGTATTAAGAAAAAGAACTATAATGAGTGATCATATATAAAATCAAAATATTCATATGGTATAATTAATAACAATGAAGTTTAAATAAATCACTAGCATATATTAGCTGATAAAAATAAAAAATCCACAATTAGGATCAATTGTACGATCGAGTGACTTCCTAGGATACTCAATGTTTCAGGCAAAGTGTGAAAACGAATTTATTTTGCTTTTGTCACTTTTTAATTTAGATTTTGTTTTGCTTTTGTTTATTTTAGAAAAGTTATACTGTGTTGATCTTTATCCAAGAGATATGAAAGACAATGTCTACAAAAGTTCCCTTGATAATTTTGGTGATACATAATTATAAACAACTTAATCCTAAATAAGCAAATAATTAAATTAGTATCTCACTAAAGGAGGATTTTTTTTTTTTTTTATTAAATTGCTTTAACTTTATAGAATCGTGAAAGAACGTCAAGTTATTACGAAATTTAAACATTTGGCTCCAAATAGCTTTTTTCTTCTTCTTCCTGACCTCGTAAAAAACTAAATGAAAAAGCAGATATTTCACCTTTAACTTGCTTTTTTTCTTTGATTTTCAATTCTTTCAAAATTTCTTCAATTCGAGTTTCAACTTTGTTTTCTTTTCCCTTTTACTCTTAAACTTGTTTGGAAAGTCACATACTTTTAAAAATAAGTTTCCTTTTACCTAAAGTTAATTACACAAAAAATTATGTTAATCAGCTCCATATATATTAGTAAATGAAGTACTGACTCCAACATATGATACTGAAATATTTTGCACAGGAAGATTCAACAAGTCCAACTATATATTAATTGAATAATGATCATATAATTTCCCTAGAAATTTAAATTGATTACTAATTTTCTTTCTTTAGCGTGTGAACATGTCTAAAGACTATTGAACAAAAAATAAATCTAATAAATTCATTGGTTTTGATTTTGCAACAATTAATTCTCTCTAAAGGTGCTTTCCGAGTTCAGATTAAAGAGACAAAGTTCATGAGAAAAGAAAAAAGAAGAAGAAATCTCACCTAAAATATAGGTAGGTAAATATTCAAATATTAAAACGCGGCAAAGTAAAGAGCTTTTTATGGAAAAATACGTATTTCATTTCAATAAATTGCTAAAGATTTATCCTAGCAACTTCTTGTGATCAGTTTATAATTTGATGTTCAATTTTAACACTCCATCATATCATACGAAAATAGGTAAATTACTTCTCTATGAAAATTTTAAACGATCATTATGTCTTCTTCTACCATGCAATGGTGTAGAAGCGTTTAGCGTTGCAACTAGAAATTAATATATATTGACATAAAGTAAATGTGTATAAAGAAAAATTTACCTTTCCAAGAAAAATTATTTTACATTATATTACATAATAACATAATTATAAATCAGGGTAACCAATTTAAAGCATGATAACCCCAAGGAAATCAATGTAATTTAATTTAACAAACACAATGGGATAATGTATCATGGATTAAATGTGAACGACTCCAATCTTTAACTTTAGAAAATTACTAAATAATAGATACAGTAAAAAGAAAAAAAGAAAAAAAAGATTCCGTCTCTATTTACAGAAAACAAAAAAATGAAGGTGATGCATATATATGTATAAAAACATTAATTTAAACAAAAAAACAAAAGAAAACAAAAAAACAAACGAAATTCATCTGAAAATTTCTACAAGATTTAGGTTTCCCGTTCTACAACTCCTGAATATTGAAATTTACAACCCTATCAACATTTTCAAGTATCCCTAATTCATCAAAGGACTGATCATCTTCAACATGACGATTTTGACCCTCATCAAATGAAATATTTAAATCCAAAGAAACACAACCACTCCTTTCCTCTTCCATTTTCTGCTTACTTGAAGGAGAACAACCCCTTGACCTACAAGACCTAAACCTTTCACAACTAAACACAACAATAGCGTCACTAAAACCAACTTCGTCACCATTTGCATTACATATTCTCCCTTTCTCAATCGCGCTTTTCATCCCCAATCGCGATTTATAATCCGCTAAATCCAAATCTTCAACAAAGAAAACGCGATGTGGGTTCGCACAAACAGCTTGTGAAAACCTCTCGATGTAACTACTACAACTTTGTTCATCTCTCCCTCTTTTGTTCCGACAATCGTCAGACGAAGACGAAATAAAGCTACTCGAGTTCAACCCGACTGTTATGAAATCCGAATACGATCCAAACACGACCTTAGCCAAATCTCTTGAAATTTTCTCTTTTGCTTGTACGTCAGGACCAAGAAAGAACAACCATGTTTCTTCTTTACTTGTATGTCCACTTAAATTGTCTTTTCTTTTCAACATTTTGGAACGGCATTGAAGTACCGTTCCTGCGATTTCGGGGATGAGTTCCTTTTGCCATGGAACGTTTTTCTCGATTGCGTTGCATAAGGTCTTTAGGTTTTCGGAATTGAATTCTTTGAATTTTTTAGTGTAGTGATCATTTGTGTCCATGATGTCGCTAGAGGATGTAGAATTAGGGGTAGAATTGGGATTAGAAGAAAATGGGAAATGTTTTTGGAGAAAATTAGGGTTATGTTGGTCAAATGAAAAGCATGAGGTTGATGAGGAAGGTGACGTGGATGAGAATGTTAAGGTTCTTTCATTTGATTGAGGTTGTCTGTGTGTTGAAGTACAATATGAGTTCCATTTCTTGCACAATTCCTTGATTGAATGCTCACGGCTCTGAAAATCAAAAAGTACCATACAAAAAGGGAAGAGTTAGTTCACTGCAAGAAAATAATCAGTGTGTTTACTGTTTAGTGACAAAATATTAATCGACATGAAAATGTATTAACTGATAATTTTAAGTTGTCAGTAATAGCTATCCTAATTTCGTTTTGAGTGTATGTTTCGGTCAGTCAAATTATGGAAACTTTTCGAGACTTTTCGGAAATGTTTCGAAAATACTAAAGTAAAATGGTAAAAAGAGTTACTAAATGTAGAAAAATAACAGATTTTAAGACAAACAAATGGTTTCGAAATTACATCTTGTTTTCGTTTCGCTTGATTCAAAATCGGAAACTTTTCGATGTTTTCGATGTTTTCGACGGAAAAGATGGAAATTTTGATTTATGTATCCTATTACTACGTAAATTATTAAGACTAACAAAACATTTTTCCATAATTATCACTAATACGTTTATGCAAATTTAACATTATTACTTCATATTAATTTTATCATTAAGGAACAATTAATTTTCTTATAATTTTTATTTTCTGATAATTTATTTCTTGTAGTGTTGAGCTTATATATATGTAATTGTTTGATGGAAAATGAAAAAAGCATAATAAAGTGAGAGAAAGTAAAAACAAGTTGTTTGATTATTAAAGCCAAGATAAGATAATGACCTGATCTTTACTACTAATTCTTCTACTTTCATCCTTAAGCCATGGCGGCAATTTTGACAATGTCGGCTCATTTGTACCACAGCTTCGAGCTTCGGCTTCAAATTTGACCGTACAATCAGTACAACAACTAAGTTTAGCTGCTCCATTTGCTTCATCACTGTTTTTTTTTTTTAAAAAAAACACAGTTAAAATCATCTGTCACAGTTTAGTGTCACATATATAGATCTATTGAAAAACGTTATTTTTTAAAATTTTGTGACAGAGAATCCTCCCCGAGAAAAACGAAAAAATGAAAATAAATAATACCTTTGAGAAATGAGACTCAGTCCTAAACTATTAGCAGGAATCGTAATGGGAAACAACCCCCAAACGTTTTCGAGCGAATGGTGACCCGTTCGACACCTCATGTACGTCTGAAAAGTCGCGATTCCCATAAGCCAAAACTTCCCAATCTCTCCTATCCCACAAGCCAATCTACCAAGCTCCATAATCACATGCTCTACAGAACAATAATAACTCTTCTCTTGCTCTAAGTTAACTCTGTAATCGCTTATCCACTTAAGATCTCCCAAGTACAAAACGACCCCTCGCGAAACGAGACTTTTTACGAGGCAAGTTAGTTCACCTATCTTCTGTTCGACTTCTTCCCTACGTAGGTTACAGAACGAGTAAAGCGGCGGAATACTAATGAATTTCACTTCTTTTAGCTCATCAGGTACAATTCCCTTGTCTACCCTTTCCATCAGGCCTTTAACCGTATTCTCTACGGTTGAAACGCACTCGCCTACTACAACAATACTCTGTTTTCTCCTACTTGAAAGCAGAGTTTCAATTATATTGTTCACATCCTCATCTCTGATTGGATCTGTTATTGGAGTTGATTTATTATTAATTTTTTGTTCCTGGGACTTGTGGGTTATATTAGGAGGCGAACTCTGCGAAGAACATAGTTCGAGAGTAACCGCTTTCTCGACATTGCATTTGACCTGTGTGCTCGAAAAACCAGCTTCTCGCATAACTCTGCTGACGCTCGGGTCGTCTAGGATCGAGATTATGAGCTGCTCGAGCTCGATTTTAACGGCTAGGATGGGTTGTTGTTGATTCTCAACTGATCCGCGTCGTTGATGGGCTTGGGCCCGCTTAAAGGCGGCCACGAGGGCGTTTGAGATCGAAGGGTATTGGGAATGATGGGTTATTATGGGGCTCGATGAGGTAGCCGGGAGGCGGTTAAGTGCCACGTTGAAGCAAAGCTCGAGGGCTTTGCATTGGAGGGGGTGGGAGTGGGATTGTAGGCAAGCGACTCGAAGTAAGCCGGTGGGAGAGGATAGCATTGTGTTGGCCACGTGTAATGGTGTTACTTGTGCGTGTCCTCGTCTTTTAGCTAATGCTACCGCTTGTTTTACGATGGTCGAAGCCTCGGTGGTTAGGGCTTGTTGCACTGCACAATTTCCTGCTCTCATTTTTCTTTTTTTCTATTTTTGTTTGATTTGGATGAGATGAATTTTACAAGAAAAAAAGGCAAGTGATGAAAAAGGTGTAAAAGCTAAGGAAAATCTAGTCGAGATCTTAGTTTCATGGCTGTTTTTGTGTAAAGGAGAAAGACAAAGTGATGAACCATATATGTATATATATTAATATTTATGTATGAATGTAAATTGTAATGAGAAGAATGAAAACTAATAAGTTTAGGGACTTTTGTTGTGTGTTATGGAGTGGGAAATTGATTGAAGAAAGTGAGATATAAGGATGAAGGGGTTGTGTTCTTTTCTTGTAGATGAGGTAAAATTTGGGGTCCAAAGTTCTGATTTTTTGCAGTGGAAAAGTGGATTGCATGTGCTGACGAGGAGGAGGAATTTAATTGCACCAGTACCAAAGGCAATTCACCTTTACTCTTAATACACATTATAATATATTTTTTACTTTTTTCCTATGGGTGTATGTGGATGGGTTTTGGCTCGGTCTCGCGGATTTCGCGAGATCGAGCCAAAACTCTTTTAATTGAGTTTTCGTTAAACCCATAAAACCTTAAAAATCTATTCAGAAACTTACACTCAAACTCTTCAAACCTATAAAACATTAATTTGACACCTACCACCAATTTTTCCCCCCAAATCTCACTAAGAAAGACATTGATTTGACACCTATCACCTATTTTTTCCCCTAAACACCAACATCCAAACCCAATCCAAGTGGGGTTTCAACTTATTCAAACCATAAAACTCAAGAGCCAAAACCCATCCAAATGAAGTCTCAAAGGTTTCATCGAAACCACCCAAATCAATTTTTTTAAATCGAAACCCACGAAACCGAGCCAAAACCCATCCAAATAGACCCTATGTTTCCCAATTGCATTCATATTTTACGTTTGATTTAATTTCTTTCAATGCGCGTCGAAAATATTTTATACTGTATTAGTAAATCTGTGTTTCCCTATTACATTTAGATTTTTATACTCAATATAATTATTTTTAGGCGTGTCGAAAATATTTTATATTATTAAACCTTTTCCAAAGAAAATTAGAACTTGGGTTCATCGTGACGACTAAATCCCATCCAGTAGATGAATCACTTGTTGATAATATATAATATAATATAATATAATTATACATAAATTTGATTCGAAGATATGGAATGTGGTGGTAGTGGGACTCTGCCTTTCATGCAACTTATGTTTAGATTAGTAATTAATTAGAAAAGGTATGAACCTAGATAGATATGAATCACATCTTCCTCTAAGTATTCACATATATATGCCTTTTTATTATTTTTATCATAAGTAATCTTTTCTTTTGCAGTCACCCAATGTAATAGCATTTAGTTTGCTCGAACAACTAACTAAAATTAAATCAACCTTAGGTAGGTAAAAAGCTACAAAGATTTAATGTTTACCATCACCATGTTTAATTTCCAATTTATTAGGAATTTTGGACTATTTATAATTCTAGTACACAATGATTAATTGTGCATGATCTGGTCGCATCCATCAAATTCGCATTAGGTAAAATAGTCGTGACGATGATGTAACACTTGCACCATCTAATTAAAATGTATTCATGTACAAATTCGAGTACATTTTAATCGAATTTTGATCACATATTCGATCTTCAATTTGTATTGAAAATTCTATTAAAATTAAATCAGGATATGAAAGAACATTAATAGCTAACGCAGCTCGGAATTGAGTATTAACTGTTTTAATTAAGTAGCTTAAATTCAGTCATCCAATTAACTAATTACTTGTATTTTAATTTAGTCTATTAACTTTTTGGAAAAGATAGACGTCACTTTGTATATTATTGTCTATATTGGTTCTTCCATAAATGAAAGAAAGCCACAAAAGACACGACAGATAACTAATAATGGCAATTATCCTATCAGAAAGATAAATATATATCTAGATAACGCAACTTAGGAGAATAAGAATAATTTTGAAGTAAACCATAACAAAAGTTAAATATTCAGGACATATACTAATTACTCTCTCAAATTTTTTTATTTGTCGTTTTTGAAAAAAAAAATTTGTTTACTTTTATTTGTCGTTGGGAGTTAAATGTAGTAAAACTAATTTTTTTCTATAAATTTTATCCTTCTTGTTAATACTTGAAATGCTAATTAATGATATGATTTTTTGATTAAAAAAGTGAATTGGGGTTTTTGCTTAAAAGATGTGGCTATTTATTATATTTATTAATCCGTGTGCAATCATCCAAAACGACAAGAAAAACGGAGGGAGTAATAAGTTTTAATTGTTTAATACTCCCTAGACTCCACTCTATTTTAATTATTTTTAGGATTTCAATGCAACATTAATTACATATCTTTCAATTTTATCCTTATTTACTCCTTGTTATTCTTTATATTTAACCAATTGAAGGAGATAGAATAAAATATTATTAATTGAAGAAAAAAGAATAAGTGTCTGAAGAGAAGATGTCGTATTTTATATAACTCTAATTTTTTCCTAAAATTTAGGCTAATTATTAATTTAATTTTCCTAATACATATACAGAAGCCTAAAACGACAAATAAAATGAAATGGAGAGAATATCATACAAAAATTAATTAACGGGGGTAGAAATTAAATTAAATGAAATTAGATTAAATTAAAGGTAGGGGGTAGTAATGGGTAGCTCACAAAATACGAGGATCGGACCTGAAAAGTGAAGCAAGAAGTGGGGGGTGTCTGTTTGAAGGAATCGGGAACTGTGTATGATTTTCTTCTTACAAACTCAAAGAAAAGAAAGACGACGAGGAATAAAGTAAAGGCATTCTACCTTTATCTTACAAAGATACACATTACAGCTCTGTTGCATGTAACATGCATTTTACCTTCAACCAACCCACCCCCCATATATGCATGCATTAATTCTCTCTATCTTTAATTATAATAACAATTACCTAGATTGTACGGATACGGATATGGCGATACGATATAATTCGATACGTATACGGCGATACGGATTTTTAATATTTGTACGGCAAAAATACGCATATAAAATAAAATAATTTTATATTATGCATAACAATAGAATTAATTTGATCCTTCTAATATACCACAAAAGCAAAAGATTATATTCAAAATATGTATTGTTTAGTAGTTTAATTTCGGGTTGGACAACATCACATAAAAGTTTTACACTAAAATTGTCCAAGACCATTCAAAATACACAAAAGTTATATATCAAAAGTTGATAAAGTTAGACAAAACCATTATTGATTTAAAATTTTCAAGTAAACATCACAAGTATTGTTACCCGTATCCAAGACCATTAGAAATTTACGTTTTTTTTAAATTTTAATTTATTAATTTTTTAATCCATAACTTTGAAAAACTAACAAAAACACCCTCTGCGTATCCAAGACGTGTTCAAAACCTGCAGGATACTCCAAAAAACGTATTGTACCCGTATCCAAATTATTTTTTATTTAATTTAATCAGGATACTCCAGATGGCGTACCGTACGCGTATCGAATGCGTATCTGGAGTACTGGATACTGCACGGGGCCATTTTTCGGAGTATCCGTGCAACCTAGACAATTACTAATTAACGAAAATCAGATCAAGGTACTCGATATTCACGAGTTCTTTTGATAATTAAAAGCTCGTTTCAACAAGATACCTCGTACATATCCTACATTTTTAAATTGACAGAATTTGATGTTTTGATTTGGGTTTCGAAAAATTACAAGCTACTCAATACTCGATTTCTAAGTTGTTTAGATACCTCGTATTATAAATGGTAAATATTGTTCTGGGCCGACCCGGCCCAATATTACAAGTTGAGGTCTTATTCATTCCTGAGCGTGCAGTATGTGTCATGGAAAGAAGAGTAAAACACCCACTCACTAATCACCAGTCACCACCTGATCTGTATATATATAAATATTCATCTTTATCTTGAATTAGGTAGAGTACAACTTCAATATAGATTTGGAAAGAAAAGGACCATTCAGTCCAGTATCATAATTTAATTTTAAGCAGAGTTTATATATATGGCAAAAATTATACTTCTACACGAGGAATGAGAAATCTCATTTTCATTCCTCAATCATTTGGTTTTTATGAAGAAATTTGCTTTTTTGGTATTATAGGATAAATCATCTTCCAATTTTGGTACCATTAGACACGAAAATACAATTTGGTACTACACTTTACTCTCTATGTTATAATAAATGTTGCACTTTGTCTTCTCATATTAAAAAATATTTTACATGCCCACTCTCAATTTTGGCGAGTGAGTTACACTCTCCGGCTGAAGGAGTTAATTAAATTTATCTTTTAAATTTTTTAAAAGGGGTAAAGTGCTAATTTTAAAATCACGATGAGATAAATTTAACATTATATATTTCACAGGGAAATGGGGGAGGGTAAATTGTATTAGTTCGTATTCAGGTCTTAGACTTGACTTAATTAGTCAATTTCTAGGTTGGTCGAGCACATTAATTATTGTGGGAACCTCTCCCATTAAAAATTCGAACTTAGGTTTTGTCATATTACAGGGATTAGTTCCTTTCAGTAGATCAGTAACATGTCCTAAGACATCAATGTTCTTTACTTTAATTACTGATCAGTATATATATATATCGATCTAACGGCTGAAAGGGAGATCGAGCAAACTAAATCCCTCATACATATTAAAGGGCTTTTTCTTGCAATCTCTTCTAACAAACATAAGATTATTCGACTGATAATTGAGAAATGAAACTGATAGATAATATATTGAGAATTTTTTTGTATAGTTTTCCAAGTATGTTACATGTATAAAACTAATTTAATTACATTTCTAATATACAAAATGGTCCAAAATTGCTGGATTCAAAAGACTGTATAATTTTCAGTCTCAGTCAAAAAGCTTGTCCATATCTTTGATGACCTAAAAAGACATACAAAGTAACAAAGAGCACCAAATAATTTGAATGCAAAGCTTTCTACAAGACTAGCTAGCTACAAAAGCAGTGTTTGAACAAAAAGAAAGGAATAATTTAATTAGTATACATATACATTTAACTTTGTTTAATTTATCATATTAATTATTATAACTCTTTAACCCATACTTTTCAAGCCTATAACTGTAAATCTTGTTTTAGATAGCGTAACTTTCTAAAAAGATACTATATATGTTTCTTGTTATGTTATTAATTATTACCACAACTTTTCTCTTTTGGGTAAAAATTAATTATTTGATTTATAATAATTTTTGCAATTAATTCACACTTCAAGTATAATAGTATGATTAGGACCCCCCAATATTATTTTGATTTCTTTTGATTAAAGCAAAGCACTCTATCACAAATTAAAGCACCATTAAAAGTAATATGTGTGGCATTATCTACTCAAAAGGGCTGCTGATTTTTATGCTTTTATGAGCTTATTCAAATACACATCTTTGCCTCTACGCGGCCATGGCATGTGGTTAAAAACTAAAAAGCAATTAAATTTAATTTGTGAGTGTCTTTTTAAGTTTTTGTGTGTGAGAGAGAAATGATTAGTACTATATATTTAATGAGTAAAATGGAAAAATACCGTTTGTGCTATTTTAATTGGCAAAAAATAATTTTGTGTTGTTTTTATTAGAAAAAGAATTCATGTTTTAAGAAGTTAAAGACATTTACCCCATCATTGTCAGTATTTTTCATGATTTGTCGGATAGTGACCCGCGCGAGTTGTTAGTTTTCCTATTGAATAAAATGCAAAAACACAATTTTTCATTTTAAAAAAATTGACAATAACTTTGGTGCAAAATTAAGAATTATTGGCAACTTTTAGATTTCAAATGGAATGGTGATCAGCAACTAAAAACATGGGTGTTTTTTGCTAATAAAATATGACGAGAGATTTTTCACTAATAAAAATAAAATATGAATTTTTTTGTCTATTAATTAAGAATAACACAGGGATTTTTGCATTTTCCTCCATATTTTAACTAGTAACTAAATATTCAGTATATATAGGATTGAATTATTATATCTATGTATATGTGGTTATATTATTAAATAAATACTATGGGCATGTTTGTTTGGTGTTTTGAAATAACCTCGATTTGCGTATTGTTGTTTGTTTGAGTTTTGAAAAAGTGGTTTGAGAAATAAAGTAAGTGTTAGTTTTTTTCGGAAGAGTTAAGTTTTAGGTGTAAGATGTTTAAGACTTTTTGTCAAATCAGAATAGAGTTTGTATAGGTTTTGTTTAGAAAAATTGATTATTTTTTTTTTTTAGAAGATGAAAACATTGTTACATCAAACACTATATTGAATCGAAACAATTACAATGACATCAAAGTGAACTAATTATTAGTATTAAACTAAAGAAAGGCTAGTATGAAACTAGAGAAAATACCCACATTTGTGGGAGTTGAACCCATGATCTCCTGGTCATGGAGCATGATCCTTAACCACTTGGCTAAGGCCTAAAAAAATAAAAAATATATTTATTTTACATTTTCTATACACGAAAAAAAAATTGAGAAACGCCAAACAAACAGGCCTATGTGCCGGCCAAAACTTTATATATACTCCATATATTATTTAAAAGTATAAAGAAGAAGGGAAAAGTTGGTTTAATTTTGACATGACAGCCTTCTAAATGCATACATATATATAGGTGATGGAATTACGTAACAAGTACTCCTTTTCCCTAAAAGTTGTCACTTAATTTACTTTTGTTGTTGCATTATTCTGTAATGAACAAAACTCGTGTTTTCATCCAACTTTAAAGGACACGCTATCATCACAGAATATAACTGAAATGCTGAAAATTAGCTGGTTCCCTAAATTTAACTCCAGGGAATGTTCCCCCTGTCTTTCAATTTCTTTTCAATATTCTTGCTTTCAAATATTCCCATAACTAGTATACGTCCCGTGCTATGCACGAGAATTTAAAAAATATATATGTTAAGTACCTTGTTTAACTTATTAGAAATATTTATTGTACGACATGGTTAAAATATATAAAATGAAATAACAATATTTATATACAAAGAAAAATAAATTGTTAAATATTAACAAAAAAAGATAGAGGATGGAGTTATATTCTTTAAAAATATATCACTCTAGAGTCTAGAGTCTAGACATCTAAGTTACATAGGAATATTTACACACCATCGATGTTAAACTAATACCTGCATAATGAGCAAAAGCTATGTTAATAATAGTTTAATATAACCAATTTATGCATGTAATAATTTACTTATTTTCAATATAAGCATTTTTTGGATATTATGTAAGAAAATGAATTATGACTTACTTTTTTTAGCCTAAAATAGGTCATCTCTTTGGAAGATGCGAGCATTTTTCAGACCAGTCAACAGTCAAAACAAATTTGACCACACAGATATGTGGCCTTACAAACTTCGGTGGCACTGGGATGATAAAAGTAAATGCACGATGCAGTAATGAAAAGACTCTCTCCCTTAATATTTTGATGCCATTTTGCTGAGTAGTACATGTATTTAAGTCAGAGTAGCATTATGATTAGTGTTAAATCTAAAACTAATATCAAAATTATATTTATATCTGGTCTTGTAGTTTTTTAAGATATACAGCTTCATTGCGAAATATATATTTTGCTTGGTTATCGTATAACTTCAAGTTCATAGTTCCACTGCCATCTGCTACTGTAAGACGAACGTGAAATCTAAAAGAAATACATTTGTGTTAATGTAAGAATAAATAGTTAAAAAAAGATGTATCTACTGAATCAATACCTGAAATTTTGTACAAACCTTCTTCTAATTGGATTTAAAAAATTAGTTTAGGAAAAGAAAAAATTCACTACCTGAAATTAGCCTTGACCACATCTTCACATGTAAGACAAACCACTTTGCGCTCCATTAAGTTTTGATTGTCAACCTAATCAGTTTTGATTGTCAACCTAATCAGGTAAACATATATATACCAAAAATTAGCAGCATATTAAAAAGGGGGACTAACTCATGTATTAAAAGTAAACGGCATAAGCATAAAACAATACATGGACCAAAAGTGCTAGGATAAGAAACTGAAAAAGAGAGTTTAAGAATTGAAAACTAACCTTTAAGTATTAATTTTGTGCTCCAAACAAACTCGTATCTGCACCGAATTTATAACTGAAGTTCTAGCGACACAAAAATAAATGACAGCGGCGAACAGATTAATGGGGTAAACGATATAAATTCGAGACAATCAGCATTCATTGAGTCATCATGGTAGCAAAAAACTTATTAGAGACCACCGTTCTTATCTCATTCACTTGGTTTTTTGTTGGGTTCTCGGTCTTGTACCACATACTCCTGCCAAAACAGAAAGCAGAGAACTTTGAAAATGTATCTAACTTGTATATATTAACCGTGAACATAAAGATCACAACTTCTGACAACTAAAATATAGATTATTGAAGCTTGATACTGCCTTAACAAACATTGAGCGTAATTTACCTCTTTATACAAATTTTAGTAGCATATTTCATTGGCAATTATTGAAGAGCTTCATACTGCCTTAACAAACATTGAGCATATGGAAGAAAAAGGAGTAAAATACTTTGAGAAGAAGATGGGGATGTCAACCTAATCAGGTAAACATATATATACCAAAAATTAGCAGCATATTAAAAAGGGGGACTAACTCATGTATTAAAAGTAAACGGCATAAGCATAAAACAATACATGGACCAAAAGTGCTAGGATAAGAAACTGAAAAAGAGAGTTTAAGAATTGAAAACTAACCTTTAAGTATTAATTTTGTGCTCCAAACAAACTCGTATCTGCACCGAATTTATAACTGAAGTTCTAGCGACACAAAAATAAATGACAGCGGCGAACAGATTAATGGGGTAAACGATATAAATTCGAGACAATCAGCATTCATTGAGTCATCATGGTAGCAAAAAACTTATTAGAGACCACCGTTCTTATCTCATTCACTTGGTTTTTTGTTGGGTTCTCGGTCTTGTACCACATACTCCTGCCAAAACAGAAAGCAGAGAACTTTGAAAATGTATCTAACTTGTATATATTAACCGTGAACATAAAGATCACAACTTCTGACAACTAAAATATAGATTATTGAAGCTTGATACTGCCTTAACAAACATTGAGCGTAATTTACCTCTTTATACAAATTTTAGTAGCATATTTCATTGGCAATTATTGAAGAGCTTCATACTGCCTTAACAAACATTGAGCATATGGAAGAAAAAGGAGTAAAATACTTTGAGAAGAAGATGGGGATGTCAACCTAATCAGGTAAACATATATATACCAAAAATTAGCAGCATATTAAAAAGGGGGACTAACTCATGTATTAAAAGTAAACGGCATAAGCATAAAACAATACATGGTCCAAAAGTGCTAGGATAAGAAACTGAAAAAGAGAGTTTAAGAATTGAAAACTAACCTTTAAGTATTAATTTTGTGCTCCAAACAAACTCGTATCTGCACCGAATTTATAACTGAAGTTCTAGCAACACAAAAATAAATGACAGCGGCGAACAGATTAATGGGGTAAACGATATAAATTCGAGACAATCAGCATTCATTGAGTCATCATGGTAGCAAAAAACTTATTAGAGACCACCGTTCTTATCTCATTCACTTGGTTTTTTGTTGGGTTCTCGGTCTTGTACCACATACTCCTGCCAAAACAGAAAGCAGAGAACTTTGAAAATGTATCTAACTTGTATATATTAACCGTGAACATAAAGATCACAACTTCTGACAACTAAAATATAGATTATTGAAGCTTGATACTGCCTTAACAAACATTGAGCGTAATTTACCTCTTTATACAAATTTTAGTAGCATATTTCATTGGCAATTATTGAAGAGCTTCATACTGCCTTAACAAACATTGAGCATATGGAAGAAAAAGGAGTAAAATACTTTGAGAAGAAGATGGGGATGTCAACCTAATCAGGTAAACATATATATACCAAAAATTAGCAGCATATTAAAAAGGGGGACTAACTCATGTATTAAAAGTAAACGGCATAAGCATAAAACAATACATGGTCCAAAAGTGCTAGGATAAGAAACTGAAAAAGAGAGTTTAAGAATTGAAAACTAACCTTTAAGTATTAATTTTGTGCTCCAAACAAACTCGTATCTGCACCGAATTTATAACTGAAGTTCTAGCAACACAAAAATAAATGACAGCGGCGAACAGATTAATGGGGTAAACGATATAAATTCGAGACAATCAGCATTCATTGAGTCATCATGGTAGCAAAAAACTTATTAGAGACCACCGTTCTTATCTCATTCACTTGGTTTTTTGTTGGGTTCTCGGTCTTGTACCACATACTCCTGCCAAAACAGAAAGCAGAGAACTTTGAAAATGTATCTAACTTGTATATATTAACCGTGAACATAAAGATCACAACTTCTGACAACTAAAATATAGATTATTGAAGCTTGATACTGCCTTAACAAACATTGAGCGTAATTTACCTCTTTATACAAATTTTAGTAGCATATTTCATTGGCAATTATTGAAGAGCTTCATACTGCCTTAACAAACATTGAGCATATGGAAGAAAAAGGAGTAAAATACTTTGAGAAGAAGATGGGGAAAATTGAATTGTAACTGGATTTGGGATTGTACGTGTTTTTGAGGTGGTTATATATTTGGATGTAGTTATATGATTAAGTAAAATAAAATAAGGAGAAAAACATGGGTTAGGGACTATGTAGTGGGTTTGAAGGTGGTTATAGATAATTATTAAGTAAAATAAAATAAATCAAAATAAGGAGAAAATAGTATTTTGGTCAAAAAAAATGAATTGAAGTCAAACACCGCTGTGAAATATATTATTAGTAGATTTCCTAATTACCTTTTATAATATCACTTGGCATGAGAATTTAAAGATAAATCAAATTTAAAATGAACATGGGTTCATCACCAATAGCTAATTGTATAAGGTCAATATTATGTTAAAATAGTCGGGACTGAAAATTATACCAAGCTATTATATAGTCGATTAAAGTTTATTCGATAAAGCTCGCTTGAGTTCCGTTCATTTAACAATCAAATCACACTCGAGCACAATTTCAAATTCTTATAAAATTCAGACTGACATTGATCAATGTATTGTTCAACACTACTCGACTCGTTTATATCACTAAAATTAAATAATGACTTTTGCTGGTAAAATAATGACTCTGAATATCACGGCAAAAACAAAAACAAAAAAATAAATGTTTATCTTAATTAAAAATATTTCTCTAAAAAGATATATAATTTAGTTTTAATTTTCTTAATTTGAGAATAATAAAATTCAGAGAGTATTATAGCTCAGCGCTCGAGAAGTAATCTGATTCTTTCGTATTTTCAATTCGGTCAATTAACATAAAAAGTGAAAATCTTTCGGTCCATTATTTTAACGTAGAAGGGCCTAAGGCATATTCTTTCTTAATACAAAATAGATAACATTATTGGTCAATAGGCCCAAGTTCGAGCTAAAGTTAATTGGGTCTAATCTTGTCTAGTCATTTCAATTAATACCATCACATTTAGGCCCATCTATAGTATGCTTCGGGCTACAAAACATTATATTGTCATGGATTATTGGCCCAATTAAACAAGGCCAAAATATAGTAATCTATTCAACTTTATCAATAATAGCCCAAGGTCTTTTTAGATATTTGAGTTGAAAAAGGAGTTTAATTATTTAATTCATAATTCATGTTTTGATAAACAAATTTTAGGCAAAATTACAAAAATCGTCCAAACTAATCATTGATCTTGGATTTTCGTCCCAAACTATTTAATTTGGCGAATTTCGTCCTTTAATTTAATATTTTTTTGGAATATCGTCCCACCATAATTATAAGACGGAATTGCGCATTTGCCGATGAATTATCACATGACTGCTTAAGTGTCATGACATGGTAAATTTTAACATGAATAATTATATAATATTATCGAGTTGGTCCCAAATTAATTATAAGATTGAACGTCATTTTCATTAAATTAGAAATTTAATATTGGGACTAAATTCATACAAAATGGTAAATTATGGGACGAAATTTGGCGAGTTAATATAGTTTGGGACGAATAATCAAAATTAGTAATTAGTTTGGGACGATATTCCAAAAAAATATTAAATTACGGGATGAAATTCGCCAAGTTAAATAATTCGGGACGAAAATCTAAAATAAGAAATTAATTTGGGACGTTTTCTGCAATTTTACCCAAATTTTTAAAAAAATTACTCGACCAATTCAAAGGAAAAGGTGTTGGGCAAGAGCTGAGTAGATAGAAAAGTGATGCCCTTTGTCACTTTTCAATAACGGATTTATTACTTCTTTTTGCTCTTAAATAAATTAGAGATCTTTTTGAAAAATATAATATATACTCCTATAAATATATTTTAGTGTACAAGACATGTTCCAACATACTATTTAATTTTACACGCGTTTTCAACTTGGGTGGTTTGGCCTAGCGATTCGAAAAGTAATTATAGAAAAATTAAATTTACTAAAATTAATTTTGGTAATAATTGATTATGATAAAATTAATTATAGAATAATTGCTTTTGTATAATAGTTTTTTGTAAAACTGACACTTTAGTTGCTTCTAAAATAAGTTAATTTTTTGCTTCTCGAGATCCCAAAAGTGATTATGATTTTGGGGGCCAAACACCATGAAAATCACGAGTGAACATAAGTAATTTTTATAATCGGGGTCAAACACTTCAAAAATCACAATAGAGATGTAAAAGTGATTTTAAGAGGTCCAATTGTTGGGGCAAACTCACCCTTATGATTTAATTATTATTTCATTATGCAAAAGCTAAAGTCGTAATTGGAAGAAATCAAGAAAGGGACAAATTTACTGCAGGTGAACAAAGGGGTATTTTTTGTTTTTTGGGATAATTAACAAAGGGGTACTTTTGTTTTTTGGGATAATTAACAAAGGGGTACATTAATATTTCAGTCAATGGATAATAGTTGGCTTAATTTCATTTTGCATCCCATAAATAGGTTAGTTTATCACATTGCACCCTAAAAAATTAATTATCCCATTTTACATCCTCAAAATACCTTAATAATTACACTTTGTAGTCGTACATACCCTAACATCTTCAACCATCTAATGACATCGGAAAAGTCATTTCGAATCATCAAGCAATGGCATGTTTGATATTTATGAAAAATTATCTTTATTTTCTATGTAATACTCCATTTTTTCATTCATTGATTATTGAGCAAGTCTGAAAACATATTTTGCTATTTAAACCTCGTATCGTAAATAATTTATGTAGACATTGGGTGATACCATTGAAAAAAACAACGTCCTCCAATTCCTTTAAATTTCAAATAAACAAAATATTCATGCAACACTATAAACTTCCGAAAATAAAGGTGATTGATTATGTTGGGGTGCAAAGTGAAGTCATTAAGGTATTTTGATGGTCAAAAGTGATAAAATGACCTATTTTTAGGGTGCAAAATAAAATTAAGCCGATAAACTCCAAATCAATAAACTTATTTTTTGTGACTCTGTGGCCCGTAGGCGCTGTCGCTAGCCATGGATGGAAGTCATAGGACCACTTGAATTTGTCTAATAAAAATTGTACGATTTGTTTGTACTTATTAAATAAATTTAAACAATATATTTATTTGATTATCTTAATTAGTTAATTAGTGTGATCAATACTCAACTCGTGTGTACAAGTTCGATTCGTTTAATAATTTGAAAAAGTTAAATGTAATTTAATTCAATCTAGATAGTAGATTCCAAAATAAGAGTTCTAGTGAATAGTAGAACTTATTATATGCCAAAAGCCAAAACCATGTGCAAATCCCATTTCTCTTTTGTTTTCTTACGTAGTTTTTCACATGCACGGCTCATCACAATGAATGAGCTATATCATGTCTAATTTTCTTCAACCAACAAATTTGTTCTTTACCTACTGCATAAAAAAAAATTATCTTTTTTTTTTTTTTTGGCAAATTTTGGTAATTACAGCTAGCAATCTTATCTTCCTTGGAAGCTCTCTCTGCACGTTGAATACAAATTATTGGAGTATATATATGCTAGCACATTATAAGGATTAATTCATGACCATCTTTTTAAAATTATTATATATATGATCGCAAATTGAAATTCACTAGAAAATATATCTCAGATCGGGTTTGATCGAACTAAAAGTAATTGCATGATAAATAATTGTAATACAAGTTTAGATTTAATTTAATTCCTAATAAAGTGACCACTTATAAAAAGAAATGGACTTTGCAAAATAAACTTTAAAGTTGAATGAGTTTGTCCTGTTTGGACAAAAAAAAATTCCAAAAAAAGAAAAGGAAAAAGGGGAACTAATATGTGTAGGTAATATATAGAACGTGGACCATTTATTTTGAAAAGTCTGAAATTTAATACTCCAATTATGAAAATTGTTCTGACAAATGTATGTGCATCAAGATACAAAACTACAATTCTAAAAAAAGAAGGAAAAACTACAACATAGGAAGGCGACAATATCCTTAAAAGTATTTTACATATAATACAACAATTTAATCTAAAAAAAAATACAACAATTTACAAATAAAGGGGCAGCATAAGTACTCTTTGACGAGTGTACATTACTACAAGAAAATAAGACAACCACTATCTAACAAAAATTATCTTTAGTGAAGAAAGATATTTCACAAAAAATACAATATAAACATAATTTTAAAAGATGTTATGAATAATAAATGTTAATCATATATTTAATCACATACTCTGTATTTTTTTTATTAATGTTACTTTTTATAATTTTATGTATAGTTACGAGATAATGACATTTAACATTTAGCTACACCGCTATAAGTTGCATGTAAAAATGATCTATTATCCATTATAATGTGACGTTGTAATTTTTTGAAAAATCACTTTTACGTAGTCGTGTAGCTCAATGTTAAACATCGCTATCATAACTGAAAATAACATTATGAAGTGCCATGTATAGTTCAATGTATAGTTACGATTATAAAAAAAAAAATGTCACTATACAGTCGAATGACATTTATAATCTGCAATATTTTTAGAATTATGGCTATAATAATTTTTGTAGCACTTCCCTAAACTGACATTTATATTTTTAATTTGTTTGAATTATAACTATTTTCAGGTACGATTGATTCGAAATATTGGTGAGAGGGAGAGGGGGCGAACTTAAGTATGGGTATATTTGTTCACAATAATATTGAAAATGTTTTATGTGTGCATACTCATAAAAATAATATAGTTTTTTAATCAAAATTCCATGTGACATTCTTTCATATATATTATAAATTCATTTATGATATATGATAGATCAATATCAAATTCATCAACAAGTTCTTTATCATTGTAATGTAAGTATTCAAGCAATCCATCTTCCATCTTATTTCTAAGCTAATAATTTTCTGACAACTTTACTACTAAAAAAGATTATTTAATTCTTGTGGTGGTAACATGAAAACTGATATAAAGTAAATCAAACAATCAAGTAAAATTGATTCATGATTAAAGTATTATACTTAAACGATTAATAATCAATAAAATATATATCTTAATTAATATACATTGAATCTTTTAAGTATGTGCCAAACATAATCGATTCCCAATATAAATAAATAATTCTTAAATAAAAAGGTGTAATTTACAAATGAACACAAATAAGTCAAAAAAGAAAAAAAAAATGGCCCGTTTGGAGTTTTTGTTTTTTGTATTTTGTTGATTTTTAAGATTAGACCAACTTTCTTAATTGCACCCTTATTATTTAGCCCATTATAAACTATTTCTTGCGGGACTTATTAGGGTGAGTTTGGCCCAGCGGTGGGAGCTTTGAAAAACACTTCTAGACATTCATTGTGATTTTTGAAGTGTTTGGCCCCAATTATAGAAATTGCTTTTAGTCAATCGTGATTTTAATGGTGTTTGGCCCTCACTATCATAATCACTTTTGGAATCTCCAGAAGCTAAAAATCAACTTATTTTAGAAGTAACTAAAGTGTTATTTTTGCAAAAGCTATTATGCAAAAGTAATTATTTCATAATTGAATTTTATTATAATTAATTATTGCTAAAATCCATTTTAGTAAAATTAATTCTCCTATAATTAATTTTCAAATCGCTAGGCCAAACTCACCCTTAATATTATTGAGCTTAATATCTGCCCAACCCACGTATTGAGAAAATTGGACAATATTATTATCATGAAAATTTCATGAGTGATGTGAACTATATTATATATTCGTGAATATATGATTTCGAAAAATATTGGATGTTAACAATTTATTTCTTCATTTTAAGCTATGTAGTTAAACATGGTTGTTGACACGGGACCAAAACTGCAATAAATTTTGGTAAAAAACCCTTTTCAGACAAAATAATCAATTCCTAGAAATTAGACTAATGTAGCGGTGCAATGAATTAGAGGGTGGTTCGTACATCCAACCAATTTTATTAATTCAGCTTTTACCATATGTGTTTCGAATTGATCACATATTAATTAACTCAACTCTTTTATATATATACAGAAATCGCTTGTAAATTAAACATTTTACTTTGAGTAAACTTAAACAAGTATCTATCTGAATCTAATAAATTTCTTGGATCCAGTTAAATGAATGCCGTACTAATAATTGATGTATATCTATTGACCAAAATCCAAGAAATTTAAATGAATTTGCCTCTTCTTTTTTACATAAATATAAAATGTGTAGTTCTTTATTGCAATGAGTTTATGAGATAGTACTCCCTCCAGTTTTTTTTATTTATATCGTTTTGGAGGATTGCACACGAATTAAGGAATGTCATAAATATTCACTTTTTTAATGAGAAAATTTCAAAATACCTTTGTAATAAAATAATATTAGCATTAATTAGTATTAGTAAGAAGGATATAATTGATAAACGAATATTAATTTTACATTGAAATCCTAAAACGATAAATAAAAGTAAATAATTTTTTTTGGCCAAAGCGACAAATAAAAAACGGAGGGAGTATGATGTAACTATGTCTTTCATTTCTTATGGAAATTTAAAAATAATGATGTGATTTAGGGCTGTCAATGGGGCGGATTTCAATCCGGATCCATCCGAATTCGGTCCGATTTATTAGGATAATTGTCCGATTAGGAATTCGATGGACCTGATCCGATTATAAAGATCCGAAATTCGAAACTCATGGAGCGAATATGGATTTAGGTCGATCCGATCCGTTAAAGATCCGTATTCGACAACAAATAAAAAGAAAGATATATATACAAAATGATTTATAAAAATAAGTATCATTAATAATATTTCAACGTCAATTTAAGAAGATAGTAATTTATAATTCGTTTATAAATTTATTTAAACCAATATATTCATTCTACAAATATGAATATAGTAAAGAAACTTTGAAAATGTGAGCTAAAATTAAATAAAATTGAAAAGATAATAAACTTGTTTTAGGAAAAAAATATTAATTTAACTTTTTAAATACAAATTTATTGGATCCGAAAAATATCCGATATCCGGCCAAATCCGACCAAGATCCGTTGGATTCAAAAAATCTAGATCCGAGCACTATCCGAGCAAGATCCGAATCCGACAGGATTCGATCCGATATAAATGGAGCCGGATATGGACGAGCCTGATCCGACCAGAATCTGACCCATTGACATCCCTAATGTGATTCATTGCTTGAATATATATTACAAGTCATTAGGACATAATTACCATTAATTTCAAAAAAATTCAAAAAAGGACATAATTACCATTGGATAAGTAAACATGAAATATCATGAGAAACACCAACAAACCCATTAAAAGAAATAGGTACTCTAATCGCTCTATGTGACCTAAGAATGAGATGTTACTACGCAGCTTCAATTCATACTTAAAAAGCCAAAAATGACATAGAAGTTAGTTGTTTATCTATTTATGTGAGTTACTTATATAAAAACGTTGCATGTAGCTATTTTTAATAGTCACCTTTTTTTTTTTTTATAACTCGGGTGTCCAAGTATATTAATAGAAGGCATTTAAGAATTAACAATTATAATTTGTACATATCTCTTTCAAAATTATATACTAAAAGAAATTCAGAATACTCAGAATTCATTGAATTTCTTGAATAGTTCAGAGTACTCAAAGATCTTGAATATGTATCATGGGAGTGTATCGCCAGAAATGATATGCAATGAAACATGACGCTATTTTAATAGAAAGTATTGAAATTTTCATTGACTATTATTATCTTGTGACATATGTTCATCATCACTTTTTCCTTTATGTATATAATTAATATTCAAAGCCAACAACTTTGTATGATTGAGATACTCGAAGCCAACAACTTTGGTTGATCTTTAAAAACATGAAGTATGCAATCTCATGATTTGCATCTCAAAATATTTTTTTTGGAAGAAATCGCAATTGTGAATGTGTAAGTTACAATAAAAACCCGGCTATGACATGTTAAAAAATAGTATTCTATTTATAGTAGAAATTCGTCTTGCAGCGATTCATTCATGATCTCTTACGTTATACTCGAATATAAAAACTAGTATATTCTTCACACTCTCAAATTGCCTTCATAATATTGTTTTAAATTGATATATAATATAGCTTCTAAAATGAAAAAATCCCCACTTATATAAATATAGATTAATGACTCATAAGAAATGTCACAATCTCTGATAAATACTCCTACATATAAATCATTGTTAATTTGTTATTTATTCAAATTTTGAATCACATAAGAAAACAACAAGAAGATCGCCAGCTCACAGTAGTATCAAATTGCTTCTCAAAAAAAAAAAAAAAAAAGTCGTATCAAATTGGAATATGAACTTAAAATCTCTATATTATTATTTTTCATAAACCAAGCGTCCCCAAGGAGGAAGGGACAAACAATTATTTAAAATAAAAATAAAAGCTCAACGGGGCCCGGCCCGACTTATCTACACAATTGTTTTCTGAATCCAAGCCTTTCATTTTCTAAATCATACTCTATGTAAAAATCCTGCTGCTGATAATTACCCAAAATAATCGACGGGCCCGGCCCGACTTCATCACCCCCCTTCACAATCGTCATACAAATCACCGAATCATCAAAGAATGAAAAATAATCACTCAACGGCAAAACCATTTCCGCACCCCCTTTCATATGAAAAACCAAAGCCGGTAAATTAATTAACTTTTCACCGACAACATTAAAACAGGGTCTTAATCCCGCCAGCTTTTCCACGTCAGCAGCTCGACTGTAATTTTTCCCCACTTGCTTCACGAACTCATCCGCCACCAAATCGAACAATTTACCCTCCATGAAAGTGAACGTGGTGCCGGAATCTATAATAGTTCCGCCGTTCCCGTCGGAATCCGCCACCAGAAATTTGTACGGAGCTTTGATATTGACCCCACCCACCGTAATTTTCCGTAGAGTTACGTAATAGTAATCCTGAAATGCGGGATTGGATGAAGTTGGGTTTTTGCGAAATGGGGTGTGGTTAATTTCGCCGCCGCCGCCTCTGTTTTTGGCGGCGGCGCCGTGGACAAGAATTAAGTCACTTTTTACTGGTTTGTCATCGAATTGATGAGAGACTAGGCAGTATGAGAAACTTTTGAGACCCATTTGGGCCGGAAGTGATTCGGGTCCACGCCCGAATCCGACAATGCCAGAAGGCTGTCTGGTTGAATAAATAGAACACCCAACTAGGAAATTGTTTACTGATTTTTCCGGGAAGACTAGGCTTTCGGATAGAAGTAGCCCGGTTGTTGACCCGGACCCGTATCGAATAATGTACGGCGGACAAATGGTTGAATTTTTGTCAGAGTCCTTGCACTGTACATTTGGGAAAACCCACTTGCATTTCGGGTTTTTGCATCCTACAATTTTGGATGAAGAGGATTCTTTTGGTATGAAAGTGGGTATTTTCGATGGGTCCACGTTTACGAAATCGCAGGACTTGCAACTGTAGTGGTTTGTGCATGGGAGCCAGACCAAGCTACTTCCAGTGTCCATGACAAAACTGATTTTCTGCGGTGGGGTTCCGAAGTCGAGGGATACGGAGTAGCCTCCGTAGCTCTTGGGAAAGAGTGGGATTTTGGTGGTGGAAATGTCTGAGGTGGTTTTTTTTCGGTGTTTGAGATGATGGGCTCGGGTGGTTGATGAGGTGACGAGGTGGTTGAGTCGCTGCCATGGGTCGGAAAGCGGTGGCGCGGTGGTGGAGAGGGTGAGGGTTGTAATTTGGGCTGCGGAAATTGAGAAAAGAAGAATGAGAGGAAGTAGGAAGAGAAGAAAAGGGGAAGTCATTGTGTTGTGTGGAGAAGATGAGAAGATTGGCCAAATTATCTGTAGGAAGATTTTTGTTGTGGATTTAGCAGTACTTTTTTGGGGGGTTATTAAAGGTAATTTTTTACCGCAACACATTTTGTGCTTTTGCAAGAATCATGTTCGATTTAGGCAAAGGAAAATGCCACTGCTTTTGCTTCACGATAAAACAAGTATCATGGGTTTTATAAAGGTTCTTTACTTATCTTGTTTTTGGACATGGAGTTAGCCCGACCCGAATGAGTTGGACTGCAGAAATTTCTTTGTGTGACTTTAACCAATGTTTCAGCATTCATACTTGAAAAGACTATATTAGATAATCCTTTTCTTTTCTAGTTTTCAGCCCGTTATAATTATATAAATGATGATAAAGGGAATATATGGAATTGGAGCCCACTTTTCCGTTGGGCGTATAAAGTGTACGTTACAAAGTGGAAAACATTTTTTTGTCAACCCCGAACTCAATGTGCTTCTAACTAATCCAATAGGATTAACAACTTTTCCACTAATATTTTACATGATAAACATCATTTTCATTACATATAACATATTATTTATATGCATCAAAAGATATTTACAGAAGATTAAATAAGCTTTTGATTATACAGTTATGTCCTTAAGTACCTAAGACAACAATGCTAATCTTACGGGACCTTATGATTAGCAGGTTACAGATAAAGGCAAACCTAATTAAAAGACAATAATGCTTCACCTTACGGACCATATGATTTGCGGGTTAAAGATAAAGGCAAACCTAATTAATGGATTACGCCGTAATAATGTGATATTACAGAAAAAGGTTTCATATATGTATGTACTCAATATCCAAAAGATATTGAAGCAATCAAACTAATAAAATTTTAAGAGGATTACATTATACTACAGGAAGTCAATATTGGGAAGATTAAAAATTAAGAATCTTTTCCCAGATAAAAATATGCAATACTAATGTTATACATAAAATTAGGATCCAATCATCCTTTCTCGCAATCAAAATTCAACAGTTTTGCATGACAAAAACACACTTCTAATGGAGTAGTAGTTAGTTCTACCATTTCAGCCCAAAAAATAATGCATATAAATCAAACTCAGTTGAAATAGTATTCCCACATACTCAAATATACTCAACTGCGATACCTGCCACGATCCCTCTCACGTTCTCGTTCGCGTCCATATTCTCTGTCTCGATCTCTCTCTCTTGGCCTGTCTCGTTCTCTATTACGATGCCTGTCTCTCTCCCTCTCATCGCGCTCTCTTCCCCTGTCCTTGCTTCGATCTCTTCTCTCCCTTTCACTTGCACCTGTACATATTATTGCAGAAAGTTCAGAATTAACCCCCGAGCCAGAACATTATATAGAGGTTCAGTATATAACACCATTTAAATTTAAAAAATACCTAGTTCCTCAACCTCCCATCCTGCACGCCCAACGCCAGGAACGCCCACAGTGGTCTCAGCTTGTTGAGTTTTAGCGCGGAACTTTTTCTTAAGATTACCAAACTCATCGTACATTTCACCATCATCCTGAGATCATGAGAAACACTCACATTCATTGCTTGAATTATGTATGTAAACCATATTTCTAGATAAAGTCGGAAGTACCTCTTCAGCCTCTCGACGGCGCCGCCTAGTCTCTTCTATTTCTTCTTCGTCGAGCTCTTTGTAGCCTCCACCACGACCTCCTCTAGAAAGTCCAAAATGGCGCATATAGTAATCAGTTAAGTATTTGTATACATATATACTTGAAGAAAAAGGTATACACAAAAGGTATTCATCCAACACAAGGCTACAACCATAGTTATTAATAGCTAAAAGCGACGCGAAGTGACAAGGCCTCGCCTTGCTTTGGAACGAAGCGAGGCGAAAAGCGCTAGCTCTTCCCGAATGAAGCGATCATGTACAGTTTAATATATATATATATATATATATATATATATATATATATCAATATAATTATATATTCTCCAAAAATAAACTATAATCATATAACATAAATGAACAAATACAAAGACAATCAATATATAATAAAATTGACAAAACAAAAGGGAAAGTAAAGAGGTGGGCCATGACACTTTATTATAAATAAAAGGAAAGTTTAGTAAAATAAAAAATAATAAAAAATAAAAAATAAAAAGAAAAAGAAGTCTGCAAACCCCAATCTTCCTTATCTCATTTTACCCAGCCGCCGCCAAGGACTTCAACTTCTTCTTCCTTTCTTTTTTTTCTTCTAGAAATTGACTTCATCTCATTTTATCCCGCAAACCCTAATCTTCCTTTTTTATTTACCGGAAAAAATCAATAAATCGAGGCCCTGTTAAAAAAGGCAACTTTTTTCTAATTTCCTAAACCCATCACCTTCAATTTCTGGAAAAAGCGCCGTTTTGCTGAGCTATGAAGCGCCGGAATAGCGCCGTAACGCTGGGAAAAGCGCCGCTTTTCCCAAACCCTAAAAATAAGGCGAGGCGAGGGGAGAGGTCGCGCTATATCGAGCGCTTCAATCGCTTTTAACAACTATGGTTAAAACCCAAATTAAAGAATGAAGAAAAAAGAAAGCTGCCATGGATAACCAAAAAAGGAAAATTACATATTCTTTTCAGAAGTAAACTTGTTAAGCTCTTAAAAGAAATGATCATTGACTGAGAGAAGTTGACAGGACACTATTGAAATCAAAAGCCTCATATTTCAATACTGAAATCCTATACAAGTATGTAAAAAGCAACATATCAGTACAGTAAGTAATTTCGACATCCTAGTACCTCACACCTCCCTCGTTATGTCCAGGCTTATTGGTGTTGCAGATGTTGCATTTCATACGCTTTGCCCAATTAATGTTTCCACACCTGAATTAACAAGTCAGTAAAACAGCAATCCAAAAATATGCTTTCAATAAGTGAACGAGTGACCATGAATGCCACAATAAAGAATAAACACTGTAGAACCTGCCATCACAGCAAAAAATTAGAAAAGGATAACCAAATTCTACTTGAGATAATCTATGATACTTGCATTATTAATAAAAAGAGACAAAGATACTATGAGAAAGAGAGAGCACCAGCACCATGATACATAGAATAAAATATAAATGTAAACCAAATGACTTAACTTTAAACTTAAAGATCCCAGAAACAACCAATTAAATATGTGGGTTTACTACTAGGCCCAATTCTGACTTTCTTTTGACACGAAATAGGAATTTATAAACATGTAGCAGTACACATCAGACTGAGACTTCAAAATTCTGCCAAAAAACCAATCTGGTAAATGAGAACTAAAGTTCATGGGCCAAAGTTAAGCTATTGCCAAACAATGTATATATGAAAAATTGTTTAAAAAAATGTTAAACACACCCCTGCTACCATCATAAGCAGCACGTGGAAGAAACTACTGAGGCATATATTTCTACTGTGTTCCAAGTTCTAGAAGGATGTAATTCTCTACTCTGAAAGTAATACACTTACACTTAACTATTATGAAAAAGATTTTATCAATATTTATGAATAATTCGGATGCACTAAAAATCATTTCTCTGTCTACAGCCAATTTATTTGTTATACTGCTATCAAATACGTACATGTGTCATGACGATTATGACTCTGGGGAAGGTCCAGATTTGTCTCCTAGTAAGCCATATTACTTTATCACGTAAAAGTAAGACCATATAATATACTACTTTCTTCTCCTCTAGAGTGACATAAGTTTAGTGCACGAGCAGAAATCCCACATCCAAATACCCATAAAATAACTAAATGAACACTATTATATACCTTCCCAGACACAAACAAACCATACTAACAAGCAACATTGAATCAGAAAAGAGAATTACAAAGATGGGGTGCAGGAAGAAGATCAAAGCTGTACAATTCTTACATTGGACAAGACCAATCGTTAGGACCAAAAAGCCCTCCAGTAGTAGCACCAACTGCACGTGAACTGCCTCCTAAATCACCACGGCCCCTTCCTCGACCACCACCCATGGTACCACTGGAGGCTCCAGCAGGACGTGCAGTTCCACAACGATTGCACACACCTCGAAATGCAAAATTTACATTTCCACAACTGCTTCCACCAGAAAGTATAAGAGACAAATTGCAAACTATATTCACACAGAACAAAAATAGAGCAGGACCTAAAAGAGCAAGAAAGAGCTGCTCACCAATGATCACATCACAGACCTTGTATTCGTACACGACCAATCTCCTTCCTGTTGCCATGCTTTTGCTGGAGCATCACCTCGTCCTCCACCTCTATCACTCCCATCATTGACATCCATGGTTCCTTCCTCCAGTCCAACAAGATCAGTAACTATAACTTGATCAGGAACATGATTCCCTGTGTCATCTTTGCTCTTCGACTCTGCCATAAAGACTCCAATTGTAGCTCCATGAAAATCTTTGTTGTTGAACCATTCAACAGCAGCTAATGCAGCATGTGGATCCTCATAAGTGACTGTGGCATCTCCTTTGGGCTCATTTGTCATTTTATCACGGTATATCCATATCTTGGGACGTCCACTACGTTTGTCTTTCTGTTCAGCATAAGTAAACTTCAGTTCAATCTAGAAGTCAATGACCAAATGAAGCATGCCTATGAGAGTATATATGTTTATATATGTATGTTTGTGAGTGCACATATATACAACATTACGACATAAAAAAGGGAAAACACGAAAACTTGAACTGATATAAGGACACTTAGGATATCTAAGACAACTCCGGATGGAACAGATGGCAATGTTAAGTAAATTTGTATTCAAACGCACGGAAAAACAAAAAAAATGCTGGCATTTACAAAAACAAATGTAGATAATTAAATGAGAAGCATAAACATAGAAACTGAAAATGATAGTAGACAACCACATTGCACTAACTAAACCTTTAAGGAAATTAGAAGCGCAATAACTGATGAGGAACCATACCTTTAGCAAGCCAATGGTACCAAAGTGTTCAGCCAACATATCCTCATCGGTCCCAAAAGGCAAATTACAAACGTAAACAGACCCATTCGTGGGGACTCCTTTTCCCGCATAGCTTGCCATTCAGCTCCAATATCATGAAGCGCCCCTACAAAACCAAATCAAGGCCCATCTAAGCACCAGAGAGATTTAAAGGAAAGATCTAAATCAATTTAGGATATTACACAAAAATTATTAATTGCAACTAACTAAATAGTAAATGGAGATTGTTCCACACCAATGATTGCGATAGTTAGGGTTTTCGAATAAATAATTGAAACATTAGAGAAATGAAGAGAGATATAACACCTCACTCCGCCGGTGTTGGTGCTCAGCCGTCGTCTCTGTACTCCGATTACAGGGAAAAGGGAAAAAAATGGGATTGCTGGCTGCAAAGGGGATTGCGAATCGAGTGGAAATGGATTGTCGTTTAATGTTGCATTACAGGTTATTTTGTTCTAGTCATTTCAATGGGCCGTTAGTCCGGTCCAAAGAGTGTTTGGCCTATTGATGAAGCCCGGCTGGAGACCCCATGAAGCGTTTTTTCTCATGGGTTTTACTAGCTTGTTTGGTTGTCAAGAAAGTGAGGAAAAATTGTAGGGAAAGGAAAAGGAAAGGAAAGGAAAGGAAAAGGAAAAGAAAGTCATTTTTACATGTTTGGTTGTCATGATAATTATTTTCTTGCAGATGTTTGGTTGTCAAGAAAATTTTGAAATATAATATTTTTGATAAATATTTTTGTTTGATTATGAATACTTTCAAAATTATAAAATATATTAAAAGTGATTGCAAAATAAAAGTTATCAAATTAATCCCTAGAAAATAAAAAATACAAATCGAGTAATTGAATCAAATAAAAAAAAGTTAGAATAACTGAATATATTTTACTCGGGAAAGTTTATCTATCCATGTAGATATAGGATATATCTTCATATATCTACATTACATGTTTAGTAAAAATTTTAATTTTTCTTTGGTTGAGATTTATGTAAAAATTAGTTGATATTGTCTTTTGTTATTTGTATTTTTTTTTTATTTCAAGATAGGATTTACGTTTCTTTGTTAATAAAATATTGTATGAATAATAATGTTTTCATTATATTAACTATAATATATAGATTAATTTGACGCTATTGTATATTTTTTAGCCACCGAATTTATATCAATTTTTAAAATTAACAAGGGGTTATCGTTAATTTTTAAAGTTAACAGGGGGTTACTGATAATATTTTAGGTAAAAGTGGTGCTTTTGCGTCATTTTGTGGGGGTATAATTGTTATAATGACTTGAGAGGGTACTTTTTTGCTAATAATAAATAAGCACAAAGGGGCTTTTGATAGAAAAAAATCACAAATGGAGAATTATGATAGTTAGATAAAGTACAAGGGGGGTTTTGCAATTTACTAAAAAAAATTCCCCGGATTTTCCCAGGATTTCCCCATCAAATTGGTGGGGAAATTTTTTCTTCACAAAATTTTCCTGCAGGAAAGTTGAAGGAAAATAAAAACTTCCTTTCATGCTATCCAAACAACAATGAGAGGAAAAAAAACTTCTTTCCTCTCACTTTCCCGACAACCAAACAGTACATAAATTCTTAATATCGTAAAAATAAGAAAAATCACAATTTTACAAGGCTAATAATAAAATGGATTTTCTTTTTTCTAAAGGGACCAATTATTAGGGAAAGTCTATACTAAAGTTGGTATTTCTCTCTATCTTACTTTTTAAGTTGCATTTTAGAGTCGTTCTAAATTTCTAATGTTAGAAGAATGTATGGAAATTTGCATATTTTGATTTTTTTTAGATTTAAACATTCTTGTTTTATGTTCCACAAAGAAATTATGTAAATCTATAATTTTTTGCAATAAAAAAAGTGAAGGACCAAAAGTGATAAAAAATGATAAAATTATTTTAGTATAGTCAGAAAGTAATCTAATTATATTTGTACTTGTGCAACATTTTATTAAGCTCCATTTCTTCATAATCGAAATTTGGATTTCGACCGAGCTTTTGTATTTTTAAGCTTTTTTTATGCTTATGCCACTCATCAGAAAGAAAGAAAATCACATGAAGATCAAGTACCTCACATCTAAAAATGAATCATAATTTGATGTTGTTTTCCAATTAATCTGATTAATTTCCCAAAATGTAAACGTGAATGTAATCACTCACAATTCACATTAACACAAAGATGACAATCAAGTAAAAGTTTATTGATACACTTGAATCATCCATCCAATTAACAGATGTCATTTCAAAGAAATGTCTCAATAAATTTGGTTTATAACTTATAACAAAACTTTCCCCAACACAGGAAATAAATAAACCAATTTTGCTTAAATTGCAGCAAAGTATTCCTTGCTACCCTTGGGGTCTGGCTTCATGGACTTCTCCCCGGGCTTCCATCCAGCTGGGCATACTTCATCCGGGTTATCTTGCACGTATTGCAATGCCTGCAGAAACACATAAGAATTACTCAAATTATTCCTAATGACTCGCGTACACGAACACAGTTTATATGGTTACAATACCTGGAGTGTTCTCAATGTTTCGTCAACACTACGCCCAATCGCAAGATTGTTGATGGTGGAGTGTTGAATAACACCCTCCTTGTCGATGATAAAGAGTCCTCTTAATGCAATTCCCTGGAAACAACAGGGCATTGGATCATTGCCTTCTCATGGATTGTCTCCAATTGTAGATCATTATTAGGTGGTCAATATTTTGATATTGTTCTATTTGCTACATGTGGTGAGCTCTGTTACTACTGTCTTCTTTCTTACACGTAGGTACAACATATGCTAATCAAAGCACCTATCCATCATAGATTTGATAAATTCGGCTTTTCTTTATTCAATTGGGAGTGTTTAGACGAGCTAATATAAATCTTAAACATCATGAGTGGCTATCAAATATCAGATGTCGAACTTCAAACTGTAAAATATATACCTGATCTGGGATTAGAACACCGTATGATTTTACGATGGATTTGGTCACATCAGAAACTAATGGATACGCCAAATCACCCAAGCCCCCAGACTTCCTATCTGTTTGGACCCATGCAAGGTGGGAAAACTACAAGAACATTAAGCAATAACTCAATACAAGATAAGATGAAATTAGGATCGAGACCTGTTTAGAGATGCAAGTGGAGTGATATATAACAAGGAATAAATAAGTTGTGAACACAACATTCTTCACCAATTTTACAAGTAACAAAATAGCACTTACCACACTGTCTATGGACACACCCAATACTTCTGTGTTCAACTTCTCAAATTCTTGGTAACGGTCGCTAAAAGCAGTGATCTCTGCCAACGAAATAACGACGTGAAATTTAAGTAGCGCCATCAGAAATTACTTGCTTGAAGATGAGATGGCGAAAATGGTAAACATGGTTCAGTTTCAAACTCACCAGTGGGACAAACAAAGGTGAAGTCCAGAGGGTAGAAAAATAGAATAACATACTTCTTTCCTATATAATCAGAGAGTTTAACCTGCAGAAAGAGCAACTCCGGTTAGTAAAATAATTATCACTTAGATATTCAAGGTATTTATCGCATAATGTTGGCTAGGGATACAAATAACAAAATGAATAGGAATAAACATCAATCTAAAAAGTTCATTTTCTGAATTCAACAATCAATTTACAAAGAGTCGGAAATAAATTTTAGGCCCTTTTTTCCAAAAGTCAAACACAAGAGAATGTGCAATGCAGAATGAAGATGCAAGTAAGTACTATAGTTGAAGAAAACAACTTTATTAGAAACTAAAAAGCTTCATCTATAAATATCTCTTGAGAAAGTATATAATCATGGAACTACAAATGATTAAGATCCTTAATGGTAGATAAGAGTAATCTAATTTCATATATAAAAACAATAAATATGGCCAAAAGCAAGAACTTATTAACTTTAACACATGATACCCAAACAACGGAATACAACACTGGTTGTAATTTGTAAGCATATATAGCATTCTTCAGCGACTTACGTTAATAAATTCCTGATCGAAAACAGCCTCAGCCTCAAAGTCTGGTGCAACATTTCCAACCAGTGGAAGTTCACTCTGTCAAATAAAAGATAAATAAATCACAACAAGAACCAAGGTCGAGAAATAATACATTACGTACGAAGACAATCTCCTAGCATACTTCAACCAATCCTAATTTAGAATCAGTAATGTGTAATCATCATATAACTTTTCAGTCTGTTAGAGTAACCAGATTAAGCTGTAAAAACGAAGAGGAAAAAGAGAAGCTTAACGAAAAAACTCCTCGTCAACAATTTCACATAGAACAACAATGTGAACGTCAACAAATTTCTGTCAAATAAAAGAACAACTTTATACATGACCTTAGAACTGCATTCTATATTTAGTGGAATTCTCAACCCATTTCAGGAATGAGTGACACGTAGATAAAAATGAAAAGGGGAAAAATATAATAATTTAAGCTAATAAAAAATTGACACAAAAATTGTGTTTTCAACAATGCCATACAATAACATAATTATAAATAAGCTTAGGGAAATCCGAAACCAGGAACAAACAATAGCAACACTTACGGCGCGGACGACAAAGCTACGTCGTTTGGCGGACGAAACGCGGGAGGAGAGAGAGCGGGGAACACGGGACACGAAGGGTTTACCGGAGAATGAGGAAGTAAGGGAAATGGCGGATTGAGAAGGAGATAACGATTTCTTGGAAGAAACGCACGCTTTTGGATTGGGATTAGGATTGGACGAGAGAAGAGCAGCCATGGAAGTAGCAGCTGAGCAAGCCATTGCTTTCTTCAATTGAAATCGAGAAAGACTCTTTTGCGCTCTTCTGTGTCGGAGACTGTTATTACAGCTATCCAATGATTTTGGGGTCGTGAGGTGGAGAGTGGTTGTCGACTGATGTATATAAAGATAAGTTATACACAGTACAGTGCAGGTCGAAACGACGTCGTTTAATTATGGATTGGGCCTTTTCGTTTGGTTGGGCCTTCAAATAGGAGGAATATTAAACAGCTGTCTCCCTTTGCTGAATTGAAGATTTGATAAATCAGATTCGACAAATAAAATGATTCGAAATATACGAAACAAATGTAAATCCATGGATAAAGTTTCCTTTTGGAGCTACGTTTGGATCAATTAAATATGAGAAATTTGTCAGGAATTTTTCGATTTATTTTGAAATTTTTTAAGAAATATTTGAAAAATTTGTAAATTAAAAAATGGCACAAAGTGAACACTGATGGTAATGTGCTCATGGATAAAAGAAGTGCATCGGCTGGGAGACTAATTCGTGATGAAAATGGACAATGAATTACTGGATTTACACGAAAGTTGGGTGACATAACGATTACTATTGCGGAACTATTAGCATGTCGAGAGGGTCTATCCCTGGCTTGGGAGCAAAGACTACAAGGAATTATACTTGATATTGAGTCGGAAGTGGTGGTGCAACTCATCAAGGAGAGGCGACGGAGGACCATCATTTGGGCCAAATCATTGAAGACTGCAGATTCCTATCGTGGGAGATCCGTATTGTCCATACAATGAGAGAAGGAAACCAATATGCGGATGCGTTAGCCAAATTGGGTCATGATATTCAAGGAGATTTTGAGCCTTGGGAAGAACCTCCCACTATTGTTATTCCCCTAATGTGTAGTGACTTAGTGTAGATTTCATTGTTCTCTTTTATACAAAAAAAAAAAAAAAAAATGTTAAAGTAGAAACTACTCCTTATTTTTGTTTCAGTTAATTTAAAAATATAAACTTTTCGATATTTTTAATAGAAATCTATCGATATTTTTTATCCACATGTAAATATAGACTTATGACGAAAATTTATGTTCGACCTAAAAAATTAAAATCAAGTCGAGTTCTGATAAGATATGACTTCTGAAAATTAAAAAAATATCGTTTAAAGTATAATCAGAAAATGCACTTTTACCAAAAGTCATGGGTGTTTGCAAATAAATATTTTTATGCTTTTACAATTTCATAACAAGGCTTTGAAAAAAAATGAAAATGACAAAAAAGCAGAAGCAACTTTTAAAAGCATATTCTTTTTCTTAAAATGTAAGCAACATATGCTTCGTCTAAATATTTTTCTCTTAAAATACAAACACTAACCACTTTTTATAAAAATTTAAAAAATCTCTAGTATTAAGTATTGAATAACACCACCTTAAGCACACACAAAAAGCATAAAGGTATTTTTTAAAAGCGTTTGCAAACTTTAGAAATTAAAGTAAGAACTAGTTTCAATTCCTACTGGAATCCATACTAATATATATGAAGTCGGGTTTAGATAAAAAAAAAGAAAATATATGAAGTCGGGTTCAAGTCATGTCTTATTCGGACTGAATCCCAATCGAATTCCACCCGTTGCCAACCCTATTTAAAGTCGTCACTTGATTTAATTAAAAAGAAAAGGATTGGGAAAAAATCCAAGAAAACACCATTATCCTTCAAACTGGAGATTTCCAGATAACACACGCACACTCCTCCTCCACCTTATCTTCTTCCACCGCCACCACCTCTGCTAAATACTCCTCCACCCACCACCGCCAACATGTAAACAAAAACAATGCAAGAAACTCTCCATTTGTCCTCCTCCGCCGCCACTCCAATTCCTCTCCCCAACCCAAATTTCCCCTCCATTTCCCGCCCCAAAAACCTCCATTTCCCCCCTATCCCCAAACCCCCTCCCCTCAAATCCCCACAAAATGAAACCACCCCTCCAGTAATTGAAAATTCCCAACTCCAAGAATTACTCCTCTACTTAGACTCCCACGGTGTGGACTCATTTTACTGCCTCAATTCCCACCCACCCCTAATCTCCACCCCCCTTTCCCAAATCAAATCCACCGTAAACTTCCTATTCTCCTTGGGCCTCACCACACAGGATCTCCGCCGCATTTTCCCGATGTGCCCCGAAATATTAACATCTCCTCCCTCCACGACGATTATCCCCGCCACCACTTTCCTCCTCCGCGAAGCACGCGTCAAAGCCTCCGATCTCCGCCACGTCATCCACCGCCGCCCCCGCCTCTTAACACGCCACGTGGAAACCCAGCTCCGCCCCACTCTGTACTTCCTCCAGGGCACAATTGGAATTGAAAATGTGAGTAAGTGTGCACCGCTCTTATCCTGCTCCGTAGAATCGAAATTCATTCCTCGAATCGAGTATTTACAGAAACTCGGATTTTGTTACAAGGATACTGTGACTATGTTTAGGAAATTCCCGTCGTTGTTTTGTTACAGTATTAAGGAGAATTTCGAGCCTAAGTTCGATTATTTCGTGGTGGAGATGGGGAGGGAGTTGAAGGAATTGGTTGCGTTTCCGCAGTACTTTTCTTTTAGCTTAGAGAATAGGATAAAGCCGAGGCACAGATTGTGTGTGGAGAAGGGGGTTTGTTTGGCATTGCCTACTATGTTGAAGTCGAGTGAGACGATGTTTCGGGATAGGTTGGATGTTTGTATTAGTTCTTCCACGCCGGTTATAACTTCTCCTTTATGGTGTACAAATGCAGATATCCATGGCGATAATGTAACATAGATAAACTATAAATATATCGTTATCAAATTCCTATTTTTTTCGCATCAATACAAATTGGTTCAAATATGTGTTGCTTTCTTACATGTTATTTAAACTTATTTCAGGAATAGTTAGAGGTGTATTATATGATTATATGATATATCTTCACATAGATGTGAGGAAAATGCTGTGATTATTGCGTCGTCTTGTTCTATATCAGCATCTTTTAGCTGCCATGTACGGGGTTATATTCATGTTTTTTAAAGTTCTCTATGCAAGCGAAAGTGGTTGTGCGCTTTGATTTCTTGATGCTTATTAGTAATTAGATGAATGTTTTTAAATCAATGTAGTATAGTGTCATTTAGAAGATTTTTGTTAAATTGTGGATTGGAATCGAACGTTCCTTCAATTTTGCTCCTTATTAGGTACTTTTCGAGGGAACTTGAAAATTTTGTAGGAGTTATTCATTTATGTTAGAATTTCTGATTGAGGTTATATCATATATGTGTAAGTTGGTACTGTTGCAGGTGTTTGTATAGTCATCTACTTTTATATGCACTGTTTTGAAAAGGAAAACCATATGTGAAACTATAGTCCCCTATTCTCATTAATGAGAATTTGTTTGTGATCATGAAGTGTATATAATAGTTTGACATGTTGAAATGTTCATTTCAAGTTCCATCATTTGTTGAGAGTTGGAGCCTTTTTATGCTTAAGCTATGTTCGAAACTTGGACATTGTTATTGTGAAATCTAGCTACAAATGGTGAATTGGCCGTCTAGAAGATGGATATGATATTTGAACTTTGTACTCTCTACGAGGCTTTTTTTTTTGTGTTTTCCAAGGTCTGTATCTCTTTCGCGGCGCGTCGGACACATTAAGTTGGAAAATTTCTAAGCAGTAATTCGAGCATGAATTCGCTACTTTGTACTGACCAGTTCCTTCCACTACATCAATCATATGTTGGTGCTTTACGAGTTAATATTAACCTATGTAGAATATCAGAAGTTGATTGTGCCTTGGATCAAATTTAAAAAGTATACCACTTCATGTTGCAATCATTGATCAAAATTTTCGTAGTTTCCATGGATAATATGAAAATATTTCTGTTATTGAATCCATTAAATGAAAATGTGGTGTAGTTTGAGGACTTTTTTTTTCCTTATCAAACTCTCTAATTTTCTTATTTTAGCAATTTGTTTACTAATTTTTTTTAGTGTTTTTGAAATGTAACTTAAAAGTTCTGAAAGTTATATTTAGTTAGACCAAAACAATCATTACAATCAAAATTTTGATCCTGCGATAAAAAATGATTACTAAAAGCTAGAGCAAAAAATTAAATCAAATTAACTCCATATTAAACTTGAAAACTTCGTTCGAGCTTGATTTATTATACATATCAATCAAAAAATATTTTTTGTTTGATTAAGCTTGGTTCGAATCTGAAACAATAAGCTATAGTTTATTTGATAGTCAAATCGAGTTTGCTCGTTCGAATTCGAATCATTTAATAAGACAAAATATAATTTTTTTTTATAAAGAACGTGTTAAATCGACATTTTCATTCCTATTACTGCATTTAATTTAATTTCATGATATTCAACACAAGAATTCAATGATATAACAAAATATGCATATAAAAGGAAGAAATAATTACACAACTTGAAAATACAAAGTAACAACTTTCTTTATGTCACGTGCCAGGGGTTCGTGGCAGTAGCACGCGCCTATGTGTATTGCGGCTGCAATGGGAGTTTCTAGGGTTGGGATAGAGGAGCGCGTGTGCCAAATAATCGGGGACAGAAGCTGGATTTATAAGACACGAAAGGCGCGCATTTTGCCGATTCTCTCTTCTTTCTTCACTTTCATAATTATTTTCAATATTTATTTGCAACTCAGTCCCCCAGTTTTGCTGAATTGGAAAAGTAACCTTGGGCTATTCACATTTCATGGTATAACCACATAAAGTAAAGATATTTCACATCCATTCCCTACCAGGCTAGCTACCATTACACACATTATATTCCATCATATTTAATGAATAAAATCGGCAATTTATAATTTATGTCATTGATGACGTCACCTGGTATCACAACACAATTAATAATTAATTTCACCAACATATTTTAATTAACAAAAGAAAAATCTCATGGGGGTTCGACATTCAATATTATGTATGTTACAAACTCATTGCAACTAAATTTGATTTGTAGGTATTGAAAAAAATATGTTTTAGCAATTTTAATTCTCAAGATAAGTTCAAACGAATGATCCTCGTGTTTTTCTGTTAAAAAATTGGTTGTTCTAAAATAAATGACTTAATAAGTCACGAGACCTTCGTGGATTTGAAAATTTATTATTCGATGACACGTGATGCATATGAGTAGAGTGTCTTGCTCCACGCCTGCAATCAATTAAACAATAAGTATCATGTGGTATATGATAATTGTAATAATTAGGAAAGAGATTTTGTGTTTAATTTGCTTACGACATGGATTACATTTTATATATAAATACACTTAATTTGTAAATGACTCTCTCGTAAAATAGAAAGTCGGCGAAATGTCTCCCAAAGATGCATGATATTACTCGTGTACGATGAAATATTTCCTAAAGATGTATGATACAACTCATATACGTTAAATTGCAATTAAAACTTTTATATTTATCACATCGTGAAATAAAAAAGGAATGAATATATAGTGAGGCTAGTTATTTAAAATTACAATACAGGTTATTTAATTAATTTGCTTAACTTGGGTGTTTTCAATATCTTCATAACATTTCCAAATAAATACACATAAGAATACAATGAATAAATGTAGTTACCTAACAATAAAAGCACATCCATTATTCATTCAAGTATTAAATGTAATTTACCCAACCAAATGAAAGCACTTGCTCTATTTCCTATGCATTTGAAGAAACAGCCATTTTATTAGTTAGTCCACACAACAATTTTTTTTTTTTTTTTTTTTGTTAATTCAACATTGCAGATAAAGTTAGCATAACAAATAAGGAAAATATATTGGTGTCGTAAGACGATTTTGAATTTGCTTTCTATATTGGTATTATTTAATTTCTCCCTAAAAAAAATTATCGTAGTTACCTTAAAAATGTATGAAAGATTGCTATATAAAAGAGTAAAGATTTGGACAATACGAGGTAACTTATGTAAAATAAAATAAATCAAGGACCATATTGCAAAAACAAGGGGAACTTTTTATTTTCATTTTTTGTCATTTTCTTCTCCACTTCCCTCCACATCTATCCGAACCAAAATTCCCTCCCTTCCCTCGTTTTCTACTCCCCCATCCCAACACGCACACACAAACACACACCAAACTCTTTTTATGTCTCCATAAAACATCCAAAAACCCTAATTCCCCCTCTCAATCTCGAATCCAAAACCCTTGAAAGATTAATTTAATTTCCTTTACAAATAATGGTTGGGCCTGGAGCACCGAACCGCGACGCGGCGGCGACGCCTCCGGCGGTGGCTTCGAATGGCCAGATCCTCCGTCACCGTCAGACTCCGCCGACGACTATTAAGCGGCACCTTCCTTTCGCATCAATGAAGCCGCCATTCGTTCATCCAGATGACTACCACCGTTTCTCCACTCCTTCACGCGCCTCCGCCTCCGCCGCCGATCACCAGACCGAAGCTATTGTGGTCAATTATTCTGTGCGTCCGCAATTATTTTGATGTTTAACTGCTTTTTGGTTTGCTTTCTTTTAATTTTGAGTTTTAACTGTCCTATTAATATCTGGAATGAATGTAACTATATTTGTTAATATCGGACGAGTTTATTGATCTGACGCCTGATAATTGTACTTATTTCAAACGATTGAGCGCTAAGATATTTTAGTTAATCTTCGCGATATTTGTAGATAGATCTGTATGTTTCAATGGGAAAGGAAAGGAAACTAATTCTCCATGGCACCAAGGTGGAATTACTTATTATTTTGTAAATTGGAACACCTAAATGTGCTCATAGCCATTCAAGTCCCCCAGTATTTTGTTCTGTTAAACCATACATGATTTAAGCAACTGTCCTTAAATGTGTCATTCCAACCTTACCAGTCTCGGCCAAAAGTTTTTTTTTCCATTTTAAGTTGTCAGCATTTTGAGAAGGCAGGATTATAATCAGTCTACAACTAAAGCACGACAACAAAAGTATTGAATGCTGTTAACATTTGTAACAGCATAAATAGATTTAGCATCATAAAGAAGAAACACTTTGATTAGTTTGTTATGTACCTTCATGTCATTCCTAAATTGCATATACGGTATCTGTAAAACATAACAGTATTTTGTTTAATTAGTTTGGTTTGCTGTGTGACCCAGCCTTTGAAGCGGAAGCGTGGGTATGAAAACAATGTTGAGTCTAGTGAGCGGACAGCAAGTCCCGGATATAGCGATATGGCTAACAGCCCCTTCCGTACTCCTGTATCTGGTAAAGGAGGAAGGGTAAATGGGCGTTCAAAGGCCACCAACAACAATAAATCTGTACCTTCAACTCCAGTTTCAAATGTTGGTGAGACATTTTATCCTAGATATATCTGTATTTTATTACGAATAGCAACCATTGTGAGAGCACATTTCTTGAGATAAATTATTGAATGTACTATTAAGCAAATGTACTTTCAAATGCAAACAACATTTGTTTACTGAATTATTGATCAAATATGCAGATGCTCAATCCCCCCTTACTCCTGCTGGCAGCTGCCGCTACGATAGCTCCTTGAGTAATCACACCACTCTGTATTGAATTAAATTTGTAGACGTAGTTGCACAAGTGTAACACTGATGAGTGTCTGTCATGATTCTCAGGTCTTTTGACAAAAAAATTTATCACTTTAATAAAGCATGCAGATGATGGTGAACTTGATCTGAACAAAGCAGCTGACACTTTGCAGGTGATCAGTCTGCTAGATGAGTATGATTGTTTGCATATGAACCAGAAACTTTGATTGAGATTCTGGTTTTCAGGTACAGAAGAGACGGATATATGATATAACTAATGTCCTCGAAGGGATTGGTCTTATTGAGAAGAAGCTGAAGAACAGAATTCGTTGGAAGTAAGTTTGTATTTCAACTCAAAGATATTGTGGCATTATGCTCACATATTGTATACTGTAATCAATAGAGGCATGCCATTAAAATTGGAACTTAACAAGATTCTATATGGTTCTGGTAGGGGACTTGATCATTCAAGACCTGGTGAAGTGGATAATGATGCCACTCATTTGCCGGTAAGCAGGAGAAGGCATGCTTACAGCTTACTTTTAAATAATTTCGTGTTTAGTGTACTCTTGTTCCTTTGTTTATTATGAAGCTTGTCCATGGACACCGCTAAGCATACATGCTCTCTGCATTCTTGTTTTCCTTATTTTGGTAGAGTTTTACATGGAAGAAATCTTACAGATGTTTTTCAGATTTGAATAATCGGATGACGTTTATCTTGTTTCAATATGCAGGCACAAATTGAGAAACTTTCCATGGAAGAAAGAAGTTTGGATGAGCGAATAAGGTTAATATTTTATAGTGTTGTGAAGCAATAGAATGCTGTTATTATTGTATTATTGCACATGCTGATTCTTGAGATCACTACAGGCAAATGCAGGAAAAACTAAGAGATTTGAGTGAAGATGAAAACAATCAAAGGTAATTGTCCATCTTACCCTAAATTACTTTACTCGTAGATATTTGATGAACTTTCTGGTTACTAATGCCCTTGTTGGATTTGGCTGTTCTAGATGGCTATTTATTACTGAAGAAGACATTAAAAATTTGCCTTGCTTCCAGGTTCATTTCTTTGTCCTTCTTTAGTGTTTACATTTAACTATACTCATGTATTCATCAGATAATTGTAAAAGAAAGGTGTACGTAAATTTCTACCTTTAATGCAATAGCTCAGGTCTGTGTTCAATCATCATAATTTAACTTTTTGGAGTGTTGTATCTCTTACAGAATGAAACTTTAATAGCAATCAAAGCTCCTCATGGGACCACCCTTGAAGTCCCAGATCCTGATGAGGTATGATGTAGGATAATCTAGCTTACATGAGATGTTCTTTGAAAGCTTCTGATGATTAAAGTGATTTTCATCTTTGTATATAGGCTGTTGACTATCCACAAAGGAGATATAGAATCATACTTAGAAGTACTATGGGTCCTATTGATGTATACCTTGTCAGGTATCCTTCTGTTGCAATTGACACCTAAAACATTATTGTTAAGTACATTTTCCGCAAACCATCATCTATCCCTTTCTGAAGTTTTCTGTTTTGACTCAGCCAATTTGAGGAGAAGTTTGAAGAGTTGAATGGAGTTGAACCAACAGAAAGCTTCCCCTTTGCCTCAAGTTCTGGCTCAAATGAGAATCCACCACAGGAAATAGCCTCATTGGTACAAAATGCCCAACAAATTGAACCTCAGGCACAAGAATATGCCGGAGGAATGACCAAGATTACACCCTCAAATATTGATGTAAGTGTGGTCTTTCCAAATATTGATGTAAGTGTTTGTCTTTTGAGATTGCATGTGTACGCCATACTCTAAAGAAGGCTGAAGGTTCATTCCAAATCTAAATTGGGCTTATTAAGATAATTAATTCAGGCTTTAGAAGACTAGGTGAAGTGGTAACCAAGATCTAGTGTATTTTCATCATCCTCAAACCTCTTACATTTCCTTCTGTACTTTCTGCGATTGATCTCAATCGTAGGCGGTCTCTGCTAATAATTCACGCTTCCTGAATGGTCGCCCATTTTATAGCTGCATAATGCTGTCAATCTAACCATATCCTTCAAGGGTGTTGCTTTTATTGAACTGGGTTTTGTGCTGCAGTTCAGAAAACATTAAGACTGATTGGTTCTTGGATTTTAGTTATAGTGAGTGATCACGGAGGAACATTTTCTTGCACCAAATAATATAACATTTGGCTCTATTTTTATTCATTTTCATTAATATAATCTAAAGGTGTTTTTTCGTTTTCACAGAATGATGCAGACTATTGGTTTACATCAGATGCAGACGTCAGCATCACAGACATGTGGAATACTGATTGTATCCTTCGTCCGATGCTCATTGTAGTTTCCAATCTTTTTTTTTCTACTCGGGTTCAGTGTTTAAATCTTTAACTCCGATGCAGCTGTTGTAGAGTGGGCTGGTGTAAATATGCTTCATGAGGAGTCGGAATTGGCTGCTCTTAATACACCAACGCCACAGACTCCACCTTCTGGTGTTGATGATTTACCTCCTGTTCTCAATTTTCCGCCGAGGTGATTGGCTATGATTTATTTGTCAAAGCAGCAGACCATGTCAACTTCATCTGCAGTTATTCGAAGATGTTGGATGTATCGACATTGAACTTAGTTGATTGAAAAGATAACATATCAGAGAAGAAATCGAGATGGCTGAGGCATCGGGAAACTACTGCTCTAATGCACATCAGTGGGGTTGCTTGATCTACAATGCTTCAGAGGTGAATAAAGTTATGCATGTTTTCTACATTTCAATGTGACTTGGTGGATTATCTGCAATGAGCGTAATACATATGGGCAATTTTTCACAAACAATACACAGAAATGATAATTATGGAAAAGACTTATTATTAATTTTTATAATTATAATCATTAACTATTCTATTACCAAATTAAAGTGGATATAGGCCACTAGAATCAGATCAAAGTGTGTAAACATATATTTCATTTAATTTGGTCAGTTGGCATCTTTTTCGGAAAATTCTTAAATAAACCCGTTCTGGAAGAATTCCTAGTCCTTGTGGCTAGGAATAACACTACATCACCACTTCATTTATTGTGGTGATGATATATTTGTGAAATTATAGTCTGGGCTGACTTCCAAGAACTCTATCAAACCTTCTATATCCTAAAATCCTCCTCATTTCTTTTATGAGTAAATTGCATTTTTGATCCTCATGAATTAACTTTTGCACTTTGTCCCTCTAAAATTTTTTGTAGCAAATATGTCCCCTTATCAATGTAGTGTAACATATTCGTCCCTCTTATTAATATAGTGTAACATGTTCGTCCCTCTTAAATTTTTCATACTGGATTCGTCGCTCTTATCAGTATAGGTGTAACACATTAGTCCCTTTTAAATATAAAATACATTACTTAAATTCATAATATATTCTAAAATGATCGAAAGTTGATGTATTTTGTGACGGCCTGTGCCCCCGGGTTGGGTCCCACGTGGATCCACCCCCGAGTCCGGGTCCGTATTCGGTGAACACAACCAAAATTTGACCGAAAATTTGTTTTTTGAAAAAAACACAATAACATAGTAATTCGAATCATAGTTCATACATAACATACATAAAACCTGATATGCTGCGATATGTAGGAACGGGCACAAAATACATCATAAGCGCAAACCACGCATAACCACAGGGATCCATACAAACTTAGTCTTTACGTACTTAATCATAATTAATACATACTAATACATAACATAACAAGAATCAAAAGGTATCATGACGACCCATGACGATCGACAGACAGGATCTCGGAGACGAACACCAACTCTAGATGTCAGACCCTAGGATACCTATATCTGAAAAGAAGTAAACGGAAATGCGTAAGTTGGTTGTCCAACTTAGTGAGGCTGTAGTGCACATGTGTGCTTGTAGTGCATGAATGTAACATAATATATGTGTGCATATTTAATACAGTAATTAAACACATGTAATATCAATTTAACAGTTAAACAAATAACCGAAGGTTGCTGATGCCGTCCTCCTCTTACCATTCAATTCATATTCGTGAAAACCACCACCGAACAATCCAGTAAGGTGCGACCTTACATTACAGTGCGCATTGACGTCAAATGCCAGGAGTTTGACATTAACTCCCCAAGTGTAACCTCCACATTTGGTTCGTGAAGCGGGTCTACGGTGGATTGAGGTAACCCTCCGGCCCTTACCTTCCGGGTTATCCACGATTCCGCACACCAAAATAGGGCCCACATAGAAATAGCAACCAATACAGTACAATAACAATTCAGTAACAGGAAATCTATAAACAACTCAATAACAATTCAACATACAATATCAATTACTCATAAGCACACAGGCATAAGTAATAATTCTTTATGTTATCATACATCACATACTTGTTCGTTTATGAACTAAGTTACAGTTCTGACTCGACCTACTAGCATATTTAGACTTACACACAAGTAACACACAACACTCACCTGTGTTGCTTAGGTTTCTTGAACGAAAAGTAAAGCGTCCTCGGTTCCTGTACATATGTATGTAACGACTTAGAATCCAGCCATAATACAAGCACCTAATTAGCGACTAAAGAAATGCTTTAGTCGAACATGCATATGAATCGTGATTGCAATCGAAGTCACGATTAAAACTTGAACATTTAGATCCGATTTAATGGTTTCAGGATTGTTCGGGTTGCATGGTAACATAGCCACGGAAGTTAACTTGAACTTAGTCATTTAAGGTGAACTTAAAAGTTTAAATATAATTTTAGCTTAAGTTATCTCTTTCAAGAAAATTTACGTTATAAGTTCTAATTGAAATCTTTATTATTACTGTTAATTTGAAATCAAACTTTACTCGACAGTTTTGACCCCTTTATTTTATTTAAAAATTTTAATTTTTTTAATTTAATTATTTGGAATTATTCATTTTTTCTATTTATTATTTTTTTATTTAATTCTTGAAAACTTATTATCCAAAAATTATTTTATTTTATTTTTTGAAATTAATTATTTCCATAAAATAATTATTCAGATTATTTACTAATTTTCTATATAAAAATTTATGTTCAAGATTTATTAAAACTTAATTAATACTTAAAATTTATTTTCAAATTTTATTAAATTCGGAAAAATATTTTATTTTATTTTCAAATTATTTATTTTCCAAAAATATTATTCAAAATTATTTAAACTAATTTAATTAATTTTAGAATTTATATTCAAGTATAAATATCAAAATTATATTAAATTTTACAAACTTTATTTTTCAGAATTAAATTTTTAAATTTATTATTTTTAGTTTTATTTAAAGAATTATTTATTATCATTATTTTCTTTTATTATTTTTTTTTTGAATTTTCGATTTTAATAATTAAACTTGATTTGTAAATTCATTTCTTTTAAATTTTATTAATTTCAAAATATTACTTATAAATTTTATTATTATTATTATTAATTTTCTTTTTTTTTGTATGATGGTCAGCCCTCTTATCAAATAGCAACAGCCCCATTAAATGGGCCTGTTGGTCTGTTGCAAGTTGCAACAGGCCCAGGCCCAGGCCCATAATGGGTCTGTTGCAATTTGCAACAGACCACAAACAGCCACGGCCACTGGTCACTGCTATGGCAGTGGTTGGTGGTTGCTTACAGGCGGTGGGGTGGCTCCGGCCAACTCCACCGAAAAATGCACAAGAGACTAAATTTTTCTTTTTGATTTTGCATAAAATGCCCAAAACACTCAACATCTTAAATTAATAACAACACTCCCAAGTAAAAGATAAATCTTTTAAGACAAAAATAATTCCAATTTCAAGCATCTAACATTTTAAGAAGATTCATCTTCCTTGTAGATCTAAAATGTAACACAAAATTTGTCTTCAAGATTTTATTTCAACAATCATTTTCAAAAAAATTCAAACAAAGAAAACATGAAACAACCATTTTCCTCATACATTTATGAACATATAATATTTCACTCAAATGCTAAAATCCTAAACATAATAATCTAATTTTTCTAGATTCTAACTCATAAAATTACATAATTATCTAGAATTTAGTTAAACATGATTTTGGGGTTCAAGAGGTGGGGTTTTCTACAAGAAGCAAAATACCGTACTAGTTTATCTTCCAAAGTGGTACGGCACGGGTGCGAACAGCTGCTGTCTACGGTGGCTCACGGCGGCAGCGGCGGCTCATGGCGGCAGCGGTGGTGGTGGTCCGTCGGGAGGTGGTGGTGTTTCCTCCTATACTCTCATACTCTCTATATAATTTCTCCTACTCTCTATATAATTTCAAGAACCCTTTACTTTCTCTCTAACTTTCTCTCTAACTCTCTCCAATTTACTTCAAGGAAATGAATGGTGTAGGGGAGACACCAAATCTGATTTAGGGAGCTAATATAGAGGGTAGTGGAGTGTGTGAATGGAGAAAGAAGGTGGAGTGTTTGAATGGAGAAATGGGCATGGTCTCTCCCTGCCATAGTTGATCTCTTGGCATACCAAGGAGAAGAAATCATGGCCTGCTCAACCAATGGAGGAGAAGGGGCGTTTTTGCACTTTTGACCCCTAGAATTTTGAAAAGTGCAAAATGACCCCTAATTTTTCGCACACTTTAGTCCAAACTAATTACAAAATGACCCCAATATTTTTAAAAGGCAATATACATGTTTTATAAATTATTTATAAGTCCAATATTCCATAAGAAATAATTAATGTATTTAACATAGCCCAAAAAAAAACAGTTCAATTTAACTTTAAAACACATTAGCATATAAAATTGGATATTAATCCAATTAAATTACAATTAAAGGACCCAAAAAAAATTTCTCGGGTATTACATATTTTTAATCTAAAAGGGATGAATATGATACATTACATTGATAAAGGGGACGAATCTGCTACAAAAAAATTAAGAAGAACGAATGTGTTATTAGAGGGACGAATGTGATAATACACTACATTGATAAGAGAGACAAATTTGCTACAAAAAAATTAAGAGGGACGAAAGTGCAAAATTTGGCTCATAAGGAGGACCAAAAATGCTATTCACTCTTTCTTCTATCAACAACCTTAATGTTCATTAGAAAATGGTTCTGCAACAAGATGGGAAAAAACTCAAATCTATATTTATAAGCCAAGAATCCAACAAAATATAGTTTATGAGTATCATACAACATATAGATGAATCACTTATACAAAAATTGCTATGAAATGTAAAAACTTCGTAACAAATCATCATAAGATAAGGTATGATGGAGGAAGCATTTGGACGGGAACGATTGATGGTAGTGGCCATGACTCGAAACTACTTCAAGTTGTTGTTCACGACTTCCTTTCTCTCCACTGCCCGAGAAGTCAATTGATTCTGCAAGAAAACATTCAACATTTTCTTTCAACTTCTTTTCAAAATAAGAAATTTCTAAACCAGTAGTTTCATAAAAGCAAAAAAGAATTATAATTCCAGAATATAGGCAAATTAAATACCTGCGGCAGATCCTGGTGAAACGCCTTCGCTTTAAACAAGAGTTTATTAGGGGTAATATTTCCAATACCACCCATACCAACAACAGAAATTCTCCTAAAAAAAATGGTATCATTTTCATAGCCATTTGTGATCATTTTCTCCTGATGAAGAACCCGACCACTTATGTTGACAAAATTCTCGAAATGAAAAATGAAGATTTGCAAATCTTGCTTGAGATGCAGAGGTTATACTTATAACCCTCTTTATTTTTGGTCAAGTCAACTACATGTTGTTCGACAGAGAGTGATTTTCTTTAATTTAAAGCGTTTTGTATTTATTTAACAAGTTGGATATAAAAGCTTGTCAATTATTATAGCATGTACTATATTACCGGAGCTGTTTGGATCATGACAAATAAAGAAAAATATATGTGGGGAATGTAAAGGAGTTGGTTTGACTTGGCGTTGCCTTATAACAAAATATTGGCTGTTGATATAGCCAGAGCAAGAATCCTAAATCCAGAGCAATACATTGTGAATTCCTTATCTTACCCTCCACTCGTTCAACCAACTCGTAAGTATTCTTATTTCGTATATAAGGGCAAGTTAACTCCATGTGATATGTTTCATGGGCAATTTTTCTCTCTATGATATGAAAATAGACAATTCATCTTTTTGTGAAATAAAAAAGTGAGTAATTTATCTCTTTGTGATATGAAATACGGAGTAATAAGTAATTTACCTCCTTATTAGTGGAGGTGTTGCACACACACTCTACAATGCGACTGAGACTTCATTTTCATGTAAAAACTTATCAATTTAACCTTATCATTGACAACATATTCATCTCACTTTGTACCCTGTAATATGCATAAATAGACAATTTACCTCCCCGTGATATACGTAAACTGACACCTTAACTCATTGTGATATTGCATAATGAGCATTTTATCCCTTTATAAAAATGCAAAAATCAAGAGGGAAACAATGTGCTTTTTTTGTAAAAACACAAGGAGGTATTTTACTCTTTTATCTTAAACTGCCTATTTAAAATAACTCATGGAGTAGATTTTCTATATCTTAAAATCGATGGATTCTCTTTTATAAATTAGAAAATTTCTCACTTCTTTATAAGGCAATTGATATAATCCAATGGGAGAATTTTCATATATACAAGCGTAGCAGTATTCTTTATCCAAATAAATGTCATCCAAATATCCAATAAATAAAATAAAACTTATCAATTTCACCTACGTTTTAACTTTGTACCCACAAAAAAGATAATATTATATTCAACAATTTAATTATGCTAGTTATGTATCTCCAAAAATCTTTTGCAGTTGATTTTTTTTTAGGGTTAATTACAGGGACCTCCCCTGAGGTTTGGTGAAACTCGCGTTCATTCCCCTCTAAGAATACTAATTACTCGGACCTCCCCTGAGGTTTGCAAAACCTTACAACCGTTAGGGTTCCGTTAATTTTTGCTTACGTCATCATAAAATTTTTGAAGATTGCCAATTTTGCCCCCGACTTACTGTAGCAAATATGTATGGACTATATTACCCCTCTCAGCAAATGTTACATTGTTGCATGAGAATGGATCTAGTTGCAATGTCAAATTACATTTGTGGATTAAAATGTTGTTAAATTTATATAAAATGTGTAATGACTTTATTAATGTATATTTATATTTAAAATAACATTTTAAATATTTCTAAAGTATTTTCTTACTTATTGTAAAATATATGCAAAGAGAAATACACTACTAACTCTTACAAAAAATTATTTTTATTCAAATAAATATAAACATTGAAATTTATTTTTAATGTATAGATTTCCACATTGTCCCTCTTATTTGTGTATATAAATTCAAATAAATATAAACATTCAAATTTATTTTTACTATTATTTTTAGTGTTCTTATATTTTGCTTGATAGAAAAAATTGTAAATACTCAAGTTTAATTTTTATGTCTATAAATATAAAATTTTATAATGGTCAATAATGTTTTAGAAAAAATATTACACATGTTTATAAAATTTTATATTAGCCAATAATGTTTTAGAAAAAATATTACACATATTACACATATATCAACTCAAGTTTTATTGATATGAAATAATTAAAGAACTTATTTGTTGGGAAATTATTATTTTTTAATTATTCATAAATATAACATAACAATTTTTAAAGAAAAAAATATATTCAATAATATTTTAATTTTTATAATAAAAATAAAAATATAATTTTTAAAAAAAAACCCTAAAATCACCCCACCCACCCCCACCCCAAACCCCCAACCCCGCCGCCACCACTTTCCCAGGCCGTCCCGACGGCCTGGGATCACCAGATCCAGGCCGGCGACGACCTGGGGAGAATATCCCAGGCCGTCGTCGGCCTGGAACCAGCGATCCCAGACAATAATTTATTGATTACTTAAACCCAATACTATTAAATAATATTTACTATAAAATACTAAAATAAATCTTGTTTACATAATTAATAAATTATTTTTTACGCTATTGATAAATTATACAGTATTGAAATATGTATTTTATAAAAATTTAACTAAAAAAATCAATAAATATTTTTTTCACAAAATTTAAAGATACTAATTCAAATACCCTTTTATAAAATAATTATCTATGAGGTATTTGTAAATAATTAAATTTATGGGTTATTTCAGTTTTAAACTTAAATATATATATATATATATATATATATATATATATATATATATATATATATATATATATATATATATATAAATAAGTGTTTAATATTTTCAACAATGAAATCATAAATTTATATCTTACTTAAATACAATACAATTATATAATATTTTATTATAAAATACAAAAATAAAATCTTATTTACATATTTATTATTACTATTAATTGCATAATTAATAAACTATTTTTTTTCTTTTTTATGTGATATAAATCGGGGTGGGGTTAGTTTTTCTTTTCTTTTTATGTGTAAATTTAATTTTATTAAAGTTTGGGGACTAATAGGCAAATATAAATTTTTGTAAGGTTTTGTAAACCTTAGGGGAGGTCGAAGTAATTAAAATTGATGAGGGCAAGAGGGTAATTTCACGCATTCCATCCACCTCCGTTAGTCTCCGTTAGGGTTTTGTAAGGTTTTGCAAACCTCAGGGGAGGTCCGAGTAATTAGTATTCTTAGAGGGGAATGAACGCGAGTTTCACCAAACCTCAGGGGAGGTCCCTGTAATTAACCCTTTTTTTTATAGTGAGATAGCTTTTGTTTTTTCTTTCTAATATTGAATTACATTGTCATTTTATTTATATGATTTTCTTCATACGATTTAATTTTCTTGTACGTTTCAGTATTCTAATACACTTAAGTATTGTCGATTGATCGGAAAAGATAAATTCGGTATTGTCGATTATGATCATAAATTAGGCAAATACAGTATATTCAATCATTAGTCCATTCCCAAAAGCTAATGATTATAATCAATCATTAGTCCATTCCCACATCTAGAAGCGCATGCCTTTTCCCCTATTTGTGTGTTAGTAATTTAAGTAATAAAGAAATTAAGTTTGTCATTTTTAAGGAAATTGCTGTATTTTTTAGTTTAATTAATGAGTTATATATTTATGTGTGTTAATTTATTGAATTAGAAAGGGTAAAATGGAGAATAACAAAAAGTGGCTCTGGACTTAGAATTCTTGCTCTGTATATATCAACATCCCAAAATATTAAGTAAAATTTGTTAATTATCACAATGTTAATTGTCATTAGATTATCATTATATGTATGAATAGAAATGATAAGGTCAAATATATTCCACATATTTGGTATTAATAAATGTAACAAATGAAAGCGGAAAGAGATGAGGAAGTGTAAATTTTTTTTGTTCTTTTTTTTTTAGAAAGAGGAAGAGTAGATTAAGGATATATAGTTATTTCCTCGGTAAATAATTTACACAAATTCTTTCATTTTCAATTTCGGGTGAGTTTGGATCAGTGGTGGGAGCACTTTTAGATCTCTATTGTGATTTTTAAAATGTTTGGCCTCAATTATAAAAATTACTTTTGATCAATCCGTAAATTTCATGGTGTTTGGCCCCCAACGTCATAATTACTTTTGGGGTCCCTAGAAGCTAAAAATCAATTTATTTTACAAGCTCCTAAAGTGTGTTACTTTTACAAAAGTTATTATATAAAAGCAATTGTTATGTAATTAGGGTGAATTTGACCTAAAGGTTCAAAAACAATTATAGGAGAATTAATTTTGCTAAAATAGATTTTGACAATAAATTATTATAATAAATATTAATTATTGAATAATTGATGTTGTATAATAAATTTTGCAAAGTAAGACTTTAAGGGCTTTTTAAATTGATTTTCAGCTTCTGGAGATCCTCAAAGTGATTATGGTATTGAGGGTCAAACACCATGAAAATTACGATTGACCAAAAATAATTTTTATAATTAGGGCAAACACTTTAAAAATCACAATAAATATTTATGAGTGCTTCCACAACTGAACCAAACTCACCCTTAATTTGTTTTATAATCAATTATTGTCAAAATCTATATTAATAAAATTAATTCTCCTATAATTACTTTTCGAACCTCTAATTCAAGTTGAATTCTCATTTGACATTTTTGTTCTACACAATAATGGGCCAAAATTCCAGGAAATGGAGGAGTGAACAAAAGCAATTTATGAGCAAATGAATATATGGTGGGCCGAATAGAAAAAGACAGAAGCAAGTTGTGAACAAATGAACACATGGGCTGGGCCGCCGAATGGTAGAATCATCCCACATTGTTTTCCTAGAAACAATATACCCTGAGGCGGCTTGAATAAATAGTGACAAAGATGGGCAGAGAAAGATATGATCCTTCAGGCAAGTTTTAAGGGGATGTGATGAGTGGTAATAAGCTCGCATGTTAAATATGCGAGATGGGTGCCCGCCCAGCCTGGTTACGACATATTGGGCACTCTCATTTTGACCAATCTGATCCCTGTTTATAATCTAACCCCTAACCAACCCCCTCACATAAATAAATCCCCATATGTTCAATTCGAGCTTTGGCTCGAATTGACTCTGCCAGTGGTTTACATTGGAACCAATTCGGTCCAAGTAAGGCAGTTTTGGTTTATAAGTCTAATTTGATCAGTTTATAAATAAGGAAATGCTTGTTTGTTAAATTTTTTAGAGATAATTCGAAGAAACAATAAGAAGAAAAATTTGTTTAGTGAGACTGAAATTTAATTTTAATTATAAAATTATTGAACTACCCTTGATTAAAATACTACATCCGTCTAATTATTTCAACTCCATTAGTTATAATATTTAGTCAAATTTTTTAATCTTTTGAGTGACTTGTTATGCTAAATTATTCATATTTGTGGTGAGAAACTTTCTAAATATACGGTCAAATTTTAAGGGTGCTAATTTTATTTTGAGGGTGCAAAATGTCAAATATTCAATAATATAACCTATTTTGCCTTAAATTTTTTTGACTCCGGTGGTCAACTTTTCTGGAAAATAAGAGGGTGCAAATTATTGAATTGTTCCTATTATATAGCAAAGTGTTTATTTCTCGTGTTTCGGAGATGCGAAATGCAAAAAACCCTTTGCAATGTAATAATTTATGTAAATTTAAATTTTTTTAATTGTAATTTTTCCAAAGATATAATTTTTTCGAAAATGATAAATTGATATTATTATTAGTGAATATGCTAAATTAAGTCTTAAAACATCAAGTCGAAGTTATTAGATCTTAAAAACTTCGATTCAGAAAATGTGAATAATCTGATTTATTCAACTGTAAAGCTACTTTTGAATTAAATAACATTTTAAAAAGACGAGGTAGACATTATATGATTATATGTATTTTAAGTTTTTATATTAGCTAACTTTCGTGGTAATCTTATTATATCTAAATTATTTTATTATATATAAATTATGTAATATAAAATTCACGTCCTCAATTTCATTACCAATATAAATATCGCTCCGTCAACCATACACAAAGATGAAATGGGAGATAGTGCTACGAACGTGGAGATTTTTTATTTAAACTTCTATCCGATTCCTTTTAGTATTGCATCGTCCCATCAATATTACTAAATCAAATCAATTACAAGTAAAATAAAAACAAACAATCAAAAATTAATATCAAATTAGAAGAAGAACCGACACTAGTAAAAATAATGGGGGTAAATGAATCGAGTAATGTTGAACGAAACATTGTTCAAACTTGATTAGATTTTGTATTGAGCTTGGAATTGTATTTAAACTAAATTTGATTTCTTAATAAACCAAACTTTTATCGAACAAGTTCGAACCGAGTTTCAAGTCCATGACATGTTAATTATATTTTATCTTTTCTGAACTTATCGAAGTGAGCTAGAGCTGAACTTCTAAGATTTTCAATCGAAAACCGATGTCCAAAACTTGTTTGACAAACCGAGCTCAAATAAACTTTTATCTAACATAAGACCATCTCCAACCGAACCCGATGCCTAATTGCCTAATTGCCTCTTTGACCCCTTTTTGCCCAATTGCCTTGGTTAAATTGCCCTTGCCTAATTGCCCTTTTCCTCAATAAAAACTCATCTCCAATCGAAGGACAATCAACCTCCATCTAATTTAACTTCACAACTTTCCTCACTCTCACTTTCCACACTCTCCTCATTCTTACTTATTTTAATAATAATAATAATAATAATAACAATTATAATTATAAATTTAATTAAAATCAAAATAATTTAAATCGTAATTTTCGTTATCATAATCTAATATTTCGTATTTTCAAAATTAAAGATATAAAATTAAAACTAACCAAAGTTTTGTTCTAGTTTATTTAATTCTTTTATTTGTATGAATTATATGACCATAGAAATATTAAATTTCACAATTTAAACTACTCATTCTATTAAATCCAACACACACAAAAATAAAATTTTATTAAAAATAAATAAAACTAATCACAGTTCACATATTAAAAATAAATATAACTACTTATTATTATATATAACTAATTTATAAAAAAAAAATTTAAAAAAAAGAGTTATGGCCACCTCCAGGCATACGCTGGGACTGGAGGCAATTGGGAGGTGGATCATCCACCTCCCAATTGCCCACTTCCCTGTCCCAATTCCCTGCCCCAACTCCCTGCCCTGGCTGCCCGCCCAATCCCCTTCTCCATTTTTTGCCATCTCCAACCGATGACAACCGGCAAGCCCCCCTCATGCCCGATTGCCTTCTCGGTTGGAGTTGGCCTAACAAGCTCAAGTCGAATATCGAATATTGAATTCGGACAAATATGTTGAAAACCAGTTAGGATCCAAATTGAGTCCGAATTCACTTAACGGAACTGGACAGAGTCAATCCTATTTTTGACTTTTGAGTCCTGAAAATAAGTCAATAAGCTTAAGGAAAAAAAACATTATTATTAAAAAAAAAAAAAACATATAACAAATCACTGAACAAAGTTATTTTTTAGCAATTATTACAATAATGTAAGACCCCCAAAAGAAAAGAGTGTCATTTCATATGTATACTCACCGTTTCACAGGGAAACTACAATAATGTATGACCCCAAAAAAGATTTTCCTGTAGGATCTAAAATATTAAGAACAAATAAATGAAATACAATAAGCAGTTGCCAAAATTTGAAAGAAAGAAATAAATGCAATATGCAATTGTGCCTTGAAATATACAGTGCTCAATCCAGAATGCTTAGGCAATGTCGTGCTTGTTCCGGAAAGTGACATCATTAGCCTTTGCATTCAATACTAAAAAAAGGTCAATGCCTCGATAAGGATAGTCGTCTCCAGGGGCAATTTTGACAACTGCAAGTAATTGAGGCAATGTACCTTCCGAATAGCAACATGGAGAGGGCCCTCGGGTTTCAATTCTTACCTAAAGAGTAGGCCCTTATTAGGATTGTGAATCATCAAAACATAAATTCGCGTAATGTACCTTAAACGATATGCTAATAAAAACTTATGCACTAATATCCTATGAAATTTAGGCAGTGATGATGACATGGAGAGCCTCTATATTCAATCCTTACATAAAATATCATGCCCTTATTAGGACAAGCAGTCACTAAATAGAAATTTGGGTAATGATGATACTAATGTAACCAAAAATAAAAAAGAAAAAAAAATATACTCTGCATTAAAACTATAAATAACGATTTATGGATTTTCAATGATAATCGATTACTAGGACGAAATATGGGTAATGTAACACAATTTCAAGTAGTTTAGGCAATGTACCTTAAAGGCATTTTGCTTGTTCCGGGTAGAGGGCCCTCCGCATTCATTTTTCCAATAGAAGATTATGCCCTCATTATGGCAGTCAGTCACCGATACAAGAATTTGGGTAATGTGCCTTCAAAGATTTGGTGCTCATTACAAAATATAATACAATGAGACTCCGCATTCAGGGCCGGCTTTGGGCCTAGGCAACTTAGGCAATTGCCTAGGGCCCAAAGCTTTTGGGGCCCCCTACATATGTTATCCTTTATATATAGCCCAAATATTAATTCATGAGAAAAATAAAATTACTACAATAGATTTAGGAGCCCATATATCTACCCAACAGTACCAACATTTTGGGCCTTAAAATTCGGCCCTATATATTGCTGAACTTAAAAAAAAAAAAAAAAAAAAAAAACAACCATATTTTGAGAGATGAATTCGCCTGACTTGCCAATTGAAAAGAAAAAGTGAAGAATTCCAAGAGTCAAGCATCAACGTTCATTTTATTTATGAGAATTAAGTTTAATTACTTCTTCTCTAATAAATTGTGTCTTTTTCCCTAATATCTTCTTCTCTAATTTTTCAATACCTCTCAATCTCTAACACACTATTCTACTTTCTTTACTAAAGTTTCAATAATTCACCACAATTATAATTATTCTCTCTCTCTTATTCTCTAATTCTACAAATCAAAGGAAATTGCAAGGATATTGTTATCTTTCTCCCAACAAAATATTTAATATAAGGTATGCCATATGCAGTATGTTATTAGCTTATTTAATTTTATTCCTATTCAATTTTATATTCAGTTTCTTTTGATTTATCAAGAATGATAATAATTAATAAATAATCGTATATACCTAATAGTAATTAATGATTAATCAATTGATTTTAGTATTAGAATGATTTAATAAATTGTGATTAGTATATATATACAGGGTATAGCCATATAGCTTATACAATATTTAGTTAATTTATTTCTTGTAATATATTTTTATTAATTAATTTTGATTTTTCGATTATGCAGGATAAAACTCAATTCTTAAGAGATTTTTGAAGCATTGATCCTTCTATTGGTTGTTGAATTACTACTAATTTCCAGGTTATATTGTTTCTTCTCGAAGTAATTATCTTTTATTGGTTTTTGAATTTATTATGTCTAGTAGAAAATATTTATCCGGATGTGAAAAACGTAAGAAGCAAAAAACGATAGAAAAACTAATTAAATCTCAAAAAGGAGCTTTAGATAAATTTATTACTGGTAAGAATGAAAATGTTAGTAACCCAAATACTCAAAATGAAAATCCTACAGAAGTTCAAATTGAAAACTCTATTGATGTACATAACGAAAATCTTACTGATGGTCAAAATGTGGAATATGTAGATATTGAAAACGAAGCTCATGTCAACCATGTCACAAGAAAGATTAACTGAATTGTCCATTTTATCTATAGAAAAAGATATATTGGAAAAACTAGAATATGATGATTTAATAAATACTTTTGCAACGGCTAAAGCAAGAAAAATAAATTTTACATAAAATAGGGCCCATTTTTAATTTTCGCCTAGGGCCTCAAACAATCTCGAGCCGGCCCTGTCCGCATTCAATACCAAAATAAAGAATAGGCCCTTAGTAGGAGAATCTATCACTGACAGATGGGACTCTCTCGGACGATAGCAAATGCATTTAAGACTTACTTAACCCCTCGGAAAAATCGAGAAAATAAAGGCCAGAAAGTAAATACGCCTTAACTTTCCAACGCCTACCTGACCTGTATGTTCTACTGACTCCCAGATAAATCCTTCCTATAGTTCTTGGATCTATTTTCTCTTACAAAAAATAGCCTTCTGGTTAGAAACTTTGTTGATACAGCAGAATAGCCATGGAGCCAGAAATTAACAGTACAAATGATAACCCCTCATTTGTTGAGGGGATTGACGACGAAAACAAGAAACCAAGAAAACCCCGATGGACTGAACAAGAGACCTTTGTTCTCATCGAGGCAAAGAAGATTGCAGAAGAGAAAGGGAAAAGAGGTCGGCAATCCAATTTGGGTTTTGGATCGGACCGAACCGAAACTAAGTGGGATTTCGTCTCATCCCACTGCAGACAACTGGGAATGAATAGATCGGCAACTCAATGCTGTAGGAAGTGGGCAAACCTTAATAAAGATTTCCAGAAAATAAAAACATGGGAGTCTCAGGTACAAGGGGTAGGTGAATCTTACTGGGTTATGAAAAGTGCTTTAAGGAAAGACATGCAACTTCCAGGTGGATTTGATAGAGAAATCTATGATGTCTTGGATGGTAAAACATTTGAAGCAAATGATTATGGTGATGGCTTAGATGATTTGGAGGCAGACGATGTGGATGATGTTGGAGATGATTCTTTACCGGAATTTGATCAGGCGGCACAAGAAAAGAGGCCAGGAGAAGAAAATCCACCAGAAGGTACAATTCCTTCTCCAATATCAATTTCATGTACCTTTAATTTTCAATTAAACTTAGTGTTAGGAGGAAACAATGTTTACACAACTCAGAATTTCATGAGTAGGGCTTATATAAATGTAGTTTGTAGGTATGCATTGTCGAAAATTGATTCTATTAAATACAATGATATTTTCTTTATTAAGGAATATCTAATATTGATACTTAGCTATTGTGGCAGAGATGAGATATCAGCCATTTCACCAGACATACTCAGATCAAGGTAAAATATTACTCAATTTGACCTTTACCATTACTACATAAATGTTGTAAAATATTACAAATGAATACTTCTAATTGTGTTGGTATCTTTGTCTCTTCACATATACAGATATATGTAACTTCGCAGTTGCATATAATTCACTTGCATTAAGATTTCTATTGCGTCAAACACTCCATACTTATGTAACAGTCACTGCTACTTGGTGCAGGAAGCGACCTTTTCAACATGATCAATGATCTCCCTACTGTATTTGAAGTTGTCACTGGTGTTGCAAAGAAACACAAGAAAGAGAAAACTTCAGTCTCAAATCATAGTAGTAACAAGTCCAAATCTAATTCTAAAGCGGTAGAGATTCTCATTTCTGCTAAAATATGTTTGTTATTTTCATCTAGCCTCAAGTTACTTCTCATTAGTATCAGTAATTGAAGTTTGGGCGTTGTTCTCAATTCTTTGTACCTTTGTTTTTTTTTTAGTATCATTACTTTACTCTTTTTAAAGATAGCAGACACCGGAAACTCAAGTAAAACTTTCAAAGCTACAGCCAAAAGATGAAGAAGAGGTCTTTGATGATGGTGAGGAAGACGAGGAGGAAGAAGACGAAGACGAGGAGCATGGGGACACATTATGCGGTGCCTGTGGGGAGCATTATGCTGCAGACGAATTCTGGATATGCTGTGACATATGTGAGAAATGGTTTCATGGAAAATGTGTCAAGATTACTACTGCTAGGGCCGAGCATATCAAACAGTACAAGTGTCCCTCTTGCAGCAACACAATTAGAAGTATACATTTGTAATATTTTACAACATTTATTTAGTAATGGTAAAGGTCAAATCGAGTAATACTTTACCTTGATCAGAGTATGTCTGGTGAAATGGCTGATATCTCATCTTTGCCACAATAGCTAAGTATCAATATTAAATATTCCTTATAAAGAAAATATCATTGTATTTAACAGAATCAATTTTCGACAATGCATACCTACAGACTACATCTATATGAGCCCTACTCATGAAATTCTGAGTTATGTAAACATTGTTTCCTCCTAACACTAAGTTTAATTGAAAATTAAAGGTAGATGAAATAGATATTGGAGAAGGAATTGTACCTTCTGGTGGATTTTCCTCTCCTGGCCTCTTTTCTTGTGCCGCCTGTTCAAATTCCGGGAAAGAATCATCTCCGACATCATCATCATCCACATCGTCTGCCTCCAAATCATCTAAGCCATCACCATAATCATCTGCTTCAAATGTTTTACCATCTAAGACATCATAGATTTCTCTATCAAATCCACATGGAAGTTTCATGTCCTTCCTCAAAGCACTTTTCATAACCCAGTAAGATTCACCTACCCCTTGTACCTGAGACTCCCATGTTTTTATTTTCTGGAAATCTTATTAAGGTTTGCCCACTTCCTACATCATTGAGTTGCCAATCTATTCATTCCCAGCTGTCTGCAGTGGGATGAGACGAAATCCCACTTAGTTTCGGTTCGGTCCGATCCAAAACCCAAATTGGATTTCCGACCTCTTGTCCCTTTCTCTTCTGCAATCTTCTTTGCCTCGATGAGAACAAAGGTCTCTTGTTCAGTCCATCGGGGTTTTCTTGGTTTCTTGTTTTCGTCATCAATCCCCTCAACAAATGAGGGGTTATCATTTGTACCGTTCATTTCTGGCTCCATGGCTATTCTGCTGCACCAACAAAGGTTCTAACCAGAAGGCTATTTTTTTAAAGAGAAAGTAGATCCAAGAACTATAGGAAGGATTTATCTGTGAGTACTAAATATACAGGTCATCTCAGACTTTCCATATTTTCCCCTTTGGATTAATGACAGTCTTGTTTGCCTGATTATTGATTTTTAATATGATGAACTTGTCCATTTTATGCATTATGAGTCACATACATATCTGGACATGTCTAGTGAAAATCTATGTTTAGTAACACGAGGGAGAGGGATATGGACTTGGCCTCAAACCCTTCACCTAGGAGAATGGTACATCTTCGTTTTGATACATAGGGTCTTGTTATTTCTTTTCATTTGAATATTTACCCAATAATTTCAGTTTCAGTATGATAGATAACTTTACCTTTCTTCCATCCCTTTCTTTTTATCACTTCCTACCAAAAAGGCAACCCTACTCCTCTAATTCTTAACCCAATCTTCACTATTGAACAAACTCCCTAAAGGTTGAACTGAAACAGATATAATTCTTAATGTAGAACATCATCTTAATACAGTTATTAAGTCAAGAATCTTTCTGAAAATGGTAAGAAATATCATTGTTTTTTATGTAATATCTTAAATTTTCCCTCTCCTTCTTTCTTTAATCAAAGAGTTTTAACTATCATATATTTTTTGAATCAGGTGTGAATCATATACTGTATTATTGAGAATGACATATTTGCTTTGCAGATGATGTTTTATGTCTTGCTATCATATTGGGATTTTGATACTCTTTTCACCTGATTGGAGTATTTGGGCCTAAGTTCTCATCACCATTTAGAATTACTGGCATCATTTGACTAAATGCTTTCTTTCTGATTATTTCTTGATTTGTTCTAACTTTTAGTCAAATTAAATATCTTGTACCGCTCGTATATTACCATGCATCTAGATAATCATTCGCCAGTTAATTACCAAATGTTCTGATTCTTAAATAGTATAATTTAATAAGTAATTATAATTTTATGTTACATGTAGTTTTGAGAAAATAAATTCAATTATAAAAATGCTAGCCTTACTCAGATGAAACAAGAAAGTTTCAGAAACAGAAGTAAATCATAGCGAATGAAATTTTATCAATGTCTAATATGTCGGATACAACATCATTCTCTTGCAGCAGTTCATACAAAATTAAGTAGCAATTGAAAACAAAAAACCAAGAAGAGAATTATTGAGCATAATTACAAACACACATGAGGAGGAATGAGCTTTCCTGGATTCATGATGCCATTTGGATCTAAAGCAGTCTTAATCCTTTTCATTGTGCGCAGAGCCTCCATCCCAAGCTCTTTTTCAAGATACTGAAACAAACAATTAAACGTATGTATATTAAAAACCAATAAATTTTCTTAATCATATTCACTAACTAAGCTTAGGTGTTTTTAAACAATATACCTTCATTTTCCCAGTGCCAACACCATGTTCTCCAGTGCATGTTCCTACTCCACCGAAAAACGACGAAATTTTAGTATACAATTTTACAGGGATAACTTATTAATCTTCAGTGCTTTAAGTAGCACCTTACAGCCTAACCACAACGATTGACAGCATCACAAATTCTTGAAGAAAATGCCCATTTTATTCTGGTATTCTGAATTAGACCAACTTTATGACGAAAATACCCCTCTTTTTACAGGGGTCTTTACGTAATAATAACAATTAATATGAAGGGTTTGTAAATGTGCAGAAAAGTTCAAAAGGGCATTGTTGCAATACCTTCCATGTCTAAGGCTGTGTGCACCATGAAATTGTTTAATCTCTCAGCTTCCTTTCGTTGTTTCTCTTGATTCGGGTCAAATAGAATCACAGTGTGGAAATTTCCATCGCCAGCATGAGCAATAACCGTGCTGTTATATATTACATTTGGTATTTATTAAGATCATAAGCCAAATAAGAGTATACCACTTTGTGTTTGATTAGAAAGTACGTTACCATACTAGAGAAGAAGAATCTAGCTCTTGTTTGGATCTTGATATTAATTCTGCAAGCCGCGATAGTGGAACACATACATCCTGTGTAAGATGGTTAAAAATATTTTTCTTAGTTGAACAAAGAATGATGTTTAAGAAAGCTACATGCAAAAATGCCCCATGTGCTTCACCTAATTCGCAAAAGAACCATGTGCTATTTAATTAGCAAAATAACCCATATGTTCTTTTTATATTTGCAAAAAAACCCATTTCAAATTCCTTCACTAGTCAATAGGGAGGTTATTGTCAATTTTTTAAGTGAACAGGGGGGTTATTGCCAATTTTCAAAGTTAACAAGGGGATTATTGATAAGTTTTTAGGTTAAGAGGGGTGTTTTTGCGGGAGTATAATTGTAATTTTTCCTGCAAAATATGTATTCCGACATTGGAGGGGGTTTCATGACAATAAAAAATAACACAAGGGTGTTTTTGCTAACAAAAATAACACAATTTTTTTTTTGGCTAACTAGACAATGCATATGGGGTATTTTTGCATTTCACTCAAGGTTAAGAAGAAAGAAGATCAACTTGCCGTTATCATTGCTTCAAAATTTGGTTGCATGGCAAAGCAAGCCCAAAGTGCCTCCTTTCTTATCTACATGAGAATAAACTTGTGAAAAGAATCGGCTAAATTACAGAAAAGATTGGTCAATTTTCATATAACATACCTACCTTCCAAAGTTCCTTTTTCGCTTCAGGATCCTCTGCAAACACAAAATCGGTGCCATTGTGCTCTGAAGCTATCTTCTGAACTATTAGTGTCTGTTCCCGTGAGTATGCTTCTGTATACGTTGAAATCCAAAAACACCATAAGCTATGAAATAAACAAACTCCATCATTGCAATAGTGTTCTGTTAGAAGAATTAAATGATATACAATATTGCCAATTATTAAATTGCCAATTATTAAATCACCTGTGCCAATAAATTCGAACATCAGTGTCGGGACTTCAGGCAAATTTTTCCCATTAGCAAGGTTGAGCGCCCTCACTTGAACTTCATCTAGAAGCTCCACCCTTGAAACCTAATAAAAATTACCCATAAATACCTCTTTATTATAATGAAAATCTACACTTGCTCAGAACGATTTTATATGAGCCGAAGACCGGGGCTAAAACTTGGTCCTTTTCTTCATTATTGGTAAATCAATCCTCTAAAGTACCAGGAATTTATAATGCAGAAAAAGTCTGATGAATGGGATATCAAATGTATTTACTAACTTCTATGCGACACGAGCATGTTCAAAACAATTTTCTCTAACCTGTATGCCAGAGTGCATAGTGGCAATAGCAACTTCTGCTGCATCTTTAATTGTAGGAAAGTTACACATGGCAACCTGTCCAATAATAGCAACCAGAAAAGAGTTTAATTACCTGCAAATTTATTTTATCAAGTCAAGGATTGAGAACATACCACTGAATGTTGAGGGATCTTTTGCAAACGTAATGTAACTTCAGTTATAACACCCAAGGTTCCTTCGCTTCCGATCATGAGACGCGTTAAATCATACCTATAAAATCGTAAACCATAAGTTAGGCCTATGGTTAGTTAAGGTAACTTTGTAATTTAGGTCTTATATAATGTTTGCTTATTAAATAATGAAAAGGAAATTTGGAAATGAACATACCCAGCAGCACTTTTCCTTGCACGGGATCCAGTCTTGACAACTTCTCCATTGGCTAGAACAACCTGAGAAAAAAATAATAATAAAAATAAGAGTGTGATGTGACTGATCAAAAGATATTCCGTAAGATTATTACAAACCTTGAGGTTGATGACATTTTCACGCATAGTCCCATACCTACATGCTAGAAATGAAACAATTAAACTCAATTAAATATGAAATTGAACTCTTCTAAAAGTTAGACTTTTCTCATGCCAAAGGTATTTTAATCTTACGCTATATGCAATACTAAAGAAAAACATCAAGAGGGTAATACACACATTTGTCTAGGTGAATATTAGCAAGTAATTTATTACGAAATAGACAGAAAATTTGGCAATTTTACGGTAAATCAAATTTATGATTGTAAGATTGAAGACAAGAGGAACTACCTAACAGCTAAAGAACCAGAGCAACGTGTAGCACACATTCCACCAATGGTTGCTCCAGGACCTGCAAATCAGATAATTTTGATTACTTAAATAATTTATATATGTGTACGATTTAAAAAATAACCATTTATTAAAAAATGTTTGTATGCTCTTAAGTATCTTTCCTAATTATTTTTTCAAGAATTGAATCACCTTCTCCATGTCCTTGCAACAATTCTAGTAAGGAAATTGGAGACTTTGTTTTGAAACATAAGAGCTCAGAACTCTAAAATGAAATTTGTGTTTAAAAGGTGAAAGAGATACAAAGAAAATTAGAATCTAACCTGGATCCAGAGGAAAAAATAAACCATAAGGTTCAAGATATTCATTAAGCTCCATCCAACCAATCCCAGGTTCAACAACTACATCCATGTCCTTCACGTTTAACGATATGACACGCTACAGTCCAAATATTTTGAAAGGTAAGTAAAATGAAAAAACCCAAATATGATTAATTCACTATTATATGGGATAAAAAATAGCAGGTAAAATATTTGCGCAAGATCTAAAAAAAAACGAATTATACTTAGAGCTAGAAGACAAGCCCAGCCATTATATGAAATTTTGAGATAATCATAAAGGTAATGACGTAATGTATAATTTTATATACACAAATATATTAATTATGTTTTATACATATATACCTTCATTAGCGACATGTCAATGCAAACACCGCCGTTAGGGGATAAGGTATGACCCTCAATAGAGGTAGCTCCTCCATATGGCACAATAGGAACCTGAAAACAACAATCGAATATGGGTTCGTTAAGAACTTTCTTTCATATCAAAAATCATATAATTTCATTTACACTGCATAATCACGATGCATTTTGAAGATAAGTCAATAATTCTGAATACACAAATATTAAGCCCACAACTACGAAACAGAGAAGAATCTCCAACCTTGTGCTTGTTACATGATGTAACTATCTTAGACACTTCCTCTTCTGACCTGGTAAATCGACAATAAGAATAAGATGCATGTTGAACTTTTGAAAGGCAGAAAATAAGAATCGTAGATATTTGTCAATGCAGCTACTGAGCAAATAAAGGTCAATATTACCTTGGAAAAACAATTACATCAGGAATGTTTATGGCTTTGTGAAAGCTGTTCTGTGGCTTCCCGTGAAAATATCTCTCATCGTAGTCCATCGTCATATTATCCTGCATTGGTTAGTAGGCACTCGAGATTACCTCCAAGCAAAATAAATAAAAAGCAGTTCTTTTATTCATACATTCTTCTAAAATCCAATTAAATGTTGACATTAATAAGAACTTATCGAGTTTGTTTAGATGTAAGAAATCGAGTTCATAAATTTGCATTTCACATATCTATAATTGCATAACATAAAACTAAAACCAACACAGGATGAATTTGTTTTAGAATATAACTACAAGTTATATTAGTACATCATAATAGTGTACAAAAATCTAAAACCAACTTTATAATATACCTTACAGATGGCCTTTAATTCTTGGATAAGTTCTTGAGGGACTTCTTTGTGTGAACCTTTCACCACATAATCTGTGCTCCCTTTGCCCCCAAAGCTCTTACTTTTTAAAATCAAAAGTAAGCAATCCAATAAAACAATCAACAGTTGAGTGTTGACAGATAAAAAAACAAGAAAAACAAAAACTTTAAACTCAATATCTCATTGAACAATTGATAAACACCACAAGAAAACTTACTTTTGTTCAATATTTGGGGGTTCACAGAATGATCGGTCATTCCCATTAATGTTGTATGATTGGAAAGCAATAGAGCCGGCGGATACAGCCAGAGCAAAGGGGAGAAAAGATTTAGCGAATGGTTTTCGAATGTTTTCAGAGCCGACAGCCTGTGTTGTTGATAACTTTCGCGAAAAGGAGTTTATGAGGTTGGTGTAAATGGGTTTTGAGGAAGAACGAAAGCGGTGAATCCATGAAGAGAAAAACACCATTGTTACAGTCGACTAGAAATTAGTAGAATGTCACGACCCAAGTCAATTTGAGGAATTTACAGTTGGAAATGGAAGAGGAAATGCTAGGAGATGATAAAGTGAAGTCGGGTCTGAATACCGGGTCGGAGGATGGGCTGATTGGAGATGGGCCAGGGTTGTTTGGGCCGGTGCCGAATGAAGTGGTTCGCAAAGAAGCTGGATTGGAGATATTAATTGATGGGCCAACTCAAGAAGAATTAACAAGTGGGCTGGATAATCTGAAATAGCCCGATTGAAATGATAAATGTTTAGCCCAAAGTTATTATTAATTATGCATTTACTTTTTTTAGCAAAAAGGGAATATTCCCACTGTCAATTCTGCTAGTGGCAGCATTATGTAAACATTAGGAAAGCAAGGAATGAATCAGTTTTGCAATCGTGAAAATTTTCTTCTCATCTCTATTCTCTCTAATCTTCTCATCTAATTTCTATCTTATTTTACAAGCATCTTCAAATTTACAAAAATATATAAAAAAATTACAAAAAATAGTTCCAAACATTACATAGAAGAAGAATAAAAATGGGTAATCTCCAATTTTACTTTGGGTTCGGTCTTGAAAATTTATTGAATTACTCCTATATTTTATTTGGTTGTTGGGGAAATTCTTATCTCGATTTTTATTCTCAAAATTACTGGATAGATTATTCCACAATATTAATATCATATATTTGTTGGTATATACGGTAATTTATTAATTAGGCCATGTAATCGGGCTCAAAATTCAGTTTGGTAAGGGCGATTAAATCACGGGCAGCCCGTGTTAATCTTGACAAAAGTGGGCCATCCACCCTAATTGGCCTGATTATAATTTCTCGTCCAACCCAAAAATTAGGGCCTATTTGTTTGGTGTTTGAGAAAGTAATTTGGGAGAGTGGTGGGGGTCTGTGAAATAATTTCGATTTGCGTAATTGTTTGTTTGGATTTTGAGAGAGTGATTTGCGAAATAAAGTAGGTGTAGGTTATTTTTTGAAGAGTTAGATTGTAGGTGTAAGATATGTAAGACTTTATGTCAAATCATGTTTGTTATGTAAGATAAATTGAGTAAGAGATATGTTACTTTATGTCAAATCATAGTAGAGTTTGTATATGTTTTGTTTATAGATAATAAAATTGTTGTTTGTTTGGGTTTTGAGAGAGTAGTTTGAGAAAATTGAGAGATGAAAATTTTATTTAAGAAAATAAAAAACATGTTTGTTTGACATTTCCCAAACACGAAATGTTTTTGGGAATTGCCAAACAAACAGGCCCTAAATAGCGTGTCCCAAATTAGCATATGTTATTCCGATTTGGTCCTGAAATTTATGATTATTTACATCAATATGCCACTCCCTAATCGGGTGTAATGTAATAATAATAAACAAAAAGTTAGAATTTTTTCCCCTCATTTTATTTCTCCCGCCCCGCGTACAAGTAAGAACTTGCAACACTAGTTCTCAATTTCTCCCTCAAAATCTTGCTTCAATCTTTACAACAACGTGTAAATCTCATTGCATTGTTTGTAATCGGCCTCGTTTCAAGTTTTTGCACTTGCAATTTGTCAGCTACGTACCAACCAAAAGACCGCAACTTCTATTCCAGTGAGTAAGAGATTTTTGAGGCATTAGAAATGCATTCAATCTGTTTGTGTTTGTGTTTGTGTAAATATAGTGGTTGTGTTTTGTAATGTCAACTAGAAAATTTAGGATTGATGGAAACGTGTCAAAATTTTGATAACAGGCTTGAAATTCAATGTGTTTCTATGTCTCATATTTTAGAACAGATGAATATATTGTTTCTGAGCATGTGAAAGTGAATTTTTTTATGATTTTGATATTGATTTTTTAGGCTAAGATAATATTTGGTTCGGATATGCATTCTTCGGACATTTTTTGGGTGTTGCAAACATGTTCAAGTGTTGAGGGAATTCTTACATTTACACTACGAGGTCTTAGGCCAAAGGCATTGACTTTTTACGAACATACAGGCATGCATATATTTCAAAAGGCATTAGGATTGAGTGTCAAACTTATATTGATGTAAAAATCCCCATTTTAATATATTTGTTAAATTTTTTATACAAAACCCACATGTAACTAACCTTTTATTGAACACATACCTCGCGTATCGATTCTCGGAGGAAATATCTCTTGCTAAATTTGCTCCATTTGCCCCTTTAATCATTTCTTTCATTGAGGATGCAAAATCTGCCTTTGGCAGTTTCGCATGCAAGATTAACAAGGAAGAAGATACATATGATGAAAATAATGCCAAAGTAATAGTTGCACTAGAAACTGTATCGGGGCTTAGCTAGTGAGGAAGACATGAATTTGCTATGCTTCAAACTAATGGACAATCCAAAACATGCCAGCTTGGGATTTGAGCAATGTTTTTGAAGTTGTGTGTTGCAATTATATGAAGTTTGGTGTATTTGGTAATATAACAGGGGATATGTTGCTATGATCATAAGGTTTATTTAGCTAGGAAATAACATGGGGTAACTAGAATAGGATAACAAGAGTGATTTTTGCAATAATAACAGGGGCGTTTTGGCAAATATAACCAGGGTGATTTTGCAGTTATGACAGGGGTGTATTTCCTATAATAACAGGGGTGCAAATGTTCTATAATTATAGGGGTGTTTTTGCTATAATAACATTGTGTTTTTTTGCAATGTTACACGTTTTTTTAAATTGCAACATGGATTTTTTTTCAAGTGTAACAAGGGAGAGATTATTTAGTGCAACCGCTGCACCACGTCATCAAGTACATGTGGTGCAGCCCATCAATACACTTGGGATATGTGGAGTGATAATCCATATCACTCCATATTCTGGGCATGTTCCTAAGATATAGGATTTCAAAAAATTGTGTTCACATTGCCAGAACATGGGTGATGTGGATTATCACTTCACATGTCCCAAGTATATTGGTGAGCTGAACTACGTGTATTCGATGACATGATACAACAGTTGTACTAAATAATTTCTCGTAACAAGGGTCAATTTAATTTGTTCATCAGACGGTTGTGGTTCAAATGAAACCAACAGATGGATTTCAGTTACAGTAAGGGTATAATAGTAAAATGATCTTAATCTGGTAAATCGAAAGAATTATTATTTATTAGGTTGAATCCAAAATTACACCAATGCCCAATAAATTTGTAGGACAAATTATTGAATTGACCCAATGGCCCAACAAGTAATCAAGTCTACCAAATTGAGCATTTTTTTTTTGGGTTTTCCAAGGGTTTAGCACCTGCACATTAATGTGGGTACCTCTCCCAACAGGGATTTGAACCTGAGTCCGCTATGTAGTGACTAATCTCTTCCACTAGATCAATCACATGTTGATAAACTGAGCCTTATTGAGTTACAAATAAAATCAATTATTACAAAATTATAGTATTAAACTAAAAGAAAAATTCACAGAAATTGAACCATTTTTTTTTTAAGGGAATGAGAATTGAACCATGAACCTGATGTAAGATCGAAGTCACGAGTTAGCAAAAGCGCAAAACTACCTTTAACGAGTGTCCCGTGGCACCAGGGCAGGAAAATGTAGTTGCCAAAGCAGGAATATAGATAGAGTAGATGTGAAGTAAATTAATTAATTATTAAAAGATATAAATAGGTTTTTGGAAATTACAAATAAAATAAAATATGAAAACAAAATCTTTTTTGTTCGTAGTATTAGAATGGACCTAGCTCAAAACTTCTTGTACTTTACAAACTTATACTTTGGATGTCAATTCCATAAAATAATTTAAAATTTTGGTCCCATACTTTTTAAAATTGCACTTTTAATTTCAATTATTTGAAATATTTTTTTAACTCTTAGTTCCGCGAAATATTTTTTATTTAGTACTTTTGGTTCATAGGATTGTCTCAATTTTGTAATCTGTTCGTAGAGATATGATAAAACTTAAAGCGCAAAATTTTTAAAAAATGGAAAATTGAAACCAAAACTACAGTTTAATTTATAAAGTACATGATCCAAAAACCGTGAATTCAGTGCAGTTGGAGTACATATCCAAGTTGAAGATATTCGTAAACAAAGATTAACTTAATGTGAGTATAATGACTATCATGAAAAATTATTTTTCCAGAGAAAAAGATATCAAAAACCAAGAAAAATAAAATTAGGAAATGAGGCCGTAGCCCGCTAGTAAGGCCGTAACTTCAGGATCAATTCAATTTTTATTAGTGTGGATTTTCTTCTAATTTAACACTAATGGTTGATAGTTAATTTTATTTGTATATTAATTGTATTCGAATAAATTTTTTGATATTGATGTAATGATCTAATTCATACTCCCTTCGTCCCATCTTTCTTACTCTTATTTTTTTTTTTGGGATGTCCCAATTTAATACTACTTTTCTTACAAAAAAAAAATTTTTCTCAAAATCACCCCTTACATACAGTAATGATTTAACATCAATAATTCTCCCTCATTACTTTTATTTTTTTGACTTTTACATAAAACTCCGTACCAAAAATAAATGGAGCACCAATAATGGGACGGACGATGTATTAAAAAAAAATCTAAGATGTAAAAAAGGAAGATTAAATATGGTGATTTCCAAATTCCAAGAGATGTAAAAATCTATAACTGGTCTTGCTAATATATTACAAATTATCCAATGGGCCTAGTTGCCAAAGGAACAACCTCAGCCATCGGCGTCGACATCGGCGTCGGCAACGGCGATGTCCGGCAGACAGGGCACGTGGGATGCAATCGCAGCCATGGGTCAACGCACTTAACATGAAAAAGATGTTCACATTCCGACAAAACTCTAACCATATCACTACTCTTATAATCCGCCAAGCATATTGAACAACACGCGCCACTTGAATCCTTATTCTTCAACTTCACTTCCGAATACAAAACCTGCGGGTAGCTTCTTAATGTAACCTCGTCTAGCCCCACCACCCTGTCGTCTATAGGCGGCTGCCGTGGTCGAGGATTCCGGAGAGGCAACACGAAAGTGGTGGTGGTGGTGGTTGTGGATCGGGTGCAGTAGTAGGATATTAAAGTGATGGCGGTGATGAATAGGAGGACTGCGGCGGAGACTCCGATTCCATAGCCGAAGCCCATCGTACTTTCGGAGTCGAGGAAGCCGACGGTATTGTTGTTGTTGTTGTTCATGTTATGGAAATTGGATGGGATGAGGAGAAAGTGAGTGTTGATGAGCGGCCATGGAGTGGATGGTTGGTTTTTTTTTAAATAATGTGAAAGGTCAATATAATGGTTGTGGCATGAGATTGATAACTAATTGGGGGAGACTTTTATTAAGGGAAGTAGCATTTAAATTTAAATTTGAATTAGAGTATATAAATTAGAGTTTTCGGAATATTTTTAATTAAGATATTAGAGTTCTTGACTATTATTAAAGGTTAATGTGAGAATATTCAAGTGCGAGTTTAAATGTGATCTACTGATCTGGAAAGAAATAGTTGACGTGATAGTCAAACATCATGTAAAAGCTCAAGAAAATAAGCGCGATATGTTCAAGATTAATCCACGAAACCTGCGTCTTTTTTTATCCAACAACAATGTCTAGGGCTCTAGCTAGACAATAAAATTAAGTTATATATTGAGAAGATAATTAAGAGATTAATTGCAAAATGTTCTTATCATGATGAGAAGCACGGAAAATCCCGTGATTCATACAAATATGATTTATGGAGATGCAACCTAGTCAAGGTATGACAAGATTCATTAAAGGTTTTTCTTTTTTTAAGTGTATGTATTCTTTTTTTTTTTTTTTTTTTACAAAACGATTGGAATAGTTTTGCCGAAAGGCTTAGTTAATCTATGTTTTACAGGATTTTAACTTAATCATATACTTGAAACTGTAATTAACCCGGTTTATCATAAAAAATATTCACATCAAAGGTATATCATAAAAAATATTTTTGTTTTAGAATATGAATATAACTTGTGTTTGGTTGAGATATTCGTCGAAATTAGTTGGCAGTCGGATAAATTTTAAATATAAAAACGGTTTTAGAAAACATCTTTAAAGTGAAGAAGTTCGTTTTGCCTTCCAATAATTTAATACTTTCTCGTTTCATGATATCTGTCGTTTTAGAGAATTTTTTTTTTTCAAAATATCTGTTTCTTTAGGATTCTATCAATATTAATTATCCCTTTTTCAATTTAGTCTTTATTGTTATGAAATTAAGAGAATAACAAGTAAAAACCAAAATGTAAGTGTAGAGAAAAAAAGTGAAGTAGGGAGAGAATTTTATTCATTCTTATTCATCTCTAAACACATTACAATAAGCCTCTATTTATAGGGCTAAAAAAGAAACCCAAAAGACATGAGTTACAACTTACAAGTCTTCAATAGTCACTATAAATAATCATTACAATTTGTCATGAATATTACAATAAAATGGGCATCCACTAACATAATATTTATAACACTCCCCCTTGGATGTCCATTGTTTATATAATATGCCTCGTTAAAAACCTTGTCAGAAAAACCCAGTTGAAAAAACCTGGACAAGGGAAAAAAGAGTACATATACATATGAAATTAATAAGCGTGTAATACTGCCTCGTTAAAACCTTGCCAAGAAAAACCCATTGGGAAAAAAAAACTTGGACGAAGGAAAAAGAGTACAGTGTGCATATTATTATTAAAAACACGCTCCCCCTGACGTCAACACAATGTCCACAAGTTGACGCATTCCAATGTTGGACCATCTTTCTGAAGGCAATATCTTGATATATCAAAAATACATACTTAACGTCATTCATATGCCTTCGTGTTGGTACAAAGTTTATCTTGCTAGTACATTAAACGAAAATGTTAAATCATGCTTGTACAATTAGCAAGATTTATTAAGTATCTAATTTTACTTAGATAAAGTATTTCAGGTCCCAAAACTTTTTCATTGTTCGATCCTTTTGAGGACGAAAATAATCTTTTATTACATCTAAAGATTGAAACGACCATGAAATTGCCCTCAATTGATTGAGCTTTTTATCTATATAAAATCTTTTCAAAATTAATTTTGTATATATCGATTTATGGACAAAGATTTCATCTGTTAAATGCTCGATCTGCCGGTCGAGATAAAATTTTATTTTTCAAAATCTTTCGTCTCAAATTCTTCCTTTAAAACTCTTCGAAAGTTCCAATAATATTTAGATCATCAATATATACAACAATAATCTTGATCCCAATCTTTCCATAAAAACACATGGGTTAATTGGATCGTTTTTATAACTTTCTTTTAATAAGTATTCACTAATATAGTTGGACTACATAAGTCCAAATTGTTTTAATCCATATAAAAATTTACGCAAGCGTTTTGAACAGTTTTCTCCGGAGTTTTCAAATGCCTATGAAATTTAAACCTGTCAGACTAATAAGGTATGTAAAAGTTATTGCATCCACCACAAGAGATTACGTCTCCACATAATCAATATTGGGTCTCTGAAAATCCTTTGCCACTAGTCGTGCTTTATATATAACGACTTCAGCTTTCTCATTTGGATTTCGCACAAATACCCATTTATATCCAACGGGCCTTTACACATTTAAGTGTTTGAACTACTTTGAAAATGAACTTAGTTCTGCTTGAATTGCGTCTTTCTATTTTGGCCAATCATTTATATGTTTACATTTTTATAACAAATTTAATTTCAAGATCCTCATTTTATTTTATAATTATATGCAAAAGTGTTGTCGACAACTGTTTTAATTCGGTTCCATCTTTTTCTCGTAGTGACATAACTTATAGAGATCTCTTTATTTTATTATTTTCAGGTACCTGAACCTCTTCTGGGGTATTATCTATTAGTTATGTCTTGCAACTCTTCATGAGTGCTCGCTTCCATAATATGACCATCTTCAGTGTTAGCTCATTATTATTTTACGAGGATTTTTATCATTGGAACCGATTGATTTATCACGTTTAAGCTTAGCTTATTTTCATTTGAATTGGAGCATTTTTAGCTGGTATATGAGATTTAGTAACTCTTTTTATATTAGTAAATTTATCTGGCAGTTGATTTGCAATATTTTGCAAATAAATTATCTTCTGGACTTCTAGTGTACACTGATTTTTTTTTCGAGGATCTCGAGAAGATAATGTTGATGTTTTTCATGTAATTTCTTTTACCAGCTCTTTATTACTTCCCCTGATGTTAGGAATATTATATCATCAAAATGACAATCGACAAACCATGCCGTAAATAAAATTTCAATCATTTGATCAAGATACTTATTATGGATGGGGATTCATATCCAACATATATTCCCAACCTCTTTTGAGGACCCATCTTTGTGCGTTGTGGTGGAGCAATTGTAATATATGTCGCACACCCTTAAATTCTAAGATGGGGAATGTTTGGCTCCTAACCAAACCTTAGTTTCATCAGGGAGAATTTATCATAATTTGTTGGCATGGACAAGTGCTGCTACATGTAACAAGGAATTTTGTTCTCATTAATAATCTTCTAGTAATTAACTGGAGGCATTTGAAGAATAATTCTATTAAATCATTTTGTGTATGAATATGGGCAACATGACTCTCAATAGCCATTGAAAGTCAGATATATGAATTCACCAGCATTATTGAGGCGTCTTCATTGCATAATCTGAAAAGTGTGCTCTTAATTTAATTATTTGCGCAAATAATCCCGCAAACATCAAGATTGCAGATTGACACACATGTCACATTTGTAGTAGATGCATCTATTAAAATCCACATAGAGGATAAGTGGGCCCACATATATCACATTGAATGTGTTTCAAAATTGCTGGAGATTCTAACCCATTTCTTAATTGAAATGATTTAGTAATCTATTAACATTGAGAACAAGCAGCACAAAATGATCTTTTGATTTGAAGAATCTTCTGGTTCTTCAGAGAAGATCCATATGAACTCTCAATAATTTTTCGCATCATAGTTTATCCGGGATGGTCTAACCGGTTATGCCAAATTTATTTTGATCAATAAACTTCTGGTTTACTGTAATATGTGTTTCAATTGTACAAACACATTTCTTTCTATAAAATCCCCACATTTGAAGTCTTAAATAAATGAGGTTAATCAAAATAATAAGTCTTTACTTATTATGAAGGATTCATAATCTCAAGAATCTCATCAAAGTAACCTCATATAGCTCATGACTTAGTGAATAATTTAATCAAAATGAAATAAGTGTGACATTAATTAGTTCTCATTTTACTTTAATCACGACATGAGATAAGATAAATTGATACAAATAAAAGCATAAAGAATATCATATATATTTCTACGTTTTTTTTCATTTAAGAAACAAACAATTTCTTTCTAATCATAATTGAGACAACATGATCATATTTACATTTCAAACATGATAATATATAATCTTAATTTTAAATATGAATTGCCATACATTGACTTTTATCACATATATTTTTTTTTCCATTCACTCAAATCATACCTAAATACATAACTGAAATATAATAAATCATATTAGAAATTCAGATATTTAATCACAAAATGTTAAGCCGTAAAATTAATTTCATATTAATGATTATTTTATTATCACTATTAGCTCTACTTATCTCAATAGAAATTATCAAAATCGAAATTAGTATTACCATCAAGAATGTCACTTACATCGTAGTAATTCATTTTTTCTTGATGAATGTTTCTTTCAACAAGTGTCATTTTGACACCTTGTAGAATCAATTTGCATACCTTTATTTTTCTCAAGTTTTACCACTATTTTGTTTCGTTTCGGATGGTATGATGCAATCATTATATGAAATGTATAAAATAATTTGACCATACCTAAATAATGTCAATGTCTATCGTACATTCTATTAATTTATGAGAATGAATCATGTAAGCTCACTTTTGGGAATAAATCATTTATATTCACATTTGTATCCATTTCAAGGAATGCTTATCAATCATAATAGGAGTTCTGATTTTTCCTCAATGTTTCATTAGTTCAACTACCAAAATTCAATTGATAGTACTTCTTAAAATCTCTCCACAATATTGCTACATAATAACAATTTAGGATTTTGAAAGTTGTAATATTTTATCTCCAAATTGAAAACTAATTTTTAATTGTGGATTTCATTTCTCAATTTAAAATGTCGCAACTTCAGGTGCAAACTTTCATAGCAAGCTTTTAAGGAAAAATGTCTTTTAGATAGTTGAACTATCTTTATTCAAGTCCATATTAGTCCAGTAATTGTAAATATTCAAATTTCGACCTTCAAAAATTCTGAATTCTAGTCCAAAAATATGACAAAATATTAAACTAGATATTCTTAAATCCATAAATTCAACCATATAAATTGCTTAACTTGAGAACATATTATCAATTCACGCCAAAGGTGAACATGAGCATTAATAATTAATAATTTGTCTTTTATCTTGGACTGGAATAGGGACAGTTCAATTCAACCAAAATGAACATAGTTTACTCAAGTGGAAACAATCACACTTTTGGTGTGTAAATAATTCCTTCAAAAATTTTAGGATAAATGGTTCATCTACTCAAATATATTGGAATTTCAATCCTTTAAGGAGAAAATTACAAATGAAGCATTGCCTTCACTTTATCTCTTATCAATTGTCACATTTCCATTTTATGATTGTATTTTGAGACTCTTTACATTCCAGTGAATTCAAACCAGTAGGTTTTACAAGCTTACTAAGCATTGTTAAATATTTGTTAATTTAATAACATGCACCCCGTTTGTACAATTTTACATACAAATGCTATTCTCTTAGTAGGCGCTATCATCAATTCTCAATTTTATTAATTAATTAAAGAGACAATGAATAGGCACTGCAAGAATCTTTTGATTTAACATATTTTGACAAATTTTGATTCATCAACTCAAAGATTGATAACTTCTTTAATTTAACAAGATATAAATCATGGATTTTCATTCTTCTAATTTCTCATGCGCACATTCAGTTATGGCGTCCATATTTGTTCAATATTCAAATTCAATATATATATTGAATCAAAGCCAATCAATGTACTTAAGCAAATACACATGTATTCAAATCTTCGAGTTTGAATTTATCAATACCATAGTATTCAAGGATTGAGATTTATGTCCTTGTCACTTAGGCTTCGGGCCTAAAACAATATTTGACAGATCAAGCTCCTTACTGATCTCAACAATTTTGTCAATTTTTGGCCTTCTAATTGGCCTATTTTAGTACTTATACTTACTAGTACTACAAAAATATTGGTAAAGTATGTATAATATTATTGAAGGCACGATTCCTTCAAAGTGATTACCTCCTCTACATACATGGAGTTAGGCACTCCTGCCGACATTAATTTCTCCAGCCATAGATAATAACTTTAAAGGCATATATGTCTTCATATAATCAAAATTATTCTATTGCAATTATAATATAAAATATACAATTAAAAGCAGGAACTCACCTTCTTACCTGTTAGTTAATTTGATGATATAAATTTGAAGTGATGATTTCCCCGTTGATCTAATTAGTTATCTTGAATAAAAGATGAAGCAATTATCGTGCTGATAACGTGTTATGAAATTAAGAGAATAACAAGTAAAAACCAAAATGTAAGTGTAGAGAAAAAAAGTGAAGTAGGGAGAGAATTTTATTCATTCTTATTCATCTCTAAACACATTACAATAAGCCTCTATTTATAGGGCTAAAAAAGAAACCCAAAAGACATGAGTTACAACTTACAAGTCTTCAATAGTCACTATAAATAATCATTACAATTTGTCATGAATATTACAATAAAATGGGCATCCACTAACATAATATTTATAACATTTATTTATATATCCACAAACTCTATCTTATTTATTCCAATGAAATATTAATTAAGGGTATTTTTATATATACCTTTTGTTTTTTTACCCTCAGTTGTCAACGGTTTGAGTTGTCTGTCCTTTGCGTTGACCCTTTTTTAAGTTCTTTTTTTTTTTTTGGTTCACACTTACACCCTTTCTAAGTTAAGTTATGAGATCATGTAAGGCGACTTTCTTGCAACGAGAATCTTTGACCTTTTCCTTACCAGCTTTGTTTTTTTTAACACTGTTTATCTCTTGAACATGGATCAAAATTTCGTTTTGAATTTATGTTTTGATTAGTTAAATATTAAAAAAAATTCGAAAATATTTCGAAAACAGTAAGAAAAAATTGTAAAACAAATTAATCAAGTAAGAAATATAAGAGAGTCCCAAACAAATAAATATATTTTATTTTCATTCGTTTGATTTAGAAACATAAACTTTTCAATGTTTTCGAAGAAAAAAATGAGAATCGATCCATGCTCTTGAACTGCTATGCCATATATGTTTTTTTTCTTTCTAGGTTTAATTCTCATTATGTACGCTGTAATTAGTATAAAACAAGAACGAGTAGTTTTGTTCTATAAGTCCTTATGAAAAATATACCAAACACTACCCCCTTCCGATATAATTTTCTCCCCTAAAATGCAGACACCATCAATATTTCAACTGTCGGAAAATCTTTACTAGAAATATTATGAATAATATTGGTTTATAAAAACGTTATTAGAAATAGAGGACACTTCCATAAAAATACTTTTCCTTATGAAAAAAAAGGAGACTAAACACATTCTTGATTATAATAATCGATTCAAATTTTAAAAAGGATTATTACTTCTTAATTTTTCGAGAAATCCTTTATTAGTTGTTGCGAATGGTTGATTTCTTCAATCTTTTCGACTTTGGTTCCGTAGAGCATGTTAGAAAGATTGAGAAATATAGTCATCTGTTTTAATTCGTTTTCAATAGTCATGAAATGATCATCTTGTAAGGTGATTATTGTGAACGGATGCTCCTATTACGTTCAAAATCTGCCCATTTGGATGGGTGGATTTGAAATGAGGAGGGATTTCAAATGAATGGATTTGAAATTCCAATAATTTGAAATCCATTAATTTTTAATCTCTTGTTTGGATAAATTTTTTTACAAAGGATTTCAAATCCATTCATTTGAAATTCATTGTTTGGTGTATATCATTTGTGTTATTTGAAATTCTCAATCGTGCCTTATAATTTGCTTTATGAGTTAATTCATGTTGTTGATATCGGGATAAAATCGCATGAATCGATTTGGGGCAAAATTATAATTTTTGAAAATTGAGGGACCAAAAGTGCAAATTCGGATTTCAAAAAATCTGGGGCCGAATTGAGAATTCTGAACTGGAACGCAATTCTTGGTTTTTAAAAAATCTGGAGCAAATTGTAATTTCCAAAAATTGAGGGACAAAAAGTGCAAATTTGAATTCTAAAAATCAGGGGCCGATTTGAAATTTTTAATTTTCCTAGAATACTGGACTGAATTGCAATTCTTGATTTTTCGAGAATCTAGGTCAAAATTGCAATATCGAAAAATTGAGGGACCAAAAATGCAAATTTTGTTCCTGAAAATCAGGGTCCGAATTGAAAATTTTAATTTATTAAATTCTGGACTGAATTGTAATTTTGGGTACTTCAAAAATCTAGGGTCGAAATTGCAATTTTTGAAAATAGAGGGACCAAAAGTGCAATTCGAATTTCTGAAAATAATAGCCGAATTGCAAATTTTAATTTTTTTGAAAATTCTGGACTAAATTGCATTCTAGGTTTTTTGAAAATCTGAGATCAAATTGTAATTTTTTAAAACATACAATTTGGACTGTTTTTAAGTGGATTTCAAATGACTAGTTTTAGGAAGAATTTCAAATCTACTTAAAATTGGGCTGAAATCCATTGGACTAAAATCCAGCCTTCATGATTTCAAATGAATGGATTTAAATTTGTATCCAAATAGCATGATGGATTTGACAAGGGATTTCAAATCCACCCAACCCAAATCCATCCATCCAAATAGGTCCTAAATGATGAGAACCAATTATGTAACATCTACAAGCAGATTTAGGGAAACTACTGGATTGTTCTTCGACAACGGAATCAGTAAGACAATCGGAGTGGGCGGTAGGGGTGTTCAACGAAACCGCTAGATTGCCCCAACCGATCAACCCAATCCAAACCGACCGCAATTTTACGGGTTAAAGGTTTGATGGGTTGATCTTGGGCATCATGAAAAAAAGACCGCAATTTTCGATCGGGTTTGGTTTTATACTTTTTTAGACCGCATAACCGCATTCGACCGCACTTTATAAAATGATGATGTATATATGTTTTTTTTTTATTTTATTATTTAATTTAGTCCTAAATTTAAGAAAATGAGAAATATAATATGAGTATATACTTTAACAAATTAGTCGTGTTCTACAACCCAAACCCCAATTATATTAGATAAACCCTACAATCTTACGTAAATCTCCAATTTTAATTGTCAAAAAGATAAAAAATAGATCCAAAACTAGAATAAATTAGTTAAAAAATATTCTGCGAAAAACAAAAAGTAAAGCCGAAAAAAATATATCAATCAAACTTTTCATTGGCCATTAACCACCAACACCAAGTTCGAATATAAAGATATTTTTCTCTTTTGTTTATTCTTTGGGAACAATTTGATTTTTGTGTAATGAAAACTCGTTAATTTAGTGTTCGGGTTTGTTTTTAGCTCATTAAATTATGTATTCATTGAAATTCATATTTTAGTTGATATTTACATCATCTCCATTATATTATCTATGAAAGTTTACTAAATTTATTAATAAAAACAAAAAATTATAATTAAATAGTGCATTTATATTTAACTAATCAAATAATAAAAATCAAGAAAGTTGATAATTGAGACCGCAAAACACGCCCCAAACCGCCCCAACCCAAATGCACCGCATAGTGCAATCTCAAGACTTGTTGGGTTGAGTTTGGACTAGAGATTTCAAAACCCGCACCACGAACACCCCTAGTGGGCGGTCCCTCTGTCAAAGAGGCCGCGGTAACGCGAAGAAAAGTGTTGATTCGTGTGGCTTTTGACTGAACTTTTTTTAAAAGTTGATAACTTTCTCGTTCTTACTTCCTGTGGATATTTCTTTCTTTGTATATCCAATATCCAAATATGTACACGTCATTAGTCCGATCCAAAAATAACTATCCTTTATCAAATAAGAATACAGAAACTTCCACTAAATTTTGTCGCCTTCTAATATTGATAATTAATCGGCTCAAATTAGACGTCATCATCAACTTTTGAATATCATTGTTCACGAGTTATGTGCCAAACTACTAACAATTTGAGTCCTTACCCGCCTTTTTAGTTGTGAGTGGCCAAACAGTGTCCCGTGGCAAATTTACAATTCTTTTAAAAAAAAATTCATACAGTAGCCAAAATTGCATTTTAAAGTACTACATGATTGGATTCTCAATATTTTTTGATATCGTACATTACAAAATTGAATTTTTATCCTGTTTCATAATATATTTTATACTTTTGGTTCTACCCTTTATAAAATTTGTACTTTTATTTTCGATTTTAAAAAATATTTTTGCAGTTTTGATAACACAAAATATCACTTTATTGTCCCGGTTTTGCACCTTTGGATTGACTTTTATCTCTAAGGATGTAATGAGATTAAAAGTGCAATGTTTTACCTACTATTGACTAAGAGTTCAGGACTCAGGAGCACATGCAAGTTCAAGATTTTTTTTTTTTTCGGTACAAGCAAGTTCAAGATTTGTAAACAAGATGTAGTTAACGGAAAGGAAAATGATTATATATCACAGTCCTTTGTATAGTCCATATTTTTGTATTTTTAAAGTTAATTATGTTATCTACTATCTGTTTAACATGTTTTTTCAACTTTTAAAAATTACAAAAGAAAACCAAAATTTTTAAATATTACTCATATAAAAAATAATTCAATACTTTCCAAATGATAATTGAACATTCATCAATATTTGAATATAAATATCTCAACTTTAAAAAAATACAAAAGAACACCTAGATTATACGATATTACTCATATAAAAAATAATTCATTACGTTTCAAATGTTAATTTATCATTTATCAATATTTGAATATAAAATATCTCGAAAATTACAATAAAAATATAAACTCATAATTTAAAAGTATTTGCAATGCCTAGAATTTATGGTTTATGACATAATATTTAATTTAGGGTTTAAGATTTTTAGGGTTTAGGGGTCTAGGGTTTTAGGGTTTAGGGTTTATTTTTATTTGATGATTAGTTATGGATTTTTTTTTGCAATTTTATATTACGGGCTGTGATGTTGGACTGTGATGCTTGGCTGTGATATTAGCATAGTCCTAACGAAAAATGTATTGCAGTATTTGTTTTGTGAGTAGTCATTCTCCTGGAAGTCATATCTAATCTCAAAGTCATGTAGTTAATTTGATTTCGATCAAACCCGATCTGAGTAAGAATTTCCCGTAGTTAACTTAGTTGTAAGTATACATGAAAAATTAATCGGGAGAAAAAGATAAAAGATAACAAGAAAATAAAATCTAGGATCTTCAATACGAAAAAAAAATGGTGATCAATTTCCAAATTCCAATACACATGCCTTTTCAATAGTAATTATCATCCCATGGGTCTAGTTGCAAAAGGAACAACCTCAACCAACGGCGTTGGCATCGGCGACGTCCGGCACACGGGGCACGTGGGATGCAATCGCAGCCACGGGTCAACGCACTTCATATGAAAAATATGTTCACACTCCGCCAAAACCCTAACCATATCACTACCTTTATAACCCGCCAAGCATATTGAGCAACACGCGCCAGTAGAATCCTTATTCTTCAACATCACTTCCGAATATAAAACCTTTGGGTAGCTTCTTAATGTAACCTCGTCTAGCCCCACCTCCACCGTGCGGTCGTCGATCGGCGGGGATGGGCCCCGAGGATTCCTATTTGGCAACACGAACGTGGTGGTGGCGGCTCGGGTGCAGTAGTAGGAGATTAAGGTGATGGTGGTGATGAGTAGGAGGATTGCGACCGAGACTCCGATTCCATAGCTGAAGCCGATGGTGCTTTCGGAGCTGAGGAAGCCGTTGTCGACGACTGTGTTGTTGTCGTTGTTCATGTTATGGAATTGGATGTGGGGGTAGAGAGTGGTGATGAGCGGCCATGGGGTGGAGGGAGGGGAGGAATTGAAGTGGAGTGTTTTTAATGAAAATATGAAAGGTCAATGGTGGCATGAGATTGATAACTAAGTGGGGGAGACTTTTATTGAGGAAATATGGATTTGAGTTTGACCACATATATAGAAACACAAATTGAACACGTAGATGTCATTTTCGTTTTCGTGGTATATTTCGATTAGTCGAAAGTCATAAACTTTTCGGGAGATTTTCAAAACTTTTTCTGAAAACATTTGAATAAATTTTAAACTAAAGAAGATGGATCTAAGTTTCTATCTTTTTCGTCAAAAATAACGAAAGTTTCTGTTTTTGATTCAATAGAAACGAAAATAAGGTGTATTTTCGAAACTTTATATTGTCTTAAAGCATTCTATTTTTCATAATATTTTTCTATTTTTTTCGAAAAGTTTTCAATATTTAGTTAATCGAAGCATATTAAAAACAACAAATTACACAATATTTTCGTTTTGATTGACTCAAATACATAAATTTTTAAGTGTTTTCGGCGGAAACTTGTAGAAATTTGAATCCATGCGAAATGTAGCTCTAAAAAAATATGTATATAACATGCGTTTGGCAAAATTATTCTTTTTAGGGAGATGACAAACTGTATAAGAAACATATTTTTTCGAAAATTAGTTGTTAAGTACTTCATTTGTTCCTAAACTTTTACTATTATTTAATTTTCTGGATGTCCCAAAATAAAGAGAAATTATTTTGTGTAATTTTTGCACCACATCATCAAGTACACGTGGTGCAACCTACCAATATATTTGGGACATGTGGAGTGATAATCCACATCAACCATGTTCAGGCAATGTGAACACAATTTTTTAAAATCCCCAAAATAACACTCTACTTTTATAACTGAAATTATTTTTCTCAAGAATATTTTTCCACATAAAGTAAAAATTCGACACCACTACTTTTAAGGACATTTATATATTTAAAAATTTCACATTTTTAACTTTTACCCCCAATAATCAGTGTCAAAAATAAAATAATTAAAAAAAAGACCGTAGGGAGTAATTTAAGATATAAGACTATGATGGAGATTGTATTTCTCCAGAATTGTTAGAAGAAGATCAAATTTTGAAATAGTTAAAACTTAAAACCTAAATTGAAAATTGGAAGACATGACACAAGAAATCCATGATTTTAATAGGTTGTCAACGGTTTGAGTTGTATGTCCTTTTCGTCTACTCTTTCCAAGTTCTGAGATCATGTGAGTAATTACTTTCTTGCAACGAGAATTTTGACCTTTTTTTAAAACAATTAATGGAGCGTTGAATTCAACTCCCTTTTTTTAATATTGCCCTTCTCTTTCTTCGATTGCACGATCTAGGCCGTAAGTAATTTTAAATAAAAATGAGGGAATTGCACTTTTCATATCATACTTTTACTTATTTTATACATTTTATATCACACCTTTCAGAATGACACATTTAATATCAAAATCGATCAACATTTTTCAATTTTGGTACCACCGTTAAATATTGGATGGAAAGGACACGTGCGCCGCACGTGTCCGTTAAGTCACAATTTTGAATTCTTAGGGGGGAATATTTGCAATTGGTCAGGGGGAATTTTCGCAATTGGTCAGGGGATTTTTGCAATTATTTTCCACCATCTCCACCACCTCCACGTAATTTTCAATTTCCCGGTGACTCCGGCCACCATTAAACCTCTCCTTGGTGGCTATAGCATTCAATATTTTAAATGTGCGGCGCACATGTCCTTTCCATCCAATATTTAACGGTGGTACCAAAATTGAAAAAGGTTGATCGATTTTGGTATTAAATGTGTCATTCTGAAAGGTGTGGTATAAAATGTATAAAATAAGTAAAAGTATGATATGAAAAGTGCAATTTCTCAAATAAAAATGGGGTCTTTTGCACTTTGCAACCCCGATATATGGGAAATAGGCACTTTACACCCTTTTTTATTTTCAGGCAAAAACTCAAGGGCAAAATAGGTAATTTAATTATAAATGTTTGCCACTTTGCACCCCAAAAACTTGAAAAATTGGCACTTTGCACCCCCAAAATTAAATTAGCACTTATCACCCTCGATTTAAGAACAAATCAGCAACTTGTACCCCCAAAACACATAATTACAGTTAACACCATCAAATTAAAAAAAAAACTCAAACCCCTCATTTTTTCCGGCAAAGTTGACCATCAGGGTAAAAAAAATCTAAGGCAAAATAGATAAATTTCCGATCCGAATGAACAACCTACATTTATATAAAGTATATATAAATTAAATACCATGAATTTGGATTGATTACATCATATAAAAAAATTAACAAGTCATGAATTATAGTCTGTACAAATTAAACGTGCTAAACACAACAATTGAATGAGTAAAAATTGGTAAGTTCAACTTAGCCTTAGAGTTTTTTCGAGCAAAAGACAAAAACACCCTGTGTTATTTTAACTCCCAAAAAACCCCCTATGATTTCAAATAAGTGCCAAATATACCCCCAAAAAAGCGAGTGTGTTCAAACGCTAAAATTGCAAGTATTTGTTCACATTTTGCTTTTGATATGACAATTTTACCCCTGACATCGAAAGACAAAAACACCCCGATGCTTTTTTTAACTCCCAAATAACCCCTTATGTGTCATTTTAAATCCCCAAAACCCCTCTGTGTTTGATATTATATACCACACTTGACCGAAGTAATATATACTTATTTTTTTAAAAAGAATAAATAAATTTAAAAAAAAAAACACATAAGAGTAATCTTGTCATTCCACCAAAAGTCAAAAATAAAATTATAAGTATATACTACTTGGGTCGAGTGTGGTATTTAAAATCAAATATAGGGGATTTTCTGGTAGTTAAAATAACACGCGGGGTGGGGGTGGGGTTGGGAGTTAGACAAAACATAGGGGGTGCTTTTGTCTTTTGCTCGGATTTTTCACACCGACGGTCAACTTTGTCGGAGAAAATGAGGGGTTTGTGTTTTTTTTTTTTAATTTGAGGGTGTTAAGTGCTAATTTTGTGTTTCGGGGTGCAAAGTGTCCATTTATTGTGTTTTGGGGATGCAAGTTGCTGATTTGTTCTTAATTCGAGGGTGATAAGCGCTAATTTTATTTTGGGGGTGCAAAGTGCCAATTTTGAAATTTTGAGGGTACAAAGTGCCAAATATTCATAATTAAATTACCTATTTTGCCCTTGAGTTTTTGCTTGAAAATAAAAGAGGGTGCAAAGTGCTGTATTTTTCATATTTGGAGGGTGCAAAGTGCTGTATTTTTTATATTTGGAGGGTGCAAAGTTCTAAATCTAAGTTTCGCGGGTGCAAAGTGTATATTTTTTATGTTTTAGGGGTGCAAAGTGCAAAAAACCCATAAAAATGGTAGACTTCTATTATTGAAGTCCTTGAATAAAAATATAAAGAGACTTATTGATGATCTTATTGTAATTAAGGGTGCATTTTGATAAAACTTCAGAAAATCACATATATAGAGTGTTCGCAAAGTAGACATATGATTTAATTTCTCTTAAATTAAAAAAGTTGAAAAGGACGAAAAAAATAGAAGAAACAACGAAGTTGTTTATAGATTTTGATGATATTTTGTTTCTCTTAAAAGATAAACATTATCCACTGCTGACCTAATTTTCTCATAAAATGCAGACAACATCAACTAATTTTAAGAAAATTTCAAGAATTTATAATCCAAGTATAAGATGGAAAATATCTCTCAACTAAAGTTATGGTGCATATGGACCAATGATTTTGGGCCTAAGCCCAATATTTTAGCCTGTTGCCCTAAGTTTTCTTAGTAAAGCCCAGCTTTTGAGGCCTTATACTTGCTGGTACCCTGTTAGTTAGTTATATATTGACAAAAAGGATTTGAGTTTTCAATTAAGTTCCATTTATTTGTAGTTCTTAAGACAAAAACATCTTTTTGGCATGTAAACTAAATTAAGGTGAAAATTGAATAACACTTTACTCCTCAAATTTATTAGTAAGTAATAAAACATTTTATTGAATTCTTTTTGGTTTGTCAAATATTTAATGGAAATCTCTCCTAACAGGAATTTGAACCTGAAATCACTACTTTGCAGTGATTAATTTCTTCACTAAGACCAATCACGAGTTAATATTCTACTTAACTTTAAAACAATATAATCCTATTGTTTTTTCAACCGTTTGAAACACTATAAAATCATTTTTTATTGCTGTATTTTTCGACCATCAATTGCGGGGAAGGCATTTTACTTATACATCAAATGTCTCAACTTTTAAGTGTTTGGGATTTATTGAAGCAGCTTTAATATTATTAGTAATTCGATAATAATATTTGTTAGGTTTAGTAAATAAAATGCAGTAATTCTATTAAAAACTATTTTCCACAGACAAATATCTATACATTTCAAAGCGAATTATACCCTTGAGTTTAAAACTTTAAATAGGCAAAATTGTAAAAAAGGTCCCAAACTAATTAGTGATTTTGAATTTTCTTTCAAGCTATATTACTTAGCCAATTTAGTCCCGTAATTTTATATATTTTTGGATTATTGTCCCACTTGCCACATGGATGCTTACATGTCACGTGGCAAATTTTATCATAAACAATTATATAAGATTACAGAATTCGTCTCATACTAATTATAAATTTTGATTTTTCGTCCCAAACAATATTAATTCGCTGAATTTCATATCACAATTTGTCATTTGGCATGAATTTAGTCCATTATTAAATTTCTAATTTTATGAAAATGACGATTCATCTTTTACCCTTTTAAGAAACTAATGACAATTTATCCCCTATGATATTCATTATGTTCAATTTACCTCTTATAATTTGAAATGAAGCAATTTAAAGTAAATTGAATATTATGAATAAGTAAGTTGCCATTTAACTATTATTTTAAGAGAAAAAAGTACTGATTTTTTAAATTCATGAGCGCTTTTGAGAAAAAAATCATATTTCAGTTCATTAGGAAATATTTTTGCATTTTTTTCTATTAATAAATAATAATATTTATAATTAGTTTGGAACAATTTTTTTTCCATGTCATTTCAATTACGGGACGAAAGTCGGTTTATTGATATAGTTTGGGACTAAATATCAAAATTTATAAGTAGTTTGGGATACATTCTGCAATCTTATGTAATTGTTTATGATAAAATTTACCACGTCATGACATGTAAGCATCCATGTGGCAAGTGGGACGATATTCCAAAAAATATAAAATAACGGGACAAATTTAACTAAGTGATATAATTTGAGATGAAAATCCAAAATACTAATTAGTTTGAGAAATTTTTTGCAATTTTTCCCTTTTAAATACATCATAAATATTTTAATCCAGATATCGTAATTATGCTAAATAAAATACAAGAGTACATCATTTGTGAAAAACCCAGCAGTTCACGGCCCAAAAACAAAGAGCCAGGAAACCCACCTCAATACGAGTCAAACAGCAGCAAAGCGAAAAACACAGCTAAGCTTTCATCTCCCTTTTGAACTATCCCCAAGGCAACAATCAACAATGGCGATTCGGGATCGGAGACCGTCCGCGGTTATATTAGTAGTATTACTTAACCTAATAACAATAATTTCGTTAGGAGAATCCAGAAGCGACACAAACCACGTGTACTCCCCTTGCGGCGACGCGTCGGTGCAGAGGTCCGACGGATTCACCTTCGGTATCGCCTTCGCGGCGAGGACGGCGTTCTTCTTCAACAACACCGTCCAGCTCTCTCCGTGCGACCACCGCCTTTCTCTATCAAACTCGAACTCTCAGCTTGCCGTCTTCCGCCCTAGAGTCGATCAGATCTCCCTCCTCACCATCAACACCTCAACCTTTTCTCCGGTAACTTTGAATTTTCTCAATTTCTACATTTTTTAAAATTAATTAATTGATCGATTCACGTATATTTATTTGTGCATATTTTGCTCTTATCACGAAGAACTTGTGAAATTGGTATTTGTATAGTTAGACTAGTTAATAAGTACTTAGTTCTAAAATTGTGCTCCATTTGGATATGATTTGTGTTTAAACTGGAGTTCATCGTGTTGAGTTTGTAAGGTATGTGAAGAATTTAGGAATGACAATTGACTTTAATAACAACAAGAACTTGAATAGCAACTGAATACTTTGGAAACAATATTCATTACTGGAGATTTTTGTATGAATAGACGTGACAGCGTGCTACAAATTTCTGATTTTCTGATATCATCACATTCAGCCCATTCGGGGCCCTCATTCTCAAGTTTCTGCAGGAAGTATAACTTGGTTGGCCCTGATGCCACTCAGAAAGCTGAGAGGCTATCTCACGATATGTTTCTATTCTTATTTTGTCTTGCATATCGTTATAACCAGATGGACACATTCTATTGCTCTACTGTAATATGGAGTGTTGTAGTGATAGTTATGAAAATGGGTGATCCCTTTGATAAGTAAGTTGTAGTAAGATCCAGTCTCCTAAAATAATATAGTTGTTTGTAACAATTCTATTCAATTAATCGTTTACGTTTCACTCAATTATTATGGATCATTTGTTTAATTGCTAGAACATAGAGGATTTCAACAGGATAATATAAATTATGTAATTCAAATCAATACTAGATATCAATATGATTGGGGCCTCATCTTTCGTTGAAACTAGTAATATTGAGTGCCCAGCTACTCCTGAATCATGTCTCATGGCTGGAGGAGCAAGATTGACTAGTAGAACTGTATAAAACGTTGGAAATCGGACGGTTGGTCTTTCGTGAGGATGTATGCCATCAATATGTGGATTAAGAACCAAAATTATCACTTAATATAGGACATTAAACACTGTTTCCTAATAAAAGTTGAAATGGAGAAGAATGTGTAGTCTCCTTTGGCAATTTATCTATTTTGACCTCTTCACTCTTGTGATCTGTGCGTAAGCTTTGAGAGTTTATGTGCTTTCAATTTTTTAGTATGTCAAGTGACAAATTCGGTGTGTTTGGTCAAATGAGTGAAATGGGAATTGAGTAGGGTGAATTGAATTGAGTAGGGAGAACTTGAATTGAATTGAGTAGGGGAACTTGAATTGAACTAATTTTTCTTCGTGAACTGTTGGCAACCCGAGTCAAATCAGGCTGACGAAGTTTGATATATGAGTGGATTCTGTTGGGATGCAAAAATGGTTTTGCAGATGTGAGTTGTTGATGAAGCTTTTGGAGGATGCTATGAGGACTCCCCGAATGCTATTAGAGGATGGATCTGTAAGATAACAGTCCAGGGGGAAGGGGCTTTTTATTTGGTGAATAGATGTGGGCTGAGGACACTGATATGTAGCCTACGTGTAGGGCTGATAATCTAACCAAGCTACCCCGAGCTCGTTCGATAAAAGCTCGTTTGAGCTCGGTTCGTCACACAAATCAAACAAGCTTGAACTTCAGTTTTCATTCAATAACTTCTAAAGGATAAGCTAAAAAATGATAAAACGGCTCGAGTTCGTTCGATAAAAGCTCGTTTGAGCTCGGCTCGTTTAACATTAAACCAAACTCAAACACAGAATTTGAAGCTCGATAAAATTCAAACCAAGCTTGAACACTATGTCGTTCGACACTACTCGGCTCGATTACACCTCTACCTACGTGTGAATGAAAGTAGAGACAGGAGAAAGTGATTAAGAATTGGGTTGCTGTTGATACTCTCTGAGATAATACTAGTGGCAATGTAATATGGGAAGAAGCAAGAGAAGGCGACGTTTCATTTGATGCCTTTTCAATTTGAAGGGAAAATATGAAACCTTATTGTTTCAGTAATCCTGGGTTGAGGATATTTTTGCGGTGTCTTTATTTGTAAGCCATCGCATATCATGTTTAATGTCATAGTACAAACGTTTGTGACTCTCTTTTATATGCAAAGACATTAGCCAAAAACGATGTACCTACAGCTGATCTGACTAAATTCCACTTAACTTCTTAGCACCTTTGCATTTGCGTTGTTCAATTTATTTTTATGTTTAATCTACTGGAATTCATTTATTTTCCTTATTTACCCTTTTATCCCAGGATTCTGTTGGAGGTTACATGGTGGCGTTTGCTGGTAGAAGGTACGCTGCAAGGTCTATTCCTGCCTTTGTAGCAAATGGCACATACATTGTGACCAGTTTTACTCTGGTAAGAAGTTAGCCAGCATTTACCATTTCAAGAATATAATTCTTTATTCATGTTAAATCGGGTCAATCTTTACTGCTGTGATCATGTAGGTTCATGAATTTCAAAAGGGGAGGCTGCAAAACTTGTACTGGAAAAGAGATGGCTGCTCATCATGCTCGGGCAACCCTAGGTTCGTTTGCCTTAACAATCAAGACTGTGCCATCAGAACTAGTAACTGTACAAATCGAGGGGGGCGTGATGATTGTACCATTGGTATACAACTGGCCTTTTCTGGCACTGATAAGCATGAGTCAGTTTTCAACTCATGGTACGAGGTTGAGAATCTCCGTCAGTACTCTCTCTTCGGCCTTTATTCAAATCTCAGAAGTTCTCTCAGTGGAATCTTCTAATTTGTACTTGAGGTACGTGTAAATTTCTTCGTTATGTGATTTCACGTATAATTGTGTAATGTTAAGCTCTATTACTTGCTGTGATTTGTTTCTTCTGTCTTTGTTGTTGTGTAAATTTATATTCTTCGCTATTGTTGCAATTTTTAAGTAGTGTAGTAATGAAGTTGAATAGGGTGATTATTCACATTACTGTGAGAATTGTTCGAGGATTTAAATTTTGAGAAAGATTCTATTATGCCTTCAGTTTTTTTTCAGTATAATGTTTCATTTTGTCCCCTTTTTGCAATTTTTTCAAATATCCCCGTTCCCCGACATGTCTATTTTTCATCAGAGTTGAAAATATATGAGCCTAAATGTAGCCAAACAGTCCTGACCGTTAAAATTATCTAAAAGGAACATTCTCAACGTACAAAGCATTTCAAAGGCCAATTCAGCACTCTTTGAAATCACAATTTTAGACTTTTAGTAATTCTCAAAAAAAAAAAAAAAAGCATAATTTTACTAACTCTAAAAAAAAATCATAATTTTAGTAAAGTCTTTGGTCAAGTACCCTCTTAGTCAAAACATTTTTTAAAGGCCAGAAATTAGTCAAAGACCCTTTTTTCTCTTATAATTCCATCTCACGTGGTATTGTATTGAGAAAATATTGTTCGAACAATAAAGTAAAAATATATGAGGACCCATTTGGATTGATGGATTTGAGTTGGGTGGATTTGAAATCCCTTGTCAAATCCATCGTGCTATTTGGATACAAAATTAAATCCATTCATTTGAAATCCTGAATTTTAGTCCAATGGATTTCAACCCAATTTTTAGTAGATTTGAAATTCCTCCTAAAACTAGTCATTTGAAATCCACTTAAAAAAATATCCACATTGCATATTTTCATAAATTGCAATTTGATCCCAAATTTTCAAAAAACCTAAAATGCAATTCAGTCCAGAATTTTCAAAAAATTAAAATTTGCAATTCGGCTACTATTTTTGGAAATTCGAATTGCACTTTTGGTCCCTATATTTTCAAAAATTACAATTTTGACCCCAAAATTTTTTAAGAAGCCAAAATTACAGTTCAGTCCAGAATTTAATAAATTCAAATTTCAATTCGAACCCGGATTTTCAGGAACAAAATTTGCACTTTTGGTCCCTCAATTTTTTAATATTGCAATTTTTACACAAGATTTTTGAAAAATCAAGAATTGCAATTCAGTCCAGTATTTTAAGCAAAATAAATTTTCAATTCGGCCCCTGATTTTTAGAAATTCAAATTTGCACTTTTGGTCCCTCGATTTTTGGAATTTACAATTTGACCCCGGATTTTTTAAAAACCAAGAATTGCGTTTCAGTTCAGAATTCTCATAAAATTAAAAAAATTCAATTTGGCCCCAGATTTTCAAAAATACAAATTTACACTTTTGGTCCCTCAATTTTTAGAAATTACAATTTGACCCTAAATTTTTTGAAAACCCCAGAATTACAATTCAGTTTATTTCGGAAGATTTAAATTTTCATTTCGGCCCCTGAATTTCATAAATCCAAAATTTCACTTTTGGTCCCTTAATTATAAAAAATTGCAATTTGACCCCATATTTTCGAAAAAATAAGAACTGCATTCAGTCCATAATTTTCAGAAGATTAAAATTTTCAATTTGGCACCTGATTTTAAAAAATCCAAATTTGCACTTTTGGTCCCTTAATTTTCAAAAATTGTCATTTGACCCCAGATTTCCCAAAAACCCTGAGTTCCAATCCAGTCCAAAATTTTCAGAAAATTCAGATTTTCAATTCGGCCCCAAATTTTTTGAAATCCGAATTTGCACTTTTGGTCCCTTAATTTTCAAAAATTATAATTTTGCCCCAAATCGATTTATGTGATTTTATCCCGATATCAACAACAAGAATTAATTGATAGAGCAAATTATAAGGCATGATTGAAAATTTCGAATAACACAAATGATATATACCAAACAATGGATTTCAAATGAATGGATTTGAAATTCTTTGTAAAATTTTTTTATCCAAACAAGAGATTGCAAATGAATGGATTTGAAATCATTTCAAATCATTGAAATTTCAAATCCATTCATTTGAAATCCCTCTTCATTTGAAATCCACCCATCCAAATGGGCCCTGAAATTCACTATGCAAAGAGTTTTCTAACTCACCATAACACAAAATTGGTATTTTTGTTGGCAAGTCTTGAATAACAGTTTTGACCAGTTTTCTTTGCAATTTTTTGTGGGTAAGGTCTTGAATAACAATTGACCACTTTTCCTTTTTTCTTTGCATAAAAAATTGCGTAGAGATATCAGTGAATATTCATTACCTTATTACAGAAGAGAAAGAAAATGCATAATAATTTATGAAGGAAAGTATTTCATTTTAATTAAGTTAGATATAGAAAATGAAAATATGTATGGGTTGGGTCATTAAATGAAAAAAGGGTAATATAGATAACAATAAATTATTGATCTGGATTTATGATTCTTGCTCTGACTATATCAATGACCTTCCGAGAAATGTAATAAAGAAATTACTATATGCAAATTAACGCCTTTGTTTTTAGACGCAACTTTTTCTTTCTATATATTACTTGTAAAATCATAACTCAAATTTAGATTGTATAGAACTTGTTATAGAAAATATTTTTGATTGGGTTGCATCTGATCTCGATCAGAACTATCTATACTCGATGTATTTTTGAAACTTTATAGAATCCGTAACTTTAAAATATATATGAACTCACATGCTAAATACCCATGGTTTCTGTGCTTTATCATAATGTTGAATCGTAAAATCACCATGAAAAATACATCCAAATATAATCTCAATAAAACCCAACGTATTTCTCCAAATTACATTTTTCCTATTTCATTAAAACCAAATTTAGTAACTTTTAATATCAAGCAAATCTGGAAAGCGCACCAGCCAGGTTCCACTAAAGTGGCAACACACTTTGTGGCACAACTTTTGATTTTACATGTATTTATAATCACGCTATCTAATATTCTAATTTAAATAAAGGTTTAAAAAGTAGGAGTCGTGATTTCATCTTCTCACCTTTTCCTCGTAGGACATACAAATCAACGTCAACATCAACTTACCACTTTTTATAAATTGACTCATTCTCAAACTTGCACACATATTTCTCAATTTACCCATGTAAAATGCATAGTGTTAAATCTACTCTCCTTTTATTTGAATAGTAACATTTTATCCCCTATGAAAATTTTAAAAGTGAAATATTTATCTCTTTTAGTCGAGAGTGTAACTCAATCTTTAAAATTAAGAATGGACATGAAAAGTATTTTTATGACATTAGTGGAGAGGTAAAGTGTCATATTTATCATAACACAAAGAAGTAAATTTTCATATTTATCATAATACAGGGGATAAGGTACTACATTTATCATAACACGGGGATAACATGTCACGTATAATAGGGTCCGGTTCAATGATCGGTTCGAATTTAAAAACACTGATTATAAGGGGATAAAATTCTATTTTTTCAAATTAAAAGAATATAAATAAAACATTATGCAAATCACATGAAATTAATTGTCACCAACTCAATTTTTATTTTAAAAAAAAATCATCAATTCACCTTTAATCATATGAAACACTCTCTGAAGTTACTTAATAGAGAAAGTATTGACTATTGGTTATATTATAGTCATGCTTGTGATGCTACGACATTATTTGTTTATAATTATGAAAAAAGAAATAGACATTATTATTTGTTTATGATGTTTTTTTAGTATATTTTATAATTACCATATGAAATAAGTTTTTCAAAGGTAACAAAAATAATTTTTTGGATTCTTTTCTTGGGTTAGTGGTGACGGTCAATTCGTATGTGGAAAAAGTGCAACTACCAGTAATTTGTCACACCTTTTTAAATAAATAATAATCAATAGTCAAACTCGAGGTGAGCATCTTTGGAGATTCTATCCAATCAGCTTCGTTGAAGCTGGACTGCTACAATTACAATTTTAACCCTTCATCTCTCCACACCTTTCACTTTTCTCTCTCTCCCTCTAGAAAAACAGCAAACACATTTTCACGAAGCACGAGGCAGATCAATACCACCAAGAAAATCCAAAATTAGCACCCACAATTATATCTAGGGTTTCGAATTCCACCTCCGCAACTCGTTTTACCTTTCTCTCATTTTCTTCTTCTCAATCTCCATTCTCCGTGGAGATTGTTTTCCCCCTCAGATCAGCGGAAAACGCCTCCCCGAACAATTTTCTCACGATTCACAACGGGAAGAAAGATTTTCCAGGGGAAACAATTTCACTGGTTTTTCTTTGAGATCGAGGAAGGAATATAGAGGAGGAGGTATTGAAGCACTTTATATTTTTGAAAAAAATTCATGTACGTATTGACTCTAGGGCTTGATTTCGATTGGATGTTTATTTGTCAATGGAGTCTGAGAATTCTTCACCCCCATCGACCAGTTTGGTCAAATGTTGCGACTGTGGGTGCACCTGTATGATGATGAACAGGTCTCTATCAGGTACGTATCTTCGCTCCGTGAAGCGTAAAATAGATGAAATGGAGGAAGAAAATCATTTCAACATCCCAGGGCTCATTGTACCACAGAATGCACGTATAGAGATAGGAAATGAATGTGTGGCATTGCGTGAGACGGTTGGTAGCCAACAACAGACAATTCAGGATCTGATTACTGAGTTGGAGGAGGAAAGGAATGCTTCCTCTTCAGCTGCCAATGAGGCAATGTCTATGATTCTGAGGCTGCAGAGGGAGAAGGCAGAGATTCAGATGGAGTTGAGGCAGTTTAAGCGATTTGCGGAAGAGAAAATGGCACACGATCAGGAGGAGACGATAGCATTGGAGGATTTGATGTATAAGAGGGAACAGGCTATTCAGTCGCTTTCGTGTGAGGTGCAAGCTTATAGACACAGGATGATGAGTTATGGTCTCACGGAGGCAGAGGCTGATGGAGATAAGTGCATGAGCCGAAACACTAGCATGACTGAGAATCTTGAAGGTCAATTTGATTTCCCTCCTTTTGAGATTTACCCCCCTCTCAAGTGCAATTTGAATGAATCCCAGACTCATGCTGATGGTGATGATGAAGCTGCTGATATCGAGAAGTATGCTTTTGGGGAAACTCCGCGATCTTGCCATCAATTGAAGGATTTGGAGTATAGAATCAATCAATTGGAGAAAAGTCCAAGGTCTGTTCAGCCTGATGGAGAATTCGTTGGCACAAAAAATGTGTTTGAGAAGGTGATAGTTGGTCAGTCTCCGAGGCGGAGGCATCTTAGGAGGTTCTCTACAGACAGCATGAATTCACCCTTTGCCAAAGAAATGTGCCCAGAGTTTGCCCCAGATTCTCCAAAGTATGGAAGTCCAAATTATGGCAGCAGTTTCAGGAAAACAGAATTTTCCCATTTGGAGGAGAATTCTAATCTGAGGAAGATGGATAATGTATCAGAAGTTGGAGATGACATGTCTGACAGAGTTTACACGATTGATTCGATTCATCAGAGAGCTTCATTTAATGTTATAACCGATTCTAAGGCTTCTGTTGGGATTAATTGTGATGACTATATGACAACTCCTAGGGAAAACGACTTAGAGATTCAGAAGCTGTATGCAAGGCTTCATGCTCTTGAGGCTGATAGAGAATCTATGAGGCAGGCAATTATTTCTATTGGAACTGATAAAGCACAACTTGTATTGTTGAAAGAGATAGCTCAGAACTTGTGTAAAGAGATGTCTCCAGCTAGGAATATACCTGTGAGGAAGCAGTCAGTTGTTGCGAGTTTTCCCTTCATGTCAGTATTCAAGGTAATGGTGGTGATAAATTTTCTTATGTATTTCTAATTAGTCAATAAGACATGATCTGTGTGTTGATATTCTTCTGTTTAATGCATTAAGTGTATCATTTTGTAGCTCTGCATATTTAGTAATTTTGTACCTTTTGCTGCTGTGCTACGCTATGTTCAACTACATCATTGATGAAATAAACAATTTTTGAATGACCTTTACTGATATTATGGGCCCGTGGGCTTCAGAAGGATTATATGCATTATTGGTTTGGCTGTCATCGAAATGGGCCTAATTTTGCAGACCTGTTAACAACTGCATGCCTCTAATTCTTATCAGAGAACAAAGTTAAATAGCGTACTCAGTATTTGGTTCATCCTACCGATTGGCCGTGTGCTTGGAGGAGTGAGTTCAAAGCCAATAATATTGTAAAATTCAATGTAATAAATTTTGCTAGAGCTAATTAGAGAAATTACTTGCGAAGATTATGCTTCTTCTCTAACTATGATGTTTAGCCTTAGAAGGTATCATAGGCTGATCAAGAATCTAAAGTCTAGGCAAACATAAGCCTCTCTCTACTACGTCTTGGCATGAGTGGCCTGTATGGTTGTTTGTGTATGGTTGAAAGTATAATTATAGAAAAGCGGTTAATTATTCCCATTCCCGAATACCCTATTTTGTTATGCTGCTTATACTTGAAATCGTGCTTTGAGCTGTACTACACAAAGGAAATGAAGAACGACAACAACTCCTTTTGTAACAATTCTTTATCTTATCTCTTTTATTCCTTAAGAGTTAAAAGATTTCAGTGAAATCTCATATAGTTTTTTGTTATACGAAAACTCCTATTAAATGAATCAAGGACTTAAATTCCTCCTCTTTCCATCTCTCTGGTCCAGTTTGCGATGTCTTGAATTAATTATGCTTTAGTGATTGTCCATGCATCTTAACTTAATATAAAGAACTGAACTAGGCTCTTTTGAAATAAATTTTTTGTTTTAACCTTTATGGATCCCTTTTTCATTTTCACACATGTTCTGTAAATTGCTGATACCTTTTTGTATGGCGCACATGGAAAGCTATAACTAAATGCTAATTTTTAGATACTCTTATTCATCCCAAGAGCATGCTATTTTCATAAATGCTGACAATATATATCTCTTCTTTTTCAGTGGATAGTTTCTTTTGTATTCTGGAAAAGAAAAGCTAGCAGATGCAAGTGAGTAAATATCCACCCTTTTCCTACTAATTAATTGTTTATTTGTATATTCTCACATGTATATTGTGTAGCTAAAATTCTACATGTGCTAACAAAAAGTTTCTCGGTGGCTTAGGTACATGTTTGGATTATCAACCAACAATGCAGGCTTGCTAATGCTCTTGGAACGAGGTTCTCGAGTTGGACAATGGAGATATATATCAAGTACACAAAATTGAGCAATACCAAAGTGCTTTCTGTCCATCTATGAAGTATACGGTTAATGATTTGGAAGCTGAGTGTTTAATTGCACTTTTTCCCTTCTTTGCATTGCGCAACATATCATTTCTTTTCTTGATTTCTTGTTGGTGTGGGATTTGATTATACGGTTTTATTGTGCAGTGTTTGTTTGCTCCCATTTGTTGGTATAGGATACATTTTAAGGTTGATCAGCAAAAATATGGGTACTGAGTATCCTTGTACAGATAATACTTATTTGGCTGTGTTGAAATTTAGTCTTGCTATGTGTCTTTAGTTAGTTTCCTTTCTGTAAGTTACAGGTTCTTTGTATGATTTCTCAATTGCACACTCGTGCTTATTCTTTCCTTAGTAAGTTGTTCCTGTTTTCATATTGACTTTCTTTTAGTACTCGTGTTGAAACTCTGATAAATTTGATTTTGCGCTTGAAATTTGGCTTGAATTTGCTTCTAGATTATGCGGTGCGCATGATTCGAAACGTGACTTTTGATATATTTTGGTTTGAATTTTTAAATTTTTTTTTTTGGTTTCCTAAGGGTTTAATCCCTTTCGAGGCGCGTCGGGCACATAAAGTGGGAACCTCTCCCAACAGGGATTCGAACCTGAGTCCGCTACTTTGTAGTGACTAGTCCCTTCCACTAGACCAATCACCTATTTGTGAATTTTTGAAATGCTAAGTAATGTTACAAAAAGGTTTTGCATGCGATTCGAAATGTCATACTTGATTTTGATGCAGCATAATTTTTGGAGGTTTGTTCAATGATAGTATATTATGCAAATATGAAAAGGTAGGCATGATGATTTGAACACTTATAATTTCTTGTTTGATATGCTAAATAAGTACAAAATGATATTTCATGTGTCTTGACAGTGTTAAAATTAATGCAAACAGAGAGAACTGCAATTTTACTTTTATTATTTGGATACTAGAATTAGAGTGTTGGATATGCATGTGAGTAACATGAGACTGTCAATTGAGCTGGGCCTGCCCCAAGTTCAATGGTTCAATCCAATTAAATCCGATGAATTTATAAGTCGAGTTTGAGCCTAACACGACTCAATCAGAATAAGTTCCGAATATATAATTATTTCGAATATTAAAATTAATTAGTGATACTAAAGTTATAGTGTACTAATTACTATTTCAAACCAAATAAAAAATTCACAAAATAACCTACTAACCACATATAACAATTTTAACTATTTAAACATATTTTCCACACACAGGCAAAATATCCTCTATTATTTCACATTTTGGTATTAAGTTTTTGTGTCACATGATGGATCCATCCTTTAAGTGTAAGTGTAGGTCTACACAAGGCTAAATCGTACTAATGGTCCCTCAGGTTTGAAGTTGATCACGCTTCATCCCTCATAGATAAAATGTTACACTTTCATCTCTCTTAGATAATATGTGTTATACCGATCACTATTCCGGCCAATTATCGGGCAAAATATATCACGTGCAAAAAACGTGCATTTTGGCAATGTTAGTTTACACTTATATGTTAGTTGGTTACGCCTCGTCCCTTATAGATAAAATGTCATAAATTATGTCTTTCTTAGAAAATATGTTTTACACTTATGTTCCTCGTGTTAATATTTTGTTTCATTTTCATCTTTATGTTAATATTTTGTATAAAAATGTGTATATACAATGATCATTTATGACTAAGTTTTTGAAATGGTTATGGTGATGTATTGAAATGGTTATGGATATTTAAATGATTATGTTCATTTGGATATTCCATATGGATTTGATTATTAGTGTGATCCAGTGTCTGTTTTTTGCAGAAAATTTAGAATTGTATGATTTGACGAATTAGTGTATTATATTTGGTAGTTTTATATTGATATTATATCTATTTGGAGTAATATTTCTTTGCAAATTATTTTAGACGTTAGGTATTGTAATAAATTTTAAACTGGATTTTTCGTAAGTTTGGTCATGTTTTGTTAGTTTATTATATGTTTAATTTAAAGTTAAAATTATTATTCGATGATGTTTTTCACTATATAAATAAAGACAATGTTGTAAATTCAAGAAATAGTTACATTTCTAAAGGCAAAATAGCAATTTAGGTCCCCTAACTTTCACTAGTCCGCAGAATTATGACACTTAATTTTCCAGCAAGCAATTTACGTCCCTTAACTTTCACTGGTATGCAGAATCAGGACACTTAATTTTTCAGCAAGCAATTTACGTCCCCTAACTTTCATTGGTCCTCCACTTGAATTAATATTGATGTTGTTAAATAGTTGTAGACGGTTAGTTTAGTGATTTTCAAGTGGGTATTTGTTTTGTCAAGTTGAGTAAAATCGCGGGTATAGAAAAGTTAGGATGTATTTTTCAGCAAGCATTTTAAATCCATTAACTTTCATTGGTCCGAAAAATCAAGATACTTAATTTTTCAGCAAGCATTTTACGTCCCTTAACTTTCACGGGTCTGCGAAATCTATAACTTTTTTATACCTACAATTTTAGTCCACTTGACCGCAATTTTAGTCCACAACTCGCTGAAAATTCCATAATTGCCAACTGGACAATTAATTTGGGGATTTGAATTAATATTGATGTTGTTAAATAGTTGTAGACGGTTTGTTAAGTGATTGTCAAGTGGGTGTTTGTTTTGTCAAATGGAGTAAAATTACGGGTATAGAAAAGTTAGGTCCCCTAACTTTCACTAGTCTGCAGAATTATGACACTTAATTTTCCAGCAAGCAATTTACGTCCCTTAACTTTCACTAGTCTGCAGAATTATGACACTTAATTTTTCAGCAAGCAATTTACGTCCCTTAACTTTCACTGGTATGCAGAATCAGGACACTTAATTTTTCAGCATCCCTTAACTTTCATTGGTCCGAAAAATCAAGATACTTAATTTTTCAGCAAGCATTTTACGTCCCTTAACTTCCACTGGTCTGCGAAATCTATAACTTTTTTATACCTACAATTTTAGTCCACTTGACCGTAATTTTAGTCCACAACTCGCTGAAAATTCCATAATTGCCAACTGGACAATTAATTTGGGGATTTGAATTAATATTGATGTTGTTAAATAGTTGTAGACGGTTTGTTAAGTGATTGTCAAGTGGGTGTTTGTTTTGTCAAACGGAGTAAAATTACGGGTATAGAAAAGTTAGGATGTATTTTGTTTGTCGAAAAATTAAGTGTCCTGATTCTGCGGACCAGTGAAAGTTAAGGGACCTAAAATGCTTGCTGAAAAATTAAGTGTCCTGATTCCGTGAACCACTGAAAGTTAAGGGACGTAAATTGCTTGCTTAAAAATTAAGTGTCCTGATTCTGCATACCAGTGAAAGTAAGGGACGTGAATTGCTTGCTGAAAAATTAAGTGTCCTAATTCTGCGGACTTGTGAAAGTTAAGGGACGTAAATTGCTTGCTGAAAAATTAAGTGTCCTAATTCTGCGGACTAGTAAAAGTTAGGGGACCTAAATTGCTATTTTGCCCATTTCTAAAATCAATATTAAAAAGTTGAAACCAAATGCTAAATTAATTTAATAAAATAAATTTTCTAAAAGCATATATACCTGCGTCAATTTTACAAAAGTGGGCCTAACTCACCCTTTATCTAAGAAACATACCCGAATTTATTCCCAAAATTACAAAAAATACTCGAATTTGAAAGATTTTTCCAAAAATAAAAAACAAATTGAGAATGGAAGTTGTGGTGTAAAAAAATAAAAAAAATTGAGTCGATAAATAACTTTTATGCAACAAAATCTGGAGGGAAAATCATTAATCATTCCCGCCAAACGACAATGAAACAAAATATTAACATAAGGACATACATGTAACACATATTATCTAAAATGGACAAAAGTATAACACTTTATATATGAGGGACAAAAGCGTAACCAACTTTAAACTTGATGGGCCATTAGTGTGACACTGAAATATTAGAAAACTTGGTATTCCAAAATATCTATGCCACAATGCACGTAATTTGCACGTGGTATATTTTTGATGAAAATTGGTTGAGAAATGTGATCGGTGTAACAAATATTATATAAGATGGACGAAATTGTAATACTTTATCTATGAGGGACGAAAGCGTAACTAACTTTAAACATGAGCAACCATTAGTGTGATTTAGCCCCCACACAAATTTAAATTGTCAACGTATCTATACGTGTAACACCAAAATGTGATAGAAATTATGATTAAAGATCCATCCCAACATATATATCACTTGTAACTAACGTATATGCAAGCCAAAAAAAAAAAAAAGGGAAAAGTTAAAAAAAATAGTCCAATAAATTAGAATTCTTGAGACTTTAATATTTTTATTTAATGTATTATATTATGGTTACAAGTATGAAATTTATATATTCTTGTGCACTAAGAGCATCACCAGCGGTGTACCTATCTGGGAGCCCAAATTAGTTTAGGTCCAAAATTTGCAAAAAATACCTCACAGTGGAGGACCTAAATGGAAGTGCAAAATGCACCCAAAACCCATTTAATTCCAATTGAACCCAAATTTGAGCCCTCAAAATTGCTAAACCCATTTTCAACATCCAATCATAAATTGACACGTATACGATGTGGGAAAGAAATCTGATAAGAAATTTCAACAAAAAAATCTTATCTGAAATCTCAATATCTAATCATAAATTGACACGCAGATAAAAATATTATCACAAAAATTTTCATAATACAATATCAAATTTCGATTCAAATTGATAAAAAAACATATCAAAGATAGAATAATAATTACATAAAATATAAATCCGCACTTGAAAAAAATAATGAAGACACCATCAATGAGTTAATTGTCAACAATTAATAATTATTATAAAATTACAAATATTTTGAATTTTATTTATTTTTTCTTTAATCCAAAATTACTTTTGATTGTATTTTTTAAGTTAGTGAAATAAATTTAATTTAAATTGATTTTAAAAATGGGTTCACACTTTTGATGTCTATTGCTGCAGAATTTTTTTTTTCCAGAGAGTGCAAAACACTGTAGCAGAGTGCAGATGAAGAATTCGGGTCCAATATTTGGGTACACCACTGGGGATACTCTAACTAAGATTAATTTATTTATATGTGTTTCAACAATACTTAGTTTTTTATGTTCTAAATAAATTGGCTAGAAGCCCAAAATATTATAAGTATATAGCCATGATGATATATGAATTTGATTCTACAGATGTGAAGTCTGATGCTATTTGATTTTGAGCCATTGCAAGAGAATAATTTGATATATAATAACTCATTCTTTCGGATTATCATAAAAAAAATGATAGAGAGAAAATCGCACTTTTCCCCCTGAACTTACGAACAACTTGGACTTTTCCCTTGTACTTCAATTTTTTTATTATCCACCAGGAACTTACATTAATGTTACACTTTCCCCCTAACTCTTTTTTGAGCACTTTTCAACCAATGAATTCAGGGAGGAAAGAACATCAAAAAAGATTATGATCGAAAGTGCAACAAGGGTATAAGTTTACAGAGGAAGTGTAATTTTGATATAAGTTTAAGGGCCAAAACTCAATTTTTTACAACAAATTATACATCAAACTGAAAAAAAAAAAAAAAAAAAATATGTAGTACAAAACTATCAAATATAAAATAAATACAATATATTATATAGACCTTACAAAAGGGAGATGAGTATATAAGCGAGCATACTTATACTTTCATGTTTAAGTTCATATGACAAGTTTTGGATTACATTCTTCAAATGGGGTTTCAATTTTTTTCTTTTATTGTTAGAGGAAATATTTCATTAATGATTTAACTCGGAGTTTACAATATCAAGAATTGAAATTTGTAATGAATTCGACACAAAATACCCAATAGAAGATAATTTAGCTATCTCGTGAGTCGCTTGATTCCCTTCTCTAAACTCATACAGAACTTTGAAGGTTTCGCGAAACCACTCGCTAGTCCTTTGACGTCAGCAATAATGTTTCCGTAAGTCGTATGAGAACCGACATCTCCTTCACTGGTAGCCATAATGTTACTCGAATCACCCTCTAATATGTTCTTGTTCCAATTTTGTTCCTGAGCCAAAGCTTTAAAGGCCGCCATTGCCTCAGCCTTAGAAGGATCTAGAGGCATGAAAAAACAAGAGGAAAACCAAACAAGACAGTGACTAGAATGAAATCTTGCAAGACCCCCTAACCCACAACAATTTTTAGCACTTAAACAGGCGTCAAAATTGATTTTTATTTTGCCCATTGGAGAAGGTTCCCAACCAACGCCAGTTCACCTCCTACCAAAGGTAAACTTATTAATTAATTAAAGAAGCAAAATTATAATTCCAATAAAAAAATTGTGCTTGTTTCACTGAAGTTATAGTCGAGTTGCACTTTTGCCTCTAAGCTTACACCTTTATTGTACTTTTTATCCTGAACTTTTGTATTGCACTTTCCCCCGCACTCTTTGGCCGAAAAAGTGCTCGAAAAAGATTTTAGAGGGAAAGTGCACCATTAATTTAATTACAGGGTGGACAATGCAAAAAATTAAAATTCAGGAGGAGAAGTGAGATTTAAGAAAAAAAAAATCTATTTTAATTTTATTATATATATTCTTTCATTATGAACATAAGAATATTTTGTCACAAAGAAAAGCTATTGGCACTCATGCACGCATTGCATGAATAATATATAGAGATTTTTGCACATCACCCCGAGAAAAGTTTCATTTTCGCACTTTCTTTCCTATAATTGAAAAAACATGATAGTGCCCCTAGAAGTTGACAAATGAGTGCACTTTGCCCCCTCATCATTTTTAAGTAATTTTGAAAGGGTAAAAATGTTAGTCAGGAGATTTTGTGCAATAACAAAAAACTTTTAGAGGATTAAGTGCACAAAATTTTGAAATATCCAAATATGATTTGTAATTTGAAAAAATAAATAAAAAATTAGTTATATTTTTGTACGAAAATTCGAATTTAGAAGTCTTTTTAACAATATTTTCATTAGTCCTAAAAATTTATTTATTTATTTACAAATTAATCATCTCTATATTAAAAATATTTTAATCAAATCAACTAAATTTGAACGTAAAACAATTAAAATAAGAAAAATATGTTATAAGACTAAAATTAAATTACGATGTGATTATAAAGGTAAGGAATTCTATGGAAAATGTGCTTTGAAATGTTATTATTTTGGTGCGGGTAAACACCACTTTTTGTCCCTCTTATCATTAACTTTTTACAGAGTGGTCCCTCTTATGTTTTTTTTCCCACTCTAGTTCCTACTATGAATTATTTGTTTCACTTTAATCCTTTTCAAGTGGTCCAATGCGATTCCGATAACATGTGATATGCTCATGAGGGCAATTTTGTCATTTCAAGTAAACTAACATAGATATTTTCGTTTTTCTAATTATTTAAAAAAAAACTAAATTTCCAAACTAGGCTTTCATTCCAGTCGAACTTCATCGTACATTTCTTTCCAAACTAAAGTTTTTTCCTAAAATCTTTTTCAAACACCAAAATTGCTCACCAATTAAACAATATCTCAAATAGTCTCAATAGTGAACGGACGAAAATGCCCTAAAAAATATTCATATGCATGTCATGTGTTATCGGAACCACCTGATAAGGACTAAAGTGAAACACATAATTCATAGTAGGGACTAGAGTGGGAAAAAAACACAAAAGAGACCACTCTGTAAAAAGTTAATGATAAGAGGGACCAAAAGTGGTATTTACCCTTTTGGTGCACTTAGCCTCCCAAAAGATTGGAATTATTGCACTAAACTCCAAATTTATATTTCTACCCTTTAAAATCCAACAAATTATTGTCTAGGGAGTAAAGTGCACTCCCTTATCAACTTCTATGGGGTACTGTCATATTTTTTTAATTATAGGGGAGAAAGTGCAAAAACAAAAGTTTTTTGGGGGTGACGTGCAAAAATCCCTTATATAAAAGGTAAAAACTTATAAGGTCCTTTTTCCCCTTCTCCCTTGTTCTCTCTGCGCACGCAGTCTTGGTGCGGCATTCGTCTCACCACCTGCAAAAAAGCCAATAATTATTCCAGAATCAAAGCCAATTGAACGAATTGATCCATTGATTCAGGTTCTCTTCCGAGTTTATAACCATTGATATATCCTATTGTTGTTTTATTTCTGCTCCGGGCTTCATATGTTGTACTTAAAGTTTTTTTGTGTACTTGTGCTTCAATTAGGGTTTCAATTGTGAAAATATTGCATATGTTTTAGGCAATTGCTTGATACATTGACAATATAAAACTTCTGGGAGGCAAATTTTAGGGTTTCCTAGAAGTGAGTTGGTAATGATCTGATCTTAAAGGCAATAACCTTTGTATTGTGGCTACATTGTGGTGAATGGGATCAATAAGGTCATGCTTGAATGGTAAAAAATCAAGACGGCTAGAATTTCTTAGAGATTTGGAGTTTGATGGGGAATACATGTGTAGGTCCTAATTTGGGGAAAAATGGGTTTTTACAATCTGTGACAGCCGCGGTGTGGAAAACCCGGCAGCCAGAGACCCTTCCAGCTCCAAACCAAGAGCAAGAAGCCAGCATTAGTAATAATAAAAATAATGAGAGCTCGGCTAATGCAGAAAGTAAACCCGCTGGTTCTAGTCAGTCTGATGTACAAAGCACCCCGCCTAATCCTGTAAAAATTGCTAGTGACGAGACAAACCATAAGGAGCCTCAAAATCCAGTTAAGCCTGAGGTGAAAGCAGACAATCATAATAATAATAAGCCAGTAGACGGGGCAAAACAGAATAAGCCTGGTCATATTAAGAGAGCATCAAGTGTAGGATTACAGATCGAATCAGTTTTACAGAGAAAAATGGAAAATTTAAAGGAGAAATATAGTTTAGGCAGGAAGTTAGGACAGGGACAATTTGGGACAACATTCTTATGTGTGGAGAAGGGAACCAACAAAGAGTTTGCCTGCAAATCAATTGCTAAGAGGAAGTTAATTACGGAGGAGGATGTGGAGGATGTTAGGAGAGAGATTCAGATAATGCACCACCTTGCAGGGCACCCCAATGTTATTTCTATAGTGGGAGCTTACGAGGATGCTGTTGCAGTTCACGTGGTGATGGAGCTTTGTGCAGGTGGGGAGCTTTTTGATAGGATTATACAGAGGGGGCATTACACAGAAAGAAAAGCTGCTGAGCTTGCAAGATTAATTGTTGGGGTGGTAGAAACCTGTCATTCATTGGGAGTTATGCATAGAGATTTGAAGCCAGAGAATTTTCTTTTTGTGAATGAGAAGGAGGAGTCACCACTTAAGACCATCGACTTTGGGCTCTCGGTTTTCTTCAGGCCAGGTACTCTTGTATGTTCATTTGCCTTTAATGTTTGTTGATTAATTTTAGGGTAAATACCACTTTTGGTCCCTCTTATCATTAACTTTTTACAGAGTGGTCCCTCTTATGTTTTTTTTCCCACTTTAGTCCCTACTATGAATTATTTATTTCACTTTAGTCCTTACTATGAATTATGTGTTTCACTTTAGTCCTTATCAGATGGTTCCGATAACACGTGACATGCATATGAATATTTTTTAGGGCATTTTCGTCCGTTCACTATTGAGACTATTTGAGATATTGTTTAATTGGTGAGCAATTTTGGTGGTGAGCAATTTTGGTGTTTGAAAAAGATTTTAGGAAAAAACTTTAGTTTGGAACAAAATGTACGATTAACTTGGATTGGAATGAAAGCCTAGTTTGGAAGACATTATATATTTAGTTTTTTTTTAAATAATTAGAAAGACGAAAATATCCCTGTTAGTTTACTTGAAATGACAAAATTGCCCTCATGAGCATATCACATGTTATCGGAATCGCCTTGGACCACTTGAAAAGGACTAAAGTGAAACAAATAATTTATAGTAGGGACTAAAGTGGGAAAAAAAACATAAGAGGGACCACTTTGTAAAAAGTTAATGATAAGAGGGACCAAAAGTGGTGTTTACCCTTAATTTTATTACAATTTACAAAACGCTGCTTTTGAATTATTTCGCTTTACATAGGATAGGAATAATGAAACTTATAAATTTAAGAAAGCCGAAAGAAAAGTTTGAAGTGGTCTTAATTTTTATTATTAGTAGATAAAACCGTAGAAGTTATGAATAGAAACACCTTTTTTTCTGTTCCACATGGAATCTCTTTACTCACAAGTTATGGAATCATTATCCTGTGTATATTGTTAGTAACATCATCTTTTTGTTAGAGATCGAGTTTGAATTATTGAACTAGCAGCCACTTTTAATTGCTTCATGTTTTGAAAGGCCACTCATATTGTTAAATTATTGCGAATTTACCACCAATCGAGTAGGCAAAGTCATTTAGGAAGTGCTTGCAGAAATTTAGGCATTACCTACCCTCTAACGGTCTTACCTTTCTTCAAAAAATTGATAGATATTTTTAATGACATACAACTTTCACACACTTGTATTTCTGAACCCAAGAAATTTCATAAATATGGTTAGGTGTTAAGCTTTGATTTTGATATCTATGTTCTTGCATAATAGCTCAGTTTACTGATATTATTTGGTGTTGATTATAAATAAGTATCAAAAGTTTCAATTAATAACTTAAATTGTGTCCTTTTACAACTTTAGATATGATAGTGACCAAGAGAAACAGAATATCCTGATCATCTTATTGTTATGGGTAGAATAACACATATAGAATGTTCATCGTCTTACATATACCCCGTTAGCTGAGTAGTCATGCTGTGTTATAACTATTTGAGAGGCCACTATATTGCTAATTCCTTATACTTGGTCACTCTTTCTTATGTATGATTAAATGGTGATATAAAACACTTACCAGGTGAAACATTTACTGATGTGGTTGGAAGCCCTTATTACGTGGCTCCAGAAGTATTAAGAAAGCACTATGGCCAAGAATGTGATGTCTGGAGTGCTGGAGTTATTCTTTACATTTTGCTAAGTGGTGTCCCGCCATTTTGGGATGGTAAGTATTTTCTTGATCATTGTGATGTGCTTGCTGCGTTTCTTTTTTGTTGGTTAACCTAACTTCCTACCAATGTATATTTTGGAACAGAGACGGAACAGGGAATTTTCGAGCAGGTCTTAAGAGGGGAACTTGACTTTGTATCTGAACCTTGGCCAAGTATATCTGATAGCGCAAAAGATCTTGTAAGAAAAATGCTTGTACGAGATCCCAAAAAGCGACTCACAGCTCATCAAGTTCTATGTGAGTTTACTATAATCTCTCATATTTTTCAAATTCTATCACTTATGTAGAGTGTATACTGATGTCGATTATAATTATTGGTTTATGCTTTTGAATAGTAGCACAATGGGAGATTAAATTTCTCGTGCTGCCAAATATTTTATTATAAGCTATCAAAAACAAACTTTTATGGATCAACATACACTAAACAAACTCAAAGAGAAGTTCACTTCTTAAGCAGTTTTGAAGGTTGGCAGCTGCAACAAGAGATTTCATATGGTATGAGCCAATCAACAGTATTCTAAAGTCAAAATAGTGATTTGGTTCTCAAAGTGGTGGATGGAGAAAATGAAATGATAGAACATATGAGGATACATAAATCTTTAGTATTTTGGGGATGAACCAATTGCATGACTAGCTAAGTTCAACAAATGGGTATTATTTGCATGCTTAGACAAATAACCATTGTTTCACACTCTGAACTGAAGGGAATGACATCTACAGTTGTAATATGTTTGCACAGGCCATCCATGGATACAAGTAGGCGGTGAAGCACCAGACAAACCTCTTGATTCTGCTGTTCTATCTCGTCTGAAGCAATTTTCCGCCATGAACAAATTCAAGAAGATAGCTATCAGAGTAAGTTTCCTCAGTTGTTGCTTCTCAAAGTCCAGCTATAAACGTGTGTAGCACAACCTTCATTTGTCATCCAATTAGGTTTGCACTGGGTTAAATATAGGTTATTTTCTAGTTGGCTTCACATCTTCATACTTCCCAAAAACTAGAGAGTAACACCTAGAGACTCACAATACCATGATTCATTACCAGGCTTTTACTATTTAACTAATATTATGTACTACCTTAACTTAGGACAAGAACAAAAACAAAATATTGTGAAAGGTTGTTGTAACAATGGATCAAATTTCCATGGAAATGGTTTTACGTTTTACTCAATAGTAATTGAAATAGATGTTAAGTCCATTCTGTTTGTTAGTATTTTTCCTTGCTTTAACTAATAGTCTTCATTTGCATTTCTCACTCTGAATGAAATTTTGTTTTATAAGAAAAGTAAGTAGTCCTTTATTTTTGTCATTTACAACGAAAAAACCCAGAGGAAAAGTTATATTGTTGCATACTCTTAATTTCATCCTATGGCTGATAAAACTATTCTAATCATCTATATAGGTCATTGCTGAAAGCCTCTCTGAGGAAGAAATTGCTGGACTAAAGGAAATGTTTAAAATGATAGACATGGATAATAGTGGAGCCATTACCCTTGAAGAACTCAAAAAAGGTTTGCACAGAGTTGGTGCTAATCTCAATGATTCAGAAATAGTTGGTCTCATGGAAGCTGTAAGTTTAGACTAATTTTTCTTCTTATAATGAAATACTGTTTTTACCCACAATTTTCTATAGTCTCATCTTTATGCAATAAATTATTCTTTGACTATGAGCAATGATTGACACACTTCTTTATTATAGTGTCAGCCTAAATTTAATCTCTTTTGTGGTACTTTTTTTATTTTGGGCTTTTTCTTCTAACTGAATTTTTAAACATTGGATTAAATTATGATTCTCATTTAGATTCTGCTATATATTTTATTTCCATGAAAATTCAGGCTGATGTTGATAATAGTGGAACCATTGACTATGGAGAGTTTGTGGCGGCAATGTTGCACCTAAACAAAGTCCAGAAAGAGGATCATATGTATGCAGCATTTTCATATTTCGATAAAGATGGTAGTGGGTACATTACAAAGGATGAACTTCAACAAGCTTGTGAGCAATTTGGTCTTGGAGATGCTCATCTAGAAGACGTAATCCGTGAAGTTGATCAAGATAATGTAAATATTTTCTCCTTGAAAATTTGCACTTGTTTTTGAATTTTAGACAAAAATATTTAATGTTATTTGTACGATTTTTTTTTTTATTTATGTCAGGATGGACGGATAGATTACAATGAGTTTGTAGCCATGATGCAAGACCCTGGTTTTGGAATAAAGGGATTGCAGGTAAAGTCTGGTAATTCAGTGTAAATTTCATTGTGTTAATGGTCTGCAAAATATAAGTGTATTGTTGTGTAAGATTAGTTAGGGTTTATAGCAGGACTGTGAGTTTTCTTGTCCCTAGTTTGTTCATATTTATTTATATATTGTTAGGTTCTCTTTTGTTCTGGAAAACTATTGTCTGTAATTAAATTTATTATTTAATTTACTAGTTTCAGCCATTTCAATAGATAAATGTAAAAATATCTTTACTAATGGTTACCTCAATTCATGCACTAGTCTTTGAAATGGACATCTAATTTGATCGAACTCAAAGTAACTATATCAAAATAACTATATGATAAGGGCAATCCCATTAACAAAAATTTCAACACAAAAATATTATGAATAAAGTACGAATAATTTTTTTTTTAATCTAAGTGCTTAAATTATATTTTCAATTAAATTAAAAAATCATATTGTTCAAATATATAACCATCCATATTCTAATTAAATGATTTAGTTTTAATTGTCAATTTTAAAAAAGAAATTAAAATTTTAATTTAATAAATTAAAATTATTGATGCTTGCGAAAAACTGTCAGGAGCTTATTCTATGGTGTTTTGTTCTGAGGACAACAAATTGGTAGCGGTTAGAGACCCTTATGGATTCAGACCATTGGTAATGGGGGTATTGTTTTTGCGTCAGAGACTTGTGCCTTGGGTTTGATCAAGGCAACGTACAAAAGAGAGGTTATTCCCGGTGAAGTTATTGTTGTTGATATAAGTTATTGTTGTTGATAAGTTACAAGGAGTTTAATCTTATCATTCAACCCCCCGCTCTAGCTCTAAAGAAACGAATTTTTGCAAGTTGGTCTATGGCTTGAAATTAAACAACTTTAGCACAACTTTATATAACACTTATTAAAAGGCACAAGCTACATTTAATAAGATAATAATTCGTCAACAAATGCAGATCTAAATAGAGTCAACACCAAAAACCTAGAGCACATACCAACAGATTCAATTCAAAATAACCAATCAAAATAAATCTCAGACGCATCAGAAATGAATACCTGAAGAAACTTAAGTTTTACGCTGCCGTACACGACTCCGAATGAGAAAGCAGAAACCCTAGCCACCTGCCCATTCATTGAAATTAAGATGAATTCTCATCAAATACATGCGCAAATTAGGAGGAAATAAAAGAATCGGAAAAGAGAAACGGAATTTACCAAAGCGAGGGTGCTTGTGCCAGAGTATGGTCCAGGAAGCGGCGCTGGAGTTATATTTTGTAATTTATCACGCCGTGAGGTTTGTGTGACAGAGCGATTTGTGAGATTTTATAAATTCAGTTTAAACTGGATTTGGTCAGGATTTATAATTAACCAAAAGACTTCTTTTCCCTTCAAACATCTGCTCATCCTAGACAGGTTAGCCAACATAAAAACACCATAACATTTTCACATTATTCACAAAGTCCAAACCCTCCGACATGGCCGCCGCCACCGCTGCCGCTAACATTACTTCGTCCACCAAACGCCTTCCCCGTATTCCATCGCCCACCAAACCCTTTTCTCTCTTCCTCCCAAAAACCCTACAAAGAACCTCTCTTCATATTACCCTCTCCAAAAACAATCCCATCTCGGATTTTTTCCCACCAAATAAAAATTCTCCGGCGAATCATTACGATGATGATTATGATTGCAATGATGATAAACCTAGAGAAGAGTGCGGTGTGGTCGGAATATACGGCGACCCAGATGCCTCCCGCCTTTGCTCACTCGCCCTCCACGCGCTACAACACCGCGGCCAAGAGGGCACCGGAATCGTATCGGTGCACGATAGCCTCCTACAATCGGTTACCGGCGTTGGGCTTGTCTTCGATGTATTCAACCGGGAGTCGTGGAAATTACTGCCCGGAGATTTAGCAATAGGACACGTCAGGTACTCCACTGCTGGTTCTTCTATGCTTAAAAATGTCCAACCTTTTGTGTCCTCGTCAGAGTACAAGTGCAAATTCGGAGTTGCCCACAATGGGAATTTGGTAAATTACCCTGCCCTCCGTTCCGAGCTTGAAAATAATAACGGGTCGATTTTTAATACGAGTTCGGATACAGAAGCGGTTCTCCACTTAATTGAAGCATCCAAGGCCCCATCTTTTATTTTAAAAATTATTGATGCTTGCGAAAAACTGTTGGGAGCTTATTCTATGGTGTTTTGTTCTGAGGACAACAAATTGGTAGCGGTTCGAGACCCTTATGGATTCAGACCATTGGTAATGGGTCGGACGAGGAATGGGGGTATTGTTTTTGCGTCAGAGACTTGTGCCTTGGATTTGATCAAGGCAACGTACGAAAGAGAGGTTATTCCCGGTGAAGTTATTGTTGTTGACAAGTTACAAGGGGTTCAATCTTATCATTTAACCCCCCGCTCTAGCTCTAAAGAAACGAATTTTTGCATATTCGAGCACATTTACTTTGCACACCCTAGTTCTCATGTTTTCGGTCGATGGGTGTCTGAATCTAGGCATGCATTTGGTGAAATCTTGGCTACAGAATCACCCATAGATTGTGATGTGGTCATTGGGGTGCCAGATTCAGGTCTAGTGGCCGCACTCGGTTACGCTCAGAAAGCAGGGGTACGATTTGAATTTGGTTTGGTCAAGTCACCTTACGTGGCTCGAACTTTCATTCAGCCGTCTCAAGAAATTAGAGACAATCAGGCAAATTTGAAATTAGCAGCCGTGAGGGCGGTTGTGGAAGGGAAACGCGTTGTGGTGGTTGATGATTCGATTGTCAGAGGAACTACTTGCCCGAAGATTGTTCAGAAGTTGAGAGACGCCGGAGCTAAAAAGGTTCATGTTAGAATCGCTAGCCCTCCGGTTATAGGGTCGTGTTATTATGGAGTTGATACACCTAGTCCTGAGAAGTTGATTGCGAATAAGATGGATATGGAGGAGATGAGGAAGTATATTGGTGCGGATTCACTTGCGTTTTTGCCCATTGATGAGCTGAAGAATTACTTGGGGGATGATTCAAAGAAATATTGTTATGCTTGTTTTACGAGGAAGTATCCGGTGGAGCCAACTGGAAAAGTGAAGACAAATGTGAATTAAGCGGGGGAGATGAGTAAATAAAATTGAATTGGAGAACATGATTAAGTTAATTTTTATTTTTTCTAGGATTTACGGAAGTGTTTATTTATTTATTTTTAGGCTAATTTATACTTTGGCTCTAGCTAGATTGGAAAGTTACTAGTTTCTAGTGATCATTAATTGTCCTATGGTACATAGAAAGGTTAGAAGATTGGAATTTCGAGGTTTATATAAGTCTCAAAGACTAGAATTATATGAGAAATTTTCTGGAAGAATAACAAAATTAACAATTATAGTGCCAATCAAGAAGCATGCATGCATATGCAGTGATGAATAAGTAAATTGATAAATATATATAGCAATTAGGTCGAAGATGGATCCAACATTTGTTACTAGGGGAATTCTGTGGTGACTCTTGAGTAAGAGATCGAGAGGAGTCACCACAACAAATCAATCCCAGTCTTTGAAAAAAAAAGATTATCTTGTCCATTGATTATATACAAATGTATACAATTCAATATTTTGTGTATTAAATTCAGAAATTTAATTGTTAATATATTGTAAATAATAAATTTACATTATTACCCTAAAATAATAACAACAAAAATGCTCCATTAATAGACAATTATTGATTAAATTAGTTGATCTTCTAAAGATTTCGGGAATATATGCTGGGACCTTGTCTTTGAAATTAAGATTAAGTGGGTTTAATAGTGATCTATGAAGAACCGGACCACATGGAAGAGAAAATTAAATGTAATTTTAGTTTAAGCTCATTTCGATCACAACCATATTATATTGTTACTGCCCCAAACATAAATTATTGTCCTGTGATTTAACGTACACAAATCTTATATATATATATATATATATATATAGGAGAATGGTCTTTTGACTTCAATTGTAAAATTTTGACTCAATTTTCAATTCTTAGAATTTAGAATTATTTTTATTTCAAATAATTAATTAAATTTGTTAAGTTACAATCTTCTCATAAATACTAATATAGTTATTGACGATATAATAGGCAACAAATAAATTAATTCCCAAACTAAATGACACGTTTAATGCCACTAAAGGCACAAATTAAAATTCCAAGAATCAAGCCAAAAAATCATAATTTGCCAAATATAATGAATAAGGTTGCATTCAAATTTGTTCTCAATATATTAGAAGACATGTAGCCAAGATTTTGTTCATTGTGTTTTCGTCTCTATTTCGTTTCCAGAACCATGTTTAATTTTTCTTTTTATTGAAATCCTCTTATATATCGCATGCATTCTTTATGGATTTTAATTCGTTTATTATATTCACAAATGTTTTCCTTTTTCTTTTTTTTTCTTTTTTTTTTTTCAGGAACTCCAAATCTCTGAAATGAAAACATTTGAATAACATGAAAGGAAGAGCATATAGAGTGTTATCATAGCCAAGGAAATTTAACACTCACAATCACAAAAATCATGCAGTCGAGATTGAACAACTGTTGGAGGTTATACACTCAATTTTAGATTATCTGTTTATTAAATAGTTGGCCTTATGTATGTAAAAATAATGATTAGATTTGTTTATTTAATTGCATTCAATTTGTTCTCAATATATTAGAAGACATGGAGCCAAGATTGTGTTTTCTTCTCTATTTCGTTTCCAGAACCATGTTTAATTTTTTTTTTATTGAAATCCACTTATATATACATCGCATGCATTCTTTATGGATTCTAATTCGTTTATCATATTCACAAATGTTTTCCTTTTTTTTTTTTTTTTTTTCTTTTTTTCAGAAACTCCAAATCTCTGAAATGAAAACATTTGAATAACATGAAAGGAAGATCATATGGAGTTTTATCATAGCCAAGGAAATTTAACACTTACAGTCACCAAAATCATACAATCGAGATTGACCAACTGTTGGAGGTTATACACTCAATTTTAGATTATCAAGTTCAACTAATTACCTTTGAATCTCTTTGTTTATTAAATAGTTGGCCTTATGTATTAAAAATAATGATTAGATTTGTTTATTTATTATGTTTTCATTTGTTTATAATGATGAAATTTGTTAATTTATTATGTTTTCATTTGTTTATTGTAAAAATTCTTAATAGATTGTTGATTAGATAAAATCACTCCGTGTTTGGATATTTTTTTCTACATATAAAATTCTAATTTTACTGTTTTTCAGGTAGAATATTTTAGAAGAGTGTAGAAGAAAGGGCCAAAGTGTATGGGGTAGGAAAAAATAAAGAATTTTTTAAGTTTAGAAGGACTTCTTATTATTCAAGTTGTAATTTTCACAAGCATGAAAATTGCAGTGATCATAACACATTATAATTTATTTTAATGTAAACTGAAATAAATTTTTTAAATTTGTTCATAGCACGGGAATAGGCTAGTATATTTATATATAGGAGAATGGTCTTTGACTTCAATTGGACCAAATTCTAATTTTTGATAATTTTGAATTATTTTTGTTAGTTTAATATATGATTACTTTATTGAAATTCACATATATATTAAATTTATTAAGTTTAGTTTTTACTTTTTATAACCTAATTAATCTACATCAATTTTGCATAACTGAAAGGAAAAACATAAGATTTCCCAAATTGTATGCTTAATATGAGGAAAGAGAAATTTTGTAACTGTATACCTTATCAATATTCAAATTCGTGAATTTATATTTTGGTTACCTAAAATATTGCAAATAAATTAGGGGATTTTAATTACATTTCCTAACTATCTAACACAACTTTGAAATCCAGATTCTTCTCCATTTTTAATTGTCATGTTTATGTAGGACTATATATATTCATCAAAAATTTATTCACCTCAAACATATTTGTTGAATTTCATTCTTTGTATTTTCCATGGACATTTTCATTTAACAAAATATAATTCTTTTGTATTTTTCAAGGACATTTTCATTTACAATTAAGCATGTTTTTCATTATGTATTATATTTTGTCACTTGAAATACTATTATACGTTGATATATTAATATCTCCATAAAGAAAATTACTGTTTGTCTATTTATGGCTGATCATGTGGAATGTTTGGTCAAAATGGAGATTTGAGTTATTTATTTATTTATTTTTATTTTTTATAACCCAGGTGTCCAAACTTACACTAAACTAATTAATCATGGACCCTCAGAACTCTTGACCTAGAACTCTGAAGGATGTAAATCTCAGGATGTGCCTCCACCAAATCTCGGGATCCCACCATACTGCTGTACACTCTGCGCACAAAGGGGTCTTCACCACGAATGACCCTTAGACAGACCCATGGGAATACTTCCATCCAAGTTCCAAATGGCATTCGAACCCCCACCATTGCCGCTAGAGCAAGCCTTATAAATTGTTAGTCAGCCAGTTGGAGATACGCCCTGGGGGCTTGAGTTATTTACTTTGATTTAAGTGTTAGATCAACTTCTCAGACTCTCTACTCAATTGGGCTTTAGAAATCAAATTAACGAAATCAAGAATTTTCAAATAGTTGGCCAAATAGGATTCAAATTCATGTAAACAAATCAAAATGTAGTTTTTTTTAATCTAGACAATCTTTCAGTTTGTTCGTCGAGTAGTGATTATCCCGGAATGAAGGAAGATTTGTTCACAAAGTCTCGCCTGTTTTTTTTAGATGGGGGCTTGCAATGAAATTTCTAATTCATCAAAATATAAAAAGATCATATTTTATGTTGAATATTAGTGGAAAAAACATCAATAATGATATTAGTATACCGAATTAAAGAAATTTGTATATTCATCACATATTCAATCTTTTATGCGCCTTAAAAAATCTGTCTTAAGGGTATTTGTAGTGAACTGGTAATTTGGATAATTTCTTAAAGTTGTAAAGTGATTCAATTTTTTATGTGCCTAAAAAAAACTGTCTTAAGTGTATTTGTAGTGAATTGGTAATTTGGATAATTTCTTAAAGTTGTAAATTGATTGAGTAATTACACTAATTTTCAGGGTTAATTTGAGAAGATATTTTTAAAAAATATTAGGGGTATTATTGAATAAAAATTTATTTCTGTTGGCATTACATGTAGAGGCGGACGGACACAGGGACAATTTTGATTTTTTTTTTTAAATTGGTAGTGGTGTATGAAAAAAAAAATCTATAAGTTAGCTCAATATGAAATTTCCAGCCCAAATATAATCTTAATCCTAATATCACACAATTCACTTTAATAATAATTCACTCTACACAATTTCTAAGCTCCAAAGAAAAGTCCAATTTTTTTCTACTCCCAACATCTCCAATTGAGTTATCTTTTCTTGAGCTCTCGCCCCTCCCCAATCAACTTGAAAATTATATTAGAGATGTTCGATCAAGTGATGGTTTTTCTAGATTGAAAGGGACTGGTGATCTTGCTGAGAAGATGGTTGCAACTAAAAGACATGTCGCATTCTCTCGATGGTTTACAAACTTGTGACAATGACGCTTATTCTACCCGTTGCAACTGCATCAGTGGAGAGGGTTTTTTTGGCTACGAAGATAGTAAAGAATCGACTTCGTAATCGAATGAGCGATCAATGGCTAAATGATAGTTTAGTTGTCTTTATAGAGAGAGACATATTTAGTAGTAGTTCAAACGATGCTATCATGGACCGATTTCAAAAGATGAAAAACCGTCGTGGTCAATTATTAAAGTAAATATGTAGATATTTTGGGTTATTTTTTATATTTCAGGATGGACGGATCGATTACAATGAGTTTGTAGCCATGATGCAAGACCCTGGTTTTGGAATAAAGGGATTGCAGCTAAAGTCTGGTAATTCAGTGTAAATTTCATTGTGTTAATGGTCTGCAAAATATAAGTGTATTGTTGTGTAAGATTAGTTAGGGTTTATAGCAGGACTGAGTTTTCTTGTCCCTAGTTTGTTCATATTTATTTATATATTGGCTAAAATTCAATTTTGGTACCATAGAACTGGGCAAATTTCATTTTTAATACTAAAAGTTCAAAAATCATACAGCCGTTAAGTTTTGCCACGGCCGTTTAGTCTCCTCCGTTAAGTGCATGTGAGGGGCACGTGGGGCACTAATCTGCCCGTTCAATTATGGTACTAAACTGTCCGTTCAATTTTGGTACCGTAGAATTGGGGAATATTCAATTTTCATACCAAAAGTCCAAAAATCATACCAATTCTCACTCGGCCGTTTCAAAATAAGGGGGAAATGCAATTGTCTAAAATTGAGCAGGTTGTTTTTGCAATTATTGCCTTCTTCCTCCTATGGACGATCGTCGGCTTCCGGTGGCCGTTTGTCGAAATTGGTTGAAGATTTTTGTTCCTCTTGTCATGGGCGGAGCTCAACCGTCTATGGCAACCACTTGGGCGGAGCTCAACCGTCTATGGCAGCTACAATAAACCTATGGAAAATGTTGCCCACGGTCAGGGGAAACTAATGCAACAAGAATTACGAAGTTTGGTTAAGAATCGAAGAAGAAATCACGATTTGAAATTTAAAAAATTTTGACCTACAATTCGAAAATTAGAACTCAAAATTCGAAAAGGATTGAAAAGATCTTTATATGTACGAGTTCTCCACGACAAGAGGAACATAAACCCTCAACCAATTCCAACGAATAGCCACCGGAGCCGGCGGTCGTAGGGGTGGGATCGGGACTGGTTTTCGGGAATTCGGGTATTTCGGGACGGGATTTTGGGTTTCGGGATTTCAAATTTAAGTCCCGAAACCCGGTAGATCAACCAAGGTCCCGTGGGTTTCGGGTACCCGATTTAATTTCGGGATTTCGGGACGGGTTCGGGAGTCCCGGGAATCTAAGTTGCAAATTTAAATTGTGCAAATTAAACCTTTATTTTTTTTTAGCTTATTGTTAAAATGAAATGAAAAAAAAAGTAACATGACTACTAGTCTACTGTAGAACAAACCAATTCAAACATATCACCACAACCATTTCAAAAAAAGAAAAACATAACAGAATTTGGTATGAAAAATGAAATTTGCCCAGTTCTATGGTACCAAAATTGAATTTTATGTTCCAACGAGCAGAATCCGACCCACGTGCTCAGCCCACCCACGAAGACTTAATGGACACGTGGCAGAAACGTTAAGAAAATTAACGGAAGTGCCTTTTTTGAAACGGCTGAGTAGGAACTGGTGTTATTTTTGAACTTTTGGTATGAAAAATGAAATTTGTCCAGTTCTATGGTACCAAAATTGAATTTTTGCCTTTATATATTGTTAGGTTGTCTTTTGTTCTGGAAAACTATTGTCTGTAATTAAATTTATTATTTGATCCATGTCAATAGATAACTGTAAAAATTTCTTTACTAATGGTTACCTGAATTCATGCACTAGTCCTTGACATGGGCATCCTAAGTCGAATTTGATCGAACTCAAAGTAACTACATGATAAGGGCAAACCCATTAACAAAAATTTCAATACAAAAATATGTGTACAAAAATATTATGAACAAAGTATTAATTTGAATTTTTTTTATCTAAGTGTTTAAATCATATTTTCAATTAAATTAAAGAAACATATTGTTCAAATATATAACCACCTATATTCTAATTAAATGATTTAGTTTTAGTTGTCAATTTTTAAAAAGAAATTAAATTTTAATTTAATAAATTAAAATGTCAAAAAAATGTGAACAATAGAAGTTACAAAAAAAAAAATTAAACAAGAAACTATATCACAAATCATATAAAAAGTATTACTCTATTAAATAATACTAATACAAACTCAAAAAAAAAGTTAAGCAGACAGCTGGCGAGATAGCAGGGAAGCTCCCTAGCTTACCCCTCAGATTCCAAGTCCAGCTTCCCCTTTTCCTTTTCATAAATCATCTAAAATGATTCAATTTATCAATTTCATTTAATTTCAATTCTCATTTCCCCCACTCTCACTTAATAATAATAATAATAATAATAATAATAATAATAATAATAATAATAATAATAATAATAATAATAATAAAAATTAAACAATAATAAATAAATAAATAATAAATAACAATAAGATATAATTTAAGATTGACATTAATAATAACAATAACAACCATTAGAAATTAAACAACCAATATTAGAAATTAATAATAACAATAATAATAACAACCAATTTTTTTTTTCTAAAAAACACAACAATACAACAATTAAATAGTTGACAACCAATAATTCTTTTTAAAGTACATAATAATACAACAACTAATTACTCATATAAGGAAAGCTACCCTCCCCGCCATCGTCGTTGTCACCGTTGTTGCTACCGCCGCCGCCTAGGTTGGACGAACCCCCAGAAAAACCTCCAAATAAGCGAGTCCGAGCAATTTTTTCGCGGATTTCATTCTTTACGTCATGCCAATACAACTTTGTGTTAGGAGTCATAAATGTGCAATCCATTTTTAAAATTGGTACACAATAATACAACAATTAAATACTTGATTGACATGAATTGGAAATAATAAAAATAATTTAAATTGACATTAAATTTTCCAAAATAATACCAAATTTAAGGATTTTTTTTAAATTAAAACAAAATAAATTAAATTTGATTTTATTAAATAAGAGTTACATTTTTATACTAAAATTAGCTTTTTAAAAATAGTACACAAATTAAATAAAACTAAGATTAAATAAGAGTTACATTTTATTTAATAAGGTATTTAAAGATTTTTTTTTTTAAATTAAAAGAATTTTTAATTAAAAAAGAAAAAAGAAACAAAAATTAAAAAAAAAAAAAAAAAGGAAAATGGACTGGGGCGCTTGAAAGACTTCAAGCGGTGAGCCAATGGATGATTGGATTGGCTCACCGCTTGAAGCGGTGGGTTGATAGATTCAAGGTGATATTGCCTTTTCTTCCCTTTCTTCATTTAATCTGATTTTTCACCTCTTTAAATTTCAATCTAACTTCCCACTTGTACATAGGAGATGCCCTTAAAGTAGACTACCCCTCCCCCATCGGATTAGCCCTAATTGTCATACATTTGTTTTGGTGTATTTAATTTTGACACTCAACGGGAAGTTGACTTCATGATCTCTTTCTCATTTTATATAGGTACACGAAAATCAATTTGAATAAATCTCATTCGTTTGTTACATCACACGGCCATATGTGCAACTGATGCACAAAACAATTTTTGGGCTCTATATAGTGTTGGGGTTTTGCGTTCAATCCAAATAATGGTTGTATCTCAGTTTCACGAAAAACATGTCTCAATTCATCTATCAGAATTTAATAAATTTTATATTCATAAAAGATATTAGTTTGACACTTACTATCTAATTTTTTTTTTTGAGATGTTGAATACACCGTTACATTTTTTATTTTTGGTTTCTCAATGGTTTAATCTCTTTCGAGGCGCGTCGGGCACATAAAGTGGGAACCTCTCCCAACAGGGATTCGAACCTGAGTCCGCTACTTCGTAGTGACTACTGACTAGTCCCTTCCACTAGACCAATCACCTGTTGGTAGTACATCGTTACATTAATCATTATATCACATATATTCCATTAGTAACAAAGTACAATGCTTAAATCATCAATCATTATATCGAATCTATTTCATTGGTAACAAATTAAGTACAAAAATAAATTAAATAAAAATGTTATTATTAATTTAGAGAAATACACACACTAAAGTGAGAATTGAACCTTTGTCAAAAAAAAAGTGAGAATTGAACCGATTATCTCTTGGTCATGGAGTTTCAACCTTAACCAACGGCTAAAACCCATCCCCACCTAACATTTTAGTTTAATTTAAATTTAAATCATATCTCAAATTCTTAAAACCTTATACAAAATCAAATGTCCTCGAACCACTAGTACCAATCTAAAGAAAAAAAAAGAAAAAAGGGAAAATCGAATCAACACCGATCCATATGGACCACTAGGTGCCCTACACTTGCATGCAGTACTGCTTATGTACATAATAAAGCTAAGAGATTTAAGAAGCCAGTTGTAGTTGTGTAGTATGACCTTTTATTTGATTGCTCCTTCATCTTCATCTGGATTTATATATGACAAGCCAAGACTAGCTAATTCGTGATGTACCTTCAATTTCATTTAATTTAATTTCTTTCTTTCTTTCTTTGGATATCGATCGATAATGACAAATTATACTTATTACTACTTTTTCACGTCCAACTCTAAAATGTACAACCTCAGATCACAGCTAATATTTCTGATATGTATCTGTCACTACCTCACTATATACTACACGTACTATTGTCTATTGAGTTTTCATTACATGCTGCTAGAAGGCTTTATTATGGTATGTCGGTATGTCCTCATCATTTTTTTTTTATTTTCCTTGGCACGAGTTAATTGATTAGTAAATTTGGAAAATGCCAATAGTTGCCTTTTCCATAATTTTTTAAACCCTTATTTAAGTTTGCCAATAACATTAATAACTTTTGATTTCTTAAACAATGTGCAGATTCAAAAATAGGAAACAATATTTGTCTTTTTTTATTTGTAGTAGGAATTTGCTTTTAGTATAGAGATAGTGACAATAAATGTGAAATTAATAATACAGTATTATAATGAATTTTTTTTTTATAACCCAGATGTACAAGCTGATAGAAATAGTGTCCTGCAAGCCAGCTGTATGGCTAGCATTAATTGTAATTAATGAGGAACTATTCAATTTAGATTAATAAATGCACTTTTATTAAATGGTCAACTTTATCTTATGTAATATTTGTCTACGCATAAGGATAGAAGTCCTTAGATCACAGGGCTATGGGACAACCCGTGGACTGATCTCTAAGGCCGTGATCTAGAATATATTCAAGAGTCGTAGAATCCAATCGAGATAGGACATCGTTGGATTCGGTTAGACTCTCACTATTGTGTATACTCCGATGAACTGGAGGACGCTGGGGTTCACGAGCGTGACTGGGATAGTCGATACACATAAGTGGGTGGCTTGCTGGGATGGCAAGCGCACTGAATACCCCAATTAGGAAATAACTCACCATGGAAGCGGTAGTCGCATATCGGGGTTGAAGTTATTCCAATTTACAATAGTATACGAGGAACGATCCCTAACAACTTGAGATGATAGGGTTTATCTGGTACGAGAACGTCTATACTTTGATATGAGTTCCGACTGACTGGGGATCACCAGAAAGTCTCTGTGGACTCATGTTGGGTATAGAGGAACTCGTATGCAGATTCATATCATCAACAAAGGATCCATTGACTCGACTTGATAGGTCGAGAAATTCTCCTATGGATTTCTGTGAGAAATTAATTCTGATGAAATCCTTGGCCAAGGTAACTGACGACTTTATGTAAGTAGCTCATAAAGAACAAGTCAGAAAGAATTTATTTCAAGATCAGAGAACATAAGGTCAAGACAAAAGATAAGGGAATCCGATGAAAGACCATACCCTTAAGTCTCGACTGGGAGATTGATCGATGGAGAGATTGTGTCGTATGTGGAAATTGTAAATGATAAAAGGTTCACTGAATTAATTCACCAGTGATTGGGCTCCATGGGCTTGTGACTGGACATCGACCGTGGAGTGTGGGAGAATTCCCAAATTAGCAGGGGTGCTAATTTTGGAATGATTGATCGACAGAGTGTTCGATTAATTTAGAGTATTAATTGCTCGAGTAATTAAATAATATTTAATTACAACCCGCGGCCAATTATGTGGTGAACCTACGGGGGCATACACAATACACATGAAGCGAAAGCGAGGAAACAAGAACGAACCAGTCGACTGGGTCGACTGGGTCAAAATCGACTGGGTCGATTAAATGGGTGGGTCGACTGGGTCGACCCATGTGGAACGAAATTGGATCCAATTGGAGTTGGATCAAGATTATAAATTAAATTGGAATTTAATTTATGAGTAAATTAATTAATTAGGATTTAATTAATTAATGGAATAATTAATTAATTGGACTTGGAGTTTAATTATTTAATTGGGAGATGATTTAATTAATTGGGCTATTTAATTGGGAGATTAAATAAAGCCCTGAAAGATTAATTAAAGTGGGCCATGAATTAATTAGAAAACTTAGTCTTCTAATTAAATAGGGCCATGACCCATGTAGGAGAGAGAAGACCTAGTCCTAATAGGACTAGGATAGAAAGAAAACTATAAATAGCTTTCTTCTAGTTATTTTTCACACAACTCCTTAAGCAAAAATTGAGCAAAGCAAAAATCTCTCTCCCTCTCCCTACCAGATCGGCCGAACCAGTTCTTCCCTGTGGAAGAATTTTTTCGTCTTCGTTTTGTTCCCAAATCGTTCCTAAAACCTAGATATTAATATAGCCTATGTTCTAGTCGATTAGGTATATTAATTTTCGTGATATTGTGGTGTATCAACTCGTAGAGGCGCAACACGTGGGGCGCTACAAAAGGTGTGGGTCGATCAACCGGGGTCAGAATTCAGAGCTCATATTGCTAGCCTAGGATTTGCAAGGAGACAGGTATAAACGAGAAAAACTTATACTGTCGTTTAATTATATTTATATATATACAACTAGAGAATATCCTGGCAAGATTCTTTAAGAGGCCCTAGAAATTTTTTTATATTCCGCTGTGCCTAGGGCTGTTTTTCTTATCGAATACCAACACAAGCATACACTAGACTAATCCTGGACCCTCAGAACCCTTGCCCTAAAACCCTGAAGGATGTAAATCGCAGGATGTGCCTCCACCAAGCCTCGGGATCCCACCATACTGCTGTACACTCTGCGCACAAAGGGGTCTTCACCACAAATGACCATTAGATAGACCCATAGAAATGCTTACATCCAAGTTCCAAATGGGATTCGAACCCCCACCCTTGCCACTGGAGCAAGCCTTATGGGTTTCTTCAATAGTGTGTACGTCAGTTTACACATGACCATTTAAAACCACTAAAAAAAACCAGTGACAAAATATGAAATGACAAAGTGACAAGAATTTAAATATTGTCGTTAAAATGATGCACATAGTGTCAAGAAATGTGAAACATTTAGTGATATCCCAAAAGTGACAGCTTAAAAGTCGTCACTAAACTATAGTGATAATATTAAATGTTGTTAGGTTGTCACTAAAATGTGTCACTAATTATTAATAGTGACAACTTAAGTTTCATATACTCATAAATAATTATTAGTGACAACTTAGTAATATATTTTGTCACTGTTGTTATTGTGATAAAATTACTAAATTTATCACTAAATAAAAATTTTATCACTAAAATTTATTTTTCTTGTAATGAACCTCTGGTGGTTATTATTATTATTATTTTCAGTTTTCTGATTAATTTACTGACGGAACTTTATGAGTCAAACATAGAGTAATGAATTAATAGATTTAAAAAGTCATATATTTGAATTAATGAAGCAAAAAACGTCAGTTTCATGATTGGAGGATGAAAGAATGTAAAGGAGCAAACTTTGTAGTAAATTACGTTGTGATCATCAGAGAATAATCGTGAATCCATGCACGTGAGGAGCTGTAAATTAAAAAGCATGCAGTAGTAATTGATATTTTTATTTTTTGGTACCACGTGTCTGGTGGAGTCACCGAGCTGTCTCCAGCCATTAGCCACCGTCCCCACCGCCGGTCCCTGTCACGTGCTATGGCCGGCACCGCCCCTTTCCCACTCCCGCCACCACTTCACTTCACTTTTCCTTTTTCTTTTGTTTCTAATTAATGTTATGGCACGTTTCATATTTTTACACAAAATCAAAAGTAAAAGTAGAAATTTAACTCAATCCTCATTTATGAACAAATGATCGATGTCTACTTTTCATACCTTATCATGATTTCCCTTTTTTGCAAAATAAAACGTCAATTTCCATTTGGGGGAATACTCCATTTCATATATATCCATTTGTCTTCCTTTTTTTTTTTTTTTTTTTTTTTCTCATTTTGACAAAAAAAAAATTGTTTACTTTTATTTGTGTTTTTGTATTTCAATGTAAAATTATTCTTTTTCTTTTTTTTTTATCAATTTTACACACTTCTCGTTAATGCTAATTAAATTATTTAGTTAAAAGGGTATTTTGGAATTTTTACTTCAATAAAGTGACTGTTTTTTAAATTTTTTAATTTGTGTACAATTCTCTAAAATGACAAATTAAAAAAAGAAGACAATATATGATATCATAATAATTGATCGATATTATAAATATATATAGGGGTTATTGCATTTTTTGTGCAATAACTTAAGTTCGCTGACATTTCTACTCATTTTATTGGGTTGTCACATTTGGTATCACAGCTTCAATTTCGATGACAATTTTGGTCGACACTAATACTCAATTTTAAAATTGGCCTAAATTAACATATGTGCAGGTGCCATGTGAATTGTAATTTGGGGATTTAGGTGCCACGACTTAAATTCACTGATATTTCTACCCCACATCTTATCGAGCTGGCATATTTAATGCCACAACTTAATTTAAATTGCAATTTAAGTCCAAATTGAACTCAAAAGTTTAAATTAATTTATAGTACCTACCAATGTCTACTAAAAGCACTCAATAATATTTGTAGAACTTTATGTCTAAGAGTATCAAGCACTCTCTCCATTTAATTTTATTTATCGCTATGGTAAATAGAATTATTTCATTTATTTGTCATTTTAAAAGTTCAATTATTTTTTCTCTTTCCAAATTTACCATTTCCTATTAATTGTTATAACTCCTAATTAACAGAGAAGATAAAAACAACAATTAATACTCCATTGAGAGTAAGTATTTTAGGATTTTTCTCTTCAAATGTTAGCTATTTAATAGGATCTTTAATCCATGTGTCACTACAAATAAGACCCCTTTGTGCGCAGAGTGTACAGCAGTATGGTGGGAACCCGGGGTTTGGTGGAGGCACATCCTGCGATTTACATCCTTCAGGATTCTAGGGCAAGGGTTCTGAGGGTCCAGGATTGGTCAAGTGTAAGCTTGTACACCTGGGTTATCAAAAAAAAAAAAAAATCACAACATCATCGATCTGAAAACACCACATCATCACAATTAATGATGTCTAATTAAAAAAATTCCAATTAAATAAGACGGAGGAAGTATATTGTAATAAAATGAGGTATATTTAATTTACAGCTTCCTTAAAGTGGCTAGGGCCATTTAATGGGATGTTAGATAGTGGTTTTTCTATCTTTATGTTACAAAAGATACTGCTAAACTAAAGGAACATATTTTCTGCCAAACTTCAATGATTAACTCCCTATTAGTTAGTTAGTGCTTCGATCATTACGACTTTCCACATGTATATACCAACAGTTAGTACGGACATAAATTGTACTAAAATGAAACAGACAAGTGCTAATTATTATCACAATTTATTTAGTTATCAATTAGTTATCAATCCAATGTACTAGTAGTATAATAATAAATGTCTGATTAATGACTAACTTTCTTACAATTATTAAACTCGAATACATAAGATAGAGTTTTTAGGTGTAAATAAGGGCTAAATCGAGATAATTAATATAGTACTGAAATTTTAAAACAACAAATATTTTAAAACAAAAGAATTTATCTAAAATGACAAATATTGTGAAACGAATAGAGTAATAGGTAATCCCATTAATTAAACTATATAGCCATACACAAATTTGTAGGACTAGTATGTACGTACCCAAAACCTCTAAATTTAATCGCATTGCTCTTGAAAGACCAATTAGCTAGTTTGAGAATATTTAAGCACTCCCTTGGCTTTTTTCATTTATCGTTTTGGAGGATTGCATACAAATTAAAAAAAATCATAAAAAGTCATTTTTTAAACAAAAATTCCAAAATATCATTTTAATCAAATAATGTTAGCATTAATTACAAATATTAGTTAGTCAAAAGGATAAAATTGGTAAAAAAATATTAATTTTTCACTGAAATCATAAAATGACAAATATAAGTAAACAATCTTTTTTTTTTTTTTTTTATTAAAACGACAAATAAAAAAACGAAAAGATTAAGTAATACTGGGATCCCGACGCTTGGTGGAGACACATCCTGCGATTTACATCCTTCAGGGTTCTAGGACAAGGGTTCTGAGGATTCAGGATTAATCTAGTGTAAGCTTGTACACCTGGGTTATAAAAAAAAAACAGCTGTGAAACGTTTCAAAGCTCATGGTCACCTACAAATCAAACATTAATCAATCACTAGATTTCATCCAAACAAGAAAAAGATATACTACTATATTTTCAAAATTAATATTCGTCTGTCTTCTTCAAATCAAATTTCCTCATAAATATGAAAAGTGATGACAACAATTATGATGGAATCATGATGAACAAATTAGTAATTAATAATTTTACATGGATAAATTGTCCCTTTATATGTTTATATATGGCATACATTTAGCCACTTGTGGCACATATATAACTTGAAATATCACTACCAAAAAAAAAAAAAATTGAAATACTACACAAAATAATTCCACATCCAAAAAGAAAACAAATTAATCAATTAAAATGTGGTACGTATTTGATTAGGCAGAAACGTCCAAGATTTAACACGGTGCCATAGCAATGAGGCAAGCTTAGATGAAACCATGGCCTCAATTTCTGTACGTAAGAATAAAGTCTCCTCCATTAATGAATTTCATCTTATTCGTTGAATATTGTCGCGACCACCATGTAATTCTCAAGGCGGGACCTTATAATGAAGTTAAGAACAATTAATGTTGAAAGTTTAATTTATTAATGAGACACAAAATCTTGAGTATTCGCGGCAGTTTGATCGCACCTACATCATTCACAAACAAATATTTCTTCCATTTTATATTATTTGTCATTTTGGGTAGTACGTGGTATTAATTAAATAGACATCATTTTGAAGATTAAAATTCAAAAATACTCTTTTCGTTTTTTTATTTCTCGCTTTGGCGAAAAAAAAAATTTATTTGCTTTTATTTGTCGTTTTAGGATTTCAATGTAAAATTAATGTTCTTTTATCAATTTTACCCTTCTTACTAATTGATACTTGTCATTAATGCTAAGATTATTAATTAAAAGAGTATTTTAAAATTTTTGCTTAAAAAAATAAATATTTATGATATTTCTTAATTCGTGTGAAAACCTTCAAAGCTACCAATAAAAAAAAAGATAGGGAGTATCCTCACTGAAGTAATAATTGTTTCTCTAAGCTCTCCTCTTAATTAGGAGTTTGAATAATTACTCCCTCAATTCCATAATACATGATATTTTGTTCCACAATACATGTCACTTTAAGAATTCAAGATAAATGTAAATGCTATTTTGACATTTTTACCCTTCTTCATTAAAAGAGAGAGAAGAAAGATGTATGAGAATTGGTAAAGAAAGAGATGGATTGTAGGGAGTTACAAAAAATTTAATTGCTTCTCAAGGGTAAATTTATCCAACTACACTCTTATTTTCCTAAAATTTAGGGTATTAATTGATTTCTTAATCCTTGTGAAAAAACCTTAAACGACATGTAATATGGAATGGAGGAAGTAATATGAAAGGGTAAATCTGGAAAAAAAAAATTATTTTTGCATTGAACTTCTAAAACGACAAATAAAATGAAATGATATTCTTCTTTTCTTATCAGAATGACAAATAATATGAAACGAAGGGAGTATAATATATTTGATTTGTAATTTTTTTGAAAAAAATAACATCAACCGATCACTTGCTATCACCTTTATAAATGGAGAGTGTAAATCCATTAATTATGTCCAGAAATTTCATGACTAAATTCCTCAACATAACAGCTACATGGCCGAACACGTGTCCAGTACGAATAGTGCTTAAAAAGATTGATGATGTTAGCTTTCACGAATGAATGGATTAAAGATCATATATAGCAATTCGAGAGTGAGTCATCATCTTACCAACACTTTTTATTTTTCTTTTAACAAAATGACAAATCATTGTAGGCTAAATATAGGGTAAATTATGGATATCCATTAAGAAGTTCCAATTAAATTTTTTTTCTCATATATGAAGTATTACAAAAATTCCATTAAATTTGTCACCATCTAAAGCCCCCTTGAGCTTCCCAGCTAGGGTATATTCGAATCCAGTAGTGTCGAACGATACACTGTTCAAGTTTGGTTTGATTTTTATCGAGCTTGAAATTTTGTGTTTGAGCTTAGTTTGATTTTAAATCGAGCCGAGCTCAAACAAGCTTTTATCGAACGAGCTCGAGCCAAGTACTGAGTAGCTTGATATTTTACATGTAATTTTCTATTTTTTAGCTTATTGAGTTGAGCTCGAGCCGAGCTTCAAAAGTTATCGAACGAAAAATGATGTTCAAGCTTGTTTGATTAGTGTGACGAACCAAACTCAAACGAGTATCGAGTACGTAACTTGGTTTGATTTTCAGCCCTAATCCCAGCAGTAACATTTTTTGCTCTTGTAAGAGCAAAAACTAAATTATACATGATCAAAACCAAAAATTGTACTCTAGCAGTGAGAGCTATATTATATACTCTTGTTTAAATAATTTTTGAATTTGCATATATGGATGTCCATGAATATTTATACATGGACATTAGCTTATCAAGACCCCAACCACCACCGATGCTTTTTTTTTTTTTTTAATATATATAATTAAAAAATGTATTTAAAGTTGTTGTTTATTTATTATTATTGTTTTAATTAAAAATGTGTAGTATTAATTTAGATAATTACTTATAGATGATGTATTTAAAGCATCTCCTACTTAAGTGTTTTGATTGTTGAAGAGCAAAAATCTGATTTTTACTTAACCAAAGGAAAATAAATTAAATTCCCCATCAATGCTATGTTAGTGTCATCTTGCCTATAGGTGTCCATGTAAATTTATACATGGACATCAATGCTATGTTGTGAAAAAAAATCTATTTGAATTTGATAGCTTAATTAAATCGTTAAAATATGTAGATTTTGAATTTAAAGAAGTTTATTTCACTTATATTTTCTTTTTATCAATTTATTATATTTAAAAAAGCCAAGTCCATAAAATTTATATTTGACATATACAACATAGTAAAATATTATTTATATGTCATTTATAATTTAATATTGAAAGAAGTATAAAATATATTATTAATGAAAAATTTGAATAATGCCGGTTGGAGTGGATAGCTAAAACTTGATATATAAAATATTGTTCATCATGTATATTTTGATACATGTAATCAATATAGATATTTTGATATAGATAATCAATTATACATGGCATTGCTGGAAATGCTCACCCCTAAAAAGTTTCAATTTATTATTTTTTATAATAAAAACTTGAACATTTTAATATAACATTTATAAATATAGAAGTTCTTTTACATTAAATTAAGTAAGCTTTTTTATATTGCATTATAATGATTAATTTGTTAATAAATTCAAGAATTATATTACTTAAATAATATAATTAATTAATTGAATGCCTAAATAATTTTCTTTATATTTATAGTATATTGTTATTAAAATTCTATTTATTTGTTAGTGTAATGATTATTTTTTAATAAATAATTAAATAGTATTTTTTTTTAATATCTCTTCTCAAGAAAAAATATTTTTTAATTATCTACTTAAATTTATGGGCAATTATAAGATTTTATCAATTTTTTTATCCAAGTGTTAAATTTTATAAGATATTACAAACGTTACCTTCATGTAGGGGTGGGCACGGGGCGGGTTTGGGACGGGTTTGGGGTTAGTGATATGGGTATACTAAATTTCGGGATTGACACTTTTCATCCCAAATCCGCCCCGTAATAATTCGGGTACCCGGAAGTGGGTACCCGAATTATTGCGAGTCGGGACGGGACGGAATTACGGGTCCCATATTATTTTTATTCATTAATTTTTCATCCATCTAACAAAATAATACAATATTACGTAATTATATTTCGTCATTTTTCTTTTGCTAAATCGTATCACTTTTTAATTCATTAATACATAAAACATATCATCAAGTCATCATAACGATTATTTCAAATATATCCAAATACGAACAAAAAGTAAAATCATATAATGAACTAATGATAAAACGTACAACTTACAATGGATTATGAGAGATTGAGAGTTTTTAACTTTTTAGGATTGACTTAATATTAATTACTAAACTAATGTAAGATTTAAAAGGAATATTAGGGTAAAATTAAAAAAGTTCATTTATTAGATAATGTTATACAAGTAAACTAGTAAAGTGTATAAATTATATAATTAATAATATTATATAGGCGGGTTCGGATATTCGGGGTTGAAGATATCAACCCCAAACCCGTCCCGTATTTCTGTAATAAAATACGGGTATTCAAGTTCGGGTACCCAAACTCAAAAAATACTCGTCCCGTTCAGGTATTTTAAAAATGGGACGGGTCGGGTTTGGGTTACCCGAACCCAACGCCCACCCCTACGGCTTCATGGACAAAACTGAAACTTTCCAGCGGTAATGGACTAATTATCAGACACTGACAAACCCGAAGAGTTTTTTCGTTACACTTAATTCGCAGGGGAGAATTTTGTAATTATTACAATATATTCGTAATTTACCCAAAGCATATAAAACTCCCATGTGTTTCGAAAATTTCTGCATAGAAACTCCCCGTATTAATTTTATTCTATATCGTAGCATTTTACAAAATATTTTCGAAAAGCTTTTAGTTTTAGGAGTAGTATTTATTTTTACTACCCTCAAAGTAAATAACGAAAAAGTCAAGGGGCACAAATGTAACTGAAGAGTTCTTTCTCGATTGCCCCCCTATAAAAAGACCAAGCTACACATTAATAGGTTTCTAAAGTTGTTAAGAGTGTGCCCACTTCAACATCTATACCCTTTTCCACTTCTTATTGCTCAATCATCAACTTTTTCCCAAGTGGTAAGCATAACTACCTAATTTCTTCATTTGTTCTTCAATATCTTTATATTTATAATTGGACAATAACACAAATACGAAATCAACAGATAATAATGGAGAAACCAAACTCCAGTACAAGCAGTTTAATACGAACAAAATCCGACCAATTTGTGGAGACAATGGCTGCAGCACTGGCTGCAATGAAGTCTCCAGTTTCATCCGGTGAAGTTGCCGCCAGTGCTGTTGGGGGTGGCGGCCCCGAGGGTAGCAGCAGCAGCTTCCACTCGAGAAAGTCCAGTCGAGGGCTCGCTTCAGCCTCACCTGGCATGAGCAGTGGTCATATTGGCAAGAACACTCACATTAGGAAATCAAGAAGTGCACAAATGAAATTCGACGTAGATGATTTGAATAGCAGTGCTGCATTGAGTAGGGCTTCGAGCGCAAGCTTAGGCTTCTCTTTCACCTTCACCGGCTTTACCGTTCCACCGGACGAGATTGCTGATATGAAGCCATATAGTGATGAAGATATTCGTAAGTCATTTAGTTAGTAGAATTAAGTTTTATGACTTTCAAGAAATGGCGATTTACCCCATGTGATATTCATAATGTTCAATATACCTCCTTGTGATTTGAAAAATAGCACTTTAACCCCCTGTGTTATTATAAAAGTTTCATACCGCCTCCTTGGAATTTTTATATGAGGCACTCTCAATTTCGGCAAGTGAGTCACACTCTCCGGTTGAAGGAGGTAAATTGCTTCTTTAAAATTTTCGCATGGGGTAAAGTGTTTTTTTTCAAATCACGGGAAAGGGGGGTAAATTGAACATTATGCATTTCATAGGGGGTAAATTGGCATTAGCTCAAATATTTTACACTAAATTTCATAGTCTTTATAAATTAGTACAGTTAGCATAATATATAGAGTAAACAACTCATATCTAGTTCTGGTTTTCCACTAAAACCAGAACAAAGCATAATTCTATCTCAAGCTAAATTCAATTGCATCCCAAAATTAATCACATTCAATTGGCTAAGTTAGAGAAAAAAGGTTACCTTTTTTTTATAACTTGTATTGATGCATTGATTGATTGAAACTGGCACAGGCCCTGCTCACAAAAGATAAAAGATCACGTTAAACTTTTGGAGTCTGGCCCCTTAAACTTTCATAAAGTGCAATCGTAGAAAAGTTTCCATGAAAATGAAAGAAATTTCTGCATCATTATCCAAAATGGTTATCCTTTTCCTCAACAAAAGGGCAGACAAAAAGTGGACCCTCAAAAAAGGGAAAAATTGCATTATTAGTCCACAGCAATGGAACCTCGAGACTTTTGGTCCACACTTTACAAAATCATACTTTAGATGCCCAGTTGGAACTTTTGGTCCCGCACTTATTAATTGAACTTGTGGCCAAATTCTTTACAATATTTTGCACTTATTGTCCCGTAGATGAGTCACTATTTAGCATTTTTATCTCGTAGGATTGTCTCATGTTTGCATTTTTGTCCCCCGGGATGTGATGACGCTAAAAGTACATAACATTTTTAAAATATGGAAACCAAATATGTTTGAGGATCCAAATCCTATAGGATTAAAAGTGCAATTATCTCAAATTAAAAAGAAATGGTATAGTTAAATAAAATGAGCTTGTCAACAAAAGTTTAGATCAGATATCACATCAAATATGATACAGACAAGAGTAAATTTATCACATAGGTCTGGAAAACCTGTAATTCAACGGATTTGGAAAAAGAGTCAACTGAAGTGAGCCACAGAAAGAGCCGCACTTTCGCAACTGTCACAGCCACCTGTCTAATTTTCTTTCACAATTGTAGGACAAAAAGTACTTTGATAAAAGTAGTTACACTTTGTTGACCCATTGGAAAAATGATGGCCCATGAATAAGGAAAATATATACTATGAATCATCCAATAAGTTTGGGTAATCTATATATTAAGTTATAACTATATTTTACAATTCAAATTTCAATCAAACTATGTGTCATGCAATATAAATCCTGTGCTTAATATGTTTATATATTTTACAATTCAAATTTCAATCAATCTATGTGTCATGTTATATAAATCTTGTGCTTAATATGTTTATCAGCTGAAGATCTTGAAGCAGGCATGCAAAAGAAAAAACTTCACACAGAACCTACCTTGCCAATTTACCTTAAGGTAACAATATACAAGTCCACAAATAATTCATACTTAGTTTATTAATTTAAACAAAATGTAACCGATGTCAAGCCCGTGTTAATGAGCAAAAATTGATTTGATATCATGTATTTGGACAGGTCATTGAACATGGTTATCATGTCAGGTCCAGTCTTGTACAGAATTCTCATCTTACATGGCATTTTTGTACAAGACTTTCCTTAACCCAAAAAGAAAAGCAACGAACAAAAGAATAGGTTCTAGACGGAAAAATTCATAGTTCAAGAGCCATATCACCAAAACTACCATCTAAATGTTATTGGGTACACTGAACACTTACTATAATTGCAAAATGCTAAATTGTGTTTCAGATAACCTACAAGAATTTTTTATCTTCACATTAATACAACATTCTTTTCCTTTATATATGCAGTTTACTGATGTAACATACAAGGTAGTTTTGAAAGGCATACGCACAACACTGGATAAGGAGATTTTAAATGGAATTACCGGCTCCGTTGATCCAGGAGAAGTTTTGGCACTGATGGGACCATCAGGAAGCGGAAAGACTTCACTGCTGAGTCTACTTGGAGGCAGAATAAGAGAGCCCACCATTGGCGGTTCCATTACTTATAATGATCAACCATATTCAAAGTACCTAAAAAGCAGGTAAATAAAATTACCTAGACGCTTCAGTTTAAGGCATTCTTCAAAAGAAATATTGGAAACATGGACAAACAAAATTTCTGAAGCTATGCCATCACCACAAACATTCTAATGAAAGTTTTTTGCTCCCACATAAACACATAGAGTTTCTCTCAGAGCATATGAACTTAACTTAGTTACCTAGAAGGTGACTATTACTTGATAATAAATGACTAAAAGTATTGTTATGCATGGAAACTTGCTACTAAATAGGATGATTTTCTGATTAAATACTTAGAAACTAAAAGGGGCATATTTAATCACAGTCCTGCAGGTTGAAAGTAATGAGTATGGTTAATATACCTAAGTTATATACTAATTACTTATATATTAAGTATCAAAAGGCTAATATATGGAAACATAACATTTGGCAGGATTGGATTTGTGACACAAGATGACGTGCTCTTTCCACACCTTACAGTGAAAGAAACATTATCATATGCAGCTCGCTTACGACTTCCAAGAACATTAACAAAACAAGAAAAGGACCAAAGAGCTATAGATGTCATATGCGAATTGGGACTAGAGAGGTAACTTTCTTCTCTTTAGGCTAGTTCAGCAGCTTTGAGCTCATCAATGGCTGATTGTTCAGGAACATATTTACAGGTGCCAAGACACCATGATTGGTGGTTCCTTCGTTCGGGGAGTTTCAGGTGGAGAGAGGAAGCGTGTATGTATTGGAAATGAAATTATAATTAATCCATCTCTCTTGTTCCTCGATGAACCGACCTCTGGCCTTGATTCTACAACTGCTTTGAGGATAGTTAAAACATTACATGACATAGCTGAGGTATACACAATCAACACTCAACTTATTCAATCTCATTAAATCATCACTAAAATTCACCAAATTTTAGTTATATAGTGAACTTTTGTAATGGTAATCGGAATAAATACCTGCCTTCTATGCTATGATAGGCTGGCAAAACGGTGATCACCACAATTCACCAGCCATCCAGCAGGCTCTTTCCTAAGTTTGACAAGTTGATTCTTCTTGGCAAAGGGAGCTTGCTTTATTTTGGAAAGGCATCAGAAGCAATGCTTTATTTTTCATCTATAGGATGTTCCCCCCTTATTGCTATGAACCCTGCAGAATTCATGCTTGACCTTGCAAATGGAAATGTAACAGACATTTCAGTCCCATCAGAATTGGAGGACAGAGTGCAAATTGAAAACTCTGAAGCTGAAAGAAAGAGTGAAAAACCGGCTCCAGCACTCGTGCATGAGGTAACATATAATTTATCACAGTAACAACTGAGAAATTACAGGATAATACTTTGATTGATAATATGTTATCATTTTAAATCAGTATCTTGTGGAGGCTTATGAGACACGAGTTGTTGAAAATGAGAAGAAAAAACTTAGGTCCCCAATACCCATTGATGAAGAAATTAAGGCTAAAGTATGCACTACAAAGAGAGAATGGGGAGCAAGCTGGTGCGGACAATATTCCATATTATTTTGGAGAGGGCTTAAAGAAAGGCGGCATGACTATTTTAGCTGGTTAAGGATCACTCAAGTTCTTGCAACGGCAACTATTTTGGGACTTCTCTGGTGGAAATCTGGCAGTAATAACCCCGAAAAACTGCAAGATCAGGTACAATATTATAAAATCCCACATTTCTCAGAAATCATATTAGCAGAAATTGAATTTTAGAAACTGAAAGAGTGTCAGCAGTTATTATAAAATCCCAAATTGCATTGCAGGCAGGGTTACTGTTCTTCATTTCAGTGTTCTGGGGATTTTTTCCAGTATTCACGGCCATTTTCACGTTTCCCCAAGAAAGAGCAATGCTGAGCAAGGAGAGAGCAGCTGACATGTATAGATTAAGTGCATATTTTGTGGCCAGAACCACAAGTGATCTTCCACTAGACCTGATATTGCCAGTACTCTTTCTTCTAGTCGTATATTTTATGGCCGGCTTAAGAATGAATGTCGGTTCCTTTTTCCTCACTGTGGTGACAGTTTTTCTCTGCATTATAGCTGCTCAGGTTTGCCTCTTGTCTCATTTCTGAGATCATTAATTCCCACATCAAGATTTTTAACATGTATAAGCAATGACAGGGACTTGGACTAGCTATTGGTGCTACACTGATGGATTTAAAGAAGGCAACAACTCTGGCATCTGTCACAGTAATGACCTTTATGCTGGCTGGGGGATATTTTGTGAAGGTACGTGCATTAATTTAGTGAAAATTCTTCAATATCTCCCTTGTACTAATGACTTCATTCAGCCAATGTCTCTAATTTTCCAATGTACAATTGTTAATCAATAATAGATGGTTTATGGTTTTGCAGAATGTTCCAGTGTTCATATCTTGGCTTCGTTATCTCTCGTTTAACTACCACACCTACAAACTTCTCCTAAAAGTGCAGTATGAACACATAAGTCACTCGATCAATGGAGTCAAGATCGATGATGGATACAAAGAAGTGGGAGTTCTTCTAGCCATGGTAGTCGGCTACAGACTCCTAGCATACCTATCTTTGCGTAGAATGGAACTCCGGTGATGAGCTTAAATGATCCAGAAGCCATATATATACATATCAATGGTTTTATGAGAACCGAAGTCTCATAAAGTCCAGGAGGGAACTGAAGTTTAACGAATACCACTAAGACTGGAAAATTTTGCCTCAAACAGAGATTGTAAATCAATAACTTGGCCAATATATGTATAACAATATCGCATCGAGTTCATTTGATATATATTTGCAGGATTTGCTAAAAATCATGTTTGTAGAAAGGTGTAAAAAACTGGTACTGCTCTGAATATCAGTTTGCTAATAGTGATTTTCTCCAATGCTGAATCCATTAAAAATGTTTTAATTAGCTACTGCAAGGGGATCTAGGGTGCACATATTCCTCCATGTTTGATGTTTCTACTGGATGAAGCAATATATCCACTTAAAGGAACCAAATTCCATTTTATAAAAACTAAAATTACTCAATCCGAAGAATGTTCATCATTACTCTATTACTAAATCAATGGAATGAGAAATCGATGTAAACAAAATTCAGATCCAGCTAACCTTATTGCCGAAACAAAAAATGACAGATGATCTCATCAAATGAGTATTCATCCTTTGGTTGCTTCCAGTTCCTGATGATTGACTAGATAGAGGAGGCGGCGGTTGCCCTTTTTTTAAGAAGAAAGAGGGCGACGGAGGTGACGGCGGCACGGTGAAAAAGTAAATTACGAGCTCGGATTAGGGATTGGAAAAACAAATATAGGATCGATTTTATTAAAATTAATTTTGACAATAATTAAGTATAATAAAAATTAATTATAAACTAGAGTAATTGTTATTTCATAATGCTTATGCACATTTAAATTAGGGTGAATTTGGCCTAGCGGGGTGAGTTTGAACTAGTGATACGAGAAGCAATTATAGGAGAATTAATTTTAGTATAATTGACTTTGGTAATAATTGATTAAAATATAAATTAATTATAGAATAATTGTTTTTGTATAATAACTTTTGCAAAAGTAACACTTTAGTAGCTTCTAAAATATGTTGATTTTTTGCTTCTTGAGATCCCAAAAATGATTATGATCTTGGGGGTCAAATACCATAAAAATCACGATTGAGCAGAAGTTATTTTTATAATCGGAGCCAAACACTTCAAAAATCATAATAGAGATCTATAAGTGATTTTAAAAACTCCAACCGCTGGATCAAACTCACCCTTACTATGAATACTCCCGATTTCATGTCTATTATTTGTTATCAAGTTGAAAAACAATATCTTACTTGGATATGAAAAAAGTCTTGTCTGAATCACCACATTTGATCTCACAACTCACAAGTTTTGGACCCAAGTTCGAATCCTTTTCCCAATAATTTTTAGGTCGAGTTTGTTACACCTAATGTGTTTAATTATTTACATTTCTCGTGTAATTTACGAGTTATTGCATAAGGGCGACATTTACCTTGTGAACGTCGATGGTCTGCAGGTAATCGACCTCCACGGCTCCACCAACATAAAACTTAACTTTATAATTTTTAATTAATATAAATCTTTACTTTCTCTTAATATACTTCAACTTTTTTCTTAAGACAAAGAATTTTTTAATAAGTTAGAATTGCATTAGCATAATTCTGGTGATGATTCTATTTTTCTCGAATAGCATTTTGTTGTAGGCCCATCTCGATTGGAATATGCTCTATTTGTTTGCAACAATATGCCTAACACCTTTATCTTCCTCAAAATTCATTGGCTTCTATTTAATGTCGAGTTATAGCAAAAAAAAAAAAAAAACTCAAATTATTTTAAAAAATATAACAAAACAAAGACTTAGAGAATGAAAGTAAAAAAAATAAAAATAAATTATGTATTCATCTTTAAGTTACATTCGACTGATATTGCACCAATGTATATATGTGAAAATTTAACATATGAATAAAAATCATGGAAGCCAATTAATTAAATTTTTTTCTTGTGAAATTTTTTGTCATTTATATGAGGTAATTTAAAAAAGTATTCTTCGAAAAGAATTTTGTTGGTATATTTGGAAAAAGAAAATAAGCCTAAAAATTATGTGAAGGGGGATAATTATTTTTATATGCTTTCCCCAAAAACAGGATCATATTATTATCTAACTGCCAGCAAATTTAATTGACACATGCCACCATCTCTTACGCTACTACTTCATACTCCTCCTCCACCTTTCTTCCTCACTCGTTGTTCCGCCACCCCCACCCCCACCACCACCGCCACCGCTAGCTGTCAGGTACACTTGACGCCGCTCTTTAGATCATATATGTAAAAAAACAGTGATTTGTGCACGTGAGGTCAATCTTTAAATATTGGGAACATGAATTTCTGCATTTCACTGTTATAAAAGGGGATATTAATTGTGGGTCTGCCCTATGTATTGAGAATTTGATGTGCTTTTGATGATTGAGATTTTTTGGTATTATTTTGTACATTTAGTTTTTTTAGATGGTTTACTCTATGTGCTGACTTCTAAAGATCGAAACATGCTCTTTCGTCCTTAAGTATGAATTTTAATATGAATTTGTTAAATCAATGACCAATTTGATGTTTTTTGTTGCCAAGTGTTTCTTCATATTTAATGACTGGAAACTGATGATTTAAGGACTTTCTGTTGAGTTCTTCTGCTGCTTGATTGATATGAATCTAAGTCTTGTGGTGCGAATTTAAAGCTTGGGTTTCTGAGTCGGAATGGGCAATTTTCAAATCTAGATTTGGAGTATATTAATATCAAATTTCTGATTCCAAATAAGTTTGTGTCTTCCAATTATAAATTGATATCTAGTCTGCCCTCTCTTGTGACCAAATCAGGCGCAATCAAGATTGATTTTCAGACAATTTCTGAAGATAGGATATTATGTCGTGATATCATTGTATTGCATCAGTAATCTGATGATTGTCTGATTGCAGAATGCATGTAATATAGAACTTCTTTTATTACTGGTTAATGAAGTGATGAAGCCAAAATATTATTAAGAACATCTGAGTATAGACGTTAGTGATGGCATAATCATTGTTCTGTTATTTAGCTCAGTTGTGTAAAATCACTAATATTTATCAGTTTCCGTATTTAAAATTCTTTGGTCTCAATTTTTAGGCCCTGCTGTTTGTTTACTCAACTTGTTGCGTGGGTCTTTCTTCTTTTTCTTTCTCAGCATTTCACTCTACATAAGATACACGCATAGGGTATTGCATATCTTGTTGAGCTTTGTTCTTACTTTAGAACTGTATAAACACTTGGTTATGATGATTGTTCTTGTTCAGCTTAATTAGTGAGCACTTTTGCTCTATGTTCTTTTTCTCTTTCACCCATCCACCTACATGGTTGCTTACTTGTTTGCAGAGTCTAACTATCCTTAGAAAAACCATGGATCGGCTTGCCGGAAATGCCCGTCTCATGATTGTCTCAGATCTTGATCATACAATGGTCAGTTAAAATTATATTTATTATCCAGTTTGTGGAATTGTAATGACAAGAAAGCACATCCACTGCAGGTTGACCATCACGATCCCGATAATCTATCTCTTCTTAGATTCAATGCCTTGTGGGAATCAAATTATCGCGGGGATTCCTTGTTAGTGTTCTCAACTGGAAGGTCACCTACTCTATACAAGGAGTTAAGGAAAGAGAAGCCCATGATAACCCCTGATATCACGATATTGTCTGTGGGAACTGAAATAACTTATGGTAACTCTATGGTACCCGATGATGGTTGGGTTGAGTTTCTCAATCAGAAATGGGACAGAAACATAGTTGCTGAAGAGACAAGCAAGTTTACTGAACTTAAACTGCAGGTACAGATATAGAAACATCATAGGGGTTGAATGTAGTCTAGTTAGAACATGCACTTTTATTCCATTCACTAATCTTAGAGGGTGATTACAATTGCTTGTGCTTTAGCTTAAAATGAGAATCTACAAAAAAAAGTTTAAAATGATAAACTTTTGGGTTGATGTAGGCGGATACAGAGCAACGACCACACAAAGTAAGCTTTTATGTTCAGAAAGACAAGGCCCAGGAAATTACTAGAGCTCTTTCAAAACGCTTTGAAGAACGTGGGGTATGATGAATCTTTGAATTATATTATCTATACAAAATTCATGCTAGTGTAGTATGTTTCTTCTCATCTTGCATAGCTTTGAGTCTTTGACTTTGTTATGTTTCAGTTGGATGTGAAAATAATATATAGTGGAGGAATGGACTTAGACATTCTGCCAAAAGGTGCTGGAAAAGGGCAGGCACTTGCTTATTTGCATAAAATATTCAAGGCTAAGAGTAAATTGCCTAAAAACACACTTGTTTGTGGTGATTCTGGAAATGATGCTGAACTATTTACTATTCCAGATGTACATGGTGTCATGGTTAGTTCTTCATTGAATATTCATGGGATTTGATCTTTTAATCTTGGGTGTTTTTTGAACATTTTTTGAAAATTTTGCAGGTAAGTAATGCCCAGGAAGAATTATTGCAGTGGCATGCTGCAAATGCAAAAAATAATCCTAAAGTAATTCATGCTACAGAGCGATGTGCAGCTGGTATAATACAAGCCATTGGACACTTCAACCTAGGACCTAGTACATCTCCCAGAGATGTTACGGACTTATCCGACTCTAAGATGGAGACCTTTGATCCTGCTTATGAAGTAGTGAAGTTTTACTTGTTTTACGAGAGGTGGCGACGCGCTGAAGTTGAGAATTCCGAGCTTTATTTGGCAAATCTTAAAGCAGTTTGTGTATGTTTGATTTCCCCCTCTTATTATTTTATCTTATATTTTTCCAAGATCTCTTTAAAGCATGGGTTGTAGTATTCATTCTCCACTGTGCTTTTGCAGTCTCCAACTGGAAATTTCGTTCATCCATCTGGAATCGAGAAACCACTCCATGATTGTGTAAGCTCGATGAGAACATGTTACGGGGACAAACAAGGGAAACAATTTCGTGTTTGGGTAGATCAAGTTTTACCTGTACAAATTGGTTCAGACGCTTGGTTTGTGAAGTTTAAGAAATGGGAGCAATCTGGTGAGGCTTTATTTCCAAGTTATCTCCGACTTACCCTTTGCCTTAGCTTCATAACTAATACTAGACATTACTACTGCACATCCACCTATTAGTGCTCTTTGTCATCACATGCTGCATCTCTATCATGTTTGATTTTGTGGAACTACATCTTATTTCAGAATAAATCAGTGAATCATGATTACGTATGCCTCAAGTTTGTAGGATTCATCCAACTGCATGTGTAATATAATTTTGGCACAATACAGTCTTTAGTTTATAAAAGTTTTAGTAGTTCAGTCATGCAAAGGGTGTTATAGTAATATACGAGAGCTTCGATCTTTCTCCGATTGGCTGAAAGGGATTGCTGTGATCTTTTGCAGGTGAAGAGCGGCAAAGTTGTCTGACCACTGCTGTATTAAGCTCAAAGGTACATTACCAATCATTTTAATGTTTAGTCTAGTTTTAAGTTAGTTCTGCCTATCTCTTTCGCAATCGAATTTGAATTTTTTTTCGCGATTTGCTATTAGGATGTGACTGTTGCAGAAGGCTTGACCTGGATGCATGTGCACCAAACATGGTTGGAGGGTGCAGGGCCAAACAGTAATACAAACTGGTTGTTCTAAATGATGAGATTATTTTGTTAATTCCATAGCCTGGCATTTCATATGTGCTCTTTCAAAATAAATGAAATGCTACATTATAGCTTATTTACTGTTGTTATTTTCTCCTGTTTCAAAATATGTATCCAACCATATGAATTCAGTCATCTATACTCTTTTTCCTTTATAATTTATATCATTTCATTGCAAAGATAAATACATACATAAATTTGATGTGAAAATTCGTTCTTCTTCTGAAATTAGTCGAATTTTTTGTTATTTAGGAAGTGTAAAACACACCTCCTAAAAACTCGAACAAACAACACTTTTTGTTTCAGCTATGTCAATTCTTGAGATTTCCTCACACAAAGATCCAAATTCAAGATTAGTTTGAGTCTTAACTTTGATTCCTGTAGAAATTTGAAGGCTTTCCTACAATCCACAAGCAAGTAGGATATAAACAAGTAGAGCAAATAACGAAATAATTACATTGTTAAAATTTGGTTATATTTTCTTATTGGGTTTGAGATACATTAGGTTTGTTTGTTTGTATTTTAGCCCGTGCATTTTGTGGTTTCAAAGTTCCCAAGTGAGAATAAAGATTGAAAAATGGTTTGGGTGATATAATAAAAACATGGGTGTTTGGAAAAAAAATATGTTTGTTTAAAATGATAGAGTTTTGATGTTTTGGGTTTTAAAATGTTAATAACTCGACATACTTTACAATTATCAAAATAACAAAAAAAAAAAAATAACAAAAAAAGACATTGGACTTTCACTTGATTTGATTTTTTACAATTGAAGCTCGAACAAGCTTTAATCGAGTCTAACAAATGTATGTTCAGGTTATTTGAGTTTTATATTATTATTTTTTGGCATATTGAGTCAAACGATAAATATTCCTGATTAATTTTTTTTTTGAACAAATGATGAGGTAGTGAATTGAGTATAAACGAATTTATATTAATAGAATTAATTTCATGTAGATTAATTGATTTTCAAAAACACTCTTTATCATAAAAAAAATATGTACATCTATCCACAATTCTAGATGGTAGCAATTGTTGCACGTGGTCGGTTTATGAGTTATTAAGTGCTACAAAATTGTGAATTCACTTATTTTCATTAATTGACCATCATGTGATGCATGTGGTCAAATGGCCACTTGTGTAACAGGTCGGAGTGTATCTATTCTCACTTTTTTAGGGAGTATCTATTCTCATTCCAACTAAACCATTTAGAGTTATACATAATACAAAATCGTGAACAATTGTATAACACGGAAAACAAGCTAATATAAATTTACAAGAAGAAGTAGAACTTGTGTTTATAACTATTCCTATAATAGTTTCCCTCTCTTAAGACCCCATGTTCTTCCCATCCTACTCAAACACATAACACCCAAAAAAAAAATTGAAAAAAATTGAAAAAATGGTATTCTCATCATTCTATCAATTAAATAAAACAACTAAATAATAAATCAAGTCCAATTTTTTGAACAAATTAATCCATTACTCAAGAACCGGATTAGGTGTATACTTGGTAATCTTATCAAGGCAATCATTTCCGACACCTCTAGCCCAATCATCCATCTTTTGTATTTCCGAATCAACCATATCTCCCAAACAATCATCGCATGTATCAACATTACCTTTAAATGCAACAACGTCCATTTGGGCTTTCAAGAAATCATTTCCATCTATGTCCTCCATTCCTTTCCTTAGGGCTTCTATCGCAAGGTCGTACACTTCGGCGCATACATCCAAACACTCTTTATTCGATTGCTCGGTGTTCGGATCCTTAATCGCCTTCTCCACAATGTTGATCAAAAATTGCTCGATCTCGTCGGCTGCCTTTGACATGTGGGCTCCAAGGAATTTGAGGTCCATGGCTTGCTCGTCCATGGGAATAGATGATGATCCAGCCTGCAGCGCGTCCAAAGGCAAGGAGTTCGGGGATGCTGCGCTCGGGAGCACTGGAAAAAGAAAAGAAAAAGAAAAAATCAATTACATGGTTAAGGAAACTATCGTTGTTAGTAACGAACTTATAATTGATTACCAACGTCATTTTAATTAGCAAAATAGTCTCCCGAGCCGGAGTACATATTTGCAGGAAAAATAATGATTATACATCCACTAAAAATTGCGAAAATACCCCTATTCACCTAAAATTTTACAATAACTCCCGGTTAACTTTGAAAATTGACAAGAACTGCTTACTTAATAAATTGAAAATAATCTCCCTATAGATTTATGAAGGAATTCCAAATGGACTTATTTGGCTAATAAAAAAATTATAATTTTTTTTTGCTAATAAAAACAAAATAAGGGTTTTTTTTTCCTAATTAAGCAGATCACAAATTTTATATTTATATCAAATAATAATTATTGATTTAATAATAACGATAAATTACCAATAGAATATGAGTTGCTTGGGGCGGGAGAAGGGGAACCCTTGGGGGTGGAGGAGACGTGGGTAGTGGGAGCGGGGGCGGAACCCTTGGGGGTGGGAGCGGGGGCGATGTGGGCGGTGACGATAGAGAGGGTGATGAGAGAAACTAGGAGTGATGTGGCAAAATGGGTGTTGAAGAAGGCCATTGTCTCTTCTCAATTTAATGAAAAGAAACAACAGAACAAAGAGGAAACGAAATGTGAAAAACTAGTTTCTTGTTTTTTTTCCAAATTCAATGGGGTGGAGAAATAGGGAGGTGGTAGGGGGTATTTATATTGATTGTGGATGGTGGTTTTGGTGGCCATGCATAAATAGAGGTCGTTCTTATATTTTGTGTTTCTTTTCTTGTCCATTCTTTTGTTTGTTTATAATTTTCGATGGCCCCTCCCCACATTATTTTGCCCCTAAAATCGAAATTATCATGTTTCATACATAAATTTAGATGTTATATGCTGTGTAATACTCTGACATGTGTCAAAGTTTATTTTAGGGATTATTTTTAAAAAATTCAATCTTGTTGATTTTAGTTAATATATAACATCATCAATGGCCCTTCTTATCATTAAATTTTTACATAGTGGTCTCTAGTCTAGTATCTTTTTCCACGTTAGATCCTACTGTGAATTATCTGTTTCACATTGGTCATTTACAAATGATCTTTTGCTTATGGTGTTACATTTTAATTCCCCATAAAATTATTTTGTATCAATTTAATTAGTCCCTCATAACAAATTTCTTTATTAAATTTAGTCCCTCATAAAAATGTTTATTTATCAATTTAGTCCCTCATAAAACTGTTTCCACACTTTAATTCATCTTGGACCACCTGAAAATGACTAAAGTGAAATAAATAATTCATAGTGGGAACTAACGTAGAAAAAAAAAATAGAAAAGGGACCCCTCTGTAAAAAAATTAAAGATATTTACCCTGAATATAATGTCTTTTAAGTTAGTTAACAACAGTAATGTAAAACACACTTCAAGAAATCTTATTTCCTGAAATCTTACATGTGTTTACACCGAGTTTTGGCCCGGAAAAGCTTAGAAAATTTCAGGAAATAGTATCTAAAAAATTTAATTATAATATATATATTTATTATTTTAATAAATATTAAACTTAATTGATAATATATTAATACTAGATAACTATTAATTTTTTTTTAAATTTAATATTAAAATATTAGTTAATTTATTAATATTATATATATAATCTATTTAGTTTAATTAATAGATATGTAGAATAATAAGTATAAAGGTTAAAATAGTATTTAACCTAAAAAATGTGTTTAACATTTTTGTAAAATATAAGGGGATTCCTTTAAAAAAAATCCGAAACACGGGGAAATGATGCTTTAGTTCACTACAAGAAAAATGGGTTTTAGTGATAAATATTAAATGAAATTATTGAAATTTTCACTTTTTGCATATATTTAGTGATATGATTATTAATTTTATCACAATAATAATAGTGACAAGTGCAATAGTGATAAAATATATTGTTAAGTTGTCACTAGGGCTGTGAATGGGTCGGATTCTGGTCGGATCAGGCTCGTCCAGATCCGGCTTCATTTATATCGGATCGAATTCTGTCGGATTCGGATCTTGCTCGGATTATGCTCGGATCTAGATTTTTTGAATTCAACGGGTCTTGGTCGGATTTGACCGGATTTCGGATATTTTTCGGATCCAATAGTTTGTATATAAAAAGTTAGATTAATATTTTTTCCTAAAACAAGTTTATTATCTTTTCAATTTTATTTAATTTTAGCTCATATTTTCAAAGTTTCTTTACTATATTCATATTTGTAGAATGAATATATTGGTTTAAATAAATTTATAAATGAATTATAAATTAGTATCTTCTTAAATTGACGTTGAAATATTATTAATGATACTTATTCTTATAAATCATTTTGTATATATATATATATATCTTTCTTTTTATTTGTCGTCAGATACGGATCTTTAACGGATCGAATCGACCTAAATCCATATTCGCTCCATGAGTTTTGGATTTCGAATCTTTATAATCGGATCATGTCCATTGAATTTCTAATCGGACAATTATCCTAATAAATCGGACTGAATTCGGACGGATCCGGATTGAAATCCGCCCCATTGACAGCCCTAGTTGTCACTAATATAATGAATATTGGTGACAAGTTTATGGAAAACATAAGTTGTCACTATTGAAAATTAATGACACAATTTCAGTGACAACCTAGTGACAATAAATGTTGTCACTATAATTTAGTGACAACTTTTTAGTTGTCACTTAATGTCAATAATAACAAATTTTTCACATGTTTTGCCACTAGTGTGTCAATATACACCAATTTAGTGACAATATTTAATTTCTTGTCATTTTGTCATTTACTATTTTGTCACTAAAATTTAAATTTTTTGTAGTGGTTCTACTATTTTTCTTTTATATTGATTTTTTTTTTATCATTGTTTGCAAAGATAAATAATTTCAAATCAACAGAAATTTGGCATGCAATTCTTTTTGTCTTCCTCTGAAATTAGGCCCCGTTTGCTTGTGTTTTTAAAAAGTGTGCAATTTCTACAAACTCGAAAAAACAATTTTTATTGTTGGGTTATTTCTTGAGATTTCTTCAAACAAAAAACTAACCACAAATTTAGCTTGAATCTTTATTTTGATTCTTGTAGAAATTCCAATTTCTACAATCCACAAGATTCAAGACTCGTTAGCAAGTAAGCTACCTTTGAGGTTTAGTGTAATTATATCGACTATCTTCATATTGGAAAATTAAACAAACTACCAATGAGTTATTAGAATCATTATATCTACCCACTCTACGACGTTAAATTCTTATTGCACATGCCGACGTAAAAAAATTTGATGAAATTATGTTAAATTTGTTTTGTTTATTTTATTGAGTTTGAGAATGACTATGCTTTGATGTAATTTAACTTGTGTGTTTCGTGATTTCAAAGTTTTCGAATAAGAATAAATATGGAAACATGGTTTAGATGGAATAATAAAAATGTAGGTACTGTTTGGAGAAACATGTACCAATCATTATTATGTGTGTTAATAAAATAAGCTAAAGAAGTTTGGATGTAAATCAAATGTGAAATTTTGGGTAACTTGGGGAAGGAGAGAATTGTTTTTTTTGGTACACAGCTATAGGTCAATTCCCATTTTTGGTACACAACTTTATGTGTCCAACACATTTGGTACACCTCTTTAACAAAGTTCGACACATTTGTTACAACCGTTAAATAAATTGCAAAATCACCGTTAATTCCGTTAGTTCGACACATTTGGTACACCTCTTTTACAAAATTGACATATGCGCGGCACATGGCTGCCCAAAAAAAATTAAACTTGATAAACTTTTATAAAAATTATCATATGTATTTATTATATTTATCATATCATATTTATATAATGATAAAAAAATATGTATTTATTATTTATTGTTAGAAAAACGGTAGGAAGTAAGTAACGGACTGCAGCAATGGAATCAAGGCGTGTTGCAATGCCACTTTCCTTAAGACTTATTTCGCCCCCACCACACGGTATACAATAGGGATTTGCGATTAGCCTTTAGGATACAATGAAACCCAATGTTTAATTTTGTTTTGTATTCACAGAAATAAACTACAAGGCACACACGGATTTGGCAAAATTATCTAACTTATAGAATATTTTCTGCAGTAAAATATAATATAAGTAATTTGGAGAAGAAGAGAAAAAGTTGTATATACAAATTCAGAATTGTAGTTGTCTTTTATAGGTATATTTGTGTCTATTCCGGATAGACACAATTATTTAAATTTGGAGCCATAAATCTAATAGTCACATCTTTCCAATTTAAATTTAAATTCAAATTTAAATTAAATATTGGAAGTTAATTGGTTGTTATTTTGAAAATAACTCCAACAATCCCCACCATTTTCAAAATCTCCAAATTTTGACAATTTTGTGGAATGTATGCATAAATGAATGTATCGGTTCGATTTGAACAGTCACTTAGTGAAATGTTTTGCTGCCAATCAGAAATGTATGGTAGACTAGCTTTGAACCAACTATTCCTTTTTGACTGGTTAGGTACATATCACACATAAATTCCAATTTCCAATATATGACACTTTAGTTGACACGAATATAGCCTTGTGTCCGTATCCTTTCACGAGTGTTATCAGAGTTAAGCCTTTTAACTCCTAGAAGCGGCTACACTTCTCACTCATATAGGTAGACCTTTAATTAGTACCCCCGTATTTATAGTACTTTATATTGAGTCTATTAAGAACCATATGTTCACCCTTCCTTTAACCTACGGGTACTAAGCACTTTTACCTTGGGATGATAACTTTTAGTGCTTCCAACCATTTGTATGATGTAATATGTTTCATTGAACTCAAGACTTGAAGTAGCAACTAGTGTTGAGTTGAGCTTACACCACTAATGATTTTAGTTTATAGGCTTTAGTCCCATCCCGTTTGATGTCTTAAAGACTAGATCCCTAGTGAGGCCTTTTGTTAAGGGATCTGCCAGATTTTGACTTGATCGTACAAAATCAATTGTGATTACTCCATCAGTGATGAGTTGTCTCACATAACTATGTCTAACCCCAATGTGTCTAGACTTGCCATTATATACATGACTATATGCCTTTGACAAAGTAGCTTGACTATCACAGTGAATAGATATTGATGACATTGGTTTTGGCCACAAAGGAATGTTATAGAGTAAGTCTCTTAACCATTCTGCTTCTTTACTTGCTGAAGCTAATGCAATAAATTCAGCAGCCATAGTAGAATCGGTTATACATGTTTGTTTCTTGGAACCCCAAGAAATAACACCACCACCGAGCATAAAAATCCATCCACTTGTAGATGCATGATCTACTCTATCGGTAATCCAACTTGCATCGGAATATCCTTCCAAAACTGAAGGATAACCTGAATAACAAATACCAAAGTTCATTGTTTTCTTTAAGTATTTCAATACTCTATAAACTGCATTCCAATGCAATTTACTCGGATTACTTGTATATCTACTTAGTTTTCCAACAACAAAAGCAATGTCCGGTCTTGTACTTGTCATAGCGTACATTAAGCACCCAATAACTCTTGCATATTCTTGTTGTGCTATTGGTTTTTCTTTATTAGGAACTAATTTTATACTTGGATCAAAAGGTGTAGATACCGGTACACATTCAGATTTATCGAACTTTTTGAGTACTTTTTCAATATAATGAGATTGGGTTAAAGTTATATTATCACCATCTCTTATTATTCTTATTCCAAGAATAACATCAGCCACACCCATATCTTTCATGTCAAAATTATTTGACAAGAATTTCTTGGTGTTTTCTACTTGTTCCAAGTCAGTACCAAATATTAACATGTCATCTACGTATAAACATATCATGACACCTTTACCATTTATGAATTTACTATAGACACATTTGTCTGATTCATTAATTTTAAAATCATTAGATAACACAACCTCATCAAATTTTTGGTGCCATTGTTTTGGAGCTTGTTTCAAACCATATAATGATTTAATAAGTTTACATACCTTCTTTTCTTGTCCAGGAACTATAAACCCTTCGGGTTGTTCCATATAGACTTCTTCATCTAAAACTCCATTTAAAAATGCTGTTTTTACATCCATTTGGTGTATTACTAGATTATGAATTGATGCAAGTGCAATTAATAATCTAATAGTAGCAATTCTTGCCACTGGGGCATAAGTATCAAAATAATCGATACCTTCCTTTTGTTTAAAGCCTTTTGCTACTAACCTTGCCTTAAACTTATCTATAGTTCCATCTACTTTCATTTTCTTTTTGAAAATCCACTTACAACCTATTGGCTTGGAACCAAGAGGGAGGTCTACTAATTTCCAAGTTTTATTACCCATTATAGAGTCCATTTCATCTTGTATTGCTTCTTTCCAAAATGCAGAGTCTTGTGACTTTACTGCTTCTGTATATGTTAGAGGATCACCTTCTAAATTGAAGCAATAAGGTAAATGCGTATTTATATTTTCTCTTGTTCCTTCTACCAAAAACATAAAGAAGCCAGGACCATAAGTCTTTTCTTTTCTAACTCTTTTGCTTTTCCTTTGTTCAATGACTTCTTCTTTGTCATTTATTACATTGTCATTCCTTGGAATACTTTCACTGTTAATAACATGATCTTTGGGTCTAGGAATTGAATTAAACCTCGTTTCATCAAAGATAGCATCTCTTGATTCAATTACTGTATTTAGAGAATATGAATCATTTTTCTCTCTAACCATGAAACAATATGCTTTGCTATGTTCAGCATAGCCTATAAATATACATTCAATTCCTTTTTCACCCAATTTTCTCTTTTTGGGTTTAGGCACCCTTACAATGGCTCTACAGCCCCAAACTCTTAAGTAATTAAGGTTTGGTTTTCTTTTATTCCAAAGTTCATATGGAGTAGTTTTACTCTTTTTATTTGGAACTCTATTTAGTATATAACAAGCTGTTAATAGAGCTTCACCCCAAAATCCTTTTGACAATCCCGAGTTACAAAGCATTGCATTTACCATTTCAGTTAATACTCTATTTTTACGTTCTGCTATACCATTTTGTTGTGGTGTATATGGTGCAGTAACTTGATGAATTATACCAGTAGACTCGAAATACTTAGGATTATAGTATTCACCCCCTCTATCACTTCTTAAACATTTAATAGATAATTCACATTGCAATTCTACTTCAGTTTTATAAATTTCAAATTTATCCAGAACTTGATCTTTCGAATGTAATAAGTAAACATAGCAAAATCTAGAATAGTCATCTATAAATGTAGCATAATATTTCTTTCCACCTATAGTTGGAGTACTATGTAAATCACATAAATCACTATGAATTAAGTCAAGTAACTTAGAACATCTATCAACTTTAGGAAAAGGAATTCTAGTTATTTTTGTAAGCATACAAGTTTTGCATTTATCATGATTATTATCAATTTCGGGAATTAATTCTAATTTAACCATATCATGCAATCTTCTATAATTAACATGTCCTAAACGACTATGCCATAAACAAGAAGTAGACTCAACGATATAAGTAGAAATGACTTTATTAATATTATCAATAATGTTGAGTTTAAACATGCCCTCATACATATAGCCTTTTCCTACAAAGGCACCACCCTTGGAGAGTACAAAGTTATCAGCCTCAAAAACAAGTTTGAAGCCATACTTATTAAGTAATCCACCAGATACAAGATTTTTCCAACTTCAGGAACATAATAAACATCTTTAAGTACAAGCATTTTTCCAGAAGTAAATTCAAGATGAACAATCCCTTTGCCCTTTATTTCAGCAGTAGCCGAGTTTCCCATGAACATAACACTTCCATCATTGACAGGTTCAAGGCTTTTGAAAAGGCTCTTGTCCTTGCAAACATGTTTAGTTGCACCAGAATCTATCCACCATGCTCCATCATCTTGTACTAGATTCACTTCAGAAATCATAGCCACAAAATTGTTGTTAGGGGCTGAAGCATTTTGATTCTTTTTCAGATGACGGCATTCCGCCTTTATGTGGCCAAGTTTTCCACAATGGAAGCAAGGACCCTTCTTTTTCTTTTTCTTGAATATGGCCATTTGGTTTCATAGATTGTTGTTGCTTGTCTTTCTTCTTAAAGTTGTTATTTGGTGGTTTGTTTGATTCTCCCCCTTCAACCACATGGATTTTGGAGACTTCAGAATTCTTTTCAGAAATCTCAACGGACTTAGAAGTCTCTTCTTGATTCCGAAAATCTTCCTCAACACGAAGATGGTTTCCAAGATCTTCAAGGGTCATCTCCTCTTTCTTATGTTTAAGAGTTTTCTTAACATCTTTCCATGATGGTGGGAGTTTGTCAATTATAGAGGACACAACAATGGTATCATCCATTTTTAATTTATATTGTTCATAACTTGATAAAATTTGATCAATTTCATGCCATTGATCCATGACAGAACGACCATCAACCATTTTGTAGTTATTAAAACGACTAACCAGAAATTTTCTGCTACTTGCATCTTCGGACATGTATCTTGCCTCCAATTTGTCCCAAAGTTCCTTTGCAGTAGGCACGTTTTGATAAGCATCGAACAAGGCATCAGACATCCCGTTCAATATATGGCCTCTACAAATATAGTCATCATTTTCCCACTTTTGCCTTGCACGAGTTTCAGCAATAGTTTCTTCATCTGCTTCTGTAGGCTTTTGTTGAGTGAGCACGTAGACAACTTTGAGAGTTGCAAGTAGGAAATGCATCTTCTTTTGCCAGCGGTTGAATTTTCCTCCTTCAAAACGTTCGAGTTTCACAATGTTTGTAGACATTTCTTTGATTGATGCCATTAATGCAGTAACAAAAAATTAAGTCTTAAGATTGTTAGAAAAACGGTAGGAAGTAAGTAACGGACTGCAGCAATGGAATCAAGGCGTGTTGCAATGCCACTTTCCTTAAGACTAATTTCGCCCCCACCACACGGTATACAATAGGGATTTGCGATTAGCCTTTAGGATACAATGAAACCTAATGTTTAATTATGTTTTGTATTCACAGTAATAAACTACAAGGCACACACGGATTTGGCAAAATTATCTAACTTATAGAATATTTTCTGCAGTAAAATATAATATAAGTAATTTGGAGAAGAAGAGAAAAAGTTGTATATACAAATTCAGAATTGTAGTTGTCTTTTATAGGTATATTTGTATCTATTCCGGATAGACACAATTATTTAAATTTGGAGCCATAAATCTAATAGTCACATCTTTCCAATTTAAATTTAAATTCAAATTTTAAATTAAATATTGGAAGTTAATTGGTTGTTATTTTGAAAATAACTCCAACATTTATATGACATGTAAAATATACTAAACTATATAATGTCATTTATAGTTTAATACTGGAAGAAGAATAAAATATAATAAACAAGTTTATCAAGTTTCAATTTTTAAAAATTATTTATAAAATCAGTTTATTATTTTTATAGTTTATTATTTATAAAAATTATTAAAAAATATTTCTTTATTATTTATATGACATGTAAAATATAATAAACTATATAATGTCATTTATAGTTTAATAATGGAAGAAGAATAAAATATAATAAAAAAGTTTATCAAGTTTCAATTTTTAAAAATTATTTATAAAAATAGTTTATTATTTTTATAGTTTATTATTTATAAAAATTATTAAAAAAATATGTATTTATTATTTATATGACATGTAAAATATAATTAACTATATAATGTCATTTTATAATTTAATATTGCAAGAAGAATAAAATATAATAAACAAGTTACTTTAATTTATTTATAAAAATTATTTAAAAATATGTATTTATTATTTATATGACATGTAAAATATAATAAACTATAATGTCATTTATATTTTAATATTGGAAGAAGAATAAAATATAACAAAAAAGTTTATCAAGTTTCAATTTTTTCTTTTTTCTTTTTTTTTTTGTTTTTTTTTTCTGGCAGTCATGTGCCGTGCACATGCCAACTTTATAAAAAAAGTGTACCAAATGTGTCGAACTAACGGAATTAACGGTGATTTTGCAATTTATTTAACGGTTGTACCAAATGTGTCGAACTTTGTTAAAGAGGTGTACCAAATGTGTTGGACACATAAAGTTTTGTACCAAAAGTAGGAATTGACCTATAGCTGTGTACAAAAAATGCAATTCTCTCCTTGGGGAAGTTAAAGATTTTTAGAATCTAAAAGTATGATTGTGTTGTAATGTGTTTTAAAAGGTCTGGCATTTTATGAATATGTGATTTATAAATTAAATGACAAATTTTGATTTCTGAATTTTGAATTTGGATTTAGATATTTTGAAAACTTAAAATTCGAACATGTGCTAAACTGCATCCAGATAGGGTCATTTACTTGCACTTGATTTTTTTTTTTTTTTTGGTTTTCCAAGGGTTTAATCCCTTTCGAGGCGGGTTAAGCACATTAATGTGGGTATCTCTCCCAACAGGAATTTGAACCTGAGTCCGCTACTTTATAGTGACTAATCCATTCCACTAGACCAATCACCTGTTGGTACTTGCACTTGATTTGATTTTAAACAAATGGAGCTCATAGTAGCCTTAATTGATCTAACATAAATCAAATTTTGGAAATTTGAGTTTCCACATTTGCTGCTCTTGGTTGTTCAATCGTTTGATAACCATATTCATTATTTTTTAATAAATTATCATTATGAGTCAGAATCAATAGAATTTTGATCGACAATTTCTTATGTCGTTATGGTAGGTAACAGTACCTATTTCTTCATCATCAATTGAATCATTGTTCCTGACCCATAATTTCATTTTATTATCAATCGAATCCCGTTCACGTTTCTCCTGTTTCTTATCAATCAAATTACTTAGATGTCTCGTATTTTTCAAAAAAGTGATTCAATTGATGTGATTTGGTATGAGATCGATGAGATTGATATTAATTTGTTCTTCTTTAGAGCGTATTGATTTGACTGTGTAGCTAGTCTATTTCGAATCAAATTTTAATATCTATCAAACAATGTGATCAACTTGTTTTGATACATAAATAATTAAGTATGAACGAATTTATACTAATCCAACATATTCATGTAGATTAATTGATTTTCAGTAACTCTATTATTAAAAAAAAAAATTCACAACCAAATCAATCTACAAGTATAGTGCATGGTAACAATTGTCGAACTGCCCATCAAAGTACGATAGCTAGGATCTTTTGCAGTTGTTTGATGATTTATTAAGCGATATACAATTGTGCAAGATTCTCATATCTTTCATTAATTGACCTCATTGTATAGCAAGTCATAGTATGTCTCTTCTTTTATAAGGTGTCGGGGTTTCAAGACTAATTTTCCTAGGCTTTCGTAAAAAATTAAGCTCACTTAAACACTATAAAGTTAAGGGGAGAGAAACTTTTTTAACCAACATAGATTTTTATATTTATGGGTCACATATAACAAATAATTAATAGTTCACAATCATATAACCAAGTAAATAAGTAAAAATTAATTTTTCAATAAAAATTAATATTAACAAGGAAATAGAGAACTTGTGTTTGCAAGTATTCCCATAATTTCTCTTTCTTTGAGAGTGTGAAGTGATACATATTAAATGATTTCTCTCTCAATTAAATTAAATTTTTTGATAAGTTAGTCATCCAATATGGTATCAGACTACCAGAGATCAAGCCAAACGAAGGTCTTGTGTTTGAATCTGTCTGCCACCCATCTCTAAATTTAACGTGGGTTAGGCCTGAGTAAATGAATATCGCCTACACGTGAGAGGACGTGTTAATTGATATATATTAAATGAATTCTCTATCTATCAACTTAAGCTTTTAGATGAATTGATCGTTCAATAGAGAAAGGTACCCCATGTTCTTCCCGTTCTCATCAATGTCCAACTATTAACCCGAAAAAAATTTTATTAACAATGTGAAATAGATGGTATAATCATGTAGTATTAATCAATTAAATAAATCAAGAACTCAACAATCAAGTCCGATTTTTTGAACAAATATTTCCATTACACATGACTAGGATTGGGAGTATATTTCGTAATCTTGTCAAGACAATCATTTCCGACACCCCTAGCCCAATTATCAATTTTATTAAACTCCGGATCGTCGGTCACATCTCCCAAGCAATTATCGCATGTATCAAGATTAATTTTGAACAAACCAACATCACTTTTGGCTTTCTTGAAATCACGTCTGTGTATGTCTTCCATTCCTATCCTCAGGGCATCTACCGCCTTGCCGTAAACTTCAGCGCATATATCCAAACATTCTTTTCTCGTTTGCTCTATCTTTGGATCCTTAAGCTTATTCTCCACGACGTTGATGAATTGCTCGATCTGGTTTGCAGCCTTCGCCATGTACGCTTCCACGAATTGGCTGTCCTTGGCTAGCTCTTCCAACGGGATCGAGGCTAATCCATTCTCCATCGCATCAAACGGCGATGGTCCGTTGGGGAGAACTGTAGGAACCCAAAAAAAAAAAAAAAGGAAAAAATAAGGTTCATTAGTGACGATATTATCAGGAAAAAAAAGGAGCTAAATGCAAAAATACCCCTGTTATCTCTAATTGGCATAAATCCCTTGTATTATTTAGATTGGGTTATTGCCAATTTTTAGTTAAAAGAGGGATTATTTTAATTTTTTAGGTGAATAAGGGTGTTTCACATTTTTTTTGGGTGCATAATTGTCATTTTACCTGTAATATATGTATTTCGGCTTGAGAGAGATTATTTTGCTAATAAAATATACATAGGGAGGTTTTTACTAAAATCACAACGCATAAGGGGTATTTTTTGTATTCCATTCAAAGAAATCCACTGTTAGTAAAGAACTTATAATTGAATACCAACAAAATTATGAATAAAAATTATTCATTTAATAATAACGATAAATTACCACTAGAAGATGAGCGGCTGGGGGCGGGAGAAGGGGAACCCTTTGGGCTAGAGGAGATGTAGGAAGCGGGAGCGCGGGCGGAACCCTTAGGGCTAGAGGAGATGTAAGAAGCGGAAACGGGGGCGGGAGTGGGGGTGATATGCGCGGTGACGACTGAAAGGGTGATGAGGGAGACTAGGAGTGATGTGGCAAAATGGATGTTGAAGAGGGCCATTGTTTCTTCTCAATTTAATGAATAAGAAACAACACAACAAAGAGGAAGAGAAATGTGAAAAATAAGTGTTATTTTTCTTGTTTCTTTTCCACTTTCTGTGGGGTGGAGAAATATGGAAGGTTGTAGGAGGTATTTATATTGATTGTGGATGGTGATTTTGGTGGTCATGCATAAATATAGAGTTCTTTGAAAGACTGACCTTATATTTTGTTTCTTTTTCTATCCATTCTTTTATTTGTCTCAATTTATTTTTATGGTTGGATAATAAAAAATTATATTTCTATATTAAGTTGTTCTTAAATTCGAAACTACTTATAGTGTTTTCATACGAAAATTTAGATGCTACATCGAATTTAATCATTAATGCATAATATTTATTGTCTGGTGCACTAATGTATTGCCATAGATCAAAATTTCCATTTTTTTCAGTTGAAAGCATCGAAATGTTATTGTTTAGGAATCAAGCGAAACGAGAATAAGATGCAATTCCGAAACTACTAGTTTGCCTTAAACTCTGTTATTTTTCTGAAATTAGTAAATTTATTTACAATTTTTACTTAGTGTTTTCGAAACATTTTTGAAAAGTTTACAATATTTAGCTGACCAAAACATACAGTCGAAACAAAATTTTGATCCATGTGTATGGAATTGTGTAGCATCTGGTTTCATACAATCAAAAATAATAGTAGGGATGCTTCCATTCATAAATATTACCATTGCCTACAGAAAATTGATTTTCTTGGCCATCTCTAAACACAAAAGGTTTATCATGTACTCTGCACAAATTATGTTTATTGCTTTTGTATTATGCGAAAATTAGGGGTGCACATGGTACGATATTGAAGTTTTATTAATTAAATTTGTATTGTACCAATTGTTGCGGTTTTTAAATATTCAATACCAGACTTCACTATTGAGTACCAAACCAATGCACCCCGTACTGTTAAGTTTTGGTATGGTACGGTACAATTTTGGGGTTCTAGAAATATTTTTTGGTGTCTTACTATTTTCTCTTATAGTCGATTGATAATTGAAAGAAATTTCTAATGGAATAAATTGATGATATTTTTTGTTTTTTGTTTTTACATAATACATTATAAATGAAAGAGTTATATGGAGTAATATTCTATAAAATGACTGAGCATAAAAAATAGTAGCTCACTAAAAAAATTAAGACGATAATTTATTTGTCTTTTGTTATTTCATTTAAAGGTATAATTATTTACTAATTAGTCATTTATGTGTCAAAATTTTATTTAATTACTTATATTATGTGTCATAATTATAGGTTGGAAGATAATAAAAATTTAATTTAATTGCATAACCTAGTTAATAAATAGTTTATCTTCATTAACAGTACAATAAAACACGATTTTTTACGATATCCAAGTTCCAAAATCTGTACCATACCAAAAACATTCCTGAGAAGATTTTGAGAAAGAAAAAAAAATCTAAACTTCTTTTTTTTTTTGATAAAATCTAAACTTCAACCGGACTATGTACGGTTATTTGTGTTTAACTGTCCACTGAAAAGTTAAAAAAAAAAAATAGAAAGACAGAACTTTTCTGAATGCTAAAATAAAGTGTAAAGTGAAAGCAAAAAATTTTAAAACTAAGGGCCCAACCGGGTTTGAAACAGTGACCTCTTAATCTGCAGTCAAATGCTCTACCACTGAGCTATGGACCCCTTTGTGTTGAAAATTACCTACAAGTAAAATTTAACTTAAAGATAACGAAGCAAGGACTAACAATTAAGTCAGCTAAAAATTTCTGTACTGTAAAATGGTCCTCTTATTCGTCAAATTATATATTTTCGTCCCTCTTAAATTTTTTGTAGCAAATTGATCCCTCTTATCAATGTAATATATCATATTCATCCCTCTTATAATACATTCTTCCCTCTTAAATTTTTTGTAGCAAATTCGTCCCTCTTGTCAATGTAGTGTAACATATTAGTCCCTTTTAAATACAAAATAAGTTAATGTATTTTGTATTTAAAAAAGGGACTAATATGTTACACTACATTGATAAGAGGGACGAATTTGCTACGAAAAAATTTAAGAGGGACGTGATATACTACATTGATAAGAGGGACCAATCTGCTATAAAAGGTTTAAGAAGAAGGAAAGTGCAAAAGTTAATCCATAAAAGGACCAAAAGCGCGATTTACTCTAGTTTTTTTTCTTGTTAACTCCAAGTCATCAGATGCGAAGTCCGAATGGTTCAACTTTTAACCACTTGTTTTTGAAGAACTTATAAAACCTTTATGAAAAATAAGGCAGCAGATCCTCTGTACCACTTATTTGTACCACTTATGTGTACCACTAATGTAAAATTGACACGTGTCCATATTAATTGTATAATTATTTGAGTTAACTCTAATAATTAATGTGGTTAAGTTTAATTTGAATTAACACTACAATTAATGTGGACACGTGTCAACTTTACATTGGTGGTACACATAAGTGGTACAAATAAGTGGTACAGAGGATCTGCTGCCGAAAAATAATGATTATGTTATGAGGCTACATGATTAGTCTATTGTAAGCTTGAAAATCTGAGTTATCAAAAAATAATGATTTTTGTTAATTCACAACCAAATCAATCTACAAATATAGTGCATGGTAGCAATTGTTGAACTGGCCCATCAAAGTACGAAAACTAGGATCTTTTGCGGTTGTTTGATAAGTTAGTTATTCACTATGGTACCAGACTACCGGAATTCAAGCCAAAAAGAAGGTCTTGCGTTCGAATCCCTCTGTCACCCATTTCTAAAATCTACATGTTATGCTTGAGTAAATGAATATCGCCTACATGTGAGGGGACGTGTTAAGTTATATATATTAAATGAAGGGTAAATACCACTTTTGGTCCCTCTTATCATTAACTTTTTACAGAGTGGTCCATTTTATGTTTTTTTTCCCAATCTAGTCCCTACTATGAATTATTTGTTTCACTTTAGTCCCTAATATGAATTATGTGTTTCACTTTAGTCCTTATCAGGTGGTTCCGATAACACGTGACATGCATATGAATATTTTTTAGGGCATTTTTGTCCGTTCCCTATTGAGACTATTTGAGATATTGTTTAATTGGTGAGCAATTTTGGTGTTTGAAAAAGATTTTAGGAAAAAACTTTAGTTTGGAACGAAATTTACGATTAAGTTTGATTGGATTGAAAGCCTAGTTTGAAAATTAAGTTTTATTTTAAATACTTAGAAAGACGAAAATATCCATGTTAGTTTACTTGAAACGACAAAATTGCCCTCACGAGCATATCACATGTTATCGAAATCTCATTGGACCACTTGAAAAGGACTAAAGTGAAACAAATAATTCATAGTATGGACTAAAATGGGAAAAACAAATAAGAGGGACCACTGTGTGAAAAGTTAATGATAAGAGGGACCAAAAGTGGTGTTTACCCTAAAATGAATTCTCTATCTAACAACTTAAGATTTTAGATGAATTGATCGTTTAATAGAGAGAGGTACCCCATGTTCTTCCCGTTCTCATCAATGTCAAACTATTAACCCCAAAAAAAAAATATTAACATTGTGAAATAGATGGTATAATCATGTAGTATTAATCAATTAAATAAATCAAGAACTCAACAATCAATGGTATATGTTTGCATAAAATTTAGCATCGAGCAATACATGGCATCGAGGAACACTTGTTTGCATATTGTTTGCGTAAAATTTTGACAACGAGGGCACCTCGACGTCGAGCAACCCTTGGCATCAAGAAGTGCCAAAATATTGTTTGCGATAAAACTAACATCAAGGGATGCTTGGCATCGAGGGGCTGACATCGAGGGGTGTTTGGCATCGAGGAGTGCTAGAACATTGTTTGTTATAAACCTGTCAGCAGATGCCTCGAACAAGCCACTAGCTCGATGTAAAATGCCTCGATATGATGTAAAGTAAATGCGGGCATGCCAATGTTTGTGCGTGCAAACATAACGATTTAAGAATATACATGTTGATATCAATAAGTGAATAATATAAGTGTCCTGATAAAGACATATTGATATCGAAATAAGTTGTCCTGATAAGGCTGACTTCTAAACGATTGTGACAGAGTAGGCAAACACTACCCCTAGTTCTTTTCTATGCCTGCCTGGCCGCAGGACTTAAATAATTTATGAAAATCTCTCTTAACTGCCAAAAACTCATGACCAATCAATGGCCTGCTGAACATATAAGCGGATTTGTAAATCAGCAAATGACTTGACGATCAGTCAGTTTAAACATTCACCTTGACAGAAGACATAATCTTGACAGAAAACAACATATCAATGGAAATCAACTGACGTAAAGCATATCGTAGTAACATAATCAAGAGATACGTGCCAAAATACTTACATTAATAATAATAGAATATTGATAAGTTACTACGATAAGTTAGCAGTTAAGAGAGAAGGTCTTGCGTTCGAATCCCTCTGTCACCCATTTCTAAAATCTACATGTTATGCCTGAGTAAATGAATATCGCCTACATGTGAGGGGACGTGTTAAGTTATATATATTAACTGAAGGGTAAATACCACTTTTGGTCCCTCTTATCATTAACTTTTTACAGAGTGGTCCCTTTTATGTTTTTTTTTTCACAATCTAGTCCCTACTATGAATTATTTGTTTCACTTTAGTCCCTAATATGAATTATGTGTTTCACTTTAGTCCTTATCAGGTGGTTCCGATAACACGTGACATGCATATGAATATTTTTTAGGGCATTTTTGTCTGTTCACTATTGAGACTATTTGAGATATTGTTTAATTGGTGAGCAATTTTGGTGTTTGAAAAAGATTTTAGGAAAAAACTTTAGTTTGGAACGAAATGTACGATTAAGTTTGATTGGAATGAAAGCCTAGTTTGAAAATTAAGTTTTTTTTTTTAAATAATTAGAAAGACGAAAATATCCATGTTAGTTTACTTGAAACGACAAAATTGCCCTCACGAGCATATCACATGTTATCGAAATCGCATTGGACCACTTGAAAAGGACTAAGGTGAAACAAATAATTCATAGTATGGACTAAAATGGGAAAAAAAAAATAAGAGGGACCACTGTGTAAAAAGTTAATGATAAGAGGGACCAAAATTGGTGTTTACCCTTAAATGAATTCTCTATCTAACAACTTAAGATTTTAGATGAATTGATCGTTCAATAGAGAGAGGTACCCCATGTTCTTCCCGTTCTCATCAATGTCAAACTATTAACCCGAAAAAAAAAATATTAACATTGTGAAATATGGTATAATCATGTAGTATTAATCAATTAAATAAATCAAGAACTCAACAATCAATGGTATATGTTTGCATAAAATTTAGCATCAAGCAATACATGGCATCGAGGAACACTTGTTTGCATATTGTTTGCGTAAAGTTTTGACAACGAGGGCACCTCGACGTCGAGCAACCCTTGGCATCAAGAAGTGCCATAATATTGTTTGCGATAAAACTAACATCAAGGGATGCTTGGCATTGAGGGGCTGACATCGAGGGGTGTTTGGCATCGAGGAGTGCCAGAACATTGTTTGTTATAAACCTGTCAGCAGATGCCTCGACGAGCCACTAGCTCGATGTAAAATGCCTTGATATGATGTAAAGTAAATGCGGGCGTGCCAATGTTTGTGTGTGCAAACATAACGATTTAAGAATATACATTTTGATATCAGTAAGTGAATAATATAAGTGTCCTGATAAAGACATATTGATATCGAAATAAGTTGTCCTGATGAGGCTGACTTCTAAACGATTGTGACAGAGTAGGCAAACACTACCCCTAGTTCTTTTCTATGCCTGCCTGGCCGCAGGACTTAAATAATTTATGAAAATCTCTCTTAACTGCCAAAAACTCATGACCAATCAATGGCCTGCTCAACATATCACTGGATTTGTAAATCAACAAATGACTTGACGATCAGTCAGTTTAAACATTCACCTTGACAGAAGACATAATCTTGACAGAAAACAACATATCAATGGAAATCAACTGACATAAAGCATATCGTAGTAACAGAATCAAGAGATACGTGCCAAAATACTTCCATTAATAATAATAGAATATTGATAAATTCCCCGATGTACAAATATTACAACAATATGCAAAACGATAAAAATCTCCTGTTTTGGCATGACCTGCCAAATGAGTTGATAAGTCTAATAGGTTCTGAAAATTGACTCCTTGATCGGTAGGTAAACCCACCGATGAGCTGATAATGCATGATAGAACAATTTGTTGACAGAAAGTAACATTGACGACGGAAGACCACCATCAATGGTTCGCCCAACCTTGATGGGTGACCACCAATCGGGCTCCTGATCAGCGGGTGGCCACTGAAAAGGGCATCGACGGAGCAGATGGCTACTCAGCCGATAGCCATCAAGCAAATGACTACTTGACGACGAGCTCATCAAGCAGATGGCTACTCGATGAGTTTGTCATATAAATACGTGGGCACTTACATGACAGTTAGCAGCGTGCTACTTGGTTGATATCGAGTGGTTTCGCTCGAGACAGCGTCAGCTGACGGCGAAAGACGACGGCGGTGGCTTACTTTGAGCGGCGGAGGCGGCGGCAAGACTTCAGGCGGTCAGGGATCACTGGTGGCTGAGGAGGGACAGACTGATATCAAGGAGTTGGCAGGCTGATAACTTGACAAAAAACAGCTTGTTATCTGCTTGCTATCAAGGGGTTTCGCTCGAGACAGCGTTCTGACGGAAGCAGCGGCAGCGGTGGCGGTGGCGTACTGTCGGCGGCGACGGTGGCGGCAGCGAGACTTCAGGTGGTCAGGAGTCACTGGTGGCTGAGGAGGGACGGTTGATATCAAGGGATTAATAGGTGTTTGCTGACGAGAGAATCAGCGGTGCGCTGGACTTCCGGTGAGGCGTAGAGCCGATAAGTGTAGACTGAATTTTGTAGATTGAGTTGTGTGTGTCTTGCGCGAATGGCAGCCTGTTTGTATTTATAGTTGCTGGGAAATTGAGCTGATGGCTGGAAAAAACTGCTCTCTTGATGGCCACTCTCCCACTACTTCCACTACCTTGAATTTCTCCACTACCTCCACTGCTTTAATGGTGGTTTTCTCCTTCTTTAATGGAGAAGAAGAGAACGTGTGTTTTATCAAATTTGAATTTCAGTTTGTGTTGGTAACTAATTATGAAATAATTAAGGAATTTATTATTAGCCAACTAGTGTAGTTTTTACCCATATCTCATAATTAATCTTCCAATTATTAATTAAATAAAACACAAGTGGGGCCGAAAAATTAGTGATGGCCAATCTGGGCTGGGTCGCGGTCGACTTGGGCTGATCGGACCATAGTTGGTCTTGGGTCGAGCCATGTTGGCTTTGCTTGATAATTACAATTTACCCAATTAATTAACTAATGGCTTTGTTTATCAAATGGGCCAATTAATTAGACTTGGCCCAATCAATTAATTAACTTAATTAATTAATCTAATTAGCCAACGTAATTTATTGGGTTAATTGGGCTCACTTGTATTTAATCATAACTTGGCTTTAATCATTAATTAATTAAACTTGGCCCATAAATTAATTAACTTTATCAATCAAGTAATTTATACTTAGCCCAAACATTAATTAATTGTGAAATTGGTCGAGTTTCGAAATTGAGCTCGTGACAAAATTACCGCCTCGGTTGGGTCAATTTTCGGATCAAATTGGATCCGACCTGATCCGATCCGTTTGTTATGGTCGGGTTTGGTCCAATTGCAATTTTTGGCTTATCGTCGAGCCATTATTTCTCGATTAATCGAGGGTAATTTTTTAGGTACAAACAATGCCCCCCGTAAGTCGTATCTGATAATAAAATCTTCTCGGATAGACTTAGTTTGAAAAATTCCTCTTCTTATTCCTCGATTGGCATTTAATTTAAGTATGCTTTAGTATTTAAAATTGGCCATAATTAGCCAATTAAAATACATCAGCATATTTGGGATCTTTAGATATTTTCCAATCTGTTAATTCTTATGCCAGATGTCAACTCCCAACTTATTCCCAACTTCCCGGATAAACTTAATTGGAGCCTATCACTTTCTAGTTCCCAACTAAATTAGTAGTCTATTCACTTCAGTCTTCCCCAAAAATCTACTTTCTCCCTTTCCAAACAAAAACTCTTACACTTACCCTTTTACTTTTCATATTCTTCCTCTCTCCTCACTACCACAATCGGCCGCTCCATCTCCCTCAAAACTCCATAGCCGATTTTTCTCTTCACCAAACCAAGCTCCTTGCTTCGATTTTCTTTCTCTCTTTCACTAAATCGCGTTCTCCATCTCCTAAAGAACCCAAAACCGAAATTAAACCTCCAAAATACCCCCAAATCCGAAAAACCCATTCCTCTAAACCCCCCCCAAAAAAAAAACTCCATAGCCGAAAAATTGAGCTTTCTTTCGATTAACAATGGCTGCTCAGCGTATCAACCGGCGTGATGTCCAGATTTCCACTCAAGTGCTTCAAGAGTCCCCACTTGGAACCACAATCGGACCGTTTCATTCTTCGGCCGATTTACCACCGCCCACCGAGCATCCGATTGTGCATTCAAGTGAGGCTCTTCCTTTCTCCTCCGGCCAGACGAGTTTCAAGTCCACCACCAGGGGTTGGCCATGGGCGGGTTCTCCCGTGCATTCGGAGTGGCTCACTTGGTGTAATCGGGTAGAGAAGGTATTTGCTCCCGTTTGGCGTATTTGCGGTATTTTTTAGGCTATCCAATTTTGTAAAGTGGGCTTGTCTTTGAATCTCCCCCTCATTCGAGCCGCGGTGCAATTTTGGTGCCGGGCCGATAATACGTTTCATTTTGCACATGGCCCCATGACACCGACTCTCTTGGACATCTTTGCTATTTGCGGTCTCGGGCCCACTGGGAGTTACATCGACCCGCTGACCTCCGCCGGTGATGACGTGTTCCATTTTCCTACAGCCTTTGGTACCGGCGACAATGCCCTCTCGTATGGACCAGTCATCGGTCGATACAAGGATCTATTCGATTCTATCGAGGTATCCCACACAGAGCACGTTCACTTTCTTACCCTTTGGTTGTCAAGATATATTTTTTGTAATCCTGCTTTATCGGTGACAAAGTAATACAATGCTATTGCTATTAGTCTTGCTAGGGGCGAAAAATTAGCCTTAGGCCCAATTGTGTTTTCTGGCTTCTGTGTTGGGATCGAGAGGTTCTTGGCCTCTGGTTTTACTTTTTGCAGGGGCCTATTTGGTTACATCAATTTGGCTATGTGCATATTTTTCGGATTTTTGCGCATTCGGCGAGGCGCCTGTTTGTACTGAGATTTATGCGGCCTTCGTGGCTTTCCAAAAACTCCCCCCGTGCAACTTTTACTACTTTTTTAGCAGGTTTTACTATGCTGTCAAGGGTCCGGAACCATGCTTTTCAGTTTTCTACCCTTCGATTTTGTCAAGATACAGCCCTTCGATATCGACTGACGACTTTCGGGAGTACCAGAAATTATGGGCCAGTTTCCCGACATCAAGGGATGTCCCGTCGGGAATTAAGGTTACGGGTGCCAAGACTTCAACAAAATGGAAGCCTTTTAAGTGTACAGTCCATTTCTACCCAGCGCACTACGTGGCCCGACAGTTTGGCCTAGTACAATCGGTTCCTCGATATGGTATTTCCCTAAGTGAGAGGAACGAGGACTTTATGGAGGTAGTGGATATGGAGAGCTTTGATTGCTTTCGTTTTCCGACCTTTCGTCCCTAACCCTATCGGCTCGTCGGATTTCGAAAGGTGGTGGAATGGTTATATCAACTTGACTCGTCGGGAGACTTTCCATGCTGAGGCAAGGTTCGAGGTCCCCAACTACCCGGAGCTCATTTCCACTGACGGTCCTTTCCTTGAGCAGTCGGCTGCTGCCACTGTCAAGGCATCAAAGAAAGGTACACTTTACATCATTTCTCGTTTTGAACGGTTTTAAGACGTAGTTTGGGACCCTGATAATAAGGATAAAGTATATGAACGTGCTGCTGTAAATTTTGAGTCTTTGAAGAACATTAGAATAGGTAGGGCCATGTTGGAACATTCTAAATTAGCCAAAAAACGAGGGGGTCCCGGCGAGGTTCCTCTTTGGCATACTTTTTACAAACCGTTTGGCCCTTCCCTTCCTTTACTTCCTGACTTTATTGAGTCGTCAGGATATATGGCTTTCCCCGTCGGACCTAGCACAAGTACTAGTTCTCAATCTCGTAGTCATCGAGTTAGTTCCCAGGTTACTTTTACGGGGTATCGAGCTGATGACTCCCGGGATATGTCGACGATTTACCTTTTGTGTGAGTACAAGGACGGGGGTACCACTGCCCTTGACGACTCAAGTAGCTTTTCCTTTTTTCTTTCCTTGATTATTGTTATGTCTTGACGTATTCATTTCTCTGCAGGAAAGAAGTCGTCGGCCCCTCCAGTTGATAAAAAGAAGGCTGTCAAAGAGCCCGTGATCCCATTTGCCATCCCTCTACAGATAGTTAGCCTAAAAGGACCATCACCCGCTGCTTCCCAGTCATTGCAAGAGTCCGAGGCTCACTCCTCTGTCGACAAGGTAAAGGACCTTCCCGTCGTATACATCTGACGTTCTCGTCGGCTCTTCAATCAACGAGGTGGCACAAATGCCATAATCGTGAGCAGTTCCGACGAGGAGGTAGTCTTTATTTGATTTAATTTATTATATCTTTTAAACTTACATTGATGCCTCGTTTTCTGTCAAAAAATAAGCTCTAGAGGAAAACGTCAAGCCGTCAAGGATGACCTCCAGCCTCTGAAAAGGGTCAGGACGATGGCCGACAGTTCATAAGACAATGATGATGACAGGACGCAGTTTCAGCGAGTTGAGATTCTACCCCGTCAGCCTTCTCCAGTACATGTCAAGGCACCTCTTGTCGACACTGCTGTCGACAAGACATTAGGAGATGCGACTGCAGCCCCTCGACAACCTGAGTCTTCTGTTCATCAGACCATTCTTGTCAAGGAAGTTCCTATTTCGGCTCGTCTTCCTCGTCAAAGGGTAATTTCCTTTATTAAGCCGTTTGAAATTTCCTTATCCATTTTGCACTTGACTAACTATGTTTTGTTTCTGATTTTGTAGGTCCTCTTGTCCAGTCAAGTCCAGGACACTTCTCAACGGCTCACACAGATGTTGGCTCGATTCGCCAATACCCATGCCTTATCGATGAGCTCTTCTTCCCAAACTTTGTCGATGGTATCCGAGCAGTCGAGTCAGGTCCCTTTCACTCCCGAGGAGCTTGCCCAATTCAAGGGGCTGTTGTCGAACTATCAGAGCCAGCCTCTGGAGGTCTTGATGATCGATATGGGACCGTCGCTGGTTGACTTGATGAGCCGACTGTCTTCTGCCAAACTCCCTGATGACAAAGCACCTTTCTACTCTGAGTTTGTGCGGCAGTTTGGGAAGATGAGGAGCGATTTTAAAGAGAATGACAAGGCTATCAAGGCGAAGGCTTCTTTTGCATCCCCCGTCGAGGCTCTCCTTGCTCGATTCAATGAGCTGTACGTTCAGGGTTCTAGCCTCAATGACTCACTCACTCATCTCTGGGACTCCGAGGCCGACTTAGTCGCGGCCATTGCCAAGCTGCAGGAGGAGTTAAACATAGTCAGGGGCAAAATGAAGGATGTTGTAGTAGAGGCTGAATCTGTTACGGGGGAGCTGTCGAACACTGCAGACTTGCTCGACGAGGCAAAGGCTGCTGAAAGCCAAGTGACTGCCCAAGCAAATGTCGCAGCAGCTGATCAGGCCAGGATTGAGACGGCCGTCAAGGGGTTTCTCGGAAAGTTCACCCAAGACTTCTTGCATTGATTTATTTTTCCGGCCTGCGAGCCGTTGACATTGGCGTATGTGCCTTAGGATTTTTGATCTCACAGACTTAGTTTATCTTCTCGTTTATTTATGTATTGGCCTGATGGCCACATACTTGTTTACTTTTTTGTTGATGCAAATGGCTAGATAGCCATAGATTATCTTCTTTCTCGTTAGTAAATTTCTCTTTTGGCTTTATATTGTATTTTTATCACATCGAAGCCAAATAAACTAAGTATTTAACCTCCAATCAACCGATCTGATCCCTTGATAGACCATTTTTCGCAAGCAAAAGACATAACTTTATTGCCAACAAGACTTAATTAAAATCGAGTCAACTCACAAAACTTAGACGAAAATGCCTTGATGTAAAAAATTTGAAGATCGGGGAAATAAATACTTAAATTAAAAAGGAAGTACTTGGACTAAAATTTGAAAGTAAATGCGACTACTAACATTAATTCAAAAATTTTAGTCTAAGCAAACGGAAAACGAAATAGAAAACAAAACTGAAAATAAATCCTACTTATATTTACAGGGGAATCGGCGCATTGAGGTATTCTTGACGCCGCTCGATTTCCAGCTCCAAGGCTCGCTGATGTTCTAGACACATCAATTCCCAAAGAGTGGGCCTGAACTTTTTCAAGTATCTTCCCTTGATGGGGTCTCGACAGAGATTCCCATCTGGCTTTTTCAAGATGTAGCCCCCTTCTCGAGTTATCGAGAAGATTTCATATGGTCCTTGCCACATCGCGCTCCATTTGCTATACTTTTTCTCGCGCTGATGAAGTGGCAAAACAGTCCTCCAAACCATGTCTCCGACGTCAAACTGTTTTGTTGGATACAGATGAAGATGGAGGCACTGAAGACAATTTTATAAGGGAGGTTTTGATGCATTTCCAAAACTTCAAAAATTGGCTAAGTATGGAGCAACTTAGCTGATGATCCCTTTGGAAGGAATTTTGACTAAGTAAAAATGACATCAGAAGAGTCAAAAGTTCAAGGTCCAAGACTTGTGATCTGCTGAAGAAAAGTTATCAGACTGATGAAGATCAGCCGACTCAAATCAGATTTGTTCAAGTTTGAGATCAGCTTTGTTCACCATCAGACTTGCACTTTCGACAGCCAAGTGGAAAGGATCACTAAGTCTTCCCAATGGTAATAAATGCCCCTTGGAGTAATAAATGCTGAAGTACAAGGTTATTAAAGACAAATGATTGAAGAATTGCTTCGCATCAGCTGGGTGCATTTAATGCTGCATTTAATGCTGCCTGCAGAATAGTACTGTTCATAGTACGATCAGACTGCAAAAGAGCCGTTCGCGGAAATTAAGGACCAGTACTCGAGGTTTTGAAATCTGTCTCTCTTCAACGGACATTTTTCAATCTTCAAGTATAAAGAGCTGAGAGAGACGAAGAGAAATAACAACACAACTCTAAGAAGAATTTTACGAAGCAGAATCTCTTAAGTCTCAAGAACAGCTCACTCATCAGCTTAGTCATTAGTTGACAAAAGCAGAGTTGAAGAATCAAGTTAAATACATCTTCTGAGTGAATTTGTAAACTGTGAGTGTTGTGAGGAGAGCTTATCCATCTTTGTGAGTGATAAGTCTCTGTAGAATAGGAGTTTCTTTGTGATTTCCTATTGTGAACTTGTGGTCGTTTCATTTGTTGTTCGACGCAAGCAGAGTGTACTGGTTACTGTGTGTTTCTAGTATAACCCAGAATCAGAGTTGATCTGGAAGAGTGGACTAAAGGATATTCAAATCCATATAACCACTATAAAAATTGATTGTGTTTTTACTTAACTGTTCATTGCATATTTTAAGGTTGCATAAAAACACTTTTCTTGGAAGTTTGAAAAAGATTTTAAAAGTTGTTTTAAAATTGGGGATAACATTTTCAAACTAATCAGACTACTTGTGAAAAACACTTTACTAATCCGCTGCAAGTACTCTAAGTTTTAAAACTGATTTTAATTAAATCAGCTAAGTCAATATCAGTCACGTGGTCTACAAAGCTGTTTAAAGATTTGTTCGCAAACAGCAAAGTACATTACTGTTCTGAAATCAGCTTAGTCTGTTTATTTTCAGAAAAGTTTTAAAGTAATTTTTAGAGGGAAAAGTTTTAGAGGTCTATTCACCCCCCCCCTCTAGACCTCATCTAACCACTTGGGACCAACAAGTGGTATCAGAGCAGGTGGTTCATTAGAATCAGCTGCCTGATCAACGAGCTTGATCCAAGTGTTTTTCAAAGGTTTTCAAAACTTTTCAAAAGAGCATCTTTTTGAAAAATTAAAACTTTTTGAAAAATGGATTGTATCAGCCATGTTCCCCACATTGCTGGTATGTCCTTTGAGGACTGGAAAATCAGAATGGAGATTTTCCTTGCTGCTTATAATGATAACATGTACACATGTATCATTAAAGGTCCATTCAGATTCACAAAGACCATAAAAATCAATGAAGTTGATACGGTTGTGGAAAAAGACCTTCATGAGATGACCCCAGAAGAAATAAAGCTTTACAATCTAGATAAAGTTGGGAGATTCATCATGACTAAAGCCCTGGACAATGATCGGTTTGACAAGGTCAAACATTGCAAAACTGCAAAGGAGATGTGGGACAAAGTCAGAGACATGAGCGAAGGCAATGATGCAATAAAAGAGCATTAGCTCACTGTTGCCTTGGAGAAACTTGACAACTTCAAGATGAAGTCTGGAGAAACCATTGATCAGATGGATACCAGATTCACCAGAACTCTGAATGAAGTCTTAAAGTTGGGAAAGACCTTCACTGACAAAGAGATCACTGTCAGAGTACTAAAGGCCCTACCCCCAAAGTTCAACATAAAAGTGACAGCAATGGAAGAATCAAGGGATTTGGGAAAAATCTCTCTTACTGAGCTGTTCTCTGTACTCAAGGCATTCGAGTATAAACTGCCTAGAATGGGAATTGAAGAAACCTCAACTTCAGGACCCACAGCTGCACTGGTTGCTGTTGAAAACACTAGAAGACCAGCACAGAAAAGCAAAGAAGTGGACTCATCTGATGAAGCCATTCTACTCAACAAGAAGGAGTACACTGCTGGAGATGTTGCACTGTTGATGAACAATTTCAAGAAGTTCTACAAAAGAAAAATGAAGAACAAATACAACAATGTTTCTACTTCTAAACCTAACTTTTCTTCTCAAGATAAAGATGATTATAAATCAAAACTAATGTGTTACAACTGCAGGAAATTGGGACACTTCATCAAAGACTGCCCATATCCAAAAGCAGAAAAGTACACTGAAGAGGAGAAGAAAATGAGAAAAGAAAGAAAGCATCAGAGAGGCAAGGCAATGATGGCTGAAGCAGAAAAGCTGACTGCTATCTACTCATCTGATTCAGATTCAGACACGTCTGATGAAGAATTATCTGATGAAGAAAAACCTGCTCTCCTGTGCCTGATGGCAAAGGAATCTGATGACTCTGAGGATGAGGTAACTCCTCTTAACGATGAATTATTTAATTCATTTGAGAAAATGATGCTTAACAATACTGGTATTGCTGAAGCATATAAAAAGCTTAAGGAAGAGATGATATTGCTAAAAGAGCAAAATAGTTCACTGAAACTCTTAGCTGAAAAGCCAAAGGAATCAGTTGAATATAAACAGCTTGAGCAAGAACATGAGTCTCTGAAAGCTGAATGTGAGGTCTATAAAGGAAAAATCATGGAACTTGAAAAGGTAATTGAGTCTCATGAGAAATCATCTGTTGCATTAAATCAAATGTCCAGTAAACAGAAGATACCTTTAGTAAAGGAAAATTTAGAGTTGAATCATACTGAAAAATTCATTTCTGCTGACAATAGTAAGGTTATCTTGTATGTGCAAACTTCTAAACCTACCTCATCTGAGAAAGAATTAAAGGAGAAGAAATCTCCTAAGGCTAAAAAGAGCAAATAGCCTAGTGTAGGAAATCAGACTAGTAAGACCAAACAGCAGAGTCCTAAGAAGTCTGCTGATAAAGCTAAACTGAATCAATCTGTTGGTAAAACTAAGTCAAAACAAATTGAGCAAGCATCTAGTAAACCAAAGAAGCATAAGAACAAGAAAAATCAAAATGCTTGGTATGGAAATGAGTCATATTATGTGCAACCTGCTGCATATCCTCCTATGTATCATGCACCTCAATTTCCAGGTTACTATGAACCTTATCCTGCTCATCCAATGCATGCATATCCTGCTTATCATGCACCTTACCCTGCTTATGAACATTTTCCTTATCATACTGATCATCAACATGACTTATCTGATAACTATGATAAAAATGAAGATGTTCATGCTCCTGTCAAAACTCAGAAGCCTAAGAAGCCTAAGACATCAACATCTTGGGTTGTCAAAGGTGAAACTAATCCTTCAGGACCCTCTCAATAAGGGTACCTAAAACAATTTTATTTTGTTTTGTAGGTTAGGATTAGGAGTAGGAGTAAAGTAGAGAAGATCTGGTACTTGGACAGTGGATGTTCAAGACACATGTGTGGAAACATACATGAGCTGACTGATGCAGTTGCTGTGGATGGTCCAAAAGTCACTTTTGGAGACAGCAAAGAAGGAAAGATTGTAGCTAAAGGAAGAGTAATCAAAGGAAACATTGAGATATCTGACGTCTCATATGTTAAAGGCCTAAAGTACAACCTGCTGAGCATAAGTCAATTTTGTGACAAAGGATATTCAGTCATCTTCTCAACAGATAAGTGCTATGTTGAACAGATTGGTACAAAGAAGGTAACTTTATCTGGAAGAAGACAGGGAAATATCTACATAGTCGACTGGAATTCTGCTGACAAGAATTCAAGTGTTTGTTTGGTAGCATCTGCACCAAGTGAAGTCAGTTGGCTGTGGCACAAGAGAATGAATCATTTAAACTTCAAGACCATAAACAGATTAATCAAGAATGATTTGGTAGAAGGGATTCCAAAAGCAGTCATGAGCAAAGACAAGCTATGTGACGCATGTCAGAAGGGTAAACAAATCAAGTCATCATTCAAAGGCAAGAAGCACCAATCTTCTGGAAGAATATTGGAGCTACTACATATGGATTTATTTGGACCCATTGATCCAGTCAGCAATGGTGGAAAGAAATACTGCCTAGCTGTTGTGGATGATTATTCAAGATATACTTGGGTGATTTTCATGAAGAAGAAAAGTGAAACCAAGGAACATCTTACCAATCTGATGGAACTGATCCAAAATGAGAAGAGTATCAAAATATTGAAGATCGATCAGATAGAGGGACAGAGTTTACAAACTCTACTGTTGAAGAGTATTGTAATATCAAAGGAATACATCATGAGTATTCAGCTGCTAGAACCCCTCAACAAAATGGTGTTGCTGAAAGGAGAAACAGAACACTAAAAGAAGCTGTCAGAACCATGATAGCTGAAGCTAAGCTGCCACACAGATTTTGGGCAGAAGCAACAAATACAGCATGCTTTACCCAAAACAGATGTATGATCAACAAAAATCAGAACAAGACTCCATATGAAGTTTGGAACAACAGAAAACCAAACATTCATTACTTTAAGACTTTTCGTTGTAAATGTTTTGTATTGAATAATGGGAAAAATCACCTTACTGCATTTGCAGAAAAGGCTGATGAAGCTGTTTTTGTAGGATACTCATCTGTTAGTAAAGCTTACAGAATCTATCCATGTAGTATTTGATGAGCCAAGTCAATCTTCTGAAAAGAATCAAAGTGTAAATCAAGATCTGTCTACTGATTTACAGAAGTTAGACATTGGAAGAAATGAAGAATATGTTCCCATCATACTACCTAATCTTGGTTCAGCTGCTAACTCAAGTGCTGTTCAAAATCACAGTGCTGATTGTCTAACAGACGAGTTGCAAACAGCTGACAGACCAGAGACTGTTCAACAGACAACAAATGTTCAACAGACTACTACTGGAACTCCAACAGTAGTGTTGCAAGATCAAGACAGAGGACAATATCCTGATCTGCAACCTGATCTCAGATGGCTCAAGAATCACCCACCTGAGTTAGTCATTGGTGATCCTTTAGATAGAGTGAAAACAAGAAGAGCTGCTGCACAAGATGCCATGTTTGTCACATTTCTATCTCAAATAGAGCCTAAACAAATTGAAGAAGCTCTAAATGATCCCTTCTGGATTGAAGCCATGCAAGAAGAGTTGAATCAATTTGAAAGGAATGAAGTCTGGTACTTAGTTCCTAGACCAAGTCATCAAAGAGTAATTGGCACTAAGTGGGTATTCAGAAATAAGATGAATGAAGATGGTGTTGTTACCAGAAACAAAGCAAGACTAGTGGCCAAAGGTTATTGTCAAGAAGAAGGAATTGACTTTGATGAGACATTTGCACCAGTAGCAAGACTTGAAGCAATCAGACTGTTTCTAGCCTATGCTGCTCATAAAAACTTCACTGTCTATCAGATGGATGTGAAGTCTGCTTTTCTCAATGGAGAATTGCAAGAAGAAGTGTATGTTGAGCAACCTCCTGGATTTGAAGTCTATCAAGAAGAGGACAAAGTATATCGTCTGAAGAAAGCCCTCTATGGACTAAAACAGGCTCCAAGAGCATGGTATGATACCCTATCTGATTTTCTTTTGATTAAAGGATTTCGAAAAGGTAAGGTAGATAAAACCTTATTCACAATTGAATGGGAAAATCATATATTACTTGTGCAAATATACGTGGACGATATTATTTTTGGTTCAACTAATCAACAGATGTGTGATAAGTTCTCCAAGCTGATGCAGAATAAGTTTGAAATGAGCATGATGGGTGAACTTAATTATTTTCTTGGTTTGCAAGTTAGACAGTTGCCTGATGGAATATTTATCAGCCAAGCAAAATACACAAGAGATCTGTTCAAGAAGTTTGGTATGGAAACTAGCTCTACTGCTACAATTCCTATGTCTACAAGTCTTCGTTTGGATAAAGATGAAGATGGCAAATCAGTGGACATAACCAAATATAGAGGCATTATTGGTTCATTGTTGTACCTAACAGCAAGCAGACCTGATATAATGTACTCAGTTGGTGTCTGTGCAAGATTTCAATCAAACCCCAATGAATCTCATCTCTTAGCTGCCAAGAGGATATTGAAATATGTTAAAGGCACTCAAGAATTGGGATTGTGGTATCCTAGAGAATCTGGATTTGAGCTTATTGGCTATTCAGATTCAGACCTTGCTGGCTGCAAGATTGACAGAAAAAGTACAACAGGTGCCTGTCAGTTCTTAGGCAGTCGTCTGATATCATGGATGAGTAAGAAACAAACTTTAGTTTCTATATCTACTGCTGAAGCTGAATATATAGCTGCTGGAGCTTGCTGTACACAGATACTTTGGTTGAAACATCAACTAGAAGACTACAACATCAAGATCAGTGGAATTCCAATCTACTGTGATAATACAAGTGCAATCTCACTCACTCAGAACACTACAAGTCATTTAAGGACTAAACATATTGAGATCAAGCATCACTTCATTAGAGATCATGTGGAAAAAGGCAATGTTATGATTGAGTATGTTCATACTGATAATCAGATTGCTGATATTTTCACTAAACCTTTAAGTGAAGCAAGGTTTTCAACCTTAAGAGCTGAACTAGGACTACTAAATTTGGATGCATAAGCTGAGGGGGAACTAAACAGAAGACTAAGTTCAACAGCTTACTTATCCACATTATCTTCAAGGATTAACTGTCAACAGACTAGTTAACTTATGAATTCTTAAACTCAGGGGGAACGTGTAAGACTAGCGGTACTTCTGAATTAAAGATGAAATTTGTTAATGTCAGTTAGTTGAAGTTATGTTTTCAACAGAAGACTCAACTATCGAAGATTGAAGTTATATTATCTAGCTGGATTGACAAACAGCTGAGGAAGGTTATCAGCTATTGGCTTTCACTGATAACAGCATTGTCATCAGGACAGTAGTCCATCAGATAAGTATTTATTTTACTCATCTGATTACTTAAGTAAAAGCGGAACTGTTTAAAACGTTTTATTTAAAAATACGCTTTTATAAGTAACGCAAGGGCGGTACACATTCCCGCTCCTCACTTAATGCGATTTGAATTTGAAAGGTCGTAACTGACGCCGCACGATCAGCACTGACATGAAACGGATCTAACGGTTGGCGGATATCACGAAATTTAAGATACCCTAACTCTATAAATCCAGATCTGATTAGCCGTGTAGTTCTTTACGCACCCTAAACTTTCAAAAGCACTTGTGAAAAATTCTCTCTGCAAATTTCTGCAAAATCTCTTTGTGTTTTCTCCAACCTCAACAGATTTGAAATGGCTGCCGAAGGTATGTTCCTAGTTTATGATTCTTACTATCAATCCGGTACGAATCTGATGAAAGAATTGCTGGAGAAATTCAAAACTGCTTCTCTAGTAAATTTCATGGAGTACAACGAAGATATAATCTGGACCGACCAGGTTATGGAATACTACAAGACGGCAAAGGCTGACTTCAACAAAAGAGAAATTAAGGCTACAGTGGGTGACAAATCTGTTGTCATCACTCCAGATGTTCTTCATGAGCAGTTTGGACTCTCCAAATCTGGAAGACATGATGTTACTGTGTTGACTGAAGAAAAGCACCAACTGTTCTGGGCGATCTGCGCCAAGGAAGGAGAGATGTTGACTGGCAACATCAAAAAGAGACAGCTGAAGGACGAATATCATAGGATGGCTGGTATGGTCTCTAAGCTGATAGAGAACTGCACCTTTTCGCTAGATGCTGTTACCATGAAGAGGTACAACATCATGGCTGCCATATACTACGGGATGGAAGTCAACTGGTCCCTCATAATATGGTATATCTTTGCTGACTTCCTGGAGGTGAAGAAGGAAAAGGCCCCTCCACCAACCATAAAATTACACTCAGCTACCTTCTGTCAAAGCTGGGTTGTACCATGACTAATGGAAAGGAGATCCATAAATCAAAGGCAATGACCAAGTATTTGCCTGTATTGAAGAGGAAGGCTGATGAGCCTGAGCAAGCTGAAGAAGAGGAATCAAAGGAGGTTCCTGCCAAACGGCAAAGGAGATTGGTGAAAACAGCCGACTTAGCTGTTGAAACCAAGAAAAGGAAGGCTGCTGTCGAGCCTAAAAAGACAGAAACCGAAAAGATGGAGAAAGTGACCTCTGCTGATGAGGCCACCAAAGCTATTGAATCAGTCGTGGCTGATGTAAGGACTGGATCCCCTGCATCACCGTCAAGAACTCCATCAGCCGAGAGACCTGCTGAAGGTGTTTCTCAGAGGACAAGGAGCCAACAACGTGATACAGCTACAACTGTTTACCGTGAAGGTAGAACAAAGAAAACTGCTAGAAAGTAGATGTCTTTTATTGAAGAGCCTACTGAATTGGAGAATGTGGCTAGGGAAGACCCTGCCAATGCTGAAAAGGCTGCTGAAATTGTTGAGTCTGCCAAGGCTGTTGAGACTGCTGCAACAACTGAGACTGCTGCACTTGACAAAGCTGATGAGCAACAGCCAAGTCAAGCCCCTCAACCAGCTGAGACATCCAAGTCTCAAGAAGATCCAGACGTCCAAATCATCCACCCAATTGCTGCTCAACCTATCTCGTCTGCTGGACCAGCCCCTGCTGATAAAGGAAAGAGAAAAATAGTGCTAAGGAAAAAGAAAATTTCCAAGGCTGACAAGAAAGCAAGGGAGGAAGCTGAGCAAAGGAAGCAGGATGAGTTAGAAGAGAAGAAAGCACTTGAGCTAAGAAAAGCTCAAGCTGCTAAGGATGAAGCAAGACGGAAAATGTCTGAGGCAGAGAGGAAAGCTGCTGAGGACGCTGAAATGGAAATGGTTTTGGAAATAAGCAAAACTGATGCTTATGGTCCAATTCATGGAGGCGGCATCAAGATTAACGAAGCAAAGGATGGGGATGAAGAAAAAAAGCCCAAGATGCCTGCTGCCAAAATCAAGACCAAAGACATTTATGAAGTTAGAAAGGCTTTTGAAATAGTATCTGCTGATAAAGAGCTTTTCAAGAAATTTGAAAAGACCTTAGCATACTATGATCAGAAGCTCATGCTGCAGACTCTGTTCAAACAGGAGAAACAAAGATACATCAATTGGAGAGACAACAGGTTGAACAAGTCTATAGCAGAACTTCTGTTGGATGAAGATGAAGATGAAAGAAGACAAGTAATTAAGGGAAGGTTTTGATGATTTCCAAAACGTCATAATCAGCTAAGTATGGAAAGCTTAGTTCCCTTAGAAGAATATTGAACTGGTAAAAGAAGACATCAGAAGAGTTCAAAGTTCAAAGCTCAGAAGACTAGTGATCTCTTGCTGAATCAGCGAACAGAAGGGTAGATCATCAGCCGAGTCAAATCAGATGAGTTCAGTATTTGATCAGCAGAGTATCTATCAGCAGAGTCGTTTTGATCAGCAGAGTAGAAGAGGTCATGAGATTAGTCCAACGGTAATAAATGCACCTAAGTGTAATAAATGCTGTAAGAGAAGGGTAGTAATGGCAAATGATTGAAGATATCCTCGGATCAGCAGAGTGCATTAAATGCAGCATTAAATGCGATGGACAGAAAGGTACTGTACACAGTACGGAATGCTGCAGGGAGCCGTTTCAAAAAGAGCTGAAGGATGGATTTGAATTGTGACTTGCCTTCAACGGTCATAATTTCATCTCCATGTATAAATAGAGCTGAATTTCAAATCGAGCAAGAACACAACAACAATCTGAGATCGAAATTTTGAAGCAGAATTTCTCTAAGTCTCAAAAGCTCGAACAGCTCACTCGTCTGGTGGAAGTCATCTGTTGACAGAAACCCAGTTGAAGAAATCAGAAAAACATTATCTGAGTGATTTTGTAATAGCTGAGTGTTGTGCGAAGTGAGAATCCATCTTTGTGAGTGATTCTACTTTAGAGGATAGGTTTTCTTTGTGAATTCCTATTGCGAGCTTACAGCCTTCTCATTAGTTGTTTAGGTGTAAGTGGAGAAATATTGTAATCTTTGTGATTATAGTATAACCCAGAATCTGTGTGATCTGGAAGAGTGGACTAAAGGATCTTTATCCATATAACCACTATAAAAATTCTTTGTGTTATCTTGCATTTAAAGTTTTCTTGCATATTTTAAAGTTTGCATTTTAAACACTTTGAATCAATCAAAAAGATTTTATAAGGAGTTTGAAAACTGGGGATAAAATCTTTTTAGAACTTAGTTTACTTGTGAAAAACACTTTTAAACAATCCGCTGCAAGTATACTCTTGAAAAACTGTTTGCTGAAAAACAGCTAAGTCATTGTAAGAAGAGTGGTCAGTCGTCTGTTCAAGATTTGTTCACGATCAGACTAGTCTGCTTACTGTTCTTCATCAGCTTAGTCTGCTGACAGAAGACTGAAAACTTTTTAAGTTCAAAAATTTTCAGAGGTCTATTCACCCCCCCCCTCTAGACCTCATCTGACCACTTGGGACCAACAAGTGGTATCAGAGCAGGTGGTTCATTAGAATCAGCTGCCTGATCAACGAGCTTGATCCGAGTGTTTTTCAAAGGTTTTCAAAACTTTTCAAAAGAGCATCTTTTTGAAAAACAGAAACTTTTTGAAAAATGGATTGTATCAGTCATGTTCCCCACATTGCTGGTATGTCCTTTGAGGATTGGAAAATCAGAATGGAGATTTTCCTTGCTGCCTATAATGACAACATGCACACATGTATCATTAAAGGTCCATTCAGATTCACAAAGACCATAAAGATAAATGAAGTAGATACGGTTGTGGAGAAAGACCTTCATGAGATGACTCCAGAAGAAATAAAGCTTTACAATCTAGATAAAGTTGGGAGATTCATCATGACTAAAGCCCTGGATAATGATCGGTTTGACAAAGTCAAGCATTGCAAAACCGCAAAGGAGATGTGGGACAAAGTCAGAGATATGAGCGAAGGCAATGATGCTATTAAAGAGCATCAGCTCAGTGTTGCCTTGGAGAAGCTGGACAACTTCAAGATGAAGTCTGGAGAAACCATTGATCAGATGGATACCAGATTCACCAGAACTCTGAATGAAGTTTTGAAGCTGGGAAAGACTTTCACTGATAAAGAAATCACTGTCAAAGTACTGAAGGCCCTACCCTCCAAGTTCAACATGAAGGTGACAGCAATGGAAGAATCAAGAGATCTGGGCAAGATTTCTCTTACAGAGCTGTTCTCCGTACTCAAGGCTTATGAGTATAAACTGCCAAGGATGGGAATTGAAGAAACCTCAACTTCAGGACCCACAGCTGCACTTGTTGCTGCTGAAAACACCAGAAGACCAGCACAGAAAAGCAAAGAAGTGGACTCATCTGATGAAGCCACTCTACTCAACAAAAAGGAGTACACTGCTGGAGATGTAGCATTATTGATGAACAACTTCAAGAAGTTCTATAAGAGAAAGATGAAAAACAAATACAATCATGCTGCTTCTACTTCTAAACCTAATTTTTCTTCTCAGGAAAAAGAAGATTATAAATCAAAACTAATGTGTTACAACTGCAGGAAATTGGGACACTTCATAAGAGACTGCCCATATCCAAAAGCAGAGAAGTACACTGAGGAAGAGAAGAAAATGAGAAAAGAAAGAAAGCATCAGAGAGCCAAGGCCATGATAGCTGAAGCTAAGCTGCCACAAAGATTTTGGGCAGAAGCAACAAATACAGCATGTTTTACCCAAAACAGATGTATGATCAACAAAAATCAGAACAAGACTCCATATGAAGTTTGGAACAACAGAAAGCCAAACATTCATTACTTTAAGATTTTTGGTTGTAAATGTTTTGTATTGAATAATGGGAAAAATCACCTTACTGCTTTTGCAGAAAAGGCTGATGAAGCTGTTTTTGTAGGATACTCATCTGTTAGTAAGGCTTATAGAGTTTTCAATAAAAGAACATTGCTAATAGAAGAATCTATCCATGTAGTATTTGATGAGCCAAGTCAATCTTCTGAAAAGAATCAAAGTATAAATCAAGATCTGTCTGCTGAGTTACAGAAGTTGGACGTTGGAAGAAATGAAGAATATGTTCCCATCATACTACCTAATCTAAGTTCAGCTGCTAACTCAAGTGCTGTTCATAATCACAGTGCTGATTGTCTAACAGACGAGTTGCTAACAGCTGACAGACCAGAGACTGTTCAACAGACGGCAAATGTTCAACAGACTACTACTGGAACTCCAACAGTAGTGTTGCAAGATCATAACAGAGGACAACATCCTGATCTGCAACCTGATCTCAGATGGCTCAAGAATCACCCTCCTGAATTGGTTATTGGTGATCCTTTAGATAGAGTGAAAACAAGAAGAGCTGCTGCACAAGATGCTATGTTTGTCACATTTCTATCTCAAATAGAGCCTAAACAAATTGAAGAAGCTCTCAATGACTCCTTCTGGATAGAAGCTATGCAAGAAGAGTTGAATCAATTTGAAAGGAATGAAGTCTGGTACTTAGTTCCTAGACCAAGTCATCAAAGAGTAATTGGCACTAAGTGGGTATTCAGAAATAAAATGAATGAAGATGGTGTTGTCACCAGAAACAAAGCAAGACTAGTGGCCAAGGGTTATTGTCAAGAAGAAGGAATTGACTTTGATGAAACTTTTGCACCAGTAGCAAGACTTGAAGCAATCAGACTGTTTCTTGCCTATGCTGCTCACAAGAACTTCACTGTCTATCAGATGGATGTGAAGTCTGCTTTTCTCAATGGAGAATTGCAAGAAGAAGTTTATGTTGAACAACCTCCAGGATTTGAAGTCTATCAAGAAGAGGACAAAGTATATCGTCTGAAGAAAGCCCTTTATGGACTGAAACAAGCTCCAAGAGCATGGTATGATACCCTATCTGATTTTCTTTTAATTAAAGGATTTCGTAAAGGTAAGGTAGATAAAACCTTGTTCACAATTGAATGGGAAAATCATATATTACTTGTGCAAATATATGTGGACGATATTATTTTTGGTTCAACTAACCAACAGATGTGTGATAAGTTCTCCAAGCTGATGCAGAATAAGTTTGAAATGAGCATGATGGGTGAACTTAATTACTTTCTTGGATTGCAAGTTAGACAGTTGCCTGATGGAATATTCATTAGCCAAGCAAAGTACACAAGAGATCTGTTCAAGAAATTTGGTATGGAAACTAGCTCAACAGCTAACATTCCTATGTCTACAAGTCTTCGTTTGGATAAAGATGAAGATGGCAAATCAGTGGACATAACCAAATATAGAGGCATTATTGGCTCATTGTTGTATCTAACAGCAAGCAGACCTGACATAATGTACTCAGTTGGAGTCTGTGCAAGATTTCAATCAAACCCCAAAGAATCTCATCTCTTAGCTGCCAAGAGAATATTGAAGTATGTTAAAGGCACTCAAGAATTGGGATTGTGGTATCCTAGAGAATCTGGATTTGAGCTTATTGGTTATTCAGATTCAGACCTTGCTGGCTGCAAGATTGACAGAAAGAGCACAACAGGTGCCTGTCAGTTCTTAGGCAGTCGTCTGATCTCATGGATGAGTAAGAAGCAAACCTCAGTTTCTATATCTACTGCTGAAGCTGAATATATAGCTGCTGGAGCCTGCTGTGCACAGATACTTTGGTTGAAGCACCAACTAGAAGACTACAACATCAAGATCAGTGGAATACCAATCTACTGTGACAATACAAGTGCAATTTCACTTACTCAGAACACTACAAGTCATTCAAGGACTAAACATATTGAGATTAAACATCATTTCATTAGAGATCATGTGGAAAAAGGCAATGTTTTGATTGAGTATGTTCATACTGATAATCAGATTGCTGATATCTTCACCAAACCTCTAAGTGAAGCAAGGTTCTCAACTCTAAGAGCTGAGTTAGGATTACTTAACCTGGATGCATAAGCTGAGGGGGAACTCATCAGAAGACTGGAGTTCAACAGCTTAGTCATCAGTCATTTATTTCAAGAATTAACTCTCAACAGACTAGTTAACTTATGAATTCTTAAAGACAGGGGGAACGTGTAAGACTAGCGGTACTTCTGTTCTAAAGATGAAATCTGTTAATGACAGTTAGTTGAAGTTATGTTACCAAGAAGATCTTTGCATCCATTCCTGAGGATTTTGATGACTCTGTAGATCTGAAAGAAAGATCTATCAAGTTGGCTATTGCTCAAGCAATGGAGCTTTGGGCCAAGAAAGCAAGGAAGTTAAGGGGACAGCCAAGCTCAATGGTCCCACTTCCAAACATCAAGCATATTGTCTATGGACCAAACATCAAACCCTATGAGGAGCTGCCAGAGGAATCATCAACTACCTTTATTCCTCTTGACAACTTTACTTGGATTTGTAACAGGTCTGCTGTTGACAATGAAGGTTTGATGAGGACAGTTGAAGCTGTCAAGAAGATTATAGCCCCTGCTGATGGAGAGAAAGAAAAGTCATCTGATCAACCAGAGCAAAAAGAGGGTACTTCAGACCCATCTGATCAGAAAAGAAAACAGGGAGACAAGTCTGAGGCTGCTGATAAATCAAAGAAGGAAGAAGAAATTCCAGCAGATCAGTCAAAGGAGAAAGAAGTTGCTGCTGATGGAGATGATCAGGCTAAGGAAATGGAAAGCACTCCAAGCCTTGCTGATAAATCAGCTGATCAGTCTCTTGCCCTAACAACTCACTCAACAGAGCAACTCATCAAAGAAACACCTGCTGCAACAACAGATATACCTTCAACTTCAAATCTGTTGGACTCTATTCATCTAATGTTTACCAAATCCATGAAGGAGATGAAAGAAGAGTTAAAAGCAGAAGTGTTAGCTGCTGTTCATCAACCTATTCAGAAGGTTGCTGCTGCTGTTCCTACTGACTTAATGAAAGATACTGCTCAGAATGTACAATCTATATGTCAGGATATGGATATACTCAGGAGAAGGACACAAAGCACCACTGAAGGTTGGAAGCAGATTGAACAGACTGTTGAATTGGCCCTCCAAGCAGAAGATGAAGTCATGGGCAACATGATGAAAGACTTCACTGCTTCATCAAATTGGATTCTGGGAACTCAAATCCAGTTGGGTGATCAAGGAGAAGACTTGCTCAAGGAAGTCAAGACTGTTAAAGCCAATCAACTTAAACAGCAAGCTCAGATCAATGCTATGGAAGAAAACATCAAGCTTCTATGTGATTCACTTCTAATCACACCAGTTGTGCCACAATATCCATCTGTCCCTGCTGATGATGACAAAAAGGGGGAAGAAAGGATATTTGGACAGCAAAGGGTTGATTTCCAAAGGGAAGGAAATCAAAATGCTGAAGAAACAGAAGTGTTAGAAGAATCTGAAGAGTCTGCTAATAATAGGAATGAAGCAGCAAATGAAGACACAAGCAGATTAGCAGATGAGAAGATCACAGAAGAAGAAGACCAAGCTGATGAGGAAGAATCTGAAGCAAAAGCCAAGTCAGACAAAGAACTAGCTGCTGCCAAAGATTCAGTTGAAGAACAGCTTGATCCTGATGTTAAAAAGAAGAAGCTAGAGCTGTTGATGCAGAAATTGGAAGTTGGAACCTCCAAGTCTGCTAAAAAAAAAGAAGACAGAAGACTAGCTTAGCTAGATTTTCTTTAAAAATTCTTGTAATCTTTTAAAGTATTTTGTACTTCTCATCTTTCAACTTGTAAAATGTAATCAGTTCTATATTTATAAAATTGCAAGTTTGACTCCAACATATCATTTCTATCTCAGAAATTTTTGAGGATCAAAACTTTAGTTTAGGTACAGGTACTTAGCTGGAGTTTTGTCATCATCAAAAAGGGGGAAATTGTTGGATGAAGATGAAGATGAAAGAAGACAAGTAATTAAGGGAAGGTTTTGATGATTTCCAAAACGTCATAATCAGCTAAGTATGGAAAGCTTAGTTCCCTTAGAAGAATATTGAACTGGTAAAAGAAGACATCAGAAGAGTTCAAAGTTCAAAGCTCAGAAGACTAGTGATCTCTTGCTGAATCAGCGAACAGAAGGGTAGATCATCAGCCGAGTCAAATCAGATGAGTTCAGTATTTGATCAGCAGAGTATCTATCAGCAGAGTCGTTTTGATCAGCAGAGTAGAAGAGGTCATGAGATTAGTCCAACGGTAATAAATGCACCTAAGTGTAATAAATGCTGTAAGAGAAGGGTAGTAATGGCAAATGATTGAAGATATCCTCGGATCAGCAGAGTGCATTAAATGCAGCATTAAATGCGATGGACAGAAAGGTACTGTACACAGTACGGAATGCTGCAGGGAGCCGTTTCAAAAAGAGCTGAAGGATGGATTTGAATTGTGACTTGCCTTCAACGGTCATAATTTCATCTCCATGTATAAATAGAGCTGAATTTCAAATCGAGCAAGAACACAACAACAATCTGAGATCGAAATTTTGAAGCAGAATTTCTCTAAGTCTCAAAAGCTCGAACAGCTCACTCGTCTGGTGGAAGTCATCTGTTGACAGAAACCCAGTTGAAGAAATCAGAAAAACATTATCTGAGTGATTTTGTAATAGCTGAGTGTTGTGCGAAGTGAGAATCCATCTTTGTGAGTGATTCTACTTTAGAGGATAGGTTTTCTTTGTGAATTCCTATTGCGAGCTTACAGCCTTCTCATTAGTTGTTTAGGTGTAAGTGGAGAAATATTGTAATCTTTGTGATTATAGTATAACCCAGAATCTGTGTGATCTGGAAGAGTGGACTAAAGGATCTTTATCCATATAACCACTATAAAAATTCTTTGTGTTATCTTGCATTTAAAGTTTTCTTGCATATTTTAAAGTTTGCATTTTAAACACTTTGAATCAATCAAAAAGATTTTATAAGGAGTTTGAAAACTGGGGATAAAATCTTTTTAGAACTTAGTTTACTTGTGAAAAACACTTTTAAACAATCCGCTGCAAGTATACTCTTGAAAAACTGTTTGCTGAAAAACAGCTAAGTCATTGTAAGAAGAGTGGTCAGTCGTCTGTTCAAGATTTGTTCACGATCAGACTAGTCTGCTTACTGTTCTTCATCAGCTTAGTCTGCTGACAGAAGACTGAAAACTTTTTAAGTTCAAAAATTTTCAGAGGTCTATTCACCCCCCCCCCTCTAGACCTCATCTGACCACTTGGGACCAACAACTTCAAAGTCTGAAGGAGTTAGTTGATGAAGAACAATGGGTTCTAAATTGGCTAAAGACAAACTCCATTCAAAAAGCCCTTGACCCAAGCCATGTCAGAGATGTGATGCATAACTATGCAAGAGACTTTGCTTTGGGAGAGGCCAAAAGGATCAGAAGCACCTTGCCTGATAAGAAGAGAAAATCTGAGAATTCTGAAGAAAGGGCAATCAACTTTGCTGTTATGGCTGCTTTGAAAAAGTGGGCAAAGAAGTCAAGATATCAGCAAGGTACCTCAAGTGATTTGCCACTGCTGCCAAGCATTCAGCAGATAGTTTTCGGCAAGGAAGTTAAAGACTTCTATGAAGTGCCTAAGGGGAACAATGCCTTTGTTAACCCTTGGATCATTGTGAGGCAAATCAGACAAACAACATGCTTCAATGATGATGGCAGTATCACCAACCTAGTCTATGATGATGTCACTGATGAGCACAAGAAAGCTGATGAACCCTTAGCCATTGAGTGGAATGCTAAGGTCTCTGAAGATCATCAGGAGACAGTGATGGAAGACGTTCCTGTCCACCAGGAAACTGAAGAAAGAGATGCTGCTGCTTCAGCTTCATCAGGTGATGAACACTCATCACTGATGGAAGCCATCCAGATGTTGATGGAAAATTCTTTAAAGGAACTGGAAGAGAAGCAAGGTAAGCAGCTGATGAAAGTTAAGGAGGAGCTGAAGGAAGAACTTAAAGCAGAGTTGGCATAAGCCAACAGACTTCAGCTGGAAACTGTTCAAGGATCAACAGAAAGGTTTATCAGAAGAGAAATTGACAGTATTCCCATCCCTCAAGACAACTCTTTGCAGCTAGTGAACAGCTTAACTGATCTGAACAAGAATGTTGAAGATGTGAAGGGTGATCTGAATCACCTTCATACTGCTTTGGAAAGAGCTGATCACAAAATAGCAGACTTAGCTGCAACTCTCATTGAAATCAGTGATAAGGAGAAAGCTGTAAACGTTGGTTTGTTGCAGGAGTTGAACAAAGCTGGAGACATCATCCATGAAGAGCTTTCAACCATGCAAATCAACCTTGACTGCTTCAATGACCAAACTGATAACATCAGCACTACTCTGACTCACCTGATTGCAAGTCATGATGTAGTAAATCAGAATTTGAAGACTATCGGTGCTGCTATGAAAGTTCCAACAGTTGCACTCAACCCTACTGCTAAACCTGATGAAGTCATCAAAGCTGATGATGACAAAAAGGGGGAAGGTAAAGGGGAAGAATCAACCAAGGAAATCTCTGCTGAAGCTGAAGTCAACAAAACTGAAACTACAACCAAGACTGCTGAAGAAGAACTTGGAAAGGTAGAGGAAAAAGAAAAGACTGAAGAAGAACCTACCAAGTACAAGAACACTGAATCAGCCAGGAAAGCAATGGAGCTTATCAGAGAACAGTAACTTAAAGAGAAGATGGAAGCTGCTAAAGCAAACATTGTCCTGGATGAGGAAGCTGATGAAGAAGATGACGAAGAGTCATCCTATGAATACGAAGAAGTGCTTGAAGAATCTGATGAGGAAGCTGATAGTTAGAATTTGCAAAATCTTGTAATCAGTTTACTTTATCCATTCTTCAGACATCTCATCTGATGAACTTGTATTGTAATATTTTCTTTATTAATAAAAGGACAAGTTCAATTCAATACACTTTTTCTATCTCAGAAAATCTTGAGGATTACGTTATTTAGTTTATGTATTTAACAGGTACTAAGCTGAAGTTTTGTCATCATCAAAAAGGGGGAAATTGTTGGATACAGATGAAGATGGAGGCACTGAAGACAATTTTATAAGGGAGGTTTTGATGCATTATCAAAACTTCAAAAATTGGCTAAGTATGGAGCAACTTAGCTGATGATCCCTTTGGAAGGAATTTTGACTAAGTAAAAATGACATCAGAAGAGTCAAAAGTTCAAGGTCCAAGACTTGTGATCTGCTGAAGAAAAGTTATCAGACTGATGAAGATCAGCCGACTCAAATCAGATTTGTTCAAGTTTGAGATCAGCTTTGTTCACCATCAGACTTGCACTTTCGACAGCCAAGTGGAAAGGATCACTAAGTCTTCCCAACGGTAATAAATGCCCCTTGGAGTAATAAATGCTGAAGTACAAGGTTATTAAAGACAAATGATTGAAGAATTGCTTCGCATCAGCTGGGTGCATTTAATGCTGCCTGCAGAATAGTACTGTTCATAGTACGGTCAGACTGCAAAAGAGCCGTTCGCGGAAATTAAGGACCAGTACTCGAGGTTTTGAAATCTGTCTCTCTTCAACGGACATTTTTCAATCTTCAAGTATAAATAGCTGAGTGAGACGAAGAGAAATAACAGCACAACTCTGAGAAGAATTTTACGAAGCAGAATCTCTTAAGTCTCAAGAACAGCTCACTCATCAGCTTAGTCATTAGTTGACAAAAGCAGAGTTGAAGAATCAAGTTAAATACATCTTCTGAGTGAATTTGTAAACTGTGAGTGTTGTGAGGAGAGCTTATCCATCTTTGTGAGTGATAAGTCTCTGTAGAATAGGAGTTTCTTTGTGATTTCCTATTGTGAACTTGTGGTCGTTTCATTTGTTGTTCGACGCAAGCAGAGTGTACTGGTTACTGTGTGTTTCTAGTATAACCCAGAATCAGAGTTGATCTGGAAGAGTGGACTAAAGGATATTCAAATCCATATAACCACTATAAAAATTGATTGTGTTTTTACTTAACTGTTCATTGCATATTTTAAGGTTGCATACAAACACTTTTCTTGGAAGTTTGAAAAAGATTTTAAAAGTTGTTTTAAAATTGGGGATAACATTTTCAAACTAATCAAACTACTTGTGAAAAACACTTTACTAATCCGCTGCAAGTACTCTAAGTTTTAAAACTGATTTTAATTAAATCAGCTAAGTCAATATCAGTCACGTGGTCTACAAAGTTGTTTAAAGATTTGTTCGCAAACAGCAAAGTACATTACTGTTCTGAAATCAGCTTAGTCTGTTTATTTTCAGAAAAGTTTTAAAGTAATTTTTAGAGGGAAAAGTTTTAGAGGTCTATTCACCCCGCCCCTCTAGACCTCATCTGACCACTTGGGACCAACATGTTTCCTGCGTATCTTTTTATCGTAGCATCGGGCGACTAGCCTTTTTTGTGCCTCGATTCTGTCTAATGCGACAACCCTGACCTCGTCGAGTTCATCAAGCTGTTGGAGCATACTTTCAGTATATTCTTCGGGCGTCAGCTTGTTTTGCTGCATCACCCGAAGTGATCGGGCGTTGATTTCCATCGGTAGAACGGCATCCTGTCCATAAGTCAGTTTGTACGGGGTGGTGCCAGTGCTTGCCCGTTTGCTGGTCCGATAAGCCCACAATGCCTCTGACAGCATCAAGTGCCAAGCTCTTGGGTTTTCCTCGATCATTTTTGAAATAATGTCCTTAAGGACTCGATTAGAAGCTTCTGCTTGGCCATTCCCTTGTGCATCATACGGTGTTGAATGAACCAACTCAAAACCCATCGATCTGGCAAACTCTTTGATTTCTTGACCGACGAACATCAGTCCCCTGTCAGTGACAATGGTCTGTGGTAGGCCAAACCTGTGTATGATTATGTCCTTGATGAACTTCATCACTTCGGCCTGATTGGCCCGTTTGAGCGGTTTGGCCTCTACCCACTTAGTAAAGTAATATGTGGCCACAATAATGTATCGATGATGCTTGGAAGACGAGAGATGAATCTCCCCGATGATATCGGTGGCCCAACATCTGAAAGGCCATGGCTTGATTATGACATTCATTTCCTCGACGGGGTTCCTCTGAATCACCCCAAACCGTTGGCACTTCTCACAACCTTTTGCCAACTGTACACAATCTCCGACCATTTTCGGCCAGTAATAACCATATCGGCGCAGCAGCCATGCTAATTTGTGGCCGTTTTGATGGGCCCCACAAATCTCTTCATGAGCTTCCATCATAATTCTCATGGCTTCCTGTTGATCGACGCACAACAGGAGTACACCGTCGTGGATTTTTCTGAACAACTGATCCTCCATCAAGACGTAATTGACTGCCCTGAGCCTCGTCTATCGAGATGCTCGGTCTGATGGATCAGCCATATATTTTCTGATCGGCTCTCTCCAGTCATCAGGGTCCTGAAACACACTCAAAACAGTCAGGACGTTATCTCGATACATAAATGATGGACAGTGTCATCTCCTGACGACGTAATGGGATTCCTCGACGTCATCAGGGAGATCGATACCATTCGCCAATTGGGCCAAACTGTTGGCCTTGCTGTTATTTCCTCTTGTTACATGATAACATGTAACATCAACAAATTCCGACAACAAAGACATCGCAGTTAAATAATATTTGTCAAGAGTTAGGTTTCGGCATTTATAAGTACCTTGGATCTGCCTGATAGCCAACTGCGAGTCCCCGACGATGACGACAGACTTGCTGTCGAGCTCTCTGAGCATTTCTAGTCCTATTATCAAGGTTTCGTATTCGGCCTGATTGTTAGTACATTCAAAGTCAAATTGGATCGATAACTTAGTTTTTATATTCGATGGAGAAATCAAAACGATACCTGCTCCACATAGTCTGTCGATTCTAGACCCATCGAAGGCCAATGTCCATGGCCTGATCTCTACTGTCATCGAGTCCAGTTCTTTGAGAACGGCCTGATCAATATCGAGACATGGATGGTCAACCAGAAAATCAGCCAATACTTGGCATTTGACTGCTTTTTGCGGTACGTATTGCAACTAATATTCCATCAATTGGATGGCCCATCGATCGATCCTCCCTCTCATCACAAGTTTAGCTATCATGTACTTTATCACATCAATACTAGAAATAACCAACACTTTTACAGGCAACATATAATGACATAATTTCTTACAAGAGAAAAACAGCGCAAGACATACCTTTTCTATCGGTGAATACCTCTGCTCCGTTTTTGTCAAGTGCCTGCACAAGTAGTAGATTGTTCGTTCAAACCCATCCTCGTCGTCTTGTGCAAGAAATCCGCCGACGGTGTCCTCCATGGCAGCTATATATAATTTCAAGGGCTTTCCCTTGACAGACGGCATCATTACATGCGGCGTTGTCAGCTTATCTTTGATCTCTTGAAACGCCTGCTCATGTTCCGTTTGCCAGCAAAACTCCTCTTTGTCCTTCAATTTTAACAAAGGTGAGAAGACCTTCGTTTTTCCAGCCAAATTAGAAATGAACCTCCTTAAAAAGTTGACCTTGCCGAGGAACTGTTGTAATTCCTTCTTCGTCGACGGAGGTCTGGCTGTCAAGATAGCTTTGGACTTGTTTTTGTCGATCTCAATCCCCTTGCGATGCACTAAAAAGCCAAGAAAATTGGCTGACGCAACTGCAAAAACACACTTCAAGGGATTAAGTTTCAACTTATGTTTTCTCATTTTGGTAAATGACTTTGCCAAATGTATCAAATGTTCATCGTAACTAGCCGATTTGATAATAATATCATCGATGTAAATTTTAACAAAGTCATCGATGTACTCACTGAAAATGCAGTTCATGGCTCGTTGATAAGTGGCTCCAGCGTTTTTGAGTCCGAATGGCATCACTTTCTATTGGAAGGTGCCTATTCCGCCGGGACATTGAAAAGCCAACTTCGGTACGTCGTCAACAGCCACAAAAATCTGATTATAACCTGCACTTCTGTCGACGGCTGTCATGAACATATTGCCAGCAGCAGCATCGATTAGCATATCCGCCATTGGCATCGGGTATTCGTCTTTAGGAGATGCAAGATTCAGGTCCCTAAAATCGATGCATATCCTGATTTTCCCGTTCTTCTTCATCACGGGAACTACGTTGGCTACCCACTCCGGATATCTGACCACCTCGATGAAACTGGCCTTCAACAGCTTCTCGATCTCCTCCCTGATCAGTCTGCAGACCTCGACAGACATCCTTCTCAGGGGCTGTTTCCGGGGTAAGTACCGGTCAAGTATCGGAATACTGTGTTCTACCAACTCCCTGCTCAATCCTGGCATCTCGTCGTAATTCCAGACAAAACAGTCCTTGTACTCCTTTAATACTTGTATCAGTCGATCTTTCTGGCCATCATCAAGCAATGCGCTGACGTAAGTTGGCCTGTGATCATCTTCGCTGCCTAACTCAATCTCGATGACAGAGTCCTGTAGTTAGATCTTGATGTCGTTGAGCTTGGTTGGCGCCGTTGCTAGTTCTTCTAATTGAATTTCATCGCCGACCGATGGTGGCGTTTTTTCCTCGAAAATGAGATCGCCTGTATAACATTCGGCCACGTAGGCCCGAAACTTTCGAATCAAATCGGCACATGCTTCTTGCTGTGGCCCGATAACAACAATCTCATCTATCTCTAGTCTGTTAGCCTTATAGGCCGATGATCCCTCGTCATCATGACAGTTCATGAGGACTGACAGTTCTGTTCTTGCGGCCCCAATTCCTTGACTGACAGTTCTGTTCTTGCTCGAAGTGACTTCCTTCGGTCGTCCGTGTTTATCCTGCCCGATAAATCTGTAAGGACCTACGTCATCTCGATAGTATGCTGCCTCGACGGCATTGATCTTGGCAGTGAATGGCCTGTTGTCGGCCATTATAATCTCGAGTTCGGGGGCGTCTCCCCAGATTAATAAGCACTGATGCAGGGAGGACGGTACACAAAGAGCTGAATGAATCCAGTCCCTCCCTAACAACGCATTGTATGAAGTGGCAGCATCTACCACAAAGAAAGCGATCTTCAAGCTGGTCTTCCCAATCGTTACCTCGACGGGCAAGATTCCTAACGTATCAGTCTTTCCTCCTATGAAGTTGCTGACGGTCACCTTAGTCTCCATCAGGTCCTCGCTGACCTTACCCAACTTGTACATCGTTGATGAAGGCATTACATTGACGGCTGCCCCATTGTCGACCAGCATTCTGTCGATGGGTTTTCCGTCGATGTGCCCCTATACATATAATGGCCTGATGTGTCTGGCCATAAAAGATGGTGGCTTTTGGAATATAGTCTCGATTTTCCTGTCCCAATCAGTCTCTTTCTCGTCATCGACCGATAGCAATTCTAAGTCTTCTGCCATTTGTACCACTGGCATACCCTCATCCCAAAAGCCATCAGTGGAATACTCCAGTTCCTCGTTGACGAATTCAACAAGTTCAGAATATATGGTGTTGCATTCCATCACCGTCGAGCTGTTAGTCAGCTGACTGATGGCAGCATCTTCCATTGTCTTTGTTTCTTTCTCAATGGTCTGTTTTTCGACCTCTTGTTTCTCGATTTCCTGGCCAGTTTTGGCCTCGACAGCTTGGCCAGGTTTGTCCTCGTTTTCCTTATTACCTTTGTCATTGAAGATCTCGACAAATTTTGCATCGTGATCATTTTCGTCTTCCCTGTCAGATAATAAGTCGTCCTCCGCCATTATCTTTTCTAAGTCGATCGTGCCAAATTGGGCTTTCCCCGGGGTCCACTTGGAAGTGTCCATCTGTATCGAGCTCTTGGGCTCACTGTCGACCCCCTGGCCAGATTTGGCCTCTCTCGTTCCCTGTTTCAGTTTCTGTTCCGCTGACAGAGGTTTCTTTGCTGATTCTTTCATCGGGGCTTTCCCCTTAGCAATTTCTAACTCTTTTCGTTGGCGTAGGTAATGCCTATACTGTGTTCGGGTCATCTGATCGATCCTTCGATTGCCAGGAAACTTCGGATGCCTGATAGGAACCCATCGATCCACCTGTGTATCGGCAGGGGTATGAACAGTTCGCGGCCTTGATGAGCCTGGCGGTGTCATTTTCTTCGACGGACCCTGTGTCCTGTCTCTTCGACTGGCGGTCGATCTGACTTGCCTGATTGGTGTCTCATCAGGGGATCTCTCCCTGATTCTGTTGCTACGGCTAGTGCCTTCCTGATGTCGTCGAGGCATTCTGGTCTTAGCCTGCTCTCGGCATTGCTCCGCCGTTAATGTTGCATATTTGGTATATTCGATAGGGGATTCAATTGGACAACGTCCCATTGGTCGAGGTAGAGGTGGTGGTGGTAGGGCTATCTGCGGTGGCGGCGGTGTTCGAGGTATTGCCTGCTGTTGCGGCATCACTTGATATGGATATCCTGACAGTATTGCATTTAGCCAAGGCATGTATTGGCCGTATATCGCCGAGTTGATGAACAGCGGAACTGTTGCCAATTCGTTTTGGCATCTTGCGCATAAGCCCATTTCCCTGTTTATCATCGAGTAGTCTTCGTCGGCGTATGATCTCTCACCCGTTGATGCATCGGTGACTGTTATCATATTTATTCCAACCTCGTTCTGCTGGAAAGGATTAGTATCAACCGTCATCGGCTTAGTAATTTTCCAGTCCGGGGCAAACCTCAAAATTCCCTTATCGAGGTGATCCTGTACCATCCACCTGAACACTAGACATTCATTGGTAGAGTGAGTCCACACATCATGATATTTACAATACATTTTACCTGATATTTTCATCGACGATGGAATCACGTGGTCCCCCTTGAGTCGAAGGATCTTGTCGGCCAACAGCTGATCGAATATGGCCTCTGTTTTTGAGACATCAAAGGAATAGCGTCTTTCCCTGTCGGTCTTGTATTCAGCGTCTCGACGCACCAAATTATTTGGTACCTTGATGGTAGGTTGGGGTTCTTTTAGTTTGGCGAGGGCTGGACAAACAGTGTTCTTGGGGCAGACCACTTCCGCCAATCCGATCTCAATAACTTGCTGCTCGATCGGTCGATTGACCTGATTAATCTGCTCCTCGCTGGAATCAGCTATACCCACTTGATAATAATTTCCCCGGGGCTGTCGGCTGTTCTCATCTCTCAACACTCGTTCATAACGGACCGCATGATCGGTCAACTCGAACAAGTCCTCATGGTATTGCGCCATCATGTTTCTTAATTCAAAGTGCATGCCATGGATGGCAATCTTGATGCATTCCTTTTCTGGCAATGGGATGGCGCAGAAGCCTCTGGCCCTGATGAACTTCTTCATATACTCCTCGACAGTCTGTCCTGTCAGTTGTCTCATGTTTGATAGCACGATGACAGACACCTCGAGCGGGGCCTGATAATGGTTCATTACAAAAACTTTCTCCATGGATGGCCAGTCAGGGACCGATCCAGGTTTCAAATTGGCATACCAGTGGAACGCCATTCCTGTCAGGGAGTTGGGGAATAGTTTCAGCTTCAATTCGTTGGTCATATTGCCACATTCTAAGGAGAAACGAGCTAGATGCTATGTGGCAGACTGTGATCCCTCGCCCGAAACAAAGTAAAGTTCGGCGGCCTGTAGTTCAATGGAAACGGCACCTGATCGATGTATTCGGGGTGAGGCTTATTATACCTCGATGCCCTGTTTCCCTGTCTCCTGACAAACATTTCCTCACCTTTATTCACCGTCAAGAGGTCTTCTGGACCCTCTGCAGCTCGATGAACAGTCCTGTCATAAGCCATTGAGTTGGCCTGATGTCCTTCCTGGTAGTATCCGACGGCTCTAATCAGTCCTCTTCGGACCTGCCCCTCGAGTCTGGATGGTTGCTTCTTGCTTTGGAGGTACTTCCTCTCCTGTCGGGGACATTAGATTGTCGGTTGCCTTGTATGTAAGGCGTCTCATCCCTTGATGAACTTCCCCCGATCTGCATCGCAGGGCCTATGCCGCTTCTTCCCCCGTTAGCGAGAGTGTTGATACTCTCTGTGAGTGACGTCATCTTCGCTTCCAAGTGCATCAGGGAGTTATTTACAATGTTGCTGGCTTCCGTATTGGACTGACTAGCAGCAGTGGCCGAGCCTAGCATGTTTTCGAACTTGCTGACAACGTTAGACCATTCCTCCTGTTTGGTCTCAAGGTCCCTGGTGAAGTTGCGGACCTCTGCAGTCAGTTCCTCGATTCTGTCGATCCCTTCCATAGTTAGCGGAACCGTTGATAGATTTTCCAGAGTATGTGTCAAGTCAGAACGTGTCCTCGTCAAGGCTGATCGAGTCCTTCTTCGTATATGTGGTATCATCTGATGACAACAAAAGAATAACCACTTAGTATCAACTGATTGACTATTTGGCAGAAAGATTATCAAGTGTCAGCTAGCCAATGTTACTTGGCTGATAATCGTTTTTGGCAACTCAAATAAATTACAGAAACATTTCTATGCCCCACCGAGCCAAAATATTGTGTGGCTGATAGGTTTTGACAAAAATAATGTAGAGAGACTTTCATGTCCTACTGGGCGTGCCAAAATATTGTTTGCATAAAATTTAGCATCGAGCAATACATGGCATCGAGGAACACTTGTTTTCATATTGTTTGCGTAAAATTTTGACAATGAGGGCACCTCGACGTCGAGCAACCCTTGGCATCAAGAAAATATTGTTTGCAATAAAACTAACATCAAGGGATGCTTGGCATCGAGGGGCTGACATCGAGGGGTGTTTGGCATCAAGGAGTGCCAAAATATTGTTTGTTATAAACCTGTCACCAGATGCCTCGACGAGCCAATAGCTTGATGTAAAATGCCTCGATATGATGTAAAGTAAATGCGGGCATGCCAATGTTTGTGCGTGCAAACATAACGATTTAAGAATAGACATGTTGATGTCAGTAAGTGAATAATATAAGTGTCCTGATAAAGACATATTGATATCGAAATAAGTTGTCCTGATAAGGCTGACTTCTAAACGATTGTGACAGAGTAGGCAAACACTACCCCTAGTTCTTTTCTATGCCTGCCTGGCCGCAGGACTTAAATAATTTATGAAAATCTCTCTTAAATGCCAAAAATTCATGACCAATCAATGGCCTGCTCAACATATCAGCGGATTTGTAAATCAGCAAATGACTTGACGATCAATCAGTTTAAACATTCACCTTGACAGAAGACATAATCTTGACAGAAAACAACATATCAATGGAAATCAACTGACGTAAAGCATATCGTAGTAATAGAATCAAGAGATACGCGCCAAAATACTTCCATTAATAAGAAAATAATATTGATAAGTTCCCCAATATACAAATATTACAACAATATGCAAAACGATAAAAATCTCCTGTTTTGGCATGACCTGCCAAATGAGTTGACAAGTCTAATAGGTTCTGAAAATTGACTCCTTGATCGGCAAGTAAACCCACTGATGAGTTGATAATGCATGATAGAACAGTTTGTTTACAGAAAGTAACATTGACGATGGAAGACCACCGTCAATGGTTCGCCCAACCTTGATGGGTGACCACCAATCGGGGTCCTGATAAGCGGTTTGCCACTGAGAAGGGCATCGACGGAGCAGATGACTACTCATCCGATAGCCGTCAAGCAGATGGCTACTTGACGACGAGCTCATCAAGCAGATGGCTACTCGATGAGTTTGTCATATAAATACGTGGGCACTTACATGACAGTTAACAGTGTGCTACTTGGTTGATATCGAGTGGTTTCGCTCGAGACAGCGTCAGCTGACGGTGGAAGACGGCGGCGGCGGCGGCTTACTTTGAGCGACGGCGGCGGCAAGACTTCAGGCGGTCAGGGATCACTGGTGGCTGAGGAGGGACAGACTGCTATCAAGGGGTTTCGCTCAAGACAGCGTTCTGACGGCGGAAACAGCGACGGCGGTGGCGTACTGTCGGTGACGACAGCGGACTTTCAGCGGCGGCGGCGACGAGACTTCAGGCGGTCAGGAGTCGCTGGTGGCTAAGGAGGGACGGTTGATATCAAAGGATTAACAGGTGTTTGCCGACGAGAGAAGTAGCGATGCCCTGGACTTCCGGTGAGGCGTAGAGCCGATCAGTGTAGACTGAATTTTGTAGATTGAGTTGTATGTGTTTTGCGCGAATGGCAGCCTATTTGTATTTATAGTTGCTGGAAATTGAGCTGATGGCTGGAAAAAACTGCTCCCTTGATGGCCATTCTCCCACTACTTCCACTACCTTGAATTTCTCCACTACCTCCACTACTTTAATTGTGGTTTTCTCCTTCTTTTTGCTGAAAATTAGTATTAATGGTGGTTGGAGAAGAAGAGAACGTGTGTTTTATCTAATTTGAATTTCAGTTTGTGTTGGTAACTAATTATGAGAGAATTAAGGAATTTGTTATTAGCCAACTAGTGTAGTTTTTACCCTTATCTCATAATTAATCTTCCAATTATTAATTAAATAAAACACAAGTGCGGCCGAAAAATTAGTGATGGCCGATCTGGGCTGGGTCACGGTCGACTTGGTCTGATCGGACCATAGTTGGTCTTGGGTCGAGCCATGTTGGCTTTGATTGATAATTACAATTTACCCAATTAATTAACTAATGGCTTTGTTTATCAAATGGGCCAATTAATTATACTTGGCCCAATCAATTAATTAACTTAATTAAATAATCTAAATTAGTCAACGTAATTTATTGGGTTAATTGGGCTCATTTGTATTTAACCATAACTTTGTATTAATCATTAATTAATTAAACTTGGCCCATAAATTAATTAACTTTATCAATCAAATAATTTATACTTGGCCCAAACATTAATTAATTGTATAATTGGGTCGAGTTTCGAAATTGAGCTCGTGACGAAATTACCGCCTCGGTTGGGTCAATTTTCGGATCAAATTGGATCCGACCTGATCCGATCCGTTTGTTACGGTCGAGTTTGGTCCAATTGCCATTTTTGGCTTATCGTCGAGCCATTATTTCTCGATTAATCGAGGGTGATTTTTTGAGTACAAACAGTATAATCATGTAGTATTAATCAATTAAATAAATCAGGAACTCAACAATCAAGTCCCATTTTTTGAACAAATATTTCCATTACACATGACTAGGATTGGGAGTATATTTCGTAATCTTGTCAAGACAATCATTTCCGACACCCCTAGCCCAATTATCAATTTTATTAAACTCCGGATCGTCGGTCACATCTCCCAAGCAATCATCGCATGTATCAAGATTAATTTTGAACAAACCAACATCACTTTTGGCTTTCTTGAAATCACGTCTGTGTATGTCTTCCATTCCTATCCTCAGGGCATCTACCGCCTTGCCGTAAACTTCAGCGCATATATCCAAACATTCTTTTCTCGTTTGCTCTATCTTTGGATCCTTAAGCTTATTCTCCACGACGTTGATGAATTGCTCGATCTGGTTTGCAGCCTTCGCCATGTACGCTTCCACGAATTGGCTGTCCTTGGCTAGCTCTTCCAACGGGATCGAGGCTAATCCATTCTCCATCGCATCAAACGGCGATGGTCCGTTGGGGAGAACTGTAGGAACCAAAAAAAAAGGAAAAAACAAGGTTCATTAGTGACGACATTATCAGGAAAAAAAAAAGGAGCTAAATGCAAAAATACCCTTGTTTTCTCTAATTGGCATAAATCCCTTGTATTATTTAGATTGGGTTATTGCCAATTTTTAGTTAAAAGAGGGATTATTTTAATTTTTTAGGTGAATAAGGGTGTTTCACATTTTTTTTGGGTGCATAATTGTCATTTTTACTGTAATATATGTACTTCGGCTTGAGAGAGATTATTTTGCTAATAAAATATATATAGGGAGGTTTTTACTAAAATCACAACGCATAAGGGGTATTTTTTGCAATTCATTCAAAGAAATCCACTGTTAGTAAAGAACTTATAATTGAATACCAACAAAATTATGAATAAAAATTATTCATTTAATAATAACGATAAATTACCACTAGAAGATGAGCGGCTGGGGGCGGGAGAAGGGGAACCCTTTGGGCTAGAGGAGATGTAGGAAGCGGGAGCGCGGGCGGAACCCTTAGGGCTAGAGGAGATGTAAGAAGCGGAAACGGGGGCGGGAGTGGGGGTGATATGCGCGGTGACGACTGAAAGGGTGATGAGGGAGACTAGGAGTGATGTGGCAAAATGGATGTTGAAGAGGGCCATTGTTTCTTCTCAATTTAATGAATAAGAAACAACACAACAAAGAGGAAGAGAAATGTGAAAAATAAGTATTATTTTTCTTGTTTCTTTTCCACTTTCTGTGGGGTGGAGAAATATGGAAGGTTGTAGGAGGTATTTATATTGATTGTTGGTGGTGATTTTGGTGGCCATGCATAAATGTAGAGTTCTTTGAAAGACTGGCCTTATATTTTGTTTTTTTTTCTGTCCATTCTTTTATTTGTCTCAATTTATTTTTATGGTGGGATAATCAAAAATTATATTTCTATATTAAGTTGTTCTTAGAATCGAAACTACTTATAATGTTTTCATACGAAAATTTAGATGCTACACCGAATTTAATCATTAATGCATAATACTTATTGTCTGGTGCACTAATGTATTACCATAGATCAAAATTTCCATCTTTTCAGTCGAAAGCATCGAAATGTTATTGTTTAGGAATCAAGCGAAACGAGAATAAGATGCAATTCCGAAACTACTTGTTTGCCTTAAACTCTGTTATTTTTCTGAAATTAGTAACATTTTTACAATTTTTACTTAGTGTTTTCGAAACAATTTTGAAAAGTTTACAATATTTAGCTGACCAAAACATACACTCGAAACAAAATTTTGATCCATATGTATTGAATTGTGTAGCATCTGGTTTCATACAATATAAAACAATAGTAGGGATGCTTCCATTCATATATATTACCATTGCCTACAGAAAATTGATTTTCTTGGCCATCTCTAAACACAAAAGGCTTATCATGTACTCTGCACAAATTGTGTTTATTGCTTTTGTATTATGCGAAAATTAGGGGTGCACATGGTACGATATTGAAGTTTTATTAATTAAATTCGTATTGTACCAATTGTTGTGGTTTTAAATATTCAATACCAGACTTCACTTTTGAGTACCAAACCAATGCACCCCGTACTGTTTGGTTTTTGTATGGTACGGTACGATTTTGCGGTTCTAGAAATTTTTTTTGGTGTCTTACTATTTACTCTTATAGTCGATTGATAATTGAAAGAAATTTCTAATGGAATAAATTGATGATATTTTTTTTTGTTTTAACAAAATACTTTATAAATTAAAGAGTTATATGGAGTAATATTCTATAAAATGACTGAGCATAAAAAATAGTAGCTCACTAAATAAATTAAGACGATAATTTATTTGTCGTTTGTTATTTCATTTAAAGGTATAATTATTTTCTAATTAGTCATTTATGCGTCAAAATTTCATTTAATTTCTTATATTATGTGTCATAATTATAGGTTGGAAGATAATAAAGATTAAATTTAATTGCATAATCTAGTAAATAAAAGTTTATCTTCATTAACAGTACAATACAATACGAATTTTTTACGATATCAAAGTTCCAAAATCTGTACCATATCAAAAACATTCCTGAGAAGATTTTGAGAAAAGGAAAAAAATCTAAACTTCTTTTTTTTTGATAAAATCTAAACTTCGACCGGACTATGTACGGACGTTGGATGAAGATGAAGATCAAAGTGCAAAGAAGACAAGTAATTAAGGGAAGGTTTTGATGATTTCCAAACATCATAATCAACTAAGTATGGAAGGCTTAGCTCCCTTAGAAGAATTTTGAACAAGTAAAGAAGATATCAGAAGAATTCAAAGTTCAAAGCCCAGAAGACTAGTGATCTCATGCTGAAATAGCAAATAGAAGGGTAGACCATCAGCTGACTCAAATCAGATTAGTTCAGAGTTTGATCAGCAGAGTGCCTATCAGATGGGTTGTTACGATCAGTAGAGTAGAAGAGATCAAGAGATTAGTCCAACGGTAATAAATGCACTTGGTGTAATAAATGCTGTAAGAGAAGGGTAGTAATGGCAAATTATTGAAGAAAACCTCGTATCAGCAGAGTGCATTAAATGCAGCTACAGGAAAGTACAGCAGAGAAAGGACTGTAGCAGGTTACCGTTCTGATTTCGGGCTAAGGCTATGTATTCGAAAATGTGATCTCCTTCAACGGTCTTATTTTCAAATACAAGTATAAAATGAGCTAATTTTAATGAGCGAGACACACAACAACAATCTGAGAATATACTTTGAAGCAGAAATCATCTAAGTCTCAAGAAGCTCAAACAACTCACTCGTCTGGTGGAAGTCATCTGTTGACAGAAACCCAGTTGAAGAAAACAGAAAAATACAATCTGAGTGATTTTGTATTAGCTAAGTGTTGTGCGGAGTTGTGATCCATCTTTGTGAGTGATCAAACTTCAGAGGGTAGGACTTCTGAGTGATTTCCTATTGTGAGCTTATAGCCTTTTCATTTGTTGTCTAGATATAAGTGGAGATATATTGTAAACTGTGTGTTTATAGTATAACCAGAATCTAAGTGATCTGGAAGAGTGGACTAAAGGATTTTTATCCATATAACCACTATAAAAATTCTGTGTTGATTTGCATTTAACTTTTTCTTGCATATTTCAAACTGCATAAACACTTTGAATTGATCAAAATATTTTAAAGGAGTTTTTGAAACTGGGGATAAAATCTTTTAAAGGAACTTAAGTCACTTGTGAAAAACACTCTAAACATCCGCTGCAAGTAAACTCTTAAGAAAACCAATCTGTTGAAAAACAACTAAGTATTTATAAGAAGAGTGGTCACTCTGCTGTTCTAGACTTGTTCTTGATCAGCGAAGTCATCCTACTGTTCTTCATCAGCTTAGTCTGCTGACAGAAGACTGAAAAGTTTTTAAGTTAAAATTTTTCAGAGGTCTATTCATCCCCCCCCCCCTTCTAGACCTCATCTGACCACTTGGGACCAACAAGTGGTATCAGAGCAGGTGGTTCATTAGAATCAGCTGCCTGATCAACGAGCTTGATCCGAGTGTTTTTCAAAGGTTTTCAAAACTTTTTGAAAATGGATTGTATCAGTCATGTTCCCCACATTGCTGGTATGTCCTTTGAGGACTGGAAAATCAGAATGGAGATTTTCCTGGCTGCTTATAATGACAACATGTGCACATGTATCATTAAAGATCCATTCAGATTCACAAAGACCATAAAGATCAATGAAGTTGATACGGTTGTGGAAAAAGACCTTCATGAGATGACTCCAGAGGAAATCAAGCTATTTAATCTGGATAAAGTCGAAAGATTCATAATGACTAAAGCCCTGGACAATGATCGGTTTGACAAAGTCAAACATTGCAAAACTGCAAAGGAGATGTGGGACAAAGTCAGAGATATGAGTGAAGGAAATGATGCTATCAAGGAGCATCAGCTAACTGTTGCTTTGGAGAAACTTGACAACTTCAAGATGAAGTCTGGAGAAACCATTGATCAGATGGATACCAGATTCACCAGAACACTGAATGAAGTTTTAAAGTTGGGAAAAACCTTTACTGACAAGGAAATCACCGTCAGAGTACTAAAGGCCTTACCTCCTAAGTTCAACATGAAGGTGACAGCAATGGAAGAATCAAGAGATTTGGGAAAGATTTCTCTTACAGAACTGTTTTCCGTACTCAAGGCATTCGAGTATAAACTGCCTAGAATGGGATTTGAAGAAACCTCAACTTCAGGACCCACAACTGCCCTGGTTGCTGCTGAAAATCCAAGAAGACCAGCTCAGAGAAGTAAAGAAGTGGACTCATCTGATGAAGCCACTCTGCTCAACAAAAAGGAGTACACTGCTGGAGATGTTGCATTGCTGATGAACAATTTCAAGAAGTTCTACAAAAGAAAAATGAAGAATAAATACAACAATGCCTCTACTTCTAAACCTAACTCTTCTTCTCAAGAAAAAGATGATTATAAAGCAAAACTAATGTGTTATAACTGCAGGAAATTGGGACACTTCATTAGAGACTGCCAATATCCAAAAGCAGAGAAGTACACTGAGGAAGAGAAGAGAATCAGAAATGAAAGGAAACACCAGAAAGGCAAGGCAATGATGGCTGAAGCAGAGAAGCTGACTGCTGTCTACTCATCTGATTCAGATTCAGACACTTCTGATGAAGAGAACCCTGCTCTTATCTGCCTGATGGCAAAGGAATCTGATGAATCTGAGGATGAGGTAACTCCTCTTGACAATAAATTATTTAATTCATTTGAACAAATGATGCTTAACAATACTGGTATTGCTGAAGCATATAAAAAGCTTAAGGAAGAGATGATATTGCTAAAAGAGCAGAATAGTTCACTGAAACTTTTAGCTGAAAAGCCAAAGGAATCAGCTGAATATAAACAGCTTGAGCAAGAACATGAATCTCTGAAAGCTGAATGTGAGGTTTATAAAGGAAAAATCATGGAACTTGAAAAAGTTATTGAGTCTCATGAGAAATCATCTGTTGCATCAAATCACATGTCTAGTAAATAGAAGATACCTTTAGAAAAGGATAAATTAGAATCGAATCATACTGAAAAATTCGCTTTTGCTGACAATAGTAAGGTCATTCTGTATGTTCAAACTTCTAAACCTACCTCAACCGAGAAAGAATTAAAGGAGAAGAAATCTCCTAAGGCTAAAAAGAGCAAAGAGCCTAGTGTAGGAAATCAGACTAGTAAGACCAAACAGCAGAGTCCTAAGAAGTCTGCTGATAAAGCTAAACTGAATCAAATTGTTGGTAAAACTAAGTCAAAATCTAATGAGCAAGCATCTAGTAAACCAAAGAAGCATAAGAATAAGAAAAATCAAAATGGTTGGTATGAAAATGAGTCTTATTATGTGCAACCTGCTGCATATCCTCCTATGTATCATGCACCTCAATTTCCAGGTTACTATGCACCTTACCCTGCTCATCCAATGCATGCATATCCTGCATATCATGCACCTTACCCTGCTTATGAACATTTTCCTTATCATACTGATCATCAACATGACTTATCTGATAATCATGGTAAAGACGAAACTGTTCATGCTCCTGTCAAAGCTCAAAAGCCTAAGAAGCCTAAGACATTAACATCTTGGGTTATCAAAGGTGAAACTAATCCTCCAGGACCCTCTCAATAAGGGTACCTAAAACAATTTTATTTTTGTTTTGTAGGTTAGGATTAGGAGTAGGAGTAAAGTAGAGAAGATTTGATACTTGGACAGTGGATGTTCAAGGCACATGTGTGGAAGCATACATGAGCTGACTGATGCAGTTGATTTGGATTGTCCAAGTGTTACATTTTGAGACAGCAAAGAAGGCAAGATTGTAGCTAAAGGAAGAATAATCAAAGGAAACATTGAGATAACTGACGTCTCATATGTTAAGGGCCTAAAGTACAACCTGCTGAGCATAAGTCAATTTTGTGACAAAGGATATTCAGTCATCTTCTCAACAGATAAGTGCTATGTTGAATAGATTGGTACAAAGAAGGTAATCTTATCTGGAAGGAGACAAGGGAATGTCTATATAGTCGACTGGAATTCTGCTGATAAGAATTCAAATGTTTGTTTGGTGGCTTCTACACCATGAAGTTAGTTGGCTATGGCACAAAAGAATGAATCACTTAAACTTCAAGACCATTAACAGATTAATCAAGAATGATTTGGTAGAAGGGATTTCTAAAACAGTCATGAGCAAAGACAAGCTCTGTGACGCATGTCAGAAGGGTAAACAAATCAAGTCATCTTTCAAAAGCAAGAAGCATCAATCTTCTGAAAGAATATTGGAGCTACTACATATGGACTTATTTGGACCCATTGATCCAGTCAGCAATGGTGGAAAGAAATACTGCCTAGCTGTTGTGGATGATTATTCAAGATATACTTGGGTGATTTTCATGAAGAAGAAAAGTGAAACCAAGGAACATCTTACCAATCTGATGGAACTGATCCAGAATGAGAAAAGCATAAAGATATTGAAGATCAGATCAGATAGAGGGACAGAGTTTACAAACTCTACTGTCGAAGAGTATTGTAATATGAAAGGAATACATCATGAGTATTCAGCTGCTAGAACCCCTCAACAGAATGGTGTTGCTGAAAGGAGAAACATAACACTAAAGGAAGCTGTCAGAACCATGATAGCTGAAGCAAAGCTGCCTCAAAGATTTTGGGCAGAAGCAACAAATACAGCCTGCTTTACTCAAAACAGATGCATGATCAACAAAAATCAGAACAAGACTCCATATGAAGTTTGGAACAACAGAAAACCAAACATTCATTATTTTAAAATTTTTGGTTGTAAATATTTTGTTTTGAATAATGGGAAAAATCACCTTACTGCTTTTGCAGAAAAGGCTGATGAAGCTGTTTTTGTAGGATATTCTACTGTTAGTAAGGCTTATAGAGTTTTTAACAAAAGAACATTACTAGTAGAAGAATCCATTCATGTAGTATTTGATGAACCAAACCAATCTTCTGAAAAGAATCAAAGCACTAATCAAGATCTATCTACTGATTTACAGAAGTTAAGTGTTGGAAGGAATGAAGAATATGTTCCCATCATACTACCTGATCTTAACTCAGCTGCCAACTCAAGTGCTGTTCAAAATCAGATCACTGATTGTCTAACAGACGAGTTACAACCAGCTGACAGACCAGAGAATGTTCAACAGACTGCAAATGTTCAACAGACTACTACTGCAACTCCAACAGTAGTGTTGCAAGATCTTAACAGAGGACAACATTCAGACCTACAACCTGATCTCAGATGGCTCAGAAATCACCCACCTGAGTTGGTGATTGGTGATCCTTTAGATAGAGTGAAAACAAGAAGGGCTGCTGCACAAGATGCCATGTTTGTCACTTTCCTATCTCAAATAGAGCCTAAGCAAATTGAAGAAGCTCTCAGTGATTCTTTCTGGATAAAAGCTATGCAAGAAGAGTTGAATCAATTTGAAAGGAATGAAGTCTGGTACTTAGTTCCTAGACCAAGTCATCAAAGAGTCATTGGCACTAAGTAGGTATTCAGAAATAAGATGAATGAAGATGGTATTGTCACCAGAAACAAAGCAAGACTAGTGGCCAAAGGGTATTGTCAAGAAGAAGGGATTGACTTTGATGAGACATTTGCACCTGTAGCAAGACTTGAAGCAATCAGACTGTTTCTTGCCTATGCTGCTTATAAGAACTTCACTGTCTATCAGATGGATGTGAAGTCTGTCTTTCTCAATGGAGAATTGCAAGAAGAAGTGTATGTTGAACAACCTCCTGGATTTGAAGTCTATCAAGAAGAGGATAAGGTATATCGTCTGAAGAAAGCCCTCTATGGACTGAAACAGGCTCCAAGAGCATGGTATGATACCCTATCTGATTTTCTTTTAATTAAAGGATTTCATAAAGGTAAGGTAGATAAAACCTTGTTCACTATTGAATGGGAAAATCATATATTGATTGTGCAAATATATGTAGACGATATTATTTTTGGTTCAACTAACCAACAGATGTGTGACAAGTTCTCTAAGCTGATGCAGAATAAGTTTGAAATGAGCATGATGGGAGAACTTAATTATTTTCTTGGTTTACAAGTTAAACAGCTGCCTGATGGAATCTTTATAAATCAAGCAAAATACACAAGAGATCTGTTTAAAAAGTTCGGTATGGAAACCAGCTCTACTGCTACTATTCCAATGTCTACAAGTCTTCATTTGGATAAAGATGAAGATGGCAAATCAGTAGACATAACCAAATATAGAGATATTATAGGGTCACTGTTATATCTAACAGCAAGCAGACCTGATATAATGTACTCAGTAGGGGTTTGTGCAAGATTTCAATCAAATCCTAAGGAATCTCATCTCTTAGCTGCCAAGAGGATATTGAAATATGTTAAAGGCACTCAAGAATTGGGATTGTGGTATCCTAGAGAATCTGGATTTGAGCTTATTGGTTATTCAGATTCAGACCTTGCTGGCTGCAAGATTGACAGAAAAAGCACAACAGGTGCTTGTCAGTTCTTAGGTAGTCGTCTGATCTCATGGATGAGTAAGAAACAGACCTCAGTGTCCATATCTACTGCTGAATATATAGCAGCTGGAGCATGCTGTGTACAGATACTATGGTTGAAGCATCAACTAGAAAATTACAATATCAAAATCAGTGGAATTCCAATCTACTGTGACAATACAAGTGCAATCTCTCTTACTCAGAACACTAAAAGTCATTCAAGGACTAAACATATTGAGATCAAGCATCACTTCATTAGAGATCACGTGGGAAAAGACAATGTTGTGATTGAGTATGTTCATACTGACAATCAGATTGCTGATATTTTCACTAAACCTTTAAGTGAAGTAAGGTTTTCAACTCTAAGAGCTGAACTAGGACTGCTAAATTTGGATGCATAAGCTGAGGGGGAACTTATTAGATCACTAAAGTTCAACAGCATAGTCATCCGTTATTATCTTCAAAGATTAACTCTCAACAGACTAGTTAATTTATGAATTCTTAAAGTCAGGGGGAACGTGTAAGACTAGCGGTACTTCTGATTAAAAGATGATATTTGTTAATGACAGTTAGTTGAAGTTATGTTTTCAACAGAAGACTAAAGTTATGAAGATTAAAGATCAATTTATCTTGCTGGATTGACAAACAGCAGAGGAAGATTACTAGCTATTGGCTTTCTCTAGTAATATCAGATATCAGATCACTCGTCTGTCAGATAAGTTAAACTCTACTCATCTGATATATTATATAAGCATGGTCATAAATCGCATTTCAGAAATATGCTTTTATTAGTAACAGATAAGTAACGTTTGAGTTTCCCGCTAGTCTGACATTAAAATAATAAAATTGAAATCCGCAGCTCCCGTCCACACGATTAGTAAACTGTCAGATTGATCCAACGTACCAGATCAATCACGACAACCTAAACAATAGGAAACGTATAAAGTCCGATCTGAACAGATCAGTAATCTTACGCACTCACAATCTCTCAAATTCTCTAACTCTCAAACTCTCTTGCTTTCAAAAGTTTACTGTTTTCACAGATTCTCACTCAGTAATCTCAAAGATGGAAAAGATTATTGATGGAAGGTACTTGAACAACAACAAATTTCATTTCTCCGGTACTGATCTGATGCGCTCAATCATGGAAAAGATCAAAGAGGCATCTCTGGTTCCAGTTCTGGAAGCACATGAAGATAGGGTCTATCTAGAAGACATTGATCACTTCTACAAGACCAGGAAATTCACCAATGACGACACTGTGATGTCTGCTGTTATTGGGGGTAAGAAAATTGCTATCTCTGCTGCTGTTCTTAGTGAGATTTACAAGCTGAAAAATGAAGGAGTGGATGTGACAGACCTTGGGTCTGAAAAAGAGGAAGAATTCTGGGGTATTTGTGCGAAGGAGGGAGAAGAGATGACTGGAACTCTGATGAAGACTCAGTTAAAAGACGAGTATCAGAGATTCGCAGACATCATTGCGAAGGTGCTGGACTGCAGCACAAGTTCTTTGGATGGATTACCTAGGAGGAGGTACTACACCATGATCTGTATATACTATGGGCTGAAGGTGAACTGGGCAGTTCACGTTTATGATCTGCTGAGTGACAAGAGGCCTTCACATGCCATTCTGCTTTGTCATCTGTTTATGTCACTAAGATGTCAGATGGGTGGTGGAAAGGTTACTCACGCAAGCAAAGAATTTAAGCTGTACGAGCCAGTCAGGAGTGTGGCTGCTCCCAAAAGAAAAGCACCTGCTAAGTCTAAGAAGACCCCTTCTAAGAAGAGCAAGAAGGAGGGTCAGACAAGCAAGTCTGCTGATCAAGCAGCAAGCTCTGCTGTTGAAGCTGGATCAACAGAAGCTGAGACTGAAGTCCCTTAGAAGATGATAGATGACTTCACTGCTGAGCTTGAGAAGATGGATACAGGTTCATCACCTGAAAGGATAGAATCTGATGAACAGATCCCTCTTCAAAGGCTAAAGAGGATGAGGACCAGGAATGAAGCAAGGGGACCTCCCCAAGCTAAGAAGACCACTGGTAAAATTCCTAAATCAAAGGCAAAGAGAAAGGTCACTTTCTCTGAAGTGCCAATCATTACAGTCAGAGAATCACCAACAACAGAGAGGCCTATTATTATTGAAGAGCCTTCAGCTTAGGCTGCTGTTGAACAAGCTAAAGAGCCTGTTGAAGAGGCTGCTGCTGAATTGATTAAAGAGCCTGCTGGAGAGGCTGTTGTTGAAAAGAATGGAGAGTCTGCTATGGAAGTTGTTGAACAACAGACTGGCACAGCAAGTGAAGGGACTGTACCCTTTATACACCCTACTCCTGTTGCTACCACTCCCATTCAGGTGATTGAAAGTCCTGAAGCTAGGAGGCTAAGGACTGGAAAGATTGTACTTCCTTATGTCTCTGCTGCTGAGCAGAAGAAAATTGATGATGCTGAAAAACAGAGAAAAGCTGCAGAAAAGGCAGAGGAAGATAGATTGAAAAGTCTTGAGCTGAAGAGGCTGGAAGAAGAAGCCAGCAAATTAACTCAAGCAGAAAGAGATGCTATTGAAGCAGCTGAGTTAGCTGCTGCAATAGAGGCCAGTACCAAGGACGCCAATGGTCCAAGGCAAGCTGGTGGAATCAGAATTGGGGAGCCAAGGGACCCCAACAAGCCCAAGCAGATGATGCCTGCTCCAAAGGTCCAATCAAAGAAAAGATCAGAAGTGAAATTAGCTCTGGAGATTGTGAGAGACAATCCAGAAGCATTTGATGAATTCATTCAGAGATTGGATGCTGAGAACACAAAGCTGACTCGTCTGACGATGTTTAACAAAGAAAAAGTTCGTTACAACAGATGGAGAGAATATCGTCTGACCAAGAGCAAGGAGCAAATTAATAGTTAGAGAGCCTTCAACGATGAAGAGGCCTGGGTTCTCAAGTGGCTTGAAACAGGTTCAATCACACAAGCACTTGACTCAGAGTTCTTCTTGGATAAGCTAAGGCTGATGATCAGCAAGGTGGCCAAGGCTGAAGCCAAAAAGATTTACAACTCAGTGCCAGAGGACTACTCTGAAAATGAAGATTTGAAGGAAAGGTCTATGAGACTGGCTGTCTCTCAAACTATGAAGACATGGGCTAAGAAGACTAGAAATATGGAGGGAACTCCAAGCTCATTAATCCCCCTCCCTAGTCTAAAACAGATAGTATATGGTCCAGCAATCAGGCCATATGAAGATCTTCCTGAGAATACAGTGTCACCCTTTGTTGCTATTGATGATATGACATGGATTACTCATAGGACTGCCCTAGATGAGGCTGGCAAAGTCCACACCATAACTGAGGTGAAGAAGATCAAAGCCCCTGCTGCTGATCAAGGGAAGGAGCAAGACAAGTCTACTGAGCAAGAAAAGACAAACAAAGAAACAGAAGACTCATCTGACCCTGCTGATCAGAGTAAGGACTTAGAGGAGAAAAAGGAGGAGAAGATAGCTGATCAAACTGAGGAGAAGGAAAGCACTCCCAGTCTTGCTGATGAAGCCAAAATGCAGGAGATTGCATCTGGTTCAGCTTATCAGACCACAGAAGCTGAAGTTCTTGCTTTACCTCCTATTCCTACTAATGTTGCTTCAACTTCTCAAGTTTTGTAGGATTCCTTATCTGACATATTCCAACAGCTGATTGCCAAATCCCTGAAGGAAATGGAAGAAAGAATAACTGCAAATATCTTGGCTGCATTAAGTCCACAAATCCAGAAGGCTACTTCTATCCCTTCTGATGAAATTAAGGAGACTGCTCATAATGTGAAGTCAATCAGACAGGATATGGATGTTATTCAAGCCAGAACCAAGAGCACAGCTGCTGGATGGAGGGACATTACTGAGACTGTTGAGATGGCCATCAAGGCAGAAGATGAAACTCTAGTGAATATGGCCAGATCCTTCAAATCCTCTGCTGATATGGTACTTGCAACCCAATTTCAGCTGGGCGATCAAGGTGAAGCAGTTCTCAATAGAATGCATGCTATGGAAGCAAATCAAATAATTCATGCTGCTCAAGTTGATGTCATTCAAGCTAATCAGCTAAGGCAAGGAGCTCAAATGGATGCTATGAATGAGAACATCAGACTTCTCTGTGATTCTCTCCAGATCACACCACTCTCTCCAAAATACCTAGTCAACCCTGCTGATGATGACAAAAAGGGGGAAGATAAGGTAGAAGAAGAGAAGACTGCTGAACTGGTGGAGACTGAGTTGCTGGAAGAGTCTGCAAGTGAAAATGAGAATGAAGGAACCAGCAGACCAGCAGATCAATCAGACACAGAAGAAGACAGTGAAGCTGAAGAAACTGAAGCTGAAGCAAAGGCCAAATCTGATAAAGAGATAGCTGCTGCTAAGGACACAGCTGAAGAACAGCTTAACCCTGATGTCAAATACAAAAATATGGAGCTTCTGAGGAAAAGATTCAATGAATCAATAGCTGAGACATCTGAGCCAGCTGAAGATAAAGAAGAAGAAGACAAATGATAGTTGAATTTACTTGTAATATTCCTTGTAATTTTCTTTCTTTTTGCACATCTCATCTGATGACACTTGTAATCTGTAACTCTTTCATATATTTATAAAATTGCAAGTTTTGAATCCAACAGACTATTTCTATCTCAGAAATTTTTGAGGATAAAAACTTTAGTTTAGGTATAGGTACTTAGCTGAAGTTTTGTCATCATCAAAAAGGGGGAAATTGTTGGATGAAGATGAAGATCAAAGTGCAAAGAAGACAAGTAATTAAGGGAAGGTTTTGATGATTTCCAAAACATCATAATCAGCTAAGTATGGAAGGCTTAGTTCCCTTAGAAGAATTTTGAACAAGTAAAGAAGACATCAGAAGAGTTCAAAGCTCAAAGCCCAGAAGACTAGTGATCTCATGCTGAAACAGCAAACAGAAGGGTAGACCATCAGCTGACTCAAATCAGATTAGTTCAGAGTTTGATCAGTAGAGTGCCTATCAGATGGGTTGTTACGATCGGCAGAGTAGAAGAGATCAAGAGATTAGTCCAATGGTAATAAATGCACTTGGTGTAATAAATGCTGTAAGAGAAGGGTAGTAATGGCAAATGATTGAAGAAAACCTCGTATCAGCAGAGTGCATTAAATGCAGCTACAGGAAAGTACAGCAGAGAAAGGACAGTAGCAGGTTACCGTTCTGATTTCGGGCTAAGGCTATGGATTTGAAAATGTGATCTCCTTCAACGGTCTCATTTTCAAATACAAGTATAAAAGGAGCTAATTTTAATGAGCGAGACACACAACAACAATCTGAGAATATACTTTGAAGCAGAAATCATCTAAGTCTCAAGAAGCTCAAACAGCTCACTCGTCTGGTGGAAGTCATCTGTTGACAGAAACCCAGTTGAAGAAAACAGAAAAATACAATCTGAGTGATTTTGTATTAGCTAAGTGTTGTGCGGAGTTGTGATCCATCTTTGTGAGTGATCAAACTTTAGAGGGTAGGACTTCTGAGTGATTTCCTATTGTGAGCTTATAGCCTTTTCATTTGTTGTCTAGGTATAAGTGGAGATATATTGTAAACTGTGTGTTTATAGTATAACCCAAAATCTAAGTGATCTGGAAGAGTGGACTAAAGGATTTTTATCCATATAACCACTAGAAAAATTCTTTGTGTTGATTTGCATTTAACTTTTTCTTGCATATTTCAAACTGCATAAACACTTTGAATTGATCAAAAGATTTTAAAGGAGTTTTTGAAACTGGGGATAAAATCTGACCATTTGGGACCAACACCTATGTACGGTTATTTGTGTTTAACTGTCCACTGAAAAGTTAAAAAAAAAAATAGAAATACATAATTTTTCAGTTTCTGAATGCCAAAATAAAGAGTAAAGTGAAAGCAAAAAATTTTAACACTTAGGACCCAACAGGGTTCGAACGGTGACCTCTTGATCTGCAGTCAAATGCTCTACCACTGAGCTAGGGACACCTTTCTGATGAATATTACCTACAAGTAAAATTTAACTTAAATACAACGAAGCAAGGACTAACATTTAAGTCAGCTAAAAATTTATGTACTATAAAATGGTCCTCTTATTCGTCAAATTTTATATTTTCGTCCCTCTTGAATTTTTTATAGCAAATCGATCCCTCTTATCAATGTAATATATCATATTCATCCCTCTTATAATACATTCTTCCCTCTTAAATTTTTCGTAGCAAATTCGTCCCTCTTGTCAATATAGTGTAACATATTAGTCCCTTTTAAATACAAAATATTTTGTATTTAAAAGGGACTAATATGTTACACTACATTGACAAGAGGGACGAATTTGCCACGAAAAAATTTAATAGGAACGAATGTGATATACTACATTGATAAGAGGGACCAATCTGCTATAAAAAGTTTAAGAAAGACGAAAGTGCAAAAGTTAATCCGTAAAAGGACCAAAAGCGCGATTTACTCTATTTTTTTTTCTTGTTAACTCCAAGTCATCAGATGCGAAGTCCGAATGGTTCAACTTTTAACCACTTGTTTTTGACGAACTTATAAAACCTTTATGAAAAATAATGATTATGTTAAAAGGCTATATGATTAGTCTATTGTAAACTTGAAAATCTGAGTTATCAAAAAATAATGATTTTTGTTAATTCACAACCAAATCATCTACAAGTATAGTGCATGGAAACAATTGTCGAAGTGGCCTATCAAAGTACGAAAGCTAGGATCTTTTGCGGTTGTTTGATAAGTTAGTTAATCAATATGGTTCCAGATTATCGGAGTTCAAGCCAAAAAGAAGGTCTTGCGTTCGAATCCCTCTGTCACCCACTTCTAAAATCTACATGTTATGCCTGAGTAAATGAATATCGCCTACATGTGAGGGGACGTGTTAAGTAATATATATTAAATGAATTCTCTATCTAACAACTTGAGATTTTAGATGAATTGATAGTTCAATAGAGAGAGGTACCCCATGTTCTTCCCGTTCTCGTCAACCCGAAAAAAAAATATTAACATTGTGAAATAGATGGTATAATCATGTAGTATTAATCAAGGTTAGAGATATTGCCAGAGCAAGGATTGTTGCTGCCAGAGCAAAAAAAAATTATTTCCTAAGTTGCCCCTTCTAGTCAATAGTCATAAAAATTCACACTTTTCAGTTCCTAAAATGCCCCTTATTAATCATTAACAATTCACTCTCTTTTCTCTCCTATTAAAATATCATTAACTACTTTTTCTTTCCCTAGAAATCTTCAAACATAAAAACAATTTAAGTTGAATTTTCATTTTATAGAGTTTAATCTATTGGGGAGGTCATGAACATAGATTACAAATTTATAATTTCGTTTTAATTAAAGTTTAATTTGAATATTATTAAAAATTCAAAAACTTTATATAGAAACAACACAATAATATACTTTCAATGAAACATAAATATTCATTCAGCAATAGTTTAATTTTCACTTTTATACTATAATTATATTTTTATTATCTAACTTGTTAATTTTTAGGAACAAATTATATAAAATATTTATGTAAGATGTGTTATATATCTATAAGAAATAGTAAATAGTATTAAAAAATTCATATTTCCATAAATACCTTACTTTTTTTCAAAAAAAAAAAAGAAATTGCTTATAAACATCTTTTAATTGTATCTTAAATATTAGGTTAATTACGTTAAGAGTTGAACTTACAAAAAAAAAAAAAAAAAAAAAAAAAGACTAATGTGCTAAGCAATTTTTTTTCAAAAAAAAAATATTGTACTAAACATAACCTTAAATTTTGTCGTAATTAACAATGGTTTTGATAAAAACATAGCGACAAATTTTGTCACCTTATAATTATTCTTGATAAATATATGATAATTAATTATTAGTGATATATGTATGTTAATTACTCTATAAAAACATGTATATTAATTAATTATCACTGTTATTAGCTAGGGATGTCATATATTAAAGGACATTGTGTTTAGTTAGTAACATTAATTAATGATTCACGTATATTAATATAATAATATTTTTATCGTCACTATTATTAGCTAGGGACGTCCTATATATTAATATAATAATATTTGGGATGAGTATAAGATAATATTAATATAATAATATTTTTATCGTCATTATTATTAGCCAGAGACATCACTACATTACCATAAATATTTTATATAAATTGTTCCTAAAAATTATTTAGCAAGTTAGATAATAAAAATATAATTATACTGTGAAAGTGAAAATTAATATGTTGCTTAATGAATATTTATGTTTTATTGAAAATATATTATTGTGTTGTTTCGATATAAAGTTTTTTAATTTTTTAATAATATTCAAATTAAACTTTAATTAAAACGAAATTATAAATTTAGAAACCTTTGTTCATGACCTCCCCAACAGATTAAACTCTATAAAATGAAAATTCAAGTGAAGTTGTTTTCATGCTTGAAGATTTCTTGGGAAAAGAAAAAGTAGTTAATGATATTTCAATAGGAGAGAGAAAGAGAGTGAGTTGTTAATGATTAATAAGGGGTATAAAAGTATGAATTTGTATGACTTTTGACTAGAAGGGGCAAATTAGGAAATAAAAGAAAATTGCTCTGGCAGCAACAATCCTTGCTCTGGCAATATCGCTAGCCATTAATCAATTAAATAAATCAAGAACTCAACAATCAATGGTATAATCATGTAGTATTAAGTAATATATATTAAATGAATTCTCTATCTAACAACTTAAGATTTTAGATGAATTGATAGTTCAATAGAGAGAGGTACCCCATGTTCTTCCCGTTCTCGTCAATGTCCAACTATTAACCCGAAAAAAAAATATTAACATTGTGAAATAGATGGTATAATCATGTAGTATTAATCAATTTATTAAATCAAGAACACCACAATCAATGGTATAATCATGTAGTATTAATCAATTAAATAAATCAAGAACTCAACAATCAAGTCCCATTTTTTGAACAAATATTTCCATTACACATGACTAGGATTGGGAGTATATTTCGTAATCTTGTCAAGACAATCATTTCCGACACCCCTAGCCCAATTATCAATTTTATTAAACTCCGGATCGTCGGTCACATCTCCCAAGCAATCATCGCATGTATCAAGATTAATTTTGAACAAACCAACATCACTTTTGGCTTTCTTGAAATCACGTCTGTGTATGTCTTCCATTCCTATCCTCAGGGCATCTACCGCCTTGCCGTAAACTTCAGCGCATATATCCAAACATTCTTTTCTCGTTTGCTCTATCTTTGGATCCTTAAGCTTCTTCTCCACGACGTTGATGAATTGCTCGATCTGGTTTGCAGCCTTCGCCATGTACGCTTCCACGAATTGGCTGTCCTTGGCTAGCTCTTCCAACGGGATCGAGGCTAATCCATTCTCCATCGCATCAAACGGCGATGGTCCGTTGGGGAGAACTGTAGGAACCAAAAAAAAAAGGAAAAAACAAGGTTCATTAGTGACGACATTATCAGGAAAAAAAGGAGCTAAATGCAAAAATACCCCTGTTTTCTCTAATTGGCATAAATCCCTTGTATTATTTAGATTGGGTTATTGCCAATTTTTAGTTAAAAGAGGGATTATTTTAATTTTTTAGGTGAATAAGGGTGTTTCACATTTTTTTTGGGTGCATAATTGTCATTTTACCTGTAATATATGTATTTCGGCTTGAGAGAGATTATTTTGCTAATAAAATATACATAGGGAGGTTTTTACTAAAATCACAACGCATAAGGGGTATTTTTTGTATTCCATTCAAAGAAATCCACTGTTAGTAAAGAACTTATAATTGAATACCAACAAAATTATGAATAAAAATTATTCATTTAATAATAACGATAAATTACCACTAGAAGATGAGCGGCTGGGGGCGGGAGAAGGGGAACCCTTTGGGCTAGAGGAGATGTAGGAAGCGGGAGCGCGGGCGGAACCCTTAGGGCTAGAGGAGATGTAAGAAGCGGAAACGGGGGCGGGAGTGGGGGTGATATGCGCGGTGACGACTGAAAGGGTGATGAGGGAGACTAGGAGTGATGTGGCAAAATGGATGTTGAAGAGGGCCATTGTTTCTTCTCAATTTAATGAATAAGAAACAACACAACAAAGAGGAAGAGAAATGTGAAAAATAAGTGTTATTTTTCTTGTTTCTTTTCCACTTTCTGTGGGGTGGAGAAATATGGAAGGTTGTAGGAGGTATTTATATTGATTGTGGATGGTGATTTTGGTGGTCATGCATAAATATAGAGTTCTTTGAAAGACTGACCTTATATTTTGTTTCTTTTTCTATCCATTCTTTTATTTGTCTCAATTTATTTTTATGGTTGGATAATAAAAAATTATATTTCTATATTAAGTTGTTCTTAAATTCGAAACTACTTATAGTGTTTTCATACGAAAATTTAGATGCTACATCGAATTTAATCATTAATGCATAATATTTATTGTCTGGTGCACTAATGTATTGCCATAGATCAAAATTTCCATTTTTTTCAGTTGAAAGCATCGAAATGTTATTGTTTAGGAATCAAGCGAAACGAGAATAAGATGCAATTCCGAAACTACTAGTTTGCCTTAAACTCTGTTATTTTTCTGAAATTAGTAAATTTATTTACAATTTTTACTTAGTGTTTTCGAAACATTTTTGAAAAGTTTACAATATTTAGCTGACCAAAACATACAGTCGAAACAAAATTTTGATCCATGTGTATGGAATTGTGTAGCATCTGGTTTCATACAATCAAAAATAATAGTAGGGATGCTTCCATTCATAAATATTACCATTGCCTACAGAAAATTGATTTTCTTGGCCATCTCTAAACACAAAAGGTTTATCATGTACTCTGCACAAATTATGTTTATTGCTTTTGTATTATGCGAAAATTAGGGGTGCACATGGTACGATATTGAAGTTTTATTAATTAAATTTGTATTGTACCAATTGTTGCGGTTTTTAAATATTCAATACCAGACTTCACTATTGAGTACCAAACCAATGCACCCCGTACTGTTAAGTTTTGGTATGGTACGGTACAATTTTGGGGTTCTAGAAATATTTTTTGGTGTCTTACTATTTTCTCTTATAGTCGATTGATAATTGAAAGAAATTTCTAATGGAATAAATTGATGATATTTTTTGTTTTTTGTTTTTACATAATACATTATAAATGAAAGAGTTATATGGAGTAATATTCTATAAAATGACTGAGCATAAAAAATAGTAGCTCACTAAAAAAATTAAGACGATAATTTATTTGTCTTTTGTTATTTCATTTAAAGGTATAATTATTTACTAATTAGTCATTTATGTGTCAAAATTTTATTTAATTACTTATATTATGTGTCATAATTATAGGTTGGAAGATAATAAAAATTTAATTTAATTGCATAACCTAGTTAATAAATAGTTTATCTTCATTAACAGTACAATAAAACACGATTTTTTACGATATCCAAGTTCCAAAATCTGTACCATACCAAAAACATTCCTGAGAAGATTTTGAGAAAGAAAAAAAATCTAAACTTCTTTTTTTTTTTGATAAAATCTAAACTTCAACCGGACTATGTACGGTTATTTGTGTTTAACTGTCCACTGAAAAGTTAAAAAAAAAATAGAAAGACAGAACTTTTCTGAATGCTAAAATAAAGTGTAAAGTGAAAGCAAAAAATTTTAAAACTAAGGGCCCAACCGGGTTTGAAACAGTGACCTCTTAATCTGCAGTCAAATGCTCTACCACTGAGCTATGGACCCCTTTGTGTTGAAAATTACCTACAAGTAAAATTTAACTTAAAGATAACGAAGCAAGGACTAACAATTAAGTCAGCTAAAAATTTCTGTACTGTAAAATGGTCCTCTTATTCGTCAAATTATATATTTTCGTCCCTCTTAAATTTTTTGTAGCAAATTGATCCCTCTTATCAATGTAATATATCATATTCATCCCTCTTATAATACATTCTTCCCTCTTAAATTTTTTGTAGCAAATTCGTCCCTCTTGTCAATGTAGTGTAACATATTAGTCCCTTTTAAATACAAAATAAGTTAATGTATTTTGTATTTAAAAAAGGGACTAATATGTTACACTACATTGATAAGAGGGACGAATTTGCTACGAAAAAATTTAAGAGGGACGTGATATACTACATTGATAAGAGGGACCAATCTGCTATAAAAGGTTTAAGAAGAAGGAAAGTGCAAAAGTTAATCCATAAAAGGACCAAAAGCGCGATTTACTCTAGTTTTTTTTCTTGTTAACTCCAAGTCATCAGATGCGAAGTATGAATGGTTCAACTTTTAACCACTTGTTTTTGAAGAACTTATAAAACCTTTATGAAAAATAAGGCAGCAGATCCTCTGTACCACTTATGTGTACCACTAATGTAAAATTGACACGTGTCCATATTAATTGTATAATTATTTGAGTTAACTCTAATAATTAATGTAGTTAAGTTTAATTTGAATTAACACTACAATTAATATGGACACGTGTCAACTTTACATTGGTGGTACACATAAGTGGTACAAATAAGTGGTACAGAGGATCTGCTGCCGAAAAATAATGATTATGTTATGAGGCTACATGATTAGTCTATTGTAAGCTTGAAAATCTGAGTTATCAAAAAATAATGATTTTTGTTAATTCACAACCAAATCAATCTACAAATATAGTGCATGGTAGCAATTGTTGAACTGGCCCATCAAAGTACGAAAACTAGGATCTTTTGCGGTTGTTTGATAAGTTAGTTATTCACTATGGTACCAGACTACCGGAATTCAAGCCAAAAAGAAGGTCTTGCGTTCGAATCCCTCTGTCACCCATTTCTAAAATCTACATGTTATGCTTGAGTAAATGAATATCGCCTACATGTGAGGGGACGTGTTAAGTTATATATATTAAATGAAGGGTAAATACCACTTTTGGTCCCTCTTATCATTAACTTTTTACAGAGTGGTCCATTTTATGTTTTTTTTCCCAATCTAGTCCCTACTATGAATTATTTGTTTCACTTTAGTCCCTAATATGAATTATGTGTTTCACTTTAGTCCTTATCAGGTGGTTCCGATAACACGTGACATGCATATGAATATTTTTTAGGGCATTTTTGTCCGTTCCCTATTGAGACTATTTGAGATATTGTTTAATTGGTGAGCAATTTTGGTGTTTGAAAAAGATTTTAGGAAAAAACTTTAGTTTGGAACGAAATTTACGATTAAGTTTGATTGGATTGAAAGCCTAGTTTGAAAATTAAGTTTTATTTTAAATACTTAGAAAGACGAAAATATCCATGTTAGTTTACTTGAAACGACAAAATTGCCCTCACGAGCATATCACATGTTATCGAAATCTCATTGGACCACTTGAAAAGGACTAAAGTGAAACAAATAATTCATAGTATGGACTAAAATGGGAAAAAAAAATAAGAGGGACCACTGTGTGAAAAGTTAATGATAAGAGGGACCAAAAGTTGTGTTTACCCTAAAATGAATTCTCTATCTAACAACTTAAGATTTTAGATGAATTGATCGTTTAATAGAGAGAGGTACCCCATGTTCTTCCCGTTCTCATCAATGTCAAACTATTAACCCCAAAAAAAAAATATTAACATTGTGAAATAGATGGTATAATCATGTAGTATTAATCAATTAAATAAATCAAGAACTCAACAATCAATGGTATATGTTTGCATAAAATTTAGCATCGAGCAATACATGGCATCGAGGAACACTTGTTTGCATATTGTTTGCGTAAAATTTTGACAACGAGGGCACCTCGACGTCGAGCAACCCTTGGCATCAAGAAGTGCCAAAATATTCTTTGCGATAAAACTAACATCAAGGGATGCTTGGCATCGAGGGGCTGACATCGAGGGGTGTTTGGCATCGAGGAGTGCTAGAACATTGTTTGTTATAAACCTGTCAGCAGATGCCTCGAACAAGCCACTAGCTCGATGTAAAATGCCTCGATATGATGTAAAGTAAATGCGGGCATGCCAATGTTTGTGCGTGCAAACATAACGATTTAAGAATATACATGTTGATATCAATAAGTGAATAATATAAGTGTCCTGATAAAGACATATTGATATCGAAATAAGTTGTCCTGATAAGGCTGACTTCTAAACGATTGTGACAGAGTAGGCAAACACTACCCCTAGTTCTTTTCTATGCCTGCCTGGCCGCAGGACTTAAATAATTTATGAAAATCTCTCTTAACTGCCAAAAACTCATGACCAATCAATGGCCTGCTGAACATATAAGCGGATTTGTAAATCAGCAAATGACTTGACGATCAGTCAGTTTAAACATTCACCTTGACAGAAGACATAATCTTGACAGAAAACAACATATCAATGGAAATCAACTGACGTAAAGCATATCGTAGTAACATAATCAAGAGATACGTGCCAAAATACTTACATTAATAATAATAGAATATTGATAAGTTACTACGATAAGTTAGCAGTTAAGAGAGAAGGTCTTGCGTTCGAATCCCTCTGTCACCCATTTCTAAAATCTACATGTTATGCCTGAGTAAATGAATATCGCCTACATGTGAGGGGACGTGTTAAGTTATATATATTAACTGAAGGGTAAATACCACTTTTGGTCCCTCTTATCATTAACTTTTTACAGAGTGGTCCCTTTTATGTTTTTTTTTCACAATCTAGTCCCTACTATGAATTATTTGTTTCACTTTAGTCCCTAATATGAATTATGTGTTTCACTTTAGTCCTTATCAGGTGGTTCCGATAACACGTGACATGCATATGAATATTTTTTAGGGCATTTTTGTCTGTTCACTATTGAGACTATTTGAGATATTGTTTAATTGGTGAGCAATTTTGGTGTTTGAAAAAGATTTTAGGAAAAAACTTTAGTTTGGAACGAAATGTACGATTAAGTTTGATTGGAATGAAAGCCTAGTTTGAAAATTAAGTTTTTTTTTTAAATAATTAGAAAGACGAAAATATCCATGTTAGTTTACTTGAAACGACAAAATTGCCCTCACGAGCATATCACATGTTATCGAAATCGCATTGGACCACTTGAAAAGGACTAAGGTGAAACAAATAATTCATAGTATGGACTAAAATGGGAAAAAAAAAATAAGAGGGACCACTGTGTAAAAAGTTAATGATAAGAGGGACCAAAATTGATGTTTACCCTTAAATGAATTCTCTATCTAACAACTTAAGATTCTAGATGAATTGATCGTTCAATAGAGAGAGGTACCCCATGTTCTTCCCGTTCTCATCAATGTCAAACTATTAACCCGAAAAAAAAAATATTAACATTGTGAAATATGGTATAATCATGTAGTATTAATCAATTAAATAAATCAAGAACTCAACAATCAATGGTATATGTTTGCATAAAATTTAGCATCAAGCAATACATGGCATCGAGGAACACTTGTTTGCATATTGTTTGCGTAAAATTTTGACAACGAGGGCACCTCGACGTCGAGCAACCCTTGGCATCAAGAAGTGCCATAATATTGTTTGCGATAAAACTAACATCAAGGGATGCTTGGCATTGAGGGGCTGACATCGAGGGGTGTTTGGCATCGAGGAGTGCCAGAACATTGTTTGTTATAAACCTGTCAGCAGATGCCTCGACGAGCCACTAGCTCGATGTAAAATGCCTTGATATGATGTAAAGTAAATGCGGGCGTGCCAATGTTTGTGTGTGCAAACATAACGATTTAAGAATATACATTTTGATATCAGTAAGTGAATAATATAAGTGTCCTGATAAAGACATATTGATATCGAAATAAGTTGTCCTGATGAGGCTGACTTCTAAACGATTGTGACAGAGTAGGCAAACACTACCCCTAGTTCTTTTCTATGCCTGCCTGGCCGCAGGACTTAAATAATTTATGAAAATCTCTCTTAACTGCCAAAAACTCATGACCAATCAATGGCCTGCTCAACATATCACTGGATTTGTAAATCAACAAATGACTTGACGATCAGTCAGTTTAAACATTCACCTTGACAGAAGACATAATCTTGACAGAAAACAACATATCAATGGAAATCAACTGACATAAAGCATATCGTAGTAACAGAATCAAGAGATACGTGCCAAAATACTTCCATTAATAATAATAGAATATTGATAAATTCCCCGATGTACAAATATTACAACAATATGCAAAACGATAAAAATCTCCTGTTTTGGCATGACCTGCCAAATGAGTTGATAAGTCTAATAGGTTCTGAAAATTGACTCCTTGATCGGTAGGTAAACCCACCGATGAGCTGATAATGCATGATAGAACAATTTGTTGACAGAAAGTAACATTGACGACGGAAGACCACCATCAATGGTTCGCCCAACCTTGATGGGTGACCACCAATCGGGCTCCTGATCAGCGGGTGGCCACTGAAAAGGGCATCGACGGAGCAGATGGCTACTCAGCCGATAGCCATCAAGCAAATGACTACTTGACGACGAGCTCATCAAGCAGATGGCTACTCGATGAGTTTGTCATATAAATACGTGGGCACTTACATGACAGTTAGCAGCGTGCTACTTGGTTGATATCGAGTGGTTTCGCTCGTCAGCTGACGGCGAAAGACGACGGCGGTGGCTTACTTTGAGCGGCGGCGGCGGCGGCAAGACTTCAGGCGGTCAGGGATCACTGGTGGCTGAGGAGGGACAGACTGATATCAAGGAGTTGGCAGGCTGATAACTTGACAAAAAACAGCTTGTTATCTGCTTGCTATCAAGGGGTTTCGCTCGAGACAGCGTTCTGACGGAAGCAGCGGTGGCGGTGGCGTACTGTCGGCGGCGACGGTGGCGGCAGCGAGACTTCAGGTGGTCAGGAGTCACTGGTGGCTGAGGAGGGACGGTTGATATCAAGGGATTAATAGGTGTTTGCTGACGAGAGAATCAGCGGTGCGCTGGACTTTCGGTGAGGCGTAGAGCCGATAAGTGTAGACTGAATTTTGTAGATTGAGTTGTGTGTGTCTTGCGCGAATGGCAGCCTGTTTGTATTTATAGTTGCTGGGAAATTGAGCTGATGGCTGGAAAAAACTGCTCCCTTGATGGCCACTCTCCCACTACTTCCACTACCTTGAACTTCTCCACTACCTCCACTGCTTTAATGGTGGTTTTCTCCTTCTTTAATGGAGAATAAGAGAACGTGTGTTTTATTAAATTTGAATTTCAGTTTGTGTTGGTAACTAATTATGAAATAATTAAGGAATTTATTATTAGCCAACTAGTGTAGTTTTTACCCATATCTCATAATTAATCTTCCAATTATTAATTAAATAAAACACAAGTGGGGCCGAAAAATTAGTGATGGCCAATCTGGGCTGGGTCGCGGTCGACTTGGGCTGATCGGACCATAGTTGGTCTTGGGTCGAGCCATGTTGGCTTTGCTTGATAATTACAATTTACCCAATTAATTAACTAATGGCTTTGTTTATCAAATGGGCCAATTAATTAGACTTGGCCCAATCAATTAATTAACTTAATTAATTAATCTAATTAGCCAACGTAATTTATTGGGTTAATTGGGCTCACTTGTATTTAACCATGACTTGGCTTTAATCATTAATTAATTAAACTTGGCCCATAAATTAATTAACTTTATCAATCAAGTAATTTATACTTAGCCCAAACATTAATTAATTGTGAAATTGGTCGAGTTTCGAAATTGAGCTCGTGACAAAATTACCGCCTCGGTTGGGTCAATTTTCGGATCAAATTGGATCCGACCTGATCCGATCCGTTTGTTATGGTCGGGTTTGGTCCAATTGCAATTTTTGGCTTATCGTCGAGCCATTATTTCTCGATTAATCGAGGGTAATTTTTTAGGTACAAACAATGCCCCCCGTAAGTCGTATCTGATAATAAAATCTTCTCGGATAGACTTAGTTTGAAAAATTCCTCTTCTTATTCCTCGATTGGCATTTAATTTAAGTATGCTTTAGTATTTAAAATTGGCCATAATTAGCCAATTAAAATACATCAGCATATTTGGGATCTTTAGATATTTTCCAATCTGTTAATTCTTATGCCAGATGTCAACTCCCCAACTTATTCCCAACTTCCCGGATAAACTTAATTGGAGCCTATCACTTTCTAGTTCCCAACTAAATTAGTAGTCTATTCACTTCACTCTTCCCCAAAAATCTACTTTCTCCCTTTCCAAACAAAAACTCTTACACTTACCCTTTTACTTTTCATATTCTTCCTCTCTCCTCACTACCACAATCGGCCGCTCCATCTCCCTCAAAACTCCATAGCCGATTTTTCTCTTCACCAAACCAAGCTCCTTTCTTCGATTTTCTTTCTCTCTTTAACTAAATCGCGTTCTCCATCTCCTAAAGAACCCAAAACCGAAATTAAACCTCCAAAATACCCCCAAATCCGAAAAACCCATTCCTCTAAACCCCCCCAAAAAAAAAACTCCATAGCCGAAAAATTGAGCTTTCTTTCGATTAACAATGGCTGCTCAGCGTATCAACCGGCGTGATGTCCAGATTTCCACTCAAGTGCTTCAAGAGTCCCCACTTGGAACCACAATCGGACCGTTTCATTCTTCGGCCGATTTACCACCGCCCACCGAGCATCCGATTGTGCATTCAAGTGAGGCTCTTCCTTTCTCCTCCGGCCAGACGAGTTTCAAGTCCACCACCAGGGGTTGGCCATGGGCGGGTTCTCCCGTGCATTCGGAGTGGCTCACTTGGTGTAATCGGGTAGAGAAGGTATTTGCTCCCGTTTGGCGTATTTGCGGTATTTTTAGGCTATCCAATTTTGTAAAGTGGGCTTGTCTTTGAATCTCCCCCTCATTCGAGCCGCGGTGCAATTTTGGTGCCGGGCCGATAATACGTTTCATTTTGCACATGGCCCCATGACACCGACTCTCTTGGACATCTTTGCTATTTGCGGTCTCGGGCCCACTGGGAGTTACATCGACCCGCTGACCTCCGCCGGTGATGACGTGTTCCATTTTCCTACAGCCTTTGGTACCGGCGACAATGCCCTCTCGTATGGACCAGTCATCGGTCGATACAAGGATCTATCCGATTCTATCGAGGTATCCCACACAGAGCACGTTCACTTTCTTACCCTTTGGTTGTCAAGATATATTTTTTGTAATCCTGCTTTATCGGTGACAAAGTAATACAATGCTATTGCTATTAGTCTTGCTAGGGGAGAAAAATTAGCCTTAGGCCCAATTGTGTTTTCTGGCTTCTGTGTTGGGATCGAGAGGTTCTTGGCCTCTGGTTTTACTTTTTGCAGGGGCCTATTTGGTTACTTCAATTTGGCTATGTGCATATTTTTCGGATTTTTGCGCATTCGGCGAGGCGCCTGTTTGTACTGAGATTTATGCGGCCTTCGTGGCTTTCCAAAAACTCCCCCCGTGCAACTTTTACTACTTTTTTAGCAGGTTTTACTATGCTGTCAAGGGTCCGGAACCATGCTTTTCAGTTTTCTACCCTTCGATTTTGTCAAGATACAGCCCTTCGATATCGACTGACGACTTTCGGGAGTACCAGAAATTATGGGCCAGTTTCCCGACATCAAGGGATGTCCCGTCGGGAATTAAGGTTACGGGTGCCAAGACTTCAACAAAATGGAAGCCTTTTAAGTGTACAGTCCATTTCTACCCAGCGCACTACGTGGCCCGACAGTTTGGCCTAGTACAATCGGTTCCTCGATATGGTATTTCCCTAAGTGAGAGGAACGAGGACTTTATGGAGGTAGTGGATATGGAGAGCTTTGATTGCTTTCGTTTTCCGACCTTTCGTCCCTAACCCTATCGGCTCGTCGGATTTCGAAAGGTGGTGGAATGGTTATATCAACTTGACTCGTCGGGAGACTTTCCATGCTGCGGCAAGGTTCGAGGTCCCCAACTACCCGGAGCTCATTTCCACTGACGGTCCTTTCCTTGAGCAGTCGGCTGCTGCCACTGTCAAGGCATCAAAGAAAGGTACACTTTACATCATTTCTCGTTTTGAACGGTTTTAAGACGTAGTTTGGGACCCTGATAATAAGGATAAAGTATATGAACGTGCTGCTGTAAATTTTGAGTCTTTGAAGAACATTAGAATAGGTAGGGCCATGTTGGAACATTCTAAATTAGCCAAAAAACGAGGGGGTCCCGGCGAGGTTCCTCTTTGGCATACTTTTTACAAACCGTTTGGCCCTTCCCTTCCTTTACTTCCTGACTTTATTGAGTCGTCAGGATATATGGCTTTCCCCGTCGGACCTAGCACAAGTACTAGTTCTCAATCTCGTAGTCATCGAGTTAGTTCCCAGGTTACTTTTACGGGGTATCGAGCTGATGACTCCCGGGATATGTCGACGATTTACCTTTTGTGTGAGTACAAGGACGGGGGTACCACTGCCCTTGACGACTCAAGTAGCTTTTCCTTTTTTCTTTCCTTGATTATTGTTATGTCTTGACGTATTCATTTCTCTGCAGGAAAGAAGTCGTCGGCCCCTCCAGTTGATAAAAAGAAGGCTGTCAAAGAGCCCGTGATCCCATTTGCCATCCCTCTACAGATAGTTAGCCTAAAAGGACCATCACCCGCTGCTTCCCAGTCATTGCAAGAGTCCGAGGCTCACTCCTCTGTCGACAAGGTAAAGGACCTTCCCGTCGTATACATCTGACGTTCTCGTCGGCTCTTCAATCAACGAGGTGGCACAAATGCCATAATCGTGAGCAGTTCCGACGAGGAGGTAGTCTTTATTTGATTTAATTTATTATATCTTTTAAACTTACATTGATGCCTCGTTTTCTGTCAAAAAATAAGCTCTAGAGGAAAACGTCAAGCCGTCAAGGATGACCTCCAGCCTCTGAAAAGGGTCAGGACGATGGCCGACAGTTCATAAGACAATGATGATGACAGGACGCAGTTTCAGCGAGTTGAGATTCTACCCCGTCAGCCTTCTCCAGTACATGTCAAGGCACCTCTTGTCGACACTGCTGTCGACAAGACATTAGGAGATGCGACTGCAGCCCCTCGACAACCTGAGTCTTCTGTTCATCAGACCATTCTTGTCAAGGAAGTTCCTATTTCGGCTCGTCTTCCTCGTCAAAGGGTAATTTCCTTTATTAAGCCGTTTGAAATTTCCTTATCCATTTTGCACTTGACTAACTATGTTTTGTTTCTGATTTTGTAGGTCCTCTTGTCCAGTCAAGTCCAGGACACTTCTCAACGGCTCACACAGATGTTGGCTCGATTCGCCAATACCCATGCCTTATCGATGAGCTCTTCTTCCCAAACTTTGTCGATGGTATCCGAGCAGTCGAGTCAGGTCCCTTTCACTCCCGAGGAGCTTGCCCAATTCAAGGGGCTGTTGTCGAACTATCAGAGCCAGCCTCTGGAGGTCTTGATGATCGATATGGGACCGTCGCTGGTTGACTTGATGAGCCGACTGTCTTCTGCCAAACTCCCTGATGACAAAGCACCTTTCTACTCTGAGTTTGTGCGGCAGTTTGGGAAGATGAGGAGCGATTTTAAAGAGAATGACAAGGCTATCAAGGCGAAGGCTTCTTTTGCATCCCCCGTCGAGGCTCTCCTTGCTCGATTCAATGAGCTGTACGTTCAGGGTTCTAGCCTCAATGACTCACTCACTCATCTCTGGGACTCCGAGGCCGACTTAGTCGCGGCCATTGCCAAGCTGCAGGAGGAGTTAAACATAGTCAGGGGCAAAATGAAGGATGTTGTAGTAGAGGCTGAATCTGTTACGGGGGAGCTGTCGAACACTGCAGACTTGCTCGACGAGGCAAAGGCTGCTGAAAGCCAAGTGACTGCCCAAGCAAATGTCGCAGCAGCTGATCAGGCCAGGATTGAGACGGCCATCAAGGGGTTTCTCGGAAAGTTCACCCAAGACTTCTTGCATTGATTTATTTTTCCGGCCTGCAAGCCGTTGACATTGGCGTATGTGCCTTAGGATTTTTGATCTCACAGACTTAGTTTATCTTCTCGTTTATTTATGTATTGGCCTGATGGCCACATACTTGTTTACTTTTTTGTTGATGCAAATGGCTAGATAGCCATAGATTATCTTCTTTCTCGTTAGTAAATTTCTCTTTTGGCTTTATATTGTATTTTTATCACATCGAAGCCAAATAAACTAAGTATTTAACCTCCAATCAACCGATCTGATCCCTTGATAGACCATTTTTCGCAAGCAAAAGACATAACTTTATTGCCAACAAGACTTAATTAAAATCGAGTCAACTCACAAAACTTAGACGAAAATGCCTTGATGTAAAAAATTTGAAGATCAGGGAAATAAATACTTAAATTAAAAAGGAAGTACTTGGACTAAAATTTGAAAGTAAATGCGACTACTAACATTAATTCAAAAATTTTAGTCTAAACAAACGGAAAACGAAATAGAAAACAAAACTAAAAATAAATCCTACTTATATTTACAGGGGGATCGGCGCAGGGATCGGCGCATTGAGGTATTCTTGACGCCGCTCGATTTCCAGCTCCAAGGCTCGCTGATGTTCTAGACACATCAATTCCCAAAGAGTGGGCCTGAACTTTTTCAAGTATCTTCCCTTGATGGGGTCTCGACAGAGATTCCCATCTGGCTTTTTCAAGATGTAGCCCCCTTCTCGAGTTATCGAGAAGATTTCATATGGTCCTTGCCACATCGCGCTCCATTTGCTATACTTTTTCTCGCGCTGATGAAGTGGCAAAACAGTCCTCCAAACCATGTCTCCGACGTCAAACTGTTTTGTTGGATACAGATGAAGATGGAGGCACTGAAGATAATTTTATAAGGGAGGTTTTGATGCATTTCCAAAACTTCAAAAATTGGCTAAGTATGGAGCAACTTAGCTGATGATCCCTTTGGAAGGAATTTTGACTAAGTAAAAATGACATCAGAAGAGTCAAAAGTTCAAGGTCCAAGACTTGTGATCTGCTGAAGAAAAGTTATCAGACTGATGAAGATCAGCCGACTCAAATCAGATTTGTTCAAGTTTGAGATCAGCTTTGTTCACCATCAGACTTGCACTTTCGACAGCCAAGTGGAAAGGATCACTAAGTCTTCCCAATGGTAATAAATGCCCCTTGGAGTAATAAATGCTGAAGTACAAGGTTATTAAAGACAAATGATTGAAGAATTGCTTCGCATCAGCTGGGTGCATTTAATGCTGCATTTAATGCTGCCTGCAGAATAGTACTGTTCATAGTACGATCAGACTGCAAAAGAGCCGTTCGCGGAAATTAAGGACCAGTACTCGAGGTTTTGAAATCTGTCTCTCTTCAACGGACATTTTTCAATCTTCAAGTATAAAGAGCTGAGAGAGACGAAGAGAAATAACAACACAACTCTAAGAAGAATTTTACGAAGCAGAATCTCTTAAGTCTCAAGAACAGCTCACTCATCAGCTTAGTCATTAGTTGACAAAAGCAGAGTTGAAGAATCAAGTTAAATACATCTTCTGAGTGAATTTGTAAACTGTGAGTGTTGTGAGGAGAGCTTATCCATCTTTGTGAGTGATAAGTCTCTGTAGAATAGGAGTTTCTTTGTGATTTCCTATTGTGAACTTGTGGTCGTTTCATTTGTTGTTCGACGCAAGCAGAGTGTACTGGTTACTGTGTGTTTCTAGTATAACCCAGAATCAGAGTTGATCTGGAAGAGTGGACTAAAGGATATTCAAATCCATATAACCACTATAAAAATTGATTGTGTTTTTACTTAACTGTTCATTGCATATTTTAAGGTTGCATAAAAACACTTTTCTTGGAAGTTTGAAAAAGATTTTAAAAGTTGTTTTAAAATTGGGGATAACATTTTCAAACTAATCAGACTACTTGTGAAAAACACTTTACTAATCCGCTGCAAGTACTCTAAGTTTTAAAGCTGATTTTAATTAAATCAGCTAAGTCAATATCAGTCACGTGGTCTACAAAGCTGTTTAAAGATTTGTTCGCAAACAGCAAAGTACATTACTGTTCTGAAATCAGCTTAGTCTGTTTATTTTCAGAAAAGTTTTAAAGTAATTTTTAGATGGAAAAGTTTTAGAGGTCTATTCACCCCCCCCTCTAGACCTCATCTAACCACTTGGGACCAACAAGTGGTATCAGAGCAGGTGGTTCATTAGAATCAGCTGCCTGATCAACGAGCTTGATCCAAGTGTTTTTCAAAGGTTTTCAAAACTTTTCAAAAGAGCATCTTTTTGAAAAATTAAAATTTTTTGAAAAATGGATTGTATCAGCCATGTTCCCCACATTGCTGGTATGTCCTTTGAGGACTGGAAAATCATAATGGAGATTTTCCTTGCTGCTTATAATGATAACATGTACACATGTATCATTAAAGGTCCATTCAGATTCACAAAGACCATAAAAATCAATGAAGTTGATACGGTTGTGGAAAAAGACCTTCATGAGATGACCCCAGAAGAAATAAAGCTTTACAATCTAGATAAAGTTGGGAGATTCATCATGACTAAAGCCCTGGACAATGATCGGTTTGACAAGGTCAAACATTGCAAAACTGCAAAGGAGATGTGGGACAAAGTCAGAGACATGAGCGAAGGCAATGATGCAATAAAAGAGCATTAGCTCACTGTTGCCTTGGAGAAACTTGACAACTTCAAGATGAAGTCTGGAGAAACCATTGATCAGATGGATACCAGATTCACCAGAACTCTGAATGAAGTCTTAAAGTTGGGAAAGACCTTCACTGACAAAGAGATCACTGTCAGAGTACTAAAGGCCCTACCCCCAAAGTTCAACATAAAAGTGACAGCAATGGAAGAATCAAGGGATTTGGGAAAAATCTCTCTTACTGAGCTGTTCTCTGTAGTCAAGGCATTCGAGTATAAACTGCCTAGAATGGGAATTGAAGAAACCTCAACTTCAGGACCCACAGCTGCACTGGTTGCTGTTGAAAACACTAGAAGACCAGCACAGAAAAGCAAAGAAGTGGACTCATCTGATGAAGCCATTCTACTCAACAAGAAGGAGTACACTGCTGGAGATGTTGCACTGTTGATGAACAATTTCAAGAAGTTCTACAAAAGAAAAATGAAGAACAAATACAACAATGTTTCTACTTCTAAACCTAACTTTTCTTCTCAAGATAAAGATGATTATAAATCAAAACTAATGTGTTACAACTGCAGGAAATTGGGACACTTCATCAAAGACTGCCCATATCCAAAAGCAGAAAAGTACACTGAAGAGGAGAAGAAAATGAGAAAAGAAAGAAAGCATCAGAGAGGCAAGGCAATGATGGCTGAAGCAGAAAAGCTGACTGCTATCTACTCATCTGATTCAGATTCAGACACGTCTGATGAAGAATTATCTGATGAAGAAAAACCTGCTCTCCTGTGCCTGATGGCAAAGGAATCTGATGACTCTGAGGATGAGGTAACTCCTCTTAACGATGAATTATTTAATTCATTTGAGAAAATGATGCTTAACAATACTGGTATTGCTGAAGCATATAAAAAGCTTAAGGAAGAGATGATATTGCTAAAAGAGCAAAATAGTTCACTGAAACTCTTAGCTGAAAAGCCAAAGGAATCAGTTGAATATAAACAGCTTGAGCAAGAACTTGAGTCTCTGAAAGCTGAATGTGAGGTCTATAAAGGAAAAATCATGGAACTTGAAAAGGTAATTGAGTCTCATGAGAAATCATCTGTTGCATTAAATCAAATGTCCAGTAAACAGAAGATACCTTTAGTAAAGGAAAATTTAGAGTTGAATCATACTGAAAAATTCATTTCTGCTGACAATAGTAAGGTTATCTTGTATGTGCAAACTTCTAAACCTACCTCATCTGAGAAAGAATTAAAGGAGAAGAAATCTCCTAAGGCTAAAAAGAGCAAATAGCCTAGTGTAGGAAATCAGACTAGTAAGACCAAACAGCAGAGTCCTAAGAAGTCTGCTGATAAAGCTAAACTGAATCAATCTGTTGGTAAAACTAAGTCAAAACAAATTGAGCAAGCATCTAGTAAACCAAAGAAGCATAAGAACAAGAAAAATCAAAATGCTTGGTATGGAAATGAGTCATATTATGTGCAACCTGCTGCATATCCTCCTATGTATCATGCACCTCAATTTCCAGGTTACTATGAACCTTATCCTGCTCATCCAATGCATGCATATCCTGCTCACTACAACAAACTGCACATTTGGTAACAAATTATTTCGTTACAATAAGTGTAATATTTGTTACCAAATGTATTGGTAACGGCAAAATTTCGTTACAAAGTTCGTTTTTTAAAGTCCGTCGCGAGAAGTTTTGGTAACTAAACTTTTCTGTTCGTTACAGTTGGTATGGTAACAAAGAAGTTTTCGTTACCATATATCATACGTTTGTAACTAAACTTTCGTTACAAAAGATGGTTCATTTTGTTGCCAAAAAATATTTTCGTTACCAAAAATTTAACTGGTTTATAATAAATATATAATATACTTTCGTTACGAAAAAATAAGGTAACAAATAAAATTGTTACCCTTTTTATTTATTTTGTCCTATAATATATATTCAAATTCCATTACAATAATATAGCATATGGTTACCAATAACCTCAATTTTTTGTTCATCTAAAATCAAAATATAAATCATACATAACTATATAAAAAAAAAGTAATTTCACAATTTAATCTAACATAATTAAATCAAGAATTACCATAAAAATTTGTTTCAAAAGTAAATGACATCGACATCTCAATTCATACCAATTCCTAGGAGACTTTGTAACTCCTCTAACAAAAATAGACATTGTTATGTTCCAAAACAAATATATCAATCACAAGGGTTTTGATTGAACAAAATATTTCTAACTTGCTAAAGCTTGACGTCCGATTATCCAAATTAAATAGATGCTTAAACCTGCAAAAAAAATTAAAATATACAATCAATGTAAGATAACATAGCACAAATTTCACCAACTAATCCAAATACACAAATTTTAGCAACTAAATCAAACACACAAGTTCAACAAGAAGAAAAGTAATAATAACTAGCAAGGTTTAGAAGCAGAACCTCTAAATTAGTTTTTCAGCACATATTTTCATCAACATTTGCTTCATTTCATTATGAGAATCCTTGAGACTTGCTATTTCTTCATTAGAGCTCTTACGGTCCTCTTTGAGACTTGTTATTTCTTCATTATAGCTCTGGATCATTATCTCTGCCCTATAAAATCAAAAAGCATGTGTTGGTTTAAGCAACAAGTACAGTACTACAACTTTTTAGTATAAGCATGTGTTGGTTTAATATATTTTGTGCAGATGTTCTAATATTGTCCATTAAATTTCAAATAGGATGTTCCAAATTTTATAAGCATCATTCAACAAAATATTCCCAAAGAGGGAATAAAAAATCCTCATGGCATATGCATCTGGAATTACTCTATTCCGAAATCTAAACTGGAAGTGAAATAGGATGGAATTACTAATTGCTATGAGCAAAACGACACTAGAGAAAACAATATATCCATTTCCAAATTTATGGTAAAATACTTACAGGGCAAAATCTGTTAAAGACCATAATTTCTCCACTAGTATCAACATCTAGCCTAGCTTCAAGACAGTTCATCACAATCGAACGAGCGGGTAGCCATGATCTTGCATGGCTGCGAACATTCTGAATAAAGACAATGATGGTTAGAATTTCTTAGAAAGTAATGTTCGTATACAAGATATGATAAACAATACTGATTCTTCTACAACTTCAGAATCATCAAGGAGATTTTGATCAGAGTGATTCATATTTAATCAGTCTTAAAAGGGAGATATTTCCCACCCCCCCCACCCATACCCCCAATAAAAGAAGTAAAAAATAGGAAAACACAAAGACACAATGCTGATGCACTTGCGGAAACCTTACATCCAAAAACTCGCTGCCAGCTAGAGCCATTGCACGCTGAAAGGCTGCTTTTTCATTTTCAGCTGACTGGTCAGGATCTACCCAGTCCAGATTAAATTTTCCAACTCGTGAAGACAGGTGTGTATTATTCACGTATCTAGGTGGCTGGTCAGTATCATACTGATTGATTCCATTGTCAATGGCATCAATTGCCTGTTATCATTAGAACAACATATTAAAATGAATAAACTAAAGTAACAATAAATTTGGCAACATCAAAGAAACCACATGCACCAAGACTTGGACAGGGTAGTTTTTGGAGATAAATATTGCATTCAGTTTATAGCAAGGACATAAGACTATTCCAATCTATAAAAGATTTGGGTTTTCGAAAATTGCATTTAATTTTTCCAATAATAATCGAAGCATAGGGTCAGCTGATTACATTGGAAGTATCTTGAACTTGGGCAGAGCCAATTGTATTTCTAACAGATGCACTCCATTTTGAGCACTCCTAATAAGTTTTTCAGCAACTATCTAATATCTTACCCGAAACCCGTATTATCCAACCTAATTAAACAGATTGATTACCTCCATGAAGCTCTTATAAACTACCAAAAACAACCGATGTACATCCGGATGGTCTTCATCAACATCAAGCTCCTCAGCTATGATTTCCTTCCCAAAATGCTACACAGAAATAATAACAACCAAGATTATCCGACTACAAAGATATTAACCGGCAAACCCAAACCTTTGCTAAAACTATTCAGCTATTTTTATGTATTTCTTGCATAAATGTATAGTGCTATCATCATCTAATTCACTCAATAAATCTAGGAAAAATGAACAGAAGGAATTACCTCTACAATCAGAAAAATTTGGGGAGGGGCAGCCGGGTCACGCAATTTAGGGCAGGAGCAGGGGTGGGATGGGCTAGACTGCGCTGCGCTGGGCGGGTTGCACGAGTTTAGGCAGGAACAGGTCGAGCTGGGCGGCGCGAGTTCAGGCAGGAACAGGTCGGGCTGGGCGGCGCGAGTTCGGGCAGGAGTTACGCGGGTTTGGGCTGCACGGGTTCGGGCAGTGGTGGAAGAGAGAGGTGAGAAATTAATTTGCAAGTAGATGAGAGAGACGAAGAGGGGAATATGGATAGAGATAGAGGAAGAGTGGCGGTGGAGGGAGAGAGAGGGGGAAGAGTGGCGACGGGAGAAAGAGGGGGTAAGAGAGGCGGTGGTGGGATATGGAATGAGGAAGAGGAAGTAATTAGGGTTTTATTCATCCTAATCCTAAGTAATCAATTTCAATTTATTTTTCATTTTTTTATTTTTATTTTTACAATATGAATTATTTTTAACTTTTTTAAATTAACTAATTAAATTAGTGCATAAAATTGATGAATTGAAAAAATAATGAGGGTTAAGTAAATCAAAAAACAGTTTAAACGAATCAATTTGGTGAATACGGGTGAATTGAAGTTAAATTGATATTTTGCTCATAATTAGTTAATTAGATCATAATTTAAAATTCTAAATTATTTTTCTACATTAAGGTTATGGACATTGATGTTACTCAAAATTAGATCGACTGATTCTCGATTTATAACGTTATTTGACAAAAGTCAACATTGTTAACCTTAGGGTTATATACATTGATGGTATTCGAAATTAGATTGATCGATTCTCGATTTGTAACATTAATTGTTGACTTTAAGGTTATATACATTAATCTTATTCGAAATTAGATCGATTGATTCTCGATTTTTAACATTAATTGATAAAAGTCAATATTATTGACCTTAAAATTATGTACATTGAGGTTATTCGAAATTAGATCGATTGATTCTCGATTTGTAACGTTAACTAATAAAAGTCAACATTGTTGACCTTAAGTTTATGTACATTGAGGTTAATTGAGGTTATTCAAAATTAGATTGACAGATTCTCGATTTGTAAATTGATCAAATAAAGTGTTATTTTGGGACATCCCAAAAAGAAAATAGGAGAAAAAAAAAGACGGAGGAGTATTATATTACTAAATAAAAAGTCTTTAATTTTTATGGGTTATTGTAGTATACATATTTTGGTGATTGATATAACAAAATAGATTAAATCCCGACTCTATAAAGTAGTGAATTCAAGTCCAAGTTCAAATTAATGCTTGGAGATGTACATATATAATATGATTGACCATGTCTTGAAATATATTGAGTCAGTTCTATACATGGATACCCTCGAGAAACCCAAAAAAATGGATTATTACGGTAATTCATAGCGTATTATCTTAAAAAATTATTAATTATATAAATAGGATTAATCACAATATTATTAGTTATATCACAAAACTATAAGTTCATGGGTATAATGTGTATGTGTATTCTTTGTAAAAAAAATTCAAGCTTTTGGTAACGACATCAGATCTCGTCATCAAAGAACAGCCTTTTGTACCGAGTTAGTCTTTTTACTAACAAAATATTATTTTGTTACAATAAACTAACTTATTTGTAACCATATTTTATATTTGGTAACAAAATGAGTGGTTTGTTACGAGAGACTATAATATTTGTAACGATATTTTCATACTTGTAACAAATTCTCGGGTTTGTTACCAAAGAATATACTATTTGTAACGATTTTTTATTATTTGTAACAAATTATTTAGTTCGTTACACAAAACGATATCATTTGTAACGAAATCTATATTTCGTTACACAAACATCGATTTTGTAACAAGTTTTGTCTTTGTTACCAATATTTTTGTTACAAGAGGTGCATTTTCTTGTAGTGGCTTATCATGCACCTTACCCTGCTTATGAACATTTTCCTTATCATACTGATCATCAACATGACTTATCTGATAACTATGATAAAAATGAAGATGTTCATGCTCCTGTCAAAACTCAGAAGCCTAAGAAGCCTAAGACATCAACATCTTGGGTTGTCAAAGGTGAAACTAATCCTTCAGGACCCTCTCAATAAGGGTACCTAAAACAATTTTATTTTGTTTTGTAGGTTAGGATTAGGAGTAGGAGTAAAGTAGAGAAGATCTGGTACTTGGACAGTGGATTTTCAAGACACATGTGTGGAAACATACATGAGCTGACTGATGCAGTTGCTGTGGATGGTCCAAAAGTCACTTTTGGAGACAGCAAAGAAGGAAAGATTGTAGCTAAAGGAAGAGTAATCAAAGGAAACATTGAGATATCTGACGTCTCATATGTTAAAGGCCTAAAGTACAACCTGCTGAGCATAAGTCAATTTTGTGACAAAGGATATTCAGTCATCTTCTCAACAGATAAGTGCTATGTTGAACAGATTGGTACAAAGAAGGTAACTTTATCTGGAAGAAGACAGGGAAATATCTACATAGTCGACTGGAATTCTGCTGACAAGAATTCAAGTGTTTGTTTGGTAGCATCTGCACCAAGTGAAGTCAGTTGGCTGTGGCACAAGAGAATGAATCATTTAAACTTCAAGACCATAAACAGATTAATCAAGAATGATTTGGTAGAAGGGATTCCAAAAGCAGTCATGAGCAAAGACAAGCTATGTGACGCATGTCAGAAGGGTAAACAAATCAAGTCATCATTCAAAGGCAAGAAGCACCAATCTTCTGGAAGAATATTGGAGCTACTACATATGGATTTATTTGGACCCATTGATCCAGTCAGCAATGGTGGAAAGAAATACTGCCTAGCTGTTGTGGATGATTATTCAAGATATACTTGGGTGATTTTCATGAAGAAGAAAAGTGAAACCAAGGAACATCTTACCAATCTGATGGAACTGATCCAAAATGAGAAGAGTATCAAAATATTGAAGATCAGATCAGATAGAGGGACAGAGTTTACAAACTCTACTGTTGAAGAGTATTGTAATATCAAAGGAATACATCATGAGTATTCAGCTGCTAGAACCCCTCAACAAAATGGTGTTGCTGAAAGGAGAAACAGAACACTAAAAGAAGCTGTCAGAACCATGATAGCTGAAGCTAAGCTGCCACAAAGATTTTGGGCAGAAGCAACAAATACAGCATGCTTTACCCAAAACAGATGTATGATCAACAAAAATCAGAACAAGACTCCATATGAAGTTTGGAACAACAGAAAACCAAACATTCATTACTTTAAGACTTTTCGTTGTAAATGTTTTGTATTGAATAATGGGAAAAATCACCTTACTGCATTTGCAGAAAAGGCTGATGAAGCTGTTTTTGTAGGATACTCATCTGTTAGTAAAGCTTACAGAATCTATCCATGTAGTATTTGATGAGCCAAGTCAATCTTCTGAAAAGAATCAAAGTGTAAATCAAGATCTGTCTACTGATTTACAGAAGTTAGACATTGGAAGAAATGAAGAATATGTTCCCATCATACTACCTAATCTTGGTTCAGCTGCTAACTCAAGTGCTGTTCAAAATCACAGTGCTGATTGTCTAACAGACGAGTTGCAAACAGCTGACAGACCAGAGACTGTTCAACAGACAACAAATGTTCAACAGACTACTACTGGAACTCCAACAGTAGTGTTGCAAGATCAAGACAGAGGACAATATCCTGATCTGCAACCTGATCTCAGATGGCTCAAGAATCACCCACCTGAGTTAGTCATTGGTGATCCTTTAGATAGAGTGAAAACAAGAAGAGCTGCTGCACAAGATGCCATGTTTGTCACATTTCTATCTCAAATAGAGCCTAAACAAATTGAAGAAGCTCTAAATGATCCCTTCTGGATTGAAGCCATGCAAGAAGAGTTGAATCAATTTGAAAGGAATGAAGTCTGGTACTTAGTTCCTAGACCAAGTCATCAAAGAGTAATTGGCACTAAGTGGGTATTCAGAAATAAGATGAATGAAGATGGTGTTGTTACCAGAAACAAAGCAAGACTATTGGCCAAAGGTTATTGTCAAGAAGAAGGAATTGACTTTGATGAGACATTTGCACCAGTAGCAAGACTTGAAGCAATCAGACTGTTTCTAGCCTATGCTGCTCATAAAAACTTCACTGTCTATCAGATGGATGTGAAGTCTGCTTTTCTCAATGGAGAATTGCAAGAAGAAGTGTATGTTGAGCAACCTCCTGGATTTGAAGTCTATCAAGAAGAGGACAAAGTATATCGTCTGAAGAAAGCCCTCTATGGACTAAAACAGGCTCCAAGAGCATGGTATGATACCCTATCTGATTTTCTTTTGATTAAAGGATTTCGAAAAGGTAAGGTAGATAAAACCTTATTCACAATTGAATGGGAAAATCATATATTACTTGTGCAAATATACGTGGACGATATTATTTTTGGTTCAACTAATCAACAGATGTGTGATAAGTTCTCCAAGCTGATGCAGAATAAGTTTGAAATGAGCATGATGGGTGAACTTAATTATTTTCTTGGTTTGCAAGTTAGACAGTTGCCTGATGGAATATTTATCAGCCAAGCAAAATACACAAGAGATCTGTTCAAGAAGTTTGGTATGGAAACTAGCTCTACTGCTACAATTCCTATGTCTACAAGTCTTCGTTTGGATAAAGATGAAGATGGCAAATCAGTGGACATAACCAAATATAGAGGCATTATTGGTTCATTGTTGTACCTAACAGCAAGCAGACCTGATATAATGTACTCAGTTGGTGTCTGTGCAAGATTTCAATCAAACCCCAAGGAATCTCATCTCTTAGCTGCCAAGAGGATATTGAAATATGTTAAAGGCACTCAAGAATTGGGATTGTGGTATCCTAGAGAATCTGGATTTGAGCTTATTGGCTATTCAGATTCAGACCTTGCTGGCTGCAAGATTGACAGAAAAAGTACAACAGGTGCCTGTCAGTTCTTAGGCAGTCGTCTGATCTTATGGATGAGTAAGAAACAAACTTCAGTTTCTATATCTACTGCTGAAGCTGAATATATAGCTGCTGGAGCTTGCTGTGCACAGATACTTTGGTTGAAACATCAACTAGAAGACTACAACATCAAGATCAGTGGAATTCCAATCTACTGTGATAATACAAGTGCAATCTCACTCACTCAGAACACTACAAGTCATTCAAGGACTAAACATATTGAGATCAAGCATCACTTCATTAGAGATCATGTGGAAAAAGGCAATGTTATGATTGAGTATGTTCATACTGATAATCAGATTGCTGATATTTTCACTAAACCTTTAAGTGAAGCAAGGTTTTCAACCTTAAGAGCTGAACTAGGACTACTAAATTTGGATGCATAAGCTGAGGGGGAACTAAACAGAAGACTAAGTTCAACAGCTTACTTATCCACATTATCTTCAAGGATTAACTGTCAACAGACTAGTTAACTTATGAATTCTTAAACTCAGGGGGAACGTGTAAGACTAGCGGTACTTCTGAATTAAAGATGAAATTTGTTAATGTCAGTTAGTTGAAGTTATGTTTTCAACAGAAGACTCAACTATCGAAGATTGAAGTTATATTATCTAGCTGGATTGACAAACAGCTGAGGAAGGTTATCAGCTATTGGCTTTCACTGATAACAGCATTGTCATCAGGACAGTAGTCCATCAGATAAGTATTTATTTTACTCATCTGATTACTTAAGTAAAAGCGGAACTGTTTAAAACGTTTTATTTAAAAATACGCTTTTATAAGTAACGCAAGGGCGGTACACATTCCCGCTCCTCACTTAATGCGATTTGAATTTGAAAGGTCGTAACTGACGCCGCACGATCAGCACTGACATGAAACGGATCTAACGGTTGGCGGATATCACGAAATTTAAGATACCCTAACTCTATAAATCCAGATCTGATTAGCCGTGTAGTTCTTTACGCACCCTAAACTTTCAAAAGCACTTGTGAAAAATTCTCTCTGCAATTTTCTGCAAAATCTCTTTGTGTTTTCTCCAACCTCAACAGATTTGAAATGGCTGCCGAAGGTATGTTCCTAGTTTATGATTCTTACTATCAATCCGGTACGAATCTGATGAAAGAATTGCTGGAGAAATTCAAAACTGCTTCTCTAGTAAATTTCATGGAGTACAACGAAGATATAATCTGGACCGACCAGGTTATGGAATACTACAAGACGGCAAAGGCTGACTTCAACAAAAGAGAAATTAAGGCTACAGTGGGTGACAAATCTGTTGTCATCACTCCAGATGTTCTTCATGAGCAGTTTGGACTCTCCAAATCTGGAAGACATGATGTTACTGTGTTGACTGAAGAAAAGCACCAACTGTTCTGGGCGATCTGCGCCAAGGAAGGAGAGATGTTGACTGGCAACATCAAAAAGAGACAGTTGAAGGACGAATATCAGAGGATGGCTGGTATGGTCTCTAAGCTGATAGAGAACTGCACCTTTTCGCTAGATGCTGTTACCATGAAGAGGTACAACATCATGGCTGCCATATACTACGGGATGGAAGTCAACTGGTCCCTCATAATATGGTATATCTTTGCTGACTTCCTGGAGGTGAAGAAGGAAAAGGCCCCTCCACCAACCATAAAATTACACTCAGCTACCTTCTATCAAAGCTGGGTTGTACCATGACTAATGGAAAGGAGATCCATAAATCAAAGGCAATGACCAAGTATTTGCCTGTATTGAAGAGGAAGGCTGATGAGCCTGAGCAAGCTGAAGAAGAGGAATCAAAGGAGGTTCCTACCAAACGGCAAAGGAGATTGGTGAAAACAGCCGACTTAGCTGTTGAAACCAAGAAAAGGAAGGCTGCTGTCGAGCCTAAAAAGACAGAAACCGAAAAGATGGAGAAAGTGACCTCTGCTGATGAGGCCACCAAAGCTATTGAATCAGTCGTGGCTGATGTAAGGACTGGATCCCCTGCATCACCGTCAAGAACTCCATCAGCCGAGAGACCTGCTGAAGGTGTTTCTCAGAGGACAAGGAGCCAACAACGTGATACAGCTACAACTGTTTACCGTGAAGGTAGAACAAAGAAAACTGCTAGAAAGTAGATGTCTTTTATTGAAGAGCCTACTGAATTGGAGAATGTGGCTAGGGAAGACCCTGCCAATGCTGAAAAGGCTGCTGAAATTGTTGAGCCTGCCAAGGCTGTTGAGACTGCTGCAACAACTGAGACTGCTGCACTTGACAAAGCTGATGAGCAACAGCCAAGTCAAGCCCCTCAACCAGCTGAGACATCCAAGTCTCAAGAAGATCCAGACGTCCAAATCATCCACCCAATTGCTGCTCAACCTATCTCGTCTGCTGGACCAGCCCCTGCTGATAAAGGAAAGAGAAAAATAGTGCTAAGGAAAAAGAAAATTTCCAAGGCTGACAAGAAAGCAAGGGAGGAAGCTGAGCAAAGGAAGCAGGATGAGTTAGAAGAGAAGAAAGCACTTGAGCTAAGAAAAGCTCAAGCTGCTAAGGATGAAGCAAGACGGAAAATGTCTGAGGCAGAGAGGAAAGCTGCTGAGGACGCTGAAATGGAAATGGTTTTGGAAATAAGCAAAACTGATGCTTATGGTCCAATTCATGGAGGCGGCATCAAGATTAACGAAGCAAAGGATGGGGATGAAGAAAAAAAGCCCAAGATGCCTGCTGCCAAAATCAAGACCAAAGACATTTATGAAGTTAGAAAGGCTTTTGAAATAGTATTTGCTGATAAAGAGCTTTTCAAGAAATTTGAAAAGACCTTAGCATACTATGATCAGAAGCTCATGCTGCAGACTCTGTTCAAACAGGAGAAACAAAGATACATCAATTGGAGAGACAACAGGTTGAACAAGTCTATAGCAGAACTTCAAAGTCTGAAGGAGTTAGTTGATGAAGAACAATGGGTTCTAAATTGGCTAAAGACAAACTCCATTCAAAAAGCCCTTGACCCAAGCCATGTCAGATATGTGATGCATAACTATGCAAGAGACTTTGCTTTGGGAGAGGCCAAAAGGATCAGAAGCACCTTGCCTGATAAGAAGAGAAAATCTGAGAATTCTGAAGAAAGGGCAATCAACTTTGCTGTTATGGCTGCTTTGAAGAAGTGGGCAAAGAAGTCAAGATATCAGCAAGGTACCTCAAGTGATTTGCCACTGCTGCCAAGCATTCAGCAGATAGTTTTCGGCAAGGAAGTTAAAGACTTCTATGAAGTGCCTAAGGGGAACAATGCCTTTGTTAACCCTTGGATCATTGTGAGGCAAATCAGACAAACAACATGCTTCAATGATGATGGCAGTATCACCAACCTAGTCTATGATGATGTCACTGATGAGCACAAGAAAGCTGATGAACCCTTAGCCATTGAGTGGAATGCTAAGGTCTCTGAAGATCATCAGGAGACAGTGATGGAAGACGTTCCTGTCCACCAGGAAACTGAAGAAAGAGATGCTGCTGCTTCAGCTTCATCAGGTGATGAACACTCATCACTGATGGAAGCCATCCAGATGTTGATGGAAAATTCTTTAAAGGAACTGGAAGAGAAGCAAGGTAAGCAGCTGATGAAAGTTAAGGAGGAGCTGAAGGAAGAACTTAAAGCAGAGTTGGCAGAAGCCAACAGACTTCAGCTGGAAACTGTTCAAGGATCAACAGAAAGGTTTATCAGAAGAGAAATTGACAGTATTCCCATCCCTCAAGACAACTCTTTGCAGCTAGTGAACAGCTTAACTGATCTGAACAAGAATGTTGAAGATGTGAAGGGTGATCTGAATCACCTTCATACTGCTTTGGAAAGAGCTGATCACAAAATAGCAGACTTAGCTGCAACTCTCATTGAAATCAGTGATAAGGAGAAAGCTGTAAACGTTGGTTTGTTGCAGGAGTTGAACAAAGCTGGAGACATCATCCATGAAGAGCTTTCAACCATGCAAATCAACCTTGACTGCTTCAATGACCAAACTGATAACATCAGCACTACTCTGACTCACCTGATTGCAAGTCATGATGTAGTAAATCAGAATTTGAAGACTATCGGTGCTGCTATGAAAGTTCCAACAGTTGCACTCAACCCTACTGCTAAACCTGATGAAGTCATCAAAGCTGATGATGACAAAAGGGGGGAAGGTAAAGGGGAAGAATCAACCAAGGAAATCTCTGCTGAAGCTGAAGTCAACAAAACTGAAACTACAACCAAGACTGCTGAAGAAGAACTTGGAAAGGTAGAGGAAAAAGAAAAGACTGAAGAAGAACCTACCAAGTACAAGAACACTGAACCAGCCAGGAAAGCAATGGAGCTTATCAGAGAACAGTAACTTAAAGAGAAGATGGAAGCTGCTAAAGCAAACATTGTCCTGGATGAGGAAGCTGATGAAGAAGATGACGAAGAGTCATCCTATGAATACGAAGAAGTGCTTGAAGAATCTGATGAGGAAGCTGATAGTTAGAATTTGCAAAATCTTGTAATCAGTTTACTTTATCCATTCTTCAGACATCTCATCTGATGAACTTGTATTGTAATATTTTCTTTATTAATAAAAGGACAAGTTCAATCCAATACACTTTTTCTATCTCAGAAAATCTTGAGGATTACGTTCTTTAGTTTATGTATTTAACAGGTACTAAGCTGAAGTTTTGTCATCATCAAAAAGGGGGAAATTGTTGGATACAGATGAAGATGGAGGCACTGAAGACAATTTTATAAGGGAGGTTTTGATGCATTTCCAAAACTTCAAAAATTGGCTAAGTATGGAGCAACTTAGCTGATGATCCCTTTGGAAGGAATTTTGACTAAGTAAAAATGACATCAGAAGAGTCAAAAGTTCAAGGTCCAAGACTTGTGATCTGCTGAAGAAAAGTTATCAGACTGATGAAGATCAGCCGACTCAAATCAGATTTGTTCAAGTTTGAGATCAGCTTTGTTCACCATCAGACTTGCACTTTCGACAGCCAAGTGGAAAGGATCACTAAGTCTTCCCAACGGTAATAAATGCCCCTTGGAGTAATAAATGCTGAAGTACAAGGTTATTAAAGACAAATGATTGAAGAATTGCTTCGCATCAGCTGGGTGCATTTAATGCTGCCTGCAGAATAGTACTGTTCATAGTACGGTCAGACTGCAAAAGAGCCGTTCGCGGAAATTAAGGACCAGTACTCGAGGTTTTGAAATCTGTCTCTCTTCAACGGACATTTTTCAATCTTCAAGTATAAATAGCTGAGTGAGACGAAGAGAAATAACAACACAACTCTGAGAAGAATTTTACGAAGCAGAATCTCTTAAGTCTCAAGAACAGCTCACTCATCAGCTTAGTCATTAGTTGACAAAAGCAGAGTTGAAGAATCAAGTTAAATACATCTTCTGAGTGAATTTGTAAACTGTGAGTGTTTTGAGGAGAGCTTATCCATCTTTGTGAGTGATAAGTCTCTGTAGAATAGGAGTTTCTTTGTGATTTCCTATTGTGAACTTGTGGTCGTTTCATTTGTTGTTCGACGCAAGCAGAGTGTACTGGTTACTGTGTGTTTCTAGTATAACCCAGAATCAGAGTTGATCTGGAAGAGTGGACTAAAGGATATTCAAATCCATATAACCACTATAAAAATTGATTGTGTTTTTACTTAACTGTTCATTGCATATTTTAAGGTTGCATAAAAACACTTTTCTTGGAAGTTTGAAAAAGATTTTAAAAGTTGTTTTAAAATTGGGGATAACATTTTCAAACTAATCAAACTACTTGTGAAAAATACTTTACTAATCCGCTGCAAGTACTCTAAGTTTTAAAACTGATTTTAATTAAATCAGCTAAGTCAATATCAGTCACGTGGTCTACAAAGTTGTTTAAAGATTTGTTCGCAAACAGCAAAGTACATTACTGTTCTGAAATCAGCTTAGTCTGTTTATTTTCAGAAAAGTTTTAAAGTAATTTTTAGAGGGAAAAGTTTTAGAGGTCTATTCACCCCCCCCCCTCTAGACCTCATCTGACCACTTAGGACCAACATGTTTCCTGCGTATCTTTTTATCGTAGCATCGGGCGACTAGCCTTTTTTGTGCCTCGATTCTGTCTAATGCGACAACCCTGACCTCGTCGAGTTCATCAAGCTGTTGGAGCATACTTTCAGTATATTCTTCGGGCGTCAGCTTGTTTTGCTGCATCACCCGAAGTGATCGGGCGTTGATTTCCATCGGTAGAACGGCATCCTGTCCATAAGTCAGTTTGTACGGGGTGGTGCCAGTGCTTGCCCGTTTGCTGGTCCGATAAGCCCACAATGCCTCTGACAGCATCAAGTGCCAAGCTCTTGGGTTTTCCTCGATCATTTTTGAAATAATGTCCTTAAGGACTCGATTAGAAGCTTCTGCTTGGCCATTCCCTTGTGCATCATACGGTGTTGAATGAACCAACTCAAAACCCATCGATCTGGCAAACTCTTTGATTTCTTGACCGACGAACATCAGTCCCCTGTCAGTGACAATGGTCTGTGGTAGGCCAAACCTGTGTATGATTATGTCCTTGATGAACTTCATCACTTCGGCCTGATTGGCCCGTTTGAGCGGTTTGGCCTCTACCCACTTAGTAAAGTAATATGTGGCCACAATAATGTATCGATGATGCTTGGAAGACGAGAGATGAATCTCCCCGATGATATCGGTGGCCCAACATCTGAAAGGCCATGGCTTGATTATGACATTCATTTCCTCGACGGGGTTCCTCTGAATCACCCCAAACCGTTGGCACTTCTCACAACCTTTTGCCAACTGTACACAATCTCCGACCATTTTCGGCCAGTAATAACCATATCGGCGCAGCAGCCATGCTAATTTGTGGCCGTTTTGATGGGCCCCACAAATCTCTTCATGAGCTTCCATCATAATTCTCATGGCTTCCTGTTGATCGACGCACAACAGGAGTACACCGTCGTGGATTTTTCTGAACAACTGATCCTCCATCAAGACGTAATTGACTGCCCTGAGCCTCGTCTATCGAGATGCTCGGTCTGATGGATCAGCCATATATTTTCTGATCGGCTCTCTCCAGTCATCAGGGTCCTGAAACACACTCAAAACAGTCAGGACGTTATCTCGATACATAAATGATGGACAGTGTCATCTCCTGACGACGTAATGGGATTCCTCGACGTCATCAGGGAGATCGATACCATTCGCCAATTGGGCCAAACTGTTGGCCTTGCTGTTATTTCCTCTTGTTACATGATAACATGTAACATCAACAAATTCCGACAACAAAGACATCGCAGTTAAATAATATTTGTCAAGAGTTAGGTTTCGGCATCTATAAGTACCTTGGATCTGCCTGATAGCCAACTGCGAGTCCCCGACGATGACGACAGACTTGCTGTCAAGCTCTCTGAGCATTTCTAGTCCTATTATCAAGATTTCGTATTCGGCCTGATTGTTAGTACATTCAAAGTCAAATTGGATCGATAACTTAGTTTTTATATTCGATGGAGAAATCAAAACGATACCTGCTCCGCATAGTCTGTCGATTCTAGACCCATCGAAGGCCAATGTCCATGGCCTGATCTCTACTGTCATCGAGTCCAGTTCTTTGAGAACGGCCTGATCAATATCGAGACATGGATGGTCAACCAGAAAATCAGCCAATACTTGGCATTTGACTGCTTTTTGCGGTACGTATTGCAACTAATATTCCATCAATTGGATGGCCCATCGATCGATCCTCCCTCTCATCACAAGTTTAGCTATCATGTACTTTATCACATCAATACTAGAAATAACCAACACTTTTACAGGCAACATATAATGACATAATTTCTTACAAGAGAAAAACAGCGCAAGACATACCTTTTCTATCGGTGAATACCTCTGCTCCGTTTTTGTCAAGTGCCTGCACAAGTAGTAGATTGTTCGTTCAAACCCATCCTCGTCGTCTTGTGCCAGAAATCCGCCGACGGTGTCCTCCATGGCAGCTATATATAATTTCAAGGGCTTTCCCTTGACAGGCGGCATCATTACATGCGGCGTTGTCAGCTTATCTTTGATCTCTTGAAACGCCTGCTCATGTTCCGTTTGCCAGCAAAACTCCTCTTTGTCCTTCAATTTTAACAAAGGTGAGAAGACCTTCGTTTTTCCAGCCAAATTAGAAATGAACCTCCTCAAAAAGTTGACCTTGCCGAGGAACTGTTGTAATTCCTTCTTCGTCGACGGAGGTCTGGCTGTCAAGATAGCTTTGGACTTGTTTTTGTCGATCTCAATCCCCTTGCGATGCACTAAAAAGCCAAGAAAATTGGCTGACGCAACTGCAAAAACACACTTCAAGGGATTAAGTTTCAACTTATGTTATCTCATTTTGGTAAATGACTTTGCCAAATGTATCAAATGTTCATCGTAACTAGCCGATTTGATAATAATATCATCGATGTAAATTTTAATAAAGTCATCGATGTACTCACTGAAAATGCAGTTCATGGCTCGTTGATAAGTGGCTCCAGCGTTTTTGAGTCCGAATGGCATCACTTTCCATTGGAAGGTGCCTATTCCGCCGGGACATTGAAAAGCCAACTTCGGTACGTCGTCAACAGCCACAAAAATCTGATTATAACCTGCACTTCTGTCGACGGCTGTCATGAACATATTGCCAGCAGCAGCATCGATTAGCATATCCGCCATTGGCATCGGGTATTCGTCTTTAGGAGATGCAAGATTCAGGTCCCTAAAATCGATGCATATCCTGATTTTCCCGTTCTTCTTCATCACGGGAACTACGTTGGCTACCCACTCCGGATATCTGACCACCTCGATGAAACTGGCCTTCAACAGCTTCTCGATCTCCTCCCTGATCAGTCTGCAGACCTCGACAGACATCCTTCTCAGGGGCTGTTTCCGGGGTAAGTACCGGTCAAGTATCGGAATACTGTGTTCTACCAACTCCCTGCTCAATCCTGGCATCTCGTCGTAATTCCAGACAAAACAGTCCTTGTACTCCTTTAATACTTGTATCAGTCGATCTTTCTGGCCATCATCAAGCAATGCGCTGACGTAAGTTGGCCTGTGATCATCTTCGCTGCCTAACTCAATCTCGATGACAGAGTCCTGTAGTTAGATCTTGATGTCGTTGAGCTTGGTTGGCGCCGTTGCTAGTTCTTCTAATTGAATTTCATCGCCGACCGATGGTGGAGTTTTTTCCTCAAAAATGAGATCGCCTGTATAACATTCGGCCACGTAGGCCCGAAACTTTCGAATCAAATCGGCACATGCTTCTTGCTGTGGCCCGATAACAACAATCTCATCTATCTCTAGTCTGTTGGCCTTATAGGCCGATGATCCCTCGTCATCATGACAGTTCATGAGGACTGACAGTTCTGTTCTTGCGGCCCCAATTCCTTGACTGACAGTTCTGTTCTTGCTCGAAGTGACTTCCTTCGGTCGTCCGTGTTTATCCTGCCCGATAAATCTGTAAGGACCTACGTCATCTCGATAGTATGCTGCCTCGACGGCATTGATCTTGGCGGTGAATGGCCTGTTGTCGGCCATTATAATCTCGAGTTCGGGGGCGTCTCCCCAGATTAATAAGCACTGATGCAGGGAGGACGGTACACAAAGAGCTGAATGAATCCAGTCCCTCCCTAACAACGCATTGTATGAAGTGGCAGCATCTACCACAAAGAAAGCGATCTTCAAGCTGGTCTTCCCAATCGTTACCTCGACGGGCAAGATTCCTAACGTATCAGTCTTTCCTCCTATGAAGTTGCTGACGGTCACCTTAGTCTCCATCAGGTCCTCGCTGACCTTACCCAACTTGTACATCGTTGATGAAGGCATTACATTGACGGCTGCCCCATTGTCGACCAGCATTCTGTCGATGGGTTTTCCGTCGATGTGCCCCTATACATATAATGGCCTGATGTGTCTGGCCATAAAAGATGGTGGCTTTTGGAATATAGTCTCGATTTTCCTGTCCCAATCAGTCTCTTTCTCGTCATCGACCGATAGCAATTCTAAGTCTTCTGCCATTTGTACCACTGGCATACCCTCATCCCAAAAGCCATCAGTGGAATACTCCAGTTCCTCGTTGACGAATTCAACAAGTTCAGAATCAATGGTGTTGCATTCCATCACCGTCGAGCTGTTAGTCAGCTGACTGATGGCAGCATCTTCCATTGTCTTTGTTTCTTTCTCAATGGTCTGTTTTTCGACCTCTTGTTTCTCGATTTCCTGGCCAGTTTTGGCCTCGACAGCTTGGCCAGGTTTGTCCTCGTTTTCCTTATTACCTTTGTCATTGAAGATCTCGACAAATTTTGCATCGTGATCATTTCCGTCTTCCCTGTCAGATAATAAGTCGTCCTCCGCCATTATCTTTTCTAAGTCGATCGTGCCAAATTGGGCTTTCCCCGGGGTCCACTTGGAAGTGTCCATCTGTATCGAGCTCTTGGGCTCACTGTCGACCCCCTGGCCAGATTTGGCCTCTCTCGTTCCCTGTTTCAGTTTCTGTTCCGCTGACAGAGGTTTCTTTGCTGATTCTTTCATCGGGGCTTTCCCCTTAGCAATTTCTAACTCTTTTCGTTGGCGTAGGTAACGCCTATACTGTGTTCGGGTCATCTGATCGATCCTTCGATTGCCAGGAAACTTCGGATGCCTGATAGGAACCCATCGATCCACCTGTGTATCGGCAGGGGTATGAACAGTTCGCGGCCTTGATGAGCCTGGCGGTGTCATTTTCTTCGACGGACCCTGTGTCCTGTCTCTTCGACTGGCGGTAGATCTGACTTGCCTGATTTGTGTCTCATCAGGGGATCTCTCCCTGATTCTGTTGCTACGGCTAGTGCCTTCCTGATGTCGTCGAGGCATTCTGGTCTTAGCCTGCTCTCGGCATTGCTCTGCCGTTAATGTTGCATATTTGGTATATTCGATAGGGGATTCAATTGGACAACGTCCCATTGGTCGAGGTAGAGGTGGTGGTAGTAGGGCTGTCTGCGGTGGCGGCGGTGTTCGAGGTATTGCCTGCTGTTGCGGCATCACTTGATATGGATATCCTGACAGTATTGCATTTAGCCAAGGCATGTATTGGCCGTATATCGCCGAGTTGATGAACAGCGGAACTGTTGCCAATTCGTTTTGGCATCTTGCGCATAAGCCCATTTCCCTGTTTATCATCGAGTAGTCTTCGTCGGCGTATGATCTCTCACCCGTTGATGCATCGGTGACTGTTATCATATTTATTCCAACCTCGTTCTGCTGGAAAGGATTAGTATCAACCGTCATCGGCTTAGTAATTTTCCAGTCCGGGGCAAACCTCAAAATTCCCTTATCGAGGTGATCCTGTACCATCCACCTGAACACTAGACATTCATTGGTAGAGTGAGTCCACACATCATGATATTTACAATACATTTTACCTGATATTTTCATCGACGATGGAATCACGTGGTCCCCCTTGAGTCGAAGGATCTTGTCGGCCAACAGCTGATCGAATATGGCCTCTGTTTTTGAGACATCAAAGGAATAGCGTCTTTCCCTGTCGGTCTTGTATTCAGCGTCTCGACGCACCAAATTATTTGGTACCTTGATGGTAGGTTGGGGTTCTTTTAGTTTGGCGAGGGCTGGACAAACAGTGTTCTTGGGGCAGACCACTTCCGCCAATCCGATCTCAATAACTTGCTGCTCGATCGGTCGATTGACCTGATTAATCTGCTCCTCGCTGGAATCAGCTATACCCACTTGATAATAATTTCCCCGGGGCTGTCGGCTGTTCTCATCTCTCAACACTCGTTCATAACGGACCGCATGATCGGTCAACTCGAACAAGTCCTCATGGTATTGCGCCATCATGTTTCTTAATTCAAAGTGCATGCCATGGATGGCAATCTTGATGCATTCCTTTTCTGGCAATGGGATGGCGCAGAAGCCTCTGGCCCTGATGAACTTCTTCATATACTCCTCGACAGTCTGTCCTGTCAGTTGTCTCATGTTTGATAGCACGATGACAGACACCTCGAGCGGGGCCTGATAATGGTTCATTACAAAAACTTTCTCCATGGATGGCCAGTCAGGGACCGATCCAGGTTTCAAATTGGCGTACCAGTGGAACGCCATTCCTGTCAAGGAGTTGGGGAATAGTTTCAGCTTCAATTCGTTGGTCATATTGCCACATTCTAAGGAGAAACGAGCTAGATGCTATGTGGCAGACTGTGATCCCTCGCCCGAAACAAAGTAAAGTTCGGCGGCCTGTAGTTCAATGGAAACGGCACCTGATCGATGTATTCGGGGTGAGGCTTATTATACCTCGATGCCCTGTTTCCCTGTCTCCTGACAAACATTTCCTCACCTTTATTCACCGTCAAGAGGTCTTCTGGACCCTCTGCAGCTCGATGAACAGTCCTGTCATAAGCCATTGAGTTGGCCTGATGTCCTTCCTGGTAGTATCCGACGGCTCTAATCAATCCTCTTCGGACCTGCCCCTCGAGTCTGGATGGTTGCTTCTTGCTTTGGAGGTACTTCCTCTCCTGTCGGGGACATTAGATTGTCGGTTGCCTTGTATGTAAGGCGTCTCATCCCTTGATGAACTTCCCCCGATCTGCATCGCAGGGCCTATGCCGCTTCTTCCCCCGTTAGCGAGAGTGTTGATACTCTCTGTGAGTGACGTCATCTTCGCTTCCAAGTGCATCAGGGAGTTATTTACAATGTTGCTGGCTTCCGTATTGGACTGACTAGCAGCAGTGGCCGAGCCTAGCATGTTTTCGAACTTGCTGACAACGTTAGACCATTCCTCCTGTTTGGTCTCAAGGTCCCTGGTGAAGTTGCGGACCTCTGCAGTCAGTTCCTCGATTCTGTCGATCCCTTCCATAGTTAGCGGAACCGTTGATAGATTTTCCAGAGTATGTGTCAAGTCAGAACGTGTCCTCGTCAAGGCTGATCGAGTCCTTCTTCGTATATGTGGTATCATCTGATGACAACAAAAGAATAACCACTTAGTATCAACTGATTGACTATTTGGCAGAAAGATTATCAAGTGTCAGCTAGCCAATGTTACTTGGCTGATAATCGTTTTTGGCAACTCAAATAAATTACAGAAACATTTCTATGCCCCACCGAGCCAAAATATTGTGTGGCTGATAGGTTTTGACAAAAATAATGTAGAGAGACTTTCATGTCCTACTGGGCGTGCCAAAATATTGTTTGCATAAAATTTAGCATCGAGCAATACATGGCATCGAGGAACACTTGTTTTCATATTGTTTGCGTAAAATTTTGACAATGAGGGCACCTCGACGTCGAGCAACCCTTGGCATCAAGACAATATTGTTTGCAATAAAACTAACATCAAGGGATGCTTGGCATCGAGGGGCTGACATCGAGGGGTGTTTGGCATCAAGGAGTGCCAAAATATTGTTTGTTATAAACCTGTCACCAGATGCCTCGACGAGCCAATAGCTTGATGTAAAATGCCTCGATATGATGTAAAGTAAATGCGGGCATGCCAATGTTTGTGCGTGCAAACATAACGATTTAAGAATAGACATGTTGATGTCAGTAAGTGAATAATATAAGTGTCCTGATAAAGACATATTGATATCGAAATAAGTTGTCCTGATAAGGCTGACTTCTAAACGATTGTGACAGAGTAGGCAAACACTACCCCTAGTTCTTTTCTATGCCTGCCTGGCCGCAGGACTTAAATAATTTATGAAAATCTCTCTTAAATGCCAAAAATTCATGACCAATCAATGGCCTGCTCAACATATCAGCGGATTTGTAAATCAGCAAATGACTTGACGATCAATCAGTTTAAACATTCACCTTGACAGAAGACATAATCTTGACAGAAAACAACATATCAATGGAAATCAACTGACGTAAAGCATATCGTAGTAATAGAATCAAGAGATACGTGCCAAAATACTTCCATTAATAAGAAAAGAATATTGATAAGTTCCCCAATATACAAATATTACAACAATATGCAAAACGATAAAAATCTCCTGTTTTGGCATGACCTGCCAAATGAGTTGATAAGTCTAATAGGTTCTGAAAATTGACTCCTTGATCGGCAAGTAAACCCACCGATGAGTTGATAATGCATGATAGAACAGTTTGTTTACAGAAAGTAACATTGACGATGGAAGACCACCGTCAATGGTTCGCCCAACCTTGATGGGTGACCACCAATCGGGCTCCTGATAAGCGGTTTGCCACTGAGAAGGGCATCGACGGAGCAGATGACTACTCATCCGATAGCCGTCAAGCAGATGGCTACTTGACGACGAGCTCATCAAGCAGATGGCTACTCGATGAGTTTGTCATATAAATACGTGGGCACTTACATGACAGTTAACAGTGTGCTACTTGGTTGATATCGAGTGGTTTCGCTCGAGACAGCGTCAGCTGACGGTGGAAGACGGCGGCGGCGGCGGCTTACTTTGAGCGACGGCGGCGGCAAGACTTCAGGCGGTCAGGGATCACTGGTGGCTGAGGAGGGACAGACTGCTATCAAGGGGTTTCGCTCAAGACAGCGTTCTGACGGCGGAAACAGCGACGGCGGTGGCGTACTGTCGGTGACGACAGCGGACTTTCAGCGGCGGCGGCGACGAGACTTCAGGCGGTCAGGAGTCGCTGGTGGCTAAGGAGGGACGGTTGATATCAAAGGATTAACAGGTGTTTGCCGACGAGAGAAGTAGCGATGCCCTGGACTTCCGGTGAGGCGTAGAGCCGATCAGTGTAGACTGAATTTTGTAGATTGAGTTGTATGTGTTTTGCGCGAATGGCAGCCTATTTGTATTTATAGTTGCTGGAAATTGAGCTGATGGCTGGAAAAAACTGCTCCCTTGATGGCCATTCTCCCACTACTTCCACTACCTTGAATTTCTCCACTACCTCCACTACTTTAATTGTGGTTTTCTCCTTCTTTTTGCTGAAAATTAGTATTAATGGTGGTTGGAGAAGAAGAGAACGTGTGTTTTATCTAATTTGAATTTCAGTTTGTGTTGGTAACTAATTATGAGAGAATTAAGGAATTTGTTATTAGCCAACTAGTGTAGTTTTTACCCTTATCTCATAATTAATCTTCCAATTATTAATTAAATAAAACACAAGTGCGGCCGAAAAATTAGTGATGGCCGATCTGGGCTGGGTCACGGTCGACTTGGGCTGATCGGACCATAGTTGGTCTTGGGTCGAGCCATGTTGGCTTTGATTGATAATTACAATTTACCCAATTAATTAACTAATGGCTTTGTTTATCAAATGGGCCAATTAATTATACTTGGCCCAATCAATTAATTAACTTAATTAATTAATCTAAATTAGTCAACGTAATTTATTGGGTTAATTGGGCTCATTTGTATTTAATCATAACTTTGTATTAATCATTAATTAATTAAACTTGGCCCATAAATTAATTAACTTTATCAATCAAATAATTTATACTTGGCCCAAACATTAATTAATTGTATAATTGGGTCGAGTTTCGGAATTGAGCTCGTGACGAAATTACCGCCTCGGTTGGGTCAATTTTCGGATCAAATTGGATCCGACCTGATCCGATCCGTTTGTTACGGTCGAGTTTGGTCCAATTGCCATTTTTGGCTTATCGTCGAGCCATTATTTCTCGATTAATCGAGGGTGATTTTTTGAGTACAAACAGTATAATCATGTAGTATTAATCAATTAAATAAATCAGGAACTCAACAATCAAGTCCCATTTTTTGAACAAATATTTCCATTACACATGACTAGGATTGGGAGTATATTTCGTAATCTTGTCAAGACAATCATTTCCGACACCCCTAGCCCAATTATCAATTTTATTAAACTCCGGATCGTCGGTCACATCTCCCAAGCAATCATCGCATGTATCAAGATTAATTTTGAACAAACCAACATCACTTTTGGCTTTCTTGAAATCACGTCTGTGTATGTCTTCCATTCCTATCCTCAGGGCATCTACCGCCTTGCCGTAAACTTCAGCGCATATATCCAAACATTCTTTTCTCGTTTGCTCTATCTTTGGATCCTTAAGCTTATTCTCCACGACGTTGATGAATTGCTCGATCTGGTTTGCAGCCTTCGCCATGTACGCTTCCACGAATTGGCTGTCCTTGGCTAGCTCTTCCAACGGGATCGAGGCTAATCCATTCTCCATCGCATCAAACGGCGATGGTCCGTTGGGGAGAACTGTAGGAACCAAAAAAAAAGGAAAAAACAAGGTTCATTAGTGACGACATTATCAGGAAAAAAAAAAGGAGCTAAATGCAAAAATACCCTTGTTTTCTCTAATTGGCATAAATCCCTTGTATTATTTAGATTGGGTTATTGCCAATTTTTAGTTAAAAGAGGGATTATTTTAATTTTTTAGGTGAATAAGGGTGTTTCACATTTTTTTTGGGTGCATAATTGTCATTTTTACTGTAATATATGTACTTCGGCTTGAGAGAGATTATTTTGCTAATAAAATATATATAGGGAGGTTTTTACTAAAATCACAACGCATAAGGGGTATTTTTTGCAATTCATTCAAAGAAATCCACTGTTAGTAAAGAACTTATAATTGAATACCAACAAAATTATGAATAAAAATTATTCATTTAATAATAACGATAAATTACCACTAGAAGATGAGCGGCTGGGGGCGGGAGAAGGGGAACCCTTTGGGCTAGAGGAGATGTAGGAAGCGGGAGCGCGGGCGGAACCCTTAGGGCTAGAGGAGATGTAAGAAGCGGAAACGGGGGCGGGAGTGGGGGTGATATGCGCGGTGACGACTGAAAGGGTGATGAGGGAGACTAGGAGTGATGTGGCAAAATGGATGTTGAAGAGGGCCATTGTTTCTTCTCAATTTAATGAATAAGAAACAACACAACAAAGAGGAAGAGAAATGTGAAAAATAAGTATTATTTTTCTTGTTTCTTTTCCACTTTCTGTGGGGTGGAGAAATATGGAAGGTTGTAGGAGGTATTTATATTGATTGTTGGTGGTGATTTTGGTGGCCATGCATAAATGTAGAGTTCTTTGAAAGACTGGCCTTATATTTTGTTTTTTTTTCTGTCCATTCTTTTATTTGTCTCAATTTATTTTTATGGTGGGATAATCAAAAATTATATTTCTATATTAAGTTGTTCTTAGAATCGAAACTACTTATAATGTTTTCATACGAAAATTTAGATGCTACACCGAATTTAATCATTAATGCATAATACTTATTGTCTGGTGCACTAATGTATTACCATAGATCAAAATTTCCATCTTTTCAGTCGAAAGCATCGAAATGTTATTGTTTAGGAATCAAGCGAAACGAGAATAAGATGCAATTCCGAAACTACTTGTTTGCCTTAAACTCTGTTATTTTTCTGAAATTAGTAACATTTTTACAATTTTTACTTAGTGTTTTCGAAACAATTTTGAAAAGTTTACAATATTTAGCTGACCAAAACATACACTCGAAACAAAATTTTGATCCATATGTATTGAATTGTGTAGCATCTGGTTTCATACAATATAAAACAATAGTAGGGATGCTTCCATTCATATATATTACCATTGCCTACAGAAAATTGATTTTCTTGGCCATCTCTAAACACAAAAGGCTTATCATGTACTCTGCACAAATTGTGTTTATTGCTTTTGTATTATGCGAAAATTAGGGGTGCACATGGTACGATATTGAAGTTTTATTAATTAAATTCGTATTGTACCAATTGTTGTGGTTTTAAATATTCAATACCAGACTTCACTTTTGAGTACCAAACCAATGCACCCCGTACTGTTTGGTTTTTGTATGGTACGGTACGATTTTGCGGTTCTAGAAATTTTTTTTGGTGTCTTACTATTTACTCTTATAGTCGATTGATAATTGAAAGAAATTTCTAATGGAATAAATTGATGATATTTTTTTTTGTTTTAACAAAATACTTTATAAATTAAAGAGTTATATGGAGTAATATTCTATAAAATGACTGAGCATAAAAAATAGTAGCTCACTAAATAAATTAAGACGATAATTTATTTGTCGTTTGTTATTTCATTTAAAGGTATAATTATTTTCTAATTAGTCATTTATGCGTCAAAATTTCATTTAATTTCTTATATTATGTGTCAAAATTATAGGTTGGAAGATAATAAAGATTAAATTTAATTGCATAATCTAGTAAATAAAAGTTTATCTTCATTAACAGTACAATACAATACGAATTTTTTACGATATCAAAGTTCCAAAATCTGTACCATATCAAAAACATTCCTGAGAAGATTTTGAGAAAAGGAAAAAAATCTAAACTTCTTTTTTTTTGATAAAATCTAAACTTCGACCGGACTATGTACGGACGTTGGATGAAGATGAAGATCAAAGTGCAAAGAAGACAAGTAATTAAGGGAAGGTTTTGATGATTTCCAAAACATCATAATCAACTAAGTATGGAAGGCTTAGCTCCCTTAGAAGAATTTTGAACAAGTAAAGAAGATATCAGAAGAATTCAAAGTTCAAAGCCCAGAAGACTAGTGATCTCATGCTGAAATAGCAAATAGAAGGGTAGACCATCAGCTGACTCAAATCAGATTAGTTCAGAGTTTGATCAGCAGAGTGCCTATCAGATGGGTTGTTACGATCAGTAGAGTAGAAGAGATCAAGAGATTAGTCCAACGGTAATAAATGCACTTGGTGTAATAAATGCTGTAAGAGAAGGGTAGTAATGGCAAATTATTGAAGAAAACCTCGTATCAGCAGAGTGCATTAAATGCAGCTACAGGAAAGTACAGCAGAGAAAGGACTGTAGCAGGTTACCGTTCTGATTTCGGGCTAAGGCTATGTATTTGAAAATGTGATCTCCTTCAACGGTCTTATTTTCAAATACAAGTATAAAATGAGCTAATTTTAATGAGCGAGACACACAACAACAATCTGAGAATATACTTTGAAGCAGAAATCATCTAAGTCTCAAGAAGCTCAAACAACTCACTCGTCTGGTGGAAGTCATCTGTTGACAGAAACCCAGTTGAAGAAAACAGAAAAATACAATCTGAGTGATTTTGTATTAGCTAAGTGTTGTGCGGAGTTGTGATCCATCTTTGTGAGTGATCAAACTTCAGAGGGTAGGACTTCTGAGTGATTTCCTATTGTGAGCTTATAGCCTTTTCATTTGTTGTCTAGATATAAGTGGAGATATATTGTAAACTGTGTGTTTATAGTATAAACCAGAATCTAAGTGATCTGGAAGAGTGGACTAAAGGATTTTTATCCATATAACCACTATAAAAATTCTGTGTTGATTTGCATTTAACTTTTTCTTGCATATTTCAAACTGCATAAACACTTTGAATTGATCAAAATATTTTAAAGGAGTTTTTGAAACTGGGGATAAAATCTTTTAAAGGAACTTAAGTCACTTGTGAAAAACACTCTAAACATCCGCTGCAAGTAAACTCTTAAGAAAACCAATCTGTTGAAAAACAACTAAGTATTTATAAGAAGAGTGGTCACTCTGCTGTTCTAGACTTGTTCTTGATCAGCGAAGTCATCCTACTGTTCTTCATCAGCTTAGTCTGCTGACAGAAGACTGAAAAGTTTTTAAGTTAAAATTTTTCAGAGGTCTATTCATCCCCCCCCCCCCCTTCTAGACCTCATCTGACCACTTGGGACCAACAAGTGGTATCAGAGCAGGTGGTTCATTAGAATCAGCTGCCTGATCAACGAGCTTGATCCGAGTGTTTTTCAAAGGTTTTCAAAACTTTTTGAAAATGGATTGTATCAGTCATGTTCCCCACATTGCTGGTATGTCCTTTGAGGACTGGAAAATCAAAATGGAGATTTTCCTGGCTGCTTATAATGACAACATGTGCACATGTATCATTAAAGATCCATTCAGATTCACAAAGACCATAAAGATCAATGAAGTTGATACGGTTGTGGAAAAAGACCTTCATGAGATGACTCCAGAGGAAATCAAGCTATTTAATCTGGATAAAGTCGAAAGATTCATAATGACTAAAGCCCTGGACAATGATCGGTTTGACAAAGTCAAACATTGCAAAACTGCAAAGGAGATGTGGGACAAAGTCAGAGATATGAGTGAAGGAAATGATGCTATCAAGGAGCATCAGCTAACTGTTGCTTTGGAGAAACTTGACAACTTCAAGATGAAGTCTGGAGAAACCATTGATCAGATGGATACCAGATTCACCAGAACACTGAATGAAGTTTTAAAGTTGGGAAAAACCTTTACTGACAAGGAAATCACCGTCAGAGTACTAAAGGCCTTACCTCCTAAGTTCAACATGAAGGTGACAGCAATGGAAGAATCAAGAGATTTGGGAAAGATTTCTCTTACAGAACTGTTTTCCGTACTCAAGGCATTCGAGTATAAACTGCCTAGAATGGGATTTGAAGAAACCTCAACTTCAGGACCCACAACTGCCCTGGTTGCTGCTGAAAATCCAAGAAGACCAGCTCAGAGAAGTAAAGAAGTGGACTCATCTGATGAAGCCACTCTGCTCAACAAAAAGGAGTACACTGCTGGAGATGTTGCATTGCTGATGAACAATTTCAAGAAGTTCTACAAAAGAAAAATGAAGAATAAATACAACAATGCCTCTACTTCTAAACCTAACTCTTCTTCTCAAGAAAAAGATGATTATAAAGCAAAACTAATGTGTTATAACTGCAGAAAATTGGGACACTTCATTAGAGACTGCCCATATCCAAAAGCAGAGAAGTACACTGAGGAAGAGAAGAGAATCAGAAATGAAAGGAAACATCAGAAAGGCAAGGCAATGATGGCTGAAGCAGAGAAGCTGACTGCTGTCTACTCATCTGATTCAGATTCAGACACTTCTGATGAAGAGAACCCTGCTATTATCTGCCTGATGGCAAAGGAATCTGATGAATCTGAGGATGAGGTAACTCCTCTTGACAATAAATTATTTAATTCATTTGAACAAATGATGCTTAACAATACTGGTATTGCTGAAGCATATAAAAAGCTTAAGGAAGAGATGATATTGCTAAAAGAGCAGAATAGTTCACTGAAACTTTTAGCTGAAAAGCCAAAGGAATCAGCTGAATATAAACAGCTTGAGCAAGAACATGAATCTCTGAAAGCTGAATGTGAGGTTTATAAAGGAAAAATCATGGAACTTGAAAAAGTTATTGAGTCTCATGAGAAATCATCTGTTGCATCAAATCACATGTCTAGTAAACAGAAGATACCTTTAGAAAAGGATAAATTAGAATCGAATCATACTGAAAAATTCGCTTTTGCTGACAATAGTAAGGTCATTCTGTATGTTCAAACTTCTAAACCTACCTCAACCGAGAAAGAATTAAAGGAGAAGAAATCTCCTAAGGCTAAAAAGAGCAAAGAGCCTAGTGTAGGAAATCAGACTAGTAAGACAAAACAGCAGAGTCCTAAGAAGTCTGCTGATAAAGCTAAACTGAATCAAATTGTTGGTAAAACTAAGTCAAAATCTAATGAGCAAGCATCTAGTAAACCAAAGAAGCATAAGAATAAGAAAAATCAAAATGGTTGGTATGAAAATGAGTCTTATTATGTGCAACCTGCTGCATATCCTCCTATGTATCATGCACCTCAATTTCCAGGTTACTATGCACCTTACCCTGCTCATCCAATGCATGCATATCCTGCATATCATGCACCTTACCCTGCTTATGAACATTTTCCTTATCATACTGATCATCAACATGACTTATCTGATAATCATGGTAAAGACGAAACTGTTCATGCTCCTGTCAAAGCTCAAAAGCCTAAGAAGCCTAAGACATTAACATCTTGGGTTATCAAAGGTGAAACTAATCCTCCAGGACCCTCTCAATAAGGGTACCTAAAACAATTTTATTTTTGTTTTGTAGGTTAGGATTAGGAGTAGGAGTAAAGTAGAGAAGATTTGATACTTGGACAGTGGATGTTCAAGGCACATGTGTGGAAACATACATGAGCTGACTGATGCAGTTGATTTGGATGGTCCAAGTGTTACATTTGGAGACAGCAAAGAAGGCAAGATTGTAGCTAAAGGAAGAATAATCAAAGGAAACATTGAGATAACTGACGTCTCATATGTTAAGGGCCTAAAGTACAACCTGCTGAGCATAAGTCAATTTTGTGACAAAGGATATTCAGTCATCTTCTCAACAGATAAGTGCTATGTTGAATAGATTGGTACAAAGAAGGTAATCTTATCTGGAAGGAGACAAGGGAATGTCTATATAGTCGACTGGAATTCTGCTGATAAGAATTCAAATGTTTGTTTGGTGGCTTCTACACCATGAAGTTAGTTGGCTATGGCACAAAAGAATGAATCACTTAAACTTCAAGACCATTAACAGATTAATCAAGAATGATTTGGTAGAAGGGATTCCTAAAACAGTCATGAGCAAAGACAAGCTCTGTGACGCATGTCAGAAGGGTAAACAAATCAAGTCATCTTTCAAAAGCAAGAAGCATCAATCTTCTGAAAGAATATTGGAGCTACTACATATGGACTTATTTGGACCCATTGATCCAGTCAGCAATGGTGGAAAGAAATACTGCCTAGCTGTTGTGGATGATTATTCAAGATATACTTGGGTGATTTTCATGAAGAAGAAAAGTGAAACCAAGGAACATCTTACCAATCTGATGGAATTGATCCAGAATGAGAAAAGCATAAAGATATTGAAGATCAGATCAGATAGAGGGACAGAGTTTACAAACTCTACTGTCGAAGAGTATTGTAATATGAAAGGAATACATCATGAGTATTCAGCTGCTAGAACCCCTCAACAGAATGGTGTTGCTGAAAGGAGAAACATAACACTAAAGGAAGCTGTCAGAACCATGATAGCTGAAGCAAAGCTGCCTCAAAGATTTTGGGCAGAAGCAACAAATACAGCCTGCTTTACTCAAAACAGATGCATGATCAACAAAAATCAGAACAAGACTCCATATGAAGTTTGGAACAACAGAAAACCAAACATTCATTATTTTAAAATTTTTGGTTGTAAATATTTTGTTTTGAATAATGGGAAAAATCACCTTACTGCTTTTGCAGAAAAGGCTGATGAAGCTGTTTTTGTAGGATATTCTACTGTTAGTAAGGCTTATAGAGTTTTTAACAAAAGAACATTACTAGTAGAAGAATCCATTCATGTAGTATTTGATGAACCAAACCAATCTTCTGAAAAGAATCAAAGCACTAATCAAGATCTATCTACTGATTTACAGAAGTTAAGTGTTGGAAGGAATGAAGAATATGTTCCCATCATACTACCTGATCTTAACTCAGCTGCCAACTCAAGTGCTGTTCAAAATCAGATCACTGATTGTCTAACAGACGAGTTACAACCAGCTGACAGACCAGAGAATGTTCAACAGACTGCAAATGTTCAACAGACTACTACTGCAACTCCAACAGTAGTGTTGCAAGATCTTAACAGAGGACAACATTCAGACCTACAACCTGATCTCAGATGGCTCAGAAATCACCCACCTGAGTTGGTGATTGGTGATCCTTTAGATAGAGTGAAAACAAGAAGGGCTGCTGCACAAGATGCCATGTTTGTCACTTTCCTATCTCAAATAGAGCCTAAGCAAATTGAAGAAGCTCTCAGTGATTCTTTCTGGATAAAAGCTATGCAAGAAGAGTTGAATCAATTTGAAAGGAATGAAGTCTGGTACTTAGTTCCTAGACCAAGTCATCAAAGAGTCATTGGCACTAAGTAGGTATTCAGAAATAAGATGAATGAAGATGGTATTGTCACCAGAAACAAAGCAAGACTAGTGGCCAAAGGGTATTGTCAAGAAGAAGGGATTGACTTTGATGAGACATTTGCACCTGTAGCAAGACTTGAAGCAATCAGACTGTTTCTTGCCTATGCTGCTTATAAGAACTTCACTGTCTATCAGATGGATGTGAAGTCTGTCTTTCTCAATGGAGAATTGCAAGAAGAAGTGTATGTTGAACAACCTCCTGGATTTGAAGTCTATCAAGAAGAGGATAAGGTATATCGTCTGAAGAAAGCCCTCTATGGACTGAAACAGGCTCCAAGAGCATGGTATGATACCCTATCTGATTTTCTTTTAATTAAAGGATTTCATAAAGGTAAGGTAGATAAAACCTTGTTCACTATTGAATGGGAAAATCATATATTGATTGTGCAAATATATGTAGACGATATTATTTTTGGTTCAACTAACCAACAGATGTGTGACAAGTTCTCTAAGCTGATGCAGAATAAGTTTGAAATGAGCATGATGGGAGAACTTAATTATTTTCTTGGTTTACAAGTTAAACAGCTGCCTGATGGAATCTTTATAAATCAAGCAAAATACACAAGAGATCTGTTTAAAAAGTTCGGTATGGAAACCAGCTCTACTGCTACTATTCCAATGTCTACAAGTCTTCATTTGGATAAAGATGAAGATGGCAAATCAGTAGACATAACCAAATATAGAGGCATTATAGGGTCACTGTTATATCTAACAGCAAGCAGACCTGATATAATGTACTCAGTAGGGGTTTGTGCAAGATTTCAATCAAATCCTAAGGAATCTCATCTCTTAGCTGCCAAGAGGATATTGAAATATGTTAAAGGCACTCAAGAATTGGGATTGTGGTATCCTAGAGAATCTGGATTTGAGCTTATTGGTTATTCAGATTCAGACCTTGCTGGCTGCAAGATTGACAGAAAAAGCACAACAGGTGCTTGTCAGTTCTTAGGTAGTCGTCTGATCTCATGGATGAGTAAGAAACAGACCTCAGTGTCCATATCTACTGCTGAATATATAGCAGCTGGAGCATGCTGTGTACAGATACTATGGTTGAAGCATCAACTAGAAAATTACAATATCAAAATCAGTGGAATTCCAATCTACTGTGACAATACAAGTGCAATCTCTCTTACTCAGAACACTAAAATTCATTCAAGGACTAAACATATTGAGATCAAGCATCACTTCATTAGAGATCACGTGGGAAAAGACAATGTTGTGATTGAGTATGTTCATACTGACAATCAGATTGCTGATATTTTCACTAAACCTTTAAGTGAAGTAAGGTTTTCAACTCTAAGAGCTGAACTAGGACTGCTAAATTTGGATGCATAAGCTGAGGGGGAACTTATTAGATCACTAAAGTTCAACAGCATAGTCATCCGTTATTATCTTCAAAGATTAACTCTCAACAGACTAGTTAATTTATGAATTCTTAAAGTCAGGGGGAACGTGTAAGACTAGCGGTACTTCTGATTAAAAGATGATATTTGTTAATGACAGTTAGTTGAAGTTATGTTTTCAACAGAAGACTAAAGTTATGAAGATTAAAGATCAATTTATCTTGCTGGATTGACAAACAGCAGAGGAAGATTACTAGCTATTGGCTTTCTCTAGTAATATCAGATATCAGATCACTCGTCTGTCAGATAAGTTAAACTCTACTCATCTGATATATTATATAAGCATGGTCATAAATCGCATTTCAGAAATATGCTTTTATTAGTAACAGATAAGTAACGTTTGAGTTTCCCGCTAGTCTGACATTAAAATAATAAAATTGAAATCCGCTGCTCCCGTCCACACGATTAGTAAACTGTCAGATTGATCCAACGTACCAGATCAATCACGACAACCTAAACAATAGGAAACGTATAAAGTCCGATCTGAACAGATCAGTAATCTTACGCACTCACAATCTCTCAAATTCTCTAACTCTCAAACTCTCTTGCTTTCAAAAGTTTACTGTTTTCACAGATTCTCACTCAGTAATCTCAAAGATGGAAAAGATTATTGATGGAAGGTACTTGAACAACAACAAATTTCATTTCTCCGGTACTGATCTGATGCGCTCAATCATGGAAAAGATCAAAGAGGCATCTCTGGTTCCAGTTCTGGAAGCACATGAAGATAGGGTCTATCTAGAAGACATTGATCACTTCTACAAGACCAGGAAATTCACCAATGACGACACTGTGATGTCTGCTGTTATTGGGGGTAAGAAAATTGCTATCTCTGCTGCTGTTCTTAGTGAGATTTACAAGCTGAAAAATGAAGGAGTGGATGTGACAGACCTTGGGTCTGAAAAAGAGGAAGAATTCTGGGGTATTTGTGCGAAGGAGGGAGAAGAGATGACTGGAACTCTGATGAAGACTCAGTTAAAAGACGAGTATCAGAGATTCGCAGACATCATTGCGAAGGTGCTGGACTGCAGCACAAGTTCTTTGGATGGATTACCTAGGAGGAGGTACTACACCATGATCTGTATATACTATGGGCTGAAGGTGAACTGGGCAGTTCACGTTTATGATCTGCTGAGTGACAAGAGGCCTTCACATGCCATTCTGCTTTGTCATCTGTTTATGTCACTAAGATGTCAGATGGATGGTGGAAAGGTTACTCACGCAAGCAAAGAATTTAAGCTGTACGAGCCAGTCAGGAGTGTGGCTGCTCCCAAAAGAAAAGCACCTGCTAAGTCTAAGAAGACCCCTTCTAAGAAGAGCAAGAAGGAGGGTCAGACAAGCAAGTCTGCTGATCAAGCAGCAAGCTCTGCTGTTGAAGCTGGATCAACAGAAGCTGAGACTGAAGTCCCTTAGAAGATGATAGATGACTTCACTGCTGAGCTTGAGAAGATGGATACAGGTTCATCACCTGAAAGGATAGAATCTGATGAACAGATCCCTCTTCAAAGGCTAAAGAGGATGAGGACCAGGAATGAAGCAAGGGGACCTCCCCAAGCTAAGAAGACCACTGGTAAAATTCCTAAATCAAAGGCAAAGAGAAAGGTCACTTTCTCTGAAGTGCCAATCATTACAGTCAGAGAATCACCAACAACATAGAGGCCTATTATTATTGAAGAGCCTTCAGCTTAGGCTGCTGTTGAACAAGCTAAAGAGCCTGTTGAAGAGGCTGCTGCTGAATTGATTAAAGAGCCTGCTGGAGAGGCTGTTGTTGAAAAGAATGGAGAGTCTGCTATGGAAGTTGTTGAACAGCAGACTGGCACAGCAAGTGAAGGGACTGTACCCTTTATACACCCTACTCCTGTTGCTACCACTCCCATTCAGGTGATTGAAAGTCCTGAAGCTAGGAGGCTAAGGACTGGAAAGATTGTACTTCCTTATGTCTCTGCTGCTGAGCAGAAGAAAATTGATGATGCTGAAAAACAGAGAAAAGCTACAGAAAAGGCAGAGGAAGATAGATTGAAAAGTCTTGAGCTGAAGAGGCTGGAAGAAGAAGCCAGCAAATTAACTCAAGCAGAAAGAGATGCTATTGAAGCAGCTGAGTTAGCTGCTGCAATAGAGGCCAGTACCAAGGACGCCAATGGTCCAAGGCAAGCTGGTGGAATCAGAATTGGGGAGCCAAGGGACCCCAACAAGCCCAAGCAGATGATGCCTGCTCCAAAGGTCCAATCAAAGAAAAGATCAGAAGTGAAATTAGCTCTGGAGATTGTGAGAGACAATCCAGAAGCATTTGATGAATTCATTCAGAGATTGGATGCTGAGAACACAAAGCTGACTCGTCTGACGATGTTTAACAAAGAAAAAGTTCGTTACAACAGATGGAGAGAATATCGTCTGACCAAGAGCAAGGAGCAAATTAATAGTTAGAGAGCCTTCAACGATGAAGAGGCCTGGGTTCTCAAGTGGCTTGAAACAGGTTCAATCACACAAGCACTTGACTCAGAGTTCTTCTTGGATAAGCTAAGGCTGATGATCAGCAAGGTGGCCAAGGCTGAAGCCAAAAAGATTTACAACTCAGTGCCAGAGGACTACTCTGAAAATGAAGATTTGAAGGAAAGGTCTATGAGACTGGCTGTCTCTCAAACTATGAAGACATGGGCTAAGAAGACTAGAAATATGGAGGGAACTCCAAGCTCATTAATCCCCCTCCCTAGTCTAAAACAGATAGTATATGGTCCAGCAATCAGGCCATATGAAGATCTTCCTGAGAATACAGTGTCACCCTTTGTTGCTATTGATGATATGACATGGATTACTCATAGGACTGCCCTAGATGAGGCTGGCAAAGTCCACACCATAACTGAGGTGAAGAAGATCAAAGCCCCTGCTGCTGATCAAGGGAAGGAGCAAGACAAGTCTACTGAGCAAGAAAAGACAAACAAAGAAACAGAAGACTCATCTGACCCTGCTGATCAGAGTAAGGACTTAGAGGAGAAAAAGGAGGAGAAGATAGCTGATCAAACTGAGGAGAAGGAAAGCACTCCCAGTCTTGCTGATGAAGCCAAAATGCAGGAGATTGCATCTGGTTCAGCTTATCAGACCACAGAAGCTGAAGTTCTTGCTTTACCTCCTATTCCTACTAATGTTGCTTCAACTTCTCAAGTTTTGTAGGATTCCTTATCTGACATATTCCAACAGCTGATTGCCAAATCCCTGAAGGAAATGGAAGAAAGAATAACTGCAAATATCTTGGCTGCATTAAGTCCACAAATCCAGAAGGCTACTTCTATCCCTTCTGATGAAATTAAGGAGACTGCTCATAATGTGAAGTCAATCAGACAGGATATGGATGTTATTCAAGCCAGAACCAAGAGCACAGCTGCTGGATGGAGGGACATTACTGAGACTGTTGAGATGGCCATCAAGGCAGAAGATGAAACTCTAGTGAATATGGCCAGATCCTTCAAATCCTCTGCTGATATGGTACTCGCAACCCAATTTCAGCTGGGCGATCAAGGTGAAGCAGTTCTCAACAGAATGCATGCTATGGAAGCAAATCAAATAATTCATGCTGCTCAAGTTGATGTCATTCAAGCTAATCAGCTAAGGCAAGGAGCTCAAATGGATGCTATGAATGAGAACATCAGACTTCTCTGTGATTCTCTCCAGATCACACCACTCTCTCCAAAATACCTAGTCAACCCTGCTGATGATGACAAAAAGGGGGAAGATAAGGTAGAAGAAGAGAAGACTGCTGAACTGGTGGAGACTGAGTTGCTGGAAGAGTCTGCAAGTGAAAATGAGAATGAAGGAACCAGCAGACCAGCAGATCAATCAGACACAGAAGAAGACAGTGAAGCTGAAGAAACTGAAGCTGAAGCAAAGGCCAAATCTGATAAAGAGATAGCTGCTGCTAAGGACACAGCTGAAGAACAGCTTAACCCTGATGTCAAATACAAAAATATGGAGCTTCTGAGGAAAAGATTCAATGAATCAATAGCTGAGACATCTGAGCCAGCTGAAGATAAAGAAGAAGAAGACAAATGATAGTTGAATTTACTTGTAATATTCCTTGTAATTTTCTTTCTTTTTGCACATCTCATCTGATGACACTTGTAATCTGTAACTCTTTCATATATTTATAAAATTGCAAGTTTTGAATCCAACAGACTATTTCTATCTCAGAAATTTTTGAGGATAAAAACTTTAGTTTAGGTATAGGTACTTAGCTGAAGTTTTGTCATCATCAAAAAGGGGGAAATTGTTGGATGAAGATGAAGATCAAAGTGCAAAGAAGACAAGTAATTAAGGGAAGGTTTTGATGATTTCCAAAACATCATAATCAGCTAAGTATGGAAGGCTTAGTTCCCTTAGAAGAATTTTGAACAAGTAAAGAAGACATCAGAAGAGTTCAAAGCTCAAAGCCCAGAAGACTAGTGATCTCATGCTGAAACAGCAAACAGAAGGGTAGACCATCAGCTGACTCAAATCAGATTAGTTCAGAGTTTGATCAGTAGAGTGCCTATCAGATGGGTTGTTACGATCGGCAGAGTAGAAGAGATCAAGAGATTAGTCCAATGGTAATAAATGCACTTGGTGTAATAAATGCTGTAAGAGAAGGGTAGTAATGGCAAATGATTGAAGAAAACCTCGTATCAGCAGAGTGCATTAAATGCAGCTACAGGAAAGTACAGCAGAGAAAGGACAGTAGCAGGTTACCGTTCTGATTTCGGGCTAAGGCTATGGATTTGAAAATGTGATCTCCTTCAACGGTCTCATTTTCAAATACAAGTATAAAAGGAGCTAATTTTAATGAGCGAGACACACAACAACAATCTGAGAATATACTTTGAAGCAGAAATCATCTAAGTCTCAAGAAGCTCAAACAGCTCACTCGTCTGGTGGAAGTCATCTGTTGACAGAAACCCAGTTGAAGAAAACAGAAAAATACAATCTGAGTGATTTTGTATTAGCTAAGTGTTGTGCGGAGTTGTGATCCATCTTTGTGAGTGATCAAACTTTAGAGGGTAGGACTTCTGAGTGATTTCCTATTGTGAGCTTATAGCCTTTTCATTTGTTGTCTAGGTATAAGTGGAGATATATTGTAAACTGTGTGTTTATAGTATAACCCAAAATCTAAGTGATCTGGAAGAGTGGACTAAAGGATTTTTATCCATATAACCACTAGAAAAATTCTTTGTGTTGATTTGCATTTAACTTTTTCTTGCATATTTCAAACTGCATAAACACTTTGAATTGATCAAAAGATTTTAAAGGAGTTTTTGAAACTGGGGATAAAATCTGACCATTTGGGACCAACACCTATGTACGGTTATTTGTGTTTAACTGTCCACTGAAAAGTTAAAAAAAAAATAGAAATACATAATTTTTCAGTTTCTGAATGCCAAAATAAAGAGTAAAGTGAAAGCAAAAAATTTTAACACTTAGGACCCAACAGGGTTCGAACGGTGACCTCTTGATCTGCAGTCAAATGCTCTACCACTGAGCTAGGGACACCTTTCTGATGAATATTACCTACAAGTAAAATTTAACTTAAATACAACGAAGCAAGGACTAACATTTAAGTCAGCTAAAAATTTATGTACTATAAAATGGTCCTCTTATTCGTCAAATTTTATATTTTCGTCCCTCTTGAATTTTTTATAGCAAATCGATCCCTCTTATCAATGTAATATATCATATTCATCCCTCTTATAATACATTCTTCCCTCTTAAATTTTTCGTAGCAAATTCGTCCCTCTTGTCAATATAGTGTAACATATTAGTCCCTTTTAAATACAAAATATTTTGTATTTAAAAGGGACTAATATGTTACACTACATTGACAAGAGGGACGAATTTGCCACGAAAAAATTTAATAGGAACGAATGTGATATACTACATTGATAAGAGGGACCAATCTGCTATAAAAAGTTTAAGAAAGACGAAAGTGCAAAAGTTAATCCATAAAAGGACCAAAAGCGCGATTTACTCTATTTTTTTTTCTTGTTAACTCCAAGTCATCAGATGCGAAGTCCGAATGGTTCAACTTTTAACCACTTGTTTTTGACGAACTTATAAAACCTTTATGAAAAATAATGATTATGTTAAAAGGCTATATGATTAGTCTATTGTAAACTTGAAAATCTGAGTTATCAAAAAATAATGATTTTTGTTAATTCACAACCAAATCATCTACAAGTATAGTGCATGGAAACAATTGTCGAAGTGGCCTATCAAAGTACGAAAGCTAGGATCTTTTGCGGTTGTTTGATAAGTTAGTTAATCAATATGGTTCCAGATTACCGGAGTTCAAGCCAAAAAGAAGGTCTTGCGTTCGAATCCCTCTGTCACCCACTTCTAAAATCTACATGTTATGCCTGAGTAAATGAATATCGCCTACATGTGAGGGGACGTGTTAAGTAATATATATTAAATGAATTCTCTATCTAACAACTTGAGATTTTAGATGAATTGATAGTTCAATAGAGAGAGGTACCCCATGTTCTTCCCGTTCTCGTCAACCCGAAAAAAAAATATTAGCATTGTGAAATAGATGGTATAATCATGTAGTATTAATCAAGGTTAGAGATATTGCCAGAGCAAGGATTGTTGCTGCCAGAGCAAAAAAAAATTATTTCCTAAGTTGCCCCTTCTAGTCAATAGTCATAAAAATTCACACTTTTCAGTTCCTAAAATGCCCCTTATTAATCATTAACAATTCACTCTCTTTTCTCTCCTATTAAAATATCATTAACTACTTTTTCTTTCCCTAGAAATCTTCAAACATAAAAACAATTTAAGTTGAATTTTCATTTTATAGAGTTTAATCTATTGGGGAGGTCATGAACATAGATTACAAATTTATAATTTCGTTTTAATTAAAGTTTAATTTGAATATTATTAAAAATTCAAAAACTTTATATAGAAACAACACAATAATATACTTTCAATGAAACATAAATATTCATTAAGCAATAGTTTAATTTTCACTTTTATACTATAATTATATTTTTATTATCTAACTTGTTAATTTTTAGGAACAAATTATATAAAATATTTATGTAAGATGTGTTATATATCTATAAGAAATAGTAAATAGTATTAAAAAATTCATATTTCCATAAATACCTTAATTTTTTTCAAAAAAAAAAAGAAATTGCTTATAAACATCTTTTAATTGTATCTTAAATATTAGGTTAATTACGTTAAGAGTTGAACTTACAAAAAAAAAAAAAAAAAAAAAAAAAAGACTAATGTGCTAAGCAATTTTTTTTCAAAAAAAAAATATTGTACTAAACATAACCTTAAATTTTGTCGTAATTAACAATGGTTTTGATAAAAACATAGCGACAAATTTTGTCACCTTATAATTATTCTTGATAAATATATGATAATTAATTATTAGTGATATATGTATGTTAATTACTCTATAAAAACATGTATATTAATTAATTATCACTGTTATTAGCTAGGGATGTCATATATTAAAGGACATTGTGTTTAGTTAGTAACATTAATTAATGATTCACGTATATTAATATAATAATATTTTTATCGTCACTATTATTAGCTAGGGACGTCCTATATATTAATATAATAATATTTGGGATGAGTATAAGATAATATTAATATAATAATATTTTTATCGTCATTATTATTAGCCAGAGACATCACTACATTACCATAAATATTTTATATAAATTGTTCCTAAAAATTATTTAGCAAGTTAGATAATAAAAATATAATTATACTGTGAAAGTGAAAATTAATATGTTGCTTAATGAATATTTATGTTTTATTGAAAATATATTATTGTGTTGTTTCGATATAAAGTTTTTTAATTTTTTAATAATATTCAAATTAAACTTTAATTAAAACGAAATTATAAATTTAGAAACCTTTGTTCATGACCTCCCCAACAGATTAAACTCTATAAAATGAAAATTCAAGTGAAGTTGTTTTCATGCTTGAAGATTTCTTGGGAAAAGAAAAAGTAGTTAATGATATTTCAATAGGAGAGAGAAAGAGAGTGAGTTGTTAATGATTAATAAGGGGTATAAAAGTATGAATTTGTATGACTTTTGACTAGAAGGGGCAAATTAGGAAATAAAAGAAAATTGCTCTGGCAGCAACAATCCTTGCTCTGGCAATATCGCTAGCCATTAATCAATTAAATAAATCAAGAACTCAACAATCAATGGTATAATCATGTAGTATTAAGTAATATATATTAAATGAATTCTCTATCTAACAACTTAAGATTTTAGATGAATTGATAGTTCAATAGAGAGAGGTACCCCATGTTCTTCCCGTTCTCGTCAATGTCCAACTATTAACCCGAAAAAAAAATATTAACATTGTGAAATAGATGGTATAATCATGTAGTATTAATCAATTTATTAAATCAAGAACACCACAATCAATGGTATAATCATGTAGTATTAATCAATTAAATAAATCAAGAACTCAACAATCAAGTCCCATTTTTTGAACAAATATTTCCATTACACATGACTAGGATTGGGAGTATATTTCGTAATCTTGTCAAGACAATCATTTCCGACACCCCTAGCCCAATTATCAATTTTATTAAACTCCGGATCGTCGGTCACATCTCCCAAGCAATCATCGCATGTATCAAGATTAATTTTGAACAAACCAACATCACTTTTGGCTTTCTTGAAATCACGTCTGTGTATGTCTTCCATTCCTATCCTCAGGGCATCTACCGCCTTGCCGTAAACTTCAGCGCATATATCCAAACATTCTTTTCTCGTTTGCTCTATCTTTGGATCCTTAAGCTTCTTCTCCACGACGTTGATGAATTGCTCGATCTGGTTTGCAGCCTTCGCCATGTACGCTTCCACGAATTGGCTGTCCTTGGCTAGCTCTTCCAACGGGATCGAGGCTAATCCATTCTCCATCGCATCAAACGGCGATGGTCCGTTGGGGAGAACTGTAGGAACCAAAAAAAAAAGGAAAAAACAAGGTTCATTAGTGACGACATTATCAGGAAAAAAAGGAGCTAAATGCAAAAATACCCCTGTTTTCTCTAATTGGCATAAATCCCTTGTATTATTTAGATTGGGTTATTGCCAATTTTTAGTTAAAAGAGGGATTATTTTAATTTTTTAGGTGAATAAGGGTGTTTCACATTTTTTTTGGGTGCATAATTGTCATTTTACCTGTAATATATGTATTTCGGCTTGAGAGAGATTATTTTGCTAATAAAATATACATAGGGAGGTTTTTACTAAAATCACAACGCATAAGGGGTATTTTTTGTATTCCATTCAAAGAAATCCACTGTTAGTAAAGAACTTATAATTGAATACCAACAAAATTATGAATAAAAATTATTCATTTAATAATAACGATAAATTACCACTAGAAGATGAGCGGCTGGGGGCGGGAGAAGGGGAACCCTTTGGGCTAGAGGAGATGTAGGAAGCGGGAGCGCGGGCGGAACCCTTAGGGCTAGAGGAGATGTAAGAAGCGGAAACGGGGGCGGGAGTGGGGGTGATATGCGCGGTGACGACTGAAAGGGTGATGAGGGAGACTAGGAGTGATGTGGCAAAATGGATGTTGAAGAGGGCCATTGTTTCTTCTCAATTTAATGAATAAGAAACAACACAACAAAGAGGAAGAGAAATGTGAAAAATAAGTGTTATTTTTCTTGTTTCTTTTCCACTTTCTGTGGGGTGGAGAAATATGGAAGGTTGTAGGAGGTATTTATATTGATTGTGGATGGTGATTTTGGTGGTCATGCATAAATATAGAGTTCTTTGAAAGACTGACCTTATATTTTGTTTCTTTTTCTATCCATTCTTTTATTTGTCTCAATTTATTTTTATGGTTGGATAATAAAAAATTATATTTCTATATTAAGTTGTTCTTAAATTCGAAACTACTTATAGTGTTTTCATACGAAAATTTAGATGCTACATCGAATTTAATCATTAATGCATAATATTTATTGTCTGGTGCACTAATGTATTGCCATAGATCAAAATTTCCATTTTTTTCAGTTGAAAGCATCGAAATGTTATTGTTTAGGAATCAAGCGAAACGAGAATAAGATGCAATTCCGAAACTACTAGTTTGCCTTAAACTCTGTTATTTTTCTGAAATTAGTAAATTTATTTACAATTTTTACTTAGTGTTTTCGAAACATTTTTGAAAAGTTTACAATATTTAGCTGACCAAAACATACAGTCGAAACAAAATTTTGATCCATGTGTATGGAATTGTGTAGCATCTGGTTTCATACAATCAAAAATAATAGTAGGGATGCTTCCATTCATAAATATTACCATTGCCTACAGAAAATTGATTTTCTTGGCCATCTCTAAACACAAAAGGTTTATCATGTACTCTGCACAAATTATGTTTATTGCTTTTGTATTATGCGAAAATTAGGGGTGCACATGGTACGATATTGAAGTTTTATTAATTAAATTTGTATTGTACCAATTGTTGCGGTTTTTAAATATTCAATACCAGACTTCACTATTGAGTACCAAACCAATGCACCCCGTACTGTTAAGTTTTGGTATGGTACGGTACAATTTTGGGGTTCTAGAAATATTTTTTGGTGTCTTACTATTTTCTCTTATAGTCGATTGATAATTGAAAGAAATTTCTAATGGAATAAATTGATGATATTTTTTGTTTTTTGTTTTTACATAATACATTATAAATGAAAGAGTTATATGGAGTAATATTCTATAAAATGACTGAGCATAAAAAATAGTAGCTCACTAAAAAAATTAAGACGATAATTTATTTGTCTTTTGTTATTTCATTTAAAGGTATAATTATTTACTAATTAGTCATTTATGTGTCAAAATTTTATTTAATTACTTATATTATGTGTCATAATTATAGGTTGGAAGATAATAAAAATTTAATTTAATTGCATAACCTAGTTAATAAATAGTTTATCTTCATTAACAGTACAATAAAACACGATTTTTTACGATATCCAAGTTCCAAAATCTGTACCATACCAAAAACATTCCTGAGAAGATTTTGAGAAAGAAAAAAAATCTAAACTTCTTTTTTTTTTTGATAAAATCTAAACTTCAACCGGACTATGTACGGTTATTTGTGTTTAACTGTCCACTGAAAAGTTAAAAAAAAAAATAGAAAGACAGAACTTTTCTGAATGCTAAAATAAAGTGTAAAGTGAAAGCAAAAAATTTTAAAACTAAGGGCCCAACCGGGTTTGAAACAGTGACCTCTTAATATGCAGTCAAATGCTCTACCACTGAGCTATGGACCCCTTTGTGTTGAAAATTACCTACAAGTAAAATTTAACTTAAAGATAACGAAGCAAGGACTAACAATTAAGTCAGCTAAAAATTTCTGTACTGTAAAATGGTCCTCTTATTCGTCAAATTATATATTTTCGTCCCTCTTAAATTTTTTGTAGCAAATTGATCCCTCTTATCAATGTAATATATCATATTCATCCCTCTTATAATACATTCTTCCCTCTTAAATTTTTTGTAGCAAATTCGTCCCTCTTGTCAATGTAGTGTAATATATTAGTCCCTTTTAAATACAAAATAAGTTAATGTATTTTGTATTTAAAAAAGGGACTAATATGTTACACTACATTGATAAGAGGGACGAATTTGCTACGAAAAAATTTAAGAGGGACGTGATATACTACATTGATAAGAGGGACCAATCTGCTATAAAAGGTTTAAGAAGAAGGAAAGTGCAAAAGTTAATCCATAAAAGGACCAAAAGCGCGATTTACTCTAGTTTTTTTTCTTGTTAACTCCAAGTCATCAGATGCGAAGTCCGAATGGTTCAACTTTTAACCACTTGTTTTTGAAGAACTTATAAAACCTTTATGAAAAATAAGGCAGCAGATCCTCTGTACCACTTATTTGTACCACTTATGTGTACCACTAATGTAAAATTGACACGTGTCCATATTAATTGTATAATTATTTGAGTTAACTCTAATAATTAATGTGGTTAAGTTTAGTTTGAATTAACACTACAATTAATATGGACACGTGTCAACTTTACATTGGTGGTACACATAAGTGGTACAAATAAGTGGTACAGAGGATCTGCTGCCGAAAAATAATGATTATGTTATGAGGCTACATGATTAGTCTATTGTAAGCTTGAAAATCTGAGTTATCAAAAAATAATGATTTTTGTTAATTCACAACCAAATCAATCTACAAATATAGTGCATGGTAGCAATTGTTGAACTGGCCCATCAAAGTACGAAAACTAGGATCTTTTGCGGTTGTTTGATAAGTTAGTTATTCACTATGGTACCAGACTACCGGAATTCAAGCCAAAAAGAAGGTCTTGCGTTCGAATCCCTCTGTCACCCATTTCTAAAATCTACATGTTATGCTTGAGTAAATGAATATCGCCTACATGTGAGGGGACGTGTTAAGTTATATATATTAAATGAAGGGTAAATACCACTTTTGGTCCCTCTTATCATTAACTTTTTACAGAGTGGTCCATTTTATGTTTTTTTTCCCAATCTAGTCCCTACTATGAATTATTTGTTTCACTTTAGTCCCTAATATGAATTATGTGTTTCACTTTAGTCCTTATCAGGTGGTTCCGATAACACGTGACATGCATATGAATATTTTTTAGGGCATTTTTGTCCGTTCCCTATTGAGACTATTTGAGATATTGTTTAATTGGTGAGCAATTTTGGTGTTTGAAAAAGATTTTAGGAAAAAACTTTAGTTTGGAACGAAATTTACGATTAAGTTTGATTGGATTGAAAGCCTAGTTTGAAAATTAAGTTTTATTTTAAATACTTAGAAAGACGAAAATATCCATGTTAGTTTACTTGAAACGACAAAATTGCCCTCACGAGCATATCACATGTTATCGAAATCTCATTGGACCACTTGAAAAGGACTAAAGTGAAACAAATAATTCATAGTATGGACTAAAATGGGAAAAACAAATAAGAGGGACCACTGTGTGAAAAGTTAATGATAAGAGGGACCAAAAGTGGTGTTTACCCTAAAATGAATTCTCTATCTAACAACTTAAGATTTTAGATGAATGGATCGTTTAATAGAGAGAGGTACCCCATGTTCTTCCCGTTCTCATCAATGTCAAACTATTAACCCCAAAAAAAAAATATTAACATTGTGAAATAGATGGTATAATCATGTAGTATTAATCAATTAAATAAATCAAGAACTCAACAATCAATGGTATATGTTTGCATAAAATTTAGCATCGAGCAATACATGGCATCGAGGAACACTTGTTTGCATATTGTTTGCGTAAAATTTTGACAACGAGGGCACCTCGACGTCGAGCAACCCTTGGCATCAAGAAGTGCCAAAATATTGTTTGCGATAAAACTAACATCAAGGGATGCTTGGCATCGAGGGGCTGACATCGAGGGGTGTTTGGCATCGAGGAGCGCTAGAACATTGTTTGTTATAAACCTGTCAGCAGATGCCTCGAACAAGCCACTAGCTCGATGTAAAATGCCTCGATATGATGTAAAGTAAATGCGGGCATGCCAATGTTTGTGCGTGCAAACATAACGATTTAAGAATATACATGTTGATATCAATAAGTGAATAATATAAGTGTCCTGATAAAGACATATTGATATCGAAATAAGTTGTCCTGATAAGGCTGACTTCTAAACGATTGTGACAGAGTAGGCAAACACTACCCCTAGTTCTTTTCTATGCCTGCCTGGCCGCAGGACTTAAATAATTTATGAAAATCTCTCTTAACTGCCAAAAACTCATGACCAATCAATGGCCTGCTGAACATATAAGCGGATTTGTAAATCAGCAAATGACTTGACGATCAGTCAGTTTAAACATTCACCTTGACAGAAGACATAATCTTGACAGAAAACAACATATCAATGGAAATCAACTGACGTAAAGCATATCGTAGTAACATAATCAAGAGATACGTGCCAAAATACTTACATTAATAATAATAGAATATTGATAAGTTACTACGATAAGTTAGCAGTTAAGAGAGAAGGTCTTGCGTTCGAATCCCTCTGTCACCCATTTCTAAAATCTACATGTTATGCCTGAGTAAATGAATATCGCCTACATGTGAGGGGACGTGTTAAGTTATATATATTAACTGAAGGGTAAATACCACTTTTGGTCCCTCTTATCATTAACTTTTTACAGAGTGGTCCCTTTTATGTTTTTTTTTCACAATCTAGTCCCTACTATGAATTATTTGTTTCACTTTAGTCCCTAATATGAATTATGTGTTTCACTTTAGTCCTTATCAGGTGGTTCCGATAACACGTGACATGCATATGAATATTTTTTAGGGCATTTTTGTCTGTTCACTATTGAGACTATTTGAGATATTGTTTAATTGGTGAGCAATTTTGGTGTTTGAAAAAGATTTTAGGAAAAAACTTTAGTTTGGAACGAAATGTACGATTAAGTTTGATTGGAATGAAAGCCTAGTTTGAAAATTAAGTTTTTTTTTTAAATAATTAGAAAGACGAAAATATCCATGTTAGTTTACTTGAAACGACAAAATTGCCCTCACGAGCATATCACATGTTATCAAAATCGCATTGGACCACTTGAAAAGGACTAAGGTGAAACAAATAATTCATAGTATGGACTAAAATGGGAAAAAAAAATAAGAGGGACCACTGTGTAAAAAGTTAATGATAAGAGGGACCAAAATTGGTGTTTACCCTTAAATGAATTCTCTATCTAACAACTTAAGATTCTAGATGAATTGATCGTTCAATAGAGAGAGGTACCCCATGTTCTTCCCGTTCTCATCAATGTCAAACTATTAACCCGAAAAAAAAAATATTAACATTGTGAAATATGGTATAATCATGTAGTATTAATCAATTAAATAAATCAAGAACTCAACAATCAATGGTATATGTTTGCATAAAATTTAGCATCAAGCAATACATGGCATCGAGGAACACTTGTTTGCATATTGTTTGCGTAAAATTTTGACAACGAGGGCACCTCGACGTCGAGCAACCCTTGGCATCAAGAAGTGCCATAATATTGTTTGCGATAAAACTAACATCAAGGGATGCTTGGCATTGAGGGGCTGACATCGAGGGGTGTTTGGCATCGAGGAGTGCCAGAACATTGTTTGTTATAAACCTGTCAGCAGATGCCTCGACGAGCCACTAGCTCGATGTAAAATGCCTTGATATGATGTAAAGTAAATGCGGGCGTGCCAATGTTTGTGTGTGCAAACATAACGATTTAAGAATATACATTTTGATATCAGTAAGTGAATAATATAAGTGTCCTGATAAAGACATATTGATATCGAAATAAGTTGTCCTGATGAGGCTGACTTCTAAACGATTGTGACAGAGTAGGCAAACACTACCCCTAGTTCTTTTCTATGCCTGCCTGGCCGCAGGACTTAAATAATTTATGAAAATCTCTCTTAACTGCCAAAAACTCATGACCAATCAATGGCCTGCTCAACATATCACTGGATTTGTAAATCAACAAATGACTTGACGATCAGTCAGTTTAAACATTCACCTTGACAGAAGACATAATCTTGACAGAAAACAACATATCAATGGAAATCAACTGACATAAAGCATATCGTAGTAACAGAATCAAGAGATACGTGCCAAAATACTTCCATTAATAATAATAGAATATTGATAAATTCCCCGATGTACAAATATTACAACAATATGCAAAACGATAAAAATCTCCTGTTTTGGCATGACCTGCCAAATGAGTTGATAAGTCTAATAGGTTCTGAAAATTGACTCCTTGATCGGTAGGTAAACCCACCGATGAGCTGATAATGCATGATAGAACAATTTGTTGACAGAAAGTAACATTGACGACGGAAGACCACCATCAATGGTTCGCCCAACCTTGATGGGTGACCACCAATCGGGCTCCTGATCAGCGGGTGGCCACTGAAAAGGGCATCGACGGAGCAGATGGCTACTCAGCCGATAGCCATCAAGCAAATGACTACTTGACGACGAGCTCATCAAGCAGATGGCTACTCGATGAGTTTGTCATATAAATACGTGGGCACTTACATGACAGTTAGCAGCGTGCTACTTGGTTGATATCGAGTGGTTTCGCTCGTCAGCTGACGGCGAAAGACGACGGCGGTGGCTTACTTTGAGCGGCGGCGGCGGCGGCAAGACTTCAGGCGGTCAGGGATCACTGGTGGCTGAGGAGGGACAGACTGATATCAAGGAGTTGGCAGGCTGATAACTTGACAAAAAACAACTTGTTATCTGCTTGCTATCAAGGGGTTTCGCTCGAGACAGCGTTCTGACGGAAGCAGCGGCAGCGGTGGCGGTGGCGTACTGTCGGCGGCGACGGTGGCGGCAGCGAGACTTCAGGTGGTCAGGAGTCACTGGTGGCTGAGGAGGGACGGTTGATATCAAGGGATTAATAGGTGTTTGCTGACGAGAGAATCAGCGGTGCGCTGGACTTCCGGTGAGGCGTAGAGCCGATAAGTGTAGACTGAATTTTGTAGATTGAGTTGTGTGTGTCTTGCGCGAATGGCAGCCTGTTTGTATTTATAGTTGCTGGGAAATTGAGCTGATGGCTGGAAAAAACTGCTCCCTTGATGGCCACTCTCCCACTACTTCCACTACCTTGAACTTCTCCACTACCTCCACTGCTTTAATGGTGGTTTTCTCCTTCTTTAATGGAGAATAAGAGAACGTGTGTTTTATTAAATTTGAATTTCAGTTTGTGTTGGTAACTAATTATGAAATAATTAAGGAATTTATTATTAGCCAACTAGTGTAGTTTTTACCCATATCTCATAATTAATCTTCCAATTATTAATTAAATAAAACACAAGTGGGGCCGAAAAATTAGTGATGGCCAATCTGGGCTGGGTCGCGGTCGACTTGGGCTGATCGGACCATAGTTGGTCTTGGGTCGAGCCATGTTGGCTTTGCTTGATAATTACAATTTACCCAATTAATTAACTAATGGCTTTGTTTATCAAATGGGCCAATTAATTAGACTTGGCCCAATCAATTAATTAACTTAATTAATTAATCTAATTAGCCAACGTAATTTATTGGGTTAATTGGGCTCACTTGTATTTAACCATAACTTGGCTTTAATCATTAATTAATTAAACTTGGCCCATAAATTAATTAACTTTATCAATCAAGTAATTTATACTTAGCCCAAACATTAATTAATTGTGAAATTGGTCGAGTTTCGAAATTGAGCTCGTGACAAAATTACCGCCTCGGTTGGGTCAATTTTCGGATCAAATTGGATCCGACCTGATCCGATCCGTTTGTTATGGTCGGGTTTGGTCCAATTGCAATTTTTGGCTTATCGTCGAGCCATTATTTCTCGATTAATCGAGGGTAATTTTTTAGGTACAAACAATGCCCCCCGTAAGTCGTATCTGATAATAAAATCTTCTCGGATAGACTTAGTTTGAAAAATTCCTCTTCTTATTCCTCGATTGGCATTTAATTTAAGTATGCTTTAGTATTTAAAATTGGCCATAATTAGCCAATTAAAATACATCAGCATATTTGGGATCTTTAGATATTTTCCAATCTGTTAATTCTTATGCCAGATGTCAACTCCCCAACTTATTCCCAACTTCCCGGATAAACTTAATTGGAGCCTATCACTTTCTAGTTCCCAACTAAATTAGTAGTCTATTCACTTCACTCTTCCCCAAAAATCTACTTTCTCCCTTTCCAAACAAAAACTCTTACACTTACCCTTTTACTTTTCATATTCTTCCTCTCTCCTCACTACCACAATCGGCCGCTCCATCTCCCTCAAAACTCCATAGCCGATTTTTCTCTTCACCAAACCAAGCTCCTTGCTTCGATTTTCTTTCTCTCTTTCACTAAATCGCGTTCTCCATCTCCTAAAGAACCCAAAACCGAAATTAAACCTCCAAAATACCCCCAAATCCGAAAAACCCATTCCTCTAAACCCCCCCCAAAAAAAAAACTCCATAGCCGAAAAATTGAGCTTTCTTTCGATTAACAATGGCTGCTCAGCGTATCAACCGGCGTGATGTCCAGATTTCCACTCAAGTGCTTCAAGAGTCCCCACTTGGAACCACAATCGGACCGTTTCATTCTTCGGCCGATTTACCACCGCCCACCGAGCATCCGATTGTGCATTCAAGTGAGGCTCTTCCTTTCTCCTCCGGCCAGACGAGTTTCAAGTCCACCACCAGGGGTTGGCCATGGGCGGGTTCTCCCGTGCATTCGGAGTGGCTCACTTGGTGTAATCGGGTAGAGAAGGTATTTGCTCCCGTTTGGCGTATTTGCGGTATTTTTTAGGCTATCCAATTTTGTAAAGTGGGCTTGTCTTTGAATCTCCCCCTCATTCGAGCCGCGGTGCAATTTTGGTGCCGGGCCGATAATACGTTTCATTTTGCACATGGCCCCATGACACCGACTCTCTTGGACATCTTTGCTATTTGCGGTCTCGGGCCCACTGGGAGTTACATCGACCCGCTGACCTCCGCCGGTGATGACGTGCTCCATTTTCCTACAGCCTTTGGTACCGGCGACAATGCCCTCTCGTATGGACCAGTCATCGGTCGATACAAGGATCTATCCGATTCTATCGAGGTATCCCACACAGAGCACGTTCACTTTCTTACCCTTTGGTTGTCAAGATATATTTTTTGTAATCCTGCTTTATCGGTGACAAAGTAATACAATGCTATTGCTATTAGTCTTGCTAGGGGCGAAAAATTAGCCTTAGGCCCAATTGTGTTTTCTGGCTTCTGTGTTGGGATCGAGAGGTTCTTGGCCTCTGGTTTTACTTTTTGCAGGGGCCTATTTGGTTACTTCAATTTGGCTATGTGCATATTTTTCGGATTTTTGCGCATTCGGCGAGGCGCCTGTTTGTACTGAGATTTATGCGGCCTTCGTGGCTTTCCAAAAACTCCCCCCGTGCAACTTTTACTACTTTTTTAGCAGGTTTTACTATGCTGTCAAGGGTCCGGAACCATGCTTTTCAGTTTTCTACCCTTCGATTTTGTCAAGATACAGCCCTTCGATATCGACTGACGACTTTCGGGAGTACCAGAAATTATGGGCCAGTTTCCCGACATCAAGGGATGTCCCGTCGGGAATTAAGGTTACGGGTGCCAAGACTTCAACAAAATGGAAGCCTTTTAAGTGTACAGTCCATTTCTACCCAGCGCACTACGTGGCCCGACAGTTTGGCCTAGTACAATCGGTTCCTCGATATGGTATTTCCCTAAGTGAGAGGAACGAGGACTTTATGGAGGTAGTGGATATGGAGAGCTTTGATTGCTTTCGTTTTCCGACCTTTCGTCCCTAACCCTATCGGCTCGTCGGATTTCGAAAGGTGGTGGAATGGTTATATCAACTTGACTCGTCGGGAGACTTTCCATGCTGCGGCAAGGTTCGAGGTCCCCAACTACCCGGAGCTCATTTCCACTGACGGTCCTTTCCTTGAGCAGTCGGCTGCTGCCACTGTCAAGGCATCAAAGAAAGGTACACTTTACATCATTTCTCGTTTTGAACGGTTTTAAGACGTAGTTTGGGACCCTGATAATAAGGATAAAGTATATGAACGTGCTGCTGTAAATTTTGAGTCTTTGAAGAACATTAGAATAGGTAGGGCCATGTTGGAACATTCTAAATTAGCCAAAAAACGAGGGGGTCCCGGCGAGGTTCCTCTTTGGCATACTTTTTACAAACCGTTTGGCCCTTCCCTTCCTTTACTTCCTGACTTTATTGAGTCGTCAGGATATATGGCTTTCCCCGTCGGACCTAGCACAAGTACTAGTTCTCAATCTCGTAGTCATCGAGTTAGTTCCCAGGTTACTTTTACGGGGTATCGAGCTGATGACTCCCGGGATATGTCGACGATTTACCTTTTGTGTGAGTACAAGGACGGGGGTACCACTGCCCTTGACGACTCAAGTACCTTTTCCTTTTTTCTTTCCTTGATTATTGTTATGTCTTGACGTATTCATTTCTCTGCAGGAAAGAAGTCGTCGGCCCCTCCAGTTGATAAAAAGAAGGCTGTCAAAGAGCCCGTGATCCCATTTGCCATCCCTCTACAGATAGTTAGCCTAAAAGGACCATCACCCGCTGCTTCCCAGTCATTGCAAGAGTCCGAGGCTCACTCCTCTGTCGACAAGGTAAAGGACCTTCCCGTCGTATACATCTGACGTTCTCGTCGGCTCTTCAATCAACGAGGTGGCACAAATGCCATAATCGTGAGCAGTTCCGACGAGGAGGTAGTCTTTATTTGATTTAATTTATTATATCTTTTAAACTTACATTGATGCCTCGTTTTCTGTCAAAAAATAAGCTCTAGAGGAAAACGTCAAGCCGTCAAGGATGACCTCCAGCCTCTGAAAAGGGTCAGGACGATGGCCGACAGTTCATAAGACAATGATGATGACAGGACGCAGTTTCAGCGAGTTGAGATTCTACCCCGTCAGCCTTCTCCAGTACATGTCAAGGCACCTCTTGTCCACACTGCTGTCGACAAGACATTAGGAGATGCGACTGCAGCCCCTCGACAACCTGAGTCTTCTGTTCATCAGACCATTCTTGTCAAGGAAGTTCCTATTTCGGCTCGTCTTCCTCGTCAAAGGGTAATTTCCTTTATTAAGCCGTTTGAAATTTCCTTATCCATTTTGCACTTGACTAACTATGTTTTGTTTCTGATTTTGTAGGTCCTCTTGTCCAGTCAAGTCCAGGACACTTCTCAACGGCTCACACAGATGTTGGCTCGATTCGCCAATACCCATGCCTTATCGATGAGCTCTTCTTCCCAAACTTTGTCGATGGTATCCGAGCAGTCGAGTCAGGTCCCTTTCACTCCCGAGGAGCTTGCCCAATTCAAGGGGCTGTTGTCGAACTATCAGAGCCAGCCTCTGGAGGTCTTGATGATCGATATGGGACCGTCGCTGGTTGACTTGATGAGCCGACTGTCTTCCGCCAAACTCCCTGATGACAAAGCACCTTTCTACTCTGAGTTTGTGCGGCAGTTTGGGAAGATGAGGAGCGATTTTAAAGAGAATGACAAGGCTATCAAGGCGAAGGCTTCTTTTGCATCCCCCGTCGAGGCTCTCCTTGCTCGATTCAATGAGCTGTACGTTCAGGGTTCTAGCCTCAATGACTCACTCACTCATCTCTGGGACTCCGAGGCCGACTTAGTCGCGGCCATTGCCAAGCTGCAGGAGGAGTTAAACATAGTCAGGGGCAAAATGAAGGATGTTGTAGTAGAGGCTGAATCTGTTACGGGGGAGCTGTCGAACACTGCAGACTTGCTCGACGAGGCAAAGGCTGCTGAAAGCCAAGTGACTGCCCAAGCAAATGTCGCAGCAGCTGATCAGGCCAGGATTGAGACGGCCGTCAAGGGGTTTCTCGAAAAGTTCACCCAAGACTTCTTGCATTGATTTATTTTTCCGGCCTGCGAGCCGTTGACATTGGCGTATGTGCCTTAGGATTTTTGATCTCACAGACTTAGTTTATCTTCTCGTTTATTTATGTATTGGCCTGATGGCCACATACTTGTTTACTTTTTTGTTGATGCAAATGGCTAGATAGCCATAGATTATCTTCTTTCTCGTTAGTAAATTTCTCTTTTGGCTTTATATTGTATTTTTATCACATCGAAGCCAAATAAACTAAGTATTTAACCTCCAATCAACCGATCTGATCCCTTGATAGACCATTTTTCGCAAGCAAAAGACATAACTTTATTGCCAACAAGACTTAATTAAAATCGAGTCAACTCACAAAACTTAGACGAAAATGCCTTGATGTAAAAAATTTGAAGATCGGGGAAATAAATACTTAAATTAAAAAGGAAGTACTTGGACTAAAATTTGAAAGTAAATGCGACTACTAACATTAATTCAAAAATTTTAGTCTAAACAAACGGAAAACGAAATAGAAAACAAAACTGAAAATAAATCCTACTTATATTTACAGGGGGATCGGCGCAGGGATCGGCGCATTGAGGTATTCTTGACGCCGCTCGATTTCCAGCTCCAAGGCTCGCTGATGTTCTAGACACATCAATTCCCAAAGAGTGGGCCTGAACTTTTTCAAGTATCTTCCCTTGATGGGGTCTCGACAGAGATTCCCATCTGGCTTTTTCAAGATGTAGCCCCCTTCTCGAGTTATCGAGAAGATTTCATATGGTCCTTGCCACATCGCGCTCCATTTGCTATACTTTTTCTCGCGCTGATGAAGTGGCAAAACAGTCCTCCAAACCATGTCTCCGACGTCAAACTGTTTTGTTGGATACAGATGAAGATGGAGGCACTGAAGACAATTTTATAAGGGAGGTTTTTATGCATTTCCAAAACTTCAAAAATTGGCTAAGTATGGAGCAACTTAGCTGATGATCCCTTTGGAAGGAATTTTGACTAAGTAAAAATGACATCAGAAGAGTCAAAAGTTCAAGGTCCAAGACTTGTGATCTGCTGAAGAAAAGTTATCAGACTGATGAAGATCAGCCGACTCAAATCAGATTTGTTCAAGTTTGAGATCAGCTTTGTTCACCATCAGACTTGCACTTTCGACAGCCAAGTGGAAAGGATCACTAAGTCTTCCCAATGGTAATAAATGCCCCTTGGAGTAATAAATGCTGAAGTACAAGGTTATTAAAGACAAATGATTGAAGAATTGCTTCGCATCAGCTGGGTGCATTTAATGCTGCATTTAATGCTGCCTGCAGAATAGTACTGTTCATAGTACGATCAGACTGCAAAAGAGCCGTTCGCGGAAATTAAGGACCAGTACTCGAGGTTTTGAAATCTGTCTCTCTTCAACGGACATTTTTCAATCTTCAAGTATAAAGAGCTGAGAGAGACGAAGAGAAATAACAACACAACTCTAAGAAGAATTTTACGAAGCAGAATCTCTTAAGTCTCAAGAACAGCTCACTCATCAGCTTAGTCATTAGTTGACAAAAGCAGAGTTGAAGAATCAAGTTAAATACATCTTCTGAGTGAATTTGTAAACTGTGAGTGTTGTGAGGAGAGCTTATCCATCTTTGTGAGTGATAAGTCTCTGTAGAATAGGAGTTTCTTTGTGATTTCCTATTGTGAACTTGTGGTCGTTTCATTTGTTGTTCGACGCAAGCAGAGTGTACTGGTTACTGTGTGTTTCTAGTATAACCCAGAATCAGAGTTGATCTGGAAGAGTGGACTAAAGGATATTCAAATCCATATAACCACTATAAAAATTGATTGTGTTTTTACTTAACTGTTCATTGCATATTTTAAGGTTGCATAAAAACACTTTTCTTGGAAGTTTGAAAAAGATTTTAAAAGTTGTTTTAAAATTGGGGATAACATTTTCAAACTAATCAGACTACTTGTGAAAAACACTTTACTAATCCGCTGCAAGTACTCTAAGTTTTAAAACTGATTTTAATTAAATCAGCTAAGTCAATATCAGTCACGTGGTCTACAAAGCTGTTTAAAGATTTGTTCGCAAACAGCAAAGTACATTACTGTTCTGAAATCAGCTTAGTCTGTTTATTTTCAGAAAAGTTTTAAAGTAATTTTTAGAGGGAAAAGTTTTAGAGGTCTATTCACCCCCCCCCCCCTCTAGACCTCATCTAACCACTTGGGACCAACAAGTGGTATCAGAGCAGGTGGTTCATTAGAATCAGCTGCCTGATCAACGAGCTTGATCCAAGTGTTTTTCAAAGGTTTTCAAAACTTTTCAAAAGAGCATCTTTTTGAAAAATGGATTGTATCAGCCATGTTCCCCACATTGCTGGTATGTCCTTTGAGGACTGGAAAATCAGAATGGAGATTTTCCTTGCTGCTTATAATGATAACATGTACACATGTATCATTAAAGGTCCATTCAGATTCACAAAGACCATAAAAATCAATGAAGTTGATACGGTTGTGGAAAAAGACCTTCATGAGATGACCCCAGAAGAAATAAAGCTTTACAATCTAGATAAAGTTGGGAGATTCATCATGACTAAAGCCCTGGACAATGATCGGTTTGACAAGGTCAAACATTGCAAAACTGCAAAGGAGATGTGGGACAAAGTCAGAGACATGAGCGAAGGCAATGATGCAATAAAAGAGCATTAGCTCACTGTTGCCTTGGAGAAACTTGACAACTTCAAGATGAAGTCTGGAGAAACCATTGATCAGATGGATACCAGATTCACCAGAACTCTGAATGAAGTCTTAAAGTTGGGAAAGACCTTCACTGACAAAGAGATCACTGTCAGAGTACTAAAGGCCCTACCCCCAAAGTTCAACATAAAAGTGACAGCAATGGAAGAATCAAGGGATTTGGAAAAATCTCTCTTACTGAGCTGTTCTCTGTACTCAAGGCATTCGAGTATAAACTGCCTAGAATGGGAATTGAAGAAACCTCAACTTCAGGACCCACAGCTGCACTGGTTGCTGTTGAAAACACTAGAAGACCAGCACAGAAAAGCAAAGAAGTGGACTCATCTGATGAAGCCATTCTACTCAACAAGAAGGAGTACACTGCTGGAGATGTTGCACTGTTGATGAACAATTTCAAGAATTTCTACAAAAGAAAAATGAAGAACAAATACAACAATGCTTCTACTTCTAAACCTAACTTTTCTTCTCAAGATAAAGATGATTATAAATCAAAACTAATGTGTTACAACTGCAGGAAATTGGGACACTTCATCAAAGACTGCCCATATCCAAAAGCAGAAAAGTACACTGAAGAGGAGAAGAAAATGAGAAAAGAAAGAAAGCATCAGAGAGGCAAGGCAATGATGGCTGAAGCAGAAAAGCTGACTGCTATCTACTCATCTGATTCAGATTCAGACACGTCTGATGAAGAATTATCTGATGAAGAAAAACCTGCTCTCCTGTGCCTGATGGCAAAGGAATCTGATGACTCTGAGGATGAGGTAACTCCTCTTAACGATGAATTATTTAATTCATTTGAGAAAATGATGCTTAACAATACTGGTATTGCTGAAGCATATAAAAAGCTTAAGGAAGAGATGATATTGCTAAAAGAGCAAAATAGTTCACTGAAACTCTTAGCTGAAAAGCCAAAGGAATCAGTTGAATATAAACAGCTTGAGCAAGAACATGAGTCTCTGAAAGCTGAATGTGAGGTCTATAAAGGAAAAATCATGGAACTTGAAAAGGTAATTGAGTCTCATGAGAAATCATCTGTTGCATTAAATCAAATGTCCAGTAAACAGAAGATACCTTTAGTAAAGGAAAATTTAGAGTTGAATCATACTGAAAAATTCATTTCTGCTGACAATAGTAAGGTTATCTTGTATGTGCAAACTTCTAAACCTACCTCATCTGAGAAAGAATTAAAGGAGAAGAAATCTCCTAAGGCTAAAAAGAGCAAATAGCCTAGTGTAGGAAATCAGACTAGTAAGACCAAACAGCAGAGTCCTAAGAAGTCTGCTGATAAAGCTAAACTGAATCAATCTGTTGGTAAAACTAAGTCAAAACAAATTGAGCAAGCATCTAGTAAACCAAAGAAGCATAAGAACAAGAAAAATCAAAATGCTTGGTATGGAAATGAGTCATATTATGTGCAACCTGCTGCATATCCTCCTATGTATCATGCACCTCAATTTTCCAGGTTACTATGAACCTTATCCTGCTCATCCAATGCATGCATATCCTGCTTATCATGCACCTTACCCTGCTTATGAACATTTTCCTTATCATACTGATCATCAACATGACTTATCTGATAACTATGACAAAAATGAAGATGTTCATGCTCCTGTCAAAACTCAGAAGCCTAAGAAGTCTAAGACATCAACATCTTGGGTTGTCAAAGGTGAAACTAATCCTTCAGGACCCTCTCAATAAGGGTACCTAAAACAATTTTATTTTGTTTTGTAGGTTAGGATTAGGAGTAGGAGTAAAGTAGAGAAGATCTGGTACTTGGACAGTGGATGTTCAAGACACATGTGTGGAAACATACATGAGCTGACTGATGCAGTTGCTGTGGATGGTCCAAAAGTCACTTTTGGAGACAGCAAAGAAGGAAAGATTGTAGCTAAAGGAAGAGTAATCAAAGGAAACATTGAGATATCTGACGTCTCATATGTTAAAGGCCTAAAGTACAACCTGCTGAGCATAAGTCAATTTTGTGACAAAGGATATTCAGTCATCTTCTCAACAGATAAGTGCTATGTTGAACAGATTGGTACAAAGAAGGTAACTTTATCTGGAAGAAGACAGGGAAATATCTACATAGTCGACTGGAATTCTGCTGACAAGAATTCAAGTGTTTGTTTGGTAGCATCTGCACCAAGTGAAGTCAGTTGGCTGTGGCACAAGAGAATGAATCATTTAAACTTCAAGACCATAAACAGATTAATCAAGAATGATTTGGTAGAAGGGATTCCAAAAGCAGTCATGAGCAAAGACAAGCTATGTGACGCATGTCAGAAGGGTAAACAAATCAAGTCATCATTCAAAGGCAAGAAGCACCAATCTTCTGGAAGAATATTGGAGCTACTACATATGGATTTATTTGGACCCATTGATCCAGTCAGCAATGGTGGAAAGAAATACTGCCTAGCTGTTGTGGATGATTATTCAAGATATACTTGGGTGATTTTCATGAAGAAGAAAAGTGAAACCAAGGAATATCTTACCAATCTGATGGAACTGATCCAAAATGAGAAGAGTATCAAAATATTGAAGATCAGATCAGATAGAGGGACAGAGTTTACAAACTCTACTGTTGAAGAGTATTGTAATATCAAAGGAATACATCATGAGTATTCAGCTGCTAGAACCCCTCAACAAAATGGTGTTGCTGAAAGGAGAAACAGAACACTAAAAGAAGCTGTCAGAACCATGATAGCTGAAGCTAAGCTGCCACAAAGATTTTGGGCAGAAGCAACAAATACAGCATGCTTTACCCAAAACAGATGTATGATCAACAAAAATCAGAACAAGACTCCATATGAAGTTTGGAACAACAGAAAACCAAACATTCATTACTTTAAGACTTTTCGTTGTAAATGTTTTGTATTGAATAATGGGAAAAATCACCTTACTGCATTTGCAGAAAAGGCTGATGAAGCTGTTTTTGTAGGATACTCATCTGTTAGTAAAGCTTACAGAATCTATCCATGTAGTATTTGATGAGCCAAGTCAATCTTCTGAAAAGAATCAAAGTGTAAATCAAGATCTGTCTACTGATTTACAGAAGTTAGACATTGGAAGAAATGAAGAATATGTTCCCATCATACTACCTAATCTTGGTTCAGCTGCTAACTCAAGTGCTGTTCAAAATCACAGTGCTGATTGTCTAACAGACGAGTTGCAAACAGCTGACAGACCAGAGACTGTTCAACAGACAACAAATGTTCAACAGACTACTACTGGAACTCCAACAGTAGTGTTGCAAGATCAAGACAGAGGACAATATCCTGATCTGCAACCTGATCTCAGATGGCTCAAGAATCACCCACCTGAGTTAGTCATTGGTGATCCTTTAGATAGAGTGAAAACAAGAAGAACTGCTGCACAAGATGCCATGTTTGTCACATTTCTATCTCAAATAGAGCCTAAACAAATTGAAGAAGCTCTAAATGATCCCTTCTGGATTGAAGCCATGCAAGAAGAGTTGAATCAATTTGAAAGGAATGAAGTCTGGTACTTAGTTCCTAGACCAAGTCATCAAAGAGTAATTGGCACTAAGTGGGTATTCAGAAATAAGATGAATGAAGATGGTGTTGTTACCAGAAACAAAGCAAGACTAGTGGCCAAAGGTTATTGTCAAGAAGAAGGAATTGACTTTGATGAGACATTTGCACCAGTAGCAAGACTTGAAGCAATCAGACTGTTTCTAGCCTATGCTGCTCATAAAAACTTCACTGTCTATCAGATGGATGTGAAGTCTGCTTTTCTCAATGGAGAATTGCAAGAAGAAGTGTATGTTGAGCAACCTCCTGGATTTGAAGTCTATCAAGAAGAGGACAAAGTATATCGTCTGAAGAAAGCCCTCTATGGACTAAAACAGGCTCCAAGAGCATGGTATGATACCCTATCTGATTTTCTTTTGATTAAAGGATTTCGAAAAGGTAAGGTAGATAAAACCTTATTCACAATTGAATGGGAAAATCATATATTACTTGTGCAAATATACGTGGACGATATTATTTTTGGTTCAACTAATCAACAGATGTGTGATAAGTTCTCCAAGCTGATGCAGAATAAGTTTGAAATGAGCATGATGGGTGAACTTAATTATTTTCTTGGTTTGCAAGTTAGACAGTTGCCTGATGGAATATTTATCAGCCAAGCAAAATACACAAGAGATCTGTTCAAGAAGTTTGGTATGGAAACTAGCTCTACTGCTACAATTCCTATGTCTACAAGTCTTCGTTTGGATAAAGATGAAGATGGCAAATCAGTGGACATAACCAAATATAGAGGCATTATTGGTTCATTGTTGTACCTAACAGCAAGCAGACCTGATATAATGTACTCAGTTGGTGTCTGTGCAAGATTTCAATCAAACCCCAAGGAATCTCATCTCTTAGCTGCCAAGAGGATATTGAAATATGTTAAAGGCACTCAAGAATTGGGATTGTGGTATCCTAGAGAATCTGGATTTGAGCTTATTGGCTATTCAGATTCAGACCTTGCTGGCTGCAAGATTGACAGAAAAAGTACAACAGGTGCCTGTCAGTTCTTAGGCAGTCGTCTGATCTCATGGATGAGTAAGAAACAAACTTCAGTTTCTATATCTACTGCTGAAGCTGAATATATAGCTGCTGGAGCTTGTTGTGCATAGATACTTTGGTTGAAACATCAACTAGAAGACTACAACATCAAGATCAGTGGAATTCCAATCTACTGTGATAATACAAGTGCAATCTCACTCACTCAGAACACTACAAGTCATTCAAGGACTAAACATATTGAGATCAAGCATCACTTCATTAGAGATCATGTGGAAAAAGGCAATGTTATGATTGAGTATGTTCATACTGATAATCAGATTGCTGATATTTTCACTAAACCTTTAAGTGAAGCAAGGTTTTCAACCTTAAGAGCTGAACTAGGACTACTAAATTTGGATGCATAAGCTGAGGGGGAACTAAACAGAAGACTAAGTTCAACAGCTTACTTATCCACATTATCTTCAAGGATTAACTGTCAACAGACTAGTTAACTTATGAATTCTTAAACTCAGGGGGAACGTGTAAGACTAGCGGTACTTCTGAATTAAAGATGAAATTTGTTAATGTCAGTTAGTTGAAGTTATGTTTTCAACAGAAGACTCAACTATCGAAGATTGAAGTTATATTATCTAGCTGGATTGACAAACAGCTGAGGAAGGTTATCAGCTATTGGCTTTCACTGATAACAGCATTGTCATCAGGACAGTAGTCCATCAGATAAGTATTTATTTTACTCATCTGATTACTTAAGTAAAAGCGGAACTGTTTAAAACGTTTTATTTAAAAATACGCTTTTATAAGTAACGCAAGGGCGGTACACATTCCCGCTCCTCACTTAATGCGATTTGAATTTGAAAGGTCGTAACTGACGCCGCACGATCAGCACTGACATGAAACGGATCTAACGGTTGGCGGATATCACGAAACTTAAGATACCCTAACTCTATAAATCCAGATCTGATCAGCCGTGTAGTTCTTTACGCACCCTAAACTTTCAAAAGCACTTGTGAAAAATTCTCTCTGCAATTTTCTGCAAAATCTCTTTGTGTTTTCTCCAACCTCAACAGATTTGAAATGGCTACCGAAGGTATGTTCCTAGTTTATGATTCTTACTATCAATCCGGTACGAATCTGATGAAAGAATTGCTGGAGAAATTCAAAACTGCTTCTCTAGTAAATTTCATGGAGTACAACGAAGATATAATCTGGACCGACCAGGTTATGGAATACTACAAGACGGCAAAGGCTGACTTCAACAAAAGAGAAATTAAGGCTACAGTGGGTGACAAATCTGTTGTCATCACTCCAGATGTTCTTCATGAGCAGTTTGGACTCTCCAAATCTGGAAGACATGATGTTACTGTGTTGACTGAAGAAAAGCACCAACTGTTCTGGGCGATCTGCGCCAAGGAAGGAGAGATATTGACTGGCAACATCAAAAAGAGACAGCTGAAGGACGAATATCAGAGGATGGCTGGTATGGTCTCTAAGCTGATAGAGAACTGCACCTTTTCGCTAGATGCTGTTACCATGAAGAGGTACAACATCATGGCTGCCATATACTACGGGATGGAAGTCAACTGGTCCCTCATAATATGGTATATCTTTGCTGACTTCCTGGAGGTGAAGAAGGAAAAGGCCCCTCCACCAACCATAGAATTACACTCAGCTACCTTCTGTCAAAGCTGGGTTGTACCATGACTAATGGAAAGGAGATCCATAAATCAAAGGCAATGACCAAGTATTTGCCTGTATTGAAGAGGAAGGCTGATGATCCTGAGCAAGCTGAAGAAGAGGAATCAAAGGAGGTTCCTGCCAAACGGCAAAGGAGATTTGTGAAAACAGCCGACTTAGCTGTTGAAACCAAGAAAAGGAAGGCTGCTGTCGAGCCTAAAAAGACAGAAACCGAAAAGATGGAGAAAGTGACCTCTGCTGATGAGGCCACCAAAGCTATTGAATCAGTCGTGGCTGATGTAAGGACTGGATCCCCTGCATCACCGTCAAGAACTCCATCAGCCGAGAGACCTGCTGAAGGTGTTTCTCAGAGGACAAGGAGCCAACAACGTGATACAGCTACAACTGTTTACCGTGAAGGTAGAACAAAGAAAACTGCTAGAAAGTAGATGTCTTTTATTGAAGAGCCTACTGAATTGGAGAATGTGGCTAGGGAAGACCCTGCCAATGCTGAAAAGGCTGCTGAAATTGTTGAGCCTGCCAAGGCTGTTGAGACTGCTGCAACAACTGAGACTGCTGCACTTGACAAAGCTGATGAGCAACAGCCAAGTCAAGCCCCTCAACCAGCTGAGACATCCAAGTCTCAAGAAGATCCAGACGTCCAAATCATCCACCCAATTGCTGCTCAACCTATCTCGTCTGCTGGACCAGCCCCTGCTGATAAAGGAAAGAGAAAAATAGTGCTAAGGAAAAAGAAAATTTCCAAGGCTGACAAGAAAGCAAGGGAGGAAGCTGAGCAAAGGAAGCAGGATGAGTTAGAAGAGAAGAAAGCACTTGAGCTAAGAAAAGCTCAAGCTGCTAAGGATGAAGCAAGACGGAAAATGTCTGAGGCAGAGAGGAAAGCTGCTGAGGACGCTGAAATGGAAATGGTTTTGGAAATAAGCAAAACTGATGCTTATGGTCCAATTCATGGAGGCGGCATCAAGATTAACGAAGCAAAGGATGGGGATGAAGAAAAAAAGCCCAAGATGCCTGCTGCCAAAATCAAGACCAAAGACATTTATGAAGTTAGAAAGGCTTTTGAAATAGTATCTGCTGATAAAGAGCTTTTCAAGAAATTTGAAAAGACCTTAGCATACTATGATCAGAAGCTCATGCTGCAGACTCTGTTCAAACAGGAGAAACAAAGATACATCAATTGGAGAGACAACAGGTTGAACAAGTCTATAGCAGAACTTCAAAGTCTGAAGGAGTTAGTTGATGAAGAACAATGGGTTCTAAATTGGCTAAAGACAAACTCCATTCAAAAAGCCCTTGACCCAAGCCATGTCAGAGATGTGATGCATAACTATGCAAGAGACTTTGCTTTGGGAGAGGCCAAAAGGATCAGAAGCACCTTGCCTGATAAGAAGAGAAAATCTGAGAATTCTGAAGAAAGGGCAATCAACTTTGCTGTTATGGCTGCTTTGAAGAAGTGGGCAAAGAAGTCAAGATATCAGCAAGGTACCTCAAGTGATTTGCCACTGCTGCCAAGCATTCAGCAGATAGTTTTCGGCAAGGAAGTTAAAGACTTCTATGAAGTGCCTAAGGGGAACAATGCCTTTGTTAACCCTTGGATCATTGTGAGGCAAATCAGACAAACAACATGCTTCAATGATGATGGCAGTATCACCAACCTAGTCTATGATGATGTCACTGATGAGCACAAGAAAGCTGATGAACCCTTAGCCATTGAGTGGAATGCTAAGGTCTCTGAAGATCATCAGGAGACAGTGATGGAAGACGTTCCTGTCCACCAGGAAACTGAAGAAAGAGATGCTGCTGCTTCAGCTTCATCAGGTGATGAACACTCATCACTGATGGAAGCCATCCAGATGTTGATGGAAAATTCTTTAAAGGAACTGGAAGAGAAGCAAGGTAAGCAGCTGATGAAAGTTAAGGAGGAGCTGAAGGAAGAACTTAAAGCAGAGTTGGCAGAAGCCAACAGACTTCAGCTGGAAACTGTTCAAGGATCAACAGAAAGGTTTATCAGAAGAGAAATTGACAGTATTCCCATCCCTCAAGACAACTCTTTGCAGCTAGTGAACAGCTTAACTGATCTGAACAAGAATGTTGAAGATGTGAAGGGTGATCTGAATCACCTTCATACTGCTTTGGAAAGAGCTGATCACAAAATAGCAGACTTAGCTGCAACTCTCATTGAAATCAGTGATAAGGAGAAAGCTGTAAACGTTGGTTTGTTGCAGGAGTTGAACAAAGCTGGAGACATCATCCATGAAGAGCTTTCAACCATGCAAATCAACCTTGACTGCTTCAATGACCAAACTAATAACATCAGCACTACTCTGACTCACCTGATTGCAAGTCATGATGTAGTAAATCAGAATTTGAAGACTATCGGTGCTGCTATGAAAGTTCCAACAGTTGCACTCAACCCTACTGCTAAACCTGATGAAGTCATCAAAGCTGATGATGACAAAAAGGGGGAAGGTAAAGGGGAAGAATCAACCAAGGAAATCTCTGCTGAAGCTGAAGTCAACAAAACTGAAACTACAACCAAGACTGCTGAAGAAGAACTTGGAAAGGTAGAGGAAAAAGAAAAGATGGAAGCTGCTAAAGCAAACATTGTCCTGGATGAGGAAGCTGATGAAGAAGATGACGAAGAGTCATCCTATGAATACGAAGAAGTGCTTGAAGAATCTGATGAGGAAGCTGATAGTTAGAATTTGCAAAATCTTGTAATCAGTTTACTTTATCCATTCTTCAGACATCTCATCTGATGAACTTGTATTGTAATATTTTCTTTATTAATAAAAGGACAAGTTCAATCCAATACACTTTTTCTATCTCAGAAAATCTTGAGGATTACATTCTTTAGTTTATGTATTTAACAGGTACTAAGCTGAAGTTTTGTCATCATCAAAAAGGGGGAAATTGTTGGATACAGATGAAGATGGAGGCACTGAAGACAATTTTATAAGGGAGGTTTTGATGCATTTCCAAAACTTCAAAAATTGGCTAAGTATGGAGCAACTTAGCTGATGATCCCTTTGGAAGGAATTTTGACTAAGTAAAAATGACATCAGAAGAGTCAAAAGTTCAAGGTCCAAGACTTGTGATCTGCTGAAGAAAAGTTATCAGACTGATGAAGATCAGCCGACTCAAATCAGATTTGTTCAAGTTTGAGATCAGCTTTGTTCACCATCAGACTTGCACTTTCGACAGCCAAGTGGAAAGGATCACTAAGTCTTCCCAACGGTAATAAATGCCCCTTGGAGTAATAAATGCTGAAGTACAAGGTTATTAAAGACAAATGATTGAAGAATTGCTTCGCATCAGCTGGGTGCATTTAATGCTGCCTGCAGAATAGTACTGTTCATAGTACGGTCAGACTGCAAAAGAGCCGTTCGCGGAAATTAAGGACCAGTACTCGAGGTTTTGAAATATGTCTCTCTTCAACGGACATTTTTCAATCTTCAAGTATAAATAGCTGAGTGAGACGAAGAGAAATAATAACACAACTCTGAGAAGAATTTTACGAAGCAGAATCTCTTAAGTCTCAAGAACAGCTCACTCATCAGCTTAGTCATTAGTTGACAAAAGCAGAGTTGAAGAATCAAGTTAAATACATCTTCTGAGTGAATTTGTAAACTGTGAGTGTTGTGAGGAGAGCTTATCCATCTTTGTGAGTGATAAGTCTCTGTAGAATAGGAGTTTCTTTGTGATTTCCTATTGTGAACTTGTGGTCGTTTCATTTGTTGTTCGACGCAAGCAGAGTGTACTGGTTACTGTGTGTTTCTAGTATAACCCAGAATCAGAGTTGATCTGGAAGAGTGGACTAAAGGATATTCAAATCCATATAACCACTATAAAAATTGATTGTGTTTTTACTTAACTGTTCATTGCATATTTTAAGGTTGCATACAAACACTTTTCTTGGAAGTTTGAAAAAGATTTTAAAAGTTGTTTTAAAATTGGGGATAACATTTTCAAACTAATCAAACTACTTGTGAAAAACACTTTACTAATCCGCTGCAAGTACTCTAAGTTTTAAAACTGATTTTAATTAAATCAGCTAAGTCAATATCAGTCACGTGGTCTACAAAGTTGTTTAAAGATTTGTTCGCAAACAGCAAAGTACATTACTGTTATGAAATCAGCTTAGTCTGTTTATTTTCAGAAAAGTTTTAAAGTAATTTTTAGAGGGAAAAGTTTTAGAGGTCTATTCACCCCCCCTCTAGACCTCATCTGACCACTTGGGACCAACATGTTTCCTGCGTATCTTTTTATCGTAGCATCGGGCGACTAGCCTTTTTTGTGCCTCGATTCTGTCTAATGCGACAACCCTGACCTCGTCGAGTTCATCAAGCTGTTGGAGCATACTTTCAGTATATTCTTCGGGCGTCAGCTTGTTTTGCTGCATCACCCGAAGTGATCGGGCGTTGATTTCCATCGGTAGAACGGCATCCTGTCCATAAGTCAGTTTGTACGGGGTGGTGCCAGTGCTTGCCCGTTTGCTGGTCCGATAAGCCCACAATGCCTCTGACAGCATCAAGTGCCAAGCTCTTGGGTTTTCCTCGATCATTTTTGAAATAATGTCCTTAAGGACTCGATTAGAAGCTTCTGCTTGGCCATTCCCTTGTGCATCATACGGTGTTGAATGAACCAACTCAAAACCCATCGATCTGGCAAACTCTTTGATTTCTTGACCGACGAACATCAGTCCCCTGTCAGTGACAATGGTCTGTGGTAGGCCATACCTGTGTATGATTATGTCCTTGATGAACTTCATCACTTCGGCCTGATTGGCCCGTTTGAGCGGTTTGGCCTCTACCCACTTAGTAAAGTAATATGTGGCCACAATAATGTATCGATGATGCTTGGAAGACGAGAGATGAATCTCCTCGATGATATCGGTGGCCCAACATCTGAAAGGCCATGGCTTGATTATGACATTCATTTCCTCGACGGGGTTCCTCTGAATCACCCCAAACCGTTGGCACTTCTCACAACCTTTTGCCAACTGTACACAATCTCCGACCATTTTCGGCCAGTAATAACCATATCGGCGCAGCAGCCATGCTAATTTGTGGCCGTTTTGATTGGCCCCACAAATCTCTTCATGAGCTTCCATCATAATTCTCATGGCTTCCTGTTGATCGACGCACAACAGGAGTACACCGTCGTGGATTTTTCTGAACAACTGATCCTCCATCAAGACGTAATTGACTGCCCTGAGCCTCGTCTATCGAGATGCTCGGTCTGATGGATCAGCCATATATTTTCTGATCGGCTCTCTCCAGTCATCAGGGTCCTGAAACACACTCAAAACAGTCAGGACGTTATCTCGATACATAAATGATGGACAGTGTCATCTCCTGACGACGTAATGGGATTCCTCGACGTCATCAGGGAGATCGATACCATTCGCCAATTGGGCCAAACTGTTGGCCTTGCTGTTATTTCCTCTTATTACATGATAACATGTAACATCAACAAATTCCGACAACAAAGACATCGCAGTTAAATAATATTTGTCAAGAGTTAGGTTTCGGCATTTATAAGTACCTTGGATCTGCCTGATAGCCAACTGCGAGTCCCCGACGATGACGACAGACTTGCTGTCGAGCTCTCTGAGCATTTCTAGTCCTATTATCAAGGTTTCGTATTCGGCCTGATTGTTAGTACATTCAAAGTCAAATTGGATCGATAACTTAGTTTTTATATTCGATGGAGAAATCAAAACGATACCTGCTCCGCATAGTCTGTCGATTCTAGACCCATCGAAGGCCAATGTCCATGGCCTGATCTCTACTGTCATCGAGTCCAGTTCTTTGAGAACGGCCTGATCAATATCGAGACATGGATGGTCAACCAGAAAATCAGCCAATACTTGGCATTTGACTGCTTTTTGCGGTACGTATTGCAACTAATATTCCATCAATTGGATGGCCCATCGATCGATCCTCCCTCTCATCACAAGTTTAGCTATCATGTACTTTATCACATCAATACTAGAAATAACCAACACTTTTACAGGCAACATATAATGACATAATTTCTTACAAGAGAAAAACAGCGCAAGACATACCTTTTCTATCGGTGAATACCTCTGCTCCGTTTTTGTCAAGTGCCTGCACAAGTAGTAGATTGTTCGTTCAAACCCATCCTCGTCGTCTTGTGCCAGAAATCCGCCGACGGTGTCCTCCATGGCAGCTATATATAATTTCAAGGGCTTTCCCTTGACAGGCGGCATCATTACATGCGGCGTTGTCAGCTTATCTTTGATCTCTTGAAACGCCTGCTCATGTTCCGTTTGCCAGCAAAACTCCTCTTTGTCCTTCAATTTTAACAAACGTGAGAAGACCTTCGTTTTTCCAGCCAAATTAGAAATGAACCTCCTCAAAAAGTTGACCTTGCCGAGGAACTGTTGTAATTCCTTCTTCGTCGACGGAGGTCTGGCTGTCAAGATAGCTTTGGACTTGTTTTTGTCGATCTCAATCCCCTTGCGATGCACTAAAAAGCCAAGAAAATTGGCTGACGCAACTGCAAAAACACACTTCAAGGGATTAAGTTTCAACTTATGTTTTCTCATTTTGGTAAATGACTTTGCCAAATGTATCAAATGTTCATCGTAACTAGCCGATTTGATAATAATATCATCGATGTAAATTTTAACAAAGTCATCGATGTACTCACTGAAAATGCAGTTCATGGCTCGTTGATAAGTGGCTCCAGCGTTTTTGAGTCCGAATGGCATCACTTTCCATTGGAAGGTGCCTATTCCGCCGGGACATTGAAAAGCCAACTTCGGTACGTCGTCAACAGCCACAAAAATCTGATTATAACCTGCACTTCTGTCGACGGCTGTCATGAACATATTGCCAGCAGCAGCATCGATTAGCATATCCGCCATTGGCATCGGGTATTCGTCTTTAGGAGATGCAAGATTCAGGTCCCTAAAATCGATGCATATCCTGATTTTCCCGTTCTTCTTCATCACGGGAACTACGTTGGCTACCCACTCCGGATATCTGACCACCTCGATGAAACTGGCCTTCAACAGCTTCTCGATCTCCTCCCTGATCAGTCTGCAGACCTCGACAGACATCCTTCTCAGGGGCTGTTTCCGGGGTAAGTACCGGTCAAGTATCGGAATACTGTGTTCTACCAACTCCCTGCTCAATCCTGGCATCTCGTCGTAATTCCAGACAAAATAGTCCTTGTACTCCTTTAATACTTGTATCAGTCGATCTTTCTGGCCATCATCAAGCAATGCGCTGACGTAAGTTGGCCTGTGATCATCTTCGCTGCCTAACTCAATCTCGATGACAGAGTCCTGTAGTTAGATCTTGATGTCGTTGAGCTTGGTTGGCGCCGTTGCTAGTTCTTCTAATTGAATTTCATCGCCGACCGATGGTGGCGTTTTTTCCTCGAAAATGAGATCGCCTGTATAACATTCGGCCACGTAGGCCCGAAACTTTCGAATCAAATCGGCACATGCTTCTTGCTGTGGCCCGATAACAACAATCTCATCTATCTCTAGTCTGTTGGCCTTATAGGCCGATGATCCCTCGTCATCATGACAGTTCATGAGGACTGACAGTTCTGTTCTTGCGGCCCCAATTCCTTGACTGACAGTTCTGTTCTTGCTCGAAGTGACTTCCTTCGGTCGTCCGTGTTTATCCTGCCCGATAAATCTGTAAGGACCTACGTCATCTCGATAGTATGCTGCCTCGACGGCATTGATCTTGGCGGTGAATGGCCTGTTGTCGGCCATTATAATCTCGAGTTCGGGGGCGTCTCCCCAGATTAATAAGCACTGATGCAGGGAGGACGGTACACAAAGAGCTGAATGAATCCAGTCCCTCCCTAACAACGCATTGTATGAAGTGGCAGCATCTACCACAAAGAAAGCGATCTTCAAGCTGGTCTTCCCAATCGTTACCTCGACGGGCAAGATTCCTAACGTATCAGTCTTTCCTCCTATGAAGTTGCTGACGGTCACCTTAGTCTCCATCAGGTCCTCGCTTACCTTACCCAACTTGTACATCGTTGATGAAGGCATTACATTGACGGCTGCCCCATTGTCGACCAGCATTCTGTCGATGGGTTTTCCGTCGATGTGCCCCTATACATATAATGGCCTGATGTGTCTGGCCATAAAAGATGGTGGCTTTTGGAATATAGTCTCGATTTTCCTGTCCCAATCAGTCTCTTTCTCGTCATCGACCGATAGCAATTCTAAGTCTTCTGCCATTTGTACCACTGGCATACCCTCATCCCAAAAGCCATCAGTGGAATACTCCAGTTCCTCGTTGACGAATTCAACAAGTTCAGAATCAATGGTGTTGCATTCCATCACCGTCGAGCTGTTAGTCAGCTGACTGATGGCAGCATCTTCCATTGTCTTTGTTTCTTTCTCAATGGTCTGTTTTTCGACCTCTTGTTTCTCGATTTCCTGGCCAGTTTTGGCCTCGACAGCTTGGCCAGGTTTGTCCTCGTTTTCCTTATTACCTTTGTCATTGAAGATCTCGACAAATTTTGCATCGTGATCATTTCCGTCTTCCCTGTCAGATAATAAGTCGTCCTCCGCCATTATCTTTTCTAAGTCGATCGTGCCAAATTGGGCTTTCCCCGGGGTCCACTTGGAAGTGTCCATCTGTATCGAGCTCTTGGGCTCACTGTCGACCCCCTGGCCAGATTTGGCCTCTCTCGTTCCCTGTTTCAGTTTCTGTTCCGCTAACAGAGGTTTCTTTGCTGATTCTTTCATCGGGGCTTTTCCCTTAGCAATTTCTAACTCTTTTCGTTGGCGTAGGTAACGCCTATACTGTGTTCGGGTCATCTGATCGATCCTTCGATCGCCAGGAAACTTCGGATGCCTGATAGGAACCCATCGATCCACCTGTGTATCGGCAGGGGTATGAACAGTTCGCGGCCTTGATGAGCCTGGCGGTGTCATTTTCTTCGACGGACCCTGTGTCCTGTCTCTTCGACTGGCGGTCGATCTGACTTGCCTGATTGGTGTCTCATCAGGGGATCTCTCCCTGATTCTGTTGCTACGGCTAGTGCCTTCCTGATGTCGTCGAGGCATTCTGGTCTTAGCCTGCTCTCGGCATTGCTCCGCCGTTAATGTTGCATATTTGGTATATTCGATAGGGGTTTCAATTGGACAACGTCCCATTGGTCGAGGTAGAGGTGGTGGTGGTAGGGCTGTCTGCGGTGGCGGCAGTGTTCGAGGTATTGCCTGCTGTTGCGGCATCACTTGATATGGATATCCTGACAGTATTGCATTTAGCCAAGGCATGTATTGGCCGTATATCGCCGAGTTGATGAACAGCGGAACTGTTGCCAATTCGTTTTGGCATCTTGCGCATAAGCCCATTTCCCTGTTTATCATCGAGTAGTCTTCGTCGGCGTATGATCTCTCACCCGTTGATGCATCGGTGACTGTTATCATATTTATTCCACCCTCGTTCTGCTGGAAAGGATTAGTATCAACCGTCATCGGCTTAGTAATTTTCCAGTCCGGGGCAAACCTCAAAATTCCCTTATCGAGGTGATCCTGTACCATCCACCTGAACACTAGACATTCATTGGTAGAGTGAGTCCACACATCATGATATTTACAATACATTTTACCTGATATTTTCATCGACGATGGAATCACGTGGTCCCCCTTGAGTCGAAGGATCTTGTCGGCCAACAGCTGATCGAATATGGCCTCTGTTTTTGAGACATCAAAGGAATAGCGTCTTTCCCTGTCGGTCTTGTATTCAGCGTCTCGACGCACCAAATTATTTGGTACCTTGATGGTAGGTTGGGGTTCTTTTAGTTTGGCGAGGGCTGGACAAACAGTGTTCTTGGGGCAGACCACTTCCGCCAATCCGATCTCAATAACTTGCTGCTCGATCGGTCGATTGACCTGATTAATCTGCTCCTCGCTGGAATCAGCTATACCCACTTGATAATAATTTCCCCGGGGTTGTCGGCTGTTCTCATCTCTCAACACTCGTTCATAACGGACCGCATGATCGGTCAACTCGAACAAGTCCTCATGGTATTGCGCCATCATGTTTCTTAATTCAAAGTGCATGCCATGGATGGCAATCTTGATGCATTCCTTTTCTGGCAATGGGATGGCGCAGAAGCCTCTGGCCCTGATGAACTTCTTCATATACTCCTCGACAGTCTGTCCTGTCAGTTTTCTCATGTTTGATAGCACGATGACAGACACCTCGAGCGGGGCCTGATAATGGTTCATTACAAAAACTTTCTCCATGGATGGCCAGTCAGGGACCGATCCAGGTTTCAAATTGGCGTACCAGTGGAACGCCATTCCTGTCAGGGAGTTGGGGAATAGTTTCAGCTTCAATTCGTTGGTCATATTGCCACATTCTAAGGAGAAACGAGCTAGATGCTATGTGGCAGACTGTGATCCCTCGCCCGAAACAAAGTAAAGTTCGGCGGCCTGTAGTTCAATGGAAACGGCACCTGATCGATGTATTCGGGGTGAGGCTTATTATACCTCGATGCCCTGTTTCCCTGTCTCCTGACAAACATTTCCTCACCTTTATTCACCGTCAAGAGGTCTTCTGGACCCTCTGCAGCTCGATGAACAGTCCTGTCATAAGCCATTGAGTTGGCCTGATGTCCTTCCTGGTAGTATCCGACGGCTCTAATCAGTCCTCTTCGGACCTGCCCCTCGAGTCTGGATGGTTGCTTCTTGCTTTGGAGGTACTTCCTCTCCTGTCGGGGACATTAGATTGTCGGTTGCCTTGTATGTAAGGCGTCTCATCCCTTGATGAACTTCCCCCGATCTCCATCGCAGGGCCTATGCCGCTTCTTCCCCCGTTAGCGAGAGTGTTGATACTCTCTGTGAGTGACGTCATCTTCGCTTCCAAGTGCATCAGGGAGTTATTTACAATGTTGCTGGCTTCCGTATTGGACTGACTAGCAGCAGTGGCCGAGCCTAGCATGTTTTCGAACTTGCTGACAACGTTAGACCATTCCTCCTGTTTGGTCTCAAGGTCCCTGGTGAAGTTGCGGACCTCTGCAGTCAGTTCCTCGATTCTGTCGATCCCTTCCATAGTTAGCGGAACCGTTGATAGATTTTCCAGAGTATGTGTCAAGTCAGAACGTGTCCTCGTCAAGGCTGATCGAGTCCTTCTTCGTATATGTGGTATCATCTGATGACAACAAAAGAATAACCACTTAGTATCAACTGATTGACTATTTGGCAGAAAGATTATCAAGTGTCAGCTAGCCAATGTTACTTGGCTGATAATCGTTTTTGGCAACTCAAATAAATTACAGAAACATTTCTATGCCCCACCGAGCCAAAATATTGTGTGGCTGATAGGTTTTGACAAAAATAATGTAGAGAGACTTTCATGTCCTACTGGGCGTGCCAAAATATTGTTTGCATAAAATTTAGCATCGAGCAATACATGGCATCGAGGAACACTTGTTTTCATATTGTTTGCGTAAAATTTTGACAATGAGGGCACCTCGACGTCGAGCAACCCTTGGCATCAAGAAAATATTGTTTGCAATAAAACTAACATCAAGGGATGCTTGGCATCGAGGGGCTGACATCGAGGGGTGTTTGGCATCAAGGAGTGCCAAAATATTGTTTGTTATAAACCTGTAACCAGATGCCTCGACGAGCCAATAGCTTGATGTAAAATGCCTCGATATGATGTAAAGTAAATGCGGGCATGCCAATGTTTGTGCGTGCAAACATAACGATTTAAGAATAGACATGTTGATGTCAGTAAGTGAATAATATAAGTGTCCTGATAAAGACATATTGATATCGAAATAAGTTGTCCTGATAAGGCTGACTTCTAAACGATTGTGACAGAGTAGGCAAACACTACCCCTAGTTCTTTTCTATGCCTGCCTGGCCGCAGGACTTAAATAATTTATGAAAATCTCTCTTAAATGCCAAAAATTCATGACCAATCAATGGCCTGCTCAACATATCAGCGGATTTGTAAATCAGCAAATGACTTGACGATCAATCAGTTTAAACATTCACCTTGACAGAAGACATAATCTTGACAGAAAACAACATATCAATGGAAATCAACTGACGTAAAGCATATCGTAGTAATAGAATCAAGAGATACGTGCCAAAATACTTCCATTAATAAGAAAAGAATATTGATAAGTTCCCCAATATACAAATATTACAACAATATGCAAAACGATAAAAATCTCCTGTTTTGGCATGACCTGCCAAATGAGTTGATAAGTCTAATAGGTTCTGAAAATTGACTCCTTGATCGGCAAGTAAACCCACCGATGAGTTGATAATGCATGATAGAACAGTTTGTTTACAGAAAGTAACATTGACGATGGAAGACCACCGTCAATGGTTCGCCCAACCTTGATGGGTGACCACCAATCGGGCTCCTGATAAGCGGTTTGCCACTGAGAAGGGCATCGACGGAGCAGATGACTACTCATCCGATAGCCGTCAAGCAGATGGCTACTTGACGACGAGCTCATCAAGCAGATGGCTACTCGATGAGTTTGTCATATAAATACGTGGGCACTTACTTGACAGTTAACAGTGTGCTACTTGGTTGATATCGAGTGGTTTCGCTCGAGACAGCGTCAGCTGACGGTGGAAGACGGCGGCGGCGGCGGCTTACTTTGAGCGACGGCGGCGGCAAGACTTCAGGCGGTCAGGGATCACTGGTGGCTGAGGAGGGACAGACTGCTATCAAGGGGTTTCGCTCAAGACAGCGTTCTGACGGCGGAAACAGCGACGGCGGTGGCGTACTGTCGGTGACGACAGCGGACTTTCAGCGGCGGCGGCGACGAGACTTCAGGCGGTCAGGAGTCGCTGGTGGCTAAGGAGGGACGGTTGATATCAAAGGATTAACAGGTGTTTGCCGACGAGAGAAGTAGCGATGCCCTGGACTTCCGGTGAGGCGTAGAGCCGATCAGTGTAGACTGAATTTTGTAGATTGAGTTGTATGTGTTTTGCGCGAATGGCAGCCTATTTGTATTTATAGTTGCTGGAAATTGAGCTGATGGCTGGAAAAAACTGCTCCCTTGATGGCCATTCTCCAACTACTTCCACTACCTTGAATTTCTCCACTACCTCCACTACTTTAATTGTGGTTTTCTCCTTCTTTTTGCTGAAAATTAGTATTAATGGTGGTTGGAGAAGAAGAGAACGTGTGTTTTATCTAATTTGAATTTCAGTTTGTGTTGGTAACTAATTATGAGAGAATTAAGGAATTTGTTATTAGCCAACTAGTGTAGTTTTTACCCTTATCTCATAATTAATCTTCCAATTATTAATTAAATAAAACACAAGTGCGGCCGAAAAATTAGTGATGGCCGATCTGGGCTGGGTCACGGTCGACTTGGGCTGATCGGACCATAGTTGGTCTTGGGTCGAGCCATGTTGGCTTTGATTGATAATTACAATTTACCCAATTAATTAACTAATGGCTTTGTTTATCAAATGGGCCAATTAATTATACTTGGCCCAATCAATTAATTAACTTAATTAATTAATCTAAATTAGTCAACGTAATTTATTGGGTTAATTGGGCTCATTTGTATTTAACCATAACTTTGTATTAATCATTAATTAATTAAACTTGGCCCATAAATTAATTAACTTTATCAATCAAATAATTTATACTTGGCCCAAACATTAATTAATTGTATAATTGGGTCGAGTTTCGAAATTGAGCTCGTGACAAAATTACCGCCTCGGTTGGGTCAATTTTCGGATCAAATTGGATCCGACCTGATCCGATCCGTTTGTTACGGTCGAGTTTGGTCCAATTGCCATTTTTGGCTTATCGTCGAGCCATTATTTCTCGATTAATCGAGGGTGATTTTTTGAGTACAAACAGTATAATCATGTAGTATTAATCAATTAAATAAATCAGGAACTCAACAATCAAGTCCCATTTTTTGAACAAATATTTCCATTACACATGACTAGGATTGGGAGTATATTTCGTAATCTTGTCAAGACAATCATTTCCGACACCCCTAGCCCAATTATCAATTTTATTAAACTCCGGATCGTCGGTCACATCTCCCAAGCAATCATCGCATGTATCAAGATTAATTTTGAACAAACCAACATCACTTTTGGCTTTCTTGAAATCACGTCTGTGTATGTCTTCCATTCCTATCCTCAGGGCATCTACCGCCTTGCCGTAAACTTCAGCGCATATATCCAAACATTCTTTTCTCGTTTGCTCTATCTTTGGATCCTTAAGCTTATTCTCCACGACGTTGATGAATTGCTCGATCTGGTTTGCAGCCTTCGCCATGTACGCTTCCACGAATTGGCTGTCCTTGGCTAGCTCTTCCAACGGGATCGAGGCTAATCCATTCTCCATCGCATCAAACGGCGATGGTCCGTTGGGGAGAACTGTAGGAACCAAAAAAAAAGGAAAAAACAAGGTTCATTAGTGACGACATTATCAGGAAAAAAAAAAGGAGCTAAATGCAAAAATACCCTTGTTTTCTCTAATTGGCATAAATCCCTTGTATTATTTAGATTGGGTTATTGCCAATTTTTAGTTAAAAGAGGGATTATTTTAATTTTTTAGGTGAGTAAGGGTGTTTCACATTTTTTTTGGGTGCATAATTGTCATTTTTACTGTAATATATGTACTTCGGCTTGAGAGAGATTATTTTGCTAATAAAATATATATAGGGAGGTTTTTACTAAAATCACAACGCATAAGGGGTATTTTTTGCAATTCATTCAAAGAAATCCACTGTTAGTAAAGAACTTATAATTGAATACCAACAAAATTATGAATAAAAATTATTCATTTAATAATAACGATAAATTACCACTAGAAGATGAGCGGCTGGGGGCGGGAGAAGGGGAACCCTTTGGGCTAGAGGAGATGTAGGAAGCGGGAGCGCGGGCGGAACCCTTAGGGCTAGAGGAGATGTAAGAAGCGGAAACGGGGGCGGGAGTGGGGGTGATATGCGCGGTGACGACTGAAAGGGTGATGAGGGAGACTAGGAGTGATGTGGCAAAATGGATGTTGAAGAGGGCCATTGTATCTTCTCAATTTAATGAATAAGAAACAACACAACAAAGAGGAAGAGAAATGTGAAAAATAAGTATTATTTTTCTTGTTTCTTTTCCACTTTCTGTGGGGTGGAGAAATATGGAAGGTTGTAGGAGGTATTTATATTGATTGTTGGTGGTGATTTTGGTGGCCATGCATAAATGTAGAGTTCTTTGAAAGACTGGCCTTATATTTTGTTTTTTTTTTCTGTCCATTCTTTTATTTGTCTCAATTTATTTTTATGGTGGGATAATCAAAAATTATATTTCTATATTAAGTTGTTCTTAGAATCGAAACTACTTATAATGTTTTCATACGAAAATTTAGATGCTACACCGAATTTAATCATTAATGCATAATACTTATTGTCTGGTGCACTAATGTATTACCATAGATCAAAATTTCCATCTTTTCAGTCGAAAGCATCGAAATGTTATTGTTTAGGAATCAAGCGAAACGAGAATAAGATGCAATTCCGAAACTACTTGTTTGCCTTAAACTCTGTTATTTTTCTGAAATTAGTAACATTTTTACAATTTTTACTTAGTGTTTTCGAAACAATTTTGAAAAGTTTACAATATTTAGCTGACCAAAACATACACTCGAAACAAAATTTTGATCCATATGTATTGAATTGTGTAGCATCTGGTTTCATACAATATAAAACAATAGTAGGGATGCTTCCATTCATATATATTACCATTGCCTACAGAAAATTGATTTTCTTGGCCATCTCTAAACACAAAAGGCTTATCATGTACTCTGCACAAATTGTGTTTATTGCTTTTGTATTATGCGAAAATTAGGGGTGCACATGGTACGATATTGAAGTTTTATTAATTAAATTCGTATTGTACCAATTGTTGTGGTTTTAAATATTCAATACCAGACTTCACTTTTGAGTACCAAACCAATGCACCCCGTACTGTTTGGTTTTTGTATGGTACGGTACGATTTTGCGGTTCTAGAAATTTTTTTTGGTGTCTTACTATTTACTCTTATAGTCGATTGATAATTGAAAGAAATTTCTAATGGAATAAATTGATGATATTTTTTTTTGTTTTAACAAAATACTTTATAAATTAAAGAGTTATATGGAGTAATATTCTATAAAATGACTGAGCATAAAAAATAGTAGCTCACTAAATAAATTAAGACGATAATTTATTTGTCGTTTGTTATTTCATTTAAAGGTATAATTATTTTCTAATTAGTCATTTATGCGTCAAAATTTCATTTAATTTCTTATATTATGTGTCATAATTATAGGTTGGAAGATAATAAAGATTAAATTTAATTGCATAATCTAGTAAATAAAAGTTTATCTTCATTAACAGTACAATACAATACGAATTTTTTACGATATCAAAGTTCCAAAATCTGTACCATATCAAAAACATTCCTGAGAAGATTTTGAGAAAAGGAAAAAAATCTAAACTTCTTTTTTTTTGATAAAATCTAAACTTCGACCGGACTATGTACGGACGTTGGATGAAGATGAAGATCAAAGTGCAAAGAAGACAAGTAATTAAGGGAAGGTTTTGATGATTTCCAAAACATCATAATCAACTAAGTATGGAAGGCTTAGCTCCCTTAGAAGAATTTTGAACAAGTAAAGAAGATATCAGAAGAATTCAAAGTTCAAAGCCCAGAAGACTAGTGATCTCATGCTGAAATAGCAAATAGAAGGGTAGACCATCAGCTGACTCAAATCAGATTAGTTCAGAGTTTGATCAGCAGAGTGCCTATCAGATGGGTTGTTACGATCAGTAGAGTAGAAGAGATCAAGAGATTAGTCCAACGGTAATAAATGCACTTGGTGTAATAAATGCTGTAAGAGAAGGGTAGTAATGGCAAATTATTGAAGAAAACCTCGTATCAGCAGAGTGCATTAAATGCAGCTACAGGAAAGTACAGCAGAGAAAGGACTGTAGCAGGTTACCGTTCTGATTTCGGGCTAAGGCTATGTATTTGAAAATGTGATCTCCTTCAACGGTCTTATTTTCAAATACAAGTATAAAATGAGCTAATTTTAATGAGCGAGACACACAACAACAATATGAGAATATACTTTGAAGCAGAAATCATCTAAGTCTCAAGAAGCTCAAACAACTCACTCGTCTGGTGGAAGTCATCTGTTGACAGAAACCCAGTTGAAGAAAACAGAAAAATACAATCTGAGTGATTTTGTATTAGCTAAGTGTTGTGCGGAGTTGTGATCCATCTTTGTGAGTGATCAAACTTCAGAGGGTAGGACTTCTGAGTGATTTCCTATTGTGAGCTTATAGCCTTTTCATTTGTTGTCTAGATATAAGTGGAGATATATTGTAAACTGTGTGTTTATAGTATAAACCAGAATCTAAGTGATCTGGAAGAGTGGACTAAAGGATTTTTATCCATATAACCACTATAAAAATTCTGTGTTGATTTGCATTTAACTTTTTCTTGCATATTTCAAACTGCATAAACACTTTGAATTGATCAAAATATTTTAAAGGAGTTTTTGAAACTGGGGATAAAATCTTTTAAAGGAACTTAAGTCACTTGTGAAAAACACTCTAAACATCCGCTGCAAGTAAACTCTTAAGAAAACCAATCTGTTGAAAAACAACTAAGTATTTATAAGAAGAGTGGTCACTCTGCTGTTCTAGACTTGTTCTTGATCAGCGAAGTCATCCTACTGTTCTTCATCAGCTTAGTCTGCTGACAGAAGACTGAAAAGTTTTTAAGTTAAAAATTTTCAGAGGTCTATTCATCCCCCCCCCCCCCTTCTAGACCTCATCTGACCACTTGGGACCAACAAGTGGTATCAGAGCAGGTGGTTCATTAGAATCAGCTGCCTGATCAACGAGCTTGATCCGAGTGTTTTTCAAAGGTTTTCAAAACTTTTTGAAAATGGATTGTATCAGTCATGTTCCCCACATTGCTGGTATGTCCTTTGAGGACTGGAAAATCAGAATGGAGATTTTCCTGGCTGCTTATAATGACAACATGTGCACATGTATCATTAAAGATCCATTCAGATTCACAAAGACCATAAAGATCAATGAAGTTGATACGGTTGTGGAAAAAGACCTTCATGAGATGACTCCAGAGGAAATCAAGCTATTTAATCTGGATAAAGTCGAAAGATTCATAATGACTAAAGCCCTGGACAATGATCGGTTTGACAAAGTCAAACATTGCAAAACTGCAAAGGAGATGTGGGACAAAGTCAGAGATATGAGTGAAGGAAATGATGCTATCAAGGAGCATCAGCTAACTGTTGCTTTGGAGAAACTTGACAACTTCAAGATGAAGTCTGGAGAAACCATTGATCAGATGGATACCAGATTCACCAGAACACTGAATGAAGTTTTAAAGTTGGGAAAAACCTTTACTGACAAGGAAATCACCGTCAGAGTACTAAAGGCCTTACCTCCTAAGTTCAACATGAAGGTGACAGCAATGGAAGAATCAAGAGATTTGGGAAAGATTTCTCTTACAGAACTGTTTTCCGTACTCAAGGCATTCGAGTATAAACTGCCTAGAATGGGATTTGAAGAAACCTCAACTTCAGGACCCACAACTGCCCTGGTTGCTGCTGAAAATCCAAGAAGACCAGCTCAGAGAAGTAAAGAAGTGGACTCATCTGATGAAGCCACTCTGCTCAACAAAAAGGAGTACACTGCTGGAGATGTTGCATTGCTGATGAACAATTTCAAGAAGTTCTACAAAAGAAAAATGAAGAATAAATACAACAATGCCTCTACTTCTAAACCTAACTCTTCTTCTCAAGAAAAAGATGATTATAAAGCAAAACTAATGTGTTATAACTGCAGGAAATTGGGACACTTCATTAGAGACTGTCAATATCCAAAAGCAGAGAAGTACACTGAGGAAGAGAAGAGAATCAGAAATGAAAGGAAACATCAGAAAGGCAAGGCAATGATGGCTGAAGCAGAGAAGCTGACTGCTGTCTACTCATCTGATTCAGATTCAGACACTTCTGATGAAGAGAACCCTGCTCTTATCTGCCTGATGGCAAAGGAATCTGATGAATCTGAGGATGAGGTAACTCCTCTTGACAATAAATTATTTAATTCATTTGAACAAATGATGCTTAACAATACTGGTATTGCTGAAGCATATAAAAAGCTTAAGGAAGAGATGATATTGCTAAAAGAGCAGAATAGTTCACTGAAACTTTTAGCTGAAAAGCCAAAGGAATCAGCTGAATATAAACAGCTTGAGCAAGAACATGAATCTCTGAAAGCTGAATGTGAGGTTTATAAAGGAAAAATCATGGAACTTGAAAAAGTTATTGAGTCTCATGAGAAATCATCTGTTGCATCAAATCACATGTCTAGTAAACAGAAGATACCTTTAGAAAAGGATAAATTAGAATCGAATCATACTGAAAAATTCGCTTTTGCTGACAATAGTAAGGTCATTCTGTATGTTCAAACTTCTAAACCTACCTCAACCGAGAAAGAATTAAAGGAGAAGAAATCTCCTAAGGCTAAAAAGAGCAAAGAGCCTAGTGTAGGAAATCAGACTAGTAAGACCAAACAGCAGAGTCCTAAGAAGTCTGCTGATAAAGCTAAACTGAATCAAATTGTTGGTAAAACTAAGTCAAAATCTAATGAGCAAGCATCTAGTAAACCAAAGAAGCATAAGAATAAGAAAAATCAAAATGGTTGGTATGAAAATGAGTCTTATTATGTGCAACCTGCTGCATATCCTCCTATGTATCATGCACCTCAATTTCCAGGTTACTATGCACCTTACCCTGCTCATCCAATGCATGCATATCCTGCATATCATGCACCTTACCCTGCTTATGAACATTTTCCTTATCATACTGATCATCAACATGACTTATCTGATAATCATGGTAAAGACGAAACTGTTCATGCTCCTGTCAAAGCTCAAAAGCCTAAGAAGCCTAAGACATTAACATCTTGGGTTATCAAAGGTGAAACTAATCCTCCAGGACCCTCTCAATAAGGGTACCTAAAACAATTTTATTTTTGTTTTGTAGGTTAGGATTAGGAGTAGGAGTAAAGTAGAGAAGATTTGATACTTGGACAGTGGATGTTCAAGGCACATGTGTGGAAGCATACATGAGCTGACTGATGCAGTTGATTTGGATGGTCCAAGTGTTACATTTGGAGACAGCAAAGAAGGCAAGATTGTAGCTAAAGGAAGAATAATCAAAGGAAACATTGAGATAACTGACGTCTCATATGTTAAGGGCCTAAAGTACAACCTGCTGAGCATAAGTCAATTTTGTGACAAAGGATATTCAGTCATCTTCTCAACAGATAAGTGCTATGTTGAATAGATTGGTACAAAGAAGGTAATCTTATCTGGAAGGAGACAAGGGAATGTCTATATAGTCGACTGAAATTCTGCTGATAAGAATTCAAATGTTTGTTTGGTGGCTTCTACACCATGAAGTTAGTTGGCTATGGCACAAAAGAATGAATCACTTAAACTTCAAGACCATTAACAGATTAATCAAGAATGATTTGGTAGAAGGGATTCCTAAAACAGTCATGAGCAAAGACAAGCTCTGTGACGCATGTCAGAAGGGTAAACAAATCAAGTCATCTTTCAAAAGCAAGAAGCATCAATCTTCTGAAAGAATATTGGAGCTACTACATATGGACTTATTTGGACCCATTGATCCAGTCAGCAATGGTGGAAAGAAATACTGCCTAGCTGTTGTGGATGATTATTCAAGATATACTTGGGTGATTTTCATGAAGAAGAAAAGTGAAACCAAGGAACATCTTACCAATCTGATGGAACTGATCCAGAATGAGAAAAGCATAAAGATATTGAAGATCAGATCAGATAGAGGGACAGAGTTTAAAAACTCTACTGTCGAAGAGTATTGTAATATGAAAGGAATACATCATGAGTATTCAGCTGCTAGAACCCCTCAACAGAATGGTGTTGCTGAAAGGAGAAACATAACACTAAAGGAAGCTGTCAGAACCATGATAGCTGAAGCAAAGCTGCCTCAAAGATTTTGGGCAGAAGCAACAAATACAGCCTGCTTTACTCAAAACAGATGCATGATCAACAAAAATCAGAACAAGACTCCATATGAAGTTTGGAACAACAGAAAACCAAACATTCATTATTTTAAAATTTTTGGTTGTAAATATTTTGTTTTGAATAATGGGAAAAATCACCTTACTGCTTTTGCAGAAAAGGCTGATGAAGCTGTTTTTGTAGGATATTCTACTGTTAGTAAGGCTTATAGAGTTTTTAACAAAAGAACATTACTAGTAGAAGAATCCATTCATGTAGTATTTGATGAACCAAACCAATCTTCTGAAAAGAATCAAAGCACTAATCAAGATCTATCTACTGATTTACAGAAGTTAAGTGTTGGAAGGAATGAAGAATATGTTCCCATCATACTACCTGATCTTAACTCAGCTGCCAACTCAAGTGCTGTTCAAAATCAGATCACTGATTGTCTAACAGACGAGTTACAACCAGCTGACAGACCAGAGAATGTTCAACAGACTGCAAATGTTCAACAGACTACTACTGCAACTCCAACAGTAGTGTTGCAAGATCTTAACAGAGGACAACATTCAGACCTACAACCTGATCTCAGATGGCTCAGAAATCACCCACCTGAGTTGGTGATTGGTGATCCTTTAGATAGAGTGAAAACAAGAAGGGCTGCTGCACAAGATGCCATGTTTGTCACTTTCCTATCTCAAATAGAGCCTAAGCAAATTGAAGAAGCTCTCAGTGATTCTTTCTGGATAAAAGCTATGCAAGAAGAGTTGAATCAATTTGAAAGGAATGAAGTCTGGTACTTAGTTCCTAGACCAAGTCATCAAAGAGTCATTGGCACTAAGTAGGTATTCAGAAATAAGATGAATGAAGATGGTATTGTCACCAGAAACAAAGCAAGACTAGTGGCCAAAGGGTATTGTCAAGAAGAAGGGATTGACTTTGATGAGACATTTGCACCTGTAGCAAGACTTGAAGCAATCAGACTGTTTCTTGCCTATGCTGCTTATAAGAACTTCACTGTCTATCAGATGGATGTGAAGTCTGTCTTTCTCAATGGAGAATTGCAAGAAGAAGTGTATGTTGAACAACCTCCTGGATTTGAAGTCTATCAAGAAGAGGATAAGGTATATCGTCTGAAGAAAGCCCTCTATGGACTGAAACAGGCTCCAAGAGCATGGTATGATACCCTATCTGATTTTCTTTTAATTAAAGGATTTCATAAAGGTAAGGTAGATAAAACCTTGTTCACTATTGAATGGGAAAATCATATATTGATTGTGCAAATATATGTAGACGATATTATTTTTGGTTCAACTAACCAACAGATGTGTGACAAGTTCTCTAAGCTGATGCAGAATAAGTTTGAAATGAGCATGATGGGAGAACTTAATTATTTTCTTGGTTTACAAGTTAAACAGCTGCCTGATGGAATCTTTATAAATCAAGCAAAATACACAAGAGATCTGTTTAAAAAGTTCGGTATGGAAACCAGCTCTACTGCTACTATTCCAATGTCTACAAGTCTTCATTTGGATAAAGATGAAGATGGCAAATCAGTAGACATAACCAAATATAGAGGCATTATAGGGTCACTGTTATATCTAACAGCAAGCAGACCTGATATAATGTACTCAGTAGGGGTTTGTGCAAGATTTCAATCAAATCCTAAGGAATCTCATCTCTTAGCTGCCAAGAGGATATTGAAATATGTTAAAGGCACTCAAGAATTGGGATTGTGGTATCCTAGAGAATCTGGATTTGAGCTTATTGGTTATTCAGATTCAGACCTTGCTGGCTGCAAGATTGACAGAAAAAGCACAACAGGTGCTTGTCAGTTCTTAGGTAGTCGTCTGATCTCATGGATGAGTAAGAAACAGACCTCAGTGTCCATATCTACTGCTGAATATATAGCTGCTGGAGCATGCTGTGTACAGATACTATGGTTGAAGCATCAACTAGAAAATTACAATATCAAAATCAGTGGAATTCCAATCTACTGTGACAATACAAGTGCAATCTCTCTTACTCAGAACACTAAAAGTCATTCAAGGACTAAACATATTGAGATCAAGCATCACTTCATTAGAGATCACGTGGGAAAAGACAATGTTGTGATTGAGTATGTTCATACTGACAATCAGATTGCTGATATTTTCACTAAACCTTTAAGTGAAGTAAGGTTTTCAACTCTAAGAGCTGAACTAGGACTGCTAAATTTGGATGCATAAGCTGAGGGGGAACTTATTAGATCACTAAAGTTCAACAGCATAGTCATCCGTTATTATCTTCAAAGATTAACTCTCAACAGACTAGTTAATTTATGAATTCTTAAAGTCAGGGGGAACGTGTAAGACTAGCGGTACTTCTGATTAAAAGATGATATTTGTTAATGACAGTTAGTTGAAGTTATGTTTTCAACAGAAGACTAAAGTTATGAAGATTAAAGATCAATTTATCTTGCTGGATTGACAAACAGCAGAGGAAGATTACTAGCTATTGGCTTTCTCTAGTAATATCAGATATCAGATCACTCGTCTGTCAGATAAGTTAAACTCTACTCATCTGATATATTATATAAGCATGGTCATAAATCGCATTTCAGAAATATGCTTTTATTAGTAACAGATAAGTAACGTTTGAGTTTCCCGCTAGTCTGACATTAAAATAATAAAATTGAAATCCGCAGCTCCCGTCCACACGATTAGTAAACTGTCAGATTGATTCAACGTACCAGATCAATCACGACAACCTAAACAATAGGAAACGTATAAAGTCCGATCTGAACAGATCAGTAATCTTACGCACTCACAATCTCTCAAATTCTCTAACTCTCAAACTCTCTTGCTTTCAAAAGTTTACTGTTTTCACAGATTCTCACTCAATAATCTCAAAGATGGAAAAGATTATTGATGGAAGGTACTTGAACAACAACAAATTTCATTTCTCCGGTACTGATCTGATGCGCTCAATCATGGAAAAGATCAAAGAGGCATCTCTGGTTCCAGTTCTGGAAGCACATGAAGATAGGGTCTATCTAGAAGACATTGATCACTTCTACAAGACCAGGAAATTCACCAATGACGACACTGTGATGTCTGCTGTTATTGGGGGTAAGAAAATTGCTATCTCTGCTGCTGTTCTTAGTGAGATTTACAAGCTGAAAAATGAAGGAGTGGATGTGACAGACCTTGGGTCTGAAAAAGAGGAAGAATTCTGGGGTATTTGTGCGAAGGAGGGAGAAGAGATGACTGGAACTCTGATGAAGACTCAGTTAAAAGACGAGTATCAGAGATTCGCAGACATCATTGCGAAGGTGCTGGACTGCAGCACAAGTTCTTTGGATGGATTACCTAGGAGGAGGTACTACACCATGATCTGTATATACTATGGGCTGAAGGTGAACTGGGCAGTTCACGTTTATGATCTGCTGAGTGACAAGAGGCCTTCACATGCCATTCTGCTTTGTCATCTGTTTATGTCACTAAGATGTCAGATGGGTGGTGGAAAGGTTACTCACGCAAGCAAAGAATTTAAGCTGTACGAGCCAGTCAGGAGTGTGGCTGCTCCCAAAAGAAAAGCACCTGCTAAGTCTAAGAAGACCCCTTCTAAGAAGAGCAAGAAGGAGGGTCAGACAAGCAAGTCTGCTGATCAAGCAGCAAGCTCTGCTGTTGAAGCTGGATCAACAGAAGCTGAGACTGAAGTCCCTTAGAAGATGATAGATGACTTCACTGCTGAGCTTGAGAAGATGGATACAGGTTCATCACCTGAAAGGATAGAATCTGATGAACAGATCCCTCTTCAAAGGCTAAAGAGGATGAGGACCAGGAATGAAGCAAGGGGACCTCCCCAAGCTAAGAAGACCACTGGTAAAATTCCTAAATCAAAGGCAAAGAGAAAGGTCACTTTCTCTGAAGTGCCAATCATTACAGTCAGAGAATCACCAACAACATAGAGGCCTATTATTATTGAAGAGCCTTCAGCTTAGGCTGCTGTTGAACAAGCTAAAGAGCCTGTTGAAGAGGCTGCTGCTGAATTGATTAAAGAGCCTGCTGGAGAGGCTGTTGTTGAAAAGAATGGAGAGTCTGCTATGGAAGTTGTTGAACAGCAGACTGGCACAGCAAGTGAAGGGACTGTACCCTTTATACACCCTACTCCTGTTGCTACCACTCCCATTCAGGTGATTGAAAGTCCTGAAGCTAGGAGGCTAAGGACTGGAAAGATTGTACTTCCTTATGTCTCTGCTGCTGAGCAGAAGAAAATTGATGATGCTGAAAAACAGAGAAAAGCTGCAGAAAAGGCAGAGGAAGATAGATTGAAAAGTCTTGAGCTGAAGAGGCTGGAAGAAGAAGCCAGCAAATTAACTCAAGCAGAAATAGATGCTATTGAAGCAGCTGAGTTAGCTGCTGCAATAGAGGCCAGTACCAAGGACGCCAATGGTCCAAGGCAAGCTGGTGGAATCAGAATTGGGGAGCCAAGGGACCCCAACAAGCCCAAGCAGATGATGCCTGCTCCAAAGGTCCAATCAAAGAAAAGATCAGAAGTGAAATTAGCTCTGGAGATTGTGAGAGACAATCCAGAAGCATTTGATGAATTCATTCAGAGATTGGATGCTGAGAACACAAAGCTGACTCGTCTGACGATGTTTAACAAAGAAAAAGTTCGTTACAACAGATGGAGAGAATATCGTCTGACCAAGAGCAAGGAGAAAATTAATAGTTAGAGAGCCTTCAACGATGAAGAGGCCTGGGTTCTCAAGTGGCTTGAAACAGGTTCAATCACACAAGCACTTGACTCAGAGTTCTTCTTGGATAAGCTAAGGCTGATGATCAGCAAGGTGGCCAAGGCTGAAGCCAAAAAGATTTACAACTCAGTGCCAGAGGACTACTCTGAAAATGAAGATTTGAAGGAAAGGTCTATGAGACTGGCTGTCTCTCAAACTATGAAGACATGGGCTAAGAAGACTAGAAATATGGAGGGAACTCCAAGCTCATTAATCCCCCTCCCTAGTCTAAAACAGATAGTATATGGTCCAGCAATCAGGCCATATGAAGATCTTCCTGAGAATACAGTGTCACCCTTTGTTGCTATTGATGATATGACATGGATTACTCATAGGACTGCCCTAGATGAGGCTGGCAAAGTCCACACCATAACTGAGGTGAAGAAGATCAAAGCCCCTGCTGCTGATCAAGGGAATGAGCAAGACAAGTCTACTGAGCAAGAAAAGACAAACAAAGAAACAGAAGACTCATCTGACCCTGCTGATCAGAGTAAGGACTTAGAGGAGAAAAAGGAGGAGAAGATAGCTGATCAAACTGAGGAGAAGGAAAGCACTCCCAGTCTTGCTGATGAAGCCAAAATGCAGGAGATTGCATCTGGTTCAGCTTATCAGACCACAGAAGCTGAAGTTCTTGATTTACCTCCTATTCCTACTAATGTTGCTTCAACTTCTCAAGTTTTGTAGGATTCCTTATCTGACATATTCCAACAGCTGATTGCCAAATCCCTGAAGGAAATGGAAGAAAGAATAACTGCAAATATCTTGGCTGCATTAAGTCCACAAATCCAGAAGGCTACTTCTATCCCTTCTGATGAAATTAAGGAGACTGCTCATAATGTGAAGTCAATCAGACAGGATATGGATGTTATTCAAGCCAGAACCAAGAGCACAGCTGTTGGATGGAGGGACATTACTGAGACTGTTGAGATGGCCATCAAGGCAGAAGATGAAACTCTAGTGAATATGGCCAGATCCTTCAAATCCTCTGCTGATATGGTACTTGCAACCCAATTTCAGCTGGGCGATCAAGGTGAAGCAGTTCTCAACAGAATGCATGCTATGGAAGCAAATCAAATAATTCATGCTGCTCAAGTTGATGTCATTCAAGCTAATCAGCTAAGGCAAGGAGCTCAAATGGATGCTATGAATGAGAACATCAGACTTCTCTGTGATTCTCTCCAGATCACACCACTCTCTCCAAAATACCTAGTCAACCCTGCTGATGATGACAAAAAGGGGGAAGATAAGGTAGAAGAAGAGAAGACTGCTGAACTGGTGGAGACTGAGTTGCTGGAAGAGTCTGCAAGTGAAAATGAGAATGAAGGAACCAGCAGACCAGCAGATCAATCAGACACAGAAGAAGACAGTGAAGCTGAAGAAACTGAAGCTGAAGCAAAGGCCAAATCTGATAAAGAGATAGCTGCTGCTAAGGACACAGCTGAAGAACAGCTTAACCCTGATGTCAAATACAAAAATATGGAGCTTCTGAGGAAAAGATTCAATGAATCAATAGCTGAGACATCTGAGCCAGCTGAAGATAAAGAAGAAGAAGACAAATGATAGTTGAATTTACTTGTAATATTCCTTGTAATTTTCTTTCTTTTTGCACATCTCATCTGATGACACTTGTAATCTGTAACTCTTTCATATATTTATAAAATTGCAAGTTTTGAATCCAACAGACTATTTCTATCTCAGAAATTTTTGAGGATAAAAACTTTAGTTTAGGTATAGGTACTTAGCTGAAGTTTTGTCATCATCAAAAAGGGGGAAATTGTTGGATGAAGATGAAGATCAAAGTGCAAAGAAGACAAGTAATTAAGGGAAGGTTTTGATGATTTCCAAAACATCATAATCAGCTAAGTATGGAAGGCTTAGTTCCCTTAGAAGAATTTTGAACAAGTAAAGAAGACATCAGAAGAGTTCAAAGTTCAAAGCCCAGAAGACTAGTGATCTCATGCTGAAACAGCAAACAGAAGGGTAGACCATCAGCTGACTCAAATCAGATTAGTTCAGAGTTTGATCAGTAGAGTGCCTATCAGATGGGTTGTTACGATCGGCAGAGTAGAAGAGATCAAGAGATTAGTCCAATGGTAATAAATGCACTTGGTGTAATAAATGCTGTAAGAGAAGGGTAGTAATGGCAAATGATTGAAGAAAACCTCGTATCAGCAGAGTGCATTAAATGCAGCTACAGGAAAGTACAGCAGAGAAAGGACAGTAGCAGGTTACCGTTCTGATTTCGGGCTAAGGCTATGGATTTGAAAATGTGATCTCCTTCAACGGTCTCATTTTCAAATACAAGTATAAAAGGAGCTAATTTTAATGAGCGAGACACACAACAACAATCTGAGAATATACTTTGAAGCAGAAATCATCTAAGTCTCAAGAAGCTCAAACAGCTCACTCGTCTGGTGGAAGTCATCTGTTGACAGAAACCCAGTTGAAGAAAACAGAAAAATACAATCTGAGTGATTTTGTATTAGCTAAGTGTTGTGCGGAGTTGTGATCCATCTTTGTGAGTGATCAAACTTTAGAGGGTAGGACTTCTGAGTGATTTCCTATTGTGAGCTTATAGCCTTTTCATTTGTTGTCTAGGTATAAGTGGAGATATATTGTAAACTGTGTGTTTATAGTATAACCCAAAATCTAAGTGATCTGGAAGAGTGGACTAAAGGATTTTTATCCATATAACCACTAGAAAAATTCTTTGTGTTGATTTGCATTTAACTTTTTCTTGCATATTTCAAGCTGCATAAACACTTTGAATTGATCAAAAGATTTTAAAGGAGTTTTTGAAACTGGGGATAAAATCTGACCATTTGGGACCAACACCTATGTACGGTTATTTGTGTTTAACTGTCCACTGAAAAGTTAAAAAAAAAATAGAAATACAGAATTTTTCAGTTTATGAATGCCAAAATAAAGAGTAAAGTGAAAGCAAAAAATTTTAACACTTAGGACCCAACAGGGTTCGAACGGTGACCTCTTGATCTGCAGTCAAATGCTCTACCACTGAGCTAGGGACACCTTTCTGATGAATATTACCTACAAGTAAAATTTAACTTAAATACAACGAAGCAAGGACTAACATTTAAGTCAGCTAAAAATTTATGTACTATAAAATGGTCCTCTTATTCGTCAAATTTTATATTTTCGTCCCTCTTGAATTTTTTATAGCAAATTGATCCCTCTTATCAATGTAATATATCATATTCATCCCTCTTATAATACATTCTTCCCTCTTAAATTTTTCGTAGCAAATTCGTCCCTCTTGTCAATATAGTGTAACATATTAGTCCCTTTTAAATACAAAATATTTTGTATTTAAAAGGGACTAATATGTTACACTACATTGACAAGAGGGACGAATTTGCCACGAAAAAATTTAATAGGAACGAATGTGATATACTACATTGATAAGAGGGACCAATCTGCTATAAAAAGTTTAAGAAAGACGAAAGTGCAAAAGTTAATCCATAAAAGGACCAAAAGCGCGATTTACTCTATTTTTTTTCTTGTTAACTCCAAGTCATCAGATGCGAAGTCCGAATGGTTCAACTTTTAACCACTTGTTTTTGACGAACTTATAAAACCTTTATGAAAAATAATGATTATGTTAAAAGGCTATATGATTAGTCTATTGTAAACTTGAAAATCTGAGTTATCAAAAAATAATGATTTTTGTTAATTCACAACCAAATCATCTACAAGTATAGTGCATGGAAACAATTGTCGAAGTGGCCTATCAAAGTACGAAAGCTAGGATCTTTTGCGGTTGTTTGATAAGTTAGTTAATCAATATGGTTCCAGATTACCGGAGTTCAAGCCAAAAAGAAGGTCTTGCGTTCGAATCCCTCTGTCACCCACTTCTAAAATCTACATGTTATGCCTGAGTAAATGAATATCGCCTACATGTGAGGGGACGTGTTAAGTAATATATATTAAATGAATTCTCTATCTAACAACTTAAGATTTTAGATGAATTGATAGTTCAATAGAGAGAGGTACCCCATGTTCTTCCCGTTCTCGTCAACCCGAAAAAAAAATATTAACATTGTGAAATAGATGGTATAATCATGTAGTATTAATCAAGGTTAGAGATATTGCCAGAGCAAGGATTGTTGCTGCCAGAGCAAAAAAAAATTATTTCCTAAGTTGCCCCTTCTAGTCAATAGTCATAAAAATTCACACTTTTCAGTTCCTAAAATGCCCCTTATTAATCATTAACAATTCACTCTCTTTTCTCTCCTATTAAAATATCATTAACTACTTTTTCTTTCCCTAGAAATCTTCAAACATAAAAACAATTTAAGTTGAATTTTCATTTTATAGAGTTTAATCTATTGGGGAGGTCATGAACATAGATTACAAATTTATAATTTCGTTTTAATTAAAGTTTAATTTGAATATTATTAAAAATTCAAAAACTTTATATAGAAACAACACAATAATATACTTTCAATGAAACATAAATATTCATTAAGCAATAGTTTAATTTTCACTTTTATACTATAATTATATTTTTATTATCTAACTTGTTAATTTTTAGGAACAAATTATATAAAATATTTATGTAAGATGTCTTATATATCTATAAGAAATAGTAAATAGTATTAAAAAATTCATATTTCCATAAATACCTTACTTTTTTTCAAAAAAAAAAAGAAATTGCTTATAAACATCTTTTAATTGTATCTTAAATATTAGGTTAATTACGTTAAGAGTTGAACTTACAAAAAAAAAAAAAAAAAAAAAGACTAATATGCTAAGCAATTTTTTTTCAAAAAAAAAATATTGTACTAAACATAACCTTAAATTTTGTCGTAATTAACAATGGTTTTGATAAAAACATAGCGACAAATTTTGTCACCTTATAATTATTCTTGATAAATATATGATAATTAATTATTAGTGATATATGTATGTTAATTACTCTATAAAAACATGTATATTAATTAATTATCACTGTTATTAGCTAGGGATGTCATATATTAAAGGACATTGTGTTTAGTTAGTAACATTAATTAATGATTCACGTATATTAATATAATAATATTTTTATCGTCACTATTATTAGCTAGGGACGTCCTATATATTAATATAATAATATTTGGGATGAGTATAAGATAATATTAATATAATAATATTTTTATCGTCATTATTATTAGCCAGAGACATCACTACATTACCATAAATATTTTATATAAATTGTTCCTAAAAATTATTTAGCAAGTTAGATAATAAAAATATAATTATACTGTGAAAGTGAAAATTAATATGTTGCTTAATGAATATTTATGTTTTATTGAAAATATATTATTGTGTTGTTTCGATATAAAGTTTTTTAATTTTTTAATAATATTCAAATTAAACTTTAATTAAAACGAAATTATAAATTTAGAAACCTTTGTTCATGACCTCCCCAACAGATTAAACTCTATAAAATGAAAATTCAAGTGAAGTTGTTTTCATGCTTGAAGATTTCTTGGGAAAAGAAAAAGTAGTTAATGATATTTCAATAGGAGAGAGAAAGAGAGTGAGTTGTTAATGATTAATAAGGGGTATAAAAGTATGAATTTGTATGACTTTTGACTAGAAGGGGCAAATTAGGAAATGAAAGAAAATTGCTCTGGCAGCAACAATCCTTGCTCTGGCAATATCGCTAGCCCATGATTATACCATTGATTGTTGAGTTCTTGATTTATTTAATTGATTAATGGCTAGCGATATTGCCAGAGCAAGGATTGTTGCTGCCAGAGCAATTTTTTTTCATTTCCTAATTTGCCCCTTCTAGTCAAAAGTCATACAAATTCATACTTTTATACCCCTTATTAATCATTAACAACTCACTCTCTTTCTCTCTCCTATTAAAATATCATTAACTACTTTTTCTTTTCCCAAGAAATCTTCAAACATGAAAATAATTTAAGTTGAATTTTCATTTTATAGAGTTTAATCTGTTGGGGAGGTCATGAACAAAGGTTTCTAAATTTATAATTTCGTTTTAATTAAAGTTTAATTTGAATATTATCAAAAAATTAAAAAACTTAATATCGAAACAACACAATAATATATTTTCAATAAAACATAAATATTCATTAAGCAACATATTAATGTTCACCTTCACAGTATAATTATATTTTTATTATCTAACTTGCTAAATAATTTCTAGGAACAATTTATATAAAATATTTATGTTAATATAGTGATGTCCCTAGCTAATATTAATATTATCTTATACTCATCCCAAATATTATTATATTAATATATAGGACGTCCCTAGCTAATAATATTGACGATAAAAATATTATTATATTAATATATGTGAATCATTAATTAATGTTACTAACTAAACACAATGTCTTTTAATATATGACATCCCTAGCTAATAACAGTGATAATTAATTAATATACATGTTTTTATAGAGTAATTAACATACATATATCACTAATAATTAATTATCATATATGTATCCAGAATAATTGTTAGGTGACAAAATTTGTCGCTATGTTTTTATCAAAATCATTGTTAATTACGACAAAATTTAAGGTTATGTTTAGTACAATATTTTTTTGTTTGAAAAATAATTGCTTAGCACATTAGTCTTTTTTTTTTTTTTTTTGTAAGTTCAACTCTTAACGTAATTAACCTAATATTTAAGATACAATTAAAAGATGTTTATAAGCAATTTCTTTTTTTTTTTGAAAAAAAGTAAGGTATTTATGGAAATATGAATTTTTTAATACTATTGACTATTTCTTATAGATATATAACACATATTACATAAATATTTTATATAATTTGTTCCTAAAAATTAGCAAGTTAGATAATAAAAATATAATTATAGTATAAAAGTGAAAATTTAACTATTGCTTAATGAATATTTATGTTTCATTGAAAGTATATTATTGTGTTGTTTCTATATAAAGTTTTTGAATTTTTAATAATATTCAAATTAAACTTTAATTAAAACGAAATTATAAATTTGTAATCTATGTTCATGACCTCCCCAATAGATTAAACTCTATAAAATGAAAATTCAACTTAAATTGTTTTTATGTATGAAGATTTCTAGGGAAAAGAAAAAGTAGTTAATGATATTTTAATAGGAGAGAAAATAGAGTGAATTGTTAATGATTAATAAGGGGTATTTTAGGAACTGAAAAGTCTGAATTTTTATTACTATTGACTAGAAGGGGCAACTTAGGAAATAAATTTCTTTTGTTCTGGCAGCAACAATCCTTGCTCTAGCATTATCGCTAACCTTGATTAATACGACATGATTATACCATCTATTTCACAATGTTAATATTTTTTTTTCGGGTTAATAGTTTGACATTGACGAGAACGGGAAGAACATGGGGTACCTCTCCCTATTGAACTATCAATTCATCTAAAATCTTAAGTTGTTAGATAGAGAACTCATTTAATATATATTACTTAACACGTCCCCTCACGTGTAGGCGATATTCATTTACTCAGGCATAACATGTGGATTTTAGAAGTGGGTGACAGAGGGATTCGAACGCAAGACCTTCTTTTTGGCTTGAACTCCGGTAATCTGGAACCATATTGAATAACTAACTTATCAAACAACCGCAAAAAATCCTAGCTTTCGTACTTTGATAGGCCACTTCGACAATTGTTTCCATGCACTATACTTGTAGATGATTTGGTTGTGAATTAACAAAAATCATTATTTTTTGATAACTCAGATTTTCAAGTTAACAATAGACTAATCATATAGCCTCTGAACATAATCATTATTTTTCATAAAGGTTTTATAAGTTCTTCAAAAACAAGTGTGATGTGGATATATAAATTATAAGGGTATTTTAGTAATTACCAAATTCCTGATTATTAAATACTTAAACAAGAATTACATTTATGACGTTCATTAAAATGACCATTCTACCCCTAGTTAATTTTGGACTTAGTGGGAGACTTTTCCTCTCCTCCTAATTGATGGTGGACTTCTCATCTCCCCCATTTAATATGTGACTTTTCACCTCCTCATTCTCACCTATAAATACTAACCTCACTTTCATTTGAAAGAGAAAAGGACAAGAAGGGTGAAGACTAGTTTGGTAGATTCCTCAAAGTTCGTCCCGTGACATCAGAACGAGAGGTGAAAACGATCAAGATAGGAGGAGGTCTTCTCGAAGATATCCTCGATCATTTTCACGCAACATCAAAGTGGTTAAAAGTTGAACCATTCGGACTTCGCATTTGATGACTTGGAGTTAACAAGAAAAAAAAAAACTAGAGTAAATCGCGCTTTTGGTCCTTTTATGGATTAACTTTTGCACTTTCGTCTTTCTTAAACATTTTGTAGCAAAATGGTCCCTCTTATTAATGTAGTATATCACATTCGTTCCTATTAAATTTTTTCGTGGCAAATTCGTCCCTCTTATCAATGTAGTGTAACATATTAGTCCCTTTTAAATACAAAATACATTAAATTATTTTGTATTTAAAAGGGACTAATATGTTACACTACATTGACAAGAGGGACGAATTTGCTACGAAAAATTTAAGAGGAAGAATGTATTATAAGAGGGATGAATATGATCTATTACATTGATAAGAGGGATCAATTTGCTATAAAAAAATTCAAGAGGGACGAAAATATAAAATTTGACGAATAAGAGGACCATTTTATAGAAAATAAATTTTTAGCTGACTTAAATGTTAGTCCTTGCTTCGTTGTATTTAAGTTATATTTTACTTGTAGGTAATTTTCAGCAGAAAGGTGTCCATAGCTCCGTGGTAGAGCATTTGACTGCAGATCAAGAGTTCACCGGTTTGAACCCGGTTGGGTCCTCAGTTTTAAAATTTTTTGCTTTCACTTTACACTTTATTTTGGCATTCAGAAACTGAAAAATTCTGTCCTATTTTTTTTTTTAACTTTTCAGTGGACAGTTAAACACAAATAACCGTACATAGGGGTGCACATGGTACGGTTCTGCGGTATTTTTTATAAAATTTGTACCGTACCAATTAGTGCGGTTTCTAAAAACACAAAACCAAACTAGAGTTTTATGTACCATACCAACAAACTCGGTTTTGTGCGGTTTTGGTACGGTACAGTTTTGCGGTTTTTACGAACAAATTTTTTCCGTGCAATTCTTCTTATATAATTGATTACATAGTTGACAATTATGTAAAGATTAATAATATAATATCTTACAAACTATTTTTTTTTTCATTAATTAAAGCACCGGAAAAGAAAATGTTCACAAATTTGACAATATAGTTCGACTTAATCGAATAAAATTAATTGGTTAATTATTTGATCATTGTTTTTATTATGTGAAGAAACTTGTTATTTGGTATTTGTTGTCTAGAATTTTTGCATTTTAAGTGTTGGTCCCAAGTGGTCAGATGAGGTCTAGAGGGGGGGGGGGGGTGAATAGACCTCTGAAAAATTTTTGAACTTAAAAACTTTTCAGTCTTCTGTCAGCAGACTAAGCTGATGAAGAACAGTAAGCAGACTAGTCTGATCTTGAACAAATCTTGAACAGACGACTGACCACTCTTCTTACAATAACTTAGCTGTTTTTCAGCAAAACAGTTTTAAAGAGTATACTTGCAGCGGATTGTTCGAAAGTGTTTTTCACAAGTAAACTAAGTTCTAAAAGATTTTATCCCCAGTTTTCAAACTCCTTATAAAATCTTTTGTTTGATTCAAAGTGTATAAAATGCAAACTTTTGAAATATGCAAGAAAGCTTTAAATGCAAGCTAACACAAAGAATTTTTATAGTGGTTATATGGATAAAAATCCTTTAGTCCACTCTTCCAGATCACACAGATTCTGGGTTATACTATAATCACTAAGATTACAATATTTCTCCACTTACACCTAAACAACTAATGAGAAGGCTGTAAGCTCACAATAGGAATTCACAAAGAAAACCTATCCTCTAAAGTAGAATCACTCACAAAGATGGATTCTCACTTCGCACAACACTCAGCTATTACAAAATCACTCAGATAATGTTTTTCTGATTTCTTCAACTGGGTTTCTGTCAACAGATGACTTCCACCAGACGAGTGAGCTGTTCGAGCTTTTGAGACTTAGAGAAATTCTGCTTCAAGATTTCGATCTCTGATTGTTGTTGTGTTGTTGCTCGATTGAAATTCAGCTCTATTTATACATGGAGATGAAAATATGACCGTTGAAGGCAAGTCACAATTCAAATCCATTCTTCAGCTCTTTTGAAACGGCTCCCTGCAGCATTCCGTACTGTGTACAGTACCTTTCTGTCCATCGCATTTAATGCTGCATTTAATGCACTCTGCTGATCCGAGGATATCTTCAATCATTTGTCATTACTACCCTTCTCTTCCAGCATTTATTACACCAAGTGCATTTATTACCGTTGGACTAATCTCTTGATCTCTTTTACTCTGCTGATCAAAACGACTCTGCTGATAGATACTCTGCTGATCAAATACTGAACTAATCTGATTTGACTCGGCTGATGACCTACCCTTCTGTTCGCTGTTTCAGCAAGAGATCACTAGTCTTCTGAGCTTTGAACTTTGAACTCTTCTGATGTTTTCTTTTACTTGTTCAAAGATCTTTCCAAGGGAACTAAGCTTCCATACTTAGCTGATTATGATGTTTTGGAAATCATCAAAACCTTCCCTCAAATTCTGACTTCTTTCATCTTCATCTTCATCCAACAATTTCCCCCTTTTTGATGATGACAAAACTTCAGCTAAGTACCTGTACCTATACTAAAGTTTTGATCCTCAAAAATTTCTGAGATAGAAATAATATGTTGGAGTCAAACTTGCAATTTTATAAATAATTGAACAGATTACATATTACAAGTTTTGAAAGATAAAAGATGCAAAGTACTTCAAAAGATTACAAGGATTTTAACATTTAAGAATTCTAGTCTAAACTAGTCTTCTTTCTTCTTCTCTTCCTCAGTTTCCTTGTCTTCTTTCTCTGATTCTTCACCAGATAATTTAGAAGACTCAGCTTCCAAATTTTCAAAGAATCTTTTCTTCAGCAGCTCTAACTTCTTTTTCTTGACATCTGGATCAAGCTGTTCTTCAGCTGAATCTTTGGCAGCAGCTAGTTCCTTATCAGACTTGGCTTTTGCTTCAGATTCTTCAATTTCAGCTTGGTCTTCTTCTTCTGTAATCATCTTATCTGTTGGTCTGCTTGATTCTTCCATGAGTTTATCAGTCTCACCAGCAGATTCTTCCAATATCTCAGTTGCTTCAGCCTGGTTGTCTTCTTCCTCTTCAACAGATGTTCTGATTCTGTCAAAGGAAGTTCCAACTCTTTTCTGTCCAAATATTCTCTCTTCCCCCTTTTTGTCATCATCAGCAGGGACAGATGGATATTGTGGTACAACTGGTGTGATTAGAAGTGAATCACAGAGAAGTTTGATGTTCTCTTCCATAGCATCGATCTGAGCTTGCTGTCTTAGTTGTTTGGCCTTGAAGTCTTTTACTTCTTTGAGCAGATCTTCTCCCTGATCACCCAATTGGATTTGAGTTCCCAGAATCCAATTTGATGAGGCAGTGAAGTTCTTTACTACATTTTCAATCACTTCATCCTCTGCTCTAAGGGCCGTTTCAACAGTCTGCTCAATTTGTCTCCAACCTTCAGCAATACTCTGTGTTCTTCTTCTAAGTATGTCCATATCCTGACAGATAGATTTGACATTCTGAGCAGTATCTTCTATTAAGTCCGTTGGAACAACAGCAGCTTTCTGAGTAGGTTGATTGACAGCAGCTATCACTTCTGCAGCTAACTCCTTTTTCATATCCTTCAATGATTTGGTAATCAGTTGTTGGATGGAGTCCAACAGATTTGTCTGTATAGGTTGAGAAGTTGATGGTAGATCTGTTGTAGCAGCAGGAGTTTCTTTGATGAGTTGCTCTGTTGGTTGATTTGTCAGTGCAAGAGACTGATCTGCTGAGCTATCAGCAAGGCTTGGAGTGCTTTCCTTCTCCTTAGCCTGATCATCTCCATCAGCAGCAACTTCTTTTTCTTTAATCTGATATGCTGGAATTTCTTCTTCTTTCTTTGAGTCCTCAGCAGCAGCAGATTCATCACCTTGAGCATTGTTTTGATCAGATGGGTCTGAAATACCCTCTAGTTGCTTTGGTTGATCAGATGACTTTGCTTTCTCCTCATCAGCAGGTGATACTATCTTTTTGACAGTTTCAACTGTCTTCAATTGACCTTCATTGTCCACAGCAGACCTGTTACAAATCCAAGTAAAGTTGTCAAGAGGAATGAAAGTGGAAGATGGTTCCTCTGGCAGCTCTTCATAGGGTTTGATGTTTGGTCCATAGACAATGTGTTTTATGTTAGGAAGTGGGACCATTGAGCTTGGTTGTCCCCTCATCTTCCTAGATTTCTGTGCCCAAAGATACATGGATTGAGCAACAGCCAACTTGATTGATCTTTCTTTGAGGTCAACAGGCTCCTCAAAGTCTTCAGGAATGGATTTGAATATTAGTTTGGCTTCTGCTTTCACAATCTGGCTTATCTTCAGCCTTAACTTGTCCAGAAAGAATTCTGAATCAAGTGCTTGGATAATAGAACCAGTCTCAAGCCATTGTAGAACCCAAGCCTCTTCAGCAGTGAAAGCTTTCCATTTGATCATATCAGCTGGACTTTTGGTCAGCCTAAATTCCCTCCACCTATTGTATCTGATCTTTTCATTGTTGAATTGTGTTAGGCGGTTGACTCTGTTGTTTTCAGCCTCAAGTCTCTTGAGAAATTCTTCAAATATTTCAGGATCATCCCTGACAATATCAACTGATAATCTGATCTCTTCTCTTCTCTTGGTCTTGATCTTTGGTGCAGGCATAGCTGGAATTGGTTTGTTTTGATCCCTTGGTTCACCAATCACTATCCCTCCACTTTGCTGATGACCATGAGCATCTTTTGTGCTGGCTTCAATGGCAGCAGCCAACTCTGCTGCTTCAACAGCATCTCTCTGCTCCTGGGTCATTTTACTGGCTTCTTCCTCCAGTCTCTTGAGCTCTAAGCTCTTCAGCCTCTCTTCTTCTGCTTTCTCAGCAGCAATCCTCTGCTTCTCAGCAGCATCAAGTCTTTGCTTTTCTGCAGCAGTTAAGTATGTAGAAGCTTTGCCAGCCCTTTTTCTTCTGGCTTCAGGACTTTCAACTGCTTGGATAGGTATGGCAGCAACTAGAGTGGGGTTCAGCAACAATAAGTCTCCTTCTTGCGTTGTACTGGTCTGCTGTGGTCCATCATCAGCAGATTGTGCAACAGATGAGTCTTCTTTTGTCACTCCAACTTCAGAAGCAACTCCAGCTTCAGCAGTGGCAGTCACCTCAACCTTCTCAGCAGTTTCCTCAGCAATTAAAGGTCTTTCAGCTTCTGCTGGTGTTTCTCTTACAGTTTCAGCAGGCTCTTCAGAGAAAGTAACCTTCCTCTTAACCTTGGACTTTGCAATTTTCTTGGCAGGGGGTTTGTTGGTAGGCGGTCCCCTTGCTTCACTTTTTGTTCTCATCCTCTTCAGCCTTTGAAGAGGAACTTCTTCATCTGATTCAGTCATCTCAGGAGAAGAACCAGCTTTCATCTGTTCTAACTCCTTGGTAAATTCTTCAATAACATTCTCTGAGACTTCTACATCAGATTGTGCTGAAACAGCCTCAACAGCAGACTGTGCTGTTGGTTCAGCAGATTGGCTAGTTTGACCTTCCTTCTTGCTCTTCTTAGAAGGGGTCTTCTTAGACTGTTTGGTGGCTTTTCTTTTTGGTTTTTCCACCAATTGTCTCACTGGTTCGTAGAGTTTGAACTCTTTGCTCCCATGTGTTTGCTTTCCTCCACCCATAGGGCATTGAAGTGAAGCAAACAGATTACTCAGCAGAATGGCATGAGAGTGCATTTTATCGCTCAGCAGTTCATAAACATGAGCAGCCCAGTTTACCTTCAAACCATAATAGATACACACCATTGTGTAGTATCTTCTTCTTGGTAAACCATCCAGTGAGCTGGTACTGCAGTCCAGTACTTTGGCTATAATATCAGCAAATCTCTGATATTCATCCTTTAATTGGGTCTTCATCAAAGTCCCAGTCATATTTTCTCCTTTCTTAGCACAAATAGCCCAAAATTCTTCTTCCTTTTCAGACCCCAGGTCTGACACATCTCCACCCTTATCCGTAAGCTTATAAATTTCACTAAGAACAGCAGCAGATACAGCAATCTTCTTACCACCGATGACAGCAGTCATGACGGTATCATCATCATTGAACTCCCTGGAAGTGTAGAAGTGGTATACATCTTCAATATAAACCCTATCTTCGTGTGCTTCCAAGACTGGGACCAAGGATGCTTCCTTGATCTTCTCCAGTAAAGAGCGCATTAAATCAGTGCCAGAGAAATGGAATTTGCTGTAGTTGAAGTATCTTCCCTCAATAACTTTGTCCATTTCTGAGATTTGTGAGTAGATTCTGCAAAAATAGTGAACTTTCGCAACAAGAGGGTTTGAGAGTTAGAAAGTTTGAGAATTTTTGAGTGCGTGAGACGACTATGCTGTTCAGATCGGATTTTATAGGTTTCCTTTTGTTTAGGTTTTCGTGATTTATCAGAACCGTTGATCTAATCTGACAGGTTTTAATCGAGTGGATAGGAGAAGTGGATTTCAATTTCATTATTTTAATGTCAGATGGGCGGGAAACTCTATCGACACTAATCTGTTACTTATAAAAGCGTGTTTCTAAGAATACGTTTTATGACCATGCTTATATAAGATATCAGATGAGTAGAGTTAAACTTATCTGACAGACGAGTGATCTGTTATCTGATATTACTAGAGAATGCCAATAGCTAGTAATCTTCCTCTGCTGTTTGTCAATCCAGCAAGATAAAATAATCTTCAATCTTCAAGAATTAAGAACAGATCTTCATGATAACATGACTTCAACTAACTGACATTAACTGATTTCATCTTTAGAACAGAAGTACCGCTAGTCTTACACGTTCCCCCTGTCTTTAAGAATTCATAAGTTAACTAGTCTGTTGAAAGTTAATCCTTGAATAAAATAACTGATGACTAAGCTGTTGAACTCCAGTCTTCTGATGAGTTCCCCCTCAGCTTATGCATCCAAATTTAGTAGTCCTAGTTCAGCTCTTAAAGTTGAAAACCTTACTTCACTTAAAGGTTTAGTGAAAATATCAGCAATCTGATTGTCAGTATGAACATACTCAATCAAAACATTGCCTTTTTCCACATGATCTCTAATGAAGTGATGCTTGATCTCAATATGTTTAGTCCTTGAATGACTTGTAGTATTCTGAGTAAGTGAGATTGCACTTGTATTATCACAGTAGATTGGTATTCCACTGATCTTTATGTTGTAATCTTCCAGTTGATGTTTCAACCAAAGTATCTGTGCACAGCAAGCTCCAGCAGCTATATATTCAGCTTCAGCAGTAGATATAGAAACTGAAGTTTGTTTCTTACTCATCCATGAGATCAGACGACTACCTAAGAACTGACAAGCACCTGTTGTGCTTTTTCTGTCAATCTTGCAGCCAGCAAGGTCTGAGTCTGAATAACCAATAAGCTCAAATCCAGATTCTCTAGGATACCACAATCCCAATTCTTGAGTGCCTTTAACATACTTCAATATCCTTTTGGCAGCTAAGAGATGAGATTCTTTGGGGTTTGATTGAAATCTTGCACAGACTCCAACTGAGTACATTATATCAGGTCTGCTTGCTGTTAGATACAACAATGAACCAATAATGCCTCTATATTTGGTTATGTCCACTGATTTGCCATCTTCATCTTTATCCAACCGAAGACTTGTAGACATAGGAATTGTAGCAGTAGAGCTAGTTTCCATACCAAATTTCTTGAACAGATCTCTTGTGTATTTTGCTTGGCTGATGAATATTCCATCAGGCAACTGTCTAACTTGCAATCCAAGAAAATAATTAAGTTCTCCCATCATGCTCATTTCAAACTTATTCTACATCAGCTTGGAAAACTTATCACATATCTGTTGGTTAGTTGAACCAAAAATAATATCGTCCACATATATTTGCACAAGTAATATATGATTTTCCCATTCAATTGTAAACAAGGTTTTATCTACCTTACCTTTTCGAAATCCTTTAATTAAAAGAAAATCAGATAGGGTATCATACCATGCTCTTGGAGCCTGTTTCAGTCCATAGAGGGCTTTCTTTAGACGATATACTTTGTCCTCTTCTTGATAGACTTCAAATCCAGGAGGTTGCTCAACATACACTTCTTCTTGCAATTCTCCATTAAGAAAAGCAGACTTCACATCCATCTGATAGACAGTGAAGTTCTTGTGAGCAGCATAGGCTAGAAACAGTCTGATTGCTTCAAGTCTTGCTACTGGTGCAAAAGTTTCATCAAAGTGGCTTGAAACAGGTTCAATCACACAAGCACTTGACTCAGAGTTCTTCTTGGATAAGCTAAGGCTGATGATCAGCAAAGTGGCCAAGGCTGAAGCCAAAAAGATTTACAACTCAGTGCCAGAGGACTACTCTGAAAATGAAGATTTGAAGGAAAGGTCTATGAGACTGGCTGTCTCTCAAACTATGAAGACATGGGCTAAGAAGACTAGAAATATGGAGGGAACTCCAAGCTCATTAATCCCCCTCCCTAGTCTAAAACAGATAGTATATGGTCCAGCAATCAGGCCATATGAAGATCTTCCTGAGAATACAGTGTCACCCTTTGTTGCTATTGATGATATGACATGGATTACTCATAGGACTGCCCTAGATGAGGCTGGCAAAGTCCACACCATAACTGAGGTGAAGAAGATCAAAGCCCCTGCTGCTGATCAAGGGAAGGAGCAAGACAAGTCTACTGAGCAAGAAAAGACAAACAAAGAAACAGAAGACTCATCTGACCCTGCTGATCAGAGTAAGGACTTAGAGGAGAAAAAGGAGGAGAAGATAGCTGATCAAACTGAGGAGAAGGAAAGCACTCCCAGTCTTGCTGATGAAGCCAAAATGCAGGAGATTGCATCTGGTTCAGCTTATCAGACCACAGAAGCTGAAGTTCTTGCTTTACCTCCTATTCCTACTAATGTTGCTTCAACTTCTCAAGTTTTGTAGGATTCCTTATCTGACATATTCCAACAGCTGATTGCCAAATCCCTGAAGGAAATGGAAGAAAGAATAACTGCAAATATCTTGGCTGCATTAAGTCCACAAATCCAGAAGGCTACTTCTATCCCTTCTGATGAAATTAAGGAGACTGCTCATAATGTGAAGTCAATCAGACAGGATATGGATGTTATTCAAGCCAGAACCAAGAGCACAGCTGTTGGATGGAGGGACATTACTGAGACTGTTGAGATGGCCATCAAGGCAGAAGATGAAACTCTAGTGAATATGGCCAGATCCTTCAAATCCTCTGCTGATATGGTACTTGCAACCCAATTTCAGCTGGGCGATCAAGGTGAAGCAGTTCTCAACAGAATGCAGTTATCCAAGACTAGTGGCCAAGGGTTATTGTCAAGAAGAAGGAATTGACTTTGATGAAACTTTTGCACCAGTAGCAAGACTTGAAGCAATCAGACTGTTTCTAGCCTATGCTGCTCACAAGAACTTCACTGTCTATCAGATGGATGTGAAGTCTGCTTTTCTTAATGGAGAATTGCAAGAAGAAGTGTATGTTGAGCAACCTCCTGGATTTGAAGTCTATCAAGAAGAGGACAAAGTATATCGTCTAAAGAAAGCCCTCTATGGACTGAAACAGGCTCCAAGAGCATGGTATGATACCCTATCTGATTTTCTTTTAATTAAAGGATTTCGAAAAGGTAAGGTAGATAAAACCTTGTTTACAATTGAATGGGAAAATCATATATTACTTGTGCAAATATATGTGGACGATATTATTTTTGGTTCAACTAACCAACAGATATGTGATAAGTTTTCCAAGCTGATGTAGAATAAGTTTGAAATGAGCATGATGGGAGAACTTAATTATTTTCTTGGATTGCAAGTTAGACAGTTGCCTGATGGAATATTCATCAGCCAAGCAAAATACACAAGAGATCTGTTCAAGAAATTTGGTATGGAAACTAGCTCTACTGCTACAATTCCTATGTCTACAAGTCTTCGGTTGGATAAAGATGAAGATGGCAAATCAGTGGACATAACCAAATATAGAGGCATTATTGGTTCATTGTTGTATCTAACAGCAAGCAGACCTGATATAATGTACTCAGTTGGAGTCTGTGCAAGATTTCAATCAAACCCCAAAGAATCTCATCTCTTAGCTGCCAAAAGGATATTGAAGTATGTTAAAGGCACTCAAGAATTGGGATTGTGGTATCCTAGAGAATCTGGATTTGAGCTTATTGGTTATTCAGACTCAGACCTTGCTGGCTGCAAGATTGACAGAAAAAGCACAACAGGTGCTTGTCAGTTCTTAGGTAGTCGTCTGATCTCATGGATGAGTAAGAAACAAACTTCAGTTTCTATATCTACTGCTGAAGCTGAATATATAGCTGCTGGAGCTTGCTGTGCACAGATACTTTGGTTGAAACATCAACTGGAAGATTACAACATAAAGATCAGTGGAATACCAATCTACTGTGATAATACAAGTGCAATCTCACTTACTCAGAATACTACAAGTCATTCAAGGACTAAACATATTGAGATCAAGCATCACTTCATTAGAGATCATGTGGAAAAAGGCAATGTTTTGATTGAGTATGTTCATACTGACAATCAGATTGCTGATATTTTCACTAAACCTTTAAGTGAAGTAAGGTTTTCAACTTTAAGAGCTGAACTAGGACTACTAAATTTGGATGCATAAGCTGAGGGGGAACTCATCAGAAGACTGGAGTTCAACAGCTTAGTCATCAGTTATTTTATTCAAGGATTAACTTTCAACAGACTAGTTAACTTATGAATTCTTAAAGACAGGGGGAACGTGTAAGACTAGCGGTACTTCTGTTCTAAAGATGAAATCAGTTAATGTCAGTTAGTTGAAGTCATGTTATCATGAAGATCTGTTCTTAATTCTTGAAGATTAAAGATTATTTTATCTTGCTGGATTGACAAACAGCAGAGGAAGATTACTAGCTATTGGCATTCTCTAGTAATATCAGATAACAGATCACTCGTCTGTCAGATAAGTTTAACTCTACTCATCTGATATCTTATATAAGCATGGTCATAAAACGTATTCTTAGAAACACGCTTTTATAAGTAACAGATTAGTGTCGATAGAGTTTCCCGCCCATCTGACATTAAAATAATGAAATTGAAATCCACTTCTCCTATCCACTCGATTAAAACCTGTCAGATTAGATCAACGGTTCTGATAAATCACGAAAACCTAAACAAAAGGAAACCTATAAAATCCGATCTGAACAGCATAGTCGTCTCACGCACTCAAAAATTCTCAAACTTTCTAACTCTCAAACCCTCTTGTTGCGAAAGTTCACTATTTTTGCAGAATCTACTCACAAATCTCAGAAATGGACAAAGTTATTGAGGGAAGATACTTCAACTACAGCAAATTCCATTTCTCTGGCACTGATTTAATGCGCTCTTTACTGGAGAAGATCAAGGAAGCATCCTTGGTCCCAGTCTTGGAAGCACACGAAGATAGGGTTTATATTGAAGATGTATACCACTTCTACACTTCCAGGGAGTTCAATGATGATGATACCGTCATGACTGCTGTCATCGGTGGTAAGAAGATTGCTGTATCTGCTGCTGTTCTTAGTGAAATTTATAAGCTTACGGATAAGGGTGGAGATGTGTCAGACCTGGGGTCTGAAAAGGAAGAAGAATTTTGGGCTATTTGTGCTAAGAAAGGAGAAAATATGACTGGGACTTTGATGAAGACCCAATTAAAGGATGAATATCAGAGATTTGCTGATATTATAGCCAAAGTACTGGACTGCAGTACCAGCTCACTGGATGGTTTACCAAGAAGAAGATACTACACAATGGTGTGTATCTATTATGGTTTGAAGGTAAACTGGGCTGCTCATGTTTATGAACTGCTGAGCGATAAAATGCACTCTCATGCCATTCTGCTGAGTAATCTGTTTGCTTCACTTCAATGCCCTATGGGTGGAGGAAAGCAAACACATGGGAGCAAAGAGTTCAAACTCTACGAACCAGTGAGACAATTGGTGGAAAAACCAAAAAGAAAAGCCACCAAACAGTCTAAGAAGACCCCTTCTAAGAAGAGCAAGAAGGAAGGTCAAACTAGCCAATCTGCTGAACCAACAGCACAGTCTGCTGTTGAGGCTGTTTCAGCACAATCTGATGTAGAAGTCTCAGAGAATGTTATTGAAGAATTTACCAAGGAGTTAGAACAGATGAAAGCTGGTTCTTCTCCTGAGATGACTGAATCAGATGAAGAAGTTCCTCTTCAAAGGCTGAAGAGGATGAGAACAAAAAGTGAAGCAAGGGGACCGCCTACCAACAAACCCCCTGCCAAGAAAATTGCAAAGTCCAAGGTTAAGAGGAAGGTTACTTTCTCTGAAGAGCCTGCTGAAACTGTAAGAGAAACACCAGCAGAAGCTGAAAGACCTTTAATTGCTGAGGAAACTGCTGAGAAGGTTGAGGTGACTGCCACTGCTGAAGCTGGAGTTGCTTCTGAAGTTGGAGTGACAAAAGAAGACTCATCTGTTGCACAATCTGCTGATGATGGACCACAGCAGACCAGTACAACGCAAGAAGGAGACTTATTGTTGCTGAACCCCACTCTAGTTGCTGCCATACCTATCCAAGCAGTTGAAAGTCCTGAAGCCAGAAGAAAAAGGGCTGGCAAAGCTTCTACATACTTAACTGCTGCAGAAAAGCAAAGACTTGATGCTGCTGAGAAGCAGAGGATTGCTGCTGAGAAAGCAGAAGAAGAGAGGCTGAAGAGCTTAGAGCTCAAGAGACTGGAGGAAGAAGCCAGTAAAATGACCCAGGAGCAGAGAGATGCTGTTGAAGCAGCAGAGTTGGCTGCTGCCATTGAAGCCAGCACAAAAGATGCTCATGGTCATCAGCAAAGTGGAGGGATAGTGATTGGTGAACCAAGGGATCAAAACAAACCAATTCCAGCTATGCCTGCACCAAAGATCAAGACCAAGAGAAGAGAAGAGATCAGATTATCAGTTGATATTGTCAGGGATGATCCTGAAATATTTGAAGAATTTCTCAAGAGACTTGAGGCTGAAAACAACAGAGTCAACCGCCTAACACAATTCAACAATGAAAAGATCAGATACAATAGGTGGAGGGAATTTAGGCTGACCAAAAGTCCAGCTGATATGATCAAATGGAAAGCTTTCACTGCTGAAGAGGCTTGGGTTCTACAATGGCTTGAGACTGGTTCTATTATCCAAGCACTTGATTCAGAATTCTTTCTGGACAAGTTAAGGCTGAAGATAAGCCAGATTGTGAAAGCAGAAGCCAAACTAATATTCAAATCCATTCCTGAAGACTTTGAGGAGCCTGTTGACCTCAAAGAAAGATCAATCAAGTTGGCTGTTGCTCAATCCATGTATCTTTGGGCACAGAAATCTAGGAAGATGAGGGGACAACCAAGCTCAATGGTCCCACTTCCTAACATAAAACACATTGTCTATGGACCAAACATCAAACCCTATGAAGAGCTGCCAGAGGAACCATCTTCCACTTTCATTCCTCTTGACAACTTTACTTGGATTTGTAACAGGTCTGCTGTGGACAATGAAGGTCAATTGAAGACAGTTGAAACTGTCAAAAAGATAGTATCACCTGCTGATGAGGAGAAAGCAAAGTCATCTGATCAACCAAAGCAACTAGAGGGTATTTCAGACCCATCTGATCAAAACAATGCTCAAGGTGATGAATCTGCTGCTGCTGAGGACTCAAAGAAAGAAGAAGAAATTCCAGCATATCAGATTAAAGAAAAAGAAGTTGCTGCTGATGGAGATGATCAGGCTAAGGAGAAGGAAAGCACTCCAAGCCTTGCTGATAGCTCAGCAGATCAGTCTCTTGCACTGACAAATCAACCAACAGAGCAACTCATCAAAGAAACTCCTGCTGCTACAACAGATCTACCATCAACTTCTCAACCTATACAGACAAATCTGTTGGACTCCATCCAACAACTGATTACCAAATCATTGAAGGATATGAAAAAGGAGTTAGCTGCAGAAGTGATAGCTGCTGTCAATCAACCTACTCAGAAAGCTGCTGTTGTTCCAACGGACTTAATAGAAGATACTGCTCAGAATGTCAAATCTATCTGTCAGGATATGGACATACTTAGAAGAAGAACACAGAGTACTGCTGAAGGTTGGAGACAAATTGAGCAGACTGTTGAAACGGCCCTTAGAGCAGAGGATGAAGTGATTGAAAATGTAGTAAAGGACTTCACTGCCTCATCAAATTGGATTCTGGGAACTCAAATCCAATTGGGTGATCAGGGAGAAGATCTGCTCAAAGAAGTAAAAGACTTCAAGGCCAAACAACTAAGACAGCAAGCTCAGATCGATGCTATGGAAGAGAACATCAAACTTCTCTGTGATTCACTTCTAATCACACCAGTTGTACCACAATATCCATCTGTCCCTGCTGATGATGACAAAAAGGGGGAAGAGAGAATATTTGGACAGAAAAGAGTTGGAACTTCCTTTGACAGAATCAGAACATCTGTTGAAGAGGAAGAAGACAACCAGGCTGAAGCAACTGAGATATTGGAAGAATCTGCTGGTGAGACTGATAAACTCATGGAAGAATCAAGCAGACCAACAGATAAGATGATTACAGAAGAAGAAGACCAAGCTGAAATTGAAGAATCTGAAGCAAAAGCCAAGTCTGATAAGGAACTAGCTGCTGCCAAAGATTCAGCTGAAGAACAGCTTGATCCAGATGTCAAGAAAAAGAAGTTAGAGCTGCTGAAGAAAAGATTCTTTGAAAATTTGGAAGCTGAGTCTTCTAAATTATCTGGTGAAGAATCAGAGAAAGAAGACAAGGAAACTGAGGAAGAGAAGAAGAAAGAAGACTAGTTTAGACTAGAATTCTTAAATGTTAAAATCCTTGTAATCTTTTGAAGTACTTTGCATCTTTTATCTTTCAAAACTTGTAATATGTAATCTGTTCAATTATTTATAAAATTGCAAGTTTGACTCCAACATATTATTTCTATCTCAGAAATTTTTGAGGATCAAAACTTTAGTATAGGTACAGGTACTTAGCTGAAGTTTTGTCATCATCAAAAAGGGGGAAATTGTTGGATGAAGATGAAGATGAAAGAAGTCAGAATTTGAGGGAAGGTTTTGATGATTTCCAAAACATCATAATCAGCTAAGTATGGAAGCTTAGTTCCCTTGGAAAGATCTTTGAACAAGTAAAAGAAAACATCAGAAGAGTTCAAAGTTCAAAGCTCAGAAGACTAGTGATCTCTTGCTGAAACAGCGAACAGAAGGGTAGGTCATCAGCCGAGTCAAATCAGATTAGTTCAGTATTTGATCAGCAGAGTATCTATCAGCAGAGTCGTTTTGATCAGCAGAGTAAAAGAGATCAAGAGATTAGTCCAACGGTAATAAATGCACTTGGTGTAATAAATGCTGGAAGAGAAGGGTAGTAATGACAAATGATTGAAGATATCCTCGGATCAGCAGAGTGCATTAAATGCAGCATTAAATGCGATGGACAGAAAGGTACTGTACACAGTACGGAATGCTGCAGGGAGCCGTTTCAAAAGAGCTGAAGAATGGATTTGAATTGTGACTTGCCTTCAACGGTCATATTTTCATCTCCATGTATAAATAGAGCTGAATTTCAATCGAGCAACAACACAACAACAATCAGAGATCGAAATCTTGAAGCAGAATTTCTCTAAGTCTCAAAAGCTCGAACAGCTCACTCGTCTGGTGGAAGTCATCTGTTGACAGAAACCCAGTTGAAGAAATCAGAAAAACATTATCTGAGTGATTTTGTAATAGCTGAGTGTTGTGCGAAGTGAGAATCCATCTTTGTGAGTGATTCTACTTTAGAGGATAGGTTTTCTTTGTGAATTCCTATTGTGAGCTTACAGCCTTCTCATTAGTTGTTTAGGTGTAAGTGGAGAAATATTGTAATCTTAGTGATTATAGTATAACCCAGAATCTGTGTGATCTGGAAGAGTGGACTAAAGGATTTTTATCCATATAACCACTATAAAAATTCTTTGTGTTAGCTTGCATTTAAAGCTTTCTTGCATATTTCAAAAGTTTGCATTTTATACACTTTGAATCAAACAAAAGATTTTATAAGGAGTTTGAAAACTGGGGATAAAATCTTTTAGAACTTAGTTTACTTGTGAAAAACACTTTCGAACAATCCGCTGCAAGTATACTCTTTAAAACTGTTTTGCTGAAAAACAGCTAAGTTATTGTAAGAAGAGTGGTCAGTCGTCTGTTCAAGATTTGTTCAAGATCAGACTAGTCTGCTTACTGTTCTTCATCAGCTTAGTCTGCTGACAGAAGACTGAAAAGTTTTTAAGTTCAAAAATTTTTCAGAGGTCTATTCACCCCCCCCCCCCTCTAGACCTCATCTGACCACTTGGGACCAACACTTAAAATGCAAAAATTCTAGACAACAAATACCAAATAACAAGTTTCTTCACATAATAAAAACAATGATCAAATAATTAACCAATTAATTTTATTCGATTAAGTCGAACTATATTGTCAAATTTGTGAACATTTTCTTTTCCGGTGCTTTAATTAATGAAAAAAAAAATAGTTTGTAAGATATTATATTATTAATCTTTACATAATTGTCAACTATGTAATCAATTATATAAGAAGAATTGCACGGAAAAAATTTGTTCGTAAAAACCGCAAAACTGTACCGTACCAAAACCGCACAAAACCGAGTTTGTTGGTATGGTACATAAAACTCTAGTTTGGTTTTGTGTTTTTAGAAACCGCACTAATTGGTACGGTACAAATTTTATAAAAAATACCGCAGAACCGTACCATGTGCACCCCTATGTACGGTTATTTGTGTTTAACTGTCCACTGAAAAGTTAAAAAAAAAAATAGGACAGAATTTTTCAGTTTCTGAATGCCAAAATAAAGTGTAAAGTGAAAGCAAAAAATTTTAAAACTGAGGACCCAACCGGGTTCAAACCGGTGAACTCTTGATCTGCAGTCAAATGCTCTACCACTGAGCTATGGACACCTTTCTGCTGAAAATTACCTACAAGTAAAATATAACTTAAATACAACGAAGCAAGGACTAACATTTAAGTCAGCTAAAAATTTATTTTCTATAAAATGGTCCTCTTATTCGTCAAATTTTATATTTTCGTCCCTCTTGAATTTTTTTATAGCAAATTGATCCCTCTTATCAATGTAATAGATCATATTCATCCCTCTTATAATACATTCTTCCTCTTAAATTTTTCGTAGCAAATTCGTCCCTCTTGTCAATGTAGTGTAACATATTAGTCCCTTTTAAATACAAAATAATTTAATGTATTTTGTATTTAAAAGGGACTAATATGTTACACTACATTGATAAGAGGGACGAATTTGCCACGAAAAAATTTAATAGGAACGAATGTGATATACTACATTAATAAGAGGGACCATTTTGCTACAAAATGTTTAAGAAAGACGAAAGTGCAAAAGTTAATCCATAAAAGGACCAAAAGCGCGATTTACTCTAGTTTTTTTTTTTCTTGTTAACTCCAAGTCATCAAATGCGAAGTCCGAATGGTTCAACTTTTAACCACTTTGATGTTGCGTGAAAATGATCGAGGATATCTTCGAGAAGACCTCCTCCTATCTTGATCGTTTTCACCTCTCGTTCTGATGTCACGGGACGAACTTTGAGGAATCTACCAAACTAGTCTTCACCCTTCTTGTCCTTTTCTCTTTCAAATGAAAGTGAGGTTAGTATTTATAGGTGAGAATGAGGAGGTGAAAAGTCACATATTAAATGGGGGAGATGAGAAGTCCACCATCAATTAGGAGGAGAGGAAAAGTCTCCCACTAAGTCCAAAATTAACTAGGGGTAGAATGGTCATTTTAATGAACGTCATAAATGTAATTCTTGTTTAAGTATTTAATAATCAGGAATTTGGTAATTACTAAAATACCCTTATAATTTATATATCCACATCACACTTGTTTTTGAAGAACTTATAAAACCTTTATGAAAAATAATGATTATGTTCAGAGGCTATATGATTAGTCTATTGTTAACTTGAAAATCTGAGTTATCAAAAAATAATGATTTTTGTTAATTCACAACCAAATCATCTACAAGTATAGTGCATGGAAACAATTGTCGAAGTGGCCTATCAAAGTACGAAAGCTAGGATTTTTTGCGGTTGTTTGATAAGTTAGTTATTCAATATGGTTCCAGATTACCGGAGTTCAAGCCAAAAAGAAGGTCTTGCGTTCGAATCCCTCTGTCACCCACTTCTAAAATCCACATGTTATGCCTGAGTAAATGAATATCGCCTACACGTGAGGGGACGTGTTAAGTAATATATATTAAATGAGTTCTCTATCTAACAACTTAAGATTTTAGATGAATTGATAGTTCAATAGGGAGAGGTACCCCATGTTCTTCCCGTTCTCGTCAATGTCAAACTATTAACCCGAAAAAAAAATATTAACATTGTGAAATAGATGGTATAATCATGTCGTATTAATCAAGGTTAGCGATAATGCTAGAGCAAGGATTGTTGCTGCCAGAACAAAAGAAATTTATTTCCTAAGTTGCCCCTTCTAGTCAATAGTAATAAAAATTCAGACTTTTCAGTTCCTAAAATACCCCTTATTAATCATTAACAATTCACTCTATTTTCTCTCCTATTAAAATATCATTAACTACTTTTTCTTTTCCCTAGAAATCTTCATACATAAAAACAATTTAAGTTGAATTTTCATTTTATAGAGTTTAATCTATTGGGGAGGTCATGAACATAGATTACAAATTTATAATTTCGTTTTAATTAAAGTTTAATTTGAATATTATTAAAAATTCAAAAACTTTATATAGAAACAACACAATAATATACTTTCAATGAAACATAAATATTCATTAAGCAATAGTTAAATTTTCACTTTTATACTATAATTATATTTTTATTATCTAACTTGCTAATTTTTAGGAACAAATTATATAAAATATTTATGTAATATGTGTTATATATCTATAAGAAATAGTCAATAGTATTAAAAAATTCATATTTCCATAAATACCTTACTTTTTTTCAAAAAAAAAAAGAAATTGCTTATAAACATCTTTTAATTGTATCTTAAATATTAGGTTAATTACGTTAAGAGTTGAACTTACAAAAAAAAAAAAAAAAAGACTAATGTGCTAAGCAATTATTTTTCAAAAAAAAAAATATTGTACTAAACATAACCTTAAATTTTGTCGTAATTAACAATGATTTTGATAAAAACATAGCGACAAATTTTGTCACCTAACAATTATTCTGGATACATATATGATAATTAATTATTAGTGATATATGTATGTTAATTACTCTATAAAAACATGTATATTAATTAATTATCACTGTTATTAGCTAGGGATGTCATATATTAAAGGACATTGTGTTTAGTTAGTAACATTAATTAATGATTCACATATATTAATATAATAATATTTTTATCGTCAATATTATTAGCTAGGGACGTCCTATATATTAATATAATAATATTTGGGATGAGTATAAGATAATATTAATATTAGCTAGGGACATCACTATATTAACATAAATATTTTATATAAATTGTTCCTAGAAATTATTTAGCAAGTTAGATAATAAAAATATAATTATACTGTGAAGGTGAACATTAATATGTTGCTTAATGAATATTTATGTTTTATTGAAAATATATTATTGTGTTGTTTCGATATTAAGTTTTTTAATTTTTTGATAATATTCAAATTAAACTTTAATTAAAACGAAATTATAAATTTAGAAACCTTTGTTCATGACCTCCCCAACAGATTAAACTCTATAAAATGAAAATTCAACTTAAATTATTTTCATGTTTGAAGATTTCTTGGGAAAAGAAAAAGTAGTTAATGATATTTTAATAGGAGAGAGAAAGAGAGTGAGTTGTTAATGATTAATAATGGGTATAAAAGTATGAATTTGTATGACTTTTGACTAGAAGGGGCAAATTAGGAAATGAAAAAAAATTGCTCTGGCAGCAACAATCCTTGCTCTGGCAATATCGCTAGCCATAATCATGTAGTATTAAGTAATATATATTAAATGAATTCTCTATCTAACAACTTAAAATTTTAGATGAATTGATAGTTCAATAGAGAGAGGCACCCCATGTTCTTCCCGTTCTCGTCAATGTCCAACTATTAACCCCAAAAAAAATATTAACATTGTGAAATAGATGGTATAATCATGTAGTATTAATCAATTAAATAAATCAAGAACTCCACAATCAATGGTATAATCATGTAGTATTAATCAATTAAATAAATCAAGAACTCAACAATCAAGTCCCATTTTTTGAACAAATATTTCCATTACACATGACTAGGATTGGGAGTATATTTCGTAATCTTGTCAAGACAATCATTTCCGACACCCCTAGCCCAATTATCAATTTTATTAAACTCCGGATCGTCGGTCACATCTCCCAAGCAATCATCGCATGTATCAAGATTAATTTTGAACAAACCAACATCACTTTTGGCTTTCTTGAAATCACGTCTGTGTATGTCTTCCATTCCTATCCTCAGGGCATCTACCGCCTTGCCGTAAACTTCAGCGCATATATCCAAACATTCTTTTCTCGTTTGCTCTATCTTTGGATCCTTAAGCTTCTTGTGAAACCCCAAATTTTTATTTGGGGTCTATTATATAATTTTCAAAATCTAGATCTTGATGTTTAAGCATTTAAATTAAGTGACTAAAGTTTATTTAAATGTTAATTCTCAAAGTTAGTTAGCTATATGTATCAACTAAAGTAAAATGTTTAATAAGACTGGATCAGATTAGAAAAGTAATTTGACTAAAGATTTATCGTTAACTAAGGCCCAATTAAATGGGAATGAGGATCAGAGTAGAAAAGTAATTTGACTAAAGATTAATCGTTAACTAAGGCCCAATTAAATGGGAATGAGGGGTTAAAACGAAGTAGGGCATTTGTAAGTTTCAAGTTTCAAAGGAATGAGAGCTAATTAGGATTCTTGGGTTTCTACGGTGATTAGCGGCGCAGACACGGGTGAGAAACTTCTAAACTTTGAGCAATTTAATATTGTGTAATTAAAACTATCCTTGGTGAATTGATTCTTGAAAAGTAAATAGATACGTAGTGGTGGGCCATGATCGGACCTTAGAATTCTATATATGTAGAGAATTGGCTTTGCAATGTAAATTGGTGCATAATTTCTTAATGGAATTGATCTACGTAGGAGGTATTAACTTCTAACATTTTAGCAATTAAATATTGTGTAATTAACACTACCATTGATGAATTGATTCGGGAAAAGTAATACATATATAGTGGTGGACCATGAGTTGATCTCATAATTCTTGTAATGTAGAAAATTGGATGTGTAATGTAAATTGATGCAGAATTCTTTCTTGGAATTAAGTACGTGGGAAGTAGTTAATATGACAAACTCACGCAGCTAAAATGCGAAGGAAATTTAATAGAGTTGACATTTGATTATGTAATCTTGATTAAATATTCATTTTATATCATAAGGTTGTAGATTCAAGCTTTGTCTTACCTAATAATGTTAGTTTTGGCTTTGAGAAGTAGTCTGTGAACCGTGAGTTTTTATTTTATTTTGTTTGATAGCTTAGAGTTTTAAATGCCTTCCACTAACCTAAGTTGCCTCAATTATACTTAGGTTCTTTCTGAACAAGCTTAGTGGGGTTTCAGTGGTGTTTCGGGGTCCTTTGAAGTCGAGGTAGTTGAGATTATTGATCCGGAATTTGCATCCAATTCTCCAAAAGCACCCCATTTAATCAGGTGAGTGTTCGTGTGCGAGTTTACATGATGCTGCTTGAAGTGGAATATTTATTGTTACGTGTATTAATTTATATGCTTAGTGGAATTTGAACTGCGCCTGTAACTATAAAATTTGTGAATTTCTAATGTGCGAGTGTTGGGGTTTTGTATCTGTTTATCGTCTGCATCATTGGGTCTGATCACATTCATTCGAGCCCACTATGCGGTTGGATGAGATGTTTTTGCATGAGTCTTTTATTACATTCGTTCGAGCCCACTATGCGGTTGGACGAGATGTCTTTTATCACATTCATTCGAGCCCACTATGGGTTGAATGAGATGTCTTTTATTTTATCACATTCATTCGAGCCCACTACGTGCTGGATGAGATGTCCTTTTTATCACATTCATTCGAGCCCACTATGGGTTGGGTGAGATGTCTTTTATTTTATCACATTCATTCGAGCCCATTACGTGCTGGATGAGATGTCTTTTTATCACATTCATTCGAGCCCACTACGGGTTGGATGAGATGTCTTTATCTTATCACATTCATTCGAGCCCACTACGTGCTGGATGAGATGTCTGTTGCATACATATGTGTGATGTGTCTAAGGTGTGCGTGATTGAATTGATTTACCGATAGTATTGTTTTCTCGCTGATAATGTACATTTACACACTGCCTCACTAAGTTGGACGATCAACTTACCACTCTTTGTGGATTACTATTTCAGGTACTTTCGACAGTTGACGGGTTTGTTAGTTGGTGATCCGGGATCCGAGTCGGTCGTGTTTATTTTTTTAAGTCGTGTGTGGATTATTTACATTTGAAGGTTTCAAAATGTGATTGGATAGTGTTTATGAGTTTTAAATTGAATTGTTTAAGTACAGATGTATTAAGCTGATTTATAAATTGTTTAAGATATTTAAACTAATTCAAGTTTTAAATTATATGTTTTCGTTGCTAGTCTAGATTAAAATTCTTGTTCGGTGTGTTTTGGCGACCCGACTCCAGTCGAGGGTCGTTTTTGGCCCGAGGACGTGGCTCGAAAAAAAAAATAAAAAAAAATAAAAAAAAAATAAAAAAACGGGGCGTCACACTTCTTCCCACGACGTTGATGAATTGCTCGATCTGGTTTGCAGCCTTCGCCATGTACGCTTCGATCGAGGCTAATCCATTCTCCATCGCATCAAACGGCGATGGTCCGTTGGGGAGAACTGTAGGAACCAAAAAAAAAAAGAGGAAAAAACAAGGTTCATTAGTGACGACATTATCAGGAAAAAAAAGGAGCTAAATGCAAAAATACCCCTGTTTTCTCTAATTGGCATAAATCCCTTGTATTATTTAGATTGGGTTATTGCCAATTTTTAGTTAAAAGAGGGATTATTTTAATTTTTTAGGTGAATAAGGGTGTTTCACATTTTTTTTGGGTGCATTGTCATTTTTCCTGTAATATATGTACTTCGGATTGAGAGAGATTATTTTGCTAATAAAATATACATAGGGAGGTTTTTACTAAAATCACAACGCATAAGGGGTATTTTTTGCATTTCATTCAAAGAAATCCACTTTTAGTAAAGAACTTATAATTGAATACCAACAAAATTATGAATAAAAATTATTCATTTAATAATAACGATAAATTACCACTAGAAGATGAGCGGCTGGGGGCGGGAGTGGGGGTGATATGTGCAGTGACGACTGAAAGGGTGATGAGGGAGACTAGTAGTGTTGTGGCAAAATGGGTGTTGATGAGGGCCATTGTTTCTTCTCAATTTAATGAATAAGAAACAACACAACAAAGAGGAAGAGAAATGTGAAAAATTAGTGTTATTTTTCTTGTTTCTTTTCCACTTTCTGTGGGGTGGAGAAATATGGAAGGTTGTAGGAGGTATTTATATTGATTGTTGGTGGTGATTTTGGTGGCCATGCATAAATGTAGAGTTCTTTGAAAGACTGGCCTTATATTTTGTTTTTTTTTTCTGTCCATTCTTTTATTTGTTTCAATTTATTTTTATGGTGGGATAATCAAAAATTATATCTCTATATTAAGTTGTTCTTAGAATCGAAACTACTTATAATGTTGTCATACGAAAATTTAGATGCTACACCGAATATAATCATTAATGCATAATACTTATTGTCTTGTGCACTAATGTATTACCATAGATCAAAATTTCCATCTTTTCAATCGAAAGCATCGAAATATTATTTTTTAGGAATCAAGCGAAACGAGAATAAGATGCAATTCTGAAACTTCTTGTTTGCCTTAAACTCTGTTATTTTTCTGAAATTAGTAACTTTTTTTACAATTTTTACTTAGTGTTTTCGAAACATTTTTGAAAAGTTTACAATATTTAGCTGACCAAAACATACACTCGAAACAAAATTTTGATCCATGTGTATTGAATTGTGTAGCATCTGGTTTCATACAATCAAAAACAATAGTAGGGATGCTTCCATTCATAAATATTACCATTGCCTACATAAAATTGATTTTCTTGGCCATCTCTAAACACAAAAGGCTTATCATGTACTCTGAACAAATTATGTTTATTGCTTTTGTATTATGCGAAAATTAGGGGTGCACATGGTACGATATTGAAGTTTTATTAATTAAATCCGTATTGTACCAATTGTTGCGGTTTTTAAATATTCAATACCAGACTTCACTTTTGAGTACAAAACCAATGCACCCCGTACCGTTCGGTTTTGGTATGGTACGGTACGATTTTAAGGTTCTAGAAATATTTTTTGGTGTCTTACTATTTACTCTTATAGTCGATTGATGATTGAAAGAAATTTCTAATGGAATAAATTGATGATATTTTTTTTTTGTTTTAACATAATACTTTATAAATGAAAGAGTTATATGGAGTAATATTCTATAAAATGACTGAGCATAAAAAACAGTAGCTCACTAAATAAATTAAGACGATAATTTATTTGTCGTTTGTTATTTCATTTAAAGATATAATTATTTACTAATTAGTCATTTATGCGTCAAAATTTCATTTAATTTCTTATATTATGTGTCATAATTATAGGTTGGAAGATAATAAAGATTAAATTTAATTGCATAATCTAGTAAATAAATAGTTTATCTTCATTAACAGTACAATACAATACGAATTTTTTACGATATCAAAGTTCCAAAATCTGTACCATATCAAAAACATTCCTGAGAAGATTTTGAGAAAGGAAAACAATCTAAACTTCTTTTTTTTTTGATAAAATCTAAACTTCGACCGGACTAAGTACGGTAAGGGGTGCACATGGTTTTCAAAACCGTACCGGACCGTCCCGTACCGTACCGAACCGTACCGAATGTTAGATTTTTTTTCTCAAAACCGAAGGTATTGGTATGGATGAAAACCGTACCGAGTATTTTGGTATGGTTTTGGTTTTAGACTTCTCATACCGTAAAAAATTGTACCGTACCGAAATTGAAAAGAAACATGAATTAACTATTCATATTTTTTATATTTACAACTAAATTTTATAAATTTATATTTTTAAATTTGTAATTCAAATATTATTGAATACTATATTATTTATAATTTATATTATAGTCCAACATAGTTTATAATTACAATATTGCTAGCGTTCAATTAAAAAAAGATATGCTATAATTTAGCACAAATTAAACTTGTTATATGTTAAAAACTTAAAATGCAAAAATTCTAGACAACAAATACCAAATAACAAGTTTCTTCACATAATAAAAACAATGATCAAATAATTAACCAATTAATTTTATTCAATTAAGTCGAACTATATTGTCAAATTTGTGAACATTTTCTTTTCCGATGCTTTATTTAATGAAAAAAAAAGTAGTTTGTAAGATATTATATTATTAATCTTTACATAATTGTCAACTATGTAATCAATTATATAAGAAGAATTGCAGGGAAAAAATTGTTCGTAAAAACCGCAAAACCGTACCGTACCGTACCGAAACCGCAGAAAACCGAGTTTGTTGGTATGGTTCATAAAACTCTAGTTTGGTTTTGAGTTTTTAAAAATCGCACTAATTGGTACGGTACAAATTTTATAAAAAAATACCGCAGAACCGTACCATGTGCACCCCTATGTACGGTTATTTGTGTTTAACTGTCCACTGAAAAGTTAAAAAAAAAATAGAAAGACAGAATTTTTCAGTTTCTGAATGCCAAAATAAAGTGTAAAGTGAAAGCAAAAAATTTTAAAACTGAGGACCCAACTGGGTTCGAACCGATGACCTCTTGATCTGCAGTCAAATGCTCTACAACTGAGCTATGGACACCTTTCTAATGAAATTTACCTACAAGTAAAATTTAACTTAAATACAACGAAGCAAGGACTAACATTTAAGTCAGCTAAAAATTTATGTACTATAAAATGGTCCTCTTATTCGTCAAATTTTATATTTTCGTCCCTCTTGAATTTTTTATAGCAAATTAATCCCTCTTATCAATGTAATATATCATATTCATCCCTCTTATAATACATTCTTCCCTATTAAATTTTTCGTAGCAAATTCGTCCCTCTTGTCAATGTAGTGTAACATATTAGTCCCTTTTAAATTCAAAATAATTTAATGTATTTTGTATTTAAAAGGGACTAATATGTTACACTACATCGATAAGACGGACGAATTTGCCACGAAAAAATTTAATAGGAACGAATATGATATACTACATTGATAAGAGGGGACCAATCTGCTACAAAAAGTTTAAGAAAGACGAAAGTGCAAAAGTTAATCCATAAAAGGACCAAAAGCGCGATTTACTCTAGTTTTTTTTTCTTGTTAATTCCAAGTCAAGTCCGAATGGTTCAAATTTTAACCACTTGTTTTTGCATAACTTATATAACCTTTATGAAAAATAATGATTATGTTCAGAGGCAATATGATTAGTCTATTGTAAGCTTGAAAATCTGAGTTATCAAAAAATAATGATTTTTGTTAATTCAAAACCAAATCATTCTACAAGTATAGTGCATGGTAGCAATTGTCGAACTGGCCTATCAAAGTATGAAAGCTAGGATCTTTTGCGGTTGTTTGATAAGTTAGTTATTTAATATGGTACCAGACTATCGGAGTTCAAGCCAAAAAGAAGGTCTTGCGTTCGAATCCCTCTGTCACCCACTTCTAAAATCTACATGTTATGCCAGAGTAAATGAATATCCCCTACACATGAGGGGACGTGTTAAGTAATATATATTAAATGAATTCTCTATCTAACAACTTAAGATTTTAGATGAATTGATAGTTCAATAGAGATAGGTACCCCATGTTCTTCCCGTTCTCGTCAATGTCAAACTATTAACCCGAAAAAAAAATATTAACATTGTGAAATAGATCGTATAATCATGTAGTATTAATCAAGGTTAGCGACATTGCCAGAGCAAGGATTGTTGCTGCCAGAGCAAAAAAAATTTATTTCCTAAGTTGCCCCTTCTAGTCAATAGTCATAAAAATTCAGACTTTTCAGTTCCTAAAATACCCCTTATTAATCATTAACAATTCACTCTCTTTTCTCTCCTATTAAAATTTCATTAACTACTTTTTCTTTTCCCTAGAAATCTTCAAACACAAAAACAATTTAAGTTGAATTTTCATTTTATAGAGTTTAATCTATTGGGGAGGTCATGAACATAGATTACAAATTTATAATTTCGTTTTAATTAAATTTTAATTTGAATATTATTAAAAATTCAAAAACTTTATATAGAAACAACACAATAATATACTTTCAATGAAACATAAATATTCATTAAGAAATAGTTTAATTTTCACTTTTATACTATAATTATATTTTTATTATCTAACTTGCTAATTTTTAGGAACAAATTATATAAAATATTTATGTAAGATGTGTTATATATCTATAAGAAATAGTCAATAGTATTAAAAAATTCATATTTCCATAAATACCTTACTTTTTTTCAAAAAAAAAAAAAGAAATTGCTTATAAACATCTTTTAATTGTATCTTAAATATTAGATTAATTACGTTAAGAGTTGAACTTACAAAAAAAAAAAGAGACTAATGTGCTAAGCAATTTTTTTTCAAAAAAAAAAATATTGTACTAAACATAACCTTAAATTTTGTCGTAATTAACAATGGTTTTGATAAAAACATAGCGACAAATTTTGTCACCTAATAATTATTCTTGATAAATATATGATAATTAATTATTAGTGATATATGTATGTTAAAACTCTATAAAAACATGTATATTAATTAATTATCACTGTTATTAGCTAGGGATGTCATATATTAAAGGACATTGTGTTTAGTTAGTAACATTAATTAATGATTCACGTATATTAATATAATAATATTTTTATCGTCACTATTATTAGCTAGGGACGTCCTATATAATAATATAATAATATTTGGGATGAGTATAAGATAATATTAATATAATAATATTTTTATCGTCACTATTATTAGCCAGGGACATCACTATATTAACATAAATATTTTATATAAATTGTTCCTAAAAATTATTTAGCAAGTTAGATAATAAAAATATAATTATACTTTGAAAGTGAAAATTAATATGTTGCTTAATGAATATTTATGTTTTATTGAAAATATATTATTGTGTTGTTTTTTTAATTTTTTGATAATATTCAAATTAAACTTTAATTAAAACGAAATTATAAATTTAGAAACCTTTGTTCATGACCTCCCCAACAGATTAAACTCTATAAAATGAAAATTCAACTTAAATTGTTTTCATGTTTGAAGATTTCCTGGGAAAAGAAAAAGTAGTTAATGATATTTTAATAGGAGAGAGAAAGAGAGTGAGTTGTTAATGATTAATAAGGGGTATAAAAGTATGAATTTGTATGGCTTTTGACTAGAAGGGGCAAATTAGGAAATGAAAGAAAATTGCTCTAGCAGCAACAATCCTTGCTCTGGCGATATCGCTAGCCATTAATCAATTAAATAAATCAAGAACTCAACAATCAATGGTATAATCATGTAGTATTAAGTAATATATATTAAATGAATTCTCTATCTAACAACTTAAGATTTTAGATGAATTGATAGTTCAATAGAGAGAGGTACCCCATGTTCTTCCCGTTCTCGTCAATGTCCAACTATTAACCCGAAAAAAAAATATTAATATTGTGAAATAGATGGTATAATCATGTAGTATTAATCAATTAAATAAATCAAGAACTCCACAATCAATGGTATAATCATGTAGTATTAATCAATTAAATAAATCAAGAACTCAACAATCAAGTCCCATTTTTTGAACAAATATTTCCATTACACATGACTAGGATTGGGAGTATATTTCGTAATCTTGTCAAGACAATCATTTCCGACACCCCTAGCCCAATTATCAATTTTATTAAACTCCGGATCGTCGGTCACATCTCCCAAGCAATCATCGCATGTATCAAGATTAATTTTGAACAAACCAACATCACTTTTGGCTTTCTTGAAATCACGTCTGTGTATGTCTTCCATTCCTATCCTCAGGGCATCTACCGCCTTGCCGTAAACTTCAGCGCATATATCCAAACATTCTTTTCTCGTTTGCTCTATCTTTGGATCCTTAAGCTTCTTCTCCACGACGTTGATGAATTGCTCGATCTGGTTTGCAGCCTTCGCCATGTACGCTTCCACGAATTGGCTGTCCTTTGCTAGCTCTTCCAACGGGATCGAGGCTAATCCATCCTCCATCGCATCAGACGGCAAGTAGTTCGAGGATGGTCCGTTGGGGAGAACTGTAGGAACCAAAAAAAAGAAAAAAAGAAAAAACAGGGCATTAGTGACGACATTATCAAGAAAAAAGGAGCTAAATGCAAAAATACCCATGTTTTCTCTAATTGGCATAAATCCCTTGTATTATTTAGCTTGGGTTATTGCCAATTTTTAGTTAAAAGAGGGATTATTTTGATTTTTAGGTGAATAAGGGTGTTTCACATTTTTTTTGGGTGCATAATTGTCATTTTTCCTGTAATATATGTACTTCGGCTTGAGAGAGATTATTTTGCTAATAAAATATACATAGGGAGGTTTTTACTAAAATCACAACGCATAAGGGGTATTTTTTGCATTTCATTCAAAGAAATCCACTGTTAGTAAAGAACTTATAATTGAATACCAACAAAATTATGAATAAAAATTATTCATTTAATAATAACGATAAATTACCACTAGAAGATGAGCGGCTGGGGGCGGGAGTGGGGGTGATATGTGCAGTGACGACTGAAAGGGTGATGAGGGAGACTAGTAGTGATGTGGCAAAATGGGTGTTGAAGAGGGCCATTGTTTCTTCTCAATTTAATGAATAAGAAACAACACAACAAAGAGGAAGAGAAATGTGAAAATTTAGTGTTATTTTTCTTGTTTCTTTTCCACTTTCTGTGGGGTGGAGAAATATGGAAGGTTGTAGGAGGTATTTATATTGATTGTTGGTGGTGATTTTGGTGGCCATGCATAAATGTAGAGTTTTTTTAAAGACTGACCTTATATTTTTTTTTTTCTGTCCATTCTTTTATTTGTCTCAATTTATTTTTATGGTGGGATAATCAAAAATTATATTTCTATATTAAGTTGTTCTTAAAATCGAAACTACTTATAATGTTTCATACGGAAATTTAGATGCTACACCGAATTTAATCATTAATGCATAATATTTATTGTCTGGTGCACTAATGTATTGCCATAGATCAAAATTTCCATCTTTTCAGCCGAAAGCATCTAAATGTTATTGTTTATGAATCAAGCGAAACGAAAATAAGATACACTTCCGAAACTACTTGTTTGCCTTAAACTCTGTTATTTTTCTGAATTTAGTAACTTTTTTTACAATATTTACTTAGTGGTTCCGAAACATTTTCGAAAAGTTTCTAATATTTGACTGACCGAAACATACACTCGAAACAAATTTTGATCCATGTGTATTGAACGTGTAGCATCTGGTTTCATACAATAAAAAACAATAGTAGGGATGCTTCCATTCATAAATATTAGCATTGCCTACAGAAAATTGATTTTCTTGGCCATCCCTAAACACACAAGGCTTATCATGTACTCTGCACAAATTGTGTTTATTGCTTTTGTATTCTGCGGAAATTAGGGGCGCACATCATAAGGTATTGCGATTTTATTAATTAAATTCGTATTGTATCAATAGTTGCGGTTTTTAAATATTCAATACCAGACTTCATTTTTGAATTCCAAACCAAGGCACCCAGTACGGTTCGGTTTTGGTATGGTAAGGTACGATTTTGCAGTTCTAGAAATATTTTTTGGTGTCTTATTATTTTCTTCTTATAGTCGATTGATTAATGAAAGAATTTCTAATGGAATAAATTGGTGATGTTTTTCTTTTCTTTTTACACAATACTTATAAATGAAAGAGTTATATGGAGTAATATTCTATAAAATGACTGAGCCTAAAAAATAGTAGTTCACTAAATAAATAAAGACGATAATTTATTTGTCGTTTGTTATTTTTTTCAAAGGTATAATTATTTACTAGTTAGTCGTTTATGCGTCAAAATCTAAAAAAAATTATTTTTTTCATCCAAGAAGTTTGACCCCCCCTGTAACTTTCTTTTTTCATTTTATTTTGGGGACTTAATATTAAATTGTAATGTAATAGGTCTCACAACCGAGAATTTTTTTTTTTTTTCTGAAGGGGGGTCGTTTTTGCATCTGGGACGAATAGGTTCAAGAGATGAGAGAATTAAGGATACTCACTAGGAAAATTAACCCAATCCATAAGGATGTACCGGGAAATACAACATTTTTGTTACTTGACCAACCATCAGGAGAAGCAACTACGATGAGAACGCTAATTAATTTTATTTAATTACTAATATTAGATTATGTGTCATAATTATATGTTGGGAGATAATAAAGATTAAATTTAATTGTGTAAACTAGTAAATAAATAATTTATCTTTATTAACAGTACAATACGGAACGGTTTTTTGCGGTATCCAAGTTCCAAAACTTGTACCATACCAAAACATTCCGAAACCTACTATTTTGAGGGGGAAAAAAACCTAAACTTCGACACGATTATGTACGGTTATTGTGTTTAACTGTCCTCTCAAAAGTAAAAAAATAAATAAAAAGAGAAAGATAGAACTCTTCAGTCCCTGCTAATGCCAGAGTAAAGGGTAAAGTGAAAGCAAAAAATGTTAACACTGAGGGCCCAACCGGGTTCGAACCGGTGACCTCTTGATCTGCAGTCAAATGCTCTACCACTGAGCTATGGACCCTTGCTGATCATAAATAACTACAAGTAAATTTTATCTAAAACACAACGAAGCAAGGACTAACATTTAAGTCAACTTAAAAAATTTATGTACTATAGTTTTTTGAGTGAATAGCAGTTTTTGTCCTTTTTATTGGTCAAATTTTATTTTTGTCCCTCTTAAATTTTTTGTAATAGATTGGTCCATCTTATCAATATAATGTATCATACTCGTTCCTCTTATAATACATTATTCCCTTTTAAATTTTTTATAGCAAATTCGTCTCTCTTATCAATGTAGTGTAACACATTAGTCCCTCTTAAATACAAAATACATCAACTTTCATCCACTTCAGAATTTATTTTGAATTTAAGTGATGTATTTGTATTTAAGGGGGACTAAGGTGTTACACTACATTGATAAGAGGGACCAATATGCTATAAAATATTTAAGAGAGACGAAAGTGCAAAAATTAATCAATAAAAAGACCAAAGGTGCGATTTACTCTAGTTTTTTTTTTTTTTTTTCTTGTTAACTCCAAGTCATCAATTGCGAAGTCTGAATAGTTTTAACTAACCACTTGTTTTTGAAGAACTTATAAAACCTTTATGAAAAATAATAATTATGTCAACATTTAAATTTTATTCAGATCTAAATTCGTTCCAATTATTTTCAATTCTATATTCATTGTTAATTTTCCATTACCAAATTTAAATTGACATTAGTTCCAAATTTACCTCGACTAAATACAAATTATTATTATTCACTATAAATTCGTCACAAAATGGAATTTCCAAAAATCAACTCCACCACTCCCCACGATAAAAGGAAGGCACTCAAAATAGTAAATGTTCCAGATCTCACGGCCACTCGATCAGGAAACATTAATTATTTAATTTAAGCAACAAATCCCATTTTTCTCGTCATTTCTTCCTAATAACTGAGAAAGAAGAAAAAAAAAATGGGTCTCAGATTGGTGTACGGACTGCTATTCCTCTCGTTTTCCACCACATGCTTCCTCTGTCTCCACCTCATTCTCCAGCCGGTTTTTTACTTCACTTCTTGAATCGCCGCCTTCGCCGGTGAACAGATGGTGCCTGATTTTGTTAAATTAGGTTAGATTAGATGTATACGTGTCGATTTACGCTGTATTTTGAAATAGTCCAAATTAATGGGGTAAGGCTGCTGGATCTTACTTTTATCTTTTCATTTTTCCACCATGATTGTAAGTGATTTAGGTTACGATTATATTTTGATTAGATGAAGAGCGTTTGATCTGCCTTTTCTCCTGTCTAATTCTTCGTTAATGTTCTTATTCATTAAATTAATTTTTAAAATTATTTATGAATTTATTTTACTCAAGACGAGATTAAGTAATCAATTTGCTCGTTCAAAATAAAAAAGAAAATAAAGAAATATTGGCTGTGGATCCTTCTTAATTTATTAATTCGGGGCCAATTGTACTTAGAAACTAATATCTTTGTATATAATTATAAACTAATAATATATTTCACTTATTTCTTATTATAGGTCAAGAAAAAATAGCATGTTTAGCTTGATGCAAACATGGAGTTCATTTTATGTTCGAATCTCATATGAAGTGTGTATGAAATTTTATAGGTCAAGAAAAAATAATTTGATATATCTAAGTACAATTTCATATTTCCTCCTCTCATTATAGCTTGGAAAGCTTCTCTTAAAAAGTTTCTCAAAATCAACACCGATATGGTTTTTTAAGGGTAAAGTTGTCATTGCCATCCTTATCCGAAATTTTGAAGGTGCAATTTTATTTGCTTATGTTAAAACTGAATCAAGTTATGGCAAATTGGAGTTGTGCAATGTTTGAAAGTGACTCGTTGGACTCGGTTTTAATGATCACCATTCAGTGCTCTTTTTTTTTCAATGCGAATTTTCCTTTGCAAAAGCTCAAATATATTACATCTAAGGGCATCTCCTATGTTGGAGTGGGAAGTTAAATTGAGATTTAAAGGAATGGATTCACCAACTTAAATGAATAAAGGGGAGGAAAAGGCAAATATGGCTTGAACCATTTACCCATCTCCTATGTTGATCCCTTTTTTTTTTTATTTATTTTATTTAATAAAAACCCTTTTAATTTTAAAAAAAATCTTTAAAATACCTTATTAAATAAAATGTAACTCTTATTTAATCTTAGTTTTATTTAATTTGTGTACTATTTTTAAAAATTTAATTTTAGTATAAAAATGTAACTCTTATTTAATAAACTCAAATTTAATTTATTATGTTTTAATTTTAAAAAAAATCCTTGAATTTGTGTATTATTTGGAAAAGTTAATGTCAATATTAAATTATTTTTATTATTCCCAAAATCATGTACAGGACATTCATTTAATTATGTGCATTGTTGGAGTTATTGGAAGACTAGTGGTTTTCTTCTCTACTGTCAAATTCACAGACTGGATCGGATCCATACCATACTCAATCATCAAACCAAGAGGTAGAAACAAACTCCCCATCTGCTTATGTTCCACAATTTGATTTTACAAATGATCAAGACAACGTAACGAGGACCCAAGAACCATTGGAAACTCCAACATCAGATCAACCTGTTTCCAGACCAATTGATACCAAAAAAGCTAAGAAGGCCAAAGCAAAGGCTTCGGCTAGTCAGAGTCAAGAAACTTAACGAATTGAAGCAATGCGTACTGCTGAACAAAATGTTATAATGTTAGAGGAAGGACGTAATCGACGATATGCTGATATGATGGCTAATAAAGAAAAGGCAGACGAAAGGGAAATTATGAAAATGGATTGCTTATTTATGACTCCTAATACAAAGTTGTATTGGCATGACGTAAGGAATGAAATCCGCGAAAAAAAATGCTCGGACTCGCTTACTTGGATGTTTTTCTGGGGGTTCGTCCAACCTAGGCGGCGGCGGTAGCAACAACGGTGACAACGACGATGGCGGGGAGGGTGACTTTCCTTATATGAGTAATTAGGTGTTGTATTATTATGTACTTTTACAAAAATTATTGGTTGTCAACTATTTAATTGTTGTATTGTTGTGTTTTTTTAAAAAAAATATTGGTTGTTATTGTTATTATTAATGTCAATCTTAAATTATATCTTATTGATATTTATTTATATATTATTGTTTAATTTTTATTATTATTGCTAATATTATTATTATTAAGTGAGAGTTGGGAAAATGAGAATTCGAATTAAATGGAATTGATAGATTGAATCATTTGAGATGACTTTTGAAAAAGAAAGGGGAAGCTGGACTTGGAATCTGAGGGGAAGCTGGACTTGGAATTTGAGGGGAAGCTGGACTTGGACTGAGGGCATCACTGGAGACGGCATCTCCTGTGAGGCAATGGGAAGGGATTGTAAACTTAGGGGGGTGAAAAGCTCAAATAAAATGAAGAAAGGGGTGATCACCCCAACCCACCGCATCAAGCAGCGAGTTGCACTCACCCGCCCAGCAGCAGGTGGCCACCTGTTGTTCTTTTTTTTCAAATTTTTGTTTTTATTGATTTGTTATTTAATAAAAACCCTTTTATTTTTAAAAAGAAATTTCTTTAAAATACCTTATTAAATGAAATGTAACTCTTATTTAATCTTAGTTTTAGTTAATTTGTGTATTATTTTTAAAAAGTTAATTTTAGTTTAAAAATGTAACTCTTATTTAATAAACTCAAATTTGATTTATTTTGTTTTAATTCAATAAAAACCTTTTTTTTTTTTAAATTCTTAAATTTGTGTATTAATGTGGAAAAGTTAATGTCAATCTTAAATTATTTTTATTGTTCCCAAATCATGTCAATCAAGTATTTAATTGTTGTAGTATTGTGAACCAATTTTAAAACATTTTTTTTATAAAAAAAAATCTTTATTAAAATATAACTCTTATTTAATTTTAGTTTTAGTTAATTTGTGTATTATTTTTTAAAAAGTTAATTTGAAACTCAAATTTAATTTAATTAATAAAAATAAAACTTTAAAAGAACTTAATGAAGCTTACATATGATTCGTTAAATTAAAAACGATATAACCCTAACAATTATATAGTGAAACACTTGAGTAAATAGTTAGACATCTTAAATTATTTTTATTATTCTCAAATCGATTTGCGTATTATTATCCATTATTAATATTGTTATTTATTATTGTTTAATTATTATTATTATTATTATTATTATTATTATTATTATTATTATTATTATTATTAAGTGAGAGTGGGGGAAATGAGAATTGGAATTAAATGGAATTGATAGATTGAGTCATTTGAGATGACTTATAAAAAGAAACGGGAAAGCTGGACTTGGAATCTGAGGAGAAATTGGACAGAATTGAGGGAAGCTGGACTTAGACCGAGGAACATATGGCCTAAGGTCTATTAAAGGCATATGTTTGGCACATGCACATTTACTTTTACTTTTACTTGGCTTGCATGTTGAAGTCATTTATTCTCATGCTTCAAAACTTCAAAGAGAAGACTAATTAATGAAGAAATACACGTTTATAGCACAGTTTTGTTTATGTTAACGTAAATCTCCGCTCTTTCTACCTCCCTCGTAACCTTGGCATATCATGTATTTAATACTAGCCGCCGTGGCACGCGGTACTTGCGTGTGTTAAATTCTTTAAATTATAATTTATCTTGACATATTAATTTTTTATAATATATGATATTAAATTTGAATATGCATAAAGTGGAAAAAGGTAGTTTTTTTTTATTTTGAATTATAATTTATCTTGACATATTAATTTTTTATAATATATCATATTAAATTTGAATATGCATAAAGTGGAAAAAGGTAGTTTTTTTTATTGGATAGTTTTTGTGTTTTGTAATTTTAAATTTTGAAAAAAGGGCAATTTTGAAAAGTGACTAACTTTTGGTGTAGCAGGTGTCATAACCGCCACTTTGTGAGTAAAAACAGGCTTCTCTTTTTTAATAGTATAGATAAAAAAAAACATATGATCAAGAAAAATGATATGTGAATAGCAAATTAATTCTCGATTGTTATTTTAAATAGGTTGTGTAACTCTCCATTCTCTGTGATAAATAAATGGCAAAATATTTCTCTGTGTTTTTATAAAAGAAGCACACTGTATTCCTCACAATTTTTACAACGGGGTAACATGTCTATTATACAATATCACAGATAGTTAAAATGTCCATTTACGCATATCACAGGGGAGTGAATTTCTTATTTACGCATATCATGGGAGGTAAAGTGATGTGAATATGTTGCCGAGTTTAATGTTAAATTGGTCATTTTTTACATGAAAATGAAGTCTCAGTTGCATTAGAGAGTGTGTGTGTGTGCGCGCGCAACACCTCCACTAACAAATTAAAGAGTAAGCATTATTTCATATCACAGGGAAGTAAATTGCTCATTATTTCATTTCACAGGAAGACAAATTGCTCATTATTTCATCTCACGATAATGAGATAAATTGCCCATTTTTTTACCATAAGAAGATAAATTGCCCATTAGACATATAACAGAGTGTTAACTTACAAAAAAACCCCAAAAGAAACACCATTAATAAGAGATATAACATAAATAATCAAGGAAAAAACACGTTTATAGTTTTATACTTCATAATGCATCCACTCTTTCCTATTCCCTACACTACCTTCAACCATATCAATTCAAAATAAAAAAGTAGGAAAAAAATAATTATATATAATATAGCACACTTTATACATTCATATGACATATATAACGTATGACATATATAACGTGACTTCTAAATTTTTAAATTTGTAGCAACTTTGACTAGTGACAATCATCTTTGGACGTTTTGCTCATTTAAATTTGAGACATTAGCATCAACAAAAATTCCACATCATTAATTTAATTAAGGAGCTTCTAGGAATGCTATTGCTGTCAAACCACCTACCCTAATAATTAGTCATAATACTCTCGATTTGATTCTCTTCCAATAAAATAATACTAATAAAATAATTAGAAAATTAAAACAAACGAGTTTTTCTCATAGACCATTTGATACATCAATAGTAAAAGTAATAATTAGTCATGGATCGCATTATTGACAAGAATGGATTTGTGTTAGGGAATCTCTAGGGTCTATTTGGATAGGTTTTGGCTCGATTTCGTGGGTCTCAGGTTAAAAAAAATTGGTTTGAGTGATTTTCATGAAACCTTTGAGACTTCATTTGGATGAGTTTTGGCTCTTGAGTTTTGTGGTTAGTTGAAACCCCACTTGGATTGTGTTTGGATGTTCCGATTTAGGGAAAAAAGTAGGTGATAGGTGTCAAATCAATGTCTTTTTTAATGAGATTTGAAGGAAAAAGTAGGTAGTAGGTGTCAAATCAATGTTTTATAGGTTTGAAAAGTTTGAGTGTGATTTTCTGAATAAGTTTTTGATGGTTTTATGAGTTTGACGAAAACTCATTTGAAAATGTTTTGGCTGGGTCTCGCGAAACCCGCGAGACCGGGCAAAAACCCATCCACATACATCCCTGATGTCTAGTGGGGAGATGCCCTAGAGTGTATGTAGGGGGAAGGGAGAAAAAAATTCATCTCTAATGACTAGGGGGGAAGAGGGTATTCAGACTAGAGGTACCCTGGAGGGAGGGGGAGGGGGAGCTTCTTCCATCCAAGCCCCCTTCCTCACATGCTATTTTTTTTTTTTTTTGGTTCTTTTCTTTTATCTTTATTTAAAAATAAAAAATTCCTAAAATTTGTATATTATTTGGAGATAATTATTTTTAATTATAAAAATATAAATTTCGTTTCATTTAATTAACACTATTATTTTAATATTCATTTGTTTTAATAATTTTGGGGTTGTATTTATCACCCAAAAATAATTCTTTCTAAAAATTTAAAATAATACGATACAATCATGAAATCATGTTCGACTACAACTCTACGAATTACATACGGTGAAACATAGTGTCGGATTGCTCATACATGACCCCTAATACAAAAGAATATTGGCATGAGGTGAGGACTGAAATTCGTGAAAAACGTCGTCGGGCTCGTTTATTTGGAGATTCGTGAGGAGGTTCAATCAATCTAGATGGTGGTGGTAGCAATATCAACGATAGCAATAATTAATGGTGGCAACGAATATGGCAGTGATGATGAATTTCCTTATATGAATTAATATAATATTTGATGTAATTTTTTATTTTAATGTACTTTTGATTTTAAATTATTGTTAATTTTAAATTTATTTTTGGTGTAGTAATAATAATAATAATAATAATAATAATAATAATAATAATAATAATAATAATATTAATATTAATAATAATAAGTAGTGAGAATGGAGAAGGATAAAATTTATAATTAAATAAGTTTGATAAAATGAGTCATTAGAAATGCCTAAAAAACTAGGGAGAGGGAGAGAGGGAGAGGGTATTCCCTCTCAGAATCATTAGAGATAGCTCTTATATTTTTTGTTGGTCCCAAGTGGTCAGAAGAGGTTTAGAGGGGGGGGGTGAATAAACCTCTTTAAAATTTTCTTTCAAATTTAACTTTAAAACTTTACTCCAACTGAACAGTCTAAGCTGATCAGATTAGTAAGTTACAATTCTGTTCGCGAACAAATCTTTGAACAGTCTTGTTGACCACTCGTCTGATAGTTACTTAGCTGATTTTGCAGAAATCAGTTTTAATACTTAGAGTACTTGCAGCGGATTTTCAAAGTGTTTTTCACAAGTATTCTTAGCAGTTTGAAAAATGTTTTCCCAGTTTTATAAACTCCTTTTTGTTCTTTTTCAAACAGTTAACTTAATGTGTTTTTATGCAAACAGAAGATATGCAGTTTTGAAACAATGTAAAAACACAAGTAATTTTTATAGTGGTTATATGGATTTAAATATCCTTTAGTCCACTCTTCCAAGTCACTCAGATCTTGGGTTATACTATAATCACAAAGTTTACAGTATACTCTGCTTGCGTCGAACAACAAATGAAACGACCACAAGTTCGCAATAGGAGATCACACAGAAAACCTATCCTCTGAAGTTTGATCACTCACAAAGATGGATCACAACTCCGCACAACACTCTTGTTTACAAAATCACTCAGAAGATGTATTTTTCTTGATTCTTCAACTCTGCTTTCGTCAACAAATGACTCAGCTGATGAGTGAGCTGTTCTTGAGACTTAAAGAATTTTGCTTCGGAAATTTCTCTCAGAAAGTGTGTTGCTTGTTCCTTCTTCGTCTCTTGCAGCTATTTATACTTGAGGATTGAAAAATGTCCGTTGAAGAGAGACAGGATTCAAATTCCTCGAGTACTGGTCCTTAAAATCCGCGAACGGCTCTTTTGCAGTCTGTCCGTACTGTAAACAGTACTATTCTGCAGGCAGCATTAAATGCAGCATTAAATGCACTCGGCTGATGCGAAGCTTTTCTTCAATCATTTGTCTTAAATATCCTCGTACTTCAGCATTTATTACACCAAGGGGCATTTATTACCGTTGGGAACACTTCATGATCTTCTTCACTTGGCTGACGAAAGTATAAGTCTGATGACGAACTCGGCTGATCTCAAACTTGAACAAATCTGATTTGAGTCGGCTGATCTTCACTAGTCTGATAACTTCTCTTCAGCAGATCAGAAGTCTTGGACCTTGAAACTTTGACTCTTCTGATGTCTTCATTTCTTAGTCAAAATTCCTTGATAAGTTTATCAGCTAAGTCACTCCATACTTAGCCAATTTTACGAAGTTTTGGAATGCATCAAAACCTCCCTTATCAAACTTTCTTCAGTGCCTTCATCTTCATCTTCATCCAACAATTTCCCCCTTTTTGATGATGACAAAACTTCAGCTTAGTACCTGTTGAATACCTAAACTAAAGATTGTAATCCTCAAAATTTTCTGAGATAGAAAAAGTTTATTGGATTGAACTTGAACATTTTATTGATATAGAAAGTGAATTACATGTACAAATTCATCAGATGAGATTTCTGAAAAAGTAAACTGATTACAATTGATTTTTCAATTTCTAACTATCAGCTTCTTCATCAGATTCGAGCACTTCTTCATATTCATATGATGATTCTTCATCATCATCTTCTTCATCAACTTCTTCTTCCAGGGTTGCTTTGGCAGCTTCCATCTTCTCTTTAAGTTCTTGTTCTTGAAGAGCTTTCAGAGCTTCCATAGCTTTTCTGGCAGAATCTGTATTTTTGTACTTGGTGTCTTCTTTTTCAATCTTATCTTCTTCTTCCACCTTTCCAAGTACTTCAGCCTTGTCAGTAGTGTCTTCAGTTTCCTTGGCTTTAATAGTTGCATCAGTTTCTTCCAAAGTTGTTTCTTCAGCAGCAGACTCCTTTGCTGGTTCATCAGTAATGGTCTCTTTAGCTGGTTCTTCAGCAGCAGGTTCCATAGCTGATTCTTCAGCAGCAAACTCCTTTGCTGGTTCTTCCCTTTTATCTTCCCCCTTTTTGTCATCATCAACTCTGATGACAGTAGAAGGTTCAACAGCAGGGTTGAGGGCAACTGTTGGAATCCTTACTTCAGCACATAAAGCTTTTAGATTCTGATTAACAACGTCATGACTAGCTGTCAGATGATGAAGGTCAGTGCTGATGACATCAGTCTTATCATTAAAGTAGTCAATGTTTAGGTTGATAGTTGCAATTTCATTTTGAACTTCCTGTGCAGCCTTTGCTACTTCTTGCAACATCCCCAGATTTATTTCCTTCTCTTCATGACTGACTTTAATGAAAGTTGCAGTTAAATCAGCAATCTTGTGCTCAGCTGATTTCAAGGCAGTGTGAAGATGATTTACATCACCCTTCACATCTTCAACGTTACGGTTCAGCTCTCTTAAGCTATTCACTAACTCTAGTGAATGATCTTGAGGAATAGGAATCTGATCAATAGCTAACTTGATAGAACTGCTGGTTAGAAGATGCGTTCTTTCCACTTGATGAGTGTGAGATTCAATCAATTCTGTCTTCATCTTCTGTAACTGCAGACTATTCCTCTCTTCCATATCTTTTATTTGATTTTCAATAAGTAACTGGAAGGCTTCCATCAGTGATGAGTGTTCATCACCTGATGAAGTAGAGGCATCAGCTTCTTCCTCTTTAGTCTCCTGATGAACAGGGACATCTTGCAAATCCGTCATCTGATGATCTTCAGAAGTCTTAGATGGCCCTTCAATAGCCAAAGGCTTGTCAGCAGACTTGTGCTTGTCAGCAGACTTGTGCTCATCAGTGACATCATCGTAGAACAGATTTGTAATGGTTCCATCATCATTAAAGCATGTAGTCTGTCTAATCTGTCTTACAATGATCCAAGGGTTGACAGGAGCATTGTTACCCTTAGGGACTTCATGGTACGGTTGTACTTCCTTGCCAAAAATGATTTGTTGAATACTTGGCAGCAGTGGCAAGTCACTTGAACATCCTTGCTGATACTTTGACTTTTTAACCCATCTCTTCAGAGCAGTCATAACAGCAAACTTAATTGCTCTCTCTTCAGCATCTTCAGATTTCTTTTTCTTCTCAGGCAAGGTGTTTTTAATCTTCTTGGCCTCCTCCAATGCAAAGCTTTTTGCATAGTTATGCATGACTTCTCTTACATAACTGGGATCAAGGGCCTTTTGGATGGAGTTTGTCTTCAGCCAAGTCAGAACCCAGTGTTCTTCATCAGCTAACTCCTTCATGTTTTGAAGTTCAGTTATTGAGCTATTCAGCCTGATATCTCTCCATTTGATATATCTTGGTTTCTCCTGGGTGAACATAGTCCTCAACATAATCTTCTGATCATAGTATGCTAGAGACTTCTCAAACTTCTTGAAAAGCTCCTTATCAGCATATACTATCTCAAAAGCTTTCCTGACTTCAAACTTGTCTTTGGACTTGGTTTTGGGAGCAGGCAGTAGTATCTTCTTTTTGTCTTCTTCAGTCTGCCCTTCACCAATCTTGATGCCACCTCCATGGACAGGTCCATAGGCATCAACCTTGCTTTGTTCAATCACCATGGCCAATTCAGCATCTTCAGCAGCTTTTCTCTCTGCTGCAGACATTCTTCTTCTGGCCTCATCCTTTGCTTGTTGAGCTTTGCTCAATTCAAGAGCTCTTTTCTCTTCAAGCTCATCTTGCTTCCTCTGTTCAGCCTCCTCTCTTGCCTTCTTATCAGCTTTGGAGACTTTCTTTCTCCTTAGCACAATTTTTCTCTTCCCTTTATCAGCAGGGGCTGGTCCAGCAGATGATATAGGAGCAGCAGCAATGGGATAGATGATTTGGACATCTGGATCTTCTTGAGGTTGGGGAACCTCAGCTGTTGGTGCTTCCTTACTTGGCTGTTGTTCATCAGCTTCGTCAAGCACAACAGTTTCAACTGTTTCGGCAGGCCTTTGAGTAGCTTCAGGATCTTTCCTTGCTACATTTTCCAGATTGGTAGGTTCTTCAGGAAACGTCATCTGCTTTCTAGCAGTTTTCTTTGTCAGACCTTGAACAACTCTTGAAGTAGCAGTATCCTTCTGCTGACTTCTTGTTCTCTTAGAAACATTCTCAGCAGGTCTCTCTGCTGATGGAGTTCTTGATGGTGATGCAGGGGATCCAGTCCTTACATCAGCCATTATGTTCTCAACAATTTTAGTGGCTTCAGCAGAAGTCACTCTCTCCAACTGCTTTGTTTCTTTCTTCTTGGGCTCATCAGTAGCCCTCTTCCTTTTAGTCTCAACAGCCAGACTTGCTGTTTTGACTAACCTCTTTTGCCTCTTGGCAGGAACCTCCTTTGGTTCCTCAACTTCTTCTCCTTCAGGCTCATCAGCCTTCCTCTTCTGAACAGGTAGGTACTTGTTCATTGCTTTGGACTTGTGAATTTCTTTGCCATTTGACATGACACAGCCCATCTTTGATAAGAGGTAACTTAAAGTGATTCTGTGGTTGGTGTAAGGGCCTTTTCCCTTCTTCACTTCCAGAAAATCAGCAAGTATATACCAAATTATGATGGACCAGTTTACCTCTATTCCATAGTATACGGCAGCCATGATGCTGAAACGCTTCATTGTGACAGCATCTAGAGAAAAAGTACAATTTTCAATCAGCTTAGACACCATATCAGCCATCCGCTGATATTCATCCTTAAGCTGTTTCTTTCTGATGTTGCCAGACAACATCTCTCCTTCCTTGGCGCAGATCGCCCAAAACTGTTGGTGCTTCTCTTCAGTCAGCACGATAACTTCGTGTCTTCCAGACTTAGGCAAACCAAACTGTTCATGAAGAACTTGTGGAGTGATGACAACAGATTTGTCACCCACTTTTGCTTTGATTTCTAGTTTGTGATAGTCAGCCTTTGCCGTTGAGTAATACTCCATAACCTGGTCAGTCCAGATTATTCCCTCGTTGTACTCCATGAAATTTATCAACTGTGCCGATTTGAATTTCTCCAACAATTCTTTCATCAAACTTGTACCAGATTGATAATAGGCTTCATAGTCTAAGAACATACCTTCAGCAGCCATTTTAATCTGTTGAGAGTTAGTGAAAAGGAAAGGATTTTTGCAGAAAACTTGTTTAAAATTTTCTCACAAGTACTTTTGAAAGTTTAGGGTTCGTAAAGAGCTACTCGACTGATCAGATGAGGATTTATAGAGTTGGGGTTTTTCGGTTTCCGTGATATCTGCCAACCGTTAGATCCGTTTTTCTGTCAGTGCTGATCGTGCGGCGTCAGTTACGACCTTTCGAATTCAAAAGATATTTTAATGAGGAGCGGGAAAATGTACCGCCCGACAGTTTACTTGTAAAGGCGTGTTTTGGATAAAACGTTTTTAAATAGTTCGCTTTTACTTAAGTAATCAGATGAGTATAAAAACACTTATCTGATGGACTATTGTCCTGATGACAATGCTGTTATCAGAGAATGCCAATAGCTGATAACCTTCCTCAGCTGTTTGTCAATCCAGCTAGATAAAATAACTTCAATCTTCGATAGTTGAGTCTTCTGATGAAAACATAACTTCAACTAACTGTCATTAACAAATTTCATCTTTAATTCAGAAGTACCGCTAGTCTTACACGTTCCCCCTGAGTTTTAAGAATTCATAAGTTAACTAGTCTGTTGAGAGTTAATCCTTGAAGATAATAACGAATTGCTAAGCTGTTGAACTCCAGTCTTCTGATGAGTTCCCCCTCAGCTTATGCTTCCAAATTAAGTAGTCCTAGCTCAGCTCTTAAGGTTGAAAACCTTACTTCACTTAAAGGTTTGGTGAAAATGTCAGCAATCTGATTATCAGTATGAACATACTCAATCATTACATTGCCTTTTTCCACATGATCTCTAATGAAATGATGCTTGATCTCAATATGCTTAGTCCTTGAATGACTTGTAGTGTTCTGAGTAAGAGAGATTGCACTTGTATTGTCACAGTAGATTGGAATTCCACTGATCTTGATATTGTAGTCTTCTAGTTGATGCTTCAACCAAAGTATCTGTGCACAACAAGCTCCAGCAGCTATATATTCAGCTTCAGCAGTAGATATAGAAACTGAGGTTTGCTTCTTACTCATCCATGAGATCAGACGACTGCCTAAGAACTGACAGGCACCTGTTGTGCTCTTTCTGTCAATCTTGCAGCCAGCAAGGTCTGAATCTGAATAACCAATGAGTTCAAATCCAGATTCTCTAGGATACCACAATCCCAATTCTTGAGTGCCTTTAACATACTTCAATATTCTCTTGGCAGCTAAGAGATGAGATTCTTTGGGGTTTGATTGAAATCTTGCACAGACTCCAACTGAGTACATTATGTCAGGTCTGCTTGCTGTTAGATACAACAATGAACCAATAATGCCTCTATATTTGGTTATGTCCACTGATTTGCCATCTTCATCTTTATCCAAACGAAGACTTGTAGACATAGGAATGGTAGCTGTTGAGCTAGTTTCCATACCAAATTTCTTAAACAGATCTCTTGTGTACTTTGCTTGGCTGATGAATATTCCATCAGGCAACTGTCTAACTTGCAATCCAAGAAAGTAATTAAGTTCACCCATCATGCTCATTTCAAACTTATTCTGCATCAGCTTGGAGAACTTATCACACATCTGTTGGTTAGTTGAACCAAAAATAATATCGTCCACATATATTTGCACAAGTAATATATGATTTTCCCATTCAATAGTGAACAAGGTTTTATCTACCTTACCTTTACGAAATCCTTTAATTAAAAGAAAATCAGATAGGGTATCATACCATGCTCTTGGAGCTTGTTTTAGTCCATAAAGGGCTTTCTTCAGACGATATACTTTGTCCTCTTCTTGATAGACTTCAAATCCTGGAGGTTGTTCAACATAAACTTCTTCTTGCAATTCTCCATTGAGAAAAGCAGACTTCACATCCATCTGATAGACAGTGAAGTTCTTGTGAGCAGCATAGGCAAGAAACAGTCTGATTGCTTCAAGTCTTGCTACTGGTGCAAAAGTTTCATCAAAGTCAATTCCTTCTTCTTGACAATAACCCTTGGCCACTAGTCTTGCTTTGTTTCTGGTGACAACACCATCTTCATTCATCTTATTTCTGAATACCCACTTAGTGCCAATTACTCTTTGATGACTTGGTCTAGGAACTAAGTACCAGACTTCATTCCTTTCAAATTGATTCAACTCTTCTTGCATAGCTTCTATCCAGAAGGAGTCATTTAGAGCTTCTTCAATTTGTTTAGGCTCTATTTGAGATAGAAATGTGACAAACATAGCATCTTGTGCAGCAGCTCTTCTTGTCTTCACTCTATCTAAAGGATCACCAATAACTAGTTCAGGTGGGTGATTCTTGAGCCATCTGAGATCAGGTTGCAAATCAGGATGTTGTCCTCTGTTATGATCTTGCAACACTACTGTTGGAGTTCCAGTAGTAGTCTGTTGAACACGTGTCGTCTGTTGAACAGTCTCTGGTCTGTCAGCTGTTAGCAACTCGTCTGTTAGACAATCAGCACTGTGATTATGAACAGCACTTGAATTAGCAGCTGAACTTAGATTAGGTAGTATGATGGGAACATATTCTTCATTTCTTCCAACGTCCAACTTCTGTAAATCAGCAGACAGATCTTGATTTACACTTTGATTCTTTTCAGAAAATTGACTTGGCTCATCAAATACTACATGGATAGATTCTTCTATTAGTAATGTTCTTTTGTTGAAAACTCTATAAGCCTTACTAACAGATGAGTATCCTACAAAGACAGCTTCATCAGCCTTTTCTGCAAATGCAGTAAGGTGATTTTTCCCATTATTCAATACAAAACATTTACAACCAAAAATCTTAAAGTAATGAATGTTTGGCTTTCTGTTGTTCCAAACTTCATATGGAGTCTTGTTCTGATTTTTGTTGATCATACATCTGTTCTGGGTAAAACATGCTGTATTTGTTGCTTCTGCCCAAAATCTTTGTGGCAGCTTAGCTTCAGCTATCATGGTTCTGACAGCTTCTTTCAGTGTTCTGTTTCTCCTTTCAGCAACACCATTCTGTTGAGGGGTTCTAGCAGCAGAATACTCATGATGTATTCCTTTGATATTACAATACTCTTCAACAGTAGAGTTTGTAAACTCTGTCCCTCTATCTGATCTGATCTTCAATATCTTGATACTCTTCTCATTCTGGATCAGTTCCATCAGATTTGTGAGATGTTCCTTGGTTTCACTTTTCTTCTTCATGAAAATCACCCAAGTATATCTTGAATAATCATCCACAACAGCTAGGCAGTATTTCTTTCCACCATTGCTGACTGGATCAATGGGTCCAAATAAGTCCATATGCAACAGCTCCAATATTCTTCCAGAAGATTGGTGCTTCTTTTCTTTGAATGATGACTTGATTTGTTTACCCTTCTGACAGGCGTCACAGAGCTTGTCTTTGCTCATGACTGCTTTTGGAATCCCTTCTACCAAGTCATTCTTGATTAATCTGTTTATGGTCTTGAAGTTTAAGTGATTCATCCTCTTGTGCCATAGCCAACTGACTTCACTTGGTGCAGATGCCACCAAACAAATACTTGAATTCTTGTCAGCAGAATTCCAGTCAACTATGTAGATATTTCCTTGTCGTCTTCCAGATAAAATTACCTTCTTTGTACCAATCTGTTCAACGTAGCACTTATCTGTTGAGAAGATGACTGAATATCCCTTGTCACAAAATTGACTTATGCTCAGCAGATTATACTTTAGGCCTTTAACATAGGAGACGTCAGATATCTCTATGTTTCCCTTGATTAATCTTCCTTTAGCTTTAATCTTGCCTTCTTTGCTGTCTCCAAAAGTGACTTTTGGACCATCCACAGCAACTGCATCAGTCAACTCATGTATGTTTCCACACATGTGCCTTGAACATCCACTGTCCAAGTACCAAATCTTCTCTACTTTACTCCTACTCCTAATCCTAACCTACAAAACAAAAAATAAAATTGTTTTAGGTACCCTTATTGAGAGGGTCCTGAAGGATTAGTTCCACCCTTGACAACCCAAGATGTTGAAGTCTTAGGCTTCTTAGGTTTCTGAGTTTTAGGAGCATGAACAGTTTCATTTTTATCATAGTTATCAGATAAGTCATGTTGATGATCAGTATGATATGAATAATGTTCATAAGCAGGGTAAGGTGCATGATATGCAGGATATGCATGCATTGGATGAGCAGGGTAAGGTGCATAGTAACTAGGAAATTGAGGTGCATGATACATAGGATGATATGCAGCAGGTTGCACATAATATGACTCATTTCCATACCAAGCATTTTGATTTTTCTTATTCTTATGCTTCTTTGGTTTACTAGATGCTTGCTCATTTGATTTTGACTTAGTTTTACCAACAGATTGATTCAATTTAGCTTTACCAGCAGACTTCTTAGGACTCTGCTGTTTGGTCTTACTAGTCTGATTTCCTACACTAGGCTCTTTGCTCTTTTTAGCCTTAGGAGATTTCTTCTCATTTACCACTTTCTCAGTTGAGGTAGGTCTAGAGGTTTGAACATACAGAATGACCTTACTATTGTCAGCTGATACAAATTTTTCAGTATGGTTCAACTCTAATTTTTCCTTTTCTAAAGGTGTCTCCTGTTTACTAGATGTATGCATGGATGCAACAGTAGACTTATCATGAGACTCAATGATTTTCTCAAGTTCCATGATTTTTCCTTTATAAACCTCACATTCAGCTTTCAGAGATTCATGCTCTTGCTCAAGCTGTTTATATTCAGCTGATTCTTTTGGCTTTTCAGCTAAAAGTTTCAGTGAACTATTTTGCTCTTTTAGCAAGTTCATCTCTTCCTTAAGCTTAACAAACTCTCCAGCAATAGTAGTATTATTCAACATCATTTGCTCTAGAGAATTAAACAGTTCATTTTCTTGAGGAGTTACCTCATCCTCAGAGTCATCAGATTCCTTTGCCATCAGGCACAGGAGAGCAGGTTTTTCTTCATCAGACGATTCTTCATCAGACGAGTCTGAGTCTGAATCAGATGAGTAGACAGCAGCTGGCTTTTCTGCTTCAGCCATCATTGCCTTGGCTCTCTGATGCTTTCTTTCTTTTCTCATTTTCTTCTCTTCCTCAGTGTACTTCTCTGCTTTTGGATATGGGCAGTCTCTTATGAAGTGTCCCAATTTCCTGCAGTTGTAACACATCAGTTTTGATTTATAATCTTCTTTATCCTGAGAAGAAAAATTAGGTTTAGAAGTAGAAGCAGCATGATTGTATTTGTTTTTCATCTTTCTCTTATAGAACTTCTTGAAGTTGTTCATCAATAATGCTACATCTCCAGCAGTGTACTCCTTTTTGTTGAGTAGAGTGGCTTCATCAGATGAGTCCACTTCTTTGCTTTTCTGTGCTGGTCTTCTGGTATTTTCAGCAGCAACAAGTGCAGCTGTGGGTCCTGAAGTTGAGGTTTCTTCAATTCCCATCCTTGGCAGTTTATACTCATAAGCCTTGAGTGCGGAGAACAGCTCTGTTAGAGAAATCTTGCCCAGATCTCTTGATTCTTCCATTGCTGTCACCTTCATGTTGAACTTGGGAGGTAGAGCCTTCAGTACTCTGACAGAAATCTCTTTGTCAGTGAAAGTCTTTCCCAGCTTCAAAACTTCATTCAGAGTTCTGGTGAATCTGATGTCCATCTGATCAATGGTTTCTCCAGACTTCATCTTGAAGTTGTCCAGCTTCTCCAAGGCAACACTGAGCTGATGCTCTTTAATAGCATCATTGCCTTCACTCATGTCACGAACCTTATCCCACATCTCCTTTGCAGTTTTGCAATGCTTGACTTTGTCAAACCGATCATTATCCAGGGCTTTGGTCATGATGAATCTTCCGACTTTGTCCAGGTTGAACAGCTTTATTTCTTCTGCTGTCATTTCTGTTAAGTCTTTTTCCACCACTATTTGAGCTTCATCTACGATGATGGTCTTGGTGAATTTGAATGGACCTTTAATGATACATGTATGCATGTTGTCATTATAGGCAGCAAGGAAAATCTCCATTCTGATTTTCCAGTCCTCAAAAGACATACCAGCAATGTGGGGAACATGGCTGATACAATCCATTTTTCAAAAAGTTTTTGTTTTTCAAAAAGATGCTCTTTTGAAAAGCTTTTGAAAACCTTTGAAAAACACTCGGATCAAGCTCGTTGATCAGGCAGCTGATTCTAATGAACCACCCGCTCTGATACCACTTGTTGGTCCCAAGTGGTCAGAAGAGGTTTAGAGGGGGGGGTGAATAAACCTCTTTAAAATTTTCTTTCAAATTTAACTTTAAAACTTTACTCCAACTGAACAGTCTAAGCTGATCAGATTAGTAAGTTACAATTCTGTTCGCGAACAAATCTTTGAACAGTCTTGTTGACCACTCGTCTGATAGTTACTTAGCTGATTTTGCAGAAATCAGTTTTAATACTTAGAGTACTTGCAGCGGATTTTCAAAGTGTTTTTCACAAGTATTCTTAGCAGTTTGAAAAATGTTTTCCCAGTTTTATAAACTCCTTTTTGTTCTTTTTCAAACAGTTAACTTAATGTGTTTTTATGCAAACAGAAGATATGCAGTTTTGAAACAATGTAAAAACACAAGTAATTTTTATAGTGGTTATATGGATTTAAATATCCTTTAGTCCACTCTTCCAAGTCACTCAGATCTTGGGTTATACTATAATCACAAAGTTTACAGTATACTCTGCTTGCGTCGAACAACAAATGAAACGACCACAAGTTCGCAATAGGAGATCACACAGAAAACCTATCCTCTGAAGTTTGATCACTCACAAAGATGGATCACAACTCCGCACAACACTCTTGTTTACAAAATCACTCAGAAGATGTATTTTTCTTGATTCTTCAACTCTGCTTTCGTCAACAAATGACTCAGCTGATGAGTGAGCTGTTCTTGAGACTTAAAGAATTTTGCTTCGGAAATTTCTCTCAGAAAGTGTGTTGCTTGTTCCTTCTTCGTCTCTTGCAGCTATTTATACTTGAGGATTGAAAAATGTCCGTTGAAGAGAGACAGGATTCAAATTCCTCGAGTACTGGTCCTTAAAATCCGCGAACGGCTCTTTTGCAGTCTGTCCGTACTGTAAACAGTACTATTCTGCAGGCAGCATTAAATGCAGCATTAAATGCACTCGGCTGATGCGAAGCTTTTCTTCAATCATTTGTCTTAAATATCCTCGTACTTCAGCATTTATTACACCAAGGGGCATTTATTACCGTTGGGAACACTTCATGATCTTCTTCACTTGGCTGACGAAAGTATAAGTCTGATGACGAACTCGGCTGATCTCAAACTTGAACAAATCTGATTTGAGTCGGCTGATCTTCACTAGTCTGATAACTTCTCTTCAGCAGATCAGAAGTCTTGGACCTTGAAACTTTGACTCTTCTGATGTCTTCATTTCTTAGTCAAAATTCCTTGATAAGTTTATCAGCTAAGTCACTCCATACTTAGCCAATTTTACGAAGTTTTGGAATGCATCAAAACCTCCCTTATCAAACTTTCTTCAGTGCCTTCATCTTCATCTTCATCCAACATTTTTGCATCACATGTATATGTATAGGACTATAAATATTTTCATCATAAAATTTTATGGTCCACGTAGAAACGTATAAATACATTTAATATATACAGGAAAAAAATCAAAATACAACACGAAAGTTAGATGATTTTTTTATATGTATATCAGTATCGGCTCTTCTCTACCTTTTTAAATTGTCAAGAAATTGGTTAAATTCTAACCAAAAAAAAATTTATATTGAAAAAAATTACACCAGGTCATCAAAATAGCAAGTTAATTAGATAATATCTTTAAAGCAATAAATTACAGAAAATAAAATGTAATGTATTTGACCATGTAATCTAGAAGGTCAATATATTTAATTTAAAAAGAAAAGCAACTGTCGATTCTTCCAACAAAGATTCATTTTATTTTTCTCCAACTCTCTAAATATAAAATATCATTCTTTCTCTTCTCTCTATTAAGAACATCGAAACTTCCTTCAAATGCAACCTCCTTTTGTCCTCATCAGAATCCTTAAATCGAGAAAATGGTTCTTCTCCTAGAATTTCACAACATCCCAAGAAAAATCCTCTGATCATCCTGCATCCACCCAAAAAAAAAAAAAAAAAGAAAAAAAAAAACAGAGCAAAAACAGAGGATATAATTTTTTTCCAAGATTAATTGAAAAAAAAAATGGATGATTCATTGAAAACCGGTTTTATGGCAGTTTTTGCGGTTTCGGGAAGCGTTGTTTTTCTTGCCATGCAAGCACACAAACGCCTTCTCTCCAATTTCATGAAAAAGATGGAATTCGAAATCAAAAATTCAACAGGTATATTTATTTTTTGTCATAATTTTGAATAACTAATTTACATGGATTGCTTGAATTTTATTTAATTTTCAGGAACTCTGAAAAATGATATGAAAAAGAAAGTGAGGTTTGCCGATGATGTGGTGGGATCAACGGCTGAGAAAGCGTACGTAAAGAAGCACTTGTCTTTGGCGGCCGGCCGGAATGATATTAATGATGAAAATTTGGAGGGTCTGCCTGAAAATTGGCAAGTTATGTATAAAGGAATTTTGCAATGTAGAAATCTTAGGGGACAATACTAATTAATAATATTTACTTTGTCATGTATTATTAATTTGATTTTTGTGTTTTTTGTGTTTTTTGTGTGTGTTGTCAATGGCGGTGGTGGCCGGAGATACTATACTATGATAGGTAATTATTTAGGTTAATTAGTTAGGGTGAATTATTTAATTATAGTATTATAGTACTTTATTTTAACCTTGCAAATTTGATATAGCACGACTTGTTAGTTGATTAATATATAAATGGGCAAAATTTTCGTCTCGGATTGATTACTGAATTTGATTTTCATCTCAAGTTATATTATATTGTTGAAATTCGTCCCATAGTTTATTATTTTATTTGAATTTCATCCGGTCATTAATTTTTTTTTCAGGGGAGTACAATTTAAGTTTCAGGATTTGAACAAATAGGTGAAATTGCGGAATTCGTCTCAAATTAATTGGCGAATTCAGTTTTCGTGATTTTCGTCTCAAACTATACCACCTTATCCATTTTCGTCTTGTAATTTAGTATTTTGTCCGAATCTAATACCATATTTCTCTAATGTTCCTTTTTAATCTCAAATTGGATGGAAAGGGATGAGATGAAATGCACAAGAAACAAACTAAAAACGTTTGGGATGAAAAGTGTTATATTTTAAAGCTCAGAACTTACCCGAGTTTATATCTCTTTGTTATCAAGATGCGAAATAAGTAGAAGAAATTAGCGCTACATATAAACACCGGAAAAATAATGTTTATCGCCCAAAAAAGGCAAAATTGCAAAAATCGTTCCAAACTAATCACTGATTTTGGACTTTCGTCCCAAACTATTTAATTTGGCGAATTTCGTCCCGTAATTTAATATTTTTTTTTAATATCGTCCCACCATAATTATAAGACGGAATTGCGCATTTGTCGATGAATTATCACATGGCTGCTTAAGTGTCATGATATGGTAAATTTTAACATGAATAATTATATAATATTGCAGAGTTCGTCCCAAATTAATTACAAGATTGAACGTCATTTTCATTAAATTAGAAATTTAATATAAGGACTAAATTCATACAAAATGGTAAATTATGGGACGAAATTTGGCGAGTTGATATAGTTTGGGACGAAAAATTAAAATTAGTAATTAGTTTGGGACGATATTCCAAAAAAATATTAAATTATGGGACGAAAATGAAAATCCAAATCAGTTATTAGTTTGGGACATTTTCTACAATTTTACCCCCTAAAAAATAAAAACTCGTTTATCTCCTGTAACTTTGAACTATATAAACCTGCAATTATTCTCGGTGATAAACTTGTCCTTTTTTCCCCCAAATTAAATTGTGTTTTAGTCCAACAAGACTTGTCATACTTTTAGTCTTGCGCTTTAAAAGTTAACACTTTTGATCCCACTTATTTTTCGTGTATTTCACCCCACGCATCCCCATCAAATTCGAGACCAGAAAGGAAAAATAGGGAAAATAGAGGAATTGGGGAATGAGATTCAAATAAAATATTAAATTACGAGATGAAATTCAGCAATGTGAAATAGTTTGGGACGAAAATCAAAATTAAAATTAGTTTGGAATGAATTATGCAATTTTAACTGTTTGTCCAGCTGCAACATGACATTTAACAATACTTGCCATTTAAAAATTAACGGTCGGACTAAATTCATGCAAAATATTAATTTATGGAAAATTAACAAATTCCTTACAACGGAAAAAGTGAATTCCAAAATAAAATATCCATAATACCATGAAAATATAATTGAGATAATGTCTATTTACTTTATGTGATATGCATAATGTTTAATTTACCACTAATTGATTTGAAAATGAACACTTCACTCCATGCGAAAATTTAGGAGCAATTGACCTTCTTTAAATTAGAGAGTGTAACTCACACGCCGAAATTGAAAGTTGGCATGAAAAGTATTTTATAACATAAAGAGTAAACTGCAATATTTATCATAACACATGGAGTAAAGTGTCATATATAAGAGGGATGATTTTGTCAATTCATATATTCTTTAAGTTAAAAAATATCAGGGAGACGGTATGAAATTAGCTAGATGATGGTAAACTGAATTATATATGGAGTATATCACATACGGTAAATCGACATTAACCAAATATAATCTCTAGATCTTACATTTTTTCTCAAAAACAGGCTATGTTGCACAGACAATGACTCGGCGACTCAGATTCGACACGATTCGAATTCGATGACTCGTTTTCTGAAAAATTTTCAACATATGACACGGTATGGATACGTATATTAAAAAAAAAACTATATAGTTTATATAAAAATAAAATAAATTAGCATCATAGTCAATGAATTAACATTAATTTTAATATTTAAACAAAAAATCAAAATAAAAGATCACAAAAGATATAGAAATTCACGCTAAGCACATCGTAAATGATTCAAAACAAGTTTCACATGCGAAAAATGAGGTAGAGAGGAAGAGAAGTACCTATAAAAATTCTTGAACTAAGGTTTATGAAATGAATGAAATTGAGGAGTTTAGGAATAGTTTAATTTGTGTTTGGAATGAAGAGGAAGAGTATTCTGTAAAAGTTTAATCGACTAGTTCACAAAAGTATTTTCAGATTTTGTTAATTAAGTTTCAAATTTTCAATTTAAACCCACAATTTTGATAAAAATTGCAAAATGACCCCCGCCGTTTCCAAGACCGAGTCCTTGACCGTATCCGTGCCGAGTCCAAAACCATATTTTCTCGGACTCGCCACGTGGCGAGTCCGACGCGTGTCCGAGCCGAGTCGCACGCGTGTCTGAATCCGTAAAGAGTCCGACAACTTCATAATTAAATTTTTTGAAGTATCCGTGCTTCATAGTATACAGGTATTCATTTAATATTTCATTATGTATTACTTAGTAAATATTATATTAGTATGCTTTTTATTATATTGAATTCTATAATATTGATATTCTTTTTCTCTCCCCCTAAAAAAAAGATATTCTTTTTCTCTCCTCTTCCTTTCTTTTATTTTTCACACCTTTCTTCTTTATTTTGAATTTAATGCAACTCTGAACCCCCTAACTAATTTGATGAAATTTCAAATCAAATCGCGAAAGGGCTTAAAGAATAAGTCTCACTATTTTTTTTTTTTATAAATTTAGATAAATTACTAATTAAGTCATATATATATTGAAAATGGAAACTAGTTAACTAAAAGCCGGGACGTAGGATGCTGCACCTACATATTCTGAGAGTTGTGTGTAGTAAAGTGATATTAATAAAGAAACAAATGTATACAAAAGGAAAGCGACAATCAGATTTATTTTTGTGATCAAAATTGCAAAAATGCTTCATTGTTCCATCTTGACGTCGATGTCTTTTATTGACCGAATTTGTGAAATAATTTTATTAATAGATCTGCAAACTTAACTCATACTTTACCTTTATTTTTCAAAAGTCTTAATTGACCAAATCATCATTTTAAATATTAAAATATTGTTCAATTTTCGCTCCCGATGAGCACGTGAGGCGTCCATGCCTATCTTTTAATTTGACTATGTTTAGGCCTTTAGTCGTTGGGATAAAAATGCCTATTTTTCCCTCCGTCGTCATCTTCAATAGTTAGGGACATATTTATGTTTTTATTTTTCATCATCACTCTCATCATAATAATAATAATAATAGTAATAATAAAGTGAGATGTTAATCCAAGATGTGGTGAATTATTCATAGAGATATGATGCGCCATCAAGCAATACGACCAATAATCGCCAATCGTAAACTCTTGGACCACTTAATCGTCCACGTGTGGAAAAGGCACGATCTATGATTTAATAACGAATTTTTTAGTATGTATTTGTATTTGTTTAAGTGTTTTTAGTATTGTTTAAGTATTCAATTATGAATTCTAACTTTTTTAATAAATAAAATTTTATTAGATTAGATCGTATTTGTATTAAAATATATTCTAATTTTAAAAAAAATCATAATCGCTTATATGTATCAAGTTATACTTGAGTTTGAATAACATTAAAGCTCATTTATTAGATTAAAAATAATTTTAATTGGAATAATTTGTACATTTTATAAATTATTAGTTAAATTTAAATTATCAAAATTAAAACTAATTATGTTAAAGATTTAATTTAAACATAAATTTATTAAATCTTACACAAAATTGTAAAAACTAAAATTTCCATTTTAAGTTTAATTTAGATAAAAAAATCAAATTTTCCATTTATAAGATTTTAAATAACTTAAAAATAATAACATTTAAAAAAATATGGAACAGCCTCTTGCCCCCTTCGACTCTCCAGTCCTCCTCACCATTGAAGACCACATTGCTTTCCCCCTCCCCCTCCCGCGCACAATTGAAGATGGTTTTATTGTGGTAATCCTTGTCCAGACTAGATGGTCGAGCCCAAAAACTTAGATAACAAATGCGATGTACTTGTTTTGATTGAATGAGTTTGAACAAATTACTTTTACATTATAATTTTTTGGAATATCTGGATGTAATGCCATCAATTCTTTGGGAAGGTTAAGGGTTTGTTTGTTCAGGAAAAGTGAATCACGTTTGGGAAAAACGAAACAAACACATTTTCTACTTTCTAAAAGTAAATTTATCCTCTCTACTCTAGATTTTCTCAAACGAATCTCCAAAAGTCAAACAAACAACAATTTCCTTATCTCTAAAAAAACTCTACATCAACTATATTTTGATTTGACATAAAATAAAAGTAACATATCTTTTACATAACTTATCTCACACAATAAATATGAGTTGATATAAAGACTTATACATCTTACACTTACAACTACAAATTAAACTCTTCTAAAAACACATACACATATCTTATTTTTCAAACCATCCTCTCAAAATCCAAACAAACAACATTACGCAAATTAAGATTGTTTCACAAACCTCCACCACTTTCTTAAACTACTCTCCATCAAACAAACACGCCCGAAGAGTTTATTTAAATTTTAAATTTTAAATTCCATTCCTCCTAAAATTATGAGTATTATACTATATACTTATTTGTGTATTATACATGCTGCCCAAATAAATTTTTGGGGAAAGGAGGAGTACGTGTTGTCTGCCTCTAGAACCCCTTGGACTGCGCTGCATTCACGTATACTTCTCCTCTTAATTTCATTCACACCTTTAATATTTTATTTTAATTTTGATAAAATAAGTACTATAATAATTACATTACTAAAATTTAATACTGTAATCAATAAATGCTATGTAAACTTCAACAACTACACTCGCTTTCCTCTTCCCTTATCCATTAACTTTATTTTCTTGAGTTTATTTCTAAAAATAATTTAAAATTTAAAATTTTCTCTCTCCATTATTTACATATTTATTTAAATTCGCATAAACTCCCTCCCCACAAAAATTCCCCTTCTTTCTCTCCATCCATCCCCTGTAAAATGTTGAGAAGAAGAAGAAAAACAAAACTAATTAGCTAAATAAAAGGGGAACCAATCAATTCAATTTCTCAATTAGCCAGCAGAAACAATAAAGAAAGATTTAAACAAAAAAAAAAAAAAAAAGAACTCCATTTGCCTTCGTCTCCTTCTCTCTGAACATGGCACATCCTTTACTCTGCACCAGTTTTCTCTAACAGGTAGAATTGATACTAATTACAAATCTATATTTTATATTTCGATGTGGGATCTCCTTAATTCAATCAATTGTTTAATAATTGGTTTCGTTTTCTTAAACAGAGTGAAGGCCGCGAAATTAATTGCTTAGCTAAAAACAGAGGGAAGGGGGATTTAAAAGAATTGATTTATTAAAAGTTTATTTGTTTGATTTATTGAATAATGACGAGGCAAATCGTGCTACGCGCACCGTCGTCGATGGCTGACCGGCGGCAGCCGCTGCTGGAAAATGTAGACAGCTCTTCGAGAGGTAGCGTGAGGAAGGTGAGGATGGCGGAGGTGGCGGGCGGCACGGCGGCGGAATGCGCCGCCGTGTGCTGTTGCTGCCCCTGCGGCCTTATCAACATTCTCGTGTTGGCCGTGTACAAGGTTCCTGCAGGGCTGTGCCGGAAGGCGATGAGGAAGAAGCGTCGCCGTAGGTTGACGAAGAAAGGGCTTTTGCCGCCGCGGAAGTGCGGCTGCGATGACGTGGAGTTTCAAATTCATCCGATGGGTGGGCCCATGGGTATGGTTAATGGGCTTGAAATGGGCCCAGTTGATGTTGATGATAAGGAAGTTATTGAACTTGAGAAGGAGATGTGGGACAAGTTTTACGGCACTGGTTTTTGGAGGAGTTCTTCGCAAAGAAGTGAAATTTCAATTCTGTAAATGAATTAATTACTGTTATCAATCTTTTACTGGGTATCTTTTTTTACTATTATTATTATCATTATTATTATTATATATGTTGAAAAATATACATTTTCGTTGTTTTGTTTTATGATTGGATTTACTGTTGGTTTGGGTTTGTTTTGACTTTTGCCCATTAGGCAATCGAAAAAGGTGATTTTTTTTTCTTTTTTTAATTCACAGTGTACAGAAAATGAAATTAATCTTCGTTTTATTTTTAATTCTAGAAACATCGTTTTGGTCTGATTTTTATGGGAATGTAAGGTTGTAATGTACATAATGAATGAGCCTAAGACAAGTAATTTGAGTTTATGGCGTTGAATTATTTATAATAGCTCTTTCTAGATGATAATAATGATTATGACACGTCGAAAGTGACCCTTTAATATTTAACTCCTATTGTTTCAATTTTGATAATGATTCAATTTGCGCTTGTGGCTGGTTTATTTCTTGACTTTTTGGAAGCCTAATTGAGAATTGATAGTTCGCAAAATGGCTTGTTTTTTGGTTAATAAAAAATATGTATTAGAAGGTTTTTGCTAATAAGAATAACATAGAGATCTTTTTATTATTAAACAAAACATAAAGGATGTTTTGCATTTCACTCAATCAGAAATTAGTTAGTGTAATCGTTACATCACGTCATCAAGTACACGTGATGCAACTTATCAATACACTTGAGACATGTGGAGTAATAATTCATATCATTCATGTTTTGTCAATGTTAATACAATTTTTTAAACCCAATTGTTTGGGAACATGGTAAAAAATGTGTTTTAAAAAATTGTGTTCACATTGTCAAAACATGGATAAAGTAGATTATAACTCCATATGTCTTAAATATATTGATGGGCTGCATCACGTGTACTTGATGATGTGGTGCAGCGATTGCACTAAATGTTTTTGCATATGTCACGTTGAAAGAGACCATTTATTAATACATTTTGATGATTCATCGCCTTATGGCTTTTCAGACTTTAAGTCTGACTTATGTGGATACTTTGACAAGACATTTTTGGTTTTACAAGATTTGATATTTGTTATTTTTAGTCTCGTATATTATAAAAATTAAAATTTTGGCCCTAACCTTAAAAATATGTAGTATTACTTGCATTTGCTTTATAAAATTATACTTTTGTTTTTAGATTTTTAAAATATTTTGCACTTTTAATCTTAAATAATTGTCTCAATCTTGCAATTTTGATTAAAACGGAGGTGAAGGGACCAAATGTGCAAAATGATTCTAAAAATTGAATAATGTAAAGTACGGTACCAGAAATACTAAAAGTCCAGTACAGTGGGACTGAAATTGCAATTTTAACCAACACGGAAGAAGTATGTATGGTGGGGACCAACATTCCAAAAATATATATAGTGGGGACCAGGGATTGAGTTTTGATATTATATTGGATTTATTGATGAATTTTGAGGACAAACACGAAACTTAGATACTTAGATGCTACATCGACGTGCAATGCAGGGATGTTTTATCATAATTACACTTATATAAACTTGCATGGGCAAAGTTAATTAAAAAAATAAAATAAAACTAAACATGTATCTTTATGAGAATACACCCGTGCATTGCACGGCGTGTAACATCTAAATTCGCGTTGAAAATAAATGAGATAATAATTCAAGAAGTAAAATAAGTATTTTGAGTTTTACATCTTTTGACTAGTATTATTTAAGGGTTGTGCCTTTGTTTTACATCTTTTGACTAGTATTATTTAAGGGTTGTGCCTTTCCTCTTTAGAGTCGGAAAATTCTAATCCAGACCAGTTCTGAGTTTCAACTAATTTCAAAGTAAGTATATTACATTTGACATGTGAATATTTTGGGTTCGACCAAACTCGACGTGAAATGTCAATGTCGGAAGATGCCAATGCTTCGAGACCAGGTGGTTTCAGAAATTGGGTTCAAGCAAAAACGAGCTACGGAAAATGGTCCCTAACCTATAACTAGCTTCCTTTGGCCCATATGAACAGTAACTGAATCCCACCACATGGAAAAAGTACCACTAGACCACTTGAAGCCGGAGGTGATTCCCATTTATATGACGCACACCTTGGATTAGAGGATTATCGGGTTTATACACAATAACCCGTTTATGATAAATTAGGATTCGAATAATATTTGAACCGTTTTCAATACGCGTGCAACCTCCTTTTGAATTAGGCTAACATCGATTCGTGAAGTTTGGTCGTTATTTTCGTAGATAGGGATGTTTATGCTGCCCTAAGTTCACTCTTGATGTAGCCTATTGATCGTTTAGAGATCTAAGTAGTGAAACACTGTGATATCATAGTAAATTGATTAAGATTAATTATCGAACTTTGATATAGATCGCCCGAGCTACAAGGCAGGTCGAACTTCGTTTTTTACTACCTAATGTATTATTCGAACTCAAATGAAAATTTTTCAATAAAAAATGTAAATGTTGGAGAGATTTTGTGAGTTTTTAAGGATCTTTTCGATTTTGAGCATTGCGACTCACGGTCGAGCGTTCTTCGGATTTTTATGTTTAAAAATAGTTTGTTTTGAATTTCTTTGTGAGAGACACAACTCCAAAAAAAAAAATGACACATTAATTTTCTTAAAAAAGCTAACAAAGAAAAACTATATAGTAATAATTTAATTCTTCAATCATTTCAAAGGATATTCAAGCATGTGGCATACACAACTAGTGAGGATCGATATTATATAATTAATGAAGTTGTTGTCTCACCTTTTCGTTTGTATAGACTTCTCAAATCATAAATCAAGATAAAAATAATAATTAAAAAAAAAAAAAAAAAACTTCTCAAATCAATTTTTGGATACCAATTTTTTCCATAGACACCTTCTCCATGCACTTTGGTTTTTGTTGTCCGAATTGAAAGTACCCCTATTTTATCTTAAACCCTTTCAGCCAAAACACCATCTTTTACTTTTGTTGATGAGAAAGCAGGACAGGACAAGACAATACATTATGTCTTCAACTTGAACTGAAATGAATGAACATGGTAAAAAGATGTGACTACACAAATTTATTTGCAAAAGGAAAAATATTCCATTATTCCCCAAAAATCAAAATGCAAATAATTGTATAAAGGTTGTCTTAAAGTGTAACGCCCCTATTAAAGTTAATTAATATTTACATATTAAACTTAGTAAATTAATACTAATAAGTTATTTTTACAAAATATATAATACCTATTTTACATATGTATAAACTTCAAAATTCTAGTTTAATGTCGACGAGAATCATTCTGACTTCTATGATACTTTCGGAATTCTGAAAATAGGTAAAACACATTATGTAAGTTGACTTGCAACTTAGGGAGGTGGATGCGCTGAATTCAAATAATCTCAAAGAAAAAAGCAACGAATGCCAATTAATGTAAACAGACAAGTATAAATATTAATGTACGGTAAAAAAGGATACGTCTCGATGTCTTCCAACTTTTAAAGTTTGCTTCCTGCAAACACACCTTATAATTTCCTCCAATAACACTTTCTGATTTTCTCGCATACACACATTATGCATGACTAGTCAGTGCATTCAAAAACGACGTCGTATATCCAAGAGACTTTATTCTCTCAAATATATGAGTCAGGTCAGGGGTTCATAATCGAGTAAATAGCCCGTGCTATTCAACTTAATCACATAACCGCACAAGCCAAATGGACCCAAAATAACAGTAGTTAAATAATTAATATAACCATATTTTTATCCGATTGAGATAAGTACTGCACCCGAATAATATCAGTTTGACATAAAATAATTCCAATAGAGATCAATAAGTATCACATTATCATACTCCAAGTTTAAATCACAAAATCAGTCCTTTCTAAATAAACGTTAAACTACCATCGAATCCAACAAAATCATACATGTAATAGGAACTTTCTACCAACATTCTAACAACATTTTTACGATAATTACAGATATAGAATTCTTAGCTAGTTAATTTATCATAAGGGTAATTATATTTGTTACTAAATTCTTAAAGTTTACAAGAACTATAACTACATTTAATTATATTTATTATTGAATTCTTAGGCTCAGTTCACTTTGCCCAATTAACCCTCAATTGGGCCTCCATTAATTTTAATTGAGGGGTAATCAGTTGTTCAGATGGGCCGATTATTTCACGGGCTGCCCGTCCTTTTTTGTCCGATATGTGGGCCAGGTCCCTCAATTTGCCAGATTATAATTCCACCTCCATAGGTTCAATTGAGTTTTAATGGCCCAGACTAATATTATTGAGACCAAATTGTCCTTTCATTTCGTTATAATTACAAGAAAACCAGAGACTGAAAAATATATATAATTTTCCCCTCATTTGCCAAATTACCCAGGTCGTCTCGACGCCATTGCCCAGGTGAGGGAGAATGAAAATTTACTTCAAATGTGTAGCTGTAAATTGCATAGTTGCACCTTATGTTTATTATATTGCACCAATTGTTCTATTTCAAGTGAGTTGAGGTTTGATTTTTCGGTTATGTTTAATGTATATTTTTTTTTGTTAATTCACATGAACGAAGTTGTGCTTTAATTTCACCAATTTTTTAGCTCGAATTTTTAAACTACATACGAAAAAGAGTGGATTCAATTGTTATATTTTGTGAAAACTTGAGCTTGATATATATTTTTCATTTTTATTAAAATTTCACAGGAACGAAGATTGGAGTTGGGTCAAGCTGCCGGATTGTGAAGCATTTCTTGTTGAATTTTTAATCAAGATTTTTAATTTATATTTGTACAAAACAAGATTTTTCAAGGCTAACATTTTTTTTTTGTACAGGGTCAAAGGAGGCTACGGGTTAGTGTCTCTATTTTTTAGAGGAGTTCCTATCTAATTTAAATTGATGTAATCTTGTACCATTCATGTTTTTATATTAATTAGTATGTGTATTTCCCTGAAATTTTTTGAAAACTGTACAATTTTGTACATTTATCTACGTATATGTTGTGAAAGTGTTCAATTTTGTTCAATTTTTGTGGAAAGTGTTCATTTTTGTTCAATAAATGGTTCATTGTAGATTGGTGTTTGTTTCCAAGTGGTTGTGACTCGTTAGGATATACAATGGAAATAGAGAGAGTATGAGAGAAGAAATGAAATTGAGATATGGAACCCTAAAACACAATTATACCTAAAAAATAAACGGCCGAGATTCAATGTTATCAACGATCTAGATCAAGTCTCGGTCAGGGGTAAAATTGTCCATGATTATTTGTTGGGCCAAGTAAACAGATTGTAATACGGGCTGGACAAATAATTAATCAGGCCACTATAATATGTCATACGGGCTATTATATCAATTAGACCAATTATTTATTGGGCCGATTTCATTTTCTGGGCCATTACTAATTAGATAAAGTGAACACAGCCTTAAAGTATAAGAGTACTATAACTACATTTAACGAATATATCTAAAATATAACGCATATAAATAAAAACGAGTCAAAATTAACTCTTCGTTATTTAAAATTTCACGCTCACCTTTTCATCGGAAACTTGGATTACCAAAAGCTGGATTTACTCCAAAAGATCACCTATATCATAATGATAAATTCAACGATTAAATGAGATAAAAGATTCAAAACAATACAACTCAAAATGAAACGGAACGAACTTCAAAATATTTCTACTTGTGGGGCGGCCTGATGTCATTCCATTTACAACCTGATAGAAGGGAGAATGCCGCGCCAGGCCACCTTCAATGGCTACCGGAACAACAGCATGTTGCTACTGTTCACGACAACAAATAAATGTACGTTGTTGTTCACAATGGACAAGCTGGGCAGCAGCTTATGGCTGTCACGAATGGTAGCGGAGGTGTCGAGATGTTCCGGCGATGAATTCCCTTACTTCCCTCTTAATATATTTCACTTTTCACCCCTAAAATTCCTATTTCTTCAACTTCTTTTTCTCACAATTTCTTTCCTCTCTTTCTTCTTGAGAGAATTGCATTTTTTGTACAGAGCTATAGGTCAATTCCCACTTTTGGTACTGAGTTTTATGGGTCCGACACATTTGGTACAGAGCTTTAACAAATTGTGACAAATTTGGTACAGCCGTTAAAAATTGGCGTTAAGTGATGACGTGGCTGTTAAGTCTAATTGCAAAGTTGATGCCATTACTTATGTTGATTGATAATTTTACCCTATAATATTTCAGGATACCAAAAAAGTCTCACATCTCCAAATTTAGGGACGATTTTAGTCCACATTGTTGCCAAATTTCAAAATTGACTCGAATAAGACCACGTGCAGAACAATTTGAATATTTTACTTATTTTATTTAAATAACTAATTTGATTTATAAATAATTTTAATAAATTAAATAATAATTTTAATAAATTAAATAATAATTTAACATAAAAGATTCAAAACAATACAACTCAAAATGAAACTGAACGAACTCCAAAATATTTCTACTTGTGGACGGCCTGATGTCGCCAGGCCACCTTCAATGGCTACCGGAACAACAGCATGTTGCTACTGTTCACGGCAACAAATAAATGTACGTTGTTGTTCACAATGGACAAGCTGGGCAGCAGCTTATGGCTGTCATGAATGGTTGCGGAGGTGTCGAGATGTTCCGGCGATGAATTCCCTTACTTCCCTCTTAATAACTTTCACTTTTCACCCCTAAAATTCCTATTTCTTCAACTTCTTTTTCTCACAATTTCTTTCCTCTATTTCTTCTTGAGAGAATTGCATTTTTGGTACAGAGCTATAGGTCAATTCCCACTTTTGGTACTGAGTTTTATGGGTCCAACACATTTGGTACAGAGATTTAACAAATTGTGACAGCCGTTAAAAATTGGCGTTGAGTGATGACGTGGCAGTTAAGTCTAATTGCAAAGTTGATGCCATTACTTATGTTGATTGATAATTTTACCCTATAATATTTCAGGTTACCAAAAAAGTCCCACATCTCCAAATTTAGGGACGATTTTAGTCCACATTGTTGCCAAATTTCAAAATTGACTCGAATAAGACCACGTGCAGACCAATTTGAATATTTTACTTATTTTATTTAAATAACTAATTTGATTTATAAATAATTTTAATAAATTAAATAATAATTTAGCATAAATATCACCAAAATTAAGAAAATATATTCTTTTTAAATATAAAATTTATATAATAGAATTAATCTATTTATTATTTATTAAAATAATAAATTATATAATTAAAAACTATTTAATATTTATTAAAATAATAAATAATTTTAATTTTAAAAAAAAATTCCCAACCCCACCCACCCACCCCCTCCCCTCCCCCTCCACCCTACCCCAATTTACATGCCACCCGAGGGGAGGGGAGGAGAGGGGGTGGGTGGGGTTTGGGAATTTTTTTTAAAATTATTTATTATTTATTATTTTAATAAATATTAAATAGTTTTTAATTATATAATTTATTATTTTAATAAATATTAAATATATTAATACCATTATATAAATCTTATATTTAAAAAGAATATATTTTCTTAATTTTGGTGATATTTATGTTAAATTATTATTTAATTTATTAATATTATTTATAAATCAAATTAGTTATTTAAATAAAATAAGTAAAATATTTAAATTGGTCATCACGTGGTCTTTATTCGAGTCAATTTTGAAATTTGACAACAATGTGGATTAAAATCGTAACTAAATTTGGAGATGTTGGGCTTTTTTGGTAACCTAAAATATTATGGGGTAAAATTATCAGTCAATATAAGTAATGGCATCAACTTTGCAATTATACTTAACTGCCACATCATCACCTAACGCCAATTTTTAACGGCTGTACCAAATGTGTCACAATTTGTTAAAGCTCTGTACCAAATGTGTTGGATCCATAAAGCTCAGTACCAAAAGTCGAATTGACCTATAGCTCTGTACCAAAAATGCAATTCTCTCATTTCTTCTTCCTTTCTTTTCAATTTCTTGTAAAACTCTCTCTCGTGCACTACTAGATGCTGAAATATGCTGAGCTAATTCAAATTCAAGAAAGAGAGAATAGAATTATTTGTAGAGGTGTATCCAATTAAATTTGTCCAAAAATGTATACATGTTGGGGCTTGCATTCTCTCACTAAATGTAATTAGATTAGAACTTAATAAACGGCTCAAGATCCTCTATACCATAATTATGTATCACTAATAAGTAATTGCCACATGTAGATATGACAATTATTATAATTGTGGGATAGAAGATCTTATTATAATTGTGACAATTTATTATTATAATTGCCACATGTACATTTGACAATTTATTATTATAATTGTCACATGTACATGTGGCAATTAATTATTAGTGATACAAAATTGTGGTATAGAGACAAAGATACACCGCGGTGCAAATTTCAAACACACCGCGGTCACCGCGGCGTGTCTGAGCAGGGAATTAAAATTCCCGTATCCTCTCTTTTTCCTTCACTCTTTACATTTCAAATTTCCCCAAGTCTCACAAGCTTCCCCATGTAACCTCACTTATCTCTCACAAACTCTTCCTCTCAATTTCCCTCCTCAATCTCCCATAATCAAGCACAATCACCTAAACCCCACAAACAATTCAATCAATCATTTAAAAATCCTTAATTTCATCAACACCCCCACAAAAACCGAAATTCATCCCCAAGACTTCAAAGTCGAAATTCTTCGATTCCAATTGATTGTGTGCATCCAAAAGGTAAGTATGGCTTAACCTTTTATTGGAGTTGCTATAAATGTTTGGTATTGCTATTTTTGGGTTGAAATTTTGAAAAATATAGGAGAAAAATAGTTAGTTGGGGATTGCACACTAGGTGTTCGACGAATTGCCTAAGTGAGATGTTTTGGTTGTTAGTGTGAATTCTTTCGTGATTTTGTTTGAGGGTTGTTTGTTAGCGATTGTGAATTGATTGTTGAATCGTTTGGTGGATTTTGAATATATTGAAAGAATGCCGAGAATGAGAGGTTGTTACGCTCTTTATACGAGTACGTAAACTACGCAAGTATACGGTCGTTACAAGTAATATAAAACGATAAGTACATACCGAGTATCGAATCCCAACGAATGGGTAAAAGGTGGGAATAAACGAATCAATTGACGGCTTATTTCATCTAAGAATGCTTGATACAAATTATCGAACCCAAACATATGATAAGGGTGATTTTATTTAACTACGAGCGATAAAATAAATCTAACTACGAAAGCAAGTAAATGGGGAGTTAATTACGCGGTAAGGAGGATTCATAAGCGATTAGTTAAAGCAGATAAATTATGCGGTTGTTAGGTTAACTATGCAAACAATCCCAGATTTAGTTGTTGTTTGCGAGTTCAAATTAGTTAAGTCTCCCTATCGGTTTGACTTAACTCTACCAATCTACCCAAACTCTCCATCTCCGGATCAATAACGAACATCGCTGTCAATCGATGCTCTAAGGAAAGTCCGAACCCAAAAGAGGATTCTAAGGCGTACCGTTGTCACCCGGGACCTAAAACTAACCCGAATCCCCGAATAAAGAGAATCTAAGTTATTTGATGCATTTACGAACGAACCCATTATACAAACACGGACCAAACTAGGTATATGTCTATCCTAGGTTGAAATCCACAAATCGTCACTCACCTAACTTTCTACATCCTATGTCTAGGTTGCATTAAAGGTAGATGGCCAAAAGTGCGATAAAACAATAAACCCAACAAATCAAACATAACCCAACATCAAACATAATTAATCAAACGATAACAGTGACTCGACAAGTAATATATTGTGCTTGTGTTTGCTATTCAAGGATTCAATGACATTCATATGTATCTTTCGATAGCATACCAACCTATCAAATTAAACTAAGCCAATTTACGTATAAATGGACTAAAATCTAATCGATGTCATTTAAACTCAAACCTTAAACGAATATGAAACGACATAGGTATATGTCTATCCTAAAATCGATTCACAATCCAAATTCATAATCAAATTCTCAAAATCACTATATCTAGCAATCAAGAATCAATAACACTCATCTCAAAGGGTTGTCAAACCACAAGACGAACAATAAACACGGAATCGGATTAACGAACACATATAAGGACCATACTAATCATCAAGACATCATTAATCAAACAATAACATAAATTTATATAAATCCGGAGAATTCCAATACACAATCATTCATCCAAAAAGGAAATAACAAACTCATCTCCTAATCATAAATAACTAAGAAATGGAAAGAAATCACCTAATCGAAATGGAATCGAGACAAGGATTCTCCTCCCCTTAATCACCACCTAATCACTCCCCAAGGGTGGTGATTAACTCACCCCCTTGGTGGAGTCTTCAATTTAAGAAAACAAAGGAAAAAAACTAGAGAGAAAGCTTAGGGTGGCAAAGAGAAAAAAGAGGCACAAGAGTGGAATGATTCCAAGAGAGGTTGCAAGTTGTGTCCTCCTCTCCTCTTAACCTAAGGGAAAACAAGACCAAAAGCCCCCTAAAGGGTTAGAATTACAAGTGGGGAAATATAGGCAATGTACAAAAAACACCCTCTAAACACGCTGAAAAACAGAGCAGGACTCGCGGCCGCGAGCCAACACCTCGCGGCCGCGAGCTTGAACCTCGCGGCCGCATGCTTTCTGCCACACTTTCTTCCGAGCAGCATATCTTTTGATTACGAACTCCGAATGCAGATCCGTAAAGTCCGTAGCATAGCTAACTCACTCATCTATGACATATCCAAAATTCAGCTCATTTGGATCATCCATGAAATATTTATGCAAGTTCTAGTGAGCAGCTATCTACATTCTTGTACAATTTGCTACGAGTTCTATTTCCTTTGAAGCTCAAGCTTGACTCGCGGGGTGGGTAGAGCGACTCGCATCATTGATACGCAACTCCAAATCTCTCTAAGATGTAAATACCTACAAACCACGGAGAAAACGATCAAAGCGAGAACAAAAACACAAAAACGAACAAAGGCCAAACAAAATGGCCAAAAGCACAAAAGACACGAAAACACGCGAAGACACACAAACACTCGGATCAAAACAAGATGTTTTGGGTTTAAAGAGATGGGTAATAACGACGTTTTCACGGCGTTATCAACACCCCCAAACTTAAACACTTGCTCGTCCTCGAGCAAAGAAAACAAAACAAGTACTAAACGTGCATGCTTATGATCAAAATGCCAAAGCTTAACACTTTCAAATTATTCTTTAAACAAGCTCCACGTGTGTGTGTGTGATGACTTTGGCTAGGTTCTATTTTAGGTGAATACGCCCCAATAGATTAAAATCATCGGTTCTACTTGCATGGGCTCCTCACGTTAACTTAGACTATCTCCTAACCTTAGGTTTCAAACCTTATGCTCCAATCACATCATGAAACTAAGTTGTAGGTAATTTAAGAGTATTGTACCTATTCTTGAACTAATTGGCAATTTTAGTTCCTAGCTCTTTCTCACATAAATGCTTTTCTTTTGATTTACAATAATAACATAGCACTTTGTGCTTTACAATGATATTACGATACAAATCTAGCACTATTGATGGTAGCTTGTTTTTCTATACATTTAACTTTGTGGGCTACTAGCACCATTCCTTTCCTTTGTGCATTACATTTGAATTTTTCACTACAAAACTTGCACAATAATAATGACATAGAGTTATTACAAAAATCATCCATGAATTTCATCAATGAAGGCTTAGCCTTTCTTTTCTCTCATAGAAGGGCATACATTTTAGCAACTTCTCTACTCATTTCTTTTAAGAGCTAGGTGTTCAAAGGTTTTTCATTCTTGAAAAGGGTTCACTCCCCCAAACTTAGCCCATTTTGTTCCTTTTACACTTTGTTTTCAAACTAAAGTTTGGAGAGAAACTAAGTTACGCAAGAGGAGTCCTAGATCCTATTATCACTAAAGTTCTTTATCCACCCCAAATACAACCTAGCCTTAGCCAATGTGCTCAAATTTTGTAGAAGCATACTCAAATAATAACAAGAATCTGAAAAAATTTGGCGGGTCGACCTAGCATGTATGCAAGTACTTGCGACCTCTCTCCCCAAAACTTAAAACGCACAATGTCCCCATTGTGTGAATTGAGAAAAATGGAGGGAGGTCGACACGACAACCACGGAAGCACACGAAGAAAAGAAAAACAAACAAAACAAAGAAATCAACAAGGTAAATGATCGAATACGGCTCTATCCAATTCAAGCAAGCATAGATAATCTAACCAATCAAGTACGGACATATAGATATATCATTGTAAGCGCAAAATAAACCAAACGGAATGCAAAAATGTAAAGGTTACGCCCTTTTGTCGATCATGGAGTCCGTGCATCCCGTGGTTAACTTCCGTCTCGGATCCTCAATCATGCTTGCCATTACTTCGTTATCATGCACAATCATCACCTACAACACAACACAAACAAAAGAAAAACAAAACAAGACAAGACAAGATGATGAAAAAGGGAAATAATGCTTGTTTTAAGTCACGAGCTTGACTTGATACGAGGGATGAATTGATTGCCACCAAAACTACTCCCATCGTCCATGATTCCACAAAACAGGCTCATCAAAATCTTAAGCTCTTCGCAATAGGCCGATCAAACCTCGCAAAGAAACAAAAAGATCAAAATTAGTACAAAGTATTAAGCTATCACAAACAAACTTAGCCATCAATATCATCATTTACTCCGCACGTTACCACATTCCCCGGCAACGGCGCCAAAAACTTGTTACGCTCTTTATACGAGTACGTAAACTACGCAAGTATACGGTCGTTACAAGTAATATAAAACGATAAGTACATACCGAGTATCGAATCCCAACGAATGGGTAAAAGGTGGGAATAAACGAATCAATTGACGGCTTATTTCATCTAAGAATGCTTGATACAAATTATCGAACCCAAACATATGATAAGGGTGATTTTATTTAACTACGAGCGATAAAATAAATCTAACTACGAAAGCAAGTAAATGGGGAGTTAATTACGCGGTAAGGAGGATTCATAAGCGATTAGTTAAAGCAGATAAATTATGCGGTTGTTAGGTTAACTATGCAAACAATCCCAGATTTAGTTGTTGTTTGCGAGTTCAAATTAGTTAAGTCTCCCTATCGGTTTGACTTAACTCTACCAATCTACCCAAACTCTCCATCTCCGGATCAATAACGAACATCGCTGTCAATCGATGCTCTAAGGAAAGTCCGAACCCAAAAGAGGATTCTAAGGCGTACCGTTGTCACCCGGGACCTAAAACTAACCCGAATCCCCGAATAAAGAGAATCTAAGTTATTTGATGCATTTACGAACGAACCCATTATACAAACACGGACCAAACTAGGTATATGTCTATCCTAGGTTGAAATCCACAAATCGTCACTCACCTAACTTTCTACATCCTATGTCTAGGTTGCATTAAAGGTAGATGGCCAAAAGTGCGATAAAACAATAAACCCAACAAATCAAACATAACCCAACATCAAACATAATTAATCAAACGATAACAGTGACTCGACAAGTAATATATTGTGCTTGTGTTTGCTATTCAAGGATTCAATGACATTCATATGTATCTTTCGATAGCATACCAACCTATCAAATTAAACTAAGCCAATTTACGTATAAATGGACTAAAATCTAATCGATGTCATTTAAACTCAAACCTTAAACGAATATGAAACGACATAGGTATATGTCTATCCTAAAATCGATTCACAATCCAAATTCATAATCAAATTCTCAAAATCACTATATCTAGCAATCAAGAATCAATAACACTCATCTCAAAGGGTTGTCAAACCACAAGACGAACAATAAACACGGAATCGGATTAACGAACACATATAAGGACCATACTAATCATCAAGACATCATTAATCAAACAATAACATAAATTTATATAAATCCGGAGAATTCCAATACACAATCATTCATCCAAAAAGGAAATAACAAACTCATCTCCTAATCATAAATAACTAAGAAATGGAAAGAAATCACCTAATCGAAATGGAATCGAGACAAGGATTCTCCTCCCCTTAATCACCACCTAATCACTCCCCAAGGGTGGTGATTAACTCACCCCCTTGGTGGAGTCTTCAATTTAAGAAAACAAAGGAAAAAAACTAGAGAGAAAGCTTAGGGTGGCAAAGAGAAAAAAGAGGCACAAGAGTGGAATGATTCCAAGAGAGGTTGCAAGTTGTGTCCTCCTCTCCTCTTAACCTAAGGGAAAACAAGACCAAAAGCCCCCTAAAGGGTTAGAATTACAAGTGGGGAAATATAGGCAATGTACAAAAAACACCCTCTAAACACGCTGAAAAACAGAGCAGGACTCGCGGCCGCGAGCCAACACCTCGCGGCCGCGAGCTTGAACCTCGCGGCCGCATGCTTTCTGCCACACTTTCTTCCGAGCAGCATATCTTTTGATTACGAACTCCGAATGCAGATCCGTAAAGTCCGTAGCATAGCTAACTCACTCATCTATGACATATCCAAAATTCAGCTCATTTGGATCATCCATGAAATATTTATGCAAGTTCTAGTGAGCAGCTATCTACATTCTTGTACAATTTGCTACGAGTTCTATTTCCTTTGAAGCTCAAGCTTGACTCGCGGGGTGGGTAGAGCGACTCGCATCATTGATACGCAACTCCAAATCTCTCTAAGATGTAAATACCTACAAACCACGGAGAAAACGATCAAAGCGAGAACAAAAACACAAAAACGAACAAAGGCCAAACAAAATGGCCAAAAGCACAAAAGACACGAAAACACGCGAAGACACACAAACACTCGGATCAAAACAAGATGTTTTGGGTTTAAAGAGATGGGTAATAACGACGTTTTCACGGCGTTATCAGAGGTGCGATTTCACGTCCGCCTTTGAAACGAACTAAGAAAGGGAAAGAACCCATGGTCGAGGAGGAAGACTATGATACCACACGGTTCTTATCAAAGCCGGCTCAAGATTCGTTTTACGAAGACTTGGAAAAGAAGTTCTTGGCCGAGAGGTACATTACTTATGATAGAGCGGCTTCCCTTTCTATATGAGCAAATCGAGGCTCGGGGTTGGAATGCCCTTCTTCAAAGACCCGTGCGAGATACATTCCCCGGAGAAATCGCACGTGAGTTTTATGCAAATGCTCACTTTGCCAAGACCACATAAGTTGCTTGGGTTAGGGGTGTGGAAGTTAGCTTTACTCCGGAGGCTATCAATGAGTTCTATCACATAGCATGGCCCGTGGGTCAAGAGGATGAAACCGATAATCTGTTACGAAAAGCGGAAATTGAGAAGCACCACAACTTAGCAAGAATGAAGGCTTTCCTCTCAATCGACAACACGATGACATTTGAGCCACTCCGACAAGGCCAGTTGAAACAGGAAGCTAAGGCATGGGCACTCGTTATGTGCTCGCACCTCGCGCCAACCTCTTATAACACAACATATGGCGATGATCGAGTGCCCCTTCTGTATGCCCTCACCAAAGGCCTAAAGTTCAACCTTGGAAAAGTTATCCACGAGAGGCTCCGGAGCACCATTGATCACACAGCCACCCATCAAAAGAGCTTTATCTTCCCATATCTAATCTTTGGTCTGTGTAAGAATGCAGGTGTCAACTTTGGTGTCATGCAGGAAGTGTGTCGGTTGGGTACGAAGATCGGGAATGCTTCTATTTGTGCAACTTTGGGCCTTACCTATCAGAACTATGCGCCTAGGCCTAACCCACCAGCCAGAAACTTCCAGCGGGCGCCTCGTGAGCAAAAAGGATTGGCAGCTCTTGAAAGAAAATTCATGGTCCACCACGAGTACACGTCAAATTGCATTAATGCCAGATTCGACGCCAAACTTGTCATTCAAAGCATTAATGCAATTTGACGTGTACTCGTGGTGGACCATGAATTTTCTTTCAAGAGCTGCCAATCCTTTTTGCTCACGAGGCGCCCGCTGGAAGTTTCTGGCTGGTGGGTTAGGCCTAGGCGCATAGTTCTGATAGGTGAGGCCCAAAGTTGCACAAATAGAAGCATTCCCGATCTTCGTACCCAACCGACACACTTCCTGCATGACACCAAAGTTGACACCTGCATTCTTACACAGACCAAAGATTAGATATGGGAAGATAAAGCTCTTTTGATGGGTGGCTGTGTGATCAATGGTGCTCCGGAGCCGCTCGTGGATAACTTTTCCAAGGTTGAACTTTAGGCCTTTGGTGAGGGCATACAGAAGGGGCACTCGATCATCGCCATATGTTGTGTTATAAGAGGTTGGCGCGAGGTGCGAGCACATAACGAGTGCCCATGCCTTAGCTTCCTGTTTCAACTGGCCTTGTCGGAGTGGCTCAAATGTCATCGTGTTGTCGATTGAGAGGAAAGCCTTCATTCTTGCTAAGTTGTGGTGCTTCTCAATTTCCGCTTTTCGTAACAGATTATCGGTTTCATCCTCTTGACCCACGGGCCATGCTATGTGATAGAACTCATTGATAGCCTCCGGAGTAAAGCTAACTTCCACACCCCTAACCCAAGCAACTTCCATGGTCTTGGCAAAGTGAGCATTTGCATAAAACTCACGTGCGATTTCTCCGGGGAATGTATCTCGCACGGGTCTTTGAAGAAGGGCATTCCAACCCCGAGCCTCGATTTGCTCATATAGAAAGGGAAGCCGCTCTATCATAAGTAATGTACCTCTCGGCCAAGAACTTCTTTTCCAAGTCTTCGTAAAACGAATCTTGAGCCGGCTTTGATAAGAACCGGGTGGTATCATAGTCTTCCTCCTCGACCATGGGTTCTTTCCCTTTCTTAGTTCGTTTCGAAGGCGGACGTGAAATCGCACCTCTCATTCTCGGCATTCTTTCAATATATTCAAAATCCACCAAACGATTCAACAATCAATTCACAATCGCTAACAAACAACCCTCAAACAAAATCACGAAAGAGTTCACACTAACAACCAAAACATCTCACTTAGGCAATTCGTCGAACACCTAGTGTGCAATCCCCAACTAACTATTTTTCTACTATATTTTCCAAAATTTCAACCCAAAAATAGCAATACCAAACATTTATAGCAACTCCAATAAAAGGTTAAGCCATACTTACCTTTTGAATGCACACAATCAATTGGAATCGAAGAATTTCGACTTTGAAGTCTTGGGGATGAATTTCGGTTTTTGTGGGGGTGTTGATGAAATTAAGGATTTTTAAATGATTGATTGAATTGTTTGTGGGGTTTAGGCGATTGTGCTTGATTATGGGAGATTGAGGAGGGAAATTGAGAGGAAGAGTTCGTGAGAGATAAGTGAGGTTACATGGGGAAGCTTGTGAGACTTGGGGAAATTTGAAATGTAAAGAGTGAAGGAAAAAGAGAGGATACGGGAATTTTAATTCCCTGCTCAAACACGCCGCGGTGTATTATATATACACCGCGGCGTGTTTGGAATTTGCATCGCGGTGTATCTTTGTTTCACCGCGATGAATTTTCCTTAGAATTAATCACATTGCCAATTCTGGCAAAATTGCTAAAAGACCCCTGCAATTTGATGTTTTCATTTTGGGCCCCGAAATTTTTAAAATGTGTGCGATCATGTCCTAAACTGAAATTCAGTATTTAGATATATATATATATACACACACAAAATAAATTTAAGGATTTAAAAAATATAAAATAAAAAATTCTGGGTCTTTACATAAAAGGTTCACCAAATGCAATGGGAATGAATGGATCTCTAGAACTAATTATTCTTGAAGTTCTCATAATTTCTATTGAAAGTCTTAAATATTCTCATTTAAGCTAATGGGTTGGATCCAAAGAAAGTTATGTGTTCTTTTGATGTAAGAGTTTGGGTCGGGTTCAATGCAAGTTAAAGATGGTTCATATTTTTTTTTTCGTGCTTTAATTCTTCATTATTTGATATCTTGGTCAATCAACTGAGAAAAATTATACTAGTATTCTAATAGATAATCGTATTCGATAATAGAAAATAGTAAATTAACAACACTATAAATTTTAATACTCCTATTTAAAAACTTTGAAACATCATATATATATGTGAAATAGATTAACATTATATTAAAAGTATGACTCTATAATGGAGTGAACATTGATGAAAATAATATTTATGTAGATTGATCCAATTAAATCCAAAATTGGCGCCTGAAATTTTAATGTAAGCCAAATCCTTCAAAAAAAAAAAAAAACATTATATCAATTACTTTGAACATTTGCTTTTGCCAAAAGCAAAGTCTACATGTAAGTGCAAGGTAATAATAAATTGTACAAAAGGGAAAGAAAAAGATTGACCAAATGTCCATATCTAAGTTCAATGTAAGAAATTGTGAGGAAAAGAAAATGGGAATATCAGCAAATAGCCTTTAATTTTAGTCATCTAGAAATTAGAATACAATTATTAGGGCTTGTTTGTTTGGTGTTTGGGAAAGTAGTTTGGAAGAGTAGTGGAAGTTTGTGAAATAATCTCGATTTGCTTAATGTTGTTTGTTTGAGTTTTGAGAGTGTGGTTTGCGAAATAAAGTAGGTGTAAGTTTTTTTGGAAGAATTAGGTTGCAGTTGTAAGATGTATAAGACTTTATGTCAAATCATGTTAATTGTAAGATAAATTGTGTAAGAGATATATTACTTTATGTCAAATCAGAGTAGAGTTGTATATGTTTTGTTTAGAGATAAGAAAATTATTATTTGTTTGAATTTTGAGAGAATAGTTTGAGAAAGTTGAGAGATGAAATATTTATTTTAGAAAATAAAAAACATGTTTATTTAATATTTTTCAAATACAATTTTTTTAGAAACGCCAAACAAACAAACTCTTAATATACAAAAGTAATGAATAAACAAAGAAATCTATCGGTCATATATAAAAGTGTACGAAAATCAAAGCTAAATATTTATAATTAAAGATCTCCCACATAATGTGGATAGAATGACAAAATGTGGGTCACTAACCAACAGACTATTTGTCTATTAGCACGTGCCAAATAAAATAGCCAAAATTATTTATTAATCAGAAGAGTGAAAAACGAAACAAAATTAAGTCAAATTTCGACCTAATTTATTAATAATTAATTATATAAAAAAGTGGCAAAAACTTATTGCAGTGGCACCCAACCAATCCATGCCAATCCAAACCAAACTAAACTAGACTATTTCTTTGAAAACATTAATTTAAGAGTTAATCTCATTTTGCTCCCATGGCCAACTACTAATAATGCGCACTTTGACCCTTCAACTATTTATTGCATCATCTTACTCCCTTCAACTCTTGTGAAAATTTATAAGGAAAGATTAAGTTTCAATTTAATAATTAATTTTTATCCATTTGTATTTGACTAAAACAAAACAAAACAAAAGGTTAATCATAATTTTTTTTATATATTTATTTACGCATGTAAGCATGTGTGGCAACTGAAAAGGCATAATGATGCCATTGATAGCTGAAGGGGCTAATCGTTTACCAAAAATAGTTGAAGGGGTCAAATTGGGATTTACTCTTATTATTAGTATTAATTTTGCGAATTAGAGTCTAATTAAAATGCTAAAAACGTGACCCCCATATCCATTCTCTCTATCTTGTTTTTCTTTTCATTGAGGTTTGCTGGAATGGGACTCCTGCGTTAATTTCTCTTCTTTCATGGAGGTAAATATTTAACCCTTAAAAATCAACATAATAAATTTTTTGTCCGATCTGAATTGTGCATCTCTTTTCTCCAATTAACTCTATTTTAAGGAATTTACATTGTTGATTTCGCTAATTAAGGTATTTTTTTTTTGTCGTTTACGTTCTGAATGAGAATTATTTGTGCCTGAATTCGGTTAATCATGAATGTTTAGATACATTTTCTCAATTTTTCTCGAGATGTGTCCTTATATTTATTGTGCAATTTTCGTTGTTGTCATGTGCTTAAGGTTCCGATAATGGATGAGGTGAAGAAGGAAGAGAGTCACATGACATCAGCTGCAGCTTTTGTGGAAGGGGGGGTTCAAGAGGCCTGTGATGATGCTTGTAGCATATGCCTTGAGGCCTTTTGTGACAGTGATCCTTCCACGGTAACCTGATTTTAAATTGTTTCTTAATCTTTGCACGTTTATGATAATCAAGTATTGTGTGTTGTTGTCATTTGTAATTGTTAGTTGTGAAATCTTTTGAATAATGCCTTGTAGGTGACAAGCTGCAAGCATGAGTTCCACCTTCAATGCATTCTTGAATGGTATGTGTTATTGATTTCGGAATAGTGGTTTAATTCATATGATATGTCGTACTTGTGCATTTTTGTCTCGATTATATACTCATTATATATTTTAGAAGCAGCATTTGTGAAATTAGTTCTAATCTTTTTAAGATTTCTGTATACTTAGTTTCCGAAGCACGTGGGCAATATTGCCTAGATTAACTAGGATACAAAACTGAAATTCTTGTTACAAAATACTAATTATTATGAGATTTCAAGATGTGTCGAGGATATTTTAAAGATAATCTTAGGATTGGCATGATGAGGCTATGATTCAGGAAATCTGTGTTCTACAAACTTACTTCAAGTAGGTTTGTGGGAAAAAGGAGGATTTAGAATCAAACTTAACCTTTCAATGTGTGTACAGGTGTCAGAGAAGCTCTAATTGTCCAATGTGTTGGCAACCTATCAGTCTGAAAGATCCTACCAGGTTGATGTCATCTATTATTTTAGTTTGCACTTGGTCTTTAATTAATTCTTGCTTGTGTTTGTGGTAACATTTGGTATTTATTATCATAATGGCAGTCAAGAATTGCTTGAGGCAGTAGAACAGGAGAGAAGTTTTAGGCTGACTCCATCAAGGAATGCAACCATATTTCATCACCCTTCCCTTGGGGATTTTGAATTGCAGCATGTGTGTTACAATCTGGACTAGTTATATTTCACTTAACATTTACTTGATCAATTTAACGTTGTACTGTTATCTCATGACTTCTCTCACCACTGCAGTTACCAATAGGAATGAATGATTCTGACCTTGAGGAACGGATTATCCAACATTTGGCTGCGGCTGCCGCAATGGGGAGGACTCATCGCCTTGCTCGGAGAGAGGGTTCAAGGAGTCGTTCTTCTGCTAATGCACGCTCACAGTTTGTGGTGTTCTCTGCTAACCCTAATGCATCTTCTAATGATCCTGCTTCACCAGAAACTGAGCTAGCTGCAACAACAGTGAACAATTCATCTGTTCACAATGAAGTCCTACAACAGAAAAGCAATCAAATTGCAGCTTCATCATCTGGATCTTTAGTCATGCCAACTACTCAGCTTCGAATATCTAATGATAATAGGTAGTGTTAGGATCTTGTCTTCAAAATTCTACTAATCATTAAATATAATTCATTAATTGATTTTGAAAGTATGTCCTTTCATGTTTAGAAGCTATGTGAGCCAGACTTCCTTGCCAAATCAAGACACTGGAGGACCTTCAGAATTCCAGTCTCTTTCAGACAATTGGAAATCTCGGTTCAATGCAATGTCAATGAAGTATGAGCTTCGCCTATATGACAATTCGATGCCTCTCTTTAATTAATACAGTTTAGCTATTTTTGTTCCTTTAGAGTTCTGAATCGTTTGATTATGTTAATCATGTTAAGATATAAAGAGTCAATTTCAAAAAGCACAAGAGGATGGAAGGAGAAGCTGTTTTCTCGAAGCTCTTCCATGGCAGATATCAGTTCTGAAGTTAGGAGAGAGGTAAATGCTGGAATGGCTACTGTATCCCGCATGATGGAGCGCCTTGAAACTAGAGACAACAATAGGGGTGGCCGTGTTCCTCAAGCAAATAACGTTGATCCTCCAGTCACTGAACGAAGAAACCAAGATAATAGGGACAATTCCGATGAAACACTGTCAGACAGGCCCAAGGGAAATAATTCTGCTTCTTTTGCCGCAAATCAAATTTCAAGTTGATTATTATGATACTTATTTAAGAAGTTGCATTCTTCCTCAGCATTTCATCTTTGAAGGTGAGTTTTAAATCTTTTTAGTAGCCAAGTTGATATGTAGGTAATTGTTTACTTATTTTCATGTTGATTTATGCTTGGCCAAGGTTTAGGTGCATTGATAGCTTTTTCCCAAGTCTCTTCTTTGTAGTAATTTGTCAAGGCTAATGCAAAAGTATTAGATAGATCGATATATGAAATTATATTATGTTTTATCCACCTTCTGGTTGTAGTTTTTTGGTTGTGGGATCTCATATGTTCTGCAACATTTTAAAAATGGTTTTCCATGATTGATCACATATTATGTATTAAAGGGCTAGAATTTATTTCATTTAGAACAATTTCAAGATTTGTGTTTCCTTTGTGATTGTGATTGTGAAAATTTATTATGATTGAGGGTTCTAATCTATGACATCTCTATAAATGTGAACACATTCCTACAGTGCGTTCACATAATAGTTCAACCCACTCTTGTTACTATTTCAGTCAAGTGCCATCCATCATTCGTGAATACTTAATACTTAAAGGTTTTAAGTGTAATTCTGAAACTCAATATACCTTACTTAGACGAAGTATCATCAACATGTCACATAAATAATCGGGTAATTTGATGATAAAGTTGTGGACGGATTTTGGTCCATATTTTGTTGGGAACTTGAGTATGCAGTTACACTTTTCATTCCAGTGGTATATTTTTGTAAAACTTATTTGCTTCTTTCCTACTTGTTCGTCGAATTCATACCAATACATATATTAATTTCATGTTGATTTGATTCGATTTTCAGGTCTATGTTTATCTTCTCCAAATATGACATGCTGAGGAAGAGAGTAGCTCTTCCAGTTGAATAAGGCTTAGGGAGCGCTATAATTGTTCTTTGATCCAAATAAATGAAAAGTGGAGAAAGACAAAATTTGAAGGAAGAACTTCTGGGAAATAGTTAGCTTTATATACATCTTTATCTGCCTGTAAATCTTTCTATGAGCAAATCTTCCCTTTCGGATGTATTATGGAGGATAAATTTATCTAAACGATGCAAAAACATGCTAAAAATTTAGATCTTGATGCATATTCTCGAATAAATCTTCGACAATACATCAAGTTGGCTATCTCGATTTGCTTCATACATCGAACTCGTGTCTAAAGCATATCAGAATTTTGTTTTCTATGTATATTTCGAGTTTTCTATGTATATTTCGATCGTCTAAATATTAGAGCTTCTCAAGAACATTTCAAGGGCTTGGCAATGCATGTCTTTATTTCTGATTTAATGAAATTGAGATAACTATTAGTTTCTAAATTTTTTGTTCTTCTCGATTTTTTTTTTTTATTTCTTACAAAACCTTTTTGCCTTCATTTCCTAATGAATCATTTTATATTTTACTAATAACATCGTAGTACCATACTATGTACACCTCTAACTAAGCTATTAGGGTCTATTTGGAAGGGCTTTGGTTCGGTTTCGCGGGTCTCGGTTTCAAAAACCTCATTTGATTTGGCTTTGGATGTTGGGTTTTATGATTCTGAAAAATGTTCTTACCCCACTTATATTGAGTTTGGATATTGGGGTTTGGAAAAAAAATAGGTGGTAAGTGTCAAATTAATGTCTTTTTAGTAGAGTTTGAGTAAGGAAAATACGCGGTCAAATGAATGTTTTATAGGTTTCAAGAGTATTGATATAGATTTATGATGAGTTTCATGGATTTTTGTCAAACTCCATTTAAAACATTTTTGGCAAAATTTCGCGAGACCAATGAGGTCGGGTTAGAACCCAGACAAATAGACTCTTAAAACCTGATATGGTTATTTAATACACTTTATTACAGTACTTTATACTATTACAATTATCTTTTTTGTTTATTATTATAATTTCTATTTCAAATGGTAATATCTTATTACATGGTGCTTGACCTTTTTTTATCTTTTCATATTGTTTAAAGGCTAATTACAAAGATCATGTCTATACTCTATATCTAAATGAGTTTAATTGCGACATCATTATCTACTTTATAAGATAGTTCATGCCACTTAATAACTTTGCTTATTTTTTTCCACAATATTATACTAAATTAATTACCTTAGTTGTATAAAAAGAACTTAATGCTATTTATAATTTACGTTTTTCCATGTATGTTGTTTTGATTTTGATCTGCAATTTTTTTTCTGAAGCCTTGAGAATGCTTTAATTTAATATTTTGAGAATGAAACATATATCTTATGAATATCTTAAGCCATTGAAATAACAGCTATTTTTTCGAGAAAAAAAATAATAACAGCTATTTTTACAGCTTAAAATTAACTTAAATATAAGAGGCCATGTAGCTTTAAATGGGCTCCTGAAATATGAGAACAAATTTGAGCAATGAAACCATAAAGGCCTTTAAATTGTAATAATTATATGGGCCCAATGTGGGCCAGATTTAAAAAATTTGCCCATTGGATTCCTAAATTTTGCACATATAAGAATTTGGCACCGACAGCCACGGGCGGCACTTCTCAAAAAGAAAAGAATATTTTCATAGTTGGTTGACACACTATAATATTATATAATAATTCATTGCGAAATGTTAATTTAACTATAAAAAATAATTGTGAGATTTTTAAAATTAAGCGTACATATTCCATGAATCTAAAACTTATTCATTTTTAATCAAGTAGGTTTGGTTGATGATTTTATAATAAATTTCAATAAATTCCAACTAGAGGCTTCAGAATTTGTTGCCAGTGTTTTAAAAATTGGATCGGACCGGTCGGTTTAACCAGTAGCCGATTGTCAATTCGGTCCGGTTAACCTTCCAAAACCATCTTTATTCCTGATCAGTTCGAACCGAAAAAAATCGATCAAAAACCGGTAAAACCAATGAACCAGTGAACCACTGGTTCACTTAATAAAATAAAAAATTTACGCTACGGTTTTTTATTTCTCTTCCGCGACCTTTAAACTTCAACAATACTCTCACGTCTCTTCTTCTATTTTTCACTTTGAATTAAACAAAATCAACAAGAAACAAAAAATCTTTTATATAATGAGTTATATAAATATATTTGAGCATCAATTTCATTAGAAAAGTCATTTTTTTCTCAAACTTCAAGTATTTTCATTTTTTTTATATGATTTAATGACAAAATTCATCAATGATTTCTTTTTTTCATAGGTGATTTGTAATAAAATATTAATTTTGATATGGTATTTATTATAATTTGAATTATTGCGTTGATCATACTTGTAATTTTGTTGCTATCATGCATTATCAACTCAAAGTTTATAGGAAAAATAATTGATCATGAGATAAACATTTAGTTTATGAAAATAAACTTGTGAAAATGAATAATATATTTTTTTAAATAGTTAATTACATACATTAAAACTTAAATTAAAATATTATATTATAATGAAGTCACACTGGTTGAACCAGTGGTTAAAACGGTTAAACCGACCTAACCAGTAACCAATAAGGCTACCAATTCGATGTCCAGTCCGGTTTTCAAAATATTGTTTGTTGCTCATTTTGTCCTACAAATTTTAGCTATGCATACAAATTATGAAAGTTGTCAAATTTAGTACTGCTTAAAATCCTTTGGGGAACAAGATCTTCTTCATTCATGACTTTAAAAATGCATTTCCATTATTAATCATTATTTGATAATTATTTGTCATAATAAATTCAAGACCAAGATCATTGTTTTACTTGGTTGACTGATTAATTAATTAATTAAGAAAATTGTTGTTTAAAAAGAAAGATATGTAGTCCCCATAATTATGATCGAGTATATTGCCTGTATATATATATACCACCGTTTTTGCATATGGAAGTATCTTCATCACAAGGGACAAAGATCAAATGCTTTCAATGTATAAAATAGTTTTAACAGGTAAAGAAGAAGCCGCAACAATTGTTCTTTTTCATTTTTATCAAAAAATTAACATATAATTTATCCGTCCCATTTTTTTATCCCTTGGTATAATTGATCAGTCAATTTATAAAAATTATAATAAATTATTTAATTAATATATTTTATTGATAAGTTGATAATATCATATAACGTAACTCCATATATATTAATACTTAAAAGGTTTAACATACTACAAATGTAAATAATTTAATATGATAAGTCATTTAATAGAGAATTAATAAGTGGAAACCCGAAAAGAGATTAAAATTTAGCTCATCCAAATTATTAGCCATAAAGTTGGCATTTCTCTTCAAGAACTCGAAACTTCATTTAAACCATTTATTACAAAATGCTTATTTAACATGTTCATCGATTTTGCTGATTAATCAATATGGCAAATTGGCAACTAATGCTCATAATTCCTTTTCGTGTTATTTGAAAAAATGTTTAATTTGAGGAATAACGATAGACGAACACTCGAACAAATCAGATGGTCGCTAGTTTTTTTTTTAAAATAATAAGTTTATATTTAACTTAAAATATTTGAATCATGCATGATTGATCGAGTTATATGCCTAATTTCACCTAAATAAACGTTGATGTTTTTCTAATTGATCGAGTTTAATTCATTTAATCTATTTACAATTGAGTAAGAAGTTTGTCTTTCTCGAAAGCTTACATCATTTACTAAAAATGAATGAATTAGGTCGAAATAATTTCGACGAAGTTACTCCGCTGCTTAAACCAACCAAAATTGTTCTAATGAAAAAATTAGTTAATTTTTCTTTACATTGGTTGGTTATAAAACCTAGAAATCGAAATATAATTCTCATAATCTCCCCGAGTTCTTGTCATGATAAATTCATTTTGCAATTAATAATTACCCCCACGACGAATTGATTTTACTACCATACTTAAAGTGGAAATATTCATTTGACGATTATCTGATTTGATAAATTCTTAATGGATTTCAACCTTTTATTTAAATCATGGAATGCGTCATTAACTTATTTTGAACTCAATGTTCGTAACTAATCCACTATAGTCCGCCATTTTAAACTCGATAATCATGATTAATTCATTATTACTATATTATTTCAAATCATCCTCGAACTTAGATTCTCACTTTATGTGTCCGACCGTCTCGAAAAAAATTAAAACCCTTGAAAAATCAAAAAAAAAAAAATCATCCTCGAACTCATACATGATTATTCCAAACTTACGATTATTAAAAAAAAAACGACATAGACATAATATTGGTAGAATTCATATTAAATTTTCCTTTTGTAATTAATACATGAGGTGACAAAAGATGTTCGATTTGGAGGGCTGTCACTATTGCAATGAAGTGTGGAAGGCACGTACTCCCACGCGCTGAGAAAGGGACGTGGAGCTTTTAACGCTTCGCGTAGAAATGATGCACTTGTTATACTTATTCATTATCAGACAATGACAGCTCCCCCTCCCCGCTGTGCTGAGTTCATAGGATGAGACAACTCGGCTTGTGGCTCGGCTTAGCCGTGAGCCAGATATAGCAGATAATTTAACGGAGACAGTCTTTTTGGTATTTGGTATTTAAGCAGTTTAAATGTCAAGTAGTAGGAATTATTATTATTATTATTATTTTTATTTTTCTCTGATAAATATCTTTTTCATGGTTGACTCAAAACAAATTAAGTACCAAATACTTATGCTGGTTAGGTATGTACTTTTTCTATTACCTGTTGTACATCGTGTGAAGTTGTTCTCTGCACATGCTGTGTAACTAATTTTGGGCTTTTGAATTTTTATTGACCAATTTACAAGCTTGCTTTCTAATCCTTGAAGAAAAGAATGGAATTTGTAAAGAAAGTATATTTAATCTCTTGACTCATTCTTGTGAAAATGTGAAGTGATGTGTTAAATCCGGATAAGATTCATCTAAATTATAACGGTACGAATTCGAATTTGTATACACAGTATTTAAACGAGAACATGTTTGAGTTGTATACTTAAGTCTGAACTAATTGGCATGCCAACGATTATATTTAAGGTATGTCTAGTTATCACTTGATATGATCTACTCTCAAATCGTTATTGTCAAGAGAGTCAATTGTATTGATCGTATTAGAACAGTGAATCATGATTGAGCGATGCGTTGAAAAACCACAAGTTTTTCCGTAAATTCAGCATAACATTGTCCGATCGTCCGATCGTATGGATCAAAATATGATTTATAGTATATGTTTCAGTTAGTTAAATATTGAAAAAAAATCGAAAACTTCAACACTAGGAAAATTTATTTTGAAACTACACCTTTTTTTTCCAATGATTAAAATAAAAACTTTTAGAATTTTTTGATGAAAATTATAATTTTTTTTATGATTGCACTGCAATACGACGAAAACGTGAAGACTAAGACCATTTAACAAACAAAAAATTAGCACACAACTAAGCCATACACTTTGGGGTTTTGTGTACCAAATGCTTATAAGCCAAACTCTAATTTTTTACCCTAAGTTCATATTTGAGGTATTTACTTACATCATATTCATTGGTGGAGGTTAAATTTATAATATTAGACTAATATTAATAAAAAACTCCCAATATATTTATCATTTGAGATCAAATTTTAGATTGACTTAAATTTGATATTATATTTGAGACAATCTCTGCGTCTAGATAAAGCAGATAAAATAAAACTTATGTGAAAAAAGAAAAAAAGTTCTCCTGTTTAAATAAAAATTTCAAATATTGAGGTAATAACAAATTAACACCTCGTGTAATTTATTTTAAATAAGCCATCTCTCTGTAATAAATTAAATGAAAATTTTACCCTCTATATTTTCATAAAAATGACGCAGTGTCCCCTTTCTATTTTTACATTTTCATGAACAAAATTATTTCACTTATAAAATACGCACATTCTCATACACCACCCTTATGCTCACGATACTCTTCCGTCATTTGCTGACGTACTAAATTAATTTATATGCTGGTATACTAATTTTATTACCCTAAAAATAAATACTAATTTTATTTGTTCTAGGCACCGAAGATATTTGAAAATTAATTTTTATTATAAATATTTGAAAATTACTTAAAATGTAACTTAATTATCATTTATGTTTATGCTACAGATTTAGATACACACAAAAACAAGGATCATCCAATCATCCTTCGAGTTATATCTACATCATGAACAAAATGCAAATTATTAAACTCCAAAATGAAAAAGAAAAACTTTTTTTTTATTTTATTTTTTATAATTAAAAAGAACAAAATTAACAAAACGAAAAACATGAGAAACCTCTACTAGAAGTCTAGAACCGACAGTCGGTGGTGGCTTATAAACACAGCAAGCGCAGCTTAGCCAGCCACCCAGTGCAGACTCCGTGTGGTCCCCCCTTCCAGCCTGTCCGTAGAATTACTATATTACCCTTACGCCTACCCTTTGCCATTCTTCTCTCACTAAATATAATAAAATATGTTTCACTTTTAGATTTAGGGCCCATTGTTTTCCCTTTTAATTTAACCTGCCCACCTTTTCTTTACTCCTATTCTTTTTACCCATTTTGAGATTTCCAAAACTTGTTTAAAGGTTTAACATCCATTTTTAGCTGTGGTGTTTGTTAAGTTAAACTTACCATTTATTTATTCAGAATCTATCATCATATTTAATGCCTAGATGAGTTTATCTTATAGACATTTAATATTTGAGCTAAAAGTAAACAATATTTCCTAATAAACAACATGGGGATATTGGAAACAAAAAGGGAAATTCTCATCCTAGATGATTTGCTTGTTAAATTCATGCAATCACAAAATAAAATTTAATTATGTTGATTTTTTTTTTTTTTTTTTGATATGCTATAGCTTTGAACCAAATTTTCATCATCTCAAACACACAAATCAATTGTTACATAAGTTAGACCAGTGCAACGTCGATGGAACCTCTTCGTTACTTAGCCAAAGTTATAAAAGCATTAGTGTCTATAACTTCAAAGAAAAAGGATTCGTTGTACCTAAAAAAGGTATCCCTGAACGTATATAGGCATGATCTTCAAAGACCTTCATTTTAATTTGTGGCTAATTTTTGGGAAGATCCTCTTGATTTCATGTCGTTCAGAAGAAATTTTGTTTTATTTGTTGCTTGGGCAAGATGCTCGTGTCAGCATGATCTGAAATGGAGTCCAAAGATCAATCTTTCCTTACTTTATTCGAGCTGGGATTTAAGCGAATTGTCTATCATGTCCTTAGTCTCAACCTCCTATAATTCTTTCCAAACCATTAATGATATTTCCGTTGTAGTATCTCAGACCCTACTAATTGCCCCAAAATCAATTGATGTTAGGAAATGCGCATACCATCGTCTTATAATGCATTCACACACAAGCAATCATGGGTCGATTGTGACTTGGCCTTGACCTCCGCCACAGGACTATTGCTGCCAAAACCCTGACCAACAATATGTCCCTCAACAATTGCTCACGCTGGGAAGTGAACACATGACTCTAGTACCACTTGTAGGACCTCAAATGCTACTTATTGCCCCAAAACTAATTAGTGTTAAGAAATGCACATACCCTAACATTATATTACATTCACACACAAACGCTCACGAGTCGACTGTAACTTGATCCTGACCTCCGCCACAAGACAATTGCTGCCAAAATCCTGGTCAACATCCATAACACTTAAATATTCATTATTCATTTTTTTTTTGAAATATTATTCAAACATATTATATCTATTATCTTCATAATTTGTGTTTCCCAAATCTTAAATAATTTTTTTCAATAATCATAGACTACTACTATTTTATAACCACCAAAATTTCAATCCTTTGTCCCATTCTCAACCTCAAGCACAAAACACACACAAAACACACACACCATATATATATAACTATATATAATATATATATATATATATATATACTATATATAATACTCTATAAACCTATAACCCCCTCCAACTAGGTACTTCAACATTCCACCAAACAAACACATCCCCACTACTACACACAAAGCAAAGGAAGTCCACATTTTTTACCTTCAAAGACAAAGCCAACTTAATTTAAAGAGAGAGGAAATAGAAAAAAAAGAACACCAAAAAACACTTGTTACCAAAAAGTCATCAAACGCCATGGTTTCTCCTCAGATCTATGGCGTTTTCCTCATTCTCCTCACCGCCACCGCTTCCGCATTGCCGGAAAATCAAAACCCACCTGCAAAACAGATCAACTCCAACTCAGTCCTCGTCGCACTTCTCGATTCTCACTACACCGAGCTGTCGGAACTCGTGGAAAAAGCACTCTTGCTGCAGAAACTCGAAGAAGCAGTATCTAGACACAACATCACCATCTTCGCTCCAAAAAATGAAGCTCTGGAAAGGGATTTAGACCCTGAGTTCAAGCAATTTTTGCTCGAACCGAGAAACCTGAAATCTCTCCAGAAGCTTCTTCTCTTCCACATGATTCCCACTCGCATTGAGTCTAAGAACTGGCCGTTTCACCACACCAGCCTCTCCGACGAGAAGATTCTGTTAAAAGAGAACAAAAATGGTGAAAAAATCGTGGGAAACGCGAAAGTTATCAAATCGGACGACATTATCCGACCCGACGGAATAATCCACGGTATTGAAAGGCTATTGGTGCCCAAATCAGTCCAACAAGATTTCAACGCACGCCGGAGCTTGAGAGCCACGTCAGCTGTACTACCCGAGGGTGCACCGGAAGTCGACCCGAGAACACACAGGCTGAAAAAACCCGCACCACCCGTCCCCGTCGGATCCCCACCTGTCCTACCCGTATTCGACGCCCTCGCCCCAGGTCCGTCTCTAGCACCCGCCCCTGCTCCCGGACCCGGTGGACCCCACCACCACTTCGACGGCGAGAGCCAGGTAAAAGATTTCATCCAAACTCTACTACATTACGGAGGGTACAACGAAATGGCGGACATTTTGGTAAATTTAACATCCTTAGCTTCGGAAATGGGGAGATTGGTTTCCGAAGGGTATGTATTGACGGTTTTAGCCCCGAACGATGAGGCTATGGCGAAATTGACTACGGATCAGTTGAGTGAACCCGGGGCTCCGGAACAAATTATGTATTATCATTTGATTCCCGAGTACCAAACGGAGGAGAGTATGTATAATTCCGTGAGGAGATTTGGGAAGGTGAAATATGATACGTTGAGGTTGCCACATAAAGTGGCTGCGGAGGAGGCAGATGGATCGGTTAAATTCGGGCAGGGTGAAGGCTCCGCTTATTTGTTTGACCCGGATATTTATACTGATGGGCGGATTTCGGTTCAGGGTATTGATGGGGTTCTTTTTCCGGTGGAGGAAAGTAGTACTGTTGTTCCGAAATCTGCCCCTGTTTCTAAGATTGCTTCAAAGCCAAGAAGAGGTATATTCTTCTAGCCAATTATAATATTTATCATGTTTTTGTTTAGCTCTTATTTCTTGTGGGGTTTTTTCTTAATTTTTAAATTTATTGTGTCATTCAATTGGTGTTTTGAGTTTTTGGGCTTAATGTGAGGGGCCGTAATTAGCGATTCCGGTGGGTATAATTTGGTTTAATATTTTCCGGTGATGGTGATGGTAATGTGAGTGAAAAAGCATCATTGTTTAGGCGTTACGGCTGCAAATTCTTGGCTATTTGCATTTTTCTACTGAATTTGTGCTTTGCCTCTTAAATTTGATACCAGCATTTAGCTAGTTAGTTCATTGAATTGTAAGATTATTACGTATGTTATTTTGTTTTGCTACTTTAATTATTGTTGGTTACTTGTACTCCCTCCATTCCTAAATGCATGTAGAGACTTAAATTCGTTTTTGTCAAATTTACCATTTTCTCGTTAACGAAGGGTAGTTTTGTACCATAAGATTTTTATTCTACTCTTAGGTGATTAATAGTTTCGCTAATCCTTGTGCAACAACCCTAAACGACATGTATTTAGGAATGGAGAGAGGTCACTTGGTAGTAAATTTTAATACAAACTTGACACTAGAAAGTGAGTTAGAAGATCATTATTCCTAATGTTACTACATGCTATGTCGTGAATCGTGATCTTGATTTGAGTCGATTCGAGTTTAGGTAGGGGAACTCATTAGGCAAGCCGTTGCTTTCACATTTCATTTTCACTCCTTTTCTTTAACTAAATTGGCATTAATTTTTTATTGAGCAAGAAATGATTGGTTAAGCATGCAACTCTAAGAGACTAAGACAACAAGTTTTAGTATTTGATTAGGTATTAGGTATAATATAGTTGTCGGTGCACCTTGTAAGATAGAATGTATATTTATACCTTTTGATTGAGTTTTAAGTATATGGTTTGGTAAATATAACTGCTGGATTCTGTTTTATGTGGTAGGGCTCATGAGATTGAAATTGCATGAGAAATCCAGCTCAAATGTGGTTTCATAATCAATTTTTGATCCTATGCTTCAACTTGAGAACACAGCCTGTATATTGACTTCAAAAATCACCTTTTTTTTTTCTTTTTTTTTCCTGTAACTCTTAAGGTGATAATTGATCACATGTCTTATTTGGTGTGCCATGGCCCCCCATGTATTTTTTTTGATAAACATTAGACATAAATTTCGATTATATGATCATATCGATATATCGAATAAACATATGTTTCAGGGTTATCTTGAAATTTTGATTTGCTGCTTTTGATTATTTTCTCTAATAATAATTTTCATTAAATATTGTGCAGGGAGGTTGTTGGAAATGGCATGTACAATGCTTGGGGCTGTTGGACAGAACTCTCATTTCTCTAGTTGTCATTAGAATTTTATACTATGAAAAAAAATGAAAAAAAAATATATATTATATTATAAAATAAGAGAGGAAAGAAAGCACATTGATGCAGAAAGGGTGAGCTTTAATTTCAATGAATAATTTTATTTTAGTATTTATTGAGATTTTTGCTAATAATTTCTAAAAAATTGCAGTTTTTTAGGATGAATTTGTGAATGATGACAAGATAAAGGGAGGAGGAGGTGCTTGCATTGAAGTGTTGTTCCTCAGAACCCCACAGTAGAGTTTTTTTTTTTTTTTTCCTTTTTTTCTTTGTTTTATTTTGCTATAAATACTGTAAATTACATAATCATTTTTTAATTTGTATTTAAGTTTGTTCCACCGACAGTGTATTTTGCATAAATATGCATATATTTGTTACTGTTCATCATGGGTGGGTTTGCCTTTTTTTTTTAATTTTTTTTTGCTTTAAATTATTCAAGTCTTATGACTCAGTTTTGCACTATTACCAATTTTGTTTTTGCCAACTTTCATTTCATTTTCATTCCCCAACTTTAATTTCTTCCAATTTAAGCAATGCGCAGGAAAGCAATACTTTCAAAATCGAAAATTGAACCGAACTGAAAGCAATAACTAACATCTTTAAACATGAACTAAATAGTTAATAATCATCAAATCATAAATTAAACAACAAAAAATTCTAGAATCCATAAAATTAAATGGGTTGACTCGATTGGGTTCTGTTAATCGAACAAAAATAACTCAACCAAAAGTCGAAATTGTTCAAATCTAAAAACTAGAAACCAAAAATCAAACCAAATAACTTTGATTCGGTTAAGTCGTTAACTAAACCGTGAACAAATCGTTATACTACTTGAAAATTAAAGCGAATCTAAAATTAGCTAAAATTAAACCATTAATGATTATGAAATCGGGTTAATTTTTTAATCCAATTCAAGCTAATTATCAACAAAATTAGGTTCCACTTGTAAAGATGAGCTACTTCAACATAAATCAATTTGCTCAAAATGATAAATATGTGCCCCAGGGCATATCTCTAACTGGCTGACCAACAATTCATAAGGTTTGCTCCAGCGGCAAGGGTGAGGGTTCGAATCTCATTTGGAACTTGGATGGAAGCATTTAAGGGTCATTTGTGGTGAAGACCCCTTTGTGCGCAGAGTGTACAGCAGTATGGTGGGATCCTGAGGCTTGGTGGAGGCACATCCTGCGATTTACATCCTTCAGGGTTCTAGGGCAAGGATTCTGAAGGTCTAGGATTAGTCTAATGTAAGTTTGGACACCTGAGTTATAAAAAAAATGATAAATGTGTTACAATTATTACGTAATGAATTATAAATTAGGCTCTTAAGTGACTGACTACATGATGCTTTACAATCAAGACCGATTAATCGTCTTTGTCAAAGTTTCGAGTTTAATGATTATGTGATTCAATTACAAGAAAACATAACTACCTAAAACCCTAGGTTTCGACGTCAAGATTAACAAGTTAATCATAAAATTTTAATGAGTTAATCGTAATGGATCATAATTTACAATGTCCATATAAAACTTTGTTTAATTATAAAATTCAACAATAAAAAATAATACAAATTTAATATAATTAATAATTTGTCAAATTTAACCAAAAGAATATATAAATAAAATTCAAATAGTAAGATTTACTGCACAAACCGACAGCCGATGCTCAGAAACAGAATCAACATAAAATACTTTTTAATATCTAAAAGACGTCAAATTGGGGGATGGTAGTATTGTTCTGTCACAGAAGGTGCGCAGTGCCTTCAAAATAAAAATAAATAAATAAATAAATACATATCTTTCTCAATTATTATATTAACAATACTTTATGTAGTGGCTAATAAATTTATTCTAAGGCAATTATTTTTGTTCATGATAATCACATCATCAAATATGAAGAGGAGTGAGCTGGGTCACATGGAATTTATTAGTTCTTCTTCATAATTAAAAAGAAAAAAAAAGAAATTATTAGTTGTTGGTGGGATTTAATTTACATAAAGAAAATACATATAAAATCATTGACTTTATGTGTTTTTATTCTTTGATTGGTGATTGATAAAAGTCCATACTTAACTGCCAAGGCAAAATTCTGCAACTCCCAAATTCTTACATGTGCCCCTTTTATTTATGGGCTCTATTTCTTTCCAATTTTTAATTGATTTGATGTATTTAATTCATATCTCATTCGTTTGCAATCAATTTGTCATTTTACTATACAATATTTCATTTCGACCTTTTTTTTTATTGAAAAAAAGATAGATATATTAATCACAAAAATCTCAACAATTACAATTTATGTACTATGTTCATCCAAATCAATCAATTCAACCAGTTGGCCTCTTTTTTATAGCCCTACGATTAATGCAGAAAAATGAGTAGGACAGATGTTTATTTCACACTCTTTGACGAAAAGTAAAGCAAATAAATAAAAACAAAAACAACTCATATTACTTCCTCTTCCAACAAAAAGTTTAAACCTCGTAATTGCATCCAATGTGATTGAGTCAAGTGGTAGTGACTTGCGATTCTCAGAGACGAACTTCAAGTTCGAATCATAGTAAAGACACCATACTGAGAAGATGCACTATTCAGTCGAACTGTAAATACACAGTCTATGAACTATTTTGGTCGAACTGTAAATACACAGTCTAATAGATAAAAAATAAAAATAAAAAAAACTTATAATTACAACCAAATTATGGGTATGTTATGAGTTTCCCTAAATTCATGAATAAGTTTTGATTAAATCCAACTATAAGCCCAGAAGATTTAGTTGAGAGTTCAGGCCCAATAACCAATCCAGTAACCTATATTTAAGTGTTACTATTAGTATTACTTCTTCTTTTATGGGAGATCAAGTAGAGCCCAAAAAGAAAACACAAAAATCTGGGTGAATGATGTTCATATTTCCCCAACTCTGAACTATTTGCATCCACATCCTTCACCTTCATAATATTTCCAAAGTTAATGGGAAATGATACGTCCATGCAATATAACCCCTATATATTCCTATTAAATTCGTGAGAAAAACAAACACTCAAGATAAACACTAAGGGTGTGTCTGTAAACTCTTTTGCAAACATTTTGTGAGATTTTCTGACCTCGAACGAAGCAATTTGGTATTTGAGAAATGACTCCACCTTCAGCTTCTCTCAAAATAAGCTATTTTAAGCTCATAAGTTGTAAGCTTCTCTTGAGGTGCTTCTGATTATACTGGACTTAACTCACAATCTTCAACTTCAGCTTGTTTACTAGAGTTTGCAAACACACCATAAGACATCGAGTGTTGCATTTAATTCTTCCTCCGTGTAACATTTTGATGCATCCCAAAACAAATTCTAGAGTCAACGTCGAAATGCTTTGCATATTCGAGGAAATTTATCAAGTTCATATGAATAATTCCTAAGTATCACAAAGAGACAGAAGTAACATTAAACAAAATTAATCTCGAACGAATTCGAATAGAATCAAGCATAAATGTAGCGTAAACTAAAAATTACCAAAAACGCCCTTGAAGCCACACGTCCTTCACTTCTCCTATTAATCTCGAACACATTTTTCATACAAAGTTCAAACACAAACCCAAGAATGTTACTGATCTTTTCTAAATCACAGATGGTAGAATCTGTGAAAGCTAATGCAATCTCGGAAACAATGCTTATATACTAGCCTTTTAGACAACATACATACATATAGCTCAAAAGTTGACAAACAACAACAGTATACACAAGAAGATAGAATATTTTGTAGGTTGATAACTTCATGTAATGAAATGACAATTAGTGTCCATTAACCTCAATAACGGCTTCATAAACAAGTTTCTCGAAAGTTGACAAAGCAACTTGAGACTCGTTATTGTCATCCGAGTTGTTCTTTTCAGGACCATTTTCGACCTGGTCCTCGATTTCTTGGCCTTTTGTTTCCTCGTGTTTTACTTTTGTAGCAGTCGATGATTCTTTTGTCTGAGACTTGGACAATGAGCTTTTTACCGACTTCTTTGAAGCAGAATTACCCTTAACACCATTTGCTTGGGGGGTCCTCGGCGACTTGCAATTGTCTTTAGAAGCTCGAGGACTAAGACATGATCCACCGTTCTCGAGAGAGTTTCCATCTGTGCCTTTGTTCCTTCCGAGCTTGGGTGATATTGCACGTGTCGTTGGTATCTATTTAAATGCAATATAAAAATCATTGAACAACTAATTAAGTAATAATACCTCAATTACGCAATAATAAACGCCAATTTTAACTTTTTTCTGAATCAAGGTACTACCTTCTTCAATTCAACTTTTGGAGGAGGTTCTTTGTAGAAACTAGGCATAGGTGTAGCTTTAAATGTTAAACTCTTCCTCAGTTGCTTTATTTCCGCCTCTTGATTTTCCTAAGATCAACAAAGGACATAAAATAAGTAGTTAGGATTCAAGAACTTATTGTATTATACAAATTACTTATCTGTATGAAACAGAATTCTCAAGAACCTTAGATTTTTCTTGCAAGTTAGTCTTCTCGACTTCCTTGGCGTGTATTTTCTCTTCTATCTTTGAAAAGAACTGATGATTAAAAAAGAAATTCATCATTGAACAATGCATTCATTTGTTATAAAATACTGATATAAATGAACTAAAGTGCATTTTACAGTGTCTACGTACCTCTTTTCGCTTTTCTGCACGTTCTTCCGACCTAAACGAAAATGCTGAAGCATTAATCCTCTGCTGTGTCCTACGGATAAATAGAAGAAATAAACTTCATTAACATTTCTTTCCAAAAGAAACCAGAAAAAAGATGGAAAATATGAAACTGAAAATTTGGGAGTCTAAGTAGAACAAATACGATGAAGTAGTGGAACGAGAATCCTCGTCCTTTAAAGCATTGTTTCCAAGCTCTGAATCATTTACAACCAATCTGTACTTGTAATAAAACAGTCAAAAACTTCAAAAATAATATTATTTCAAACCAAAATAGTTAAAGAATGAGAATGAAACATACACATCAGGTTCAGGATTGGCCGCGTTTCCATTAGCAGATAACCGCTTTGAGGACTAAATTCGGCACATACAAATAAGACACCAAGCAGAACAGGTTAGGAACAAAAACAACATCAAAGGAAAAAAAAAAGAATAAAAGAGTGAAAAGCAAAAATACCCCCTATGCTTTGTAAAATTAGCAAAAATCCCCATGTGTTCATTCTTTTATTGGAAAAAAAACCTTCTTTGTTGCCAGAATACATATTTTGCAGGAAGAATGACAATTATAACCCCACAAAAAAATGCAAAAACATCCCTATTAACCTAAATAATTATCATAATTCTCTTGTTAACTTTGAAAATTGGCAATAAACCCCCTGTTCACTAAAAACATTGACAATAACCCCCCTATTGACTTAAGAAGAAATATCAAATGGGATTTTTTGCTAATTAAAAAAGAACGTAAGGGTTTTCTTGCTAATTAATATAACACAGGGGGATTTTTGCATCTAACTCGGAATAAAATGAAGATCTTTTTTTACTTGAGATTGACGAAGGCTCGGCAAAGATGGTAAAGTTGCACGTCTACTGGCTACCTTGCCCGCAGTCGAATTCACTCCAGGAAACGGCTTCGTTCTCGGGCCAGAGCTAACATTCCCATTTGATATTTTTGGCTCAATCTTTGATCCATTTTTCGAAGACTCCAATTTTATAGGATGCACCTCAATGCTTCTTTTCATTACATCCGATTGACGACCTTTTGAAGGGAACGAGAGACTCTGTGTCATGCTCGGTTTCGTACTGCGTCCAAACACAGCTGAGCCTTTTGAATTAGGTTGTGTCTTGGCCAAATTATTGTTGTTCTTTAGGCCATTTCCATTGGAAATTTTACCCTGATTTGATGTTTTAACCTTTGGAACAGCAGAAGACAATTCGACAACCGGCATCAATGAATTATGGCCCTCCTTGTCTTTTTTCCCATCTTCATTTTCACCAGAAAATGGCTCAAGAAGACTGTTACCTGTATTCTCTTTAGATTTCTCAATGATTAGTACTTTTTTTTCATCTTCAACTAGATCCCCATTGTTGTACTCCATTTCCAGAAATTAAATCAACCTAATTAAATCAAACAAAAAATATCAAAACATAAAACGAATGGAAAAATTACACAATTAATTTCAACTCAATTAGATCAAGTCTACTTCCTAAATACCCTTCTCCCAAAACTATGACAAACTACAGAAATTTACAAATATGTCCCCACAAAGCAAACCTCAAGTAAAGAATACTGTTTTCACTACCCCATTTTTCTAAGTAAAACCAAACAGAGCACTAAATGAAATTCTCAGGAAACACACAATTTAAACAAACTTTTCACATAGCAATCAAAACAGAGCAGTTCCAGAATCAGGAAAAAATAAGCACCATGGACGATTTATTCAAAATAAAATGATGGGTGATCATGATTCATGAAAGTTTTACTGATACTCCGTACAGAATTGAAGAAAATGGAAAGGATGTAAAAAAAAAAAATTGTTACCTCGCGCGTCTGATTATTAAGGTTGCAGTTGATTGAGTGTGTGTGTGTTTCTTGCACAGCAAAATTGAGAATCTGAATTCTGCTTTCTACTAAAGGTGATGTCGTTTAATGGTTCGACAATTGTACTAATATACTGTGAGAGAGAGAGAAAGGTAGCTTTCTGTCTTTGATGGAGGAGAATTTTAGTATTTTTTTAAATGGAATTGATAGATTTGACGGTAATATGAAATGACTAAACTGCCACTCTCGATTATTAATGACGAGTAATTGATACTTTTCAGTTTTCACCATGGAAATATATCAATTTGGTAATTTGCAGGGTTTCTTTTTGCACTTTGCACTCTTGAAAATACGAGAAATATGAATAATTCAGCATTTTGAATTTTCGAAGTACGAACAATTCAGCACTTTGCATTATCTTTTATGAAAAATTCTAGTATTCATAATCGTATTTTCAAATTTAAGAAAAAAAGAAAATGAATTACCTATTTTGACCCTAGTTTTTTTTGTCCCCAATGGTCAACTTTGTCGATAAAAATGAGGGGTGCTAGTTGTTGAGTTTTTCTTAATTTGATGCGTTAAGTGCTAATTTTGTGTTTAGGTGGTTCAAAGTGTCAATTTCTCGTGTTTCAAGGGTGCAAGTTGACGAGTTGTTCTTAATTCAAAAGTCTTAAGTGCTAATTCTATTTTGGGGGTGCAAAATGCCCATTTCTCATGTTTCGGGGGTGCAAGGTTTCTTGAAGAAAATAAAAAAGGAAGCAAAGTGTTGAATTATTCATATTTCGAAGGTGCAAAGTGCTAAATCTATGTTTGAGGGTACAAAATACCTATTTTCCATGTTTTGGGGGTGCAAAGTACAAAAATCCTAATTTATACTGAAATTAAAAATTTAGCACTTTACAACCTTGATTTGTATATTTTCGCAAGACAATTAGCATTTCGCAAAAAGATTTACAATTTGAGGGTGTAAAGTGTAAAAATTTTAATTTCGGAGTGCAAATTATCAATATAATGTATTAATGGAATGTAAAATGTCAATTAGTAACAGCCTTTTTTTTTTTTTTTTCATGACTTGTATATAACTGATCCTTTTTCCTTTTTAGTATTTTTAGTACAAAATAATTTGATTAAAGATGAAAAGTGAAAAGAGGGGGTACCACATTTATTTGAGAAAATTAATGCTATTTTCCAAAAAAGTCCAATTTGAAAAGGAAAATATTCCATAGTACAAAATAGATGATCATTGATCACTATGTTGATATATTGTTGGGTGAAATAATAATTCATATGAGATATTGCACTAAAATAGTATTTTAATAACAATTTCGTTACCGATCCATCCTTAGATAATTATGCATATGGAACACATAGGTGGTACAAAATTAAGAGTTTACGAAATTTGAAAAATTTAATGCACAAATCTGCCCCGTAAATTTCTAATAATAATAATTAATACTTTAATTTTATTAGCAAGAATTCTCAAATGTTATTTTGTTAGATTATTGCATATTTGCATGATGTCTTTACATTCTCACTAAAATGACCATAATACCCCTTGAATAATCGAGCTTGAAAATAAGCAAATACCCATTCTATTAATAAGTTAAAAACAAGTATACAACTTATGTTCGATAATAATTAGAAAAAATGAAGTCATTGATTTTTTTTTTACACAAAGACCTTTATGCCAACAAATTTAATAGAGGACCTTTTTTAGTAATTAGAAAGTTAATACTATATAGAAAATATTTTTGCAAATTATTAGTCATCGTTTTACTAACTTTTTTTTGGCACCTTATCGTTTTAATTAAGCTCATTAATTAAGATAAATTGTAATTAATTGAAAGTCTTGAATGTGATGAGTCTTATCATTTTCAAAGGTCAAGTAATATCCATGTTTTTTTCTCTCATCTTGTCTGTTTAAAATTGGGAAAAATGTTGACTAATCATTTGGCAATGGATTCCTAATTCAGAAATTCATGAATTTGGCGCAGGTGATTTTTTATATAAATACAATTATTTTTGTAGTTTTATTAGGAAACTTTTAATAACATTGCACATGTGCTCAAGCCTAAACAAGTTTTGGCTTTATCTTCCCCGTCTATTTTCGTATTAATAAATAATAATAATTTTCTTTTCTTCTAAATTTAAATTTACCCTCCTCCTCGGAAAAAACCAATAGCTTTATACGTACAACTTTTATTAAAGGTGTAAGTTAGAAAGAACACAAGGAAAAAATATTATTTTATATAGGCATCTTGCACATACTTTTAGTGAAACACGTACACAAAATATTAATTGTAGGACATTATGGGCCAATTTGTTTCTTATTTCTTTTGATTATAATTTGGACCTAAAATAATTAGTTATTTTATTTTCCACCAAACAATAAAACATTATGTAACTCAAACAAGCAAACAATAAGACAATTCAAACGGGCCTATATGTGAACTTTAAACTTATAAAACTATTAATTTCAGCTCAATCTTAACCTCAAGAAGTCAAAAGTTTGAAGGCGTCTCAATCTTAACCTCAAATTTCCAATTCAAATGTTAAATTTCAGCTCAAACTGAAATATGTACGTTCCTATTTAAGACCTATAAAACTATCGATTTTTATTTGATTGATGCTCGTCTTAACAGACTATAACACAATTTAAGGTGGTTGAGCCAAATGGTTGTGACTTGCGACCTCTAGAGGCAAGACTCAAATTCGAATTCTACTGGAGACATCACAATGGGGAGAACATATACCATTTGCACTCTTCGATTCGAGCTGTAAATACACAATCTAGTAGATAAAAAAAAAAACTACAACACAACTCTATGTGCTCTCAAGTCCTTATATTGTGACACGTGTCCCATTACTTCTCTCTCTTGCTTTCTTATTTTTTATTCTCTTCTCTCTTATCCAATAAGATAATGACATGTGTTTACTCAATTTGTTGTTTTCTTTCTTCCAGCTTAACTAAACTAACAAAAAAATTATGTCTCTTTATATGACATGACATGAAAAATTATATTAATTAGATATTAATATATCTAACTAACAAAAAATAAAAATCATTGGAAAAAAGAATTTGAACAAAAATAACTCACTATTTGTTTGCTATCTCTTTTTATAAGTGGCTTACTATTTGGTGGTTGGATATTTTACATTTTATAGACGAATAAATTCAAACAAGATTGTATATTTTACACGAGTGTTATACTTTTGAATTGAATATTTTAAAGTTCCCCCCAAAAATTTCAAAATCACCTTTTAAAATCAAATCGAAAAAATATTTTCCTAAAACACATACTATTATGGTTTCATTCCAAGTATTAAATAATTCTTGAGGGTGAAAGCGTCAAATCATTTATTTCACCAAAAGTTAGGAAAGGGGCAATATGGTCAAAGTGGGATAACCACCGAATGATTGTAGGAGAACGTGGGTGGCTGCAACCTGGCACAACAAACCGAAAATATTTGATTTAGAAACTTGGGGAGGCCGACGTGGCAAGATGGAGCAACGTGATTGGTCTAAATCTGACGTGTCACTACCAACCGTCAGATCGTGAGTTGTCAGAACGGTGGCGGATACGATCCTGCGGCTGAGCTGTCTCCTCAAAAGAAATCTCCACCGTCGATAAAGAGTCAAATGATTTTCCACGTTCGGGAATTATAATTTCGGTTGGAGGATTTTGTGGTGTTACGTTGTATTCAAAATCAAGGCTGTCTTTGTAAGTAGAATTCGTGTTCGTCACCATCATATCCTCAATTAATTATTTGGCTATAGTCTACAATAAATACTTTATTCATTAATGAATTGAATTACTATTAAACTTTATTAATATTCCACTTTTTTTATTTTTTTATTTTTTTATTTTTATTTTTATTTTTTTTTGATAACCCAGGTGTACAAGCTTACACTAGACTAAGAGCATCTCCAGTGTTCCCCTCAGCCAAAGTCCAGCTTCCCCTCAGAATCCAAGTCCAACTTCCCCTTTCATTTTCAGAAGTCATCTAAAATGTATCAATCTATCAATTCCATTTAATTAAAATTCTCAATTTCCTCCACTCTCACTTAATAATAATAATAATAATAATAGCAATAATAATAATATTAATAAAAATTAACTCGTATTATAAATAAATAAATAATTAATAACAATAAGATATAATTTAATATTGACAATAATAATAACAATAACAACCAATATTTTTATAAAAAAAACACAACAATACATTAATTAAATAGGTGACAACCAATAATTTTTTTTAAAGTACATAATAATATAACAACTAATTTAAAGAATCATATGTAAGGTTCATTAAGTTTTTTTAAGGTTTATTATAAAAAAAAAGTTCTTTTAAGGTTTCAATTTTATTAATTAAATTAAATTTGAGTTTCTAATAATTAACTTTTAAAGGGATTTTAAATTTGGTGCACAATAATACACCAATTAAATAATTAAATACTTGATTGACATTAAATTTTCAAACATTAAATAATAGTTACATTAAATTTGATTTTATTAAATAAAAGTTACATTTTTATACTAAAATTAACTTTTTAAAAATAGTACACAAATTAAATAAAAGTAAGATTAAATAAGACTTACATTTTATTAAATAAGGTATTTAATTTTTTATTAAATAAAAACAAAAAAACAAAAAAAATAAACATATTGAGCAGGTGGCCGACAAGTGTCGGCCACCTGCTGGCCATGCAGGCGAGTGCAACGAGTGACGCCTCTCGATCGGTGAGGTTGCCTCACCGATTGAAGCTACAAAAGGACCCCTCAATGCATTTTCACATTTTCCACCCCTCTATACATTTTTCTTCACTTTTTTTCCCCTCTAGATCCAAAAATCCCCAAATCCACTTTCCCCCTTATACACTGGAGATGCCCTAAAACCCTGAAGGATGTAAATCGCGCGATGTGCCTCCACCAAACCTATTCCATATTTTGATAAAATAGAATACTCCTTTAGTCCATCTGACAAAATAAATGTGTTTATTTTTATTTATTGTTATTGTTAATGGTTGTAATTAATGCTAAATAATATTGTAATTATTTGATTGAAAGGGTATTTCGAGACTTTTCCTTAAAAATAATGACTATTTATTACATTTCTTAATTTTTGTCCAATCAAAAATAAAAAATAAAAAATTGAGGAAAAATTATTTCTCGTTGAGTTTGGTTATTGGGTTACTAGTAAAACCATTTTTTCAATTTCCATGGTGAATCAAGTTTTGCCATAAATGAAGTGATTGCTCCGTCACTTCTAAAAATATGTCGTTTAAGATTGATGAACTAGAATTAAGGAAGTAAAACTGTCAAAAAATCATTTGAGTCTCTCTTAAATTTAAAAAAACGACGCGTATATAGAAATGAAGGGAGTAATTTCGTTCAATGTTGCTGTCAAATTATTAATTAATTGTTGTTTACTCCAAGTCACTAACCATTGATAATTACATAATACTTGTTTCTCATAATTTTTTTTTTTTTCTTTTTTTTGTGTTGGTTAGTTATTTAAGGATCTCTTTTATAGGAGTACAATATATTGTCGGCTAGATAAAGTGATAATTTATGATTTTGTACAATCTATATATAATGGATAAGCCCACGAACTAACTAATTTCACTAGGGTGAAAATATATCTTAAATTTGTGATGATAGAGAAATAAATTAATATTCATTGAATGTTATATAAGAATTCATTTTCTTGACACTAATAAGTTGTATTAATTTTTGTCGATCCCGTAGGCAAAGACATGCAGAAGAGCACATGTAATGTCATCCGATTTTAATACATCATTGTCTCTCTCACATTTAGTTTCAAGAGTATCCTATGCATGATCACAATAAAATAAAATCGAATATAATTCATACACTTCTCCTGAGGCCTAATAGTTTGGCAAGTGTATATATTTTAGTTTGAATTTTTTCAAATTTTTGTATTTTTATTGTCTTCATCGACCATTAGTTCAAATATTGAAAAAGAAAGAACTAAAAAATGTCCCCAAAAACCGATGCTTAAATAAAATTTGAATTTTCAGAGCTTAATTGAGAATAGAGGTTTAGCATTTTCGCACAATAATCGTTGTCAAACTATATCCTTCGAAATTAAGAAGCATATTCGATCTTGAGGGGTTTTTGGCAAGGTAACTCCCTATGATATGTTTTTCTGAAGGAAAAAAATTACGATGAACTTTAATTAATTTGGATGGGTTGTTTTCCTAAATTCATTTTGACAAACATTTTTTTTTTCAAACTCATTCCAAGGAAAACTTAACAGATTTTGGGCGGCAGTTGTGTAGAGATGGAGAAGGAGAAGAGGGTGAAATAATCATGTACGATGCCATATAATGAAGCTGGACACGTGTCAATTAATTAGGAATCGAACACGATTCGAGACACCTATTTGGGACAGGAGATCCTTAGGAAAAAAAGATCAGGGATCCCATTGGTTTCATGTAGATGATTAATTCTATATTTTATTTTAGTTTTCTTTTTACACATAAAATCTTTAATTAATTGTATCATACAAAATATGGCACTAAATATTTCTTCCTCTAAAAATTACCACAAGTTTTGAAATGTCAACTTTTACACTGGTAATTATGTCATAGATTTCTAAATCAAGGTGTTTACTAAATCACCTCAATTTTTTTTATTCATAAACATCATAGTATTAATTAGTGTCTTTCCACAATCTATAAATTTTCATTATTCCCATGTTGATTATGGTTAAATTCCAGTGTCCATTTATAACATGAAATTATTTGTAATGGGCCCGATTGTATCATGAAGTCTTGAGTTGTTATAACTTATAATTGATTATAAAAAACTGGTGCCAGTGCATATATAGCTAAATTAGGTTCAAATTAAGCCATTAATCTCTAATTGGACACACACCACAAAGTTATGCATTATTGCATATTAGACAGAAATGACGTGTCATATTATCCAAACTAATTCTTCTTGAGTGTGTTTTAATTGTTGGTTACACGAAGTCAACATCAACCTTAATTATGACTTCGTCACGATATCACGTGATGAATTTTACTTCAAAAGATGAGATAACAGTTTAATATGGTGTACGTGATCGATTTCATCCATTATTTGACAGTGATATGAACATTGCAGCCAATATTTAAATCATAGTACTAAATATATATGCATTTATGTATCCAGTTGTATCAATATTCAAAGCTTTCTATTGTATGATACCAAATTTGAAATTTTTCCATTATGAAACGTGAATTCAACCCCTTTCATTCATGATATTTATCTAACTACATATTTGATGCACTTGATTTGATTAATAAAATTCGTAATCTCAATTTGATTAAGTAGATTCATAAAATGAAATACAAATAGTGGATACAGATCTAAGTCGAGTCGATCCACTAAAGATGAGATAATAATAAATAAATAAAATACACACATACACAATGTGTAATTTGTAAAAGTAACATGAACAATATATTGACATCATTATAATAAGAGAAAAATTACTATTTCATTAATAATCTCATGTTTATGCATATTTTTGCATAACAACATGAAATAAATTTGATACATTAACATCGGTATCACTGGTGCACGAGGAGATCCGGAAATCCTTTGAATCCAATGAAAGTATGGGTAGTTCAATCCAATTATAAGGCATACTTGATTTGTGATTGCATGTGCAATACACCTGTTATCTGTATTGTGGTTGAATACGCGTGGCCAAGCTCAGTTTTATCAATAATCTCCGATAAAATGTGCGAAGAACATATTTCTATGTTGGAGCCGAGTGAATTACTAAAATATTTTTCATGTGATGTAAATTAAATGAATTTTTAACGTTAATAAACTTGTCGTAGAAAAAATATTGGTAATTGCTGAAAGTGAAGATTTTATTGCATCATAAAAAGATTTGAATTTAAGCCGATGAAATCATATCTTAGTGCTAAAAACTAAAGTCCGGCCCCTAGATTCAAGGGGTCTTGGGTTCGACACACACTAGTACGAGTATTTTTTTAATTAAATAATAATAATCTAATATTTTAAATTGATTATTAAAGTAATTGATAGTATTCAATATTCATCGTTTTACAAGAAAATAAAAAATCCAAAATTAAATCGATTCCGGACGAAATCCAATGAACTTGGAGATATCAGAATCCATGGCAATATTCAAATATTTCCAAAATCTGAATCGATATAAACAGACCCGGATCTGAATCATGATTGATATAACCCGAATCCAACCCATTTATAGTTCTACTTAATAGAACTCTCTCTTTAGCTGGTAACAAATTCTGATTTTGAGACACAAAACAGTAGAAGCAATTTTGGTGATTAATTCAACTGGATCTTTTACATTTCTAAGATACATATCATTTTCCAATGAGCATACAAAATAAAACAGAACATGCAATATATATATCAAATTAAGCTGAAACTAACAAGAGTTACAATCTATATTGTATCAAATGATGTGAAGTTTTAACACATATATTACAAAACTGCGAAAGAAATAAACGGAATTTTCATGTCAACAAACTGGCATTGCCTCCCTGAATCCAATGTTAAAATTATTACTATTAAACCTCTTACCAAAATCTTTATTACCTTTCTGCATCATCGCCACAAACTCGTTGTAATCTATTCGACCATCCTGCAACAAATCATTATAACCCGTTATCAATAGAATGCTACATTACCAAAAAGAAAATACGTAAAATAATTTCTAAATAGGAGGCACTTACATTGTTTTGATCGGCTTCACGGATCATATCTTCCAAGTGAACATCCTCTATGCCAAACTCTTCACAAGCTTTTTGGAGCTCGTCTTGTGTAATATAACCACTTCCATCTTTGTCAAAGTACGAAAAAGCTCTAAATAAATGATCTTCTTTCTCGATTTTGTTCAGGTGCAATGTTGCTGCTATGAACTCCCCATAGTCAATTGTACCACTATTGTCAACATCTGCCTGTATACCCCCCAAAACATAAAACATCGATCGTATTTAGAAATTATATTAGGAAAGTGTGAATTAAAAAATGTGATTGGAAACGGTACTCACGGCCTTCATCAAATCTTGTATCTCTGACTCGTTAAGATTAGCTCCAAATTTTTTCAGGCCAACCTTGAGTTCTTCGAAAGTGATATGACCACTGTTATCTGTGTCTATCATTTTAAACATTTCTTTTAATCCAGCAATTTCTTCTTCTGATAGACTTTCTGCAATGACCTGTATATAGGAAAAACGGATTTATACATACAAATGAACAAAACAAAGATGTACTCCTTTTCAATTTAAGCATGAATTGTAGTGAAATATAAATTTTATTTAGTTGCATTCGTTTATGCTTTTACTATCCCACTTATAAATATTTACCCTTAGAGCCATTTTCTTAAGCTTGTCCATGGCTGAGAAGTGTGTCAAGCGACTTAAAACTGCAGAATCGAGAGGCTTATCAGGCGCTACTCCATCAACCTGCACCCAAGGATGACCTGCAGGAAAAAAAAATAGTGAACTTTAAAATAGAGAGTCTAGTTCTTGATATACAAATTCTAAATTTAGAGAGCTAATCAATTCCATATTTGTTCCAAATTTATCGGTAAAAAACTTATCTAATGATAAATAAATTTTGACTCTTAAAATCCGAATCAGAAGTGCTCAGGGTTGTGTGTCGGCAACATTACAAACCAAATATAAGCACCATAATTGATTTATATAGTTTTCAAATATCCGCAACATATATTTATCAAAATAACCTACAAAGAACTTGATGAGCTGTTATCCGCTGTCGTGGATCCCTTAAGAGCATTCTCTTCACTAAATCCTTTGCACTTTCGGAGATCAAAGGCCAAGGATCTGATGTGAAGTCAATTTCACCATGCAGAACCTCTTCAAAGATTTCTTGTTCACTCTCTGTACAAATGGAAATGAAATCACATCTGGAAATGGATTAAAAGCCATGTTATCAAATAAATTTCTTATAACTTACCACCCCAAAACGGAGGCACACCACAAAGAAGAATATAAATTATAACACCTGCACTCCACACATCTGCCTCGGGTCCATAATGTTTACGAAGCACTTCCGGAGCAACGTAATAAGGGCTCCCAACCACATCAGTGAAGATATCCCCTATAGAGTTAACCAACCAAATGAATTACATATAACGCAAATTCTTGTGAGAAAAAAAAAAAAAAAAACCAATCAAGAAAATGGTTATTAAATACCAGGCTTAAAGAACATTGACAATCCAAAATCTATGCTCATTATTGGTGAATCATCCTCATCATTGACAAAGAGAAAATTCTCGGGTTTAAGGTCTCGATGCATAACCCCTAAAGAATGGCAAGCTTCAATAACACCAACTATAGTCCTAGTAAGCTCAGCAGCCTTTTTCTCCGAGTAATACCCAAGTTTAACAATTCTATCGAAAAGCTCGCCCCCCGAACACAACTCCATTACAACATGAACTGCCACAGCATCCTCATAAGCCCCCTTAATCGTAATAACATTAGGATGCCCCGACAAATGATGCATGATTTCGATTTCTCTCCTCACATCATCCACATCTTCAATGGTCAGTAACTTTCTCTTTGCAATAGATTTACACGCGTATTGCTTTCCCGTTTTTCTCTCGGTGCATAGAAAAGTCGTCCCAAACTGCCCGTGCCCGAGTTTTTCACCCAAATTGTAGTGCTCCTTTAAATGCCCTGTTTTGGTTCTAAGTACAGAGTCTACTTGAAGACCTACACTCATCATTCTCTTAACATTGTGAGGTTTCTTGGGTTTGGAAGGAGATACCTGTTTAGGCTCGTCGGTCACTGGCTGTTTAGGATTTTGAGTGGATTTGTTGTCGTCATTCTTGATGGTTTCTTCCCATGTTTGAGGTTGTTTTGGCTCTTCTTTTACTATGAGCACGGGCTCGATTTTTGTGGGGTCTGATGGTTTGCTTTCTTCCTGCTCGATTTTCACGATTTCAGGGGGTTGAACCTGAATTGGATCAGGAGTTTCTGTTACTTTCGCGGTTGGGGTTTCAACACTCTTTCCTTTGTTATCTTTGTAAGAAATCATATCTTGTGATTTAGATGGCCAGAATGTGTGTGTAACTGTGTACATAAAACTATTCTTTCCATTAACACAAATGTTCCCCATCTGCACTATTTTCCTACCTAATTCCTACTATTGGAATTCAAATATAAGCATTAAATTCATATTGAACCCCATTGAATCACGCAAAACAGATACAGAGTATAAAAAAAAAAAAAAAGGAAGCTAACTAAAATTAGAGATAGATACAAAATTGGAAATAAAAAACTCAAACCCTTTACGGTATATCCTAAAATCGAACATAAACTGTGCAGAATGAAGAGAATTTCAGAAATTAATAACTGAAACGCATGCAGAAGAAAAATCACCGAATAAAACTTGAGCAATTGGATTGAAGAAGAGAAGACGCAATTAAGAAAATAAATAAATGGAAACAGAGTGTGTGTTTGTTGTGTATGAACAATCCTCGTGTTTACCAAGTCACATTTTTCTCTCTCTAATTTATATGGTATGTGTTAAAACGCGGAATTGGGAAATTAGGGTTTTGTATTTTTCTCTCCCTTTCATTGAAATAAACGTGAATGGGGAAAATGAAGATGGAAAAAGAGAGAGGTTAGAGAGAGAGAGAAGGTGGCAGGTTTTCCGTTGGAAAGTTTCCAATTTGTATGCGCGTTTAAATTTTTATTTTTTTTTAACTTTAAACGTATAGGATTTTTACTTAATTTTAGAGTTAATGGCAATTTATTACCCTGTGATAATTTATAATGTTTAATTTATCCCTATAATATAAAAAATAGCACTTCACCATTATATGAAAATCTTAAAGAAACAATTTACCTCTTTCAACAAGAAAGTGTAACTCACTTGCCAAAATTTAGAATGGATATGAAAAGTGTTTTGTAACATAGGGACTAAATTATTAAATTTTTCATAACACAAAGGGTAAACTACCATATTATCATAACACATATGATAGATTACCACATATAATAATATCAGAAAAACGATATGAATTTTTTATAAGATTATATGAAAATAAAGTGCTCTTTTTCAATTTACATACAGATAAATTAAATATTATGAATACTTTATTGTACTTTTATATTAAGATTAAGACCCGATAAATTTCTTTATGATGCTGGTTTTGTAGTTAAAAAAAATTCGCTGGAGATTAATACTGTACATTAGAGTATAACCGAAATCTGGGTGATACTTGCCTAGACCAGATCTTTCATAGACCATGAACAAATTAATGCATCCACCAAACATATTTATAAAACTTTGTGTGTGGTCTATGAAAGACCGGGTCTAGACAAGAATTTTCCCCGAAATCTTATTGTTCCTGTCATTAATTAATTTGATATTTTTTTCACATTGAAGAAGGTCATAAATAAATACACATGAATGTTCATATCTACAAACTTAATTTGACATTTATTACTCCTACTTGTTTGAGTATGAAGAGTTTTAAGTCATTAAGTGGTAAGCCACGAAGAAGATAAGTTTTTTGAATGAATCTTTGGTTGATTGGTTATTTAATAATTAATTAATACTCCTAATTAACATATTATAAGTAATTAACACGGATTGACAGGCTGCATATTAAGAGGCGTGCCTGCATGTTTATTTGCCCTAATTATTGATTGACGAGAGACGGCTGCCGCCCAAATCCGGGGGGGGGGGGGGGGGGGGCTTTTTTAGTATTTGTACTCATATAGAAGATCAAAATTTCAATATGTTTATACCAACAAAACCTGGTAAAATTTCTATTTCTGAGTCGAACAAAAAAAATTAACATGAAATATGTTCCATAATTTTATATGTCTCCAAATTTCCAAAAAGTTTAGAGAAATTATTGAAAAAACTAACACAAACAAATAATGAAACGAAACTTTGATCCATGATATGCAATATTTAAACATATACTCCCTAGCACTCAAAAATCGAAATAATAATATGAAATCATTTTTTACTCTATATACGTTTCAATAATTTATTTATTTTTTCAAATATGTCACAAAATTTATCAATTTCTTTTATACTTAATAATATTTAACTGACTCAAACATAAAAAGAAAAAAAAAAAAAAGGAACCTGTACTTTGATCCATGGTATGGTATGCAGTATTAATATTTAAAAAATATAATTTTCCTAGCACTCAAAAATCTTGGCGTGACTGCACGTTGTTTTGACCCTAGGACTCAAAAATCCACTAATTAATAGTCCGTATAATTATAATTGCTTCCAAGTCTTCGTTATTACAAAACAAGGATGTCCAAACCTGCCAAAATAGTTCTAGAATGTAACTGAAGATAAACAAAAACTATTTTCCTAATCATGCTTTAAACTCTCTGCACCATCAGGGAGCAAAACTATTTAAATACTAATACTCAGTTCTAAACACAGATGTTTATAATGACTTGAGCAATTATAATTCCGGTTGCTTTCTTCATAAAGAGAAATTTTAGTTGCTACTCATACGTCTTTCGCCAATCCAGAAAGATCGACATCTCCATCAGAGTTATTCTTCAGTGGAGCTTCTCTGGGAGGGGTACTTTCGATGGGGATTCCACGGTTCTTGTGCGATGAGGAAGAATCGTGATCGAATATCTTCGGAACCCCAACCGAATTGAAGAGCTCATTCTTCATCTCTTCAGCTGCTTCAAAGAATCGGCTAATGCCACCAAATATGTCACGCTCAATTGCTTCAATATCACTACGTAGCCCGGGGAAGCGGTGTCCAGGATCCACATCCAAGGGGAATGATCCTTTAACCATTTCGTCTGTGACATCTTCTTCAGTGTATTCTTTGTTAGATTGTACCATCTCACTGGGCCTGAGTGAAAAGACAACTTAAATTAATCAGCAACCGGATCATAGTCATCTAAATTAGTTTGACTTGAAAATAAATGATATATTTGACTTAAAAAAACATACCCTAATACCCTTTCTAAAGGACGCAAGTTCTGCCAAATTCTATGCAGATTTATAATATCCACATAGGTTTTCATCACACTTAAAGCATGAAACTGACCTTATTATGATGCATTATCCAATGTGCCATCAAATTATTTATGTGATAAAAGCACGATATCAATCTCAGTAATGAATGAGTAAGCGATCATTAAAAAGGAAGTACAAATTCCGTAAAGGCACGCCAAATAGGAGCAACTATTTAAGAGCTCTAAATACTCAAATACACATGTTATGTGCATCCTAGTAAATTGTGTCCATGTGTAAGACGTACGTGTGTGACAACAAAAGAAGCATTAATATTTATAACTTAATGGTTCATATGTATGAATCTCGAAGGCACAAAAAGTTTTCAGCATGCTACAGCACAGGTAATGACTCCATCTACGTACTCGAAAGAATAAAAGCATTCATAAATGGAAGCATGCTGACTCCATCTACATCCAGAATCCAATGATTTTCTCCAGTTCCATCTTATCATTCTTTCTCAAATCACACTCCGACATATAAAGTAAAGTAATTTGAGTAATCATCGGTTTACCAACTAAAATCCTTAAGAGTTGCTAAACTAAATCATGCCATGCTATAATGTCAGTTAACATGTGAAGGGGACCACTTTCACCCATGACAGAAACATATACTATCAGAAGAAATAAACGTCATGCATCACACTCTGAATGACGTGTAACGAGTCTGAAAAGGAAGGCAACAGCAAAAAATGAAAGAGGGAAAATTGAAACAATAGTAAATAAACATGATGGGGAATGATCAAAGATATCATAATGCAAACATTGAAGTTCCAACAAGAGAGAGTCAGGCTTAAAAAAAGCACATGAAAACAAAAGACAGGTCTTCAGAAAAAAATATCAGTTGATGGAGAACTTATAAAATTAAAACTCAAGACCTAGGTAGTAAAATTCGAGAGCAAACTATTAAAAGCCTCCTGCCTCTGCTCTCGTTCGGGCCCCGGGAATCCCTTGCTTTTGGCTGTGGTCTTCACTACAAAGCCTTTTATTAGCAATTGAGACATGTCAAATTTTATTTGGCAAAATATTCCTTGTCACGTCAACTTACATACCTCAAACGATTTCAATGAGTTAATTTGTTGTCTCAATTTAGATTAACTACTCATATTTGTTAATGTCCCAGATTATTTCTCAGGTAGAACTAGAATCGCCGTTTCCTTAAAGACATTGATCTCCCAAAATAAACAAAAAAGAAATAACCAGAAGTCTGTACAAACGGATGATCGTATTTATGTCAGCCACATGTCAACAATTAAAGTTCACAACATATTCATTTAAAAGTTCATAACCTATTGGTATTTCACAAACCCTAATTACAGGAAGAATCTGAAATCTTAATTAGTAATTAATAATTTAATATTTCACAGTTTTGTTTGCTTTCCCTATTATTTCAAACAAGTAGTTCCTGCTGCTTAAAACCCTACCCGTGAACAAAACACAACACAAAATCATAATTGGCTTCAAATACGTGCACTGCAGATCAGGAATATATACAACAATTACATATAAAAATAGATAACAAATCCGTCAGAGAGAATACAAACACGAACGCCTAATTGATAAAAAAAAATTGGAAATTCATGAGGATAAGATACTTAACACGGAAGCAGATTAAAAAAGATACAGAAACCAAAAAAAAAAAAAATCAATAAACTACAAATTCTACAACAATCAGTCATACTTCAGAAAACCTAAATCCACCATTCCTCCAATTCTCCCCAGAAATTCATCAATAGATTGAAATAGCTAAATAAATTCAAATTCTAGCATCTAAAAGCAATTTATTACCTTCCAAAGCAATCCTTGAAAATCTGCTCTGTTTTCTCGCACTTGCGAATGAATTTTCCGGGCTCTACTTCTTCGGTGTGACACTGAGACTTCACAACCTTCCTGGTGACAAAACGATTTCCGTCACCTCTACCGTCAGGTTTTGATAAGCCGTTTAACTCGCCGTGGTCACCGACGGAGGAGGAATCATAGCCAGCTTCGTCATCGTTTTTCCACACCCAACCCATTGCTCGAAGAATCGTGAGAAATTGAGAAGAATTATAGGGTAAAATATAGGTGAATTTCTTTCCCAGTAGATTCTGGAAAGCGTTTTCCCCATTTTTATTAATATTGCCGCCACCTCATAAGTTTTCTTGCTCGTCACACATAAACTTATCACATAATCATCACCGTAGTCCATGGGTTTTATTTGATTTCAAATAGGTATCTCAAGTTTTAGAAATAAATAAATTGCCCCAATGGGAATGCGTTTTATGCACTTTTCGGTACCAATAGCTTAATTTGTGCGTTGCATTAGAAATTTGTACAACTTAGGTTTTGATGATATATGATATATATTAGATCATGTAATGTTATTTTGTTAGCCGAATAATTGGTGATTAACAAATGATTTTTATAATATATTTGTGCTCTCGAGTTTTATGATTTAAACGGGTTATTAATCTATAAAAGATCAACTCATTTGCATTAGAGAAAGTCCAAACAATGAAGAAGGACAATTTTGATAAAAAGACTTGTGTGAATTTGGAAGTGAGCTCATGAGAAATTCAATTTTTAAAGAAGGCTTGTTACGATTGAAGATCAAGATTGAAGCCCCTAACACCTCTGAAGGGCCTAATTTTCGATTCAAGAAAATTGTAGTCAACTTCGTAAATAATTTCATTTGATTTTTTTTTTTTGAGGTAATTTTTCATTTGATTAAAAGAACAAGAAATTCCTTAGCCCAAATAATATTTTAAGGCTTTGACCCATGCAATTTCGGCCCTTCCATAATTTTTTTGAACAATTTTTTCCTCCTTTCTCAAATGAGCCGAGAATTAATTTTTAAATTAAGTCAAATTGCTTCTGAAATTTTTTATATGATTGGGTATTAAAAAATGTATATTATCACAAAGCCAATAAAAATTATCTCTTAAGGAGAGATTTCTCAAGGATTTTGACTTAGCTAGAAAGTAAATTTGTCCCTTTAAGTCTCCTAGCTAAAATCTTACTGTTCTTATTTGATCTTTTATATTATTCTCCATATCTCTTTAAAGGGAAATATTTAGTCTTCATCTCTTATTAAACCATGTCCACATTTATTTTAAATGTTGAAAACTTACACATATTTTAAATCTTACAAAATATGTTTTGAGTATCAAAAATCTTTCCCTCTTGAGAAATCACCACTCACTTATAAATACGGAGTCATTTCAATCGACCAACACAAAACAAGAATTTTGAAAATTCATTTGCAGAAATCATTTCTCTAGCCAAACTTTTTGAGAGCACTTTTTCTCTAGCCAAACCTCATCCCACTATGTATTGGTATATAAAAATTTAATTAAATTAATCTCATCTCTGTGTTGCACCCTATCATCCGTGCATCGGGTGCACCGAATAATCTCTCGGAGAAATGATACAACACAAGTATAGAAGCTGCTATGTCAAGAATAGAACTTGAACAAAAGGCCACAAGTACAACCACTGCAATTCTTGTATGTTCTATCTTGTACAAGTCCAGCCTTTTATATAGGGTTCAACTCTTGGAGACCATATCCACGTAAGAAATAAACAGAAGCTACATAATTCTTATTGTTCAGAAATGAAATGTAAGCAGCAAAACCTCGACCTTTTGTGCTTTCTTTTAGTCATTATATTTTCTCCGATGATATTCACATCGGGGCTCGATGGATAAACCTCCGTCATTTTCTCCAAGACTGTTGAAGCAGTTCTTTGATTCGTAGAGGAATGAAATTGACTTGAAAGGTCTTCGTCTGGTGACCTTGCTTCAATATTATCGAGGTTCGTTTCCTTCTCTATATTTAATGAACTTCCAATCTTGATACCGGAATGTTCTTTTTCCGGTTTAATATTACTATTACACTCCCGGAAGATCGAAATAACCTTTTCCAATGTACCCAGAGCTTCTTCAACCTTTGGACTAATAACAACATTCTTCTTCTTTACCTCAACTTCAAACTCTTCTGCAATTTCATTGGTTATATTAATATTGCATGATATCTTGGTAACTTTTTCTTCAAGCTCCTCGATTTCATTGTGTGTTTCTCCTTCCCGGTGGTTGATATTCGTAGAATCTATATCTTTGAATGCATCTAGAGTAGTTTCTTCAAGCACAATCGATACTCGATTCGGAGATTCCGTATATATATTTTCTGAATAAAGAGCCTCACGTATACGAGCATACAGTGGGTCTTTTAAAGCCTCACCAAATTTCTCATCACCTTTAGAAACAGAAGCAACTTCCTGTGAGTGTGTCAAGGTTCAAGAATGTGAAAAATTAAGATAGCAAACGATGATCATTTAGTATGCATATCTAACATCATTATAAATCTAGTCTAAATTTTACTAAATACTGGATGCAATTAGCCAAGAAAAAGGTTCCAAAAATTGAACACCCAACAGTAATAAGAATCAAAAAGTCAAAAAGATAAAAAGTTCACCTTTTTATAGAGCTTGAAGCCGCTACCTATGAGCTGCCTCGATGTGAAATTGATCAATGTGGGAGGAACAAAGTCTAGTTTGATATCCATGTTTGCTATGGTTCTGCAGAAATTTAAAAAAATTGACAGTCGATCACCGGAGTTTGTAACAGAAAATAACGTAAAAAGGTGAATGAAGTACTAATATTAATGCTCAAAGATCCAATTTTTTTTGGAAATTATATAACTCACCTGAAGTAGCTCCTATCTGCAGTTACTTTTTGAAAAGCAAATCCTCCAACTACATCGATTCTTACTACATCCTGTGCATTCGGTATTCTGTCTCTGGTGAAGCCATGGGTACTTCTATCAATCGTCTCCGAGTCAGAGATCTGCAACAAAAAATTATACTTCTTCAGAAAACTGCATATGAATAGAAATAAAAGCGCGTCAATACAAATAGTTACCGAGTTAAGAAGCACAACAACGAGTCCATCTTGGAAGTACTCAAATGCAAAATAATGAAGCAAAATCTCTCTACACGCCATTGGCCACGAAGCCTTCATCCTTTCTTCCAAATAATAATTTACATTAATTTGAGCATCTTATAAGTGATGAACTCAAGAAATACGTTCGTATGTAATAGGACATACCTCACTAATGATATTTGTTCATTTGTACTAACTCTTTGTAAACACTGAGACGAGATGACTTTGAAAGTCGGAACTGTAACTTGAGGCCACCTGGCAGAATATAAGTGGACAGCGATGTTATATATTCTGTAGTTTTGATTCTGCCTCACACTCTAACATAGCTCTTTAATTCTTACCACTTCTTGAAGAGGTCCGACTCATATGAAATACATAGGCCTGTAAGAAACGAAGAAATAGGTTTAGAAAATATGCTCGATAGCGAAGAAATCTCACCATGATATAATTTGATCAGCATTTAAGTTTTGCTTACAAACGTCAAGTGGGCCATCAACATAGCCTTCAACAAGCAATGTATGAAAGGGAGTGTCATCTGGTCCTTCTCGGTACATAACTCTGATGTCCTCAGTGTCCTGTTTTATCTACAAAATAAGAAAACTTAAATCAACAAACTTAAAAATGAAACAAATCCCTTTTTAATTAGTTGAAGTAAAACGCAAATGAAGACATACTTTCCAGCCACCGTGTGATTCCTCGTTCGGTTTTGACTTCTCGACATCATTTAAAGAAGCACTTCTCAACATACTGAGGAAATTGGACACTTCTTTACTTCTTCTTTCCACCACATTTTCAACACATTCTGCGGAACACATATAAATAAGACTTAAAAAACTATCACAAATAGTACATATAACCTTAGTAAGATATCAATGAAAAACAACCTTCGGACTCACAATGTGAGGATTGCGAAATTTGATTCTTCACGAGGGTACGAAGAGTTTCATCGTTTGTTAAGTCCGATGATGTCAATGTCTTGTTCAGCTTGCTTCTATAATCAGAAATATTACCTTTCCCCTCCATACTTGCATATCCAATTAGAAAGCAAAGATATTTCTCTAAATCCCAAATGGGCAAACTAAATTAATAGATTTCTTAAATAAGTATTTCCCAAATAAATAATAATCATCCACACAAAAGTTCTACTGCCATACCTTTTCCTCACCTAAATACAGAAAGTCAAATTTCACTAACCAACCAAATATTCATAATACATTACAAAGACAATTCAAACATAAATTATCCAAATTTCCAAGCATGTAAGCACAGAGAAAAAGACACCAACACATATACAAGTTAAATGAATACTTTCATATGCATCAAGAAATGGTTCATAAAGAAAACTAAATACTCACTTGTTGGGCTACTTGAAGAAAACCCAGTTGGGGTTTTTGGAGTTCTGAATTGGAAAAAAGAAAGTTTGAATTTTTACTGTCAAAAACTAAAAACAGAGTTGCAGATCTCAAATAGATGATACTGAGAGAGACAACTTCAGGTGATACGGGGCCACCTAGGCGGATAATTAACATGGGCTTTTCTTGAACACAACGAATTTGCAGACAACATAGCAGATAAATCGGTGTTGCCTTAACATTTTCAAAAATCTGGTTAGGAAACAAAAGAAAATAAACCCATTATTTTATTGAGCTAGATTATCACTCTTGCGTGTGTCTTTTGTACTGTTTTTAAGTTGGGAATACTTTTTAACTTTTCATTTCTAAGTGGGAAGCTTAATTAGTTCATCGTTAATGATTGCTGGTTTAAAGTTTCATAATTCGTCTTTCAGAAAAACACTTTAAAAGAGTATAAGCTAATTAAAAGCAGAGCAGTTTAATTAGTACCAGAATAATTTGACTGAGTAATGATTTTTCTATTTTTTGGTTTAGTTTGATTTATTATTTCATTATGTTGGAACTTTTTCTTGCCACCATGGAAAAGTATAACTGATTTAGATATTTATATTTAAGACGACTTAAATAAATTCAAAATTGAGTAAATAGCACTTTTGGTCCTTTTACGAATAAATTTTTACACATTCATATCTCTTCATAAAAAAAATCCCCCTCCATTATTATACAGTTGTACTTGTTAGCTGTTGCCTATCTCTAGAATTTTATTATATTGAACCGCAACCTAAAGTAATAAATGTTTTCAAGTGTACTAGCTGACTTGATAATTTGCTTCGGCATTAATATCTTAGGTTCAATTTAATTGAACTATTAGGGCTGCAATGGGTTGGATTCGGGTTGGATCAAATCCGACTCTATTAATATTGACTTGAATTCATGTCCGATTCATATCTTAATTTTTGAAGTCCATCGGATCTTATTCAAATTTGATCGGATATCAAAAATAAATTCGAATCTTCACAATAATATTTAGATAAAAGTAGGCATACAAATTAATTTATGCATTGATTAGTAACTAACATTAAAATATTATGATGTTACTTATTTTTATAATAGTATATAATGTTACTTATTATTATCGGATACAAATCTTAATGGATCCAATTGACCTAGATCAATATTCGCTCCACGTAAGTTGAATTATGAATCTTCATAGTCAAATCAAATCAAACTCCATCAAATCTCTAATCGAATAAAGATCATTATAAACTAACCCGAATACAAATCAATTTCGGATTGATTCCTGACTTTTTGGTTTCCAATGGTATTTAGGTCTTAGACATGATTTAATCCCTTTAGAGGAGCGTCAGACATATTAAATAAAAATTATCTTCTAACAGAGATTCAAACTTAAATTTGCTACCATGTAATTATAATGACTAATATTTTCGCCTAGACCAATGAATTGTTGGTGAGTTCAAATTGATTTCCTCTACCAACTATGGCCATTTAGGCTTTTAGAGGTTTAGAACTTTAGATAATTTATCTTCTTTTTCCTTTATAGAATATTTATTTTACATCCCGAAAATATAAGGCCTGTTTGTTAGGCATTTCCCAAATTTTTTCCGTGTTGGGAAAATGCCAAACAAACATGATTTCTAGTTTCTGAAATAAATTTTTCATCTCTTAATTTTCTCAAACTACTCTCTCAAAAGCCAAACAAACAACAATTTTCTTATCTATAAACAAAACATATACAAACTCTACTCCGATTTGACATAAAGTAACCTATCTCTTACAAAATTAATTTCACATAACAAACATGATTTGACATAAAGTCTTACACATATTACACTTACAATCTAACTCTTTCAAAAATAACCTACACCTACTTTATTTCTCAAACAACTCTCTCAAAATCCAAACAAACAACATTACGCAAATCGAAATTATTTTACAAACCTCCACTACTCTCCCAAACTACTTTCTCAAACACCAAACAAACAAGCCCTTAGAAATTGGTGAATATTTTTTAATTATCAGTCCGAATTAAATGACAATTTTTCTTGGAATGAAATTTCTTCATCCTATATCAAAGTAATTTATAGTAAAAACTTGGACGATCCAATTATGAATTTAGCATAGTCCAATAAAGATACATTTAATTTTTTTTTTTTCTTTTTCTGATCAGCAAATACATTTGAATTAGTAGGTAATGGTATGAATTTTATACAAAAGTTGGGGAGGTAAATGAGATTAAGTCATTAAACTTATTGTTAGAACCTTATTTAAGCTGGAGTACAAAACCGGGGACCCGACCCGCTTATAGCGAACGTTCTACTGTTGAAACCCAGCTGCGTTCATCGATTCTTCCAGCTTCCCCCAAATCTTCCAGAAGCTTCAGAGCCACTTCTTCTATTTTGGTAATTCCCTTCAATCCGTTCCTCACTATCACTCACTACAATTCTGATGCTAGAAAAATTGAATTAGGTCATTTTATTAGTGTTTTTTTATGTAGGAATTCTACGTGTTTGACAAAATGCCAATTAAATTTGTTTGTTGTAATGGATATAAAACGACACTATTGTTGATTTTTTGTGAAATTGCCTAGTATGGAATGTTTACTGGAAACATTAAGAATTTAAGACTCTAATGCAGTTCATGTCTGCGCACGTGAATGCATACATGAATTACTTGGAGCAGAAGACTAGATTTGTTTGGATACCCTTTTGTTAGATCATCCATTTTCTCTGCATTTTTCTTTTCTTAGTTTCAAAGTTAGCACATTTTTAATTTACTGGTTTCTTTTGCTTTAGAGGTGCAAATCTCAATTATTGGTGACTGCTTAGTGGTTAGTATCATTATGTAGTTATGAACCTTTGGTTTTTAGATAACTATTGACATAAATGAATCTAGAAAGGATGATGATATGATACAGTGCTATGACCAAGGGGTTTCAGACGAAATTTTCATAATTTCCACGTCTATATTTGAATAGAAGGGCATCACATATAGGCTGATTTTTCTCCTTTTAAATATCTTACACTTGCAAGATTCTCTCGATAATTAATACTGTGTAATTGTATATATATATACATAGTGTTTCCTCTTCCTCACCTTGAGAGGAATTCATCTTTTGTGTTTCTTTAATAATTTCTGAAATGATTGATGCTTCTGCTTTGTAGATCATCTGATATTTCCTACGAGGGAAAATTTCTAGAAGAAAACTTTTAAACCTGAAATAATGGCGGGCTGGCAGCGGCATCTTCAATCTTTGGTGCGTCAGGCTGCAAAGAGATATGATTGCACTCACACTGCTTCATTCAGTACTTTCAATCACTCAAAAGCTTCTCTGTTGCAAGGTATATCTTTCAAATTCTATGTTCAAATACTTACATTTTCTTGTCCTCTTTGTATATGTTGAACAAAAGATGATGATGTCGCAGGTCATCAGAAGAAATAAGTTAACCTTTTTAGATCCATTTCAAAACCACCCAGCAACATGCATTTCATACTTATACTTCTGATCTGCTTTTCTATTATATTAAGCTGGTTCCTTCATACAGTGTTTCGGTGCTCCATCTTAGTCTATCCAATTTATTGATTACTAATTAACTATTTGAAGGTGAGGTTGCTTGTTTATCAAGCTTGCAGAATTCGCTAACTCCTAGCATTTCAAGGCCCCTGTATCAATTTATACAGAAATTGGTAATATGTCTCTTCAGTCCCCCCTCCCCAAAGAAAACTACTATTACCAACCTTTTTTTTAGCGCTGGCAATTGAAATTGGATGCAATAATTGACACTTTTAATTAATGAGCAACTGTTATACTCGGAACAAACTTATGACTTTTATGCTTCAGTTGACTAATTCAACATGTCTATATTTGTCGATTCATCAACTTATTCCTTATTTCTTTTCCCTTTGATGGAAAATTGGAAATGTGAATCTTTGTTTTGACAGAATTTCACCAGTACGAGGAGATTACTTTCAGAGTCATCTGATGCAACTCCAGTTTCTTCCCCGTTAATACCAGCTTTACCTGCAAGTACTGGAAATACTGAAGCTCAAAAGGCTATCTCAAAGCCTTCGAAAGTTCAGGCAATTTTAAAGGGAATAAAGCAGGTAAAGCTTCACAGATTTTTTTTTAGTTGCGATAAGTTCCGATACAGCCCTTATCTCTTATTGCAATCTGTACTCATTTGCGTGTACTTGCATGGTGTATGCGAAATTCCTTGTTTTATGGTTTTTCTGGTGGTACCCCTTATTTGTGTTTAAATATTGGTCAAATAGAGTGGACAAAGTCATGTTATAAGGCGTTTAGCTTAGTTTGCCCAATATTCAAGTAGTACAGTAGCTTAGTTATCTCCTGATGGATACCAGTTCAAGACTTCTTCAGTGCAGGGCAAGCTAATATAGATGAATTTTTCAACCTAGTTTCAGATGACCCATGTGAATAGGGTACCTCTTGTCCTGAGATTTCATATATCAGTTCCTTTCACATCTTTCTCTTTCATAACCATGAGGATCTTTAGTCCTCCATTCATGTAATATTCTTCTTTCTAGTAAACCAATGTACCAAACTAGTCACAAAAACTTTTTTATGCAGGATTTATAAACGCAAGTATATGCAATCGCAACAATTAATATAATGATAAGTAGAGTATCGTGTCCACAGGGAATTAATGAACTAAACTAACTAATTACTAAGGATCACTCTTTTTCTTATCCAAATTAACAAATCTTTGTGTTTATTATAACTAAGCAACAATGAAAATTAAACTAAATTATAAACTGACAAGATTAACTATGATGATTAAAGCCTAGGATTACAACTTCCTTCAATGTTAACCTAATTGCTTTTATTTTCCCAATAATTCTATTTCAATTAAGATTTATTGCTAGTCTAGGGCACTTAAGTTTTTACAATTTCTTTCCAGAATATTGTAAAACTAATCTAACCTAATCAAAGAGCTATATTCCTATGCCAATGAAGTTAGGCCAAATCGAATCAAGAACAAGCCCTAATTATGACTACCTAAGGCAATTAAGTATATTCCTATCTTAATTGCTAAACAAATTACCCAATTCGATGTGGGGGCAATTCGTACAAAGGTTACCCAATCTTTAACCTAAAACCTAATTTCCTCTCCCGATTCAATTAGATTTGTCAAACAATAGTTGGCCAGACTAATGAAATTTAAGCACAAAATGGGTAAACAATAAACCTAAAAAAAATAGAATAAGGAAAAATAAACAACAATCAATTTAAACAAAGAATTCCATTGTAATCCTAGAAAAGTAAATTTAGTTCATAGCTAAAACGGAAATAAACTCAAGAATAATCAAATTCATGATTACAAGAACACAAAAGATAAAAGAAATTTCAAAGGATGAGAAAAGAGAAGTAGATCTGTTTCCCCAATATTAAAAAATTGTCTTCTCAGATGTTTTTCCATGCTTTTCAATGATATTTTCTTGTTCTTGGTCTCTCCTCTTGTCAAAAAGTGTTCCCAGATCTGTTTCTCTCTCTTCCTCCACTTATATATAAGTTTCCAAGTGAAACTAGGGCACTAAAAGTAAGAATTCGCGAAAGTCTTTTGCCCCAGCGGATAATTAGTTTCGCCCCAGCGGAAGTCTGCTTTGTGATTTCGCTCCAGCGAAGAGATTTTTCCGCCCCAGCGAAAAGGCTTCTGTCCGCACATCCAAAAATCAAGAGAAAAATCTGAAAAATTCACAAGAAAATACCAAAATGAATATGTGACTCACAAACGAGAAAAACCATGCTAAACCGAATGAAAATGATCTAAGATCTCCAGAAATTCATATCATTTCCTGCAAAAATACATAGAAATTAACTCTATTTTGTAGAGTTAAAACACCCCCAAACTTACTATTTTGCTAGTCCCGAGCAAAAGAAATGGGCAAAAGACAAAAAATGACCACAAGAGTTGGACACTACCAAAAACAAAAGACAACAACTCAAACATCTACAATTATGCATTCCAAGTCAGACTAATAACCATCACTTTCAAAACGTTATGCATTGTATCATGTAATTCCTGCGTGTGTGTGTATACATAATATGAGAATGTTGGAATCACCCAGATCACTATAGCTTCAAAATCATTGAGCCTAATTGCATAAATTCTTAAATTGCCCAGCCTATTCTCTATCTTCTCAGGTCATTAAACTCTTCACTAAGTTCTAACAATGCTTTCAGTCGTCGAAGTTATGGAATCATTTAATTTTGAACTTTCACTTAGCTTTTTTTTTTTGTTTTTTTTTCATTATTTTGCACAACTCGCATTCATAACCTGTTCTAAAGAAGCAGTCAACATAGAGGAGTGCAGAATAAGTAAGTCAATGCACCTATACATCGTTCATCTTATCGCAGTCAAGTTAGAGGAGTACAAGTGTAAGTCTCAAGTGATGAGATTTGTCAAGTTTCATACAAGTGAGGTTATTTATTTATTTATTTTTTTCTATAACTTAAAACTTTTCCATACTTTGCATCATTCGGTTCTTATTAAAGTCATCCTTATCCCCAGACTTAGGCAAAACTATCACTTAGATTCTAAGTTTTCTAATCCTCGAATCTAGAGATCAGGTAGGCAAGATAAAATTTATTAAGCTCTATTCTAGACTATACATCACTAACTTCATCCTAAATCCTCAATTATGCATTCGTGCTCCGAGTTTTTGCAGGAAAAACGATTAACAACACATAAAATTTCAAAAATTTGATCAAAAATCGACCTAGCATGCACGACGTAAATGCAATCACCCCCAAACTTAAGACATGCATTGTCAGGGGCGGACCTAGACTACTTTTGTTGGGGGGGCCAAAGATTTTTTGGTAACAAAACCTTGGTATTTTTTCAATATTTTGATAAAATAAGAAAAATTAACTTATGATAAAGTAATATTATAATTTTATTCAAGAACAAGTGAAAAAAAATATACTTTCAATATTTCAAGAATATGGATTTTTAAACACTCAAAACAGATGTTTAAGATGCAATCTAGCTGAATTAAAAACAAATAAATGTTGTTTAATCAAGACATATAAATGTCGAATGTCCCACTAATATGTATAATATACTATTAAAATTATACTATGACTTCTGTAAATATAGTATAATTATGATCTCATAATTCAATAAAATTATCTCTACTAAAGAACTTGAAGTCTGCACAAAGGCAAAATTCACGTGAAACGTCAATTAAAGAATACTTTAGAAAGGAAAAACTAGATAAATTTTGGGGTGAAATGAAGAAATAAATTCATTAGTACATGAGTAGATGAGTTTATGTCAATGGAATATGTATATATATATATATCATAAAGAGATAAAAAAAAGTTAATCACTGGGCCAAAAAAAGCAATAAATCTCCACAATGAGGTGAAAAAAAAATTGGTCAAAATAGAGAAATCAATTAATTCTCCATAAAATAGAAAGAAAGTTACTAGGCCAAAAGAGCAATTAATTATAAACAAAGAAGTTAAAAACGCAATTAATTATAAACAAAGAAGTTAAACACATATAACATAAAGCCTTTTAGAGGACTCGACTCGCGACCCATAGACCCTTCATGCAGTGCCCCAACCACTTCACCATTTGTACGTTCATATCCATATTATACATATATCTAGTATAAATATATTTTTTTCTGGGGGGACCATGCCCCCCCCCCAGTCCCTCTTGAGGTCCGCCCCGCAGCAGTGTCCTCAATGATGAAATTGATGAAGATAAGAGAAAACTAATTTGAAACTGGACACAAAGAAAATATAAAACAAAAAAAGCAACTAAAGAACGTCCCTGATTTCAGTTAGGAGTTCAATCTTCATCATGTATCTTATCTGGTGGTGGTGGGAGTTGTGGGAATGAAGATGTGTCCACATTGATGGCTCGGAAACCTTGAATCATACAGTCGTAGATGATTCGCAAGCACTCCCCATTATGCCTCACTTGATTCAGAAGATTCTTTGTAGCATTGACATCCGATGTAGTAGGTTCCTCAAACAATGGGGGAGTTGACTCAGTGGTTACTTCTTGTTCATTCTCTGTAGAGAGAGATCCTCCTCCGCCGTTTTTCAGTAATTCATTGTAGTAATTCGTTACCCATGGATCGTCTTTCGCACCAGGTGGAATTGTCATCTTGATGAAGATGCTTGTGACATTTATAGGCATAGGTGGTTGTTTCACTTTGTCAAGCTCAAACATCGAGACCTTAGCATTGCAGCATAGCCAAGAGATGAGACTGGGGAACCACAAACTCACTACAACAAATATGATCTATAGTGGCACTATGCTTAATAACATTTTAAAGAAAATGTCACAAATTATTAATATAGTCACATTTTAAAAAATGCCACAAAGTATAAATGTTAATTTTACTAATTAGTGATATTTTTATACTATAGTGATATTTTATAATGTTACGTTTAACTGTAATTGTGACATTGATACATTTAGCCACACCGCTACAAGTGGCACTTTGCTAGTGACATTTTATATATAACGACATTTTCCAAACTGCCACTTGTAGCGGTGTGACTAAAAGTTAAATGTCACTATCATAACAAGATGTAACATTATAAAATGCCATAATATATTAAAATGTCACTAAATAGTATATTTAACATTCATAATTCCTGACATTTTTAAAAAATGTAACTGAATTAATTTTTTCTCACATTTTCTTCAAAATGCCATCGAGCTTGATGCCACAAAAGATCATTTTTGTTGTAGTGACTCTTCGGTGCCTTTGCATTTTTCTTTATCTGCTCGGATATAAATTGTTCGACATCAACACTTTTGCCGATTAGGATGATAAATAGGAGAAGGCTTGTTTTGTGGGAAACCTCCGTGGTGTTCCCAGATGGCTTGAGTCGAGATGCGATAAACGTGAGTCATGTCTTAGCTTCCCTTGAAAAATTTGAGGATGTAACGGTATTTTGATGGGTTGACTTATATTCCGTCCCTCGTCCACATGTCAAACTTTGATAACCAATGAATGATCAATTTCATTCTCACAAAGTTGTTTGTATTCATCATTCGGGATATCATCTAACTCGTAATACTCATTGATTGACTTAGCATCGAATGGAACATACTTTCCCCTCGCAAAGCAAGTGTCCTCCTTTTGTTCTTCATCATTCTTGTGTAAGGGAAAGTTAGCGTAGAATTCATAGACCAAGTTCGAGTAATACGGGGCTGTTCTCCGCAAAAAGATTCCCACTTTCTTTCCACAATGTTATCTTCATATGGCTTTGTGAAAAAATGATGTTGTTCCAGTGATTTCTTGAGATTTAGTTCCCTTTCCGGTGTAATTCCTTTTTTCATTAATCTATCATACCTATCGGAAGCCTCTTTAGATCGAAATCTCAAAATATCAAACTCGGGTAGTTTTTGCTTTTTCGTGAGATTAGGAGCTGATTTAGATGTGCCGGCTTCACAATTGAGAGTATTTCGTTTTCCTTTGGGTGGTAAAGAGTACTTTTGTCTACTTGATGGGTATTCTGGCTACAATCAAATAGCCATCTTTCCGGAACACCAAGAGTGGACAACATTTACTTGTCCATATGGGACGTTTGCATTTAGGAGGATGCCATTTGACTCTTGCAATGCACCCGCAACATTTCAGAGGTGTATGATGGCTATCTTTACAGATATGGTGGAGCAATGCATGGAGGTATTTATGGATGATTTTTCTGTATTCGGTGATTCTTTCAACACTTGTCTTGTTAATCTAGCTTTGGTGTTGAAGAGATGTAAAGAAACCAATCTCGTTATAAATTGGGAAAAGTGTCATTTTATGGTCAAAGAAGGAATAATTCTTGGGCATCGAGTCTCTGAAAAAGGCATTGAAGTGGATAAGGCTAAACTTGAAGCAATAGAGAAACTTCCTCCTTCTACGTATGTAAAAGGGGTCCGTAGTTTCCTTGGCCACGCGGGGTTTTATAGGCGATTCATTAAGGACTTTTCAAAAATGCTAAGCCATTATCTAATCTTTTGGAAAAGAATGTAAAGTTCAATTTTGATGCTGCTTGTATGGATGCATTCCTTGAGCTCAAGAGAAGGTTAGTCTCGACTCCTATTATCGTTGTGCCCAATTGGGATCTTCCGTTCGAACTAATGTGTGATACAAGTGATTTTGCTATTGGAGCTGTTTTGGGGCAACGAAAGGAAAAGGTATTTCATTCGATTTATTGTGCTAGTAAGACTCTAAACAATGCACAAATCAATTACACCACCACTGAGAAAGAATTGTTAGCGGTAGTTTTTGCATTTGACAAGTTTAGGTCTTATCTAGCGGGTACTAGGGTGACAGTATATACAGATCATTCTGCAATAAAATATCTCATTGAAAAGAAAGATGCTAAGCCTAGATTGATTAGATGGATACTTTTGTTACAAGAATTTGATTTGGAGATTCGAGATCGGAAAGATTCGGAAAATCAAGTGGCTGACCACCTGTCTAGACTGGAGAATCGAGAGCATTTGAGGGATTCCGTTGGAATAAATGGAACATTTCCTGATGAACAATTGCTTGCTATTTCGAATAACATTGTTCCTTGGTATGCAGACATAGTCAACTATTTGGTAAGTCACAAGTTGCACCCTGATATGAACTATCAACAAAAGAAAAGGTTCATGCACAATGTAAAGTCATAATTCTGGGATGAACCATTTTTGTTCAAGCTATGCGCTGATCAAATCATCAGAAAATGTGTTCCTGAAGACGAGGTTGAAAGTATTTTGCATCATTGTCATTCTTCGGCTTATGGTGGTCATTTTAGTGGAGAGAGGACTGCTGCAAAAGTCCTCCAATCTGGTTTCTTTTGGCCTACTCTATTCAAGGATGCACATTCTTTCGTTATTCGTTGTGATCGTTGTCAAAGGGTGGAGAATATTTCGAGAAGATATGAAATGCCTCTTAATTATATTCTGGAAGTTGAGCTTTTCGATGTGTGGGGTATTGACTTTATGGGACCTTTCATATCATCTCACAAGAACAAATATATTTTGGTTGCTGTTGACTACGTATCTAAGTGGGTGGAGGCATCTGCCTTTGAAACCAATGATTATAAAGTGGTGCTAAGGTTTCTTAAGAAGAATATTTTCACTCGTTTTGGTACTCCAAGGGCGATAATTAGCGATGAAAGAACTCACTTCTGCAACAAACAATTTTCAGCTCTCTTGGCCAAATATGGGGTCACGCACAAAGTAGCTCTAGCATATCATCCTCAAACCAGTGGACAAGCCGAGATTCCTAATCGAGAAATAAAAAGAATTTTGGAGAAGACAGTGAGCATGTCTCGAAAAGATTGGTATATGAGATTAGACGATGCACTGTGGGCGTACAAAACCGCTTTCAAGACACCAATTGGTATGTCGCCGTATACATTGGTATTTGGCAAAACATGTCACTTACCCGTGGAACTTGAGCACAAAGCATTCTGGGCTATTAAGAAGCTAAACTTTGACATAAATGAATCGGGGGAAAAGCGTCTTTTACAACTAAATGAATTGGAAGAATTTAGGTTGCAAGCATATGAAAATGCGAGGATTTACAAAGAGAAAACCAAGAGAATACATGATGGAAAGATAATACGTCGAGAATTTGAGCCAGGACAACGAGTATTACTGTATAATTCTCGTCTTAAGCTATTTCCTGGAAAACTCAAATCAAGGTGGTCTGGTCCATTTCTTGTTACGGAAGTTTTTCCCTATGGAGCCGTGGAAGTACAAGATGAACAAAGTGGGAGAACTTTCAAAGTCAATGGACAAAGACTAAATAACTATTTGGGGGGCAACATTGATCGGCAAATTGCCACCATTACCTTTGGCGATCCTAAATAAGAAGGACATAGTCAAACCATGACTATAACTAAGGCGCTTGTTGGGAGGCAACCCAAGTAGTAAAAAAAAAAAAAATTCCAGAACATGATCTGCCCCCGCGAAATAATGTATCGCCCCAGCGAAAAATGATAGACCAAATTTTGAATGAATTTTCAGAATATCCTCTGCTGGGGCGGAAAAATAACACCGCCCCCGCAAAAAACTACTTCAGTAATGTTGAGCATTTTCCAGAATGGCTTTCGCCCCCGAGCAAACCCACCTCCGCCCCAGCAAGAAAATTTCAAACCCTAAAATCAACACTTCCCCAACACACCCTTCTCCACATAATTTCTCCTACTTTTCCTCTTAACCAAAAACAGCTCACAAAAGAAATCTCATCCCACCACCAAAGACCTAGGTCCGTCGCCGCCGCATCTGCACACCGAACCTGTCGCGGCCGAATCTACTGCAAACCAACCCCGTTTACACCGCCGCCGTCCATCTCCACCACCGAACCCCTAAGTCCGTCGCTGCTGCGAAAACCGCCCTGTTTTTTCAAGCCGCCGCAGCTACCACCCTGCGAAACCATAGTCCGCCGCCACTGCTGCAAACCAACCTCGTTTACGCTGCCAACCACTGCAAACAGACCCCGTTTCCAAGCCGCTGCTGCGAACACCGCCCTGTTCAGTATGCCGCCGCCGCTCATTCCACCACCGAAACCCTCCGCCGTCGCCGCTCATCTCCACCACGGGGTTGAAATAAAAAAAAACATTCCGTTTGCTTTAATGAGTTGTTGATTTTAAAAATTTAATTTGAACTTGCAAATAAATTGATTTTTCTTGGAGGCTTCATGATTTGAATGTTCTTTGTGATTTGAGGATTGGTGATTGTGTGTGATTTGATGAATTGATTGTTTGTGTGATTTGAGGAGTGGGTGATTAAAGGGGAATTAAGTGAAGAAAAAGCTTGGGGAATTTTGGATTTGTGGAGATAGAGAAGTGAATCGGTTGACTATTCTTGAAATTTGAAATGACACCCAAAGGAAAATGAAATACTCTCAATTGTGAAGCCGGCATATCTAAATCAGCTCCTAATCTCACGAAAAAGCAAAAACTACCCGAGTTTGATACCTTGAGATTTCGATTTAAAGAGGCTTCTGATAGGTATGATAGGTTAATGAAAAAAGGAATTATACCGGAAAGGGAACTAAATCTCAAGAAATCACTGGAACAACATCATTTTTTCACAAAGTCATATGAAGATAACATTGTGGAAAGAAAGTGTGAATCTTTTTGCGGAGAATCAGCCCTGTATTACTCGAACTTGGTCTATGAATTCTACGCTAACTTTCCCTTACACAAGAATGATGAAGAACAAAAGGAGGACACTTGTTTTGTGAGGGGAAATTATGTTCCATTCGATGCTAAGTCAATCAATGAGTATTACGAGTTAGATGATATCCCGAATGATGAATACAAACAACTTTGTGAGAATGAAATTGATCATTCGTTGGTTATCAAAGTATTGACATGTGGACGAGGGGCGGAATATAAGTCAACCCATCAAAATACCGTCACATCCTCAAATTTTTCAAGGGAAGCTAAGACATGGCTCACTTTTATCGCATCTCAACTTAAGCCATCTGGGAACACCACGGAGGTTTCCCACAAAACAAGCCTTCTCCTATTTGGCATCATAATCGGCAAAAGTGTTGATGTCGGACAATTTATATCCGAGCAGATAAAGAAAAATGCAAAGGCACCGAAGAGCTTGTGGTTCCCCAGTCTCATCTCTTGGCTATGCTGCAATGCTAAGGTCCCGATACTTGAGCATGACAAAGTGAAACAACCACCCATGCCTATAAATGTCACAAGCATCTTCATCAAGATGACAGTTCCACCTGGTGCGAAAGACGATCCATGGGTTACGAATTACTACAATGAATTACTGAAAAACGGCGGAGGAGGATCTCTCTCTACAGAGAATGAACAAGAAGCAACCACTGAGTCAACTCCCCCATTGTTTGAGGAACCTACTACATCGGATGCCAATGCTACAAATAATCTTCTGAATCAAGTGAGGCATAATGGGGAGTGTTTGTGAATCATCTACGACTGTATGATTCAAGGTTTCAGAGCCATCAATGTGGACGCATCTTCATTCCCATAACTCCCACCACCACCAGATGAGATCCAGGATGAAGATTGAACTCCATCTGAAATCAGGGACGTTCTTTAGTTGCTTTATTTGTTTTATATTTTCTTTGTGTCCAGTTTCAAATTAGTTTATCTCTTATCTTCATCAATTTCATCATTGAGGACAATGCATGTCTTAAGTTTGAGGGTGATTGTATTTACGTTGTGCATGCTAGGTCGATTTTTGATCAAATTTTTGAAATTTTATATGTTGTTAATTGTTTTTCCTGCAAAAATTCGGAGCACGAATGCATAAATGAGGATTTAGGATGAAGTTAGTGATGTATAGTTTAGAATAGAGCTTAAGAAATTTTATCTTGCCTACCTGATCTTGAGATTCGAGGATTAGAAAACTTAGAATCTAAGTGATAGTTTTGCCTAAGTCTGGGGATAAGGATGACTTTAATAAGAACCGAATGAAGCAAAGTACGGAAAAGCTTTAAGTTATAAAAAAAAAAAAATAACCTCACTTGTATGAGACTGAGAAATCTCATCGCTTGAGACTTATACTTGTACTCCTCTAACTTGATTGCGATAAGATGAACGTTGTATGGGTGCATTGAATTACTTATTCTGCACTCCTCTATGTTGACTGCTTCTTTAGAACAGGTTATGAGTGCGAAGTTAGTGAAGAGTATACGCAATCGCAACAAATAATATAATGATAAGTAGAGTATCGTGTCCTCAGGGAATTAATGTCCTAAACTAACTAATTACTAAGGATCACTCTTTTTCTAATCCAAATTAACAAATCTTTGTGTTTATTATAACTAAGCAACAATGAAAATAAAACTAAATTATAAACTGGCAAAATTAACTATGATGATTAAAGCCTAGGATTACAACTTCCTTCAATGTTACTTAATTGCTTTTATTTTCCCAGTAATTCTATTTCAATTAAGATTTATTGCTAGTCTAGGGCACTTAAGTTTTTACAATTTCTTTCCGGAATATTGTAAAACTAATCTAACCTAATCAAAGAGCTATATTCCTATGCCAATGAAGTTAGGCCAAATCGAATCAAGAACAAGCCCTAATTATGACTACCTAAGACAATTAAGTATATTCGTATTTTAATTGCTAAACAAATTACCCAATTCGATGTGGGGGCAATTCGTACAAAGGTTACCCAATCTTTAACCTAAAACCTAATTTCCTCTCCCGATTCAATTAGATTTGTCAAACAATAGTTGGCCAGACTAATGAAATTTAAGCACAAAAATGGGTAAACAATAAACCTAAAAAAAATAGAATAAGGAAAAATAAACAACAATCAATTTAAACAAAGAATTCCATTGTAATCCTAGAAAAGTAAATTTAGTTCATAACTAAAACGGAAATAAACTCAAGAATAATCAAAGTCATGATTACAAGAACACAAAAGATAAAAGAAATTTCAAAGGATGAGAAAAGAGAAGTAGATCTGTTTCCCCAATCTTCAAAAATTGTCTTCTCAGATGTTTTTTCACGCTTTTCAATGATATTTTCTTGTTCTTGGTCTCTCCTCTTGTCAAAAAGTGTTCCCAGATCTATTTCTCTCTCTTCCTCCACTTATATATTAGTTTTCAAGTGAAACTAGGGCACTAAAAGTAAGAATTCGCGGAAGTCTTTTGCCCAGCGGATAATTAGTTTTGCCCCAGCGGAAGTCTGCTTTGTGATTTCACTCCAGCGAAGAGATTTTTCCGCCCCAGCGAAAAGTCTTATGTCCGCACATCCAAAAATCAAGAGAAAAATTTGAAAAATTCACAAGAAAATACCAAAATGAATACGTGACTCACAAACGAGAAAAACCATGCTAAACCGAATGAAAATTATCTAAGATCTCCAGAAATTCATATCATTTCCCGCAAAAATACATAGAAATTAACTCTATTTTGTAGAGTTAACTGTTTGTTTCCCCATTCTTGATATATCTGATTCTTGCAGAGTCCTAAGAAGGTAAACTTGGTTGCTGCATTGGTTCGTGGAATGCAAGTTGAAGATGCATTGCTGCAATTACAAGTAACTGTAAAGCGAGCTGCTAAAACTGTCTACCAGGTGATCTTTTATTATTACCTTCAACAGGATATTGTTTTCAGGATACTTTGGTTCAGGTCAAGGTGGTAGGTAACTTACCTGTTTGGGGACTTTGGGCTCTTAGAGTTTTGCCATTTTGTTTTATTTATTGTTCCCTTCATTTGTTTTGATTTTACCATGATCATTCTCTCCACTATCTGCAACACATTATAACAAAGACATTAGTAAAATGCAAAAACACGCCCCATGCTTTATCTAATTGGCAAAATCCTCGTGTTATTTTCATAAGCAAAAAAACCATAGTGTTAACAAGTCAAAGTCATTTACCTCCCTCCCAAGCTGCAGTGTGCTTCACCGTTTTAAGTGCGACTATTCTTCATGATTTGGAGGGGACATGACAATTATACTCGTAGTTATTACTTTTTCTATGAAATAAGATGTGAAAACACCACTGTTCACATACAAAGATTTGCGTTATGATCAGCCAAAAGCATAGGGGGTGTTTCTTGCATTTAATCTAAAGAGAAAAAAGGTGTCAGTTCTTAGAATCTCAGTATATTCTTTAATATATAGTTTAAGATTACTTCACAAGAAGAAAAAAATATAGATAACTAAACATAACCAACCATTTCAGGGTTAAAGGTGTTTTTACTCATATATCCTCCCAAATCTTCACACCTAAAGTTGTGACCTATAACATAGCCCTTGCTTCAGTCATGTACTAACTAGGAAATGATATGAAAATATGTTCACAGGTAATACATTCAGCTCGTGCCAATGCGATACACAATCACGGACTCGATCCGGATCGTCTTCTTGTTGGTAATTCTTTTATTCTTTAAAACATTTAATATTCGACAATTGACAATCAACAATGTTCTTATGTTATTTCTTGGGCTGATTTCTGTTGTCTAAATTTAATGCAGCTGAGGCATTTGTTGGAAAGGGATTATTCAAGAAAAGGGTATCTTATCATGCTAGAGGTAAAAGTGGAATAAGAGTGAGAGCAGAGTGTAGACTGACTGTAGTAATCAGGGAGATAACACCAGATGAGGAGGCCGAGATAGCGAAATTGAAGGTACACAATTTCAAAAAGCTTACTAAACGAGAAAAAAGGCTTGTGCCCCATCAACTTATCGAGACCACTCCAATTTGGGACCGCAAAAGCAAAACTCGAAGTCAGCAATTGGAAGCCATGGCCGCATGAGCGTTTTCATCTCATATATTGACAGCATTAGTAGAGAGCTTTGCAGTTGGTTCAATTCGATTGTTGCTACACTGCTGATTTTGTTTGCACATTTCTTTCATTGTTTCATTTTCGTATTACCTTGTTATAACGTTGAAGGGCGGGTTCTTTCTTTGTCTACACTAGTTTGTTGCCTGGATTATATATGCAACCAATGTTTATTATTAGATCATATTAATACATGAGATATTTGCTTTAAGTTGAAATAATACTATTTCTGAATCTAGATATGTTGCTCGTACCTTTTCAATACAGTTCTTTTTTAAGAATATGTTCATCATTAATCATTTCAATAACTACCCAAAGAATTACAAATAATAAATCACTATCAAATTAGTATTAAACTAGAGAAAATATTACATTATTAGGAGTTGAATCAGAACCTCTTGATCCTGGGGCTTTAGTTTTGTCCATGATTACCACTAGGTCATGGCCTCATTGGTTACAACTCAATACACTTTGAATTTTCTAGTTATAATGTTAGGACTAGGGCTGTCAACGGGTCGGACTCGGACCGGATCAGGGCAGATCCGGATCCGATTTCCATTTCTTCTATTCGGATTCGGATCCGCTCGGATCTGGAATATTAGCAACCCGATCCGAATCCGACGGATATCCCGGATCCGGATAAATTATCCGGATCCATTTAGCAAGCTAATTTTTTTTTTTTCCGTTTTCCTCCAAATCACTTGCAGATTCCACCATCATGAATTAAAAATGTAAAATTTTACTTACTTCATCGAAACTATTGCCTAAAAATTGTAGAAGATGGAATATGATGGACAAATATAAACGATAAAAATTAGAACAAAAGAATAAACAAAAATATAAGTAAAAAAGATATAAACTGAGACAAAGAAGAAGAAAACTCAATATTGAGAAATGGAAGAGAAGATAAAAATTGAAGGATGAATGGTTATGGTTTGATTTTTCTTATTAAATAGTATAAATTAATATGTGGTAGACCCAATTAGTTATTTGGTCATTCCACCAACATCTCTCATGCATTTCTTTTTAAAATTATTTTTGATATAGTAAAAGATTTTAGTGGAACATAGATAGTTTTATTTTTATTTTTACTTAAATACATGATATATAAACAACACATAATAATATATATCGGATACGGATATGTAACGGATCGGATCAGCCTAGATCCATATTCGCTCCATATAATTCGGATTACGGATCTTCTTAATCGGATCACTAATCGGACAATTATCCTAATAAATCGGACCGAATTCGGATCGGATCCGGATTGAAATCCGCCCCATTGACAGCCCTAGTTAGGACAACCTTAACATAAACTGTACACAGAAAACGGACATTGATGGGTACTCCAAAATGCAAGGTATGTAATTATCTTAAGAACCATTTCATTTAGTTGGAATGATTGACATTAAAGGGTAGATCGTGTTTAGTCCCTAAATTTAATTGAAAATTGACTCTTAGATTTCGTTCACATCGTTACTGATATGCAAAAATTAAGTTAATTATTTTGTTGCATCAATTTTTTTGCATAGGATCATATGCACAAAATATTTTGTCCATATGTCCAATTTTTTTTTTCGAAGCGACAAATGACTAATGAGAGTGCGACATTGCTCTTTGTTAGAAAATTTTGAAAGTGACACTGACGAGATCAAGATATAAAAATGGGACATATATAAAGACCCATTTTGTTTCTTCTTTCTTCATCAACTTACAATTTCATTTCTCATTCTGCAAAACAACATAGGCAATGTCTAAAACGAACGGAATATTCGATTCTGGTTCCGACAAACGGACAACGACGTCTTCAGACAAACTGTTTCCATCTTTTGTCACTCCCGTCCGAGGAAGAATCAAGCGCCAAATATTTTCTCGTCTTTTCCAGAAGTTGAGGAATGCTATGATCATTTTCCAGAGCGAATTGACACTCTGTTTGTTAAAATATATATATGTGTGTTTTTCTTGTCATTTGAAATTACCTTTCAATATGTTTACCTCTTTCTCGTAGATGTTCAGTAATTTATCACGTTCTGCTCTATTTCTGAATGATTGAATTAATGTATAATGCAATTATGTGGAGGCCGACCCAAATCTTTTCAGTCTCAAAGACAGAGATAAACAGAGTACTTTTGTTTTCCATGTTAAAATTCAATATTATTAAAATCGGACCGGACCGATCGGTTCAACCGATTCAACCGTAAACCAATGAACTATCCGGTGCAAACACCTCTGATTATATATTTCAGACCGTAAACCAATGACCTATCCGGTGCAAACACCTCTAGTTATTTATTTCAAATGATACTGTTCCATTTTTTTTATACATAATGTATATTTTAATATTAAATATTAATATTACACAATAATGACATCAAATCGGTCAGGGGCGGACATAGACCATTTTGGTTGGGGGGGAGAATCTTTTAGAAAATGCATTCGATAATTTTTCGGGTATACATAATAAAATAATAAAAAAAATAAGACAAAAGTAATACAATATTGCACATCAACGTTGAAATATATATACATTAAAGAAACAATCATTTCAATTGAAAACGACGCTTTTTTTTGTATAAAAATCGTCAATAATAGACTCCGCGCTAAAAGATTCTGCAATCTCTTTTTCAATATGTAGAAGCATGCTATCTCTGAAAAATCATTTTGTTCCGAAGCCTAGTTTTAGTAAGCTTCATAGCAGAAAATGCTCGTTCTGTAGTAGCCGTCGAAACAGGAAGAAGCATAATTAGACGAATCAACCAAGTGATATGTCTGATTTATGTTCGTCTTTAATAATGCTTCATATAATGTCACAATAGTGGACAATTCACAAAATGGTACAAATTTCCTACAATCATCAAAGTCTTCAAAAATTCAAAATTGTACAAATTTCCCCTACTTTCCCAACCAAAGTGGGTTCAAATTTCCCCTTCTTCCACAACCAGAAAATGGCTCGGGTTTGTCACCCCTGTTAGGGAGGTTTACAAATTACAAGAAATTTTTGACATAAATCTCCAATTTTTCATAAAAAATCTGAATTTAGTGTTTTTTTTAATGAAATCACCTCGGATTATCGATGGATGTCAGAGTTTCAATGGTTCTCCAACTGTGCTTTACTTTCGAGGTGGTCCGATATATGTGCTGCTCGCCTATCCGCTGTTGGAGGAGACAAGGAGCTGAGGAAATTGGAAAGATTTGGTCTAGGAATTTTTATGGGTTTAGTTTCTGCCTTTCTGGACGGGAGAAGAAGTTGGGGAAAATAAACTAAGATGGGTTTTGACTTTATGTGTTGATGATTTGTACATTTTGCATTAGATATTGTTTATTGCTAAAGAGCGCATTTTTTAATGGCCAAATAGCAACTTTAGTCTCTAGGAAATTATAATTACTGAATACCTATATAAATTTTTTTTTCTTTTTTCCTTGTTGGGGGGGGGGGGGAGGGCACCACCCCCCAGCCCCTTCTACCGTCCGCCCCTGGAATCGGTTTGATCGGCCCTACTAGTAAAATCAATGGTTAATCGACTTACTGGTTCATTGTTCGGTTCTGAAATATTGGTTGGAATAGGACACTGTCACACAAAGTTATTACGTCATCGAAATTTTGTCTTCCTCGAAATACTGAGAACATTGAGCTGAACGAAGGGTGTTAGCCGGACTGGTTAGGCAGGGTCCGAGAGGGTACATGGAGCTCTTTGTTATAGTGATAGAAAAATTGTCCATGACTAAATTATTGTGCATTAATGATGAAATCTCGTACGTGACTGTAACGTATATTATATTGATAATATTGTATGTGACTAAAGCTTTTAGTTATAGAGTCACGACTATAACTTTTAGTGACGTATCTTATTGTGTCAACTAGCTAGTTATAATAACAACTTTAGTGCATGTAGTGATAATAATTTTAGCCACTAAAATCCGTTACCAAAATACAAAATTATAGAGTATTATTAGACCGGATCCATATTGTTGGCCAAAATATAACCAACCGTTCAATTAAATTATCAGCCCAATAGCATAATCAGCCAAAACTGTAATTGGCTCAATTGCAATTTTGTTAACCGAACACATATAATCATTGCTAACTATAATATTAATAATAGTTTTGAGCAAACTTGGTTTGATATTAATGAGATTTGATCATAGCATAACATGCATATATTTAATAGAATTTTTTTCCTAAATAGACTTCATGGCAAAAATAATTCCATAAATGTCTTTGTTGCCAAACTATTTTCCAGAATGTACCTTTTGACTAAACTCGCAGTTGGCAACTGCGAATTTAAGGTAAACTCGCAGTTGTCAACTGCAAGTATACTTAAAATTTTTAAAAAAAAACTGCGAGTTTTAAGGATTAATTAATTACGCGGCAATTAATTAATCACACTGAAACTCGCAGTTGCCAACTGCGAGTTTTAAAAGACCCATTTTAAACCCTCCGTTTTCAGATTTCAAAAATCAATCCCCTTCTTCTAAAAAATGGAAGAGGGTGCCAAAATCTCCATGGGCGCCACTGTATGAAATATGAAAAAGAATGAAGAGAATATATGTATATATAGATATCATTAAAGTGTAGTCAAATTCAATATTTTGAAATATCCTAAATTATGGGGGAGGTTGAGGTTCTTAATTGATATAATTGCTTCTTTTGTGCAAATCAATCAATTTCAATTAATATATTCCTTATTTAAAATCTTCTAAATATTATTGAAAGTCTAAGTTTTCTTGCTAAGTAAATTCCAAACACCTTGAATTTAAGAATTCTTTTTGTTAAAAAAACAACAATTAAGAAATTACTATACAATAGTACCAAAATCTAAGAAGATGCGCATTATTATCACCCATTCCCTGCATCAATCCAAATTTTAAATTGTCCAAAGTATCGCCCTAAAAAAATAATCCAAATAAAAAAAATTGTTATGGATTTAAGGATTAACTAATTCATAACTAAATAACACTTACATAAAATGCGGAACAATAATTATGCACCTTTTGTTGAACTGGGAAAAAAATTAATTGCATTATGGTTGATAGTATTATATATGCACCTGAAACAAAAATGAAGCTCATTGTAGAAGTTGACATAAGAGAACATAAGAAATGAAAAAAGCCTACCTTCTTGTTTAACACATTCGTGGTATGTGCAAATGGATCAAAAGGGACTAAAAAGTACTTGTACATATGAAACATAATGAAAATTTTAAATGTGTATGATGAAATAGGAAAAAAGGTAATCGGAAAAGCTTACACTTATTGTTTAGTATATTCGCAATTGTTCAAATGGATCTACTATACTATAAGGTTGGCATTCAATATCCTCTTGTGCTTGTACCTACAAACCAAAAAAAAGAAATGATTAAAAGTATAATATCGTTTTTGTAGTAAGAGAAAAAAAAAGTAAACAATACAGAAAAAAATTATATAGAGATGCACAATAGTTTTTTTTTAGCTCGCCATCTTTATATAGTTAATGAAAATGACGGATGATTAAAGAATGTAGATGGTTTTTAGAGACTAATGCATATTGAAAAGGGTTTTTTTTTGGGCGGTTTCAAACAATTATTTAGTGAGAGGTAATAATTACTAATGATTGTATTATATATAGACAGTGCAATTGATCATCATAATATGAAGTTTTTAATAAAGGTGAATATTTCCTAATTTACGTCCATTAGTGTAGTAAAGGGGTCCTATTCCCCAGCCCCTTCTACCGTCCGCCCCTGGAATCGGTTTGATCGGCCCTACTAGTAAAATCAATGGTTAATCGACTTACTGGTTCATTGTTCGGTTCTGAAATATTGGTTGGAATAGGACACTGTCACACAAAGTTATTACGTCATCGAAATTTTGTCTTCCTCGAAATACTGAGAACATTGAGCTGAACGAAGGGTGTTAGCCGGACTGGTTAGGCAGGGTCCGAGAGGGTACATGGAGCTCTTTGTTATAGTGATAGAAAAATTGTCCATGACTAAATTATTGTGCATTAATGATGAAATCTCGTACGTGACTGTAACGTATATTATATTGATAATATTGTATGTGACTAAAGCTTTTAGTTATAGAGTCACGACTATAACTTTTAGTGACGTATCTTATTGTGTCAACTAGCTAGTTATAATAACAACTTTAGTGCATGTAGTGATAATAATTTTAGCCACTAAAATCCGTTACCAAAATACAAAATTATAGAGTATTATTAGACCGGATCCATATTGTTGGCCAAAATATAACCAACCGTTCAATTAAATTATCAGCCCAATAGCATAATCAGCCAAAACTGTAATTGGCTCAATTGCAATTTTGTTAACCGAACACATATAATCATTGCTAACTATAATATTAATAATAGTTTTGAGCAAACTTGGTTTGATATTAATGAGATTTGATCATAGCATAACATGCATATATTTAATAGAATTTTTTTCCTAAATAGACTTCATGGCAAAAATAATTCCATAAATGTCTTTGTTGCCAAACTATTTTCCAGAATGTACCTTTTGACTAAACTCGCAGTTGGCAACTGCGAATTTAAGGTAAACTCGCAGTTGTCAACTGCAAGTATACTTAAAATTTTTAAAAAAAAACTGCGAGTTTTAAGGATTAATTAATTACGCGGCAATTAATTAATCACACTGAAACTCGCAGTTGCCAACTGCGAGTTTTAAAAGACCCATTTTAAACCCTCCGTTTTCAGATTTCAAAAATCAATCCCCTTCTTCTAAAAAATAGACGGCGGCGTTTTGCGGCACATCCACTTCTCTGGCTATTTCTCTCTCTCTCTCTCTCGATCGGGTTTAAAAATCGTGGGTTCTTTTTTTGATAATTAAACTTGTGGGCTCAAATGGACTGTGGTGACTTGGTTCAAACTTGTGGGTTCTCCGACTATCTTTTTTTAATACTTAAAACTCGCATTTGCTAACTACGAGTTTAAGTAAACTCGCAGTTGCCAACTGCGAGTTTCGGTTTGATTAATTAACTGCCGCGTAATTAATTAATCCTTAAAACTTGTAGTTTTTTATTTTTTTTATTTTAAGTAAACTCGCAGTTGGCAACTACGATTTTACATTAAATTCGCAGTTGCCAGCTGCGAGTTTAGTCAAAAGGTACATTCTGGGAAAAAGTTTAGCAACACAGACATTTTCGGAATTATTTTTGCCATGAAGCCTATTTAGGAAAAAAATTCTATTTTATAAGTGCGTATTTTCGATCGAATTTGTAATAAAACAAGGCAAATTGTTGTAAAAATTTCAACGGATTTTCCAACTTTAAAGTGTATCAAACAGCGTTTTGTTTTTATTTCTATCAATATTATCGAATTTGGAATTAGGTTTGAATTTAATTTTGCGAAAGCACAAAATTCAAGCTAAGTGAAATTTTGATCAAGCCAGACACTAGTCAAACTCGAATAACTTGATATATTTATATATATATATATATATATATATAACAAGTATTATTTTTTGAGTTTAATTTGATATGAAAAACAATTGAATTCATGTTTGTCGATTGAACTAAATTCGAATATTTTTATTTGAATTCATTTTCAGTAATATGTTTATGTTATTTTGTAGTCAAAATTTGAGTATGTTTATTTGATTTCATTTTGAGTAATAATATGTTTATGGTATATGTTATTTTACTAGTCAATATTGTAATATGTTTATGTTACATGGTATATTTCTAGTTGACTATAAAAATTGCTTTGATTTAGCATCAGATATGAGCAATTGTACAATTTATTTGATTTCTTTGTTGGAAAGTAATTCATAGTTTTACTATATCAATTATGACACCTATATGCATACTTTAATTTGAGAATGACCCGGAGATTATATAAATCTTTATTTATGTTAAAAATTATCCATTCATCCTCTGTTTCTTTGAACAATTTCAAATATTTCTCATAATTCCTACTAATTAAGCAAGCTAAATATATATCCCTTCTTTTTCCTTAATCTTTTTTATTTGAAATTGAAACAATGGGGAGTGTGACGTCAGAGGAGGAGAGCGAGGAGAGGCGTGGTAGCTACTTCCTGAGCGCTGACGTCAGCGAGTCGGAGAGCTCTAGTGACGATTCCGATGAGGTCGAAGGAGACCGCGCGTCGAGTTCCGCGATGTTTTCGTTAGCCTCTGGGAGTTCTGCGCCGTCGCTCATTTTTCCGGTGAGCGGCAAGGATGTGCTGCAGGTTTGGGATGAGAAGCCGCAGGAACGTGACATTGATTTTTCCGGTTTGTACTTGTTTTTTGTTTTTGTGTTTAGTTTAATTTCGAGTGTATGTTTCGATCACTTAAATATTGAAAACTTTTCGAAAAAAATTCGGAAATGTTTCGGAAAAACTAGAAAAAATTGTAAGTATCGCAAAAATATAGTTTCGGAATTACACCTTATTTTTGTTTCCGTTGATTAAAAAACGGAAACTTTTTAATGTTTCGACAGAAAAGATGGAAATTTTAATCCATGATATATTAGAGTATGTTTTATTTTTGTTCCTTTTATGGGTATTTGTATGAGTATATTAACTAGGTTAATTTTATACGTTCTTTTATTTTTTGACATATATATTAGAAATTGAGATGATGAAGGAAAGATTCGCTAAGCTACTTCTTGGTGAAGATATGTCTGGAGGAGGCAATGGAGTTTGTACAGCACTAGCCATTTCAAATGCCATTACCAATCTTTCTGGTAATTAATTCACTTTATAAACTATTCTACGTATATAATTCATATATGTAATCAAACTAAGGGGAAAGTGCACTTTACCCCTGAAAGTTATATGTTTTTGTACTTTACCACCCAGAAGTATAAAATAAGCACTTTACCCCTGAAATACCAAAATTAGTTGCACTTACCCCTCTCAAATGATTATATGTCACTTTTGTTGGCCGAAAGTACATGTTCGCCTCTCACGTGTTTTCTAAGGGCAAATTAGTAGCAAAACCTCTTAGTGGCTCTTACATGTCCAAACATTTCAGTCACGCGCATTTTTTTCTTCTCATTTATGAACAAAATCTCCTTCTATTTCAATTAGGATTTTTTTGTTCACAGCACGTGAGTGAAATATTTTTTACGGGTAACAGGTGTTGTGACTAATTTACCTTTAGAAAACATGTGTGAGGCAGACATGCGCTTTTTTCATTTAAAGAAAATGGCTTAAAACCATTAGAGGGGCCGGGGAAACTGCAACTAAATTTAATATTTCAGGGGGTAAAATGCTTATTTTGTACTTTTTGGTGGTAAAGTGCAAAGATATATAACTTCGAGGGGGTGAAGTGCACTTTAACATATCAGGGGGTAAAATGGCTTGTAGTTTGATTATTTTTATCTGAATTAAATATTCATTTGAAATTTTAGCAACTGTATTTGGGGAACTATGGAGGTTGGAGCCAATGGTGTCCCTGAAGAAGGCTATATGGCGTAGAGAGATGGAATGGCTCTTATCCGTGAGTGATTCCATTGTCGAGCTTGTGCCCTCAATACGACAATCTCCGGGTGGAGGCACATACGAAGTGATGGTTTCACAACCACGTTTGGATTTGTATATGAACTTACCGGCATTAAAGAAGCTTGATGCAATGTTGATTAGCATTCTTGAAGGGTTTCGGAACAAAGAGTTTTGGTACGATGATCGTGGGATAGTTGTGGATGATTGTGCTACGTATTCATCCGTTTGTGGGAGCCCTTCGGTTAGACAGGAAGAGAAATGGTGGCTTCCGTGCCCTAAAGTTCCTTCAACGGGGTTATCAGAAGAATCAATAAAGAGGTTGCAGCAGAATAGGGAATGCACACACCAGATACTGAAGGCCGCCCTGGACATAAATAGCAACGTGCTAGCTGAGATGGAGATTCCAACTGCCTATGTGGAAACCTTACCAAAGGTGATCTTGACATTCTTTGTTCATCTTTGTCGAATTGCATGTGACACACACTCGTTGATTTTCATGGAGTATCCTTTGACCCGAGTTCGTATCCCACTGCCAATACTTTCTAGGTCGAGCTCGTCACACCTTGTTTGTCTAATGTGGATTACATCTCTCATGTGGTTTGCAAGCTATTGAATGACGACGGGGTTTACCTTGTGCACTTCGATGACTGCGGGTTCCCTTGTCAACATAAAGAAAAAAAAAAAATGTCCCTTCTTCCTTGCATTCTACCAACATTGTTGGTGCTATATGATTAGATGCAAAGTTGAAGGTAATCTTTTTTTTTTTTCCCTCAAGGGTTTTAATACTTTCGAGGCACGTCTGATACATTAAATAGGAACCTTTCCAAACAGGAATTTTGTTACTTTTTGTACCTAATAAGAATATTGCAATTATTGAACTTTAAATTAAACTTCTAATGTAATATTGATATCATCAACTTTTGGATGATAGATCGATATTGATGATCATATTATATCATTATCAAATACATTTCTTATTTACTCTGAATAAATTTTTCTTGCAGAATGGAAAAGATTGTCTGGGTGATATCATCTACCGCTACATAACAGCTGATCAGTTTTCACCGGAATCTCTTCTTGATTGCCTTGACTTGTCGTCTGAGCATCAGACACTGGATGTGGCAAATAGAATTGAGGCAGCCATGCATGTATGGAAGTTGAAAGAAAGAAAGAAACACCCCGATCTTCAGAAATCTAAACGAAAATCATGGGGCGGTATAAAAGGCCTTGTTGCTAATATTGACAAGAATCAGTTTCTTGCACAACGTGCTGAAACCTTATTGCACGGTCTTAGGATTCGTTTTCCCCATCTTTCACAAACTGCACTAGATGTGAGCAGAATTCAGTACAACAAGGTTGTCGTCCTTTCCTCTCTTTCGTTAACGGACTTTGCATTTCATCAATTCAAGTTTTATCATTCTTTTCTCATCTCTTCTGCAGGATGTTGGTCATTCGATTATTGAAAGCTATTCGAGGGTAATGGAAAGCTTAGCATTTAACATAATCGCACGGATTGATGATGTTTTGTATGTAGATGATGCAATCAAGCACAATGCTGCAGCAGAAGTTATGTCAATTTTCAATAGAGCCGGAAGTTTTAAAGGCCTTCTGATTCAAAAGAAGATGGCCTCAAGTCCCTTCTCAATTCAACACACCCCATGTACATCTCCTATTGCCACTCCAATTTGTTCATCTCCACCTTTGGCCAATAGCCCAAGAAAGTCCATTTCTCCGCTAAACAAGTGCTTCGACGAAGTGGTGCTAGCCGGCTTGGATAAACTCTTGTCATATGCTGGCAACTTCCAGTCGAAACCTCACAGCGTGACTGAATCCTTAAAATCTAGCTCTATCAACGAGGCTAAATAGAGGCGGGATTCAAGATGGCAACTTCCAAACGAAACCTCACAGCGTGACATTGAGGCTAAATTCAAATTCGATCAAATTTTAATTCGATCAGGTGGTAGTGGCTTGCGAGCCCTAGAGGCGAAACTCAAATTCGAATCCTACTGGCGACACCACACTAGGGAGGACCTATACTCAATGCACTATTCGGTCCGAACTCTACACAGTATAATAGATCCAATATATATATATATATATATATATATATATATATATATATATATATATATATATATATATATATATATATATATATATATATACACACACATCGATCCTTGTATATTTACTATAATATAAGTATTTTAAACTTAAATAGTTCTTAAGAGTGTTTTTAGTGGTCACATAAATTAGGCTTGCGTATTTAGATGGGTATTTTCACAATGCTTTTATTATGGATAATTACTCAAATTTCTTGAAGTGAAGATAAAATTAAACATGTCACACATACATAAATGCCACTTAGCCAGGTTGGTCTTGGGGTGGATCAATTTAAACAAGTTAATTAGGTCCGGGTGGGGTGAATCAAAAGCAAAAATCGAGATTGGGAACGTGTTGTTCCTAGACCTGACCGAATCTGCCCGGAATGAGTAGAAAAGGGGTCATTCATATTGACCCTTTAGATTTTAAACTGTATTAACTTAATTTGCTTTACTTGATTTGATTGGACTAAACTTAAATTGACATTTATTATTATTTGTCCAACTCAAACAAGCATTGAATATGAAAATTCCAGTAAGATTGAGTTGGGTTAGATCTACATCAGACCCGGATCAACATATATATGGGTTTTAACTTCTAGTCTATTTTTCTAGTTCCAACAAAATGCAACAATTTATCTAATTTTATAACAAAATCTAATTATTTGTTAAAGAATAATTCTGATCAAACCGGTTTCGGTCGAAAATTTTACCGGGTTTAAAAAAAAATCCGAACGAACCAACTCCGGTTGGAATTTAACCTAAATTCTCACCGTTTTTCGTTCGATTACATAATTTCGAATAGTGTTGCTAGGACTGTCAATTGGGTCATCTGAGTCGAGTTATTAATGACTTAAACTCAAATATCGTTGGACTTCATAGTTATATATAATAAAGTTTTTATTAATTTATTTCAATAAACTATTCTTACTTAATACAAACAAATTTACAAATCCCATAGTTTATAACATAACATATAAAATAATTGTTAAAATGAAAGATCAAAAGTCACTGAGGCTATATATAATAAACTCTATCAAAATCTAACTTTTTTTTGTAAATGGTCAAATTGCAGTCTAGTCTCTTCCTACTACGTAAGGTAACCTTCAAAGCAAAAACATGCAAATATTTAATTATTTGATGTGTGGTTGGCGACAATCGGATTATCCATTAATCAAAACAATAACCGTTAAAAGTCAGTCCGACATTTATTTTACATTATTCTTATTATTATTATTATTGAGTGAATAGTAAATTATCTCTCTGTGTTATTTTAAATAGATAGTTTAACTCCTTATGATAAATAAAAATGTAAAAAACTTCCATGTGTATTTATAAAAGAAGCACACTGCGTCCAGCCTCCCTCTTTATTTTCACATTTTTATAAGAGGTCAAAATGCTCATTATACAATATCACAAAGAATTAAAGTGTCCATTTATGAATATCACAGGGAGTTAAATTGTCTATTTACGCATATCACATGTGGGTAAAATAAGGCAAATATTTTGTCAAATATAAGGTTAAATTTGTTATTTTTACATGAAAATAAAGTCTCAGTCACATTATAGAGTGTGTTTACAACATCTTCACTAACAAGAAGGTAAATTGTTCTTTATTTTATTTCTGAAGGTATTAAATTATCTATTTTCATTTCACAGAGAGGTAAATTGTCGATTAAACATGTAAAAGTGAGTTAACTTGCCAAAAAAACCCGATTATTATTGTTATTATTATTATTTTATTTCACAATGTGTTAAATTGTCTATTTTCATTTCACAAGAGGTTCGAATCCCTGTTGGGAGAGGTTCCCACTTTATGTGTCCGACGCGCCTCGAAAGAGATTAAAACCCTTGAGAAAAAAAATTTAAAAAGAGGTAAATTGCCGATTAAACATGTAAAAGTGAGTTAACTTGAAAAAAAACCCGATTATTATTATTATAATTATTATTATTATTATATTAAGAATCCGAGTTAGCAGAATGACGGCCATTGGACAAGTCTACAACCCATGCATTTCTTTTAGCTTGCCGATACACAAGATGACGGCCGATATTTTTTTATAAGCTAAATAAAAAGAATTAGTATAAAAATGCATGCGTCACTTTCAAACACGGAACGTCGGGGGTAGTTGATTGTAGCCGTAGACAACCTCAATTTCCACAATTCCCCACTCCTTGCGTCTACTTAAATTTATTTCTCTGTTTTTTCCTTGACGGTCCTTCAAGTCAACACATTCCCAAATTACCCTCGAGCCGGCTGGTGCTTTCTTCTTGGTTGGAGCTGTAATTTCTATTACTTTGGCACCCTATTCTGGTCATTTAACTGCCGCCCGACATGCTTCCCATCAACGAAATTTTTTGTAATTTTTTGTTTTCCCCGAATAAACCAAAGAAAGTGTTTCTAACTTTTGTGCATATAAAACGCCCTTAATGAACTCAACTTTTTATTTCATCTTCACATACACACACACAAAGACAAAGACAAAAGCAATGAACAAAACCAACAAAATATTCGTCTCAAACAATACATGCAAATCCATAACGACGAAATCGTTCCCATCTTTTGTCACGCCTGTACGTGGAAGAATCAAGCGCAATATCTTTTCTTGCATCTTTCGACAGTTGAGGAATATGGCTTTCAACCATTGAAATTTGAATACGCGGGTTTGTCTGAAGTGAATTCATCGACGTTAAATCTGCCTTCCAAAAGTATGTATGTATATATACGTTTGTATTTGTAATAATTAAGGCCCATTTGGCCATGGTTGCTTCTTAATTAAATTTGCTTTTTTGTGTTGTATTATAAGTACGTACGCGTTCCTTCTTGTCATTTATTTATCATACTTTCCGACGGTATTTTTCGGTCCAAAATTTCATCTTCCAGCGGATTTTACCAGAAATCCTTTGGAAAACTGATGTTTTTCTTAAAGTGTGAAATTAATTACTTTAGAGTAGGGTTAATGACAATTTACCCCCAATGATTATCATAATATTCAATTACTTTCCTACGATTTGAAAAGGAGTAATTTTTCCTCTATACGGGAGCAATTTACCTCTCCGAGTTGGATTGTGTACATCACTCGCCCAAATATATATATATATACATATATATATACATATATATATATATATATATATATATATATTGTGTGAAATTAAAGATGATATTATTCTTTAGAGGGGTCAAATGGTCCACAGAAAATGGAATGTTATTGTTAATTCAATTTTTTATGAAGGATTAAAATTTCTAGGATGACAGTGTGAATCATTTTTAAAATTATAGGGGGGTAAATTGTTCTTTTTCAAATTATAGGAGATAAATTGTTATTTTTTAATTTACAGGGAGTAAATTGAACATTATAATAATCACGGGGAGATAAATTGCCATTAACCCTTTTATAGTATATATATGTGTATTTATGTTTACAATTACATGCTGATTAAGTTCTGAATTATATCACTGAATTAAATTTTTATGTGCAAATGTGTGGAGATGGAACTTTGAGAACCCAAAACAAAAATTTACTAACCCAATTATTTGCACTCGAATCCAAATATGAAAAATTGAGTACCACATAAAATCTGGAAAGTTGAATTCATAAGTTATAATGTCAATTATAACTTTGTATTTGATAGATAAATAATCGATGAACGCAATACGTAATTTTATAAAAGTTTCACATCGTCTCTCCGATATTTTTATATGTGGCACTTTACCCCTTCCACTCCCCCCCCCCCAAATATTATTATACAATGGAAGTTTACCCCCTTTGTACGTTATGATAAATGTGACAATTTACCCCTATTTTAAAAAACACTTTTCACGGACACTCTCAATTTTAGCAAATGAGTTACACTCTCCGGCTGAAAGAGGTAAATTGCATCTTCAAATAATTTCACAGAGGGGTAAATTGCTATTTTTCAAATAATAGAGGTAAATTGAATAGTATGCATTTTATAGATGGTAAATTGCCACTAATTTAAAAAAAATTATATTTGATATAGTAGTTGCAACGAAGATTTAGACTGTGATATCAAATTTACATTTTTTTTTTTAATAATACAAAATTTACCAAGTGACCTGTCATATACTATCATATACAGTAGTAAAAAAAAAAAAAGAATTCCGTTAATTATTTCCCCCACTCAATTTTAGGAGTAACCAAAATTCTTTCAACTGGATCAATATATTATTTCCACTTCCGTAAATAAACACACTGACAGATATGACACATTCGGAATTGAAAACGACTTCTCTGCATATTTCAATTGTCTGCCTTTAACTGGGTTGTTGACGTGGCAAAGCCGACCCAGTACCTATCTACTTTTCCAAAGAAAAGCAATACAACACACGATGTACATTTCCATCCAACTTATCGTACGTATTATACCTGAGATTAGTACATGAGAAAAGATTAGGAACGAAAATTAAATCAAATTATTTAATATTTTGTTCAAACTCGTTCCATAAAAAAATCATGCGAGCTCAGTTTATTATGTGAATCAAATAAGCTTGAATTTGATTCAAGCTTGACTCGAAATTAAAAAATTAACAAAATAATATAAATATATCAAGTTACTAGATTATCGACTTCAGATTTTTCGATAAAAGTTTCGTTTAAAAATCAAACCAACTTTAAACACAATTTCAAGCTTGATAGAAAATTTAAGTAAAACTTCAACAATTTGTTGTTCGATATTACCCTTCGATAATCTATTTTCTTTTTATCCATTTTATGAATATATAATTCTTTCTGTCAATTTGAAACTCGATAGTCAATAGTATTTAAGATATACACTAATATATCATTATTATATTTCCTATAAATTTTTTTTAGTCATCATTTCTCTAGAAACATACTAAAATATTGGTAAAATTGCTTTTTGGTACCATAGGATTGACCTAGTTGCAATTTTGCTATTATTGGATACGAAAATATAAATTTTGATATTACAGGATAAGTTTTCATTGCAATTTTGGTACCAAACCCAATTCTTCCGAAGTTATTGATACTCCCTCTGTCCCAAATTATATGTCGTTTTTGGTGTTTTCACACATATTAAGGCACCTACTAAATTGCCTCAATCTTAGGGAAAAAATAAATGATATTCATAAAATACTCTTACATTCTCTCTCTTACTTTTTCTCTTAAAGAGAGAGTTTTAGATACATTAAATAAGGGCAAAATGGGAAAATATGTAATTAATAGTGCATTGAAATTTTAAAGTGACAAATAATTTGGGACAAAATAAATTCTCTAAAACGACACATAAATTGGGACAGAGGGAGTAATTCACACCGCCTCCCTAATATTTTTATAGGCGGCACGTTATTCACTTTTATTATGATAATGTGACATTTTATCCCTTGAGTTATGATAAAGGTGGCAATTTTATCCCTCTATGCCTACTCTCAATTTTGGCAAGAGAGTTACAGTATCCGGTTGAAGGTGTAAATTGCTTCATTGAAATTTTTACAGGGGGTAAATTGATTTTTTTCAAATTAAAGATAAGTGCATCTCTTAGGAGGTAAATTGCATGCCATTAACTTTGTAGAAAAATTGGGTTTGATACCAAAATTGAAATGAAAACCTATCTTATAGTATCAAATTTGCATTTTTATATCTAATAGTACCGAAAGTGCACGTACCAAAAAAACAATTTTCCCCTAAATTATTTAAGCAATCAACTACACAACAAAAATTGCAGAATGGAGTATAATAAATTATTAAAAATATAAAAAAAAATGGTCCCATATGGGCCATATTATATCTAGCCAATTGTAATACCTCTAATCAGTAAAGTCTTAAGTTGAGTGCATAAACGAGAGTGTGCTGTGTTTGCGGCAGTCAAGTACTTTTCGGGACTTGGGAAATTTTGTGTCTATTTCGATGATTAGGGTGTCGGATGAGTGACACGATGTATGAGAGGATAATTTTTTTATCCTTTTATGCAGATATATATTTTCATTCAACCTCTATTGTTGGAAGATAATCTTGAATTCATATTTCGAATATATGAAGAATATTGATTATTGTAAAGAAAGAATTTAAAGGAAAAATATTATTGATTGTAAACTGAAAAAATAAATTTAATTGAATGTTGAATTGTTACAAAAATACAAAGAGGACTTATTTATACACAAGAAAAGGCAGTGGACTAAAACGGAAAAAAGGTGTGAACACAAAGTGTGAACACGTGCAATACAATCTGAAATCAAATCCCTAATCTTCTAATTTGGGAATTTCCTTTTCTTCCACTTTCTCTTTTATTTCTTCATTTTGTAGCTAACAATGATTTGCTGAATTATCCTTCAATTGATACTCTAATACCTATGAATATAATCCACCGAGGTAGGATGAATGTAACCCAGGACTGAATGTGTTATATATGTTTACACCCAGGACTGAATGTGTTATATATGTTTACACTTTACATAAGTTAGAGTGGAGAAATTTTATAGACATAAGTTGACTGGAGAAATGTTAGCATGGGCATAAACGTAAATTCATCTTCTTGCACACATATAAAGTTATTTATTTGATATATACCACATACTTTTCGATTCGATATAGTATTTGATGTAACAATATATTCACCATTTAGAAAAAAAAAACCTCAATCAATAACTCAATTCAAATTTTCAAAACTAGCTAACTAACTATTATTTAATTATATTTCACTATCTCGTTGAAACTATTATTTAAATCAAATTTAAAAGTTTCGTCCAAAACGCACAAATCACTTTTTATTGAAAAACAAAGAAGAGGTATAAGGTGTAAATGCATGAATTGATTTTCAATATTGTCTTTGACAGGGCATCATTGTACATGTTTATATAGGAAAATACAAAATTGGACCACTAATACTAAAACCAACAACAGAGGAACACGTATTAAATCACACTTGATTTGGTGAGTCGAGATGTTTTCTTTTGTGGATGGAGAATATTTGACAAATATTGGTATAGATTTCGTGCTATTTTCGAAAAACGTCCAAATATGTACCTTTCACCTCATTTTATTGGTCAGATTGGAGTTTCCCAGTTAGAACTTAGAATTAGAAATGTAGTTATATTTAAAGTTAAAGACCAATATAAATGGAGTAATATTTACTATGTTAAACAGAATTATCCATAAAAAATGTCTAAGACACATACATATATTTATTTGTTTATCCTGTTTAAGTACTTTAGTTTAAATTCTTTGAATTAATAAATGTATATTTACTGCGATCATGACTTGTAGAAAAACAGGGGACTAATTGAAAAATAAACAAATTATTTCATAAACAGGGAACAAGTGGTAATATTACATGATGAACATATTAAGAAACAAAGTTACAAACAACACAATCACTGAATCACACATAACTTGAACAAATATGACATTATTTTATAGAATTAAGTTGAAAACAGAGCAAAATGCCATTGATCAAAATCAGATATTCTTCGGGAACACATGGACGTGAGACTTGAAGCCGTTCTTTAATTTACGAAAAAGAGAAGCAAAGATCCGGCGCTTGATTGCTCCCCGGACCGGAGTAGGATTCGAAAATAACAAGTGGGGGTGCGGTTTTTTAGTAATATGGATTTTGGTTGGGTCGGGCCTAAACAGCTTGGACTCCTCGTTGGAATTAGAGTCAAAATTAGTTTTGGTTTCGACGATCATTGCGTTTTTATCTATTCTTCAGCTGGCGGTATTCGCGAAAGGAGGAGAAATGAATGGAAGAAAGAATTGTTGCGTTTTTTTTTTTTTTGGGGGGGGATATGTTTTCATTTGGCGGAGGGAAAAAGAGTATTTAAAGAGGGATATCAGATATGAGCTAATTTCTTGGAAGCTGCCTTGCTTGCGCTTTACAAGAGATTTGGACGATGTAACATTTGGAATTTCAGCAAGTAAAACTGGAGATTAAGGATAAGAAAAGCGCGTGTACTTCACAATACGGGCCCTCAAAAAGACCACGACTCCAAAAGCTTTCCTTTTCTACGTGATCTAGTGATCTAATTTTGATGCATAGTTTTAGGAATAAAGATCAAATTTTGTAGTTTTACTCTGAGCCCACGTACTCTTATTTATGTGACGGTTGTGTTGAGCTAAATGCAAAAATACCCCCTTACTTTCCTAATTAGCAAAAGTCCACTGAGTTATTTTTATGATGGTGTATTATATATTGTCATTTTTCACACGAAATATGTATTACTGTTGGCCACCCTGATTGAGTGTGCGAGTGACACTATTTTGTTAAACTAGGTCAATTGCGCTTTTAAAATTTGCACAGAGTGTAAAATGCTATTTTTCAAATCACTATGTACTAAATTGAACATTATAAATATCACAGAGGATAAATTTGTATTAACTCTAAAATAAAACAGTGAAATTTTTACCAGTTAGACAAAGCATAAGATATTTTTTGAATTTCACTTTTGACTATATATACATATATATTACTCATTAATTAAGAAACTTTTACTTTTTTGATATGAGATTCAGTTTATCCTTTAGAGGTTAGCACAAATTTACATGTAATTTCAAATGAGCTGATAGATCTGATGATTGTCCCTAAAAAAAAGAAAAAAAACTTGAATGATTGGAACTACTGCATAAATTCATATATTACTTGAATCGGTTGTGGTAATTAAAATCAAATACAGAGGATTTTTTTTTTTAAAATTAAAATAACACGAGGTTTTTTTAGGAGTTAAACAACGCATAAAGCAGGGTATTTTTGTCTTTCATTGTCAGGGGTAAAATTGTCATATCAAAAGTAAAATGTGAATAAATAATTGCAATTACCGTGTTTGAATCACACTCTTTTTTCTAGAGGGTGTATTTGACACTGACTTAATAGCACAAGAAGAGCTTTTTGAGTTAAAATAACTAGAGGATTTTTTTCATTTGGGTGTAGAGCGTGACAAGAATGGTTATTGCCATACATGCATTTGTGACTTAGAGATTGAATTTTCGGATGATTTTTCAATATTTTGATGACATATTTATTTTTTCAATTCGAAATAAAGCCAGAACCAACATTCTTATCTTTTGATTGTATTATTTAATCAAAAACTTGTATTCCCTCCGCTGCAAATTAATTGGTCAATTTGGCAGTTTCGTATAGATTAAGAAACTCTATAATAAGTCACTTTTTAATATAAAATGTTAAAAAATATATTTTTAATGATTGCTTTAATTAATACCATTGATCTTTATGCACTCTATTTTACTCCCTCCGTTTTTTTTTAATTGTCGCTTTGGGTTGGTGCACACAAATTAAGGAATGCAATAACCAACCACATTTTCAAAGCAAAAACCCAAAAATACCCTTTTCACCATATGATTAGAACATTTATTATTCTCTCTCATCCTTTACTAAAAAAACGTGTACATTCATCTTCTCTCCTCATTTCTTTCTCTCCTCAATTCATCTTCTCTCCTCATTAAATAAGGGCAAAATTGGAAGAAATTATATTGATTTCCTAAAGCGACAAATAAAAGTAAACAAACAAAAGTTGTCAAAGCGACAATTAAAAAAAAACGGAGGGAGTAATGTATAAACCTAGAAATAATACATGATAAAATTAGAGAAAGATACATTGAAAAACCAAACGTGACAAATAATTCGCTCTTCGTGGTACTACCCTACTGTTGGGGTGGAAGTTTTTGTCCTCGATATATGCATTCAGTGAGACTTTAATACAAGAGCAAAAGATAACATTGAAGAATTAGAGTATGTTATAATATATATACGTAAAAAGGAAAACATAATTATGTAAACAAAATTTAAATGTTAGGAAATACAGAAACTGGATAAGAAATTAAAACTGAATTATGAAAGACAAAATTGAATAACATTGGGGCCTGTGTGAAAACACTGTGTCCTTAAGACGAATTTGTTTCCTCACCCTTCTAAGGTTTATGCTTGAGGTTTATGAACGTTTGTCTCCCAGGATACAACAGTTCCAGCAATCAACTTTGCACCAAACTTGCTGGATGATGAACTGAATCACTTGAACTATGAGAATTGGAATTGCAAAGAAGGAGATTTGTTCTTCTCTGGAGTGTCTTAAACAGAATGAAAAAAGACTCTATTTATAGGGTCGAAATAAGGGCAAAGTCGGAAAAAAAAAATTAATGGCATGAGTTACAAAGTCGGAGATTCATCCGTCACAACAAATACGAAATTTGTCAAAATTTGAAATGTATAGTATTTACAAAACATTTGTAATAATTTCTCTTTGTTTAAACTATTTGGGCCAAAAAGAATTTTTTTCTTTCTTTCTTTGGGCCGAAAAGAAATGGCAAAATAAGGCATGTCCAACTTGGGCTTTTATGGATGACATTCGTGTCCGTAGGTCGCGGGCTCGTACAAGTTTTGAAGGTCCGATGCAAATTTCGGTCCATGATTTGCTCCCCGCCCTGCGTGCGAGGGAAAATACTTTAGATACCTAGTTACACAACTACATTGAAAAATCATATATAAACCTCAAGTTTTTCCACTCCACTTCCAATGTGGGATAAAAGCCAATTGCGTTTCTATTCTTCAATTTCACGAGGTAAAAATAACTAAGTGGACTTCTGCTAATTACAAAAAATAAGGGGGTATTTTTGCATTTAGCTCAGCACAGCCGTCAACATAAATCACAGTCGGAAAAATAACAATATATTATACCCCATCATAAAAATAACTAAGTGAACTTTTGCTAATTACGAAAAGTAAGGGGGTATTTTTGCATTTAGCTCAACGTGCCGCCAGCATAAATCAGACCGACCAGTGAAGAGTACGTGGACTCAGAGTAAGACTACAAAATTTGATCTTTATTCCTAAAACTATGCATCCAATTTACATCACGTAGAATACACGCGTTTCTTATCCTTAATCTCCAGTTTTACTTGCCGAAATACCAAAATCTATAAAAAAATATATTCTTTTTAAATATAAGATTTATATAATAGCATTAATTTAGTTAATATTTATTAAAACAATATATTATATAATTAAAAACAATTTAATATTTATTAAAATAATAATAAATAATTTTAATTTTTAAAAAAAAATTCCAACCCCTAGTGGGAGGGATTGGGTGGGGTTGGAACTTTTTACTTGCCGAAATACCAGAGGCTAATAAGGTGACGTCGTCCAATCTCTTGAAAAACAAAGGTACATAATCAAAAGCCCACTGTACAAATCTGAAGCACAAGCTAGCAGGCAGCTTCCAAGAAAGCTCATATCCCTCTTTAAATACTCTTTTTTCCCTCCGCCAAATGAAAACATATCCCCCCATAAAAAAAAAAAAAAACGCAACAATTTTTTCTTCCATTCATTTCTCCTCCCTTCGCCAAAAACGCAATGATCGTCGAAACCAAAACTAATTTTGATTCTAATTCTAAGGAGGAGTCCAAGCTGTTTAGGCCCGACCCAACCAAAATCCATATTACTAAAAAACCGCACCCCCACTTGTTATTTTCGAATCCTACTCCGGTCCGGGGAGCAATCAAGCGCCGGATCTTTGCTTCTCTTTTTCGTAAATTAAAGAACGGCTTCAAGTCTCACGTCCATGTGTTCCCGAAGAATACCTGATTTTGATCAATGGAATTTTGCTCTGTTTTCAACTTAATTCTCCAAATAATGTCATATTTGTTCAAGTTATGTGTGATTGTATTGTTTGTAACTTTGTTTCTTAATCATCCTGTAATATTACCGCTTGTTCGGGATTGGATCCTTTTACGAAATAGTTTGTTTATTTTTCAATTTTCAGTTAGTCCCCTGTTCTTCTAGAAGTCATGATCGCAGTATATATACATTTATTAATTCAAAGACTCAAACAGGATAAACAAATAGATATATGTATGTGTCTTAGAATTTTTTTATGGATGGTTCTTTTTAACATAGTAAGTATTAATTACACCATTTATATTGGTCTCTAAATTTAAATAGAACTACATTTCTAATTCAAATAGAACTACATTTCTAATTCTAAGGTCATCTCCAATCCTAAGCCATCAAAGTGTATCAAATACTCATTTGATGACTACTACAGTGTTTTGGAGCCCTTGCAAATGTTTTATATTACAATGCACAACCATGAAAATGGATATCAATTTTTCTCATTATTTAAAATTAAGTCAAATTGATACTAAAATAAAATTAAACCCATTTAAAAATGCAATCAAATATAAAAACGAGACTAAAATGTATATTACAAATATTATATCTTGCTAACTTTTTATATTATATCATATGATAAAACTTAAAAATGCTACATGTCGCTTTGAATTCAAATATCAAGGTATATGATCAGATTTCTTATCTATATAATTTAATATATTTTATATTATATCAAGATTTGATTTAAGATTTGAATCTTTGTAACTTTTTTTTTCCTTTCGTTTTAATTTTCTGCATTTTTTTTTATATCTAGATCTGTAATTGCAAGTGTAATTTTTTTGTTGAAAGTGATGTTTAATTTATACAAAAAAATTAAAACGGATCTTTTTCAAAAAAAAAAATGTTACCGTTTTCAGTCTCAAATAGCCGTTGGAGTGCGGAAAGTTTCCTACCAAAATTTGGGGTCAAGAAGGGAGGTGGTGAAAGGCAGTGTTTCCATAATCGGGTCGGTCATGAATTGAACCGAAAGTCCAATTTCTTCTTTGGGCCTTAGGTTAGAAAACATGAATTCGACTATGTTTGATTCAAGAATTTCAGTGATGAAAGCGCTATGGAAAATGTTTTTTCTTGCATCCAATGACGCAACATTGAACTTCTTTTATTGTTCATTTGCATTTTACTCATCATTTTACCCACTGATATCCATAAACCAAACATAGCAGAATTGAATTTCTTGGATTAACAATTGAAAATGACAAAAGATAACCCCTAAAACTTCATCAACAGCAACCGGCTTCTCTCTCTATTTCATTTTCATTTTCTTTCTCTTCCATTCCTCTGTATCTCCTTTCCGCAGCAACACTCTACTCCTCCATGTTCATCATCCTTCATTCATTCTTCTCCACGGAATTTTAATACCGTGATAACTTTTAGGGCCCATTTGGATCCATGTATTTGGGTTGGACGGATTTGAAATCCCTTCTCAAATCCATCATGTTATTTGGATACCAAATTAGATTCACTCATTTGAAATCCTGAATTTTTAGTTCAATGGATTTCAACCTAATTTAAAGTGGATATGAAATTCCTCCTAAAACTAGTCATTTGAAATCCATTAAAAAGGAAACCCCACATTGTATACTTTCACAATTGTAATTTGATCCCAAATTTTCGAAAAACTTAGAACAACAATTCAGTCTAGAATTCTCAAAAATTAATATTTGCAATTCAGACCAGAATTTTCATATTTCAATTCGGACCCTAATTTTCAGAAACCAAATTTTCACTTTTGGTCCCCATATTTTTTGATATTACGATTTTGACTCTAAATTTTTGAAGAATCCAGAATTGCAATTCATTCCTGAATTTTCAGGAAATTAAAATTTTCAATTCAGCCCCTGATTTTCAGATATTCGAATTTGCAATTTTGGTCCCTCAATTTTTGAAAATTACAATTTGACCCCAAATATTTGAAAAACCTAGAATTGCAATTCAGTTCAAAATTTTCATAAAATTTAAAAATTTCAATTTGGCCTCAGATTTTCAGTAGTCCAAATTCAGACTTTGGTCCCTCAATTTTCAGAAATTACAATTTGATTCCAGATTTTTGAAAAACCCGAAATTGCAATTCAATCTATAATTTTTGAAAAATTAAAAATTTCAATTCAGCCCCTGATTTTCATAAATCCAAAATTTCATTTTTTGTCCCTCAATTTTCAGAAATTGCAATTTGACCCTATTTTCGAAAAACTCAGAATTGTAATTCAATCCATAATTTTCACAAGATTTTAATTTTCAAATATCCATATTCGCCATTTTGGTCCCTTAACTTTCAGAAATTGCATTTGACCCCGGATTTTCCAATTCAGTCAGAATTTTCAAAAAATTAAGATTTTGACTTCGGCCACATACTTTCTAAAATCTGAATTTGCACTTTTTGTCCCTCACTTTTCAAAAATTATAATTTTGCCCCCCTAATCAATTTATGCTTTTTTTTTTCCAATACCAACAACAAATAACGAGCAAGAATTAAAACATAGAACAAGTTATAAGGTATGATTAGGAATTTCAAGTACCACAAGTGATATATACCAAACAATGAATTTTAAACTATGGATTTGAAATTCTTTGTAAAAAAAATTATCCAAACAAGAGATTTTAAATGAATAGATTTCAAATCATTGAAATTTGAAATCCATTCATTTGAAATCCCTCTTCGTTTCAAATCCTCCCTCTCCCAGTAATGTTTAAAATTAGTTTTCACAATTTAAAATTGATATTTAATTTATTAATATTGTTTAAAAATCAAATTAGTTATATAAATATAATAAGTAAAATCACCAAATTGATCCCTATATGGTCTTATTCAAGTCAATTTTGAAATTTGACAATAATGTGGACTAAAATCGTTATTAAATTTGGAGATGTGGTGCTCGTTTGGTAGCCTGAAACGTTATGGGGAAAAATTATCAGTTGTGATTTTTAACGGCGTACCAAATATGTCACAATTTGTAAAAACATGGTACTAAATATGTTAAACACATAAAAAAGTATACCAAAAATGTGAATTGACATAAAGTACGGTAACAAAAGTATAATACTCTCCCACATAAAAGGAGTTGAATTCATAAGTTTTAATGTCAATTATAATCTTGTACTTGATCGATAAATATTCGACGAACCCGATATGATCATGTTCAGTAAGATTTTCATTCTCTAATGTAGATTCATTTCGAGATTTATCCATATTCTATAAACAAAACATGAGAGGATAATTAGGGTTAATGACAATTTATCTTCACGTTATTATCATAATATTGTTTAATTTACTCCACTGCGATTTGAAAAAGAGCAATTTACTCTCTTGTGATTTTTTCAAAGAAGGAATATACCTCCCTGAAATAAAGAGTGTATCTCACACACTTAAATATAAAAGTGGGCGTAAAATGTATTATGTGAAAAGACAAAATTACTCTTTTGGGGGTAAAATGGTCCACATAAAATTATACAAGGGGATTAAAATGCCATATTTATAATAATACATGGAGGTAAATTGCCATAATTATAATAACACAGTGAGGTAAATTGCCACATTTGTAATAGTTCGGGAACGTAAATTGTGACATTTTTTTTTAATTCAATTTTTTCTAAAGTCTTAAATTTTGTAGGTAGGCAATGTGAAACATTTTAAAATAACAGAAGGGGCTGAATTGTCAGTAACCCCAACTTTGATTCGAAATTATAAATATGTTCACTTTATTAATAATCGAGTCGGGTCTGGTGTATCATTAAGGATTGTGCTTTCTAAATAAATATATGGTTCTAGTTTGGCCCAGTTTGGTCTCAATTAAATTGGGTTAAACCTTGTTTGGTGATGAGTTTCAGTGAATTTCGGTAAACCAGGGTTTCAGCAAAAGCCCAAACTCTCCAAACCAGTCCAAACTTTAACCTTTTTAATATTTCAACATATAATAATGACATATAGACACAACATGGGAGATAATTTAGTTTTTATATACCAACTTTATATAATTTATATGTTAACAATATCAATTACATTACATGTTTTTTGTTTTTTTTAAATAATTACGTTACAAGTTTTTGCATTATTTTTTTTTTTTTGATAAATAAAGTGTTTTGCATTATTTATTTTTGTCATATTATTTGTTTTTTGCATTATCAATTTTTGTATGTAATAATTGTTATTAAAATATCCACCTGTAGTTTTAAATATTATATTCGGTTATATTACACGGTAAAAATATTGTTCATCTTAATATATTGTATATATTAAAACATAAAAATATGTATTAATTATCTCATTAAATATATCATTTTGGCATTCAAACAATTGTTATCAAAATATTTTATTGTATTTTTTCGTATTATAATCGGTTATATGTTGGCTAGAAAATGGTATCATGTCAGATATTATATATATCTTATAATTTAAAAGATGATAAAATTATTAATAATTTTATTTAAATAAGTATTCAATTATTTATCATCATCTAAGATAATATCACAATCATATCTAAATAAATACAACAAACTCTCAATAATTACAATATAATAACTCATTATCTCAATCATTACAAAATAAAATATTATATTTCAAACCCTATAAAGTTATTGATTTGACACCTACTACATTTTTTTCTTCTCTAAACCCCAACAACCAAACCACCATCCAAATCAAATCTCAAATTTTAAAATCCACTAACTATTATTTAACCAAACCATCAGACCAATTACTACGTCCGGTACTATTGGAAGAGTCACCCATTCCAGAAACCATAAACCCTACGTCAAACAATGAAAAAACAGTTAATATGATTGTATAATTCCAGAAATAACCCTAATTTACGAAACCCCAATTTACAAAACCCTAATTTGCCCTAATTTCCAAAAAATTGAAAAAATTGGGAAAAAATAACAACAACTTACATTGTTCCAAAAAAACAATTAATATGAGTATAATAATTCCATAAATTCAACAAACCCTAATTTACCCTAATTTACGAAACCCTAATTTCCAACAAAATAAAAAAATTTGGGGAAAAATAATAATAACTTACATCGTTCCAAAAAAAAAAAAACAGTTAGTATGAGTATAATAATTCCATAAAATTGAACAAATCCTAATTTACCCTAATTTTCGTAACTCTAATTTCAAGAAAAATCAAAAAATTTGGGAAAAATGGCATTACCTTACAGCGTCAGCAGATGTTGACGGCCCCGTACTAAGAAACCCAGAAGAAAGGTTTAAAAAACCAACTCACAAATGATTTTCATGGAAACACGTTGAATTCCTAAACCCTAATCTTCCAAAGAACAAGTTGAAATCTTACGGCAAACAAATTACGAAGGACAAGGACTATTAACAACCCCTAAATTTGTGATTATTCGTGTGATTGAAAAAAAAATTGAAGTGGGACGAAGAAATTTAAAACGAAGGGGATTTCTAGCGGAGGAGACAAATTTATTCGAAACCCTTCAAACCCTAGCCACAACAATAAAGGATTCGTAGAAATTGACAAAAAAAACATGGTGATTTTCTGGTGGGACGAAGAGAGAAGAGAGGTGAAGAAAGAAGAGGACTACGGCGGTCGAGAGAGAAAGGAAAGTGCGAAATGGACAAACCCTAGTCCAACTCCTACATTTGACTTTGATCCAATGGCTGAGAATAAAGACAAAATCAATGGCCAGATTTAAATGTCGCTGGGGGTATATTGGTAATTACGGTATAATCGGGACAACCGAACACCCAACTAATTTACTGGGCCAAAGTCTAATACAGATTGGGTAATATGCCGAACAGACTACTAATTAATTGGGTCCGATTGTTTAATGACCCCAAATTAGATATTGGACCGATTACCATCGGCCCAAACGAACAGGGCCTAAGTTTAAAATTTTGTGGGGATAGTGAAAGTTTTATAAGAATATTATTGGGGGAGGGGAGGGGAGGGGAGGGGAGGGGTAATTAAATTGTTTTTTTTTTGTAATTACATGAATGTAAATTGAACATTATGCATATCACAGAGAGAAAATGCCATTACTCATTCTTTTTATTAGCAAAAATTCACCCGTGTTATTCTTTATTTTAAAAAAAAAAATGTTTGTGTAGGACCTCATGCGCTACTAGTTGTCCCAAAATCAATTGGTATTAGAAAATGCACATACTCTTCCCTTATACTGCATTCACATACACAAGAGCCCACGCAATTCGATTGTGACTCCACCCGTGCACTCAGTTTCGGTGCCACGAGATAATTGTTGTCACTCGCACATGCACTCAGTTAGGATGACCAACAGTATATATAAAACAAAAATACATATTTCGTGTGAAAAATGACAATGTATTATACCCCATCATGAAAATAACTCAGTGGACTTTTGCATTTAGCTCAACACAACCGTCACATAAATAAGAGTACGTGGACTCAGAGTAAAACTACAAAACTTGATCTTTATTCCTAAAACCATGCATCAAAATTACATCACGTAGAAAAGGTAAGGTTTTGGAGCCGTGGTCTTTTTGAGGGCCCGTATTGGGAAGAATACACGCGTTTTTTTATCCTTAATCTCCAGTTCTCCAGTTTTACTTGCCCGAACACCAAATGGCTAATACCGTGACGTCGTCATCTCTTAAAAAGCAAAGGTACTAATCCAAAGCCCACTGTACAAATCTGAAGCACAAGCTAGCAGGCAGCTTCCAAGAAAGCTCATATCCCTCTTTAAATACTCTTTTTTCCCTCCGCCAAATGAAAACATATCCCCCCAAAAAAAAAAAAAATACGCAACAATTCTTTCTTCCATTCATTTCTCCTTCTTTCGCCAAAGCTGAAGAATGGAGAAAAACGCAATGGTCGTCCAAACCAAAACTAATTTTGATTCTAACTCCAACGAGAAGTCCAAACTGTTTAGGCCCGACCCAACCAAAATCCAAATTACTAAAAAACCGCACCCCCACTTGTTATTTTCGAATCCTACTCCGGTCCGGGGAGCAATCAAGCGCCGGATCTTTGCTTCTCTTTTTCGTAAATTAAAGAACGGCTTCAAGTCTCACGTCCATGTGTTCCCGAAGAATATCTGATTTTGATCAATGACATTTTGCTCTGTTTTCAACTTAATTCTATAAAATAATGTCATATTTGTTCAAGTTATGTGTGATTGTGTTGTTTGTAACTTTGTTTCTTAATATGTTCATCATGTAATATTACCACTTGTTCCCTGTTTACGAAATTATTTGTTTATTTTTCAGTTAGTCCCCTGTTTTTCTAGAAGTCATGATCGCAGTAAATATACATTTATTAATTCAAAGAATTTAAACTAAAGTACTCGAACAGGATAAACAAATAAACATATGTATTTGTCTTTGATATTTTTGATGGATAGTTCTGTTTAACATAGTAAGTATTACTCCATTTATATTGGTCTCTAACTTTAAATATAACTACATTTCTAATTCTAACTGGGAAAGTCCAATCTGACCAATAAAGGGAGGTGGTGAAAGTCCAACTGGTTCCTGATTTAACCGGTTCAACCATTTATTGAACCGATATGATGTCATCATGTAATTATTATATTAATTCTATTATTATCATATAGGCAATATATCATAAGTACTTGAAATATTGAAGAAAACAAACTTATAGGAAACACCAATATACGAGTATAATTTCTAAATTTTAAAAAAAAATGTATACTACTTAATTTAGAAAATTTCACTAAGTGATCATGCTTAATCAAATAAACACAAGTATAGTAATTAATAAGCACATTTCATCTCACATTTTTAGTAATATGGCTATTTAATATTTATTATGTCTTGGGCCAATATGATATAAGTTTTTCTCTTTGGGCCTTAGGTTAGAAAACATTAATTGAATTTCTTGGATTAAAAATTGAAAACGACAAAAAATGAACCCCTAAAATTTCATCTTCTAACGGATTTTACCAGAAATCCTTTGAAAACTGATGTTTTTCTTATAGTGTGAAATTAATTACTTTAGAGTAGGGTTAATGACAATTTACCCCAATGATTATCATAATATTCAATTTATTTTCCTATGATTTGAAAAGGAGCAATTTTTCCGATTTTTTTACGGGAGCAATTTACCTCTCCGAGTTGAAATGTGTGCTCAAATATGAAAATGGACGCAAAATATATATATTGTGTGAAAAGATGAAATTATCCTTTAGAGGGGTCAAATGACCGGTCCACATAAAATGGAATATTATTGTTAATTCAATTTTTTATGAAGGCTTAAAATTTCTAGAATGACAGTGTGAATCATTTTTAAAATTACAGGGGGATAAATTGTTCTTTTTCAAATTATAGGAGATAAATTGCTATTTTTTAATTTACAGGAAGTAAATTGAACATTATAATAATCACAGGGAGATAAATTGCCATTAACCCTTTTATAGTATATATATGAGTATTTATGTTTACAATTACATGCTGATTATAATTTTTATATGCAAATGTGTGGAGATGGAACTTTGAGAACCCAAAACAAAAATTTACTTACCCAAATATTTGCACTCGAATCCAAATATGAAAAATTGAGTACCACATAAAATCTGGAGTTGAATTCATAAGTTATAATGTCAATTATAACCTTGTATTTGATAGATAAATAATCGATGAACCCAATACGTAATTTTATAAAAGTTTCACGTCACCTCTCCGATATTTTTATATGTGGCACTTTACCCTCCCCCATATTATTATACAATGGAAGTTTACCCCATGTGTTATGATAAATGTGACAATTTCTCCCTGTTTTACAAAACATTTTTCACGAACACTCTCAATTTCAGCAAATGAGTTACACTCTCCGGCTGAAAGAGGTAAATTGCATCTTTAAAAAATTTCACAGAGGGGTAAATTGCTCTTTTTCAGATAACAGCGGTAAACTGAATATTATGCATTATATAGATGGTAAATTGCCACTAATTCCAAAAAAAATTATATTTTATATAGTAGTTTCAACGAAGACTTAAACAGTGATATCAAATTTGTATTTTTGTTTTCAATAATACAAAATTTGCAAGATGATCTATTGTATCGTATCATATAGTAAAAAAAAAAAAAAAAAAAAAAAAATTCCGTAAATTATTTCCCCCACTCAATTTTAGGAGTAACCAAAATTCTTTCAACTGGATCAATATATTATTTCCACTTCCGTAAATAAACACACATGACACATTCGGAAATTGAAAACGACTTCTCTGCATATTTCAATTGTCTGCCTTTAATTGGGTTGTTGACGTGGCAAAGCCGACCCAGTACCTATCTACTTCTCCAAAGAAAAGCAATAATGAGAAAATATTAGGAAGGAAAATTATATCAAATTATTTAATATTCTATTCAAAGTTCAAACTCGTTCCATAAAAAAATCATGCGAGCTCAGTTTATTATGTGAATCAAATAAGCTTGAATTTGATTCAAGCTTGATTCGAAATTAAAAACTTAACAAAATAATATAAATATATCAAGTTACTAGATTATCGACTTCAGATTTTTCGATAAAAGTTTCGTTTAAAAATCAAACCAACTTTAAACACAATTTCAAGCTTGATAGAAAATTTAAGTAAAACTTCAACAATTTGTTGTTCGATATTACCCTTCGATAATTTATTTTCTTTTTATCCATTTTATGAATATATAAGTCTTTCTGTCAATTTGAAACTCGATAGTCAATAGTATTTAAGATATACACTAATATATCATTATTATATTTCCTATAATTTTTTTTAGTCATCATTTCTCTAGAAACATACTAAAATATTGGTAAAATTGCTTTTTGGTATCATAGGATTGACCTAGTTGCAATTTTGCTACTATTGGATACGAAAATATAAATTTGATATTACAGGATAAGTTTTCATTGCAATTTTGGTACCAAACCCAATTCGTCCGAAGTTATTGATACTCCCTCTGTCCCAAATTATATGTCGTTTTAGGTGTTTTCACACATATTAAGGCACCTACTAAATTGCCTCAATCTTAGAGAAAAAATAAATGATATTCATAAAATACCCTTTTTTCTCTTAAAGAGAGAGTTTTAGATACATTAAATAAGGGCAAAATGGGAAAATATGCAATTAATAGTGCATTGAAATTTTAAAGTGACAAATAATTTGGGACAAAAAAAATTCTCTAAAACGACACATAAATTGGGACAGATGGAGTAATTCACATCGCCTCCCTAATATTTTTATAGGCGGCACGTTATTCACTTTTATTATGATAATGTGACATTTTATCCCTTGAGTTATGATAAATGTGGCAATTTTATCCCCCTATGCCTGCTCTCAATTTTGGCAAGAGAGTTACAGTATCCGGTTGAAGGTGTAAATTGCTTCATTGAAATTTTTACAGGGGGTAAATTGATTTTTTTCAAATTAAAGAGAAGTGCATTTCAGAGGAGGTAAATTGCCATTAACTTTGTAGAAAAATTGAATTTGATACCAAAATTATAATGAAAATATATCTTATGGTACCAAATTTATCATACCTAATAGTACAAAAAATGCACGTACCAAAACCCTAAATTATTTAAGCAATCAACTACACAAAAAAAATTGCAGAATGGAGTATAATAAATTATTAAAAATATAAAAAAAAATGGTCCCATATCATATCTAGCCAATTGTAAAACCTCCAATCAGTAAAGTCTTAAGTTGAGTGCACGAACGGGAGTTTGCTGTGTTTTCGGCAGTCAAGTACTTTTCGGGACTTGGGAAATTATGTGCCTAACCCGATAGATTTAATCCATTAGGGTGTTGGATGAATGACAAGTGTTTATGAGAGGATAATTTTTTATCCTTTTATGCAGATATGTTTTTAATCCAACCCCTATGAATATAATCCACCGATGTAGGATGAATGTAACCCACGACTGAATGTGTTATATCTGTTTACACTTTACATAAGTTAAGAGTGGAGAAATTTTATAGACATAAGTTGACTGGAGAAATGTTAACATGGGCTTAAACGTTAATTCAGCTTCTTGAACACATATAAAGTTATTTATTTGATATATACTACATACTTTTCGATTCGATATAGTATTTGATGTAACAATATATTCACCATTTAAAAAAAAAAAAAACTCAATCAATAGCACAATTCAAGTTTTCAAAACTAACAAACTATTATTTAATTATATTTTACTATGTCGATGAAATTATTATCCAAATCAAGTTTCAGACTTTGGTCGAAAACTAACAAATCACTTTTTATTGAAAAACAAAGAAGAGGTATGAGGTGTAAATGCATTAATTGATTTTCAATATTGTCTTTGACAGGGCATTGTACATGTTTATATAGGAAAAAATCCAAAATTGGACCAGTAATACTAAAACCAACAGAAGAGGAACACGTATTAAATCACACTTGATTTGGTGAGTCGAGATGTTTTCTTTTGTGGATGGAGAATATTTGACAAATATTGGTATAGATTTCGTGCTATTTTCGAAAAACGTCCAAATATGTACCTTTCACCTCATTTTATTGGTCAGATTGGAGTTTCCCAGTTAGAACTTAGAATTAGAAATGTAGTTATATTTAAAGTTAAAGACCAATATAAATGGAGTAATATTTACTATGTTAAACAGAATTATCCATCAAAAATGTCTAAGACACATACATATATTTATTTGTTTATCCTGTTTGAGTACTTTAGTTTAAATTCTATGATCATAATGTAACGTCTCAAATTACTTAATAAATGTATATATACTGCGATCATGACTTCTAGAAAAACAGGGGACTAATTGAAAAATAAACATATTATTTCGTAAACAGGGAACAAGCGGTAATATTACAGGATGAACATACACATTTAACTTGAACAAATATGACATTATTTTGTAGAATTAAGTTTAAAACAGAGGAAAATGATGCCATTGATCAAAATCAGATATTCTGCGACGTGAAACTTGAAAACATTCCTTAATTTACGAAAAAGAGAAGCAAAGATCCCGCGCTTGATTGCTCCTCGGACCGGAGTAGGATTCGAAAATAACAAGTGGGGTGTGGATTTTTAGTAATTTGGATTTTGGTTGGGTCGGGCCTAAACAGTTTGGACTTCTCGTTGGAATTAGAATCAAAATTAGTTTTTCTCCATTCTTCAGCTGGCAATATTGGCGAAAGGAGGAGAAATTAATGGAAGAATGAATTGTTGCGTATATATATATATTTTTTTTTCAGCTTATGTTATATTTTTTTCAGCTTATGTTATTTATTTTTTACAGCGTAACATTATGATTTGACATATATCATTTATTTTTTTTCCTTTAAATCATGTCTCGGAATTTCAAAACTCTCACTAACTATTAATCTCTCTGTCCCAAATATCTGTCGTTTTAGAAAAAAAGATTTATCCCAAATTATTTGTTACTTTAGGATATAAATACACTATTAATTACATATTTTAGTTATGTAAGAGAAAAAGTAAGAAAGATATTGCAAAACTTGAATAACGTGTAAATAACTAATGGTGAGATAAATAAAGAATTAGGATATTTTAAGTATCTACTTTATTTTTTCCCTAAAACTGAGGCTATTTAGTAGGTATCTATATTTGTGAAAACATGTAAAATGACATGATAATTGGGGATAGAGTGAGTATTTAATAATAGTGTACTATCTCAATAATACATTGAAACTATTATCTAAATTGAGTTTCGAAAAATAATCCAAACCTTTCAAACCACCTTTTGAGACCAAACTGAGACGAAACCAAATCAAACTACTTCCATAATTGAGATTATGCAGTAGTTCGAATCATTTGAGTTTTTTTTTTTAGGGACAATCATCAGAGTATCAGCTCATTTGAAATTACATGTAAATTTGTGCTAACCTCTAAAGGATAAACTGAATCTCATATTAGAAATATAAAAAGTTTCTTAATTAATGAGTAATATATATATATATATACACATTTGTGTTATTTTAGAGTTAATAAAAATTTATCCTTTGTGATATTTAAAAAATTTAATTTAGTACACAGTGATTTAAAAAAGAGCATTTTACCCTTTGTAAAAATTTTAAAAGGGCAATTGATCTACTTCTTCAGAATAGTGTAACTCACTCGCCGGAATTAAAAGTGTACATGAAAAGTATTTTGGTAGCATAGGAGGATAAAATACAACATCTAACATAACAAATGGGGTAAATTGTCCATACAACAGAGGTAGTTTTGTCAATTTATATTTATTTGAAGTTTAAAAATTTGTGGGGACAGTGAAAGTTTTAATAGAATATTATTGGGGGAGGGGAGGGGTAATTAAATTGTTTTTTTATCTAATTACATGAATGTAAATTGAACATTATGCATATCACATGGAGGGAAAATGCCATTAACTCATTCTTTTTATTAGCAAAAATTCACCCGTGTTATTCTTTAATATAAAAAGATAATTGTTTGTGTAGGACCTGATGCGCTACTAGTTGCCCAAAAATCAATTGGTATTAGAAAATGCGCATACTATTCCCTTATAGTGTATTCACATACACAAAAGCCCACGCTATTCGATTGTGACTCCACCCATGCACTCAGTTTGGGTGCCACGAGACAATTATTGTCACTCGCACACTCAGTTATGGTGGCCAGCAGTATAAAACAAAAATACATATTTCGTGTGAAAAATGACAATGTATTATACCCCATCATAAAAATAAAGTGGACTTTTGCATTTAGCTCAACACAACCTGTCACATAAATAAGAGTACGTGGACTAAGAGTAAAACTACAAAACTTGATCTTTATAACTTTATCCCTAAAACTATGCACCAAAATTACATCACGTAGAAAAGGTAAGGGCTTGTTTGTTTGGCGTTTTCCAAAAACCTTTTGTGTTTGGGAAATGCCAAACATGTTTTCTATTTTCTGAAATAAATTTTTCATATCTCAATTTTCTCAAACTACTCTTTAAAAACCCAAACATACAACAATTTTCTTATCTCTAAACAAAACCTACATAAACTCTACTCTGATTTGACATAAAGTAACATATCTCTTACACAATTTTTCTCACAACAAACATGATTTAACATAAAGTCTTACACATCTTACACCTACAACCCAACTCTTCAAAAAAAACATATACCTACTTTATTTCTCAAACCACTCTCTCAAAACTCAAACAAACAATATTAAGCAAATCGATATTATTTCACAAACATCTACTACTCTCCCAAACTACTTTCCAAACACCAAACAAACAGGCCTAAGGTTTTGGAGTCGTCATACTCTCTTAAAAAAGTACATAATCTGAAGCACAAGCAGGCAGCTTCCAAGAAAGCTCATATCCCTCTTTAAATACTCTTTTTTCCCTCCGCCAAATGAAAACATATGCCCCCAAAAAAAAAAAAAAATTTACGCAACAATTCTTTCTTCCATTCATTTCTCCTCCTTTCGCCAATACTACCAGCTGAAGAATGGAGAAAAACGCAATGATCGTTGAAACCAAAACTAATTTTGATTCTAATTCCAACGAGGAGTCCAAGCTGTTTAAGCCCGACCCAACCAAAATCCATATTACAAAAAAACCGCACCCCCACTTGTTATTTTCGAATCCTACTCCGGTCCGGGGAGCAATCAAGCGCCGGATCTT